>CM054193.1:40964067-42214067 GCA_028830015.1 Eucalyptus grandis x Eucalyptus urophylla
GTTTTTTTTTTAATTATTATAAAAAAAACTAAAATGCTAATAGCTACAATTTCAATACTAGCATTTAATCCGTGGTGAATGAAAAGGATCTCATATTGCAAAATGGTGAAAAGAAAATCTATTTAGGGCCTCTTGCTTTAAAAAAAAAAAAATGTACCATTTCTAAAAAAAGAAAATTCTAGAAAGTCATTTTCAAGAAAGATGACTTTATTTTTTGTGTGTGGCTAAAACCTGAAAAAGATCTAGAGAGTATTTTCCATCATTTGATAGGGAAAATCATGTGGGGAAATTTATAAAAAAAAAAAAATCTTATTTTTAATTATTTTTATTTTTAAAATTATTTTTATATATTTTTATATGTGTTGTCTTTTCCTTTGTTCTCTTTCTGTTTCTTCCTTGATCAATCTAGCCATAGCAACAAGGTCAGCAACCGGCCATAGGCGAGCTCAAGCCTCGCCCAAGGCCAGTGGGGTTCAAACTCGCTAGATTCCAACAAGCTCACCTAATCTAGCAAGGCTTGAGCCTACCACTAGAGGTCACGAGCTCCCAACCTTGGATGAGCTTGAGCATCATCGCTAGAGGCCGCAAGCTATTGGAGAAATCTTTCCAGAATATTTTGAAGCTGACAAAACATTTCTATCAGTCTAAGTCTGGATGATCGGAGACTGACAGTTTAAAGTCTGAAGACTTTGTATTCTCAAGACTCAAGACTCAAGACTCAAGACTCAAGACTCGAGACTCAAGACTTAAGTCTATTCTCACTGACAGTCTTTCTAATCCAATGACGAAGGAAGTCCAAAGCCGAGGTATATGGTTGAGGATTCGATCCTATCCTCTGGAATAGATTCTTTGGTTGGATAATCATTTCGGATTCTTTAATTCTTATCTAAGAACGATTGAAGATCCGATGGTCGACGAAATATTCTTGGAATGTTCTATTCTTGGAAACCAAGATCTTGATTGTATGGGCCAACAGGATTGATGGGCTATCATCAGATTCCTTAATTAGCTCGGATGATCTTCTTGATTGATTCCGTCCAACGGGTAGATTGGAGGAATTCCTTTGGTAAGTGCTAACGGCTATGATGGCATAAAGGAGTATAAAAGGAAGACGTTCTAGTTGTTTTGAGAGTGTGATCGATAGAAAAATTCCAAAGTCTGAAGAACCTTGATTGTTAGTCGATACTGTTAGAGCGAAATTGTATACACAGAGAGTGTTTATACTTGGTGACACCTTGAGCGAGTGTGGTAGATCATCTACACCTAGAAATCAAGGAAGATCAACACTGTAACATCTCTTTGTTCATAGTGGAATCCAGCCAATCGGCTGTCAGTGCAGAAGAGTGGACGTAGGCTTGAATCAAGCCGAACCACTATAAACCGCGTGTTCTATTCTCTCTTTCCCTTACTTAGTCTTGCGATTGAATTTTTAACTGTTGCAAATCCTCTAACTGTTTAAATATTATGCAATCTTCAAGAAAATTTTTATATACCTATTCACCCCCCCTCTAGGTACTCATAATAGCTATATCAATTGGTATCAGAGCCCGTGTTCTTACTTTATTTGAAGTGTTTTACTTCAGAGTAAAAGATCCATGGCGAGTATGCTAGCACCAAGGCTGGTGGAAGGGCAAAGTAATACCAGACCACCCTACTTTGATGGAAAGGATTACAACATCTGGAAAAACAAGATGAAAGCTTTTCTACGGTCAAAGGATCCTCTGGAATGGGATGTGGTGGAAAAAGGAATCACTCCTACTGCTGCATCAGTATCAGAAAGAGGGAAAGAAACTGTTGAAGCCAGCGGAATGTCTCAAGAAGAGATAAACAAGAGACAAGCACTCGATGCTAAAGCAATTTATTCTTTATATTGTACTTTGTCACCAACTGAATATAACAGAATATCTTCTTGTGTTACAGCAAAAGAAGTATGGGACAGATTACATATCACTTATGAAGGGACAGACCGAGTGAAGGAGACCAGAATTAACATTCTCCTTGGTCAATATGAAGCCTTCAAAATGAAACCAGGAGAATTTATAACTGACATGTTTAGCTGTTTTACAGATATTGTCAATGGTCTTGAGAATCAAGGACAGAAAATTTCTGATCCCATGAAGGTGAACAAGCTACTGTGTGGACTCTCCAAGGATTGGAATCATATAAAGACTTCAATAAGAGAGACGCAAAGAATCATGCCATGTCTGTAGACGAGCTGATTGGAACTCTTCAGTCTTACGAAGTGGAACGAATTAATGAAGACGAAGATCCAATTGGTAAGAAATCCATTGCCTTAAAATCTAACGATGATTTTGATGATATAGATTCTGAAGAAGATCTGGACGATGAGGAGCTTGCTCTTATGATTAGAAAGTTCAGAAAGCTAAATAGAAAAGGAAAAAGGTTCAACTCAAAGAAACAAAGTTTTCAGAAACAGCAAACCAAGTTTGTTGATAATGAGGAACCAAACAAAGATGTAGTTTGCTTCGAGTGTAAGAAAAAGGGACACATCAGACCTAACTGTCCTCTTCTGAAGAAGAAAAGAGGAAAGCCTGAGAAGTCTCGAAAAGCTCTTAAAGCCGAAACCTGGAGCGATACAGAGTGTGAAGAAAGTGATGAGGAATATGCCAACCTGTGTCTGATGGCGCAATCAGATTCAGACTCTGGATCAGACTCAGACAGTGAATTTGAGGTAAGTGATTATAAAATCCCTGTCAAAGTCTCTAAATACATTGATGAATTATGTTTTAGTCTTAAGACTTCTCTCAAAAAGATTTCCGAACTTAAAAAGGAAAACTCAGTTTTAAAACAAAAGGAAAATATTTTAGAAGAAAAAGTGAAAAGTTTAGACTTGAATGTTTCTACTCTTAAAGAGAATGAAGATAAACTTTCAAAAGAAAATGCTTTCTTAAAAACTGACTTATCAAATATTTCAAAGAAATTTTCAATAGGGTCCGAAAAACTTGAAAAAGTTCTTTCAATCCAAAGACCTTACTTCAATAAGTCTGGTCTAGGTATGACAGCAGAAACGATCCCCTTGATTGATTTTCCGAAAGTAAAAGAAAGAATTAAGAAAAGACCGTCGAGAGAGGCTTACAAAAATCATTTCAAGAAAGTTTTTGTAAAGTCTGTAGGTCGAAATGCTTTAAGGTGTTCAAAGTGTAACAGTCAGGATCACTTTGAAAAAGAGTGTCCTATGGTTTGGAAGCCTGTCAAGAAAGTATGGCCTAATAATGCTCATTCTACTAACGCCCAAGGACCCAAGAAAATTTGGGTACCAAAGAAAGCTTGAGACTCTCTTTTGAATGCAGGTCTCTGTCAAAAAGAAGGTAAAGTGGTATCTTGACAGCGGATGCTCAAGACACATGACAGGAGACTCAAATTGCTTCATAAAGCTTATTCAAGTAAATGGTGGAAAAGTTTCATTCGGAGGAAACAACAAAGGAAGCATTGTGGGATTTGGAACTATGAAAATAGGAAATCTCACAATAAACAATGTCTCTCTAGTGGAAGGACTCAACTACAATCTTCTCAGCATTAGCCAACTGTGTGATACTGGTTACAAGATCTCCTTTCAAGAAGGCATATGTTCTGGAATTAGCAAAGACTCAACTCAGTCTTTCATGGGACGAAGGCATGGAAATATCTACCTCCTTGATATAAAGCCAAATGAAGATCAATGCCTAATCTCAATTCAAGATGAAGCAGTCTTATGGCACAGAAAGCTTGGCCATGTCAACATGAAGCAATTAGCCAAAATCTCATCAAAGAAGCTTGTTCGAGGTCTACCTAAATTGCCATACCAAAAGTCTGACTTATGCACTCCATGCATTCTGGGAAAGCAGGTAAGAAATTCATTTAAGCAAATAAATCATGTATCTACTAATCATGTACTACAGTTGCTTCATATGGATCTCTTCGGACCAACAAGAACCCAGAGCATTGGAGGTAAGAAATATTGTCTAGTAATTGTAGACGATTACTCTCGCTTTACCTGGGTATATTTTCTTGCAAGTAAGTCAGAAACCTTTTCGTACTTTGAGAAGTTTGCTAAAAAGGTTCAAAATGAAAAAGGATGTGCTATTTCAAGTATAAGAACAGATCATGGAAGTGAATTTGAAAATCAAGATTTTACGAAATTTTGTGATAAATCTGGTTTTAATCATATGTTTTCCTCTCCATATACTCCAGAGCAAAATGGAGTTGTGGAAAGAAAGAATAGATCTCTTCAAGAAATGGCTAGAACACTTTTAATTGAAAGTAAAATTTCTTCACGATTTTGGGCTGAAGCTGTTTCAACAGCATGCTATATTATAAATAGAGTCTTTCTAAGACCTATTCTAGAGAAAACCCCCTATGAATTATTCAAAGGTAAGAAGCCTATTGTTTCATACTTTCATGTGTTTGGTTGCAAATGCTTTATTTTGAAAAATGCAAATGATCGAGTTGGTAAGTTTGAAGAAAGATCAGATGAAGGCATCTTCCTTGGATATTCTACATCAAGCAAAGCCTACAGAGTCTATAACAAGAAAAGCCAGTCTGTGGAAGAATCAATGAATGTCAAATTCCAAGACTCAGCGCAAGATGAATCCAGCCAGACTCAGTACGAAGAGTCTAAACCTGCTCTAGACCTTCCAATGTCTACATCTCAAGAAGCATCTCAGACTCTGGAAGTCCATCATCAAGATGCTCATGAAGATTCAAATAAAGAAAGAGATCATCAACCAGGCAAATCAACTAGTAACTGGAAGCACAAATCCAGTCATCCGAAAGATCTCATTATTGGCGAACTCAATGAAGGAATCCGCACCAGATCATAAAGGCGTGAAGAATCTAGTGCTGTGGCTCTCATTTCTGAAATTGAACCAAAAAGCATAGAAGAAGCTTTATCTGATGAAAGTTGGATCGAAGCTATGCAAGAAGAACTCAGACAGTTCAACATCAATGATGTCTGGGAATTGACATCTAAACCAAAAGGTAAAACTGTTATTGGAGCCAAATGGGTATTCAGGAACAAGATGAATGAAGAAGGAAAAGTCGTACAAAATAAAGCAAGACTCGTGGCCAAAGGATATACGCAAGAAGAAGGAATAGACTATGACGAGACTTACGCACCAGTTGCAAGGTTAGAAGCTATTCGACTATTACTTGCGTTTGCTTGTTATAAAAATTTCAGGTTATTCCAAATGGACGTCAAAAGTACGTTCCTAAATGGATTTATCCATGAGGAAGTTTATGTGGAACAACCACCTGGGTTTGAAGACCCAAAGAAGCCAGACTCAGTCTTCAGACTGAAAAAGGCCTTGTATGGTTTAAAGCAAGCACCTCGAGCTTGGTACGACAGACTAAGTAAGTTTTTATTACATAATGGTTTTGTCAAAGGTAAAGTAGATACTACTTTGTTTATCAAAAAGGAAAACAAAAGCTTTTTACTTGTTCAAATATATGTGGACGATATTATTTTTGGATCACCTAACGAAAGTCTATGCAAGAAATTTTCTAAGTCTATGCAGGATGAGTTTGAAATGAGTATGATGGGAGAATTAACATTCTTTCTTGGACTCCAAGTGAAACAAATGAAGGAAGGAACTTTTATTCATCAAGAAAAATATGCAAATGATCTTGTCAAAAGGTTTGGATTGGAAAAGTGCAAAAAGACCGACATACCTATGTCATGTTCTCAGAAGATCAACAAGGATGAAGAAGGGAAGAAAGTAGATCAAAAGCTGTACAGGAGCATGATCGGTTCACTTCTTTATCTTACTGCCTCTAGACCTGATATTTTGTTTAGTGTTTGCATCTGTGCTAGGTTTCAATCAGATCCTAGAGAATCCCATCTCAGTGCTGCAAAACGTGTTATCAAATACGTTGCCTCATCTTCAAGCATTGGTCTCTGGTATCCCAAGAAGGGAGACTTTAATCTTCTAGGTTACTCAGATGCAGATCTGGCCGGTTGCAGAGTCGATAGAAAGAGCACTTCTGGAACTTGTCAAATGCTTGGAAACAGGACAGTATCTTGGTTTTCGAGGAAGCAAAGCACTGTAGCTCTCTCAACAACAGAAGCAGAGTATGTAGCTCTTGGAAGCTGCTGTTCGCAAATTCTATGGGTAAAACAACAGCTACAAGACTTTGGGATTGAAGACTCATGCACAGAAATCAGATGTGACAACACCAGTGCGATAAATCTCACCAAAAATCCAATCCTTCATTCAAGAGCAAAGCATATTGAGATTCGACATCACTTCATTAGAGATCATATTCAAAATGGAGAAATCTCGATTCAATTTGTTGATTCAAAGAGTCAACTAGCGGATATATTCACAAAGCCTTTGGAGAAAAATCAATTCGACTTTATCCGTTCAAGACTCAACATTTTGAAGTTTGAAGAAGTTAAAGTCTAGAGACTCACCAACTCTAAGACTCTAATCTCTCAGACTTTAAATCCTCAGACTTAGACGTGCATGGCTATAGACTGTAAGTTGCTATTTTATCTAAAAGGTACGAATTCTCGTTTAGTTATCTAAACTCGAAAAGGTACGGTCTTTCGTTCGGTTATTCTATAATCCGTGTGAAATTCGAAAACTTGTCTTTTTAAAAAGGGATTAATTTTGACAGTTATTGATTTTGAAAAGAAGTGTTCGTACACTTTCCTTGTACCGATTGAACTTCCCTTTTCAAAACTGAGTTATATATATACAGTTTTTCTACGCCCAAATCTTCAAAACCCTAAAAAGAACTCTCCTCCCGATCCTGTTTCTATTTCCTGTTCATCTTCGAGAAAGTGGTCATTTTTCTTGGGAAAGCAAGTGAAGGAATCTTCCAATCGACAAAGAAGGATGTCTTCTTCAAGGAAATCATCAAGAATCGCAAGCAGGGGACCACAAAGAATGGAGAAGGGACCGACTCACTTCGATCTTACTGAGGAAGAAGACTTATCAAGTCAGCGACAAAGTCCGATTCGCTCTCCTCCACGTCATTCAACACCTCCTGCCCCACAAGGTGCGAGTCAACATCTGGAAGAAGAGATAATCGAGGATGCCGACCCAGTAAGAGTCCAAAGACCCTCCTTTATCTATAAGCTTTATCGTGCGTTGAAAAGCACTGGTACTTCATTAAAATATATAGATGACTTCCTTAAGGACAAAAATTATGGAAATGAGTATCTTTTTCTGCGGAAAATGGAGGAATTGGGAGTTGCTCCTAAAGGAAGGGCAAAGGAGGCACTTGCGAACATTCCAAGTGACCCTCGTATGCCAGGACAAAATCTGATTGAAGGGAACGATGATGACAGAATGTTCCTTGAATTTCAACCTAAAATGGGTGTGGCAGCAAAAGTGAAAGGAAATCGGATGGATTTGTTTAAGTCCAAGGATCAGGAAAAGGTGTATTTCAGGCTGTTGAAAAGAGGGGTGATAAACCCTAGAAGTGTTGATTTTGACTTCTTGGACGCCATCAACATGAACTTAAGAGAGAAGTTGAATTTGCTTCAACTTGAGACTTTTTGCTCTGACTCTACGGACGGGTATGCTCAACTGACCGCTTATTTCTATTCAAATCTAAGCTTTTTGGATGCGAATAGAATTTCATTCAGTGTACGAGACCAAGTCTACGTGGTAGATGTGAATGTGTTGGCGGACATAGTTGGAGTTGAACGAGGACGTTATCTACCAATCAAAGTCTCACCTGCTCGTACTACTCTGGAACTTGTCAAAGATAGGGACGTAGAGAAGAAAATTACCTATTCCAGGATGAATGCCATCAACATTGTGCTTCATAAGATTGTGATCAACTGTCTCAGACCGAAGTCTACGTCAAAGACTTCTGTGTCTCTTTCTGAAGCAAAGTTGATGTACGCGATCAACTCAGGAAGGAAGTTCTCTCTCCCGCACACTATTCTCTTCCATATGTACAGAGCAATGTCGAAAGACAAAGGACAATTGCCTTATCCTGGTCTGGTGACCAAGATCTTCAGACACATGAACATTGAACTGCCACAAACATTTTGTGTTCGACCATGTGATAAGATGATGGTAGGTTTGAAAAAGTTAACGAAGATGCGTTTGCAAGAACTGTCCAAGGCAATGGAGAAATTCAGAGTGAAATCTCCAGTTCAGTCTGCTTCAAAAAGGAAAGGAAAGGAGGCCATTGGTGCCCCATCGAAAAAGAAGAAAAGAACTCTCATCCTGGAGGATGAAGATGAAGAAGAAGAGGATGAAGATCCCACTATCCAAGCACTGACAAGAACCAAACGCTCTATGCCTCAACCGACAGAACTTCAGAAGAACAGAGAAGAAGAAGAGCAGAGAGAGAAGGAGAAAGAAGCTGAAGAAGAAAGAGAAGGAGAGAAAGAAAAGTCTGCTGAAACTGGAGAGAAGGGAAATCAAGAGCATGATCATCACTCTTCCCCGCTCGATGTCCTAGAGACAAGGGGAGTTGGCGAGCAAGAAAGGTCCTCACCTCATGCTGCTGTTAGTGAAGGTCCAAGACAATCTCCAACAGACCCAGAAGAATTTCAGGCTTCTCAATTGCCTGAAGAAGGTGATACGTCGATTCCAAATCTGCCAGACTATACAGAAGCGCCATCGTCTGCATTTACTCCATCAGAGAAAGCTCATGCCAGTACACAGACGGACGATTCTGCAGATTTTCGTAGCATCATGAATATTCTTCTGGAAATGCGTAGCCAGATATATGTTCTGGACTGTGAAATCCAAGCCATGAAGAATGCTGGACAAGCATCTTCAGTCTCTTTGGAGGATAAATTCAAAGACCTCGCTCTGCAACTTCAAGCCAATGCTAAGGGAGAAGAGGTAGCTCAACTGAGGGAAGACCTGAAGAAGCTCGAAGGAGTAGTCCAGTCCATTGGGGATTTCCAAATCGTGCGCATTCCCAAGCAGACATGACTTCTTTCTCACCCTTTTTAATGATGACAAAAGGGGGGAGAATCAATTTGAACCAACAACTTTCAACATTTTAAAACTTTTGTGGTTATGTTTATTTTTGAGTATGACTTGAGAACTTGAACTTGGGTGTGAATTTAAATTTGACTGAATTGGCTGTGGATTTTGATGCTTGACTGGTTGCATTTTTATCAAATGTTGTTATATGGTATTACTCATGAAAGACTAACCAATTTTCTGTGGATGCAGAGTCTGGTTGCTTTATTAATCTTTTTGAGTTAGCCATATTGCTTGAGAAATGTTTTTGCAGGTCAAAGTTGTTCAAATCTACAAGAAAGTTTTGTCACCATCAAAAAGGGGGAGATTGTTGGAGAAATCTTTCCAGAATATTTTGAAGCTGACAAAACATTTCTATCAGTCTAAGTCTGGATGGTCGGAGACTGACAGTTTAAAGTCTGAAGACTTTGTATTCTCAAGACTCAAGACTCAAGACTCAAGACTCGAGACTCAAGACTCAAGACTCAAGTCTATTCTCACTGACAGTCTTTCTAATCCAGTGACGAAGGAAATCCAAAGCCGAGGTATATGGTTGAGGATTCGATCCTATCCTCTGGAATAGATTCTTTGGTTGGATAATCATTTCGGATTCTTTAATTCTTATCTAAGAACGATTGAAGATCCGATGGTCGACGAAATATTCTTGGAATGTTCTATTCTTGGAAACCAAGATCTTGATTGTATGGGCCAACAGGATTGATGGGCTATCATCAGATTCCTTAATTAGCTCGGATGATCTTCTTGATTGATTCCGTCCAACGGGTAGATTGGAGGAATTCCTTTGGTAAGTGCCAACGGCTATGATGGCATAAAGGAGTATAAAAGGAAGACATTCTAGTTGTTTTGAGAGTGTGATCGATAGAAAAATTCCAGAGTCTGAAGAACCTTGATTGTTAGTCGATACTGTTAGAGCGAAATTGTATACACAGAGAATGTTTATACTTGGTGACACCTTGAGCGAGTGTGGTAGATCATCTACACCTAGAAATCAAGGAAGATCAACCCTGTAACATCTCTTTGTTCATAGTGGAATCCAGCCAATCGGCTGTCAGTGCAGAAGAGTGGACGTAGGCTTGAATCAAGCCGAACCACTATAAACCGCGTGTTCTATTCTCTCTTTCCCTTACTCAGTCTTGCGATTGAATTTTTAACTGTTGCAAATCCTCTAACTGTTTAAATATTGTGCAATCTTCAAGAAAATTTTTATATACCTATTCACCCCCCCTCTAGGTACTCATACTAGCTATATCACAAGCTCACTCAATCTAGTAAAGCCCTAGCTTGCTAGCCCGGTGATGGACTGAGGAAGAAGCAAAAAGGATAAGGAAGAAAGAAAAAGGAAATGAAGGAAAAAAAAAAGAGAAAAGAAAAGAAAATTAAGAAATCAATTTTAAAGAAATATATATACTTTTATAAGAACAAACGTTTCATTAACCAAGGACCCAAGCCGAAGCGTCGAAGACTCGAGCATGGCCTTCGTGAACCCAAGCTTGAGGGTCAATATCAGAGCTCAAGCATCTGGGACTCAAGTGTGGCCTTTATGGACCTAAGTTTTGGTATCAAACCATTAGGTATAGGCACTTAGGGTTCAAGCGCAACCTCAATGGACCTGGATGTGGGCACCAGGGGCCTCGGCCTGAGCATCGAGGTCCCAGGCTTAGCCACTAAAGACCTTCTCCCAAACGCTAGGACTTGGGAACCAACATTACATTAGAGTTTCTTTGCCCAAGCATTGAGTTTCGGGTTCAAGCGTTGATATTTATTCATATTTTTAAAAACATTTTCCAATTCTTTTAAAGATGAATTCATACTCTTGAATTTAAGTTTTTGTAGAAAACCTTTTTCTATTGACTCATTTTCCTACGTGAATCAAATACCAAAAAATGAGAGAAAAGTTTTCCCTGAAATAAACGAAACCTTACAATAGTTATATTTAAGTGGTATACAACATTGCACAAGTTGTTGGGAGCACATAATAACTATTCTATTTTTCTATTTTTCAATTTGTCTATTCTCGGGAGCAAGTTTAAAATAGAATTACGTTTGGTAATGCAATTTTATTTTTCCATTTTCGGAAAAAAAATTATTCAAAAAATAGTTTTAAAATAGATGTCACAAGTAATTTTTTTACTTTTTTTATTTTAAAAATAAAAATAAAAAATAAAAACTCTTCTCATCACTCATCCTCACTATTAGCCAATCGCCACCACCTACCATCCACCATCATCTAGAGGAAAAAAATTGTGTCATTATTAAAGAAATTTCTATTTTGGGAACTGAAATTTTGTATTCTTATAAAATACATATTTTTGTTTAGAAACTCGTTCAGAAAATAAAAATAGAAAAATCAATTTCTAAAATAAAATGAATATCATTGATGTCCTAAATTCATATAACTGTATTTTGAGGAACAAGCTCACCTAACATGGCATCCAAATGTCTATAATTACCACATTATCGATCTACCTAATCAATGGCGTTGGACTCTCTGCTTAACTATCTACCTCGTGTCATTATTAAATATTCCTTGAAAGCACTTTGACTTACCTTAATCGACTTCTTCCTTTCAAGCATTATTGACTTACCATGTTGTTGCGACCTCTTTTGTCTGGTGCCCGTAATCGGGTACAAGCGCCTAAGGAGGCTAATGGCTCTGCTGAAATTAGTTATGCCCGGACTCTCCCAAGTCCACCAATTCACGACTTAATGGTCCAAGTTTTTAACCTGTAAATTAATTTTTAAAATGGAGTCGCCACTAATCGATTCGGGGTGGGTTGATTAGAAACCCAAGCGAAGTATCGAGAGAAATACTCACTCCTGCGCAACCAGAGAAATTAAGATCGGGGACTTGATTACATTAGTTAATCACTAATGCCCATTCGTTACCTAATCTTGTTTAAACCCTGAGATTTTTTGGATGTTTAAGGGATTTTCCATGCAATTTTGGGAGGAAAAAACATTTTTTGGGTCTTTTTCTATTTTTTGACACAAAAGGGATTTTTTGGGATTTTTTTTGGAAAATACAGGTCTTTTTGGCTTTTCATGAATTTTTTGGCTTTTTTTTGGATTTTATGAAATATTTCTGATTTTTTATTTTTCGGAAAATAAAATATTTTTTGGAAAATAAATTATTTTTTATTTTTCTTGATTTTTCAGAAAATAAAACAATTTTCAACATTTTTTAAATATATTTCGGTTTTCTGGAAATTAAAACATTTTTTAATATTTTTTGGAAAATAAATTATTTTTGATTTTTTTGAAATAAATTATTTTTTTATTTTTTTATTTAAAAATATCATAAAAACTTACTCGAGTCGGATCCGCGGGTTGGGTCCGACTCGAACCGGCGACCCACACACAGACGTGGGCCCGACTCGAATTTTTGCCTTTTTCTTTTTTTTTTTTTTTTTTTTTTTGGGATGAAACGGGTAGTAGATTATATATTGGTTGGGACCTATTATTCTATGAAGGAAAAAGGGCAATATAACTTTACATATACTAAGACAGATAAGAAGATACCTGTAGTTACTTACCGGGAGTGAGTGAGATAGGGTGTGAACCCTGAGTTTGGCAAGTATCAAGGCGTCATCTTACTTGGTGATATGAGAAGGTTGCTTTTTCAGGGCTCGAACCATTCTTCGCTCGCCTGTTAAAACAATCAATGATTTGTCTAGGACCTGAACCTTTCTTCGGTCGCCTGTTAGAGCAATCAGTGGTTTGTCTCGGACCTGAACCATTCTTCGGTCGCCGTGACGGGAAATTGCTTCTCCAGAACTTGAACCATTCTTCGATCATCTGTTAAAACAATCAATGATTTGTCTAGGACCCGAACCTTTCTTAGGTCGCCTTGACGGGAGGTTGCTCCTCCAGGACTCGAACCATTCTTCGATCGCCTGTTTGAGCAATCAGCGGTTTCTCGGACCCAAACCATTCTTCGGTCGCCTTAACGAGAAATTGCTCCTCCAAGACCCGAACCATTCTTCGGTCGCTTGTTAAAACAATCAATAATTTGTCTAGGACCCGAACCTTTCTTCTGTCGCCTTGACGGGAGATTACTCCTCCAGGACCCGAACCATTCTTCGGTCACCTGTTAGAGCAATCAGTGGTTTGTCTCGGACCCGAACCATTCTTCCGTCACCGTGACGAGAAATTGCTTCTCTAAGACCCAAACTATTCTTCGGTCGCCTGTTAAAACAATCAATAATTTGTCTAGGACCCGAACTTTTCTTCGGTCGCCTTAACGAGAGATTGCTCCTCCAGGACCCGAACCATTCTTCGGTCGCTTGTTAGAGCAATCAGTGGTTTGTCTCAGATCCGAACTATTCTTCGGTCGCCGTGCTGGGAAATTGCTTCTCCAGGACCTGAACCATTCTTCGGTCGCCTGTTAAAACAATCAATGATTTGTCTAGGACCCGAACCTTTCTTCAGTCACCTTGATGGGAGATTGCTCCTCCAGGACCCGAACCATTCTTCGGTCGCCTGTTAGAGCAATCAGTGGTTTGTCTCGGACTCGAACCATTCTTTGGTCGCCATGATGGGAAATTGCTTCTCCAGGACCCGAACCATTCTTCAGTCGCCTGTTAAAACAATCGATGATTTGTCTAGGACCCGAACCTTTCTTCGGTCGCCTATTAAAACAACCAATGATTTATCTAGGACCCGAACCTTTCTTCGGTCACCTTGACGAGAGATTGCTTCTCCAGGACCGAAACCATTCTTCAGTCGCCTATTAGAGTAATCAGTGGTTTGTCTCGGACCCGAACTATTCTTCGATCGCCTGTTAAAACAATCAATGATTTGTCTAGGACCCGAACCTTTCTTCGGTCGCCTTGACGGGAGATGCACCGACCTTTCTCAGGGCATCTCATTTGTGGGTGCCTGATTTGTATCGAGGACACCAGTTGGTACTCGACCTTTCTCGGGAGATGTGCCGACCTTTCTCAGAGCATATGTTTTTTGGGGGTGTCTGACCTTTGTCAAAGACAACAGCTGGTACCTGACTTTTCTCAGGAGGATGCGCCGACCTTTCTCAGGATATTGATTTTGGCAGATACCTGGACATTCACAAGCATATCAAAGAGTACCTGGATAATCACAAGTACTAACCTGAAGGATATTTGGGCCTTTGCAGGCATCAAAATGGGTATTTGGCTGACTATAGGCATTGAAGGGGTACTTGGATGATCACAAGTATGAATTCTTTGGGGATACTTGGACATTCACAAGTATTAAAGGGGTGCTTGATAATTGGAAATATTGAGAACATACCTTGGATATTTGTGAAAGTGTCCCACCTCCTGGCAATTGGGAAATATCGAGGGCGTACCTGGGATATTTGTGAAGGTCTCTCACCTCTTGGTAGTGGGGAATATCGAGGGTGTACCTGGGATATTCATGAAGGTCTCTCACCTCCTGGTAATTGGGAATATCGAGGACGTACCTAAGATATTCGTGAAGGTCTCTCACCTCCTGATAGTTGGGAATATCGAGGACGTGCCTCACATATTCATGAAGGTCTCTCCCCTCCTGGTAATTGGGAATATCGAGGACGTACCTGGGATATTCATGAAGGTTTCTCACCTCCTGGTAGTTGGGAATATCGAGGACGTACCTGAGATATTCATGAAGGTCTCTCACCTCCTGATAATTAGGAATATTGAGGACGTGCCTCGCATATTCATGAAGGTCTCTCACCTTCTGGTAAAGGGAATATCGAGGACGTACCTGGGATATTCGTGAAGGTCTCTCACCTCCTGGTAATTGGGAATATTGAGGATGTGCCTCACATATTCATCAAGGTCTCTCACCTCCTGGTAAAGGGGAATATCGAGGATGTAACTGAGATATTCGTGAAAGTCTCTCACCTCCTGGTAATTGGGAATATTAAGGACATGCCTCACATATTTATGAAGGTCTCTCACCTCCTGGTAAAGGGGAATATCAAGGATGTACCTGGGATATTCGTGAAGGTCTCTCACCTCTTGGTAATTGGGAATATTGAGAACGTGCTTCGCATATTCATGAAGGTCTCTCACCTCTTGGTAAAGGAGAATATCGAGGACGTACCTAGGATATTCGTGAAGGTCTCTTACCTGGGATATTCGTGAAGGTCTCTTACCTCCTAGTAATTAGGAATATTGAGGACGTGCCTCGCATATTCATGAAGGTCTCTCACCTCCTGGTAAAGGGGAATATCGAGAACGTACCTGGGATATTCGTGAAAATCTCTCACCTCTTGGTAATTGGGAATATCGAGGGCATACCTGGAATATTTATGAAGGTCTCTCACCTCCTAGTAATTGGGAATATCGAGGACGTACCTGGGATATTCGTGAAAGTCTCTCATCTCCTTGTAATTGGGAATATCGAGGGTGTACCTGGGATATTCAAGAAGGTCTCTCACCTCCTGGTAATTGGGAATATCGAGGACGTACCTCGCATATTCGTGAAAGTCTCCCACCTTCTGGCAATGAGAATATCAAGGACGTACCTTGGATATTCGTGAAGGTCTCTCACCTCCTGGTAGTGGGAATATCGAGGGCGTGCCCCGCATATTCGTGAAGATCTCTCACCTCCTGGTAATGAGAATTTGAATGTAGCACAAGGCTTACCTAGATGGCCGCAGGCACTCAAAAGGGCTGGAACACCTGGGTAGCCACAGGTGTACAAAGTACTGGAATACTTGGATGAACACAAGTATTTAATGATACGACCCAGGACCACTCAGCTGGTCCAAGCATAAGAAAGCATACCTAGACAACGGTGGGTATTTGATGATATGGGGATACCTAGACAGCAGTAGGTACTCCAAGAGATACTTGGTCAGTCACAAGTATCAATACTCTGGGAACAACTTTGAACAGGTCGAGTGTCAGGAGTATCCGAACGATGGCTGATACTCAAAAACAATAAGGATACCTAAACAACAGTAGATATTCAACGATAAATGGATACTTGGGGCGCGCATGACAACCATTTTGTTCCAGAAATAGTTTCTGGAACATAAATAGATTTTTCTATTTCTATTTCTAGAAGAGTTTCCAAGCAAAATTAATCGTTTGATAACGACACAAAATTTCTACTCTAAAAATAGAAATTCGTTTGATAACGACACAAAATTTCTTCCTTTCGGACGGCGGCGGCGACGACGACAACCTTTAATATAAAAAATAAAAATAAAAATGATTTAGTAACAAAAAAATAATGAATACAATAAAATAAAAATAAATAAATCATAAAAAATAAAATAAAATATCATTTTATTTTAAAATAAAAATATCCTTTAAAATAAATTTATTTTATTTATTCTATTTTATTTTATTTTACGAATACATTTATTTTAAAATGAATAAAAAAATTATTTGACAAAACACTCAAGGTAAATAAAAACAAATTTATTAAATTTATTTTTAATAAATTTATTTTTATTTTTAATAAATTTATTCTTAATAAACTAAAAATAAAATGATAAATAAAAATAATTTATTTATTTTAATAAATTTATTTTTATTTTTAAATGAATAAAATGAATATATTTATTTTTATTTATTTTTATTTTTAATAAAATGGGGAGAGGCGAAGGAGGAGGAGGAGGTAAAGATGTAGAGGAGATGAGGGAGGACTTACCGAAATTAGGGTTTAGTGAGAGAAATTATTTCTGATTTCTCTTCCAAACCTATTTCTGGAATAGAAATCTATTCTAGAAATAGAAAAACTGAATAGGTTTATCAAATGGATTTCTCTTCTAGAAACAGGTCTGAAACAGAAAAACTATTTCTGGAACAGAAATTTTGGGTTGTCATGCACCCCCTTGGTCAGTCACAAATATCAATACTCTGGGGACAACTCGAATAGGTCGAGTGTCAAGAAAATGGAGTACCCAGCAAGTGGTAGGTACTTTAAGACAAATGGGGATAGGGATATGCTTACTTGGCAATATCTTTGACCTATGAGAGTATGTTCATTATTTGCACAATATGCACACATGATTGTAAATGCTGTAAATTCATGAGTTCAAATGAGATTCATGCATGATAATTTTGTCAATTTTGCATCATCTGATTTCCATTGAGGAAGATTTTGAAAGACAACCTTCATTTAGAATGTAGATGTCTTGAGCATGCCAGATAAGGGACTTTTAGTCTAAAAGGACTTTTCACTCATTCTCATGGAAAAGGCTATCATGACCATTAATGCAGGATTTATAAGGACCACACTATCTCACTATCATCATGTCAGCAGGGGTCTGAGTATTCTCGCAAACGGTACGATTTTACCAATGTGAGAGGTCTTTGTTGAAACTGTGATGAAGTCTTGGTTAGCAGCTCATCAAAGGGGACCATCAAGGTCAAGGCTTATGAATGGAGTGCCGCACGATCATCTCCGAGTTTGCAAGTCAAGAATCCCGTGAAAAGATATAGAGTAATCTTGCTCATACTTCTTCGAGTGATGCTTATGAACATATGAAATTCTACGTTAATTGAAGTGCCCCTAGTCTGAAGAGACTTTTACAATGGGAATGTAACGTAGACTTGGCTCATATGCAAAAGGGTGAGAGTTGGTGATTGCCTTGGCATTTGTCACCAGTCTTTTTTCTTATTGTCAAATGGAGGCTCTATCAATTGAACCACAACAGTAACTTCTCTTGAGAATATTTTTGATTGGAGGGCATTGATCTTGCTTTTACTAGGCACACTACTTTTTCATGCCCATATTTTTTTATTCCCGTTCTTCATTTATGGGCATTGACCTTGCTTTTACCAGGTACACTGCTTTTCTATGCCCCAGTTTTTGTTCTTGTTGCTTGAGGAACTAATATTGACAAGTTCAAGCAAATGCCTTTGTTAGACTATGGAGTCTTCATCTTTTGCTGGCGCTTCTGATTATACTGCTCGAGTGGCAGTAACTCCTGCTATGCCTCCATGTGAGGGTGAATTTACAGACTCAATCGTGTTGTACAATGGATACAAGTGCGTAAAGAAAGAATTGCTCTTCACGACTCTAGGGCACTTAAATTAACGCGAGTGTTCATATGCAATAAAGACACTCAAAGATTGATGCAAGTGCAAGCAAGAGAATTTCTATCCCTTTTCTCACCTTGTGATGATGACTTGCCTTCAACTTGCGCCAGTGTGGGGTGGTTCTTCGACGAGGGGGTAAGACAAAAATTTGGCCAGTGTATGGGGCTCAAAGTGAGCCATGGAATGCCTCCCACTATTTTGGTCATCGTACCATTTGCGAGAGAACTCTTTACCCTGCAGCCATGGAATCTTCTGCACTTATCTCATAAGTGTATAGATGGGGGATTGTATGTAGGATATAGCTTGCCTGTCATCATTCTGACGTGCCTCATCCAGCATGCTCAATCAATCTTGTATTCTTTATTTAGCTATCTATTCTGGTAATTCTTAGTGGGATCAACAACTTAGACAGACAAAATCATCATGCAAAATCCATTTGGAAAAGGCATGCAGCATTTTAAATGTGGTGGAGTTTGTACTCTCAGAACAAATGAATGGCTTTTACTCAAGAAAAACTTATTAATAGCTTTGAGGGTGCTTGCTTGGTGAAACGGTATTCACAAATGTGTTGAAATTTGAACATTAAAAGAGTTATTTACAAAGGGTTATTCGCAAATGGGTGTCGATAGTCGTCCTTATTGATTAGGGATATGACACACAAATGATCGGTCAATATTGGGGATCTGATCATTGATTTGACAGGTCTTTCTGCTTTTGCCCCTGCAAAAAAGAAGATGTACAAGTAGATCAATTAGTCTGACCAAAATCAAATGTGAGTTGAGGCTTGAAGATTTTCTGTCATTTGATTTGGCGATTACTCAAGACACCATTTCATTTAGGAGAGTTTGTTATGCCTCTCATTGATTTGTTATCCTTGTTTTTACAGTCAAGTGATCCTACAACAAGACATGCTTCTCATTGATTTGTTATCCATGCTTTTGACAGTCACGTGATCCTGCAACAAACAAGAGGGAATGTATTAGTCATGAACTCTTTCAAGAGTCGAATAACTGGAATCGATACAACTTTACCCTTCACTGGTTTGTAAATGATTGGGTGAACCTAAAGTGAGAGGGGGACACGAAGTCCTATGTCCCTTGCTTCATTAGGTCAATTATTTTCTGAATTGGCTCCTGAATGGCACGCCCCTTTACACGAAGTCAAGTGAATTCGATGCAGGTCATTTTCGTATACTAGCTTAGCCAGTATTGATTTGTCAAACCTAACCATTGAGTTTAGTTCTTGAGTTGTGATGCTCCCTATCAAATAGGGAAAATATGTCAAAAGTGGGTTTAGATAGTGGGAGTATTGGAAACGATACCAAATTACCCTTTCCCAAAGTTTATCTGTTCTAGCTCCTAAAGATATTTGAATGTCGATGTGGTCTCTTTATCTTGGCATAGTTCAATGTTTCCTTCAATTGGCCTTCCTCATTTGTGACCATGTATGCATGATTGCTGATCGTTGATTCATCTTCAATGCCTTCCTTCTGTGGAATTTCTCCTTCTGTCTTTAACTATAGCATCATTGGGCAAAAGTCATGTACCTCAAGCTTCTGTGGAATCTGAGATAAAAAATCTCAATCTTTCTAATGGCAATTACTCCTTGAAAGAATATGCATCTGAAGTGAAGCTTCTAGATTCCAAAGTCATTGTCCAGGGTGTGGGGCTATAGATCACCTTGATTGTTTGGATTTTCTCCCTGTTAACAGTAATCACTTTAAAGGAAGAGAAGGAACTTCTTCCTTATGCTTCTGGGCTCGTCAAAGTTGAAACTATAACATCTAGTTGTTTGGGCGTGTCGTGCGACAAGATAGTCCTTTGGCTTAAGATGGAGCTAGGCAGGAGTGAGGCATGTCATGGATACTTTGATTCAACTGTATGCCTGTACCTATTACGTCTCACATTTTGTATCCTGAAAATAGAAGAGAGGGGTTGTCATTCTCAATATCATATTCAGGGAATAAGACTTACCATTTTTTTGAAACGGGATGCTCCTTTCTGTTTGCCACCACTTTCTTGAAAATGTGTTCTCGAGTTTGGTCTGTTCACACGATGTGCTAGTTTCAAATGCCTTTTGTCATACTAAATCAAAAGGATGATGTTTTGAAACATAAAGTGAGAGGGTTAGAAAGACAAACGTGCTTAAATTTATCATCTTGTTTTGACAAAAGTTTTTTAGTGATGAAATATTTTTTTTTTTTTATTTTCAAAATACGTCTTTAGGGGAGAAAAAGCATGAGGAAGCCCAGCCCTCAGTATTCTCCTTGGATGATATTTTCTTTTCATGGTTGGATAACATCACTGGGCTGGTTTGGAGTATCGCCCCATGCTCTTAAAACAAAATATTAGAACTGTACAATAGAGTACTTGGAATGGAAAATACAATAGTAGCACACTAGATAAGATAAGAAACATGAAATTATAAAAATAAGTAAAACCCATGAAAACTCATGTGTAAAGGAGTGCTTTGATAGTGCTGGTCTTGAAGTTAAGCGTCTTTGAATCCCTCGCCTTCAGTGGAGTCGAAGTATTCGCATGCGAGGACTACCTCGTTGAAGTTGCGAAAGTGTAACCCGTGCAGCCAATAGCGATGCTTGCAAGACAAAACTTCTATGAACTACTTTGCTAATTCTTCTTCGGCCAATTCAGGGTAGATTTGCATCATGAAAGCCTTTCACCTCCCTGCATACGCTCGAAATTCTTCCATTGGTCCTCTTCTGAAGTGGGCCAAACTCTCACAAGGCAGCTCATTTCCAATCTAGCTTTGATACTAATGCAAGAATGTGGAACTCAGCTCATTCCAATCTTTTAGGAGATGAATATTTGATGTCATGAACCATTGCAATGCAAACCCTGTAAGAGTTTCTTGGAATGCCTGAGTTGTGAATGACATCGGGCCATAGTATCGACTCATTTCCGCATGGAGATACTACAAGTGAGCCACGGGGCAAGTCGTGCCATTGTATTTGCGGAGATTAGGTATCCATATTTCTACGGGGGTTAGGATCCTACGAGGGCAAGACGAACCTGATATGGCTTGGTTAGGCCACTGGTTTTCCGGCTACATGTTCATCGTAGTGGTGAATTTTTCTACTTCAAGGAAGCTTGACTCTATCGAGATTACCCCATTGCTTTTTTCCCAGTCAAAATTACCGAATGAGGATGAGGCATTTAAGCTATCATCATGGTCAGGTGACGAGCTTAGTACTTCGTTAGGATCGTAGCGGATAAAGACGTATGTTTCCTCTTCTAACGGGCCTTCATCCTCGGGTGAGAGTATGAAACAGTTATACGATGAATCGTCAGTTTCATTATCGAAATAACGCTGGAAGTCCTTGGGATTGTATTCTAGAGATGGGAAGTCTTCAGGGTTGTATTTTAGGGAGTGCTCGGCGGATGCTGAATCGATTTGCTTAGGCTTTCTTTTTTTGGCTCCTAGTCCAGACCTTTTGAGTAAGGCCCTTCATTTTGTCAGCTCGATCCTGTCCAGGGTAGTGAGAGATATTAGAGTGTCACTCTCTTATTCACTTTCTAGGTTGATAAGGGTCGATATTCTCTGGACCCTAGCTCTTATAGTAAGCTTAGGGAGTTGACCTATCGTGCCCCGATCTTGAACAAGCTCTGTGTCTTGGATCTCGTACAAAGGCTCCTTGCCTTTCCTAGTGGGAAATTTTTCAGTAATAGGATGCTACTCAGCTGCCCATTTATCATGCAAGGCTTCATTGACATGCTCTTCTCCTATCTCAGCGACTAATGGCTCCTCGTGCTCCGCGATCATCGGCTCTTCATAGGGCAAGGTGATGTCAGGGGTGATATCAATATTATACTCTTGGTGAAAAACATGAATTAGTTCCCTCCAGGTTTTAAGGGGACTAATCTTCCTAACAATGTACCATCGCAAGGTAGGGCCAGTCAAGCTCGAATCATCCTTTGAACCAAGTAGGCTTGAAAGTAGGTCTTTAGGCGGGAGGTATCAGCATACATTTCGCATTTAGGTGCTTTGAGTTTTTCAGGGATCTCAATGCCGACATAATTGGACAAGTCTATAGGATTCTGCTCCTGCAGCTGGTTTAACTTTTTAATGATCCTTTCAAATTGTCTATGGTACTGGCTATTTTCTGGCAAATTTGCGGGTGTCATGATGGTGTTTAAGGCAATTATAGAGTTGGGCTCAACTTAAGTGGATTTCATTTGTCTCAAGAGTTGTTGAAGGACAATGGACATTTGTCCTACGCCGTCTTCAATGTTAATGAGGCAATTTTGTACATCATTCTGATCGGGCCCTATTGCATGAGGCCATTTGTGGGCGATTGGTGGCCGGCGATTCATAATTACCTGTTCGTTACGAAAACAATGAATGAGCATGAAAGTAAACAAAGATTGACCCATGGCAATGGCCTAACTACTTTTTTATTTATCAAAAGAGGTTATAGACTGCAGACTTCTGACATCTAAAACTTGAAATTGAAATGACAGAATAAAATACTTGATATTAAACAAAAGTCCCTAAACAATGGGACAAAACTTTCACACTATTAATACTAAGGGGCACATGATTGCCAATTTATATGCGACAGGGAGTCTTGTGCTTGCGCAGAGGCTTGCTTTCTTGGATCGACTCTAAGGTGTGTATCCAGTCCATTCCCAAATCCCTCTCCATGAGCTCTGCTTGCTCATGCTAGCTGCTCTCGCTGATTGAATGAGGGACTGATGGTTTCCATTTTGTCGGGATACGATGGTTGTGGATGTAGGACATGGAGGCATGGTGGGCTTTTTCTTCTCCCTCAAGCCCTTCAGGTACCACGATCCTTTTGCGATGGCACGTGTTCCATGCTTCCTCGATAATGTCAATCTCGAACGTGTATTCAAAACTTTGATGGGCGAAAAGGAGTGAAGGGACCCTCTTCTTGAAAGATGGCAGGATCTCTTGAAGGGCTCCATACTATCGTGCCACCCTATGTGGGAAATAGGAAGTGGCACCGGTGAGGCCGAGTAACGGAATTAGATAGCGGCGAGCTCTCTTTTCATAGAACCAATCAGCACACCATTGGAATGCCTTAGGAGTCGGGTCTCTTAGGAAGTTTATCCAATTTAAACAGCTTCGATTGGGAATATATGGTCCTAAAACCATAAATTTTTTTAATGATTTTCGAAATCATTAATTTCAGACGATTTCATGAAGCCTCGGAATTCACTTAGGTGAGAAAAGAACCAGACTTGTAAAATTTCCGAAGAGACTCACATGATTTTCTCCGTGTTTTCTTTAAAACGATTAAAGGACAAAAATGTTTCAGTTAAAATCATGTTGACATAATTTTGCCCCTTGAGATCTGATCAACTATCCATGCCATCTTAGGACTTATGACATTTCTTTGATGGGGGAAAATGATAAACCCAAAAAAGGCCAGGAGGAAAATCTCGCTTTTTTGGGTCATAAGCTGATTTTGAAAACAGGCATCCATGAATTCTAGTGGGCAGGTATTATGATTGTTTTCAAGAATTTGTCTCATGACATGGATTTTAGTTCCTAAAAGTCGTGCTAACCCGCGCCACAGGAGGGCACTTGTCGATGGCCTAACAAGCTTTTTCTTGAGAGGCATTCCAATAATGATGTTGTATTCTTCTAAAGTTGGGGTTAGCTCAAACCCTCCAAACATAAAAGTAGTCGTCTTCGGGCACCAGAAATGTGCCATGGCCTATATGACTTCGGGACGAACAGTGATTTGAATCAACGATAAGAGATGACCGATTTTGACCTTTCACGCGCTCTTGGGCAAACTGATCCAATTGACCCCACCATCTGAAGAGTTCCGCTTAAGGAGCAGGAATGAACTGGATATCGTCTTTCCCCATCGTATATAGACTGGGACTTTGAAAAGCTTATCCTAAATTGCCATGGGCCAATAAAAGGACTAAGTAAAAGTAAAGAAATCACTTTGCTTTTAAATAAAATGGCAAGCACAAAGACATACATATGGGATGTGCGGCTCGATTTCTAACTCAAAAGGCTTGATGAAATTAAAAGGGTATCTACCCGTCGTAGTCTCGCGTTAGCAGCATATCCCCTTAACCTCGACCAAGAAATTCGGGGAAAAGAAAGGCAACCTCTACATCGCAGTCTCGCGTTCGAGATTGTATCTTTCTTAACACCATCCTAGAAATCCTATGGCGGCTCAAGTCCGGCGGCCGGGTTGTGTGTGCCATGTGTAGTGTTAAAACAGTAAAGCATGCACAACAGTTTATAATCACAAGATAATCTATTTTAAGCAAAATTAAAATAATTTTCTAAGCTTTTGACCTGCATAAAGAAAAAAAAAAAACCTAAGTTAGTAAAGCATTTAAACAAAGACAAAATGGCCTAAGTCCTCAAATGTCCCCAGCGGAGTCGCCAAGCTGTCGTGACCTCTTTTTTCCGGCGCTCGTAATCGGGTTTGAGCACCTAAGGAGGCTAATGGCTCAGCTGAAATTAGTTATGCCCGAACTCTCCCAAGTCCACCAATTCACGACTTAATGGTCCAAGTTTTTAACCTGTAAATCAATTTTTAAAATGGAGTTGCCACTAATCGATTTGGGGTGGGTTGATTAGAAACCCAAGAGAAGTATCGGGAGAAATACTCACTCCTGCGCAACCAGAGAAATTAGGATCCGGGACTTAATTACACTAGTTAATCACTAATGCCCTTTCAGTACCTAATCTTGTTTAAACCCTGAGATTTTTTGGATGTTTGAGGGATTTTTCATGCAATTTTGGGAGGAAAAAACATTTTTTGGGTCTGTTTCTATTTTTTGACACAAAAGGGATTTTTTGGGATTTTTTTTTTTGGAAAATACAAGTCTTTTTGGCTTTTTATGAATTTTTTGGCTTTTTCATGAATTTTTGGCTTTTATTGGATTTTATGAAATATTTATGATTTTTTTTTGGAAAATTAAATTTTTTAAATATTTTTTAAATATTTTTTGGAAAATAAATTATTTTTTATTTTTCTTGATTTTTTCAGAAAATAAAAAAAATTCAACATTTTTTAAATTTTTTTTGGTTTTCTGGAAATTAAAACATTTTTTAATATTTTTTCGAAAATAAATTATTTTTGATTTTTTGAAATAAATTATTTATTTATTTTTTATTTAAAAATATCATAAAAACTGACCCGGGTTGGATTTGCGGGTTGGGTCCGACCTGGGCCAACGACTCGCACACAGATGGGCCCGCAATGCGAGCCCGACTCGGATTTTTGCCTTTTTCTTTTTCTTTTTTTTTTTGGGATGAAATGGCGTCGTGGCCGAGCATTTGGATACGCCCGGCCCGACCCGACGACCGGCCCCACGACCTGGCTCCCCTGTGAAAACCCTACCCTGATCCGACCCGAATTGCGACCCAACTTCCTGTCGCCTCCATGATTTGCGGAATCCCTACCTGGTTCCCAATTCGGGTCCGACCCGATGACCTAGGATCGTGACCTAGAAAATCGGGAACCCTAGGGTTTCCGAATTTGGGGCACCGAAGAGGTGCAGCGGCGACGATGACGAAGACGGCGGCGACGGCGATGATGACGAAGACGACGGCGACAGCAACGATGACGAAGACAGTGGCGATGACTGGACTTACGAAGAGGGAGATGGCGAGGGCAACGGTGACGGTGCAATACCTGCTTCGACGATGGCATGGCAAGGGTGAAGACGGCGACGACGGCTAGACCCCACACGAATCCCCTCCACTCCTCTCTCTCTCTCTCTCTCTCTCTCTCTCTCTCTCTCTCTCTTCTCCGGCTAGATTCAAGATCTCCGGCGGCTCGTCTTCGGGCCTCCCCTGAAGTCTCTCAGGGGAAGCTATCGAAGCTTACCGTCGGCGATCTCCTCTTCGTTGTCTGTGTGTGTGTCTCTAACAATGGAAATAGAGGCCTATTTATAGGTCGAGGGGCGGCCGATTGATGGAGCTTGACCGGCGGCTGCCGTGGCCCTCGCCGGCCAAACTGGCATCCCATCCGATGCCAGCTACGCCCTACTCCACATCCCATCACTGTCTGATGCTAGGTGCTCCATGTCGTGCCTCTGGCACGTGTATTACAACAGCGCGAGGAAGAAGGGGACTTGGCTGGGCCAGGCTGAGGCGGAAGTGGGCCGAGGAGGCCCAGAGGAGTGGGGTTTTCTGTTTTTTTGCCGTTTTTCTTGCTTTTTTTCGGTTTTTTTTTCGGTTTTTTTTCTGTTTTTTAGTTATTTGTTATCTAAAAAAGATAAAATAAAGAAAATAAAAACTTAATTACTAAACCTAAATAAAATTAAGGCGTCAACACATGTTTCCCATTATGGTAGCAAAAATTAATAAAAGAAATAATCTAAAAGGAAATTAATGCGGTACAACCTACTCCGTTGACTTCCTTTTTGGAAGCATCATTCGCAATGTGATACGCGGGCTCCCACGAGAACTAGTGGAAAAGGGGGTTTAAAAAGAGCTAGTCATGCCTCATTGTATTTTGCATCAATGTTTGTGCAAACTTCACGGTCCAGTAATTATTGAGCCTGTATATATAAATATACAAACAAAATCACGTCCTTAGAATCGTCGACTCGATGTCGAATTATTGTGCTTCAACTAATTAACGATTCTAGCCAAACATCGCGGTTCTTATTCTTCGAATTGAGATGCGATTTTGCTCCATGGAATTATAACTTGATGATCAAGTTCTAAAACTGATGAGATGAATCTACTAATAATAATACAAGAAAAAAATTCCAAAAGAATAACAGCCAAGGTTTGATTGACAAAAGAAAAATACATTGTTGAGAAATGACTGAAAATCTACTTTCAAAATTGACTGAGAAAACAGATCGGAACAAGTCCTTAAAAGTTTCATTCTAGTTCAGTGTGCACCTTTAGAACTCCAGGATTAAAACATCAAGACGTTCCTAGGGAAGACAAAATATAGAGGGGAATTTTGGAGATATTAGGCGTGCAGGCATCAGCATGTTAAAATAAAGAAAATCCTATCAACCCACCTGGATTGCTAAGAAGGCAAGGTGGCCCCAACATGAGAGCACGAGTTAGACACCAAGGATCCAAATAGTAAGCGTGGTTACAAGAAATCTACTTTTGAAAATGACTAAACAATAAATTGCCATGCAATAAATTGGATTTTACAAAAGTAAATCTTGTTCTAAAAACGTTTGGCCATGTCCCTCTCTAGATGCACTTCTTTCTCTCATAATTGTTCCTATCATTACAATAAAAAATTATTAAATTTTTAGGATCAATGTTATGAAAAACCCAAACTGATACATTTATAACAAATTTACTATCCGTTAGTTCTCATTAAATTTTACCACCAAATTGCTAAATTGGATTATATGTAACAGTTGACAGATATACCAATTGGGGGTTTTACTCTCCCATTAATTTAGGATTTTCGTGGTATTAATCAAATTTAGCAAAAACTAATTGGGGAAAATTCATTACAAATATATCAGTTTGGGATTTTTAATAGTTAATAAATTAATTTGTAGCAAGTTTCTCATAGGTCTATTAATTTGGGATTTTCGTGATATTATAACTCAACCTATTCACACCTTTAGATTTCATGGTTGGCCACAACAAAGGGCATGGCGAGCATTGGTTTGGTGCTCACGACCAGGTCATATGCGCTACTTGTGCATATGGCTTAGCCCAGCTCGTGAGCCCGGCCTTGGCAATGACCTTGGCCTTGTCGTGGTGAGTAGGCTCGTGACCAAGAACGTGTTCTAGGCACGAGGATGGCTCTAGACAGGGTAGCTAACCAACAATAAGGTCGAGAGAATCTAGGGATGCCCGAGCAACTGGCTTGTAACTGCCTGACAATTATAATGATCTGAATTGCATGTTGTTACCGTATGTTCCTGTGTATAAATGAGCCCCGGACTTGTCGGATCATCGGTTTGAATCAGTAAAACTGTTGGAAGTGTTCCAGCATCTCTTGTGCATTTCATCAAACTAAATTCCTTCAATATCCATAAAGTTGATATTCTCGATAATTTGGTTTCCGATTGCACGACACTCGTTGGCGATGTTCTTCTGTACTTGTTGTCAGTAACTCCTCTCCTCACTTAATATCTTAGACGTAGAGATTGTGGTGGACAATTTCTCATTTTCTCCGCACTTTCAAACTTTATTTTCACGAAGGTGAACTATTGCGAGGAGCTTGGTCTACTAAGTAGTTTAAATAAAAGTGGCAGATTACACAAAACTTCCCAAACATTGGAGTAGTATATGTTTGTCCTGAAGGTTTGAACTATTGCGCATTATTTCCTGAACTTTCATTTTGTTAGAGCCGTTAATAGTGTTATATTTTCCATTAACATATACAATGCACATGTAAATGTATATATTTATCTCTCTCTTTTTCTTTTTCTTTTTTTGGTAAAAATCTCTTTTACCCTTGATTTTTGTAAAAAAGAAAGAAAAGAGAAAATGGAGAAAGATATAAATATTTTATTTAACATAAAAATTTAAGAGAATTTATGAAAAAATTAATAGAACTACTAAGATATTTTAAGAAAAAGAAACGGTATTAAGTAAAACGGAGAAATGCCTCAATAACAAAAAAAGGTCAAATAAGGATAATTGGATACTCATTCTTATTTTTAAATGCTAATGGAACGTATGATCGATCGACGAGAAGTATTTAAGACATCACCTTATCACTCAATCATTTTCTTTCATTAGCTAAGGACATCATTTCCTTTTAAACTTTTTCAAATATTTTTGTTGATCAATCTTTTTTTAATTCAATTAACCCTTTAAATATGCATAAGATATAATACTTTTCGTCATTTCACTTTTTTGTTATTGAGGTAATCTTCTTCTTCTTTTTTAATTTGGGTTTATTACTCTTTTTAAAACATCTTGCTTAGTTATATTAAAGTGGCTATACTTATCAAATCTTAACAAATTGGTATTGTTTACTATTATTATCGACTATTTTCATTATTAATACTTTACTTAATTTGGTTTCTTCGGGCATTCTATATCGACAATGGTACCTTTCTATATTTCTTTAAAAAAAAGGGATGAAAAAATGTTTTTCACCCTTTCAAAGTCTTTGTACATTGGACATGCTAACAAAAAAAGAAAAAAAAAAAAAGAGTTGACCGATGCGTATTATGTAAAAGTTGAAAAATTCAGGGCAAACGTACAAAACCCAAAAGTCGAGGAGGGGTTTGTGTAATTTTGCCAAAAAACCATGAGAGGCAAAGATTAAGTATTTGGCCGTGTTCACTTTCACAAGCTTTCTCCTATATGATCTCCATACATCAATAATTGAGGAGTAAATAGTTTTGTCTCTGACCCAAGGAAGAGTACAATTTGTTCTTGCATTCCAGGCACCACAACTTTTAATATCTTTCGACCTCTTTTTATGCACAACCGTCGAAAGCGAAATGATTTGATCAATCTGAAAATGAAATACAATTGAATATTGTCCACAAGTGAAAATTTATCCATGAGAGCGATGGGGGCATGAACCGAATTTGTTGCTCTATGAAACGCCCATCAAGCGCGATGGAAGAAGCTATAGTGACATATATCCACATTTATATTTGTTATCTATAAAAATATTTCATGACAATTATCGATGAATTTTATCCATACATTTTCATAAATTACTGTTAAGAAGAATTAGTTCTAATATAGCTGTAAAGATGTGTTACTAATTATTCACTTAGGCTACGTTTGACAGTCAGGATAAAATTTGGGATAAGATATAATTTATCTTATCCTATGTTTGATGCTCACTTAGACAAGATAAAGTCGGATATAAAGGGGATATAGACAAAATAAAATTATCCCATGAAGGAGGTGGGATAAAGGTGTATAAGATTTCTAATGTCCATAATAGGAAAGTGATTTTTCTCGAATAACAAACTTATTAAATTAACAAAATTGAAATTATATTTCAATATAAATATTATTTGAATTCTAATTTAAGAAATTAAAAATAAAAAATAGAAATTTATTTTTAATTAATATTATTTCAATTTATATATTCAACTTTAATTCTATCTTATAATAAACATTCAATCTATAAATTAAATATTTACATTTATTATATTTTAGGTATTTTTGTATTTTAGATATGTTAGTACAATTTACTATTTGATAAATTTTATTAAAGAATAATGAAAGGGGAAAAAAGAAATAATAAAGAAAATAATATAAAAAAGAGGAAAAATAAAATAAAAATAAATTAAGGAATAGTGTTACGAGAGGTTTTCACCATCTTTGTTTATGAATATTTAGATTCATTTATAATGATATGCCATTTATATATATATATATATATATAAATGTACACGATATAATGTGAATATATCCGACTTTAATACTATGATTCACCAAACAATTGATAGGATATAAAAAAATCTCAGGATTTCATATCATATCCTATCTAGTCATATCACAATTATAAATCCAAACGACCAAACGTAACCTTAGTGCTTACCTCACATGGGGTTAAATGGAACTTTAGGGTAAAAGTATGGATTTTTTTTTGCCGGGGCCGGGGGGGGGGGGGTGTTTGGAAAGGTAAAAATATGGAATTGAAAGTGTGATGGATTCGCTTCAAAATACGGAGAGACAAGTGAAAGATTGCTTTACTGTTATTTCTTTATGCTGCATCTTCTTCCGATTATATTCAACACAACTTCCACGTATCTCAATAATCTTTTTGTGCATGTGAGCTCCAATGTCAAGCATGTCCTCCCTTAATCAAGATCTTAACTCATGGGAAGAACTTTGTACTTAAATCTCCATCTCATTATGTGTTAGGATCGCCACAACCACGGTTCTCGCCTTCATCTCCAATCTCTCCTGCCCAACCGAATCATAAAGGCTTTCCAAGGATCACATTGTTATGACACAACATTCGCTTCACCCCCCAATCTTTTTCGCTTGATTGAAGCATGAAGTCACCACGAAAAACAATATTACTCGTGAGACTTTTCATTGGGAATTTCACCAAACACCAAACCAAATACATATTGAGAGCCATTCACCAATCAACTATCCATTTTGTTACCACTTATTAAAAAGAGCAACAATAATCTAACGCTTTTCCTTTAGCGAGATCATCAAAATAGAATCAAGTCTGAGCATATTAAACATATCCAATGAAAACCAACATTTACTAAAACAACTTAAAATGATGTAATTACGGACCCACGGTGATATTTTAATCATACTGCACCACATCCAATATCTAGTACAAGAAGTTATAATATAATTTACACGAACATCTCAAGGTAATATTATTTTCCATTTACTAGAAAGAAAAAAAAAGGGGGGGGGGGTTTATTTCCCTTGAGAAGAGTAGGACATGTATTGCCAACCCCAAAATAAAAAATCCCCGAGAAATCTTAGGAGGAGAGGGAGAGAGAGAGATAAAAGAGAAATAGCCAAAAAGGGATTTCACGGGGCAACAACGATTGGACCAAACAAGCTCTCTCCTCTCAATCCATTCGCTTCGAGATAAGCCGGGCCCCACCACCACACTTGCTCCCCCCTCCAATCCTCCACCACAATCTCTCCTGCCCAACCGAACCATGAAGGCTTTCCAAGGATCGCGTTGGTATGACACAACATTCACTTCACCCCCTAATCTTTTTCGCTTGATTGAAGCATGAAGTCACCATGAAAAACAATATTACTCACGAGATTTTTCATTGGGAATTTCACCAAACACCAAACCAAATACATATTGAGAGCCATTCACCAATCAACTATCAATTTTGATACCACTTATTAAAAAGAGCAACAAAAGTCTAACGCTTTTCCTTTAGTGAGACCATCAAAATAGAATCAAGTATGAGCATATTAAACATATCCAATTAAAATAAACATTTACTAAAACAACTTAAAATGATGTAATTACGGACCCACAATGATATTTGAATCATACTGCACCACATCAAATATCTGGTACAAGAAGTTATAATATAATTTACACGTACATCTCAAGGTAATATTATTTTCCATTTACTAGAAAGAAAAAAAAAAGGGTTTTTTTCCCTTGAGAAGAGTAGGACATGTATTGCCAACCTCAAAATGAAAAATCCCCAAGAAATCTTAGGAGGAGAGGGAGAGGGAGAGAGAGAGAGATAAAAGTGAAATAGCCGATAAGGGATTTCACGGGGCAACAACGGTTGGACCAAACAAGCTCTCTCCTCTCAATCCATTCGCTTCGAGATAAGCCGGGCCCCACCACCATGCTTGCTCCCCCCCCCCCTCCAATCCTCCACCACAATCTCTCCTGCCCAACCGAACCATAAAGTCTTTCCAAGGATCGCGTTGCTATGACACAACATTCGCTTCACCCCCCAATCTTTTTCGCTTGATTGAAGCATGAAGTCACCATGAAAAACAATATTACCCATGAGATTTTTCATTGGGAATTTCACCAAACACCAAATCAAATACATATTGAGAGCCATTCACCAATCAACTATTGATTTTGATACCACTTATTAAAAAGAGCAACAAAAGTTTAACGCTTTTCCTTTAGTGAGACCATCAAAATAGAATCAAGTATGAGCATATTAAACATATCCAATGAAAACCAACATTTTTTAAAACAACTTAAAATGATGTAATTACGGACCCACAATGATATTTGAATCATACTGCACCACATCAAATATCTAGTACAAGAAGTTATGATGTAATTTACACGTACATCTCAAGGTAATATTATTTTCCATTTACTAGAAAGAAAGAAAAATGATTTATTTCCCTTGAGAAGAGTAGGACATGTATTGCCAACCTCAAAATGAAAAATCCCCAAGAAATCTTAGGAGGAGAGGGAGAGGGAGAGAGAGAGAGATAAAAGAGAAATAGCCGATAAGGGATTTCACGAGGCAACAACGATTGGACCAAACAAGCTCTCTCCTCTCAATCCATTCGCTTCGAGATAAGCCGGGCCCCACCACCATGCTTGCTCCCCCCCCCCCCCCCCACTCCAATCCTCCACCACAATCTCTCCTGCCCAACCGAACCATAAAGGCTTTCCAAGGATCGCGTTGCTATGACACAACATTCGCTTCACCCCCAATCTTTTTCGCTTGATTGAAGCATGAAGTCACCATGAAAAACAATATTACTCATGAGATTTTTCACTGGGAATTTCACCAAACACCAAATCAAATACATATTGAGAGCCATTCACCAATCAACTATCGATTTTGATACCACTTATTAAAAAGAGCAACAAAAGTCTAACGCTTTTCCTTTAGTGAGACCATCAAAATAGAATCAAGTATGAGCATATTAAACATATCCAATGAAAACCAACATTTATTAAAACAACTTAAAATGATGTAATTACGGACCCACAATGATATTTGAATCATACTGCACCACATCAAATATCTGGTACAAGAAGTTATGATATAATTTACACGTACATCTTAAGGTAATATTATTTTCCATTTACTAAAAAGAAAAAAAAATGATTTATTTCCCTTGAGAAGAGTAGGACATGTACTGCCAACCTCAAAATGAAAAATCCCAAGAAATCTTAGGAGGAGAGGGAGAGGGAGAGAGGGAGATAAAAGAGAAATAGACGTTAAGGGATTTCACGGGGCAACAACGATTGGACCAGACAAGCTCTCTCCTCTCAATCTATTCGCTTCGAGATAAGCCGGGCTCCACCACCACGCTTGCCCACACCACCCCAACCCCCCCAAAAAATCCTCGACCACAAACCTCCAGCGCCACCCGCCGCTCCTCCCCCACCGCATTTAGCTCGCGCCCCTCCATCTCCACCGTACATCCGCATCAGTCCTCTCCCAATCACGTCCGCTCATGCACACGATTCGCGGATCGCGACACGCTGCATAGGGGCGCGAAGAGGGGATCGCAGGGAGCAGCGGGCGCATGATAGCGCCGCCGGCGCAGGTTAAAGTCACGTGGCTACCTCTCCCAAGGACAGAATCACCACAAGTACCGCAAAATCTCTGAAAAAATGTAACATTAAATACTGAACTCTAATTAAATTGTAATAAAAATTGGAGCAAAAAGAAAGGGGCTCCCGGCCAAAATGGTGGAAAAATTGAAACAGAGAAGGGGGGGGGGGGGGGCGTCTATAAATAAAGCAAGAGCGCAAATGTTCCTCACTACCATAGTCCTCAACGCTGCTATTCCCAAAACCCCATCTCTCTCTCTCTCTCTCTCATAATCCCAAATGGCCACTCCAAAACACGTCGTTGCGCTCTTGATCCTTGCCTTTCTCTTTGTCTCCATCAGTGTTGAAGCAAGAGACGTCAAGGAACGCCAGTCCTTCAGCAGGTTCACCAATGCCAACGACAACGACGACAAAGAGAACGCCCGAGTCATCCCCACCAAGGAAGAGTCTCTCACCACCACCACCACCACTGGCTCCCGTGCCACAAACGACCGCAACAACTACTATACCGGCGGCAATAGGTACGCGTTATGGTCAAGCCAGTAGTATTAAACCAAACATGGTACCTCATTGTACCTCTATCAAAGCATCACTAAAACTTGACACCATTTAGCAAGAATTTAATGATACGCTCGAAACGGATCGAGCATAAAGTTTTAAAATACCTTAATTCTTTGACGCACCAATTTGAACAGAATGTGGTAAGGGTAGCATAGTGAGAAAACAATCTGCTTCTGTATTTTGGCTCATCATGTACATATACGTTTTAATTTTCAAACTACTTCAAGAAAATACATAATGGATTCATCTTGGGTTCACCGTCAGGTACCTCGCCGTGCAGCAAGAAGGGATGAGCGACACGAGGTTTATGGAGAACGGGAAGTACTACTACAACGTGCCTGGGCACTAGACTCAGGGGTATTATGTCAATACCAACCACAATCGCAACAACAACAACAACATCAACCTCTACAAGCAACAGTTCAATAACGTTGACGACAACTCCATGGGAGGATACCAGGACCAGAAGGAGTTCCAGGAGAGCCAAGACGATGAGTTTGTGCCCTGAGAGAGATAGACTTATTACTTTGATGCATTCTGAAAGGATGAAATTGAAGTGGTTTAATTATTTATGATGTTTGAATTATGGCGTTTTGTGGTGGGAAGAGAGACGCGAAATGTTAAACTATACACTTTAGCTTTACTTTAATTTGTGGCCTTATTTTTGCAGTATTCCCTGGCACTGCGTGTTTAAAAAGATGAAAAAGTTGGGTGGTGTGGAAATGTATTTGGATCAAAGTTGAGGGTTTAATAGTAATGAAACGTGTATATGGAAGAGGGGTTATGCATTCGTTTTTCTTTTCGGCAGGGCCCAACAAAATCGTGAAGGAAAGATTATGCATGCAATTGGGTCCTCGATTGAACCGGCTAAACAAGCTCAATGCACCCCTATTTTTAAGTACTCAATCTTGAAAGATCCTAATTGAGTCCAACAAGACCAATTTTGGAGTTCCGCTTTAGAATTAGCTCATCAGGTAACTGATCGCCTCCGACAAGTACTCACAGAAATATTTTCATAGTAATAACATTATTGAAACATTGCTTTTACATAATTATTGATGAATTGAGATCCATTCGGTTTGACTTAGAAGGTAACACGACGCATCAGACACTCACCGAGCTCCCTAGCCAAATATCCATTGCCTACCAATGCACTCGGATTAGTTCATCGTGCATTTTGGCAAGCACTCATCCATTGTCTAATGCAAAATCTAAAGGTGCACATGACAATCATTCTATTTCATAAATAGTTTCTAGAATAGAAATAGATTTTTCTATTTCTATTTCTAGAAGAGTTTATAAGCAAAAATAACCGTTTAATAACGACACAAAATTTCTACTCTAAAAATAGAAATTCATTTGATAACGATACAAAATTTTTTTCTTTCGGATGGCGGCGACGATGACCGACGACCTTTAATATAAAAAATAAAAATGATTTAGTAACAAAAAAATAAAGAATAAAATAAAATAAAATAAAATATCATTTTATTTTAAAATTAAAATATCCTTAAAAATAAATTTTATTTATTTATTCTATTTTATTTTATTTTATGAATAAATTTACTTTAAAATGAATAAAAATTAAAAATTAAAATAAATTTATTTGGCAAAACACTCAAGGCAAATAAAAATAAATTATTTTTATTTATCATAAATAACTTATTTTTAATAAACTAAAAATAAAGTGATAAATAAAAATAATTTATTTATTTTTAATAAATTTATTTTTATTTTTAAATGAATAAAATGAATATATTTATTTTTATTTATTTTTATTTTTAATAAAATGAGGAGAGGCAGAGGAGGAGGAGGAGGAGGAGGCAAAGACGTAAAGGAGATGAGGGAGGACTCACCGAAATTAGGATTTAGTGAGAAAAATTATTTCTGATTTCTTTTCTAAATCAATTTTTAGAATAGAAATCTATTCCAGAAATATAAAAACTGAGTAGGTTTATCAAACGGGTTTCTATTCCAGAAACAGGTTTGGAATAGAAAAATTATTTCTGAAACAGAAATTTTGGTTATCATGCATCCCCTAAGTATCTTATATGCATTAAAGGATCTCATTACATCGACATGCAAAGGCGTGCACGCTGTTCAATCTCAGTAAAGGTGTTCCTGTGAACAGTCTTTGTAAAACTTTAGATGCTTTTGTACGAACCCATGATTAAGGAAGATGGGATAGAAATGTTGGAGATGATGATGCCCTCACCCGTGAACTACCGAAAGAGCGCCCACTATAGCCTGCAAATCACTTGTCAGCATCGGACCACTGAAGTTCGAAAACCTGGGAGTTTCTGCACAAAATGTTGCAATGTACAAATGTTAAAAAAGTATTTTCTATTAATCGCTAAGATGCTATTTATTGCTGATCTAACAGCTTACCAAACTTCCATCATAGTTGCTTGAAGAACCGTACCGAATCCTCTTAAATAGAGAGTTTCGACCAAAGATCCGAAATCTATCAAAATAAAAGCCACGATTCGTGAGTATGCTAGATTTGAGAAATTCCTTATATAAAATCTTTATTTCGTGTCACCCCTAATATATTTATACAACATCTTGTGCGAAAAATGTATTTTTCTTTCATTGAAACAGTTTTTCTTTCCAATTTGCTTGCCTAAATTTTTGTTTTGAAAAGGCCTATTGTTCGAATCGTCCTGCATATATGGAAATATTACTTAAAGGCTACTCATATATGGAAATATTTTCTATAAATACAAATGCATGTATTATGATTCGTTGCTTGTTTTCGAATTAAAGCTGTAGTGGTTGACCAATAAGATAGCAGAATGAAATAAGGTTTGCAAGATCCATTGTATTTATGTCATGTACTATGAAAGATATTATTCGTAATCATGACAAATTTACTCCGGCTCTCTCTCTCTCTCTCTCTCTCTCTCTCTCTACTTTTTATTTTTCTTTTGGGTTCACTTGGACCCTCCAAAGTGGTCCACTCGAAGCCTGCCTCATTCCAATCCAAAATGTCCGGAAACAAGACAAGAACGTCCTCGTTAAGCATTTAAGGAGAACAATGTGAATCGAAGGGACATTTGTAATGTCCCATTTGCGAACCAGTTTCTAGGGGACCAACCCGGAAATTTCCCAGTTTCTCTCATGAGGTATAACCATTCTAATCTAGGTATAAGAACAAGTTAATCTATGATCACGGTATTTCCTATATAGTTATCGGGTTCCCCAAATGTATTAGTGGCCGTTTCACTAATAATTACAAATCAATCTAATTCCTCCGCGCCCCCACATTGATCCAAAAACTGAAATGATGTTCTAGGTCTCACACATTGCTTAACCACCAATTCTTTGAATGGCATTATAAGACAAATGGTATCATTACTTTGGTAATGAAGTGATCAAACACGCTTCAGTTTCACAATTTCACAAAACTTGAATGCCACATTGCACCCTGTGACCTACAAGCTCTCAATGAAGCTCACTGATTAGTATTTACCAGGGCATGCCCACCTCAACAGGACAAAAGGGTTGGTCTTTGTCAACTCCAGCTAATACCCAATCTTCCATATCCACTCTCAACATGCCATGCCTTGCCAAATTGCCAGTACACCATATAATATAAGTGCTGCAGAACTCTCCTCTTTGACATTTTGCGCCACTATTGCCTCTTCACCAGTAATTTCCACATCAATTTTGCACCCATTGCCATCTCTCAGACCCCCATCATGATATCTCTCTACCATATTTCCTCCTACTAACTGTCAAAGTTTCCCACAACACGTCCACGGATTTGAATTTTTAACAAGAACCATCAAAGTTTACCGCGTGCATGAGCCCCCTATCAAATTTCACATGTTGTCATGGGTTTATATGTTCTCTTAAATTTAAACTTTTAGATTGAGCTTTATAACAAAAATGATCTTCTAATGCTCTCAAAAACTCGCATAACATCACTCTCATTCTAATGGTGATAGCCAAACCAACTCTCCTGCTATTTGTGCTTCACTATGTTAACTTTTTCGCGTTCACGGGAACTCAAAAGACATGCTAAAGTAAATATAAAGGAGTTAAGAAGATAGAAAATATGCAAATCAGATTTCTAGTGGTTCGACCTTCTACTTGACCTACTTCACTCCCCTAACTCAAACAACCCTAATAAGATAGTAATCCATTATGTAATTCTTGAGATTTTACTACTTATATATAGTGTTTTTTCTACACAAAACTTCAAGAGTTGCTTTCCACAAGCTCAAGTGTTGAGAAAACTCCTATCAATTTTGAAGTTGACAAAACTTTCCTACTCTTATTCTTATTATGAAGAATACTAGACTTTTGTGCTATATCATGGAATGTTGTTAAAGTCTATTTTACTTCAGCAGTCTTTCCCACTCTGATGAGATCCAGACTAAACCCAAGTTCAGAATGAAGATATAATTAGACTTAGGATTATTGATATTTTAACAAGGATTCAGTATGTACGAGATTTATTCTTAATATCTAGCTTTCTGGCGAATAATCTCACTTACCATTTCATAAATATATTAATGAAATCAATCACGAATTAATGAAATCAATCTTGAATATGGAAACTTAAATTATAATTATATGGGCGACCAGAATCATCAAATTTTCATCTCAATCTTCAAATGGCTACAAGGTTTCCTGAATTGATTCTGTCCAACAAATTGATTAGAAGAAATTCCTCCGGAGAATGCCGACAGTTAGAAAGGCGTAGAGGAGTATTTAAGGAGATCATTCAATCCATTTGGGATAGAGTGTGAAAAGTAAAATTCCAAAGTTTGAGACCTTTCCAATTACTTGTTCTTCATCGACAGTGCTTACAAATTGTACTCAAGAGAGAAAAACACAAGAAGAGTAACTTAGTGAGAGAAAAAGAAAATCTTCACTGAGTGTTCGTACTCAAATCGTTGGACGTAGGCTTGATCTAAGCCGAACCACTATAAATCCCGTGTTCAATTTTCTCTTCCCTGAACTCTTTTAATTTGTTTGTCGCAATCTTTTTCTAAGTTCTGTAAATTTCTAAACCATCTTATTTAAGTTTGAACTTACCTCAAAAGTCTGGTGTCAATTTTAGTCAGACTTTGTTTGCGAAAATAACTTATTTTGCATTAATTTGCTTAATTTTTTTACACATATACACCCCCTCTAGGTGGTAATACTAGCATTTTCAATTGGTATCAGAGTTTCAATGCTTATCTTATTGAAGTATTTTTACTTCTAAGCTAAAGATCTTCTATGGCTAGTATCTTGGCACCAGGGTTGATTGAAGTACAAAGCAATACCAGGCCATCCTACTTTGATGGAAAAGAGTACAATGTGTAAAAGAATAAAATAAAAGCGTTCCTAACATCCAAAGATCCTTTGGAATGGGATGTTGTAGAAAGAGGAATCAACCCAAAGGCAGCATCAACATCATGTCGCGACCAAAATTTCGGATACCACCTATGGTTTGGCTAATGGATTACTAAACTTAAACTTAGCTCAGGCTCTCACAAGCTCATACCAACTCGCGACTTAGATTCAAATTCTTAACATGCAAATGATTTTTCAATAAAGAGTTGCCACTAATCTATTTTTCGGTAGGTCGATTAGAAACCCAAGTAAAATAACGGGAAATTTACTTTACTCCTACGAACCAGAGATTTATGATTTTAGGGACTTGATTACATTAGATTTCTCTAACGCCATTTCGGTACATTTCCCTTTTATTTTGAAAAAATGTTTTGCAAGCAGCTTGAATTGAATTTAGTTTACTTGCCTATAATGCGGGTGCGTAAACCACCAATTTAACATCCATGTAAATCAGTGAATAAATTGCAAGACTTACCTCATGGCATCGAAATCATTTACAGTGTTAGATCAGAATTCACATCAACAGTCATAGATATGATTTCTAATTAACACGCAATTTTTTTTTCTTTTTTTCACCTATTTAATGAGAATCATGCTTTATACAATGCATGCTACTAATCTAACATGAAATGATATGACATGGCAATATAACCTAAACTATATGACATAAATAAAATACAGTTTATCCTAAAGAATGAAATTGATTTATTCAAAGACAATTTTTTTTCGGTATTCTTCATGAAATTCGAAATTAGAAAAATATAAAGATTATTTAGCTAGATTAAGATTCTATCCAACTTATATTAAGAATTAGGTCAGGCCAAATCTTAGTTTAAACTAGGATGTTATCTTAACTTGGTAATCTCTAACCTAAGAAGCAATGTATCTAAAAAAATCTATCTAAACTTGAAATTAAACATGCAATTTTATTCTAATATGCAATGACATGCAAAGAATGTCTTAATTCTACATGACATATGCATGATAAATTTTTGTGTTTTTTTATAAAATTTGAAATTAAAATTGCAACCTAAGTTTTAAAAAAAAAAAAAACTAGCATCCTAAGTTAATTTAAAAAAAATCGAAATAAAATTCCTATTCTAAATATGTAAGATAATCCTAAAACAATAAAAGAACCTACTCTAACTCAGATTTTTTTGGATTTTTTTTTTTACAAAAACAAAGTCGATTCAAGTAACACGACATCACATCTAGCAATATAAGATCAATATCCATAAATTGACAAATCATATCCCATGCATGGGATCGGATTGGTCAATTTTAAATAAACCACGAATCAAATCTCGAGTGTGAGATCAAATTGGCGATTTTCCAGGTGATTGTGAGTCAGATTTCGGGCGTGAAAATTAGACTGTCAATCCCTAATTTAAGAGGCTACTTCATATTGGGGATCTCAATCTTACATTGGGGAATATTTCAAATAAAGAAACAAAATAGATAATAATAATAAATAAAATAAAATAAAAATAAGAAATCTACCAAATTGAGATTTTGGGCTCCTAAACTAGGGTTAGCGAATGGTGGCTAGATGGGTCGCTGCAGCCGTGATGGTGGGTCATCGGAGCTCCGGTGAGGGAACCGATGGTGGGCAAACCAGCAGCAAGCAAGAGCTATTGTGGTAGCGTCACTCGGGCTGCAGGGACAACTAGCAAAGCAATGGGGCTCGGCGGACGACGGAGGTTGCTACAGGTGCTTGTGGCTCCAGAGGTAGTGGTGAAGGAAGCGATTCAGCAGTAGGGGGGTCGGCGGCTGACTCGCGTGTCAGCATTTCAACATGACATATCCGACAATGGCGGAAGCAATCTGCTACGAGCGGAGCTGATCCGCGTGCGTATGCTCGGAGGTGCTACAAGTGAAGTGCGAGGGCACGAACAGATGGGCTAGTGGCTGCTGGCATCAGTGACAGAGGCTTGGCTACAGGTTGGGCATCGCGGGAGTAATGGCAAGGTAGCAAAGGCTGGGTGTTGGTGCTGAGTCGTAACTACAATAGGCATTGAGGTGAATAGGGTTGTGGTGGTGCAACAAGCGTTGGCGAAGGAGATCAGCTAAGGCGTGGGGGAAGCGGGAGTAGCGTCAAGTCATTGTGGGCTGAGCAACGGTAGTTGTCATCAAGGGTTGCAAACTGAAGGGTTGAGGACGCTGATGCAGGCAAAGGCAGCCTCGAGATCTACTGTGAAGGGGTGCTGGCATCGACGTGGTAGAGCAGAGATCGAACTTCGACTGTTGGGCAATGACTGGAACGGGGGACAAGCGGACAGGGGCGCGGGACTCAGCTAGCACGGGGGTTTGGCAACTGCGGAGGCATAGTAGGTGGGGCAACAAGGAACGGGCAAAGAAGAAGCACAATAGCTTTTCCTTCTTCTTTCTTTTTTCCCTTTTCTTCGCTGTCTTCTCACGTCCCTCTCTCCTGTCTCTTCCTCTCTACTGCTGTCAGCAGAATGAAAGAAAAACTTGTGCTCACTTTCCTCCTTCCCCAAAGGAACAAAACTTTTTTCTTTTTTGTTCCTCTTGACCTCGAAAAGAAAACCCTAAGGAAAGCTTTTCTTCCTCTTTTGTGTTGAACTTTTTTTGACCTAAAACTCAAGAAAAGCCCCCCTCTCTCTACATACATGACTCTTTTATAGGCAAAAAAAAAAAATTGTAATCTTTGTGGAATATTTCAACTCTTTTTCAATATGCACGAAGATCATCTATAACCTCTTGAATGTAATATTCCTTTGCAAAAATGAATATTCTCCACCGATTTTCAAAATTGCAATAGGATTTCTTCAAATTTGAAATCTCGTAAGGATGAGTGCGTAAAATCTCCTCGGCGATATGAGCTTATGCCAATTTGCTCTCTTCGTAGGCTTGCCAAATTAAAGTTCAGAACCACCAAGTCAAACCCATCTGTCACCGGTCCAATGTAAATGCAAATTAAAAATAAATGCACCTAAAATTATATGCTATACAATTAATTAATTAATTTTTTAAGGGTTAAAAATTAATCCCTAATTTTTATGCAATATATAACTAAATGGGTTGCCAAAATTTAGGTGTCAACAGCTACCCCTCTTTGAAGGTGAGCTTGCAGAGGCTGCCTTCAAAGATAAATTGAGACCTAAATTTTGATCATGGACACATTGAATGACCATTTCGTTGGAAAATGAATCCCATTTTGAAATGCAATTTATATGATGCATGGAAATGTTAATGCAAATGCTTGATGCGAAAGGAAAGAACATACCTATAGTTACTTATCAATCAGTGCAATAGAGCATCTTGAGGTACATGATAAATCTTCATTTGCTCCACAAGTACCCAGTCTTCACTCAGGTTCCTTGAAGAGTCTAATGTTTATCGTGATACCTAGATTCGAATTAAAGTATGACGAAAAAGATTTAAAAAAAAAATTCATATCCAAAATGAAATGTTTAGCGAAAAGATTTAAGACATTCAGATCTAGACTGAAATGTTAAGATTCTGAGAACTCGAAATGCCTAGATCCAGACTAAGGTATAACAAAAGATCAACAAACATTCAAATCCAAAATGAAATGTTCAAAAAGAAGAATTAAGACATCTAGATCCAGACTGAGATGTTAAGATTTTGAAACTCAAATTACCTAAATCCAGACTAAGGTATAATGAGAAAGATCAAAAAACATTCACATCTAGAGTGAAATGTTTAGATGAAAATAATTAATACATCTAGATCCAGACTGAGATGTCAAGATTTTTGAACTTGAAATATGTAGATCCAGACTAAGGTATAACGAGAAAGATCGAAAAACATTCACATCTAGAGTGAAATGTTTAGATGGAAGGAATTAAGACATTCGGATCCAAACTGAGATGTCAAGATTTTGGAACTCGAAATACCTAGATCCAGACTAAGGTATAACAAGAAAGATCGAAAAACATTCACATCCAGAGTTAAATGTTTAGATGAAAATAATTAAGACATCCAAATCTAGATTGAGATGTCAAAATTTTGGAATGCAATTTGTATGGAAATGCTAATGCAAACAGTAAAGGAATCTACCTGGAATATCTTACCTTCAAGGAGGGTAGAGTAATTCAAGATAATTGGTGTTACACGTCCAGGACCCGTACCTTTCTATGGTCGCCTAGAATAGTAACAAGGCTTTGTAAGGAAACTGCTTTCCTAGGACCCGTACCTTTCTACGGTCACCTAATTTGGCAGTGTTTGGTTATCTAGGACCCGAACCTTTCTTCGGTCGCCTTGACGAAAAAATTGATTTTCCAGGACCCGTACCTTTCTACAATCGCCTAAATGGGAAACATATGTTTTCTAGAACCCGTACCATTCTACGGTCACTTAAACGGGGATTCACTTTTCAGGACATGTACCTTCTATGGTCACCTGAATAGAAAATCACTTTCTAGGACCCGTACTTTTCTACAGTAGCCTAAATGGAGAAATCACTTTTCCAAGACCCATACCTTTCTACGGTCGCTTGTTAGAGCAATAAATATTGTATGGAACCCATACCTTTCTACGGTCGCCTAGCACTGTGATATGGATCACCTAACCAGGACCCAAACCTTTCTTCTCTTGCCTTAATTAAACTAACATGGAGAAAAACCTTTAGGGGATAGCTCAATCGAGTTTCGATTAAGAGGAACTTCAAGCTATGGAAGCATGCCAATTTGATAGGGGGACTCACGCCATGTTAATGAAAATGACTCTAGGCTACGAAAGCACGCCAGGTTGATAAAAGAAATCCGGGCTATGGAAGCACACCAGGTTAATATAAATGGACACCGGGCTACGAAAGCACGCTGGGTCAATAAAGAGGGACTCTAGGCTACAAAAACACACTAGGTCAGGAACTCTAGGCTACGAGGGCACGCCAGTTTGATAAAAGGGACTTTGGGCTACGAAAGCACTCTAGATTAGGAACTTTGAGTTACAGAAGCACGCCGGGTCTATTAAAAGGGACATCGGGTTACGGAAGCACGCCGAGTCAATGAAGAGGAACAGTAGGCTACGAAAGCACGCCAAGTCAGTGAAAAGGGCTTCAGGCTATGAAAGCACGCCAAATCTCAAGGCTTCAAGGCGCAACTTGAACGTCAAGTATTACTCGGTCTTCAAAGAAATATTACCTATCAGATATGATTAGAACAAAAACTGATATGGAATCATTAAAGACGTAGACAATTTGAGCTACTCTAGAATGCATATTTCAAAGTTCAGTGGGGTTTTCATCCATTCAATCAAGGTTTATGCATAATGACTTTACCATATTTGCATCACCCAAATTTCCACAGGAGAGAATTGTCATTCAAGACAATGACATGGATTTCTTAAGAATGCTAAATGAGAGGCTTTCAGTTAGAAAGGACTTTCACTTACTCTCATTCAGTAGGGTTATTTTAGGAGAATCAATCCATCTCACTATCATCATACCAACAAGGGTCCGAGTATTCTCAAAAGCAGTACGACTTTACCAATCTGAGAGGTCTTTAATAAGGACCATAATGTGGGCTTGGTCAATGGCTTAACAAAGAGACTCTTTGAGTCAAGGTAATTGAAAAAACAATTCCGCAATCATCTCCGGGTTTACAAGTCAAGAACCCTGCAAAATGAAAAAGAAATAATCTTGCTCGCACTTCTTCGAGCAATGCTTAAAACATGTGAATTCCTATGTTAATTCAAGTGTCATAATCTGAAGAGACTTTGTAAGGGACATAACATAGGATGGGTTCTTGGGTTGAGAAATGAAAGGATCATTAGGCTCAAAATATGTGCAAAGGGTGAGAGCTGATGAATGTATTAGCATTGCCACCGGTTTTCTTTTTCACCATCGGGGATTGTCTTCATGAAGCGCCCCATTGATTGTAAAAACTCTGCATTTGAGCTCTTTTAGTATTGCTCAATTGGAGATACAACTAATAGTCCTTATCTCGACTCTCTTTTTTTCATCTATGGGCATCAGCCTTACTTTTACCAGGCACACCGCTTTTTCATGCCTCTAGTTCTCATTCATTTTTTTCTTAACTTGTTTTTTCATGAGCATTGGCCTTACTTTTACCAGGCACATTGCTTTTTCATGCCCCTTGGTTCTATTTTGAATGACCATATGGTGTCTTTAACATTTGGACCTTTGGGAGGTCTTCATCTTCTGTCAGCACTCCAAACTATACTGTTTGAATAGTTGATTTTTACCTTGCCCCAGTGTGGGGGATGATCACCAACTAGGTTTAAAGAAATGAAATTGTAGGCTCAAGTGGGCTATACAAAGGATATAAGTATGTAGGATAAAGAAAGAAATGCTCTTCGTCATCCTAACGCACTTAAATTACCACATAAATTCAATGTAATAGCACGACTTGAAGATTGATGCAGGTGAGAGCAAGAAAATTTCTCTTCATTTTCCTCATCTCATGATGCCATCTTACCTCCCATTTGCCTCGATATGGGGTGGTTCTTGATAGGGGTAATTTGAAAGAATTTCCACAAGTGTATGGGGCTCAAATAAATTAAGCAATGGATCATCTGTAGTGTTTGGGATAGAGAAATAAACCGCCCCTCATCATTTCGGTTGTCGTACTTTTTGTGAGAGAACTCTTTACTTTGTGGATATAGAATTTCCTACACTCATCTCACAAGTGTATAAGTAAGGGACTGTGTATAGGATAAGGCTTGCCTTTCATCATCTTGACACGTCTCATTCAGCATTCTTAAGCATTTGATATCACTCCAATGGATTGTCCATCTTGACAAATCTCCACATGAAATTGGTGAGTTAAATAGTTAAAATCACTATGGAAATTCTCTTTTCAAAAGAATCCAGCAACTTTAAGCATGAAAAGCTTTTATGACTTCAAAACAGACAATTTACCATACTCAAAGCATGATTTTAAGCATTCATTCAGGGGATTGCCCTTCAAAGGGACTGTTTCATCTCTTTTTCAATATGCACGAAGATCCTCTATAACCTCTTGAACATAATATTCCTTTGCAAAAATGAATATTCTCCGCCGATTTTCAAAATTGCAATAGGATTTCTTCAAATTTGAAATCTCACAAGGATGAGTCTGTAAAATCTCCTCGACGATATGGGCTTAGGCCAATTTGCTCTCTTCGTGGGCTTGCCAAATTAAAGTTCAAAACCACCAAGTCAAACTCATCCGTCACCAGTCCAATGTAAATGCAAATTAAAAATAAATGCACCTAAAATTATATGCTATGCAATTAAATAATTAATTTTTGTAGGGGTTAAAAATTAATCCCTAATTTTTTATGCAATAAATAACTAAATGGGTTGCTAAAATTTAGGTGTCAACACATCAGACAAGGGAAAAGATGTGACATTCTGAAATACGAGCCGTCTAAGGGTAGAAGGAATGTGAATTTCGTCAATGCATTATTGGTTGATCTCACTCGGAATTGATCCCTCTTGAGATACTGACCTTAAGGGGAAAGGCTAATGAGGACAGAACTCGTGTGACTAAAGAACTTGACCTGGGAAAACGACTTGACCGTGAAACTTGCGTGAGGACGATCTTGTAAATGGGAAGCCGATTTCAAGGATGACTAGAAGTCAATTTGCGGACAAAACATATGGAATGACTGGTGATTCCGTTTACTATTATCAAGCCCACGAACAACCCTAGGTCGATCCTTGATAATCGTGTACTTTAGAATAAGAATCTATTCTCCACAATTTAATGTAGTCAATGACATCCATGTGTCGAGATGTCTTGAACGTGGTTTGGCACAAGTCGTTTACGCGTGAATCCTCAAAGCCACCTGTTAGTCCGAGTTGTACCAAAAATGGCATTAAAGCGAAATTAACATGGCATGAGAACCCAAGATTGGACTTCGAATTACCGGGAACGTCAAGGACGGACTTTGGATGAAGCTACTTTGTCAATCGACAGTGCTAATTAAGCCGAGTATTTGGAAAAGGGATTTACGGACCGAAGAAATGAGCCTATGAGAATGTGGGCCGAGCAAGGCCAGTGTGGGCCTTAGGCACAGGTGGGACAGCCACCATAGTAGGCCCAAGGCAAGCAAGTGAGCCCATTGGGCCTAACCAACCAATTTCACATTCCAAGCCCATTGTCTAAGCCTTGAACCATTTCAAGCCCAATCAATTCTTAAGCCCATTCCTATTCATTTCCTAGCCCAATTCTTAGGCCCGCCCATCATTTTCAGCCCAAGCGCAAATTGGAAATTTGTGCAATGTGGAAATGACCATTTTGCCCCTAAAAGCTTGTGGATAAGGCAAAGGAAAAAAGAGAATATGAGGTCATCTTTGTATGGGGACTTGGGGCAAGCTTTATAGGCCTTTTGGAGGTGTGCAGCCAGCCCTCACATCACTCTCTCTCTCTCTCTCTCTCTCTCTCTCTCTCTCTCTCTCTCTCTCTCTCTCCCCTCCTTTAGCCCTCTCTCATCCGAATCTCTCTCTCCCCTCCTTTAGCCCTCTCTCATCCGAATCTCTCTCTCCCCTATTTTCCGTTTTCTTCCTGCTTTTGCTCTAGCTGACCTTGCTACCACCCACCATTGTGCTCAGGACACCCAGACTGTAAGCTTGGACCCAGTCAAAGCCAGTCGGAGCTGTTGGCTGACCCGCCGGCCGACTTGAAGTCGTTGTTCACCAAACCGCCTAGAGCCTTGCCCCCTACACTGTTTCGCCTTTGCTGTGATTTTTCTACCATCCCGACCCTTCCTCCCCCTAGCCCAGCCATCAGCAAGTCCCCCTTGACCCCTAGGTGCCGCCAGTCACCGACCAACCCCTTGCCAAAGCTCCAATCAACTCGCCTAACTCCTTTTCCTCCTCTGCTATTCGGTTTCCAGAGTTACAGTGAGAAGTAGAGGAAGTCCGAGTTTGTTGTTGTTGTTTTGAGCTTGGGACTACCTTGGATTGATGTGGTTGAGGTCCTCGAGTGTAGCCTCCGTTGTCGCCGCTGCGTCCGTGTCTCCAGCCTGCTTAACGAGTGAGTTTAGCTCATAATCCATTGATTAGTACCTAAACTTGCTTAGGATTGGTTTAATTAGTATTAATTCTAGTTTAGGAGGTTTAATTAAGTCATATTAGCCCTAAGATAGGTGGTTAGATAGATGGTTAAGATTAGTTTAGGTTAATCTTTCTTAATGTTGCTTAATTATGGTTTATGTGTTATTAAGCATGTTTAGCCTTAATTGATTGATTTTCTTAATATAATTATTGTTTTAATGATTTTTTATTTGATTTATTATTTATTTAATTCTGAAAATTTACTATTCAGGCGACATTATTCACAAAATATTGTTCACATGCACTGTTCAAGCGGTACTGTTCACACGCATTATTCATCCAGAATGCAAAAAGTTGTCTAATTTCATGTGTTGATTTTATGAGATGAATTGGATGTGTCATTGCATAGACATCCGCATGAATTGTATGGTTTCCACAAAGAGGGGAAAATGGTTTGTTCGAGGAACACCAAAATGGATCGCCTTTATGAGAAAGTGAGTTTTGGTGGTGTGCTTCCATGATCATTAAGTTGAATCCATCCCCCAATGTGTGTCAAGTGGGCGATGCTTCTATGTGGAAAGCCCTCGACAAGGGATACAATCGCAACAGAAGTTGGACCGATGCTCCTATGTTGAAAGCTACTCCTATGTTGAAAGCCCTCGACAATGGATTCCAGTCGCAGCAAAAGCTAGACTGAAGCTCCTATGTGGAAAGTCGTCTTGAGGTAAACGTAGCCGTGCTCAATGGGATGAGATGACGTCCGGTTACGCCAGAAGATTGCTGTGTGTCAGGTTAGCCGTGCCTGTGTGGCCATAATTAATTAGAACACATGAATGTTGAGATCGTTGCACCTTATTATGGGGTAAAATTGTGTGGCACAGTATGGCACGTGTCACAATGATTTTACCTTATAATCGGGACCTGTGTAATCAATATGTGCTATGTGGCGCATTAATATGCAAAAGCGTATGAGAATTATGGTATCATTGGTTTTGACTGTGCATGGGTTGAGTACATGGTTTATGGTATGCACGCATGAATCGATAACATGCAGGGTGTGGCAATGGCCAGGTGAGATCACTTGTGACGCGACTCGTATGTGATTGATGAACTGTATCATATAATGGCCATGTGCATTGGGTGTATTGTGTTGAGATGTAACTTGCAGGGCCAAGTAAGATTGCGTGCAAACCGACTAATTGATTGTTAGTTGGCCCTGGTTTTGTTAATTATTGATTGTTGATTGTTAGTCGTTGGTTTGTTTGTGGGGTGGTTCTAGAGGAATACCCAGAGTTGAGTTGGCATACTAATCGGGGTTTAAGGGGTAAACTTGCTGAGACATTGTCTCACTTCGTCGTGGGCTTATCTTTTCAAGTCCCTAGTGTGAAGAACCTGCAGCTTAAGGCGGAAGGGTCAGGAGCATGGATAGCTCGGTAGTTCTTTTTGGAGATTGATATCTTGTACATGGACCTTAGAGTTGGCCTTTGTGTATAAACTAGTTTGTTTATGAAAGTGTGGCTTTTGTGAATTGTTGCCCTATTTTCTATCCCATGCTGTTTGCTGTCAGAGGTTATTGTTTCGCTTTCGCATGTGCATTAAAATGAATGGGTTGGCTATGCGTTCTGGGACATCGCATTGTTATCGACCACCGAGGGATGTGCGCGCACTCACGGTTCGGGGCGTGACATCCCTGCCCAAAGTGGTATCAAAGCAAGGTTAGCGTTTGGAGTGATAAGGTGTGATGGGTTTTAGGATAATTAGTAGGATATTTTTTCCTCATGCAGACGCTTGTGATTGATTAGCTGAGTGGTAGTTTGTTTTGTTCGAGTCGCTCAGTTTTCCTAATTCTGTGTGGAATTAGAAAGTAGGTTTTGTAGAGATCCTGTCAAATGAGTGATCCGGATCAGAGGACTCCTAGGAAGAGGTCTATGATGTCTGTCACTTGGGGTAGGACGCTGACTAGGGTTAGTACCCGAGGTAGAGCATAGGCTGAGGCCAGCGTGAGCGGAGTAGTGCCGCCATTGGTCGGTGTTGGTGTAGCAGTACCTAGTGATCCGAGAATTGACAAGATCATGCAGGTGCTAAAGACGCTTAGGAATCTGATGGGGGCAACAGGCCCAAAATCAAATCGCCGCCACTATCGCCGCCACTACAGCAGCTGCTGAGGCCGCAACCGCAGCTGCACCTACTGATGTTCCACCTGAGAACATGGTTGTGGAGAGAGAGAGAGGCCTATCCATAAGCTCGTGGAGCAGTTCTTGAAGTTGAAACCGCCGAGGTTCACTGGCGTAGGAGATCCCAAAGCTACATCGCTTTAGATCCAAGATCTGGAGAAAGCCTTTGCACTTCTGATGTGCACTAAAGAGGAGAAACTTGTCCTAGCAATATTTTACTGCGGGGTAACGCGAATACTTGGTGGAGGGACACCAGAGGCACGGTATTCCTAGAAGATGTGGTCCCGGTACGGAACGCCTTCCTTAGAGCCTTCAACGACAAGTATTTTTCTGGCAACGCCCAAGAGCTGAAGATGAAGGAATTCCAGCACCTCCGTCAGGGGATGATGACTATGGACCATTATGAAGCTAAGTTTGCTGAGCTATCTCAGTACGCTCCAAGACTGGTAGGAGATCCGGAAGACAAAGCTCGGAGGTCCAAGAATGGCCTTCAACTAGAGCTGGAGAACCCACTGGTGCCGCTTGATCTCAAGGATTACGATGAGGTATATGGTTGGGCCTAGCTAATAGAGAGAAGTTTGAGTGAGCAAGCCGCCTCGTTTGGGTCGAGGTTTAGTTCGAATAGGGATGGAAACCGGTTTGGGAAGAAACCGCTGTCCAGAGGAAGTATTCTATTCCGCTCGACAAGAAAGGTGGGATGGGCAAGTCAGCACCGAATCATAATGAAGTATGTCGTTTCTGTGGGAGACGACATGGATCGGCCTTGTGTTTCCCTAAGACAAGAGTTTGCTATGAGTGTCGCCTACACAACCACCTAGTCAAAGATTGTACACACAGGCCGATGGGATCTTAACTGTCGCCGCCGCCACCGATGAAACAGAACAGGCACCATAGAATGCACTATAGACAGGATGCCAGTAGGATGGCGAAGGGGACAGGAATGAATCGAGCCATACACCGAATAAAAGAAGAATGTTTTTCGGATAATTATATCAGATTGGCACATCGGAATTTTGGCTAAGTTTGTAGAATTTCAGTTTGTTAAAATGAAGTTGTAAAAAGGAGAATCGCTGATTAGAATGGTACTTGGCTATTTTTACTTATGTATAACTTTAAGGTTGTAAATGAAAAATATGGGCTCAAGAAGCATCTTGTTGTAATGGATCGTTATTATGCAGTAATCCAATTTAACCCGTTAACGGGAGAAAGTTTCAAGTTTGTTGATAATCGAGGAGGACCCTTGTTTATTTTAATGTCGTCATTTAAGGCAACTGGTTATTAGATGTGGGTTGCCAATGTTATTTTGCAACTGTGGTGGATACGACAATTGAGGAGCTGAAAGTGAAGAGCATCGCCGTGGTACGGAAGTTTTCTAACACGTTTCCTGAGGAATCATCCGGGTTGCCCCAGAATGGAAGATCAAGTTCATGATAATGTTTCTCAATGACATCTGGGTGTACTCTAGAAGTCCAGATGAGTATGAAAGACATTTAAGAGCAGTGCTTTAGACCTTGTAAGGACATGGACGGGATTTTCGTGAACCCGACCAAGACTGAAGTCGTGATCAATTGGCCAAGATCGATAATAGTAACAAAGATTAGAAGTTTCTTGGGGTTGGCAGGTTTTTACAAACGATTTGTGGGAAGGTTTTCAACAATAGCTATGCCTCTGACTAGATTGTTTAAGAAGGTAGAGAAGTTCGTAGGGACAGATAAGTGTGAATGTAGTTTACAGGAGCTTAAGCAAAAGCTAACTACCGCACCAATGCTGACGATTTCATCTGGTTCTGGAAGACTTTTGCAACCTTTAGAGTTTCTCGAGTGGAAGTGGGAACACATCATGATGAGCCTTGTAATGGGATTACCGAGAAGTCAATCGATGCCATTAAGGTTATTCGAGAAAGTATGAACTGGACCTGACTCACACATGGAATTTTGAAGGAACTGAAGGTGCGGATGTAGGAATTGTTGGATAAAGGATTTATACATCCTAGTGCATCACCTTGGGGAGCATCGGTTCGGTTTGTGAGGAGGAAAGATGGGTCGTTGCACCTTTGCATCGACTATAGGCAACTCAACCAGGTGACAATCAAGAACAAGTATCCATTGCCAAGAATTAACGATCTATTTGATCGGTTATAGGGAGCTTCGATGTTCTTGCAAGTCAACCTAAGTACAAGTTATCATCAGTTGAGGATTAAGAAAGAATTGAACAAGAGACAATGTTGTAAAATAGAACTTCTCAAGGATTGTGATTGCAACCTCCTGTATCACCTCGTAAAAGCTAGTAAAGTTACAGATGTGTTGAATCGAAAGTCATCGATTGTGCAAATGGTGAGTTAGGAGTGGATTTTACTCGATTGAGCTAGAGATTAAGTTTCAAATCTGAGGTAAGCCACCTTTCAAATCTTATGGCCACCCTCAAAATTGAACCGGAAGTATAGCTAAGAATCAAGACGTTGCAGTTGACAGATCTTGAGATCCAGAAGATTCTACAAGAAGATAAATAAAAGATAAAGGTTGATTTACAAGCTACCGAGGACGAAACACTAAAATTTTGTAAACGATTATGTGTACCCGAAGATGCAGATATTAAGGAAGAGATCTTGTCAAAAGCACACTGTAGCAACTATTAGCAGACCGCCTAGATGGCACTATTTGAAGTGTTGTATGGCAGAGAGTGCGGAACTCTAGTTGGTTGGGATGAAGTTAAAGAGCAGAAGGTTACCGGCCCATAGTTAGTTCAACAGTTAGTAGATGCCGATACAATAATCTGAGGGAGACTTAAGATTGCTCAAAGTTGCCAGAAAAGTCAGGCAGAGAAGCAACAAAGACCAGTCCAGGTAATAGATCGAAAGGAACAAGCACTACGTACCAAGATGACCACTTTGGTCAAAGTGACCTGGCAACACCATGTGACAGAAGATGCTACTTAGGAAAGTGAAGAATCCATGAGATGACAATACCCCCACCTTTTTTAAGAAGAATTTTGGTTTAAATTTCGAGGATGGAATTTTTATAAGAGGAGAAGAGTTGTGACATCCTGAAATTCGAGCCCTCTTAGGTAGAAGGAATGTGAATTTCGTCAATGCATTGTTGGTTGATTTCACTCAAAATTGATCACTCCTAAGATACTGACCTTGAGGGGAAAGGCTAATGAGGATAGAACTTGTGCGACTAAAAAACTTGACATGGGAAAATGACTTGACCATGAGACTTGCGTGAGGACAATCTTATAGATAGGCATGTCGATTTCAAGGACGACTAGAAGTCGATTCGTGGACAGAACATAATGGAACAACGGGTGATTTTGTTTACTGTTATCGAGCCCACGAACGACCCTAGGTCGATCCTTGATAATCGTGTACTTTGGAATAAGAATCTATCCTCTGCAATTTCATGTAGTCAAGGACATCCATGTGTTGAGATGTCTTGAACGTAGTTTGGCACTAGTCAATTACGTGTGAATCCTCAAAGCCGTCTATCAGTTTGAGTTGTACCAAAAATGGCATTATGGAGAAATTGACATGGCATGAGAACCCAAGATTGGACTTTAAATTATCAGGAACGGCCGGAACCGAACTTTAGATGAAGCTACTTTGTCAGTCAACAACACTGATTAAGCCGAGTACTTGGAAAATGGATATACGGACCGAGTAAACGAGCCTATGAGGACATGGGCCGAGCAAGGCCAGTGTGAGCCTTAGGCCCAAGGTGAGACAGCCACCATAGTAGGCCCAAGGCAAGCAAGTGAGCTCATTAGGCCCAACCAACCAATTTCATATTCCAAGCCCATTGTCTAAGCCTTGAACCATTTCAAGCCCAATCAATTCCCAAGCCTAGTCCTATTCATTTCCTAGCCCAATTCTTAGGCCCGGCCATCATTTTCATCCCAAGGGCAGATTGGGAATTCGTGTAAGGTGGAAATGTCCATTTTGCCCCTAAAAGCATGTGAATAAGGCAAAGGAAGAGAGAGAAGATGAGGTCATCTTTGCATGGGGACTTGGGGCAAGCTTTATAGACCTTTTGGAGGCATGCAGCCAGCCCTCAAATCACTCTCTCTCTCCTCCTTTAGCCCTATCTCAACCGGATCTCTCTCTCCCATGTTTTCCCTTTTGTTCCTATTTATGCTCCAACTGACCTTCCTTTAAAAAGCTGAGTTAATTGTTGGCTTCACATGCGAATCAACCCCCGTGCCACCCACCACTATACTTAGGACACCCAAACCGTACACCTAGACCCAGCCATTCACTAGTCGAAGCTGCCAGCTGACCCGCCGGTTGGCCTGAAGTCGCTGCTTGCCGGAACGCTTGAAGCCCTGCCTACCTACACTATTTCGCCTTTGTTGCGATTTTTCTCTCATCCCAACCCTTCCTCTGCCCAGCCCAGCCATCAACATGTCCCCCTTGACCCCCAAGTGCCGCCAGTCACCAGCCAACCCCTTGCCGGAGCTCCGATCAACCTGCCCAACTTCTTTTCCTCCTCTGTTGTTCTGTTTCCAAAGTTGCAGTGATAAGCAAAGGAAGTCCGAGTTTGTTGTTGTTTTTTTGAGCTTGGGACCACCTTGGATAGTTGTGGTTGAGGTCCCCGAGCATAGCCTTCGTCATCGCCACCGTGTCCGTGTCTCCAGCCCGCTTAACGAGTGAGTTTAGCTCCTAATCCATCGATTAATGCCTAAACTTGCTTAGAGTTGGTTTAATTAGTGTTAATTCTAGTTTATGAGGTTTAATTATGTTATATTAGCCCTAAGATAGGTGGTTAAGATTAGTTTAGGTTAATCTTGCTTAATGTTGATTAATTGCAGTTTATGTGTTATTAAGCATGTTTAGCCTTAATTGATTGATTTTCTTAATTTAATTATTGTTTTAATGATTTTCTTTTGGATTTGATTTATTAGTTATTTAATTCTAGGAATTTACCTTTCACACGACACTATTCATAAAATACCGTTCACGTGCACTATTCAGGCAGTACTGTTCATAGCTGTCGCAAGCAATTTTTCGAGTGTGAATCATATAGGGTTTGGCTAATAGATTGTTAAGCCTAGACTTAACTCGGACTCTCCCAAGCCTATACTAATTCACGACTTAGGTTCAAGTTCTTAACATGGAATTGATTTTCAATTAGGAGTCACCACTAATTTATTTTTGGTAGGTCGATTAGAAATCTAAGTAAAGTAACAGAAGATTTACTTTACTCCTATGAATCAGAGATTTATAAGTTCGGGGACTTGATTACGCTAGATTTCTCTAACGCCCATTCAATACCTTTCTCTTTTATTTTGAAAAATGTTTTGGCAAGTAGTTTGAATTAATTTTAAGCTATTTCCCTAACATGTGAGGTGATCATGCAAGTACGCAAACCACCAACTTAACACCCAAGTAAAGCAATAAATAAATTGCATAACTTACCTCATAGCAACGAAAGCATTTGCGTTGTTAAATCAGAATTCACATCAACAGTCCTAGATATGATTTCTAATTAACACGCAATTTTTTTTTTTTTTGTTTTCACTTAATTAATGAGTCATACAATGCAATGCAATTTAACCTAATGACATGCAATTTATAGCTAAATGGATCTAACCACAATCACTAAGTAACATGCATTTCATGAACCTAATTCTATATGACATGCACATGACATTTTCTATTTTCTTAAAAAGCATTCAACCTATCCTAGAGATTGAAATGAATTTATCCTAAGACATTTTTGTATTTTTTTATGAAATTCGAAATTAGAAAAATGTGAAAATTATCTAGCTAGATTAAGATTCTATCCAATTTATATTAAGGATTAGGTTAGGCTAAACCTTAATTTAAACCAAGATATTATCTTAACTTAGAATCTATCTAAATCAATCTAAACTTAAAATGAAATATGCAATTTTATTCTAATGTGCAATGATGTGCAAAGGATGCCTAATTCTACATGGCATATGCATGATGATTTTTGTTTTTTTAATTAATTTAAAATGTCAAATAATTAAACATGCAAATTAAGCTAATGAAACAAAAATCTAACATCCTAAATTTATGTCTTTTTTGGTATTTTTTCATTTCGACAATTCAGAATAAATAAAAACGCTTAGTCTAAATATGCATATTACCCTAAAGCATGTGATATTCTAATATGAAGCTAAACTAACTCAAACATATTTCAAGATAAATAAATCAATCAAGATGAGACAAGCACCGAGCCATTTAGAATCATCAAAGATACCATATCCATTGTTCAAATTTGGAAACGATATCTACTCAACTTGGTTATTTCTCTAGTAAAATTGATAAATTGATCTTAAGCCTTAAAGATCAAAATATCAATTTTATTCCCGTGTGATTGATTATTGCATCTAAAGCCTTATAGATGGAATAAAAAATTATATGCGGTCGCGAATTAGGAAATAAATCATAATTGAAAGTTATGTCTATCACCCATGGATATGAACATTAGATATTAATTGACATATATTAAGCAATAAAATACCGAAATCAAGTTTGAATAAAATAATTACCTAATGTTGCAAGAGTTATTGCGACATTTGAGCTTGACGGAATCGGTTTGACAGATGACTGGGAATAGCTAGTGGGTGAGGCTCGACACAGCAGATGGGTCTCAGGTTGGCACACGACATGGCAAGGATGGTTGCTGTTACTCAACTCGGTTTAGTCTCAGCAAAGGTAGCAGCAACTCGGTGACAGCAAGAAACGTCACTGCGGTGCGGTGATTATGGAAAACACTGGGCACGGCTCCGAGAGACCTACAAGAACACTAAAAGGCGCTGGACTAACAAGGAAATTTATTAGCGACGCCTTCGTGAAGCAAAGAGAAGATGAGATCCGGCACTAGGAAAAGGGCGTCTGGCCATGTCGTGCGCCCTGAGAATCGGAGCAGACACATGGCCTGTAGCACGCACGGCAAGTAATTCGACAGTAACCGTTAATGATGGCCTTTCTCTCGAAAATTCAGCAAAAGAGAATCTTCATTTCCTTTACCAAAACTTTGGCCTTTTGATTTTCACTACTTGGACTCTCGGTGTTGACTTTTCTTCTCAAAATAGTGGATTGCCCCCGTGAAGAAACCTGGACTTGGGTGTGACACGTGGATGCCCATGTGCTCCTTCACAAATGTCCTTTGCTTCATATTTTCTAGTGGGAGTTGGGCTGGAACTCTCGATCAGCAAACGACGTTCGGCAGCTTCATCATCAGAGGGCTAGTGCAAAATCATTGTACTGGACTTCTTAACGGTGCACTGAGCTCGTTGGGCCTGGATGGCGATGACTTGATGGCAGATCATGAATAGCAGTGGCTTGGCGTGGGCAGCTCCGTCATCATCGGAGTGGTTGGCTCATGGCTGAAGGAGGGGCGATGCAGTAGTGTTGTCGATGATGAGGGCACAGTGATGGCGTCGTGGCACACCAAGACAAGTATCTCCGCCAAGGGTTGGCCGAGAGAGCTTCTTCTCTCCCTCTTTTCTCTCTATTGTGGCCGTATGTTTTCAATTGTGTGGCCTCCTATAACTGTGAATATGCGTCCCTTTTTATAAGCGAGAAAATTAGGTTTCAAGGAAGGGACGCAATCTTCTATTTTCCGTAGGTGAGTGTTCACAGTATCCTCTGCCTTAATTTCTTTTCTTTAATGAATATCATCCTTTTATTTCTTTCTTTCTTTCATTCAACCATGTGAACGTGTATTTTATTCATTGCAAGCTGTACTTGACCGAATATATTACACCCAGGATGTTGCTCTTTCATGTTTGAATTTTCAAGATTATGATATTGCTCTTTATATTTCCTAACTTGAAATGTCGCATGTGCAAAGCATATGTCAATTTCGGTCTCGTTAAAGAAATGATGGGCTTATATGAGCAACGAGTTTAGCCAAATTTTCATCACCGTGGGCTTAGTCCAACTCACTAAATTAAAGCTTAGAACCACCAATTCAAATCCGTTAACGGTCCAAAAAATAAATGCAAAACACGTAAATTGAAAATAACTACACCTACATCTACATGCTATGCAATAAATTTTTTTATGGATAAAATTAACCCCTAATTTTTTAACGCAATAAATGACTAAACGGGTTGCCAAAATTTAGATGTCAACAACGGAGTACTGTTCACGCATTCTTTTCATCCATAATGTGAAAAGTTGTCTAATTTCATGTGTCTTGATTTTATGAAGTGAATTGGAAGTGTCATTGTATAGACATCCAAATGAATTGTATGGTTTCCACAAAGAGGGGAAAATGGTTTGTCCAAGGGATACTGAAATGAACTGCCTTTATGAGAAAGTGATTTGTGGTGGTGTGCTTGTGTGATCATTAAGTTGAATCCGTCCCCCATTGTGTATCAAATGGGCAATGTTTTTATGTGGAAAGCCCTCAACAAGGGATACCGGTCACAGCAGAAGCTGGAATAATGCTCATATGTGGAAAGCCCTCGACAACGGATTCCGATCGCAGCAAAAGCTGGACCAATGCTCCAATGTGGAAAGCCATCTTAAGGTAGAGGTAGCCATGCTCAATAGGGTGAGACGACGCTCAGTTACACTGGAAGACCGCTGTGTGTCGGGTAGGCCGTGCCTATGTGGCCGTAATTAATTGGAATGCATGAATGTTGAGATCGTTGCACCTTATTATGGGGTAAAATTGTGTGGCACGATATGGGATGTGTCACAATGATTTTACCTTATAGTCGAGACCTGTGTGATCGATATGTGCTATGTAGCGCACTAATGTGCTATGTAGCGCACTAATGTGCAAGAGTGTATGAGAATCATGGCATCATTGGTTTTGAGTGTGCATGAATTGAGCACATGGTTTATGGTATGCACGCATGAATCGAAAACGTGCAAGGTGTGGCAATGGCCAAGTGAGATCGCTTGTAACGCAACTTGTATGTGATTGATGAATTGTATCATCTAATGGCCATGTGCATTGCATGTATTATGTTGAGATGTAACTTGCAGGGTATGGCATGCCAGGTAAGGTTGCATGCGAACCCACTAATTGATTGTTAGTCGGCCCTGGTTGTGTTATTTATTGATTGTTGGTTATTAGTCGTTGCTTTGTTTGTGGGATGGTTTTGGAGGGATATCCTGAGTTAAGTTGGTGTACTAATTAGGACTTACAAGGTGAACTTGCTGAAATATTGTCTCACCCCGTCATGGGCTTATCTTTTCAGGTCCCTATTGTGAAAAACCTGGATCTTGAGGTGGAAGGGTCAGGAGCATGAATGGCTCAGTAGTTCTTTTTGGAGATAGATCTCTTGTACATGGACCTTAGAGTTGGCATATATGTATAAATTAGTCTGTTTATGAAAGTGTGGCTTTTGTGAATTGTTGCCCTGCTTTTCTATCCCATGATGTTTGTTGTCAAGGGTTATTGTTTTGCTTCCACATGTGCATTAAAATGAATGGGTCAGCGATGTGTTCTGGACGTCGCATTGTTATCAACCACCGAGGGATGTGTGTGCACTCGGAATTTGGGGCGTGATAAAATAAGTGATAGATAAAGATGCTGAGGATTCCAATCAAGTAGAAATTACTAAGAGACAGGCTCTTGATGCTAAAATTATTTATTCTTTATACTGTGCTTTGTCTACTTTTGAATATAACAAAATTTCTTCATATGAAACAGCTAAAGAAGTCTGGGACAGGCTGTGGTAGCCTGTGGCACCCCTCGCCACGGCCCCCGATTCGCTTGGGTCGCCACAACTCGCTCACCTATCACTTGTCCTAATAACATTCCACTCTGATACCATTTCAATTGCAGTAGGTCCATACAACCCGGGGGTCTACATTTTCTTCTTTTTTTTATCAGGTCCCAGCGCAACTCATCAACGGAAGCATAAATGAGTCTCACCATCCCTTATTCCAATAACAATAATGCAATGCACACCAACTATTCACCATATAAAACGATAAAGCCAAGTCACTTTTATTTTTATAAACGTGATGGACGTCTCGGGTCAGTACAACAAAAAGGCCAAAGCTTTTAACTATGCTCTGCTAACTCAAAAGAACACGACCCTACATTTGACATATACACACATCCATCATCTAGTGCCGACTAACCAAAAAGTATCGGCTCCCACCAGCCGCATGCTCGATCACACCTAACCCGGTGCATCAGGCGGAGGTGGCGGCAGCATCCCTAGCATCACTCCATCACGCCGGACATGAACAAACAAAAACTCCTGGATAACAAGGCCAACAGCAAGACCCACATCATACATCACCAAGACACGAACTCGAACAAACACCAGACCAGGTACACTAATATTGGAATGCTCCATGCACTCCACCCCAACATCAGATGGCAATCCATAATAAGTACCACGAGTGACTGGTGGTAAAGGCATCTTTCTAATCTGAAATATTAATCCCCAAAGGGGTGAGTACAACCACTCAGCAGTAAAGATTCACCAAACTACACAATGCATCAAACAGAACAATCAAGGTATCATGAATGAAACACATATCATTCATGCATTCAAGCATACCTCACCTTACAGTCATGCATATATAACCATGAAACGTGCATATACCACCATACGCTTATCATCAAGCAGCCATGCATATATCATCACGCAACGCGCATATACCACCATGCACTTCATGCTTGCATTCCCATGAGGTTCATCACATGCCATATGCACACATCTATGCGCATGATTCAATTCTCGATCTTTATCTTTCAATTAGATCACATCATTTTTTTCCCAGGGACCAATATTTGCATCCCACAATTTATCACTCGCATCCAACCTGGCATCACGAGGAGCCTCCGGCACACACACTCCGGGCATCTCATACCCCAACTGGCATCAAGAGGTATCCCCCCGGCACACACCTCCAGGGCTTCCGACACACACCTCTGGGCATCCCAACACTCCCAAGGCATCCAACACACACACTCCGGGCATCCCAACACTCCCGGGGCATTGTCGGCTCACACCTCTGACAGTATCATCATTATCATAATTTATATTCACACATGTATCTCAATTTTAACATGGCATTTGATGCAACAATATCAAAGGTCTCAACCAGCTCTTGATGTCATATAACATGCCATATGTCACCACAGCATAATCAACCACTCAAGACATTATATCACATGGAGCAATTTCATTTATTTTTGAAAGTACAGTAGTATTTTGGGTAAAAACAGATTGCACTCCTTTGGTCATAATTCTTGAAAAATTAGTAAACAGCCTTAATAAATTCTAAAAATTTGACATGTTATATAAAAGATCTAGAGGAAACTATTCCGTGAAGAACACCATATCAAAATAACATTGTACAATTTGGAACAGTCCACACATCACAGTCTTTATAATTTCGGAATATTGCCATACATAGTTTCATTCACAAATTCAGTAAAAATCCTAAATCAACTCCAAAAATTCTGATATTTTTATATGTTATAGAAAAAATCCAAAAGTAAATATTTCATGAAGAACTTGAAATCATATTTGTGATAGATTAAAAACTATAATAACCATAACCGTCCATAACCCTCAACATCAAATTCCAGATCTAACCGTTTCGGATAAAATCGTTTCACCAACCTAAACTCATCCATTTCCTCTATAATTTTTATGTTACTCCTTAACATGTCATCTTCAACTTTTTATTTAGAACATGAGATCAAATTTCAATCGGAAAATTTTATAAAATTCACATAATCACACTAGGTCAACATTACGATTTCCAGATCTAACTTCTTCAAAGAAAAATAGTTTCACCAGTCTATACTTGTTCATTTCTTCTGAAATTTTGATATATTACTCTCCAAGAAGTCGAAGCCAAATTCCCACTAGAACATTGCATGCAACTCAAGAAATCAACAAAGTTCGGACTGTTTTTCCAGAAACAAAACACCAGGCTAGAACACAACTCATGTAGCTTCGAGATTTCACACTTCATCCATATCCGAAATTTTCCATTCATCACACACATAACACAACAAGCAAAGGTAGATTAGCAGACTCTACTTGCCTCTAATCCGAGCACAACACAGCAAGCAAAGATAGTAGGGCAAGGCGAGACTCGGCGGCTCGATGGCGGCGACGAACGGTAGCAAACGGCCTCCCTCTTCCCCTTCTTCTCTCGCTCGCTTGCTCTCCCTCTCTCGATTTCTCTCTCTCTCTCTCTCTCTCTCTCTCTCTCTCTCTCTCTCTCTCTCTCTCTCTCTCTCTCTCTCTCTCTCTCTCTCTCTCTCTCTCTCTCTCTCTCTCTCTCTCTCTCTCTCTCTCTCTCAATCCGCTCACTCTCCCTCTCTTTCTTTCCCCCTTCATCATTTGCAATCATTTGGTTTGCATGGCTAATGCCACTTGGCCCTAGGGGAAAGACACTTGGCATTTTTCCCATGCACATGATGGGTTAGAAGATGGGCCAGGCCTCCTCCCCTTGGTCGACGGTAGCTCCTTTCCTTTGGGCTTCGCGGGCCAAGCCAAAAGGGCCGAAGGGTGGGGCTGGCCTTGGGCCTAAAAATTCAACCCACTCTTCTCTAATTTTTTCCCTTTAATTATCATCTAATTACCCATCATATGATTACCTAATTACACTTATTCACTTGGCCATAAAACTTGCAACATAAATTAATAAATTCCAACCTATAAAACACATAGCCAAAAATAGAATTCTTATTATCAAATTATCCTATAGCACCAACTTTGATAACCCAAGAACATAAGATATATTTCCATTAAAGTGTTCAGCCTTAATCTAGTACAATTTTTTGATCTAGTGGCCACAACATACTTCAACGACACAACCATTCACTTTTCCATAGGTCGTAATGCCTCTAGAAATTGCCATGAAATTTTGGGATGCCATACAAGCTTCACGTCACTTATGAATGAACAAATCGTGTAAAGAAAATAAAAATAAACATCTTGCTCGGTCGATATGAGTCCTTCAAAATGAAGCCTAGTGAGTCTATTAGTGATATGTTTAGTCACTTTACGAAAATTTTAAATGGATTGGCATATCAAGGTCAACCAATTTCTGCTCCAATGAAAGTCAATAAATTACTGCGAGGACTTTCAAAGGACTGGAATCATGTAAATACTTCAATTAGGGAGACACAATGGATTATTCCTCTTTCTGTTGACAAGCTGATAAGCACTCTTCAATCGTATGAAGTGGAACAGATCAATGATAAAAAAGATCCAAAAAGTAAGAAGTCAATTGCACCTAAGTCAAATGCTGATTATGATGATGCAGATATAGACAATGACATGGATAACGAGAAGCTGGCCCTTATGATAAAGAAATTCATAGAACTAAATAGGAAAGGAAGAAGATTGAACTGGAAGAAGCGAAGCAAGCAAAATTCCTAAAAGAGATTGATGGAAGATGTTGAAACAAGCAAGGATATACTATGCTTCGAGTGCAAGAAGAAGGGGCACATCAAGCCTAACTATCCCTTTCTGAAAAAGAAGAAATGAAAGTATGAGAAATACAATAAAGCTCTTAAAGGAGAAACCTTGAGTGACACCGAATGTGAGGAAAGCGAAAAGGAATTTGCAAATATTTGTCTAATGGCTTGTTCAGAATTAGACTCAAACTCAAACATAGACTTAGAACCTGACAAAGAAATCAAGGTAAGTCATTCATAAATTCCTTTTAAAGTTTATTAGTATATAGATGAACTTTATGTTGAGAAAACTCCTATTAGATTTTGAAGTTGACAAAACTTTTCTATTTGTATTCTTATTCTCATTTTGAGGAATACTAGACTTCTATGGAATTCTATCAAAGTCTATCTTACATTAGAAGTCTACCCCACTCTGATGAAAACCTAGACTAAACTCAAGTGAAGAATGAAGAAATAATCAGACTCAGGATTATTATTCTTCCTTCAAGGATGCAGTACAAACAAGATATATATGTCTTTTTTGTTGAAAATCTCACTTACCTTTTTAGATATTATTGATGAAATCAATTACAAATTGGTAAAATCAATTTGGAAGACAAGTTTCTTTTTAGGAAAGAATCTACTTATGGAAAACAAGATTCTGATTGTATGGGCGACCAAGATCATCGGACTTTCATCTCAATCTTCAAACGGCTCAAGATCTCTTTGATTGATTCTGTCCAATGGGTTGATTGGAAGAATTCCTCTGAATAGTGCCAACGGTCATAAAGGCATAAAGGAGTATTTAATGAAGTTTTTTAGGTCATTTGAAAGAGAGTGAAAAGCTAGAATTCCAAAGTCTAAAGCTTTTTAAATCACTTGTTCTTCATTGATAGTGCTCATACATGTATTCAAAAGAGAGAAACACTAAGGAGTGACTTTGTGAGAGAAAAGAAAACTCTTTACTGAGTAGTCAGTGTTATATTGTTGTAATTCTCTTTCGATTCATAGTGAAATCCAGCCAGAAGGCTGTCAACGTGGGAGAATGAATGTAGATTTAATCTAAGCCGAACCACTATAAAATCTTGTGTTCATTTTCTCTTTTCTGAACTCCTTTAATTTATTTGCTGTGATATTTTTCTAAGTCTCGCTATATTCTAAAACGTCTTATTTGAGTCTGAATCTTTATTAGAAGTCTATTGTTTAACAAATTCAATTTAATATATATATATATATATATTTACTGCATCTTTAGATAAATCTATTTTTACACCTATTCACCCCCTCTATGTGTTTTTATTAGCTCTTTCAATTGGTATTGGAGCCTTGTGTGCTTACTTTATTGAAGTGTTTTTTACTTCTAAGTTAAAGATCTTTTATGGCTAGTATTTTGGCTCTAGGATTGGTTAAAGGACAGAGAAATACCAGACTTCCTTATTTCAATGGAAAGGAATATAATGTGTGAAAGAAAAAAATGAAGGCATTCCTCAAATCTAGAGATCCCCTAGAGTGGGATGTTGTTGAAAAATGAATCAATCTAAAGGCAACATCAGCTTCAGAAAAAGGGAAAGAAGTAATAGAAAAAGATACTAATGAATCTACACAAGCTAAAATTGTCAAGAGATAGGCTCTTGATGCAAAAGGAATTTATTCCTTATACTGTGCCTTGTCTCCCACTGAATATAACAAAATCTTCTCCTGTGAAATAGCAAAAGAAGTTTGGGATAGACTTCACGTCACTTATGAGGGGACTAATCGTGTGAAGGAGACAAAGATAAATATTCTACTTGGACAATATGAGTCTTTCATAATAAAGCCTGAAGAATCTATTTGTATATGTTCAGTCGGTTTACAGAAATTATGAATGGCTTGGCTTATCAAGGTCAACCAATTTTTGGATCAATGAAAGTCAACAAACTACTACGTGGACTTTCAAATGATTGGAATCATGTAAAGACTTCAATCAGAGAAACTCAAATGATCATGCCTTTATCAGTTGATGAACTAATAGGCACGCTTCAATTGTACGAAATGGAGCAGATCAATGATGAGGAAGATCCAAAATGTAAGAAATCAATTGCATTAAAGTCTAACATTGATTCTGATGATACAGATTCGAACGATGATATGGACAATGAAGAGCTGGCGCTTATGATAAAGAAATTCATAAAACTAAACATAAAATGAAGAAGGTTGAATTGGAAGAAGCAAAGCATGCAAAATTCCCAGAATAGACCAACAGAAGACATTGAAACTAGCAAGGACGTAATATGCTTTGAATGTAAGAAAAATAGGCACATCAGACCAAACTGTCCCTTGTTGAAAAAGAAGAAAGGGAAGTTTGAGAAGTACAAGAAAGCTCTTAAATCGGAAACTTGGAATAACACCGAATGTGAAGAAAGAGAAAAGGAATTTGCAAACATATGTCTGATGGCTCACTCAAAGTCAAATTCAGAATCAGAAACAGACACTAATTCAGATTCTGATAAAGAATTCGAGGTTAGTTACTCAGAAATTCCTGTTAAAATCTCTATGTATACAGATGAACTTTGCCTCAATCTTAAATCCTCTCTTAAAAGGATTTCCAAACTGAAAAAAGAAAATTCTAAGCTCAGGCAACATGAAGTCTCTTGGAAAGAAAAGTTTGAAAATCTGAAAAGAAGTTATGATTTTTTGAAAGAAAATTATGATTCTCTTTCAAAGGAAAATACCTGTTTAAAAAAGGAAATTCAGATATTTCAAAAAGGTTTTTCAAATGATCAAAAAAATTAGAGAAAATTCTTACAGCTCAAATACCCTATTTTAATAAGTCCGGTTTGGGTATGAATAATATAACAATTCATTTAATTGATTTTCCTAAAGTAAAAGAGACTTAGACAAATACCTCCAAAGGCATTTTACAAAATTCATTTTTAAAAAGTGTTCGTAAAACTTGTTGGCCGAAGTGCTCTCAAATGTTCTAAGTATAACAGCTCAAAACATTTTGAGAATGAATGTCCCAAAGTTTAGAGACCAATTAAGAAGGATTGGGCAAAGACTGTTTTTAACACTAACTCTCTTGGACCCAAGAAAATCTGGGTACCAAAGAAAGTTTGAGTTATTCTTCTGATTGCAGGTCACTATTAAAAGAAAAGTTAAATAGTATCCGGATAATGGCTATTCTGGGCATATGACAGGAGACTCAAACTGTTTTGTAAAGCTTCAGAGATTAAAAGAATGAAATGTTTCTTTTGGTGGAAACAGTAAATGAAAGATTATAGGAAATGGAACAGTGAAGATTGGAAGTCTGACTATCAGCAATATTTCCCTGGTAAAAGGCTTAAACTACAATCTTCTTAGTATAAGTCAACTTTGTGATACATGTTTCAGAATAAACTTTCAAGAAGGTATCTATTCTGGAATAAGTCAAGATTTTTCACAATCCTTTACTGGGCGAAGGCATGGCAACATATATCTACTAGACGTAAATTCAGAAAATTCTCAGCGCCTTATCTCAATACAAGATGAAGCAAGTCTCTGGCATCGAAAGCTTGGTCATGTAAATATGAAACAGATTACCAAAATTTCTTCTAAGAAGCTGGTTCGAGGGCTTCCTAATTTGGCTTATCAAAAGTCTAAATTATGCACTCCATGTATCTAGAGTAAACAAGTCAAAAGTTCCTTTAAACCAATAAATCAAGTTTCTACTAGTCGTGTTTTACAGCTTCTTCATATGGATCTTTTTGGACCAACAAAAACTCAGAGTATTAGTAGAAAGAAATGCTATCTAATAATTGTGGATGATTATTCACGTTTCTCTTGGGTATTCTTTTTGGCAAGTAAGTCTAAAACTTTCTTTTATTTTTCAAAGTTTGCTAAGAAAGTTCAGAAATAGAAAGGTTATGCTATCTCAAGCATAAGAACAGATCATGGATGTGAGTTTGAAAATCAAGATTTTGCAAACTTCTGTAATAAATCTAGTTTTCAACATGTTTTCTCTTCTCCATTTACTCCAGAATAAAATGGAGTTGTGGAAAGGAAAAACATATCTTTACAAGAAATGGCCAGAACTCTATTAATAGAAAGCAAAATATCTTCTCGATTTTGGGCAAAAACAGTCTCTACTGCTTGTTATATACTCAACAGGGTGTTTTTAAGGCCTATCCTAGATAAGACTCCCTATGAAGTATATAAAGTGAAGAAGCTTAATGTCTCTTATTTTCATGTTTTTAGCTGTAAGTGTTTTATCTTGAAGAATGCAAATGATAGATCTGGAAAATTTGAAGAAAAATCAGATGAAGGAATTTTTCTTGGTTATTCAATGTCAAGTAAAGCTTACAGGGTCTTTAACAAGAAGACTCAATCCGTAGAAGAATCAATGAACGTCAGATTTCAAGAAAATATGCAGAATCAACTAAATTAGGTTCAACTTGAAGAGTCTGAATAAATTCCAAACTCAATAAAGTCTAATTCCCCCGGAGAACTTCAATCTTCTGGAGAACAGCAACAAGGAGAACTAGAAGAATCAAAGGAAACAGATGATCAACAAAATGACAAATCAAATAGCACATGGAAGCATAAATCAAGTCATCCCAAAGAACTCATCATTGCCAAATTAGATGAAGGGATCTGCACCAAATCCAAAGGAAAAGAAGATTCCAATGCATTAGCACTTCTTTCAGAAATATAACCAAAATGAGTAGAAGAAGCATTGTTTGATGAAAGCTGGATAGAAGCTATGCAGGAAGAAATCAGAGAATTTAGCATTAATGATGTGTGGGAGCTGATTCCTAAACACAAAAACAAATCTGTGATTGGAACAAAGTGGGTATTCAGAAACAAGATGGATAAAAAAGGTAAAGTTATTAGAAACAAAGTAAGACTTGTGGCAAAAGGTTATACACAAGAAGAAGAAATAGACTACGATGAGACTTATGCACCAGTAGCAAGATTAGAAGTAATTAAATTATTACTTGCTTTTGCATGTGTGCAAAAATTCAGGTTAAATCAGATGGACGTCAAAAATGCTTTCCTTAATGGATTCATACAAGAAGTCTATGTTGATCAACTATCAGGATTTGAAGATCCCAGAAAACTAGACTTTATCTACAGACTAAAGAAGGCATTGTATGGTATGGAGTAGGCACCTCGAGCTTGGTATGAAAGGTTAAGTAAGTTTTTAACAGATAATGGCTTTGAGAAAGGAAAAGTTGACACAACCTTATTTATAAAAAGAGAAGAAATAGATTTTCTACTTGTATAGATTTATGTCGATGATATAATCTTTGGATCTTCTAATGAAAATCTTTACAATAAATTTTCAAGATCTATGTAGGAAGAATTTGAAATGAGCATGATGAGTGAATTGACCTTCTTTCTAGGATTGCAAGTCAAACAATCAAAGAAATGAGCATTCATTCACCAGGAGAAATATGCCAAAGATATTATCAAGAAGTTTGGGATGGAGAACTGCAAGAAAACAAAGTCTCCCATGTCAAGCTGATCAAAGCTCGACAAAGATGAATGAGGAAAGAAAGTAGATCAAAAGCTATACATAAGCATGATTGGTTCTCTTCTTTATCACACTGCCTCTAGACCTAACATTCTATTTAGTGTGTGTATCTATGCTAGATTTCAATCTAATCCCAAATAATCATATCTAAGTGCTGTTAAACATATCATCAAATATATTGCAACTTTTTCAAAGCTAGGTCTGTGGTATCCAAAAGGAAAAGACTTTACTTTGCTTGGTTATTCTAATGCTGATCTAGCTAGTTGTAGAGTCGGTAGAAAGAGTACGTTTGGTACATGTCAATTGTTAGGACAAATGCTGGTATCATAGTTCTCAAGAAAGCAAAGTATTGTAGCACTATCTACAGCAGAAGCAGAATATGTTGCTCTTGGAAGTTGCTGCTTACAAATTCTGTGGATTAGAAAACAACTAATAGACTTTGGAATAGAATAATTCTGCACGAAAATTAGATATGACAACACAAGTGCTATCAACCTTACTAAAAATTCAATTCTTCACTCAAGAGCAAAGCACATCGAGATTCTCATCATTTCATAAGAGATCATGTTCAGAATGGCGAGATTAATGTTCAGTTTATTGATTCAAAGAATCAACTGGCAGATATCTTTACAAAACCATTGGAAAAAAGCTTATTTGAATCAATTCAAAGCAAGCTAAATATCATCATTCATTTCGACTAAAGTTTATGGTTGATCAAACTCAACATCTCAACTTAAGGAAATTACTTTAGTCTAGAAATCTTTCTAATCCAAGTATTTTATTTTTGGCACGTAAAAACTAAACAGGTATGTTTATCTCTAAATCATCGCTTGCCTTTTTTATTTTTGGAAATTACAATTCTATTGTTGATTTTTCAAAATTCATTTCAAATTTTCTGGCAATTATCTTTTTAAATTGTTTTCCAAAAAGGCATTTTTTTTTAGTGTTGATTCATTTACCCGTTACCCCTTTTTCGATTTATTTAAATTATTTTGATTATTTCTTTCGAGCACGGTGTTTTCAAACCCTAATTCTCGAACTCTTGTCTCTCTCTCTCAATCTTTTCTCGCAAAAACACTCTGAAAATTTCTTTCTCTCTTCCATTCGAGCATGTCGTTGAAGTCCTTCAAATCTACAACAATGTCATTCCAAAGGAAATCTTCTCGCATTGCTAGTCGCAGCCCTCGCAATATGCCTGAAGAACCAACTCATTTTGATATGACTGGAGAAGATTCTCCCCGAAATTCTCCCCGTCACTCCGTAGATGAGGAAGTTACATAGGAGGCAACACTCATTTCTGTAAGAGGCCTGAGATACTTTTCAAACATTATAAGCTTTTGGAAAGGTTAGGATTGGCACCGAAAGGAACAACAGAGAAGGAATTTTTGAACTTTCCTCCTAATCCTCATTTTGGGTCAAAAAATCAGCCTAAGAATAAAGATGATGATGAGAGAATTTTTATTAATTTCCAACCAAAGATAGGTGTGGCGGCTAAGATTACTAGAGAAAGAACGAAACTTTTTCGTTCAAAAGAGCATAAAAAGGTTTATGCTCAAATGTTGAACAGAGGGGTTATAAACCCACAAACAGTAGACTTTAACTTTCTAGATTATATAAAGGCTAACTTGAGGGAGAAGTTAGCCAAACTTCAATTTGAGAAATTTTGTGTAGAGACATCTAAAGCATATTTGAATTAACGGCATATTTTTACTCAAATCTATCATTTCTGAATCAAACTCATATTCAATTTACTGTATGTGATAGTGTGTTTGATGTGGATGTTGATCTTCTAGCTAACATTTTGGGTGTAGAACGAAATGGTTTTCTACCCATAAATGTATCCATCAATCAAGCTACTAAGTTTCTTGTGAAAGATAGATTTCCGAGTGGGAGTATTACTTACTCTCGAATGCCTACTTCAAACATTCTGCCACATAAGATAATGATCAATTACATCATACCCAAGGCTGCCTCTAAGACTAATGTTTCAAGGTTTGAGGCAAAGATAATGTGGGCAATATGCAATAGAGTTCCTTTTTTCACTCCCACATACTATCTTTTTGCACATGTACAGAACAGTGATGAAGGAAAAAGGGCAACTGCCCTACTCTGCTTTGATAACGAGATTATTCAGACACTTTCAAATTCAGCCACCTGCTCAACTTCGATCAAGGACTCTTGCTCCTATGGAAATAGGAATAAAAATGATTTCCAAGATGAGGCTGAAAGATCTTTTTAAAGCCCTAGATCTTTTGAAGAAGGAATCATCTAGCAAAATCAAGGAAGCATCTATTGCTACAAAGAAGTGCAAGGGAAAGGATGTTGTCCAGAAGACATCAAAGAAGAAGAAATCTATCCTTCTATAAGATTAAGAGGAGGAAGATGAAGATTTAACAATCTGTTCCATCGCTTTGTGCAATCTTCAAAGTTTTGTTGATTCTAAAGAGCCAGAAGAAGAAGAGGGTGAAAAGGAAGAAGAAGAAGAAGAAAGTGATGCTAAAGAATCTGAAGAGAAGGAAGATAAGGATGAAGACTCAAAAGGAGACGCTAGTATAATACCAGAATTGGAGGAGACTAAGGAAACAAGGGACATTGATGCACCTAAATTAGAGGAGACTGAACTAGAGAAGCAATCTCAAGATGGAAAGGAGAAGGTGCAAGAAGGAGACGTTTCATCTCAACCTAAAGGCACCAAAACAGGGGGAGAACATGAGAAAACTCCATTAGTTGTACCTACTACTAGTGTTGGTATCAGTAGATCTCCTGCAGATGTTGAAGATGTATTTACATATCATTTCCCTGAAGTTGAAGTTGAAGTTGAAGTTGAAGAGGAAACTCCAAGTCAGGGTAAGTAATAAACTGCACAAGTTCAAGTTGACGTTCCTTTACTTCTAGATGCTCCACAAATTCATTTTACTGAAGCTAGTGCCCAAACCAAACCCAAAGCAAACTATCCAAGGATAGTAGAACTCCTCTTAGAGATAAAGACATAATATTATGCCATGAACTTTGAGATTCAAAAGGTTACATGCTGCTTTAGGATCTATCTCAAAATTTCTTACAAGCAAGGTACAGTCTCTTAACACTCAAGTTCAAACACTAAATCAACAAACTTCACAAACTGTAGCCAAAGTGGAGAATGTATATCATCAGTGCGTACATAAGCTTGAGGAGACCGTGTAGTCACTATAGGATTTCCAACTTGTTCGCATTCCAAAACAACCCTAATCATCTTTTCATTCACTATTCCTGATTGACTTTATCTTTTTGCTGATGACAAAAAGGGGGAGAGTGAGAGCAGATTTAAAGCTCTTTTTTTCATTTAAACTTGGTTGTGTGGTTTGAACTTTTGTGGTGCTTGAACTCTAATTGTTTGTTGTTGCAGAACTGTTAAGACTAATGTGTTTTGTGGATGCAAATTCTATGTTATTCAGTTCTATAATAATATATTCTTATTATAAACTATCATGTACTACTAAAGTGTTATTTTGCAGGATATAATGTTTAAATCTATATGAAAGTTTTGTCACAATAAAAAAATGGGGAGATTGTTGAGAAAACTCCTATTAGATTTTAAAGCTGACAAAACTTTTCTATTTCTATTCTTATTCTCATTCTGAGGAATACTAGACTTCTGTGGAATTCTATCAAAGTCTATCTTATATCAGAAGTCTCCCCCACTTTGACGAAGATCCAAACTAAACTCAAGTGAAGAACGAAGAAATAATCAGACTCAAGATTATTATTCTTCCTTCAAGGATTCAGTACAAACAAGATATAACTGACTTTTTGGTTGAAAATCTCACTTACCTTTTTGGATATTATTGATGAAATCAATCACGGATTGGTAAATTAATTTGGAAGACAAGTTTTTTTTTTTTGAAAGAATCTACTTATGAAAACCAAGATTCTGATTATATAGGCGACCTGGATCATCAGACTTTCATCTCAATTTTCAAATGGCTCAAGATCTCTTTGATTGATTCTGTCTAATTGGTTGATTGGAAGAATTCCTCTAAGTAGTGCCAACGGTCATAAAGGCATAAAGGATTATTTAATGAGGTTTTTCAGGTCATTTGAAAGAGAGAGTGAAAATCTAGAATTCAAAAGTCTGAAGCTTCTCAAATCACTTGTTCTTCATCGATAGTGCTCATACGTGTATTCGAAAGAGAGAAGCACTAATGAGTGACTTAGTGAGAGAAAAAGAAACTCTTTACTGAGTATTCAATGTTATATTACTGTAATTCTCTTTCGATTCATAGTAAAATCCAACCATAAGACTATAAGTGTGGGAGAGTAGACGTAGGCTTGATCTAAGCCGAACCACTATAAAATCTTGTGTTCATATTCTCTTCTTTAAACTCCTTTAATTTATTTGCTGTGATATTTTTCTGAGTCTCACTATATTTTAAAACATCTTATTTGAGTTTAAATCTTTATCAGAAGTCTATTGTCTAACAAATTCAGTTTAAATATATATATGTATATATATATTTACTGCATCTTTAGATAAATCTATTTTTACACCTATTCATCCCCCTCTATGTGTTTTTACTAGCTCTTTCACTTTGCATCAACCTCAAATCTTCTCTTAAAAGCATTTACGAACTAAATAAGGAAAATTCAAATTTCAGGCAACAGGATAATTCTTAGAGAGAAAAGTTTGAAAGTCTAAGTGATTTTGATGGTTTGAAAGAAAATGCTAATTCTCTTTCAAAAGAAAATGAATGTTTGAAAAATGAGATTTCAGATATTTCTACAAAGTTTTCCAAAGGGTCAAAAACTTTAGAAAAAATTCTTTTAGCTCAAATACTCTATTTTAACAAATCTGATTTAGGAAAAAAAATGAAACTACTCCTTCGATTGATTTTCCAAAGATTTTATAAAAATCATTTCCAAAACGTTTTTATAAAACCTGTGGCTAGAATGTTGTTAAATGTTCTAAGTGTAACAGCTCAGAACATTTTGAAAATGAATGTCCTAAAATTTGGAGACTTGTTAAGAAAGATTGGGCAAATGTTGCTTTTAAAACTAACTCTCCTGGACCCAAGAAAATTTGGATACCAAAGAAAGTTTGAGATTTCCTTCTGACTGCAGGTCATTGTAAAAACTAAAAAAAAAAAACAAAAACTAATGGTACTTGGATAGTGGTTATTCTAGGCATATGACTGAAGATTCAAGTAGTTTGGTAATGCTGGAAAAACAAAAATGAGGAAATGTTTCTTATGGCGGGAACAACAAAAGAAAAATTATTGGACATGGCACAATGAGGATTGGAAGCTTAATCATCAATAATGTTCCATTGGTGAAAGGTTTGAATTACAATATTTTGAGCATAAGCTAGTAATGTGATACGGGATTCAAAATTAATTTTCAAGAAGATGTCTATTTTGGAGTTAGTTAAGATTTATCTCAATCCTTTATTGGGTGAGACATGGCAATATTTATCTTCTAGACATAAGTCCAGAGAGCTCTCAGTGTCTCATTTCAATTCAAGATGAAGCATATCTCTGGCATCGCAAGCTTGGACATGTGAATATGAAACAAATTGCTAAACTTTCTTCTAAAAAGCTGGTACGAGATCTTCCCAAAATGACTTACCAGAAGTCTGAATTGTGTAACCCATGTATCTTGGGAAAATAGGTTAGAAACTCTTTTAAACCAGTAAATCAAGTTTCTACCAATCGAGTTTTGCAACTTCTTCATACAAATCTTTTTTGGACCAACAAGAACATAGAGTATTGGTGGAAAGAAATATTGTTTGGTAGTCATGGATAATCATTCACGATTCACTTGGGTTTTCTTCTTGGTAAATAAGTCTGAAACCTTCTCTTTTTTAAAAAGTTTGCTAAGAAAGCTCAGAACAAAAAAATGTTATGTTATTTCAAGCATAAGGATTGATCATGGTGGAGAATTTGAAAATCAAGACTTTGCAAGTTTCTGTGATAAGAATGGTCTTGAACATGTTTTCTCCTCTCCATATACCTTAGAACAAAATAGAGTTGTAGTAAGGAAAAATAGATCATTATAGAAGATGACCAAACTCTACTGATAGAAAGTAAAATATCTTCTTGTTTTTGGGCAAAAGCAGTTTTTACTGCCTGTTATATAATTAACAGGATAGTTTTAAAGCCCATCCTAGAAAAGACTCCATATGAAGCATATAAAGGGAAGAAGCCAAATATATCTTATTTTCATGTGTTTGGCTACAAGTGTTTTATCTTGAAAAATACAAATGACCGGTCTAGAGAATTTGAAGAAAGATCGGATGAAGGAATATTTCTTGGTTACTCTACATCAAGCAAAGCTTACAAGATCTTCAACAAGAATAATCAAACTATCGAAGAATCTATGATTGTCATATTTCAAGAAAGTATTCAGAACTAACAAGATCAGACTTAACTTGAAGCGTCTGAACTAGTTTCAAACTTAATAAAGTCTTATTCTCCTGAGGGACGAGACGGGACCCCTGAAGTGCCATAAATTGGCAAAAAGGAACACTTAAGTACTATAATTTACGAAATATATACTTAAGTGCCATAATTTACGAAAGGTACACTTAAGTGCCAAAATCGGAGCAAAATGGATCACTTGAGTGCCAATCTGGCCAAAATCTAGCTAAAATGCTTACGTGTCAATTTTATGGCGAACCGAGTGCAAAACAACGTCATTTTTGGTGCTAACGTGGTCATAAATTTAACATAAAAATAATTAAATTTAATTTAAAACTAAATTTATTTATTTTTAATTTTAAAAAATTTTAAAAAAATTTTAAAAAAAAGGGAGGCGGCTAAGGGCCGACAACAGAGGAGGGAGGGTCGGCCGGGGTCGCCGGGCCCTGACTAAGGGCCAACGACCCCAGCCGATTGGCGACGAGCCCTTACCGGATGTGGGTGAGGGTGATTGGGGAGGGCTCGCAGCCCTCACCTAGATCCAGTAAGGGCTCGCGGCCCTCACCCAAATTTGATGAGGGGGGACAGAGGAGGAGGGGAGGCAATCGGCGGCTGAGAAGGAGGATGGAGGAGGAAGGAGGCAACCGGCAGCGAAGGCTAGGGCTGCTGAGCCCTGGCCGAGGGCCGGCGGCCCAGCCGACCAACGGCAAGGGCACGTAGGCTGACCGGCGCTCACCGGCCCTTGGCTAGGGCTCGGCGGCCCAAGCCGACCCTCCCCCACCTTCCAGCGATAGCGGGGAGGTGGCGGCGGCGAGGGCTCAACCCTCAGCCACTGGCTGCCTTCCTCCTCCTCCTCCATTTTTTTTTGTAATAAATATAAATTATATTATTATTTTATTTTAAATTTCATTTCATTTCATTTTTATATTATATTAAAATTGAAATTATGCCAAAACGATGTCGTTTTGGCCGATTTAAGAGCTCTATTTTGGCCAACACCTGAAACGACATCGTTTTAGATGAATTAAAACTGACTCAACTCTTTGGCGAGCCACCTTGACGAGAAATATTAATATTTAATTGCCACGTATGATTTCCGACCAACTTCGCTAGAAGTGGCACTCAAGTGTCCCACTTTTCTAAAAATGTGGCACTTAAGTGTCCCTTTGTGCCAAATTATGGCACTTGAAGCGTTGTTTTGCCCCTAAGGGACAAAGTCAAGCAAAACAAAAGTCGGAAGAATCAATTAACACAAATGACCAGCAAATCCTATCACGAAACAGCAAACCAAATAGCAACCGGAAGCACAAATCAAGTCATCCCAAGGAACTCATCATTGGCTATATAGAAGAAGGAATCTACACCGGATCCAAAGCAAAAGAAAATTCAAGTGTATTAGCACTTATTTCATAAATAGAACCAAAAGCAATAGAAAAACCACTATCTGACGAAAGTGAGATAGAAGCAATGCATGAAGAACTCAGAAAATTAAGTATCATTAATGTCTGGGAGCTAGTTCCAAAACCGAAATGTAAATCAGTGTTGCTACCTAACCTCAAGTGCACCACCTAGGGTTTGGCTAATGAACTACTAAGTCTAAACTTAGCGCGGGTTCTCCCAAGCCCATACCAATTGGCGACTTATGTTCAAGTTTTTTAGCATGCAAAATATTATTAGTTAGGAGTCGCCACTAATTAGGTAATGGTAGGTCGATTAGACACCTAAGTAAAATAATGGGAGAATCATTTTACTCCTACAATTCAGAGATTTTAGGTACAAGGACTTGGTTACACTAGATTTATCTAATATCCTTTCGGTGCCATTCTTTTTTATTTTCAAAAATATCTTTGCAGGCAGTTTGGATTGGTTTTAGCCTAAATCATTATCATGCAATGAGGTGATCACACGAATGCTCAACCATTATTAAACACTCAATAAATCAAATAAAGTGCATCAAAAGAATTAAAAAAACAAAGCAAACAATTTTTTTTTTTTTTTGGGTTTCTCCTATCTTGAAATTAGAACTTCATTATATGACGTGCACTTTAACTACATGACCTAACTCTATTGACAAGCAATTTCTAATTAAATGAACCTAACATGCAAACTATTTGATATGCACCTAATATTTTTTGTATTTTTTATTAAAATTCGCAATAAAAAGAAAACTTAATTAAAATATCTAAAATGAATAATTTTCTAATCTATTTTAGGGATTAATTTGACTTAAACCCTATCCTACCTCAGAAAACTATTTTTTTGAGAAAAAGAGATTATCAAAATATGCAAACGTTATCTAGGACCCTATCTATGAAGGAAAATGTTATTTAGATCCTATTCTAATCTATTCCAAAATTATCTAAACATGCAATCATTTTCAAACTAGACAATGCTATCATGAAATCCTATATATCCTAACGTACAATCTAAAAAAATGCAATCCTAATTTAGGGAACCATCCTGCACAATTTGAATTTGAATTTTTTTTGGGTATTTTCCAAGACAAGCAACCTCCAAATAAGCATTATATCTAGACCACTCAGGATATTCAACAAATAAAGGATTAAAATAATTCGAAAAATAATCCATTGTCTCACAAATTAAATTAACAATTTTTCTAATCCTAAACATTACAACATGTAAGAAAGTTTAAAATAATTAAAAAGTTGATCCGAAGTCTTTTGGATCAAATTAATAATTATAATGATTTAAAAGTTAAAATATCATCAACGCTACGTCTTACAGATCAAATTAGTAATTATAGTGATTTTTAGGCACTAATATCCTATCGGATAATGCCTAAAGTATCCATGTGATCAACATTGGCATCAAATATTCCGATTTAGGCAATGATATCGAAACGAAACTTGATTTAAGAAAACTACCTTGATTGGATTTTTATTTCCAAAACGGACCAGCACCGGGGATCCACAAACAACAATTTGCATTGAGGTCGGCTCAATGACAATGTGTTTGCGACCAATGATCCTACAAGAAAGCTTGCGGAACCGACTCGATTCGGACACGAGCGGGAATAGCGGTCGACTTTAGGGTTTCGAACGGCAATAACTCTTGGTGTGGCCTTCTCGGATCGATACTGAAAATAGCAAAAGTGAACTTTTGTCTGCTTCCTTCCACAGGTTGCTCTTCAGTTTAGTCTTTCTTGCGTCAATTGTAGCCCCGTTGCGGACATTAAGAATGCAACAGCAACTCTTGGTCAGGTTCGTCACGGCTTTTTGGAGGCAACTCAGGCACAGCAACTCAAGAGGGAGGGCTGGTGGACTTGGCAAGACAGCGACCAAGTTGGTGTCGAGTCAGTGAGCTCAGGTCAGTAGGGCTCGCAACTGGGGGTGCTCGGCGCAACTCATCGTGGACCTGGGAGTGGCGGTGGGTCATTGGCGTCAGGCTGTGGCAGGAGGACCAGCAACAGGTCGGGCGGAGGTGTGGCAATGAGAGGTTGCGACTTCAAGCTAGTCGACAGCAGCAGCAATGGCACGAGTGTCGACTTGGCTGAAGGCTACAACGGTGACGACATTCGAAGCTCCGGCGACGGCATCCGAAGCTCCGGTGATGAACGGAGGCGCAATGGGCAATTGCAGGTTACAGGCATCAGTGATGCTCGTAGCCCCCCTGAAGAAGACAACCTCCCTTTTAAATATTTTTTTCACACTTCTCTCTCTCTCTCTCTCTCTCTCTCTCTCTCTCTCTCTCTCTCTCTCTCTCTCTCTCTCTCTCTCTCTCTCTCTCTCTCTCTCTATTTTGTCTGTTGCTCTCTTCTTTCTTTTTCTCTGCACTTTGTCAGAGAAGAAAAGAAAGACTACCTTTCTTGTTAACTATGAATGGATAGGAGAGAACTTCTCTTTTATTCTTTTTTATTTTTTTTTTGCCTCCCCATTACTATGCTCCTCTCCCCTCCTTTTATAGTGGTTCTAAGCACCCCCTTCCATGGCAATTTTCGAGCTTTCTTTTCTTGTTGCCTTAATTCATGGTCTGCAAATTGGCGCGTGATTTTGTGGTCAACTTAATCTCTCCTCAAATGCTTTGATTCCTTCCTTTTTATCAAATTTCTCACTTTCTTATTCACTTGACTTCTTGGCTCTTGATCCTCGACCGAGAATTTGTTTCCACATTTACTAAGATTTGAATAATTGCCAAAGCAAGGGTGGCTAGTCAGAATTCCCACCTTCCATTCATAATCAATCAAATTGATCCTCCCTTATTTTCTTTTTATTTGTTCCGATGACCAAAAATTATTTTTTTTAGGGTTGTCAAAATTTAGGTGTCAATAACTACCCCTCTTTGAAGGTGGGCTCGTAGAGGTTGCCTTCAAAGATAAATCGAAACCTAAATTGTGATCATGCTCATGCGATGAATGATTTTTTTTTTTTTTGAAAATGAATCCCATTTTGAAATGTAATTTATGTAATGTATGCAAATAGAATGACTTACCTTTTGGGAGGTAGAGCAATTCAAGATAATTGGTATTACATGTCTAGAATCCGTACCTTTTTACGGTTGCCCATAATAGTAACAAGGTTTTGTAAGAAAGCTGTTTTCCTAAGACCCATACCTTTTTACGATTGTCCAATATGGCGGTATTTGATTGTCTAAAACCCGAACCTTTCTTTGGTCGCCTTAATGGAAAAAATTGCTTTTCTAGGACTTGTAGTACCTTTCTATGGTCACCTGTTAGAGCAATAAATATTTTCTGGGACTCGTACCATTCTACAGTCTTCTAAATGGGAAATCACTTTCCAACACCCGTACCTTTCTACAGTCACATGAATGAGAAATAGCTTTTCCAGGATCCATACCTTTCTACGGTCGCCTATTAGAGCAACAAATATTGTCTATTATCCGTATCATTCTACGGTCACCTAAACGGGAAATCACTTTCCAGCAGCCGTATCTTCCTATGGTCACCTGAATGAGAAACAGCTTTGGGGACAACTTGATCAAGTCAAGTGTCGGTGTACTCAAGAGGGAATACCTGCGCGATGACAAATATTTCTGGTATGGATAGAGATATTCTTACCTAGTAACATATCCGATTCTTGGGTATGTGTCTCCTATAAAGCCTAGTCATAGGAGAGGTAACATGCATTTGTGGTCACAGACAATACATGCATTAATTCAAGTGAGATTCATGTGTGATAATTTCTATCAATCTTGCATCACCTAATTTCCAATGGGAAGAATTTCAAAAGAATATACCATTCCGAGCACATGAGTGTGAGGGATCTTTCAGTCTGAAATGATTTTTACTCATCCTCATTAAAAAGGCTATTTCATCTTGACCTTTGATGCAAGAATCTGACAATCACTCTATCTCACTATTATCATGCCAAACAAGGGTTTGAGCAATCTCATAAGTGGTACGATCTTACCAATCTAAGAGGTCTTTAACAAGGACCATAATGTGAGCTTAGTCAACGGCTTGACAAAGGGGACTCTTTGAGTCGAGACTATTGAAAAATGATATTCGGCAATTATCTTTGGGTTTACAAGTTAAGAAACATACGAAATGAAGTAGAAATTGTCTTACTTGCACTTCTTTGAGCGATGCTTTTAAACATATAAACTCTTACATTAATTCAAGCGCCCTAATCTGAAAAGACTTTGCAAGGGATGTATCGTAGGCTTGGTTCATTGGTGAGGAATGAAAGGACTATTAGGCTCAAAATGTGTTTAAGGGGCTTAGAGTTGGTGATCATCTTGACATTTCCACCAATCTTCTTCTTCACCGTTAAGGATTCTCTTCATATCAAAACTCCATTGATTGTAACATCTCAACATCTGAGTTCTTTAAGTACCAATTCACTAGAGATACGACTTGCTACAATCAATGTTTGATTTTTCTCTTTGGGCATTGGCCTTACTTTTATCAGGCATACTGTTTTTTCATGCCCCTCGTTCTTCACTTTCATCTTCTTTGGACTCACAAAATCTTCATATTTTTTCAGCATTTTAGACCATGCTACTTAAATGATTGTCTTTCACCTTGCCCCAGTGTGGGGGATAATCACCAACTGGGTTTAATATGAAATAAATTCATAGGCTCAAGTGGGCTATGCAATGGACAAAAGTGTATAGGATAAAGAAAGAACTGCTCTTCATCATCCTAAAGCACTTGAATTATCCATTAAGTTGCACTGCAATAGCAATACTCAAAGATTGATGCAAGTGTGACCAAGAGGGTTCCTACCATTTATTTCAAATTCGCCCCAATATGGGATGATTCTTGACAGGGATAATTTAAAATTCTTCACGTGTGTGAGCTCAAAGAGCTAAACGATGGGTATACCTATAGAGTTTTGAGTAAAGAAAGAAACTGCCTCTTATCACCTCAGTCGACATACCCTTTGTGAGATAATCCTTTTACTTGTGGGCTTGAAATTTTTCACTCAACTCACTGGGGATTGGTGTATGAAATAGTGTATGGAATAAGGCTTGCCTTTCATTATTCCAACATATCACATTTGACACATTCAATTTATCTCACACAATTCATCGAGGAAACCATTGCCTTAAACTAAATGGCCATGCAAGATTTGCAACAAATGTGAACAATTTAATTTGTAACTCATTGATGCAATTTATTCACCATAGAAATGCTTGCAATTCAAAAACATGACACAACAAATTCTATCATGGGTAATATTTCTTGACAGCATCAGAATTAACTGGATTATAAAACTCATGACCATCCATTTCCGCTAGGATCAAGGCGCCTCCAGAGAGTACCTTCTTCACTACATACGGGTCGTTGTAATTTGGAGCAAACTTGCCTCCAGAATCTAGAAAGATCGGCAATAGCTTCCTTAAAACTAGATCATTTACCTTAAAATGTCTCGACCGTACCTTTCGGTTAAATGACCTGGCCACTCTCTATTGATAAGTTTGGCCATGGCAAAGAACCTTCAACCTTTTCTCATCAATCAAGTTTAACTGTTCAAATCTTTGTTGTGACCATTCCACCTTAAACAACTCCACTTGGGATAAAATTCTCAGATAAGGAATTTCTACTTCCACTGGCAGAATTGCCTCCATTACGTACACCAAAGCAAAAAAGATTGCTCTAGTAGAAGTGCGGATCAACGTCCGGTACACCATTAGTGCGAAGGGTAACCTATTATGCCAATCTCGATAATTCTTGGCTATCTAAGCCAAGATCTTCTTAATGTTCTTATTGGCCACTTCAACAGCCCCGTTCATGTGAGGGCGGTAAGGGGATGAATTCAGATGCTTGATCTTGAACTTGCTGAACAACTCATCAACAAGTTTGTTGTTCAAATTTGTCCCGTTATTGGTGATGATTGCTTCAGGGATGCCATAGTGAGCAATTATGTCACGTCTAATGAACTTCGCAACATTGCGAGCAGTGACATTTGCAAATGATGTAGCTTCAATCCATTTGGAGAAATAATCTATTGCCACCAAGATGAACCAATGCCCATTTGAAGCCTTAGTATTTATTAGGCCAATTACATCAATGCCCCACATTGAGAAGAGCCATGGCTCAGAAAATTGGTGCAGCTCAGTTGGAGGAACATTTATCTTATCACCATGAATTTGACAATGGTGACAACTTCGAACATGCTAGATACAGTCATTTTCTAGTGCAAGCCAGTAGTAGTCTAATCTCATAATCATCTTAGTTAACACGTGCCCATTTATATGAGGGCCACACACTCCTTCGTGCACTTCTTGCATGATTTGAGTGGCTTCGACTACATCTATACACTGCAATAAGACTGAATCATAAGATCTCTTGTATAGATTCTCGTCACCAACGAAAAATTTTGAGGCCACCTTGATGATGTATTTCCTATCAGCTGGAGTACTTCCCTCGGGGAATTTCTCTTTTTGAATGTAATTCATAATATCATAATACCATGGTTTTCCATCAAGTTCTTCAGTCACGATCATACAATAAGCCGACTTCGGCAAAACCCCTAATTTCAGCAGCTCAACTTCTAACCCATCAATGACTTGCAACATAAATGACAAAGTTGCGAGTGCATCCGCAAATTGATTATGAGACCTCGGCAAGTATTCAAATGAAATTTCCTCAAACTTCTTTACCAAATCTTCTAAATACTCGTGATACAATAGCAATTTGGCGTCTTTAGTCTTCCATTCACTTACAATCTACAATACGATTAGCACGAAATCTCCGAACACTTTTAACTTAGCCACACCCATCTCAATTGTAGCTTTGAAGTCCAATGATGCAAGCTTCATACTCAGCTACATTGTTAATGCATGGGAATATCAATTTTGCAGCTATTAGACGGTGTTGTCCGTCTGGGAATATCAAAACTGCCCCAATACCAGAACCATATAGGTTTATAGCTCCATCAAAGAACATTGTCCATAAATCTTCACTTACATACAAAACGTGATCATCTAGGGAACGGTCATCGTTAGTTGAGACTTCTAGATTCTCGACCAATATATCAGTGATCACTTAACCCTTAACTAACTTTTATGGTATGAATTGCATATCAAATTCTGAGATTAAAATTTACCATTTAGCCAACTTACCCACCAAAGTTGGTCGATCAAGTAAGTACTTGATAGGATTGTTCTCAGACACGAGAAACATCTAGTAATGTAGTGTGTACTGTCACAATCTATGCAATACCCACATTAATGCAACACAAGTCTTTTTAGCATCAGAATATTTCCATTCTGATATAGTGAACAGGTAATAAATGGCTCTATTTTTTTATCAACAGGATTTTCCTTAGCCAACATTGTGCCCAATGATTCACTATGAATGGTGAGGTAGAGAATCAAAAGATGCCCCAGCAATGGCGAGACAAGAACCGGTGGATTCATCAAGTATTGCTTCAGCTTGTCGAATGCTTCTCGACACTCATCATTCCAGTTTACTCGTGCTTTCTTCTTTAAGAGCTTGAAGAACGGCTTAGCAGTTTCAGAAAGTTGGGAAATGAATCGAGCAATGTAATTCAATCTCCCCAAAAGGCTCTGAACTTCTTTCACCATTGACGTAGGTTGCAACTTGCATATGGCCTTAGCTTTAGATGGGTCGATCTCGATCCCTTTACTGCTCACAATGAATCCAAGTAGTTTATTGGATGTTGTTCCAAACACGCATTTAACGGAATTTAGATGAAGCTTGAACTTACGGAGTTGATCGAACAACTTCTTCAGGGTTTCGATGTGGCTTCTTCCAAGTCGGGTCTTTGCAATCATATCATCAACATAGACCCCAATCTCCTAATGCATCATATCATGAAATAGAGCTACCATGGCTCGCTAGTAAGTTGCCCCTGCATTCTTGAGTCCAAAGGGCATGACCTTATAATGAAAGGTTCCCTACAGGGTGATAAATGCAATTTTCTCCTTGTCTTCCTTCTTCATCTTTATTTGATTGTACCTAGAAAAATTGTCCATGAATGAGAACAGTTCAAATCCAGCAGTACTATCCATAAGGACATCTATATGTGGTAACGGGAAATCATCCTTTAGGCTGGCCTTATTCAAATCCCGATAACCAACGCTAACTCCGACTCGGCTGTCTTTCTTCATCACCGATAAAATGATGGCCACCCATTATGGGTATTGTGAGACTTCAATGAATCCCACCTTCAAAAGCTTCATTACTTCTTATTCTATCTTCTTCAAGAGCTCGGGTTTAGTTCTCCGCAGCCTTTATTTCTTAGGTGGCATGTCCGAATTAATAGGCAAGCAATGCTCCACAATTGACAGGCCTAAACCAGGCATGTCAGCATAGGCCTAGCCAAAGACATCTTGATATTCTTTCAGTAACTAAATTAGGTGCTCGGCCTCATCTTTGGAGAGATTTGTCCCAATTTTCACTTCCTTGGCTTCTTCTATGTCACCAAAATCAATAGTGACAATTTGTTCGAATGTAGGAGCCTTGGCTTTTTCATGTTGTTCCCAGCTACGCCACACCTCAATCTTCGATTGAGTCTTCGAGATCATCATTATTAGCACTTACTACATTGGATTGGACCATTCCCATGCCCTTGCATGCCACAAGACTGTTCTTGAAACAGGAAGTAAATGAATCAAAAAGACAAACAAGCTAAACCAATTTTTTCTTCTTCTTTTTTTGAAATTCTTTTCCAAAAGCATTTTTTTAAAACATCTTGACACAAGAATACATGATGAAGCCCAGGCCTCAAAATTCTCCTTGGATTTTTTCTTTTTATCGGTTGGATATCATCACCAGGCTAGTTTGGTGTGCCTCATCATGCCCTCAAAATAAAACTTGTAATTTTATTGTAATTCATCAATCAATTACATTTATTGAATGGAAAATGCAATATTCAAGCCCTAAAAGGAAAGTGAAAAAGAAGAAATCAAAAAAATTTCCTAAAAAGAAAAAAAGATTCCCATGTAGGGGAATGTGCAAAAGCAATAAATAAGTTACTCTTATGGGCTAGGGCCCATCTCTTCTGGAGGTCCTTCATCAATGGCCCCTCTGAGGAGGTCATCAAACAAACTTGTGATTCCTTCCAATGCATCATCAGAGTTCTCTGTCTTTAGAGGTACCGAATCATCCATGCCACCCCATCCATCTAGGACTATGTCGCAAGAGTCAATGTAAAAGCTGGGAGGAGCTGAATACTTTACATAATAGTCGAATTTGCTGCTTGCTGTCTCAGGGTGTCCATCTCTTCTACTCCATCCTGCATCATTCTAGGAGGGCCAAGAAACATTTCGCAAATGTTGAGAGGTAACGAGTTTTGCCTCCCTCACCCTTGCTCAGGTGGCAAGTTTTGCCTTTCTTGTCTTTGACCTCCAAAATTTTCTCCACCTCTTCCATGGTACCCTAATCCGGTAGAACAGGACCTTCAAATGGCTTCAATAGGGTTTCAAATGCCTTGACCCCTTCTTCCAAGACCATGGCCAGGAACAAAACCATTTCCAACAATCACCATTGCCACCATAACGGCATCATCTGAAACCTCAGGAGTGGGTGGCAATGAACCTCGAGAAGCATGTATGATGGACACCAAATCAAATAAGTGGTAACTTGATTCAAACTCAAAATCTAGCTCTACATAAGGGATAGCCGTCTCATGATAAATTCAATGGTCTTCTTCGCCATAAATAGTGACCAGCTTCCTTTTGACCACGAACTTCACACTTTGATGTAGACTTGATGGCACCACTCCAGTAGTATGTATCTAGGGACGACCTAGCAGAAAATTAAATGCGGTAGAGATGTCCATCACTTGAAAGGGGATATTGAAAATGAATGGCCCTATTTGCACATCAAGATGGATTTCCCCAATCACTTCCTTCTTTGTCCCATCAAAAGCTCAAGCGGAGGTCTTCGTAGGATGTATCTTGGACGGGTTTATCTTGAGACAGTGAAGAGTGACCAACGGACATATATTCAAAACAGACCCATTATCAATGAGCACCCAGGACACATGAGAAGACTTGTGTTTGACGGATATATAGAGCACTTTTTTATGTCCCCTACCTTCAATAGGGAATTCTTCATCAGAAAAGGCAATCAAGTCTTTGAGAAGAATCGATCCCATGAATTCCTCTAACTTGTCTGCCTCAATCATTTCTAGTACACGAACTTCACTTAGCACCTTCATCAAAGACTTTTGATGTGTAGAGGATGTTAGCAGGAGTTCGAGCAAAGAGATTTGAGCGGGCATCTTTCACAATCGGTTGACCACATTATACTCACTCGCTTTGATCATAGCCAAAAATTCTTTAGCCTTTTCATTAGTGACAAGCTTTGTAGGTGGGGCGTTAGCTTAAGCATAAGTCCGACCAAACCTTGTAACTAGGTCAACATCTAGGTCATAGGACCAAGGTACTTCCTTATTGTCGACATACTCATAGGGTTGAGGTATCTCAATCACTTTTCATTCGTCGGGTGCAAGGATCTCAATAGACAACTCTGCATCTTCTAGTGGAGGCATATCCATGAGCAAAGGATTCATTTCATCCTTATCAGTATCAAGTACAACCTGCTCCTCCTCCCAATTGATAACAACATGGGAAATAGTAGAGACTATGCAGTTGTGGTCAACATACACGATCATACCATCATCTATCATTTTGGCAACTCTTTCTTTCATCAATGATAGGGGAATGACCTCATGATCTGGATAATATCCAACTCTCACCAGTCCATTGTAGGCATCCACCACATGCACCTTTAGGTTCTTGGTTCAACCAACATTATACTCCAGAATAACATTAACCTTACTTTCATGCTCTGGTAATGGATTTTTTTGGACATTTGGCCGAGCAGTTTGGAATGAAAAGGCCTTTGTGTCCAAGAGATTTTGGATCCGGTGTTTGAAAGTGAAATATTCATCAGTTGAATGTCCCAATTCACCACTGTAGTAGTCACACTTCTTTATCGAGTCGTAACCACGAGTGTGCTCGCGATTAGGATGCTTCGACTCGCTAGTGAGCAAACCTTTCTTCTGGAAGATTGCCAATACTTAGGATGGAGATCCGGGGAGAGGAGGGAACTGCATTCTATTATTCGATAGGACAAATGATTGATGGCCGGCAGTTTGTTGTTGTCTTCCATTCACCTAGATAGTTGGGGTGCGATTGGTATTTTATTGGTTGTAAGCCACATTCACATCTACAGCAGCCTCTTTCTCCTTGGTAGAAAATTTTTTGTTAAATGGCTCTGTAAACCATCTTCTCTTATTCCCATTTCAATTTGTTCCCCCACAGAAATAAGTTGGTTGAAGTTCTCGGCGTATGTGCTGGCCATCCGGTTACGGAACTCAAACGGGAGAGTCTTAACAAACAACTTCATCAACTTTTTGTCAGTAAGCTCAGGAGTGATTTAAGCACCCAAATTTCGCCAACTCATGACATACTACTTAAATGACTCGCTCCTCTTCTTCTCCATTCTCTCAAGATCTTCTCGGGAAGGTGCGATGTCCATATTAAACTTATACTACTTGAGAAATGCATCGGCCACTTCATTCCAGGTGTTGAGGAGGTTTACATTCTTCATGAAATACAAGTTTATTGCAGGTCCAGTCAAACTCACACGAAATAATTGGATCATGAAGGGCTTATTTTTGACATGTTGGGCCATGCGTACATAGTACATCTGCAAATGAGCTTTTTGGCAAGAAGTACCATCGTATTTCTCGAACTCCAGCATTTTGAACTTGTTTGGCATCTTAACCTTCTCATAAACCGACAAGTCGAACGAGAGTGAGCTCTGTGACTCCTGCAATTATTTCACTTTGTCCTTGAGTTTTGCAAAGTGTTCATCTTGCTCTGTCTTAGGAGCACTATCAAGCTTGGCCTTTCCAATGGTGACTGGCAGTGGGTCATCCTCCAGCTCAAGCATGTCGTCATCAATCATTTGGGTCATGTTTGCCTACTTCGGGATTACTAACTCGAGGAGAGCGGGTGTAGGAATCAAATTCACTCGAAGGGATTCGATTTGGGCCGTCATAAGTTGCATAGAGGTGAGCAACTGTTTAAGTTGATCTTCCATAATGGAAGTACAATCATGCATCTCGGTTTGGTCAGCCATTTTTGCTCTTGATCGTGTAATAATGAGCAGACGCGTTGGATCCGTTGTCACCTAAAATAATAAAAAGGGTAATGTAAGAACCAAGGACAAAATAAGAAAATGATCCATGACAATGGTCTAATCGCCTCATTTTATTCAAAATTTATTAGTATTTGAAATTTTGAACTAAATTCCCTAAACATTGAACTAGGAATTGAAATCAAAGTCCCTAAAAATTGAAATCAAGGTCCCTAAATATTGAACTAAGAATCAAAATCCAAAACATCTCATTTTATATGCTTTCAGGAGCCCAACACTTTGTGAAGCTTCTTATTCTCAACTTCAATCATTTCCACTTTCCACTTAAGATATTCAATTTGCGCTCGTTGAGTGGGCTTCTCAGTCACATCAAGGACTACTGGACGCAGAGCAATAGCAATCCGATGTTGTTGGATGTAGAATGCCAACGCATGGTGAATCTCCTCTTTGCCTTTCAATCTCTTGGACACCAAAATCTCCTCTAGATAGCATTCATTCCATGCGGCAATGATCATCTGAATTTTTTCAAAGTAGTCATAGCCCATACAAGTAAAATGAACTTGGAACAATTCCGTCTTGAGAGGCGGAGGAACTTATTAAAGAGCTCTGTACTGAGGGGCCACCATATATGGGTAATAAGAAGTAGCACCAAAAAGGCCTAGTAATGGGATTGGTTGATCATACTTATGAGAGAAACGAGCCTCCTCAACATGGAACCATTTAGCATGCCATAGGAATGCCTCAAGATTCGGATCTTTCAAAAAATTAATCCAACGTGAGTACTGTTTATTTGGGGAAAAATGCTCTAGGACCTCGAATTTTTGTATGGGATGCCTAAAATCATCTATCTTAAATTATTTTGTCAAGTGCTCAAACCCTTTAATGTGGGAGAAAAACCATATTTGCAAAAGTTCATAAAGGACACGCATGGTCCTTTCTTCATTTTGTTTGAAACGGTATAATGACAAAAATGTTTCTGTTAAAATAATATTGACATAATTTAAGCTCTCACAAACTTGGCTAACCACCCATGAAATTGAAGGATTAATGGCATTTTTTCGATAAAGAAAAAAAATTAACCCAAAAAGTGTTAAAATAAAAATCCTAGCCTTTGAAATCATTGGTTGATTTGCAAAACACTCTACCAGAAATGAAAATGGGCATGCATAACAGTTAGCTTTGACAACCTTCCTTACCGTTTCGGCTTTGATTCTCAAAAACTGTGATAATTCATAAATATAATCTATGCCAATAGGCGTCCTAACAAGTTCCTTTTCAAGAGGCATTCCAATGGCAACACTATATTTCTCTAATGTCGAGGTTAGCTCGTATTCACCAAATATGAAGGTGGAAAGTTTGTGGACACCAAAAGTGGGGTAACACCTGCATAACACTAAAGTGAATTTTGATTTCTAGCAATGGGAGAAGTCGGGCGATCCTAGCTTTCACATTTTGAGCTCTTTTTTGGGAGTCGAAATGAACTATACATCAATTTTCCCCATCACATATATTACAAGACTGACGACGAATCCTATTGTCATCGACCGACAAAATTGCAGTAAAGAAAGTAAATTGCAAAGTGAGAGTTCAGACAATTTACTTTCACCAGGAAAACATGACAATCACATAAACATATGCATGAAGTGTGAGGCTTGATTTCTATCTAGACGGCTTAACTAAGTAAAGCTAAGAGGATAATCTGACCCTCGCAGTCTTGCGTTCAAAGTGTCAAGTCCTCTTAACTCTAGCTCAGTCAAATGGAATGCCATATAATCACGCAATCTCACAAAAAAGGACAAATACAGTCGACACCAAGAAAAACTTTCGAGGGAGAGAAGGTCAACCTCTACATAACAGTCTTGCTTTCGAGGAAGTGTCCTTCTCAACACCATCCTATAATCCTGTCGCAGCCCAAGTCTAACGGTATGGTTGTGTGTGCGATAGTGTAGTGCAGAAACAATAAAACATTCACAACAATTTAAATGCAAACAACACTTCTAATAAGGGAAAATAAATCATTCATTCCAACACCTCCCTACAAGATAAGGATTAGCAAAGACTACTCCCACTTATACCTCCCATCTACAAAAACATTTAACGCTTTATATTAGGGATGTACCTAGTATCCTCGCTACTGAACAAAAATATTTAAAAAAAAAATTGGCCTAAGTCCACTAAGAGTTTTAACTCAATGTCCCTAACAGAGTCGCCAAGCTGTTGTGACCTAACCTCGGGTGCACCACCTAGGGTTTGGCTAATAGACTACTAAGTCTAAACTTAGCTCGGGCTCTCCCAAGCCCATATTCATGACTTAGGTTCAAGTTTTTTAGCATGCAAAAGATTATTAGTTAGCAGTCACCACTAATCAGTTCATGGTAAGTCGATAAAACACCTAATTTAAATAATGGGAGAATTATTTTACTCATACGATTCAGAGACTTTGGATACAGGGACTTGATTACACTAGATTTCTCTAATGCCCCTTCAATACCATTCTTTTATTATTTTCAAAAATATCTTTGCAAGCAGATTGGATTGGTTTTAGCCTAAATCACTATCATGCAATGGGGTGATCACACAAATGCTCAACCATTATTAAATACTCAATTTATCAAATAAATTGCATCAAAACAATTAAACACACAAAGCAAGCAATTATTATTTTATTTTATTTTTTTGGGTTTTCTCCTATCTTGAAAGTAGAACTTTATTATATGACATGCACTTTAACTACATAACCTAACTCTATTGACAAGCAATTTCTAATTAAATGAACCTAACATGCAAATTATTTGACATGGACCTAATATTTTTTGTATTTTTTATTAAAATTCGTGATAAAAATAAAACTTAATTAAACTATCTAAAATGAATAATTTTCTAATCTATTTTAGGGATTAATTTGATTAAACCCCTATCCTATCTCAGAAAACTATTTTTTTGAAAAAAAAAAAAAGAGATTATCAAAATATGCAAACGTTATCTAGGACCCTATCTATGAAGGAAAATGTTATTTAGATCCTATTATAATCTATTCCAAAATTATCTAAACATGCAATCATATTCAAACTAGACAATGCTATTTGAAATCCTATATATTCTAACGTGCAATCTAAAAAAAAAAAAAACGCAATCCTAATTTAGGGAACCATCCTACACAATTTGATTTTTTTTTTGGGTATTTTCCAAGAAATCAACCTCCAAATAAGCATTATATCTAGACCACTCAGGATATTCAACAAATAAAGGGTTAAAATAATAGGAAAAATAATCCATTGTCTCATGGATTAAATTAACAACTATTCTAATCCTAAACATCACAACATGAAAAAAGTTCAAAATAATTAAAAAAAAATTGATCCGAAGTATTACTGATCATATTAATAATTATAATAATTTAAAAGTTAAAATATCATCAACGCCAAAAATCAATATAATTAAGAAAAGTGATCTGATGTCTTACGAATCAAATTAGTAATTATAGTGATTTTTAGGCAATAATATCCTATCGAATAATGCCTAAAGTATTCATGTAATCAACATTGGCATCAAATATTCCGATTTAGGCAATGATATTGAAACAAAACTTGATTTAAGAAAACTACCTTGACAGGATTTTTATTTCCAAAACAAGACCGGTGCCAAGGATTCGTGAACGACGATTTGCATCGAGGTCAGCTCAGTGACAGCGGGTTTGCGACCAATGATCCTACAAGAAAGCTTGTGGAACCGACTCAGTTCCGACACGAGTGGGAATAGCGGTCTGCTTTGGGGTTTCGGACAGCAATAATTCTTGGTGTGGCCTTGTCGGATCGATACTAAAAATAGCAAAAGTGAACTTTTGTCTGCTTCCTTCCACATGTTGCTCTTTAGTTTAGTCTTTCTTGCGTCAATTGTAGCCCCGTTGCGGACGTTAAGAATGCAACAGCAGCTCCCGGTCAAGCTCGTCGTGGCTTTATAGAGGCAACTCAGGCACAACAACTCAGGAGGGAGGGCTGGTGGACTTGGCGGGACAGCAAGCAAGTCGGTGTCGAGTCAGTGAGCTTAGGTCAATAGGGCTCGCAACTAAGAGTGCTCGGCATGGCTTATCGTGGACCCGAGAGTGGCAATAGGTCGTCAGCATCACACTGTGGCAAGAGGACCAGCAGTAGGTTGGACGAAGGCACGGCGGCGAGAGGTTGCGACTTCGAGCTGGTCGACAGCAGTAGCGATGGCATGGGCGTCGGCTTGGCTGAAGGCTACAATGGCAACAGTGATGGCATTCAGAGCTCCAGTGATAGACGAAGGCGCAGCAATGGGCAACTGTAGGTTACAGGCGTCGGTGATGCTCGTAGCCCCCCTGAAGAAGACAACCTCCCTTTTTAATATTTTTTTCACTCTCTCTCTCTCTCTCTCTCTCTCTCTCTCTCTCTCTCTCTCTCTCTCTGAGAGAAGAAAAGAAAGACTACCTTTCTTGTTGACTATGAATGGACGGGAGAGAACTTCTCTTTTATTCTTTTTTTTTTTCGCCTCCCCATTACTGTGCTCCTCTCCCCTCCTTTTATAGTGGTTCGAAGCACCCATGCCATGGCAATTTTCAAGCTTTCTTTTCTTGTTGCCTTAATTCATGGCGCGTGATTTCGCAGACAACTTAATCTCTCCTCGAATGCTTTAATTCCTTCCTTTTTATCAAATTTCTTGCTTTCTCATTCACCTGATTCTTGGCTCTTGATCCTTGATCAAGAATTTGCTTCCACATTTACTAAGATTTGAATATTTGCCAAAGCAAGGGTGACTAGTCAAAATTCCCACCTTCCATTCATAATCAATCAAATTGATCCTCCCTTATATTCTTTTTATTTGCTCCGATGAACAAAAAAAACATTATTTTTTTTAGGGTCGCCAAAATTTAAGTGTCAACAATCAGTGATTGGAACGAAATGGGTGTTCAAAAACAAGATGGATGAAAAGGGAAAAGTAACCAAGAACAAAGTAAGACTTGTGGCCAAAGGATACACACAATAGAAAGGAATAGACAATTATGAGACTTATGCACCTGTAGCCAGGTTATAAGCCATTAGATTACTACTTGCATATACATGCTTTCATAATTTCCGGTTATTCCATATGGATGCCAAGAGTACTTTCCTAAATGGATTTATACAAAAAAAAGTTTATGTGGAACAACCAACAGGATTTGAAGATCCCAGAAAACCAAACTTTGTCTATAGACTAAAAATGTGTTGTATGGTCTAAAACAGACACCTCGAGCTTGGTATGAGAGGCTAAGTAAGTTCTCAATAAGTAATGGTTTTAAGAAAGGAATGGTTGATACAACCTTGTTTATCAAAAAGAAAGAAAAAGATTTTCTACTTGTTCAAATATATGTAGATGATATAATCTTTAGATCTTCTAACGAGGATTTGTGCAAGAAATTCTCAAAGTCTATGCAGGAAGAATTCGAAATGAGCATGATGGGAGAATTAACTTTCTTTTTGGATATGTAAGTCAAACTATCAAAGAAAGGAACGTTCATCTATCAAGAGAAATATGCCAGAGATGTTATCAAGAAGTTTGGATTGAAAACTGCAAGAAGACTAAGACTCCCATGTCAAGTTCTTCAAAGCTTGATAAAGATGAAGGTGGAAAGAAAGTTGACCAAAAGATATACAGAAGCATGATTGGTGCTTTTCTTTATCTCATTGCCTCTCGACTTGATATTCTATTCAGTGTATGCATGTGTGCTAGATTCCAAGCTGACCTAAGAAAGTCTCATTTTAGTGCTGTCAAACGTATTATCAAATATATTGTGACTTATCCGAAGTTAGATCTATGGTATCCAAAATGAGGAGATTTTACTTTACTTGGTTATTCTGATGCTAATCTGATTGGTTGTAAAGTTGACAAGAAAAGTACTTCAGGAACATGTCAACTGTTAGGACAAATGTTAGTGTCTTGGTTCTCAAGAAAACATAACATTATGGCTCTTTCAACAGCAGAAACAGAGTATGTTGCTCTTGAAAATTGTTGTTCACAGATTCTCTAGATTAGGCAACAACTAAGGGATTTTGAAATAGAAGGATCCTGCACCGAAATCAAATGTAACAACACAAGTGTGATCAATCTTACTAGAAATCATATTCTTCATTCAAGTGCAAAGCATATCGAAATTCGCCATCACTTCATAAGAGACCATGTGCAAAATGGCCAAATCAATGTTCAATTCATCGATTCAAAAAATCAACTAGTATATATCTTCACCAAACCATTGGAGAAAGGATTATTCGAGTCCATCCGTGTAAAGCTAAATATCGCCCTTGCATCTGACTAAAGTCTATGGATGAGTGTCACGACCTCTCTTTTTCCATCCGAGGGAAAAGGAAGAAGGTTTAAGGGTATTTGCCTTAAGAGGTGGACCAATGGCCCTAAATTAGGCGTGGGCTCTCCCAAGCCCATACCTCGCACGACGTTGGATTTTGTTTTTTTAGTTCTTAACAACCTAAATATTTCTAGGAGTCACCACTAGCCTATTGGGGTCGGCTAGAAACCAATCAAGACACAGGAGTGTTGTCTCAATTCCTACGCAACTAGAGATTTCTAGGAACGAGGACTTGTTTACGCTAATGTTTCTATTAGCACCCTTGCAGTACCACTAACTTGAAAGGTTGTTCATCTAAATTGCCACACAATTTTGATTACCAATTATAATCCTTATAAAAACGCTAAGTATCCATGCAAATGTTTTTGTAGGTTTGTTTTCCTTAATGTCTAGACTAATCCTAACATTATTTAGAAGAGAAATTTACACTCAAATTAATCAAGTAAATATCCAAGAAATTGAAATGACTTAAAAGTAATGCGGAAAAGAAAGACCCGATCCAAGTCGGGCAAATAATATTACATTGCCTTGTTATCACGCCCCGGGACAGGACCCCCATGAGCAAAATGGAAATTTAAATATACATGAAATTACTCTATATGCATGAAATTACTTTAAATAATTTTAATCTACGCAAAATGGATTATTTACAAAAATGATTATAAAATACCAAAATAGCATTAAATTAGGAAAATGACATTTTAAAATTAGGAAAATTTCATATATGTCATTTCTATCCTAATTTGATGCTATCTAACATTTTTTGATATTTTTGAAATTTTCAGATTTTTCTCTTTTTTTAATTATTTTAAAAATATATATTAATAATAATTCCTTAACCCGATCTATGCTAACATGGAGTAACAGAGCACGTGAATATCACAATAATCAAGATTAAATCGACCATTTCAATATCGAAGCTTAGTTTGGGCATTTTGTCGAACACTTGGTGTGCATTAAACTAGCCCCAATAGCTTCCTCGAGCCATATTTGCAGCCTTTAATATCCACTCATAAGCAATCTCATGTGGAACTAAAAAATATCAAGGTTATACTACCACATGCAAAGAACAATATTTGATAGAAATCATAGCTTAAAACACACTAGAACCAAGCTAAAATCATCCTCAAATATGCGGGCTCGAGCTAATTTTGCAAATCTGGGTTTGAACCCCAAGTCAAGCAAATAGGTTACATGCCCATATTGAAGCCCCGACACTCATTACATACAAGATCTAAGGGAAACATTACTTAATCCAAGTGAAAGTAGGTAACATGGGCTTTCAAATGCAACAAACATCATAGAGAATGACCAACCGAACACATCAAAACGACCTCTCCAAGAAGCACACGTGCAAAGTTCACACTGACCAGCCATGAATTAATGTGGATATGCTTGGTTTTTTGCCAAAATTTTAGACAATCTCATAATTCACACGGGAATTTAAAGACCAAACCAAGTTGACCTATGCATCATTTGCACTCCCACATGACATTCATCAAGCTCATGAAGATAAAAAAAAAACGCATGCAAAGGGGAGTAGCAAGTCAAACATATATAGCTCTTGAAGAGGCTTCAAACACTTAATTTCAGCCTCAGAAATCAGATTTCCGGGCTGGTCTTCCTCTTTATTTTCCATGGTTGAAACATGCCCAAACTCGATCATATATACATCTAGGATGCTTACCTTGCTTCCTAGTTTCTTTTGCAAGTGACGCTTGGCCAAGGAAACTGGGAAATTGTCCTCTGAAAGCACTTGGAAGTTGGTTCCTTCAAACTAGAAAATAAGATCTGCAAAGAAAAACTGACAACGAATGTTTTTGTTGACCTCTAAAATTAGACTTCAAGACCTCTTTTTTTGGAAAACTTAACACCAAAACAACCTATATTTTAAATATATATATATATATATATTCTATTTTAGGGTGAAAGTCAATATTTTCCTCATTTATCTCTCAATTTTCTCAAAAACACTCGCCTTCCCTCACCCATGACCAACCGGGCTCAACACTAAGAAAACTTTTCGGACTTTCTTGGCCCGCCAAGAGGGTACTGTTTCGAGGGGCTTTAAGAGACCTTCCCGAACTCCATTTTGGACATGCAACCTATGGATGGAAAGATCATTGAGTGAAATTTCACTCTCTAGTTGAAGGTTTTGGCTAATTTTGGCTGCAAGCGTGTGAAAATCTCACTTTTCTCTCTCCCAATCAGTCTGGAATTTATGGGTTTCTCTTTCTGGAGTTGCTTCTGAGGGCCTCTTTAGGGGACGACCGTGAGCTCTCTCCTCTCCCTCTCATCTCCTCTCTCTCATCCCTTGAAAGACCTTTCTTCCGTGATCTTCTCCCTTCAATTAGAGGATTTTTGGTCGGTCTTTTGTCCACCGACCAAACCTATCAACAGGACTACTTCAACTACTTTTTTGACTTAGCCAAATTTCCATTCTTGCAGCTATTGAGTGTCTGGACTTTGCTGCGACTTTCCCGTGCTTTCAGTAGCTTATCCCTAGCCAATTCTTGTCCACTTGCACTATTAATCATGGTCTTCTATCACGTGCAAAGATCAGGCTGGTTAGGCAAGTGAGGAGGATATGGTGGGGCCACCAAGTTGCTTACGCAGTAACTCCGAAATTAGACCAACTTGTGGACTGAGATTTGTCAACTGGTTTGAGTGATTTAATCCATCAATTTGGCTGCAATTTTTTATCAATTAGCAAGCTCATGCATAGTAGTTTAAGATCTTGACCAAATTTTGCAATTTTACCCACCCAATTTTGCAAGAAAGTCCCTCAAAGTTAGCCATTTTCTTATCCGAAAATACCCAATTCAATACAAATTTGGTCTTTTTGGCTCAATTTGATTGATTCGACTTGGCCCAAATTCAATTTCAACTTAATTGGTGACCAAGATGATGATTTACAGGCTTGGGCGCAAATTTTGCAAATTTTACGAATTGGTCCCTCAACTTTTGGAAATTGCATTTTGACCCCAATTTGCCATTTGAATTCCAATCTGACCTCCTGGGCTTGGCTAGTCACATTTAGATCATTGGCCCCAACTTTTTTTTCTTTTTTTAATCTTTTTGATATATTTTTTAATTTTTTTCTTTTTTTCTTTTTCTTTTTTTAAAAGTAAAAACGTATTCCATTTAAAACACTATATTAAATAATCTATATGCAAGAATTTAAATTAAAATATTTTTGTGGAAAAACAAATTCCCATTTTTTTGGAAATGATTTTTGGGCAAAAATTTAAGTGTCAACAATGAGCAAACTCAACAGATCAACATGTGGAAATATATCCTTTTGAAAGCCTTCCAAACTTAGGTAATTTTATTTTAAATTTTGACATGTAATTTTCTTTCTTTATTGAACAAGTACTTTTATTCTCAATTTATTACTTGCCTTTTATATTTTTGGAAAATGTAATATCTCTACTAATTTTTCAATATTCATTTCAAAAAATTATGACAGTTATATTTTATTTTTATTTTTATTTTTATTTTTTTTTTTATTTTTTTTTTAAAAAGGCAATTTCTTTTTATGATGGTTCAATTGCCGTACTTCGTTTTCTTTAAATCCTTCAAATTTTTCTTCCCAATAACAGACTATCTTCAAACCCTAACTCCCAAACCCTCGTCTATCTTGATCTTCTCTTAAATCCTCTGCAAACTTTTTGTCCACTCTCACACAAACATGTCGTCGAAGTCCTCTAAGTTTGCTTCGATGACATATCAAAGGAAATTCTCTCATATAGCTAGCCTCAAGCCTTGAATTGTTCCTGAAGGTCCGACGCATTTTGATGAGGAAGTCACCAGGGAAGATTTGCCTCAAAGCTCTCCTTGCCACTCAGCAGATGAGGAAGTCACTTAGGAAGCAACTCCCATTTCCGTAAGAAGGCCTAAGGTACTTCTTAAACATTATAAATTTTTGAAGTTGGGAGGAAGTCCTATAGATTTCATAAGTAATTTTCTGGAAAAAAAATGATTATGGAAATGAAACCCTATTTTTGAGAGCCATGGAAAAGTTAGGATTGGTAGAGACTAGAACTCCGGAAAATGAATTTTCAAACTTTCCTGTTGATCCTCACTTTGGGACGGAGGGTTAGATCAAAAACAAAAAGGAAGATGATGATGAGAGGGTTTTCAAGAATTTTCAACCAAAGATTGGTGTTGCTGCTGAAATTGTTGGAGAAAAGACGAAGTTGTTTCGTTCAAAAGAACACAAGAAAGTTTTCTATCAAATGCTAAACAGAGAGGTCATCAAACCTCGAACTGTAGATTTTGATTTTATGGATTCCATCAAGGTGAACTTGAGAGAAAATTTTGCCAAACTTCAAATGGAGAAGTTCTGTGTAGAAACGTCAGAAGCTTACCCTGAATTGATAGCGTATTTTATTCCAACCTATCTGTGTTAGATCCCACTCATATGCAATTTAATATGTGTGATAGGGTGTTTGATGTTGATGTTAATCTATTAGCTAACATTCTAGGAGTTAAAAAGAGTGGATTATTGCCCATTAATGTGTCTAATGAGCAGGTTACTAAGTTTCTAGTAAGGGACAAGATTTCCAGAGGAAGTATTACTTACTCTCGAATGTCTACTTCCAATATCTTGTTGCACAAAATATTCACCAACTGCATCAGACCCAAGGTTGCTTCAAAGACTAATGTTTCCAAATTCGAAGTAAAGATGATGTGGGCTATCTGTAATGGCATTGCCTTCTCACTCCCTCACAATGATATTGCACATGTACAGAACTATTATGAAAGGAAATGACAACTACCATACACTACATTGATAACCAGACTCTTTAGACATTTTCAAATTCAATTGCCATCCCAGCTTCGCTCCAGAACCATTACTCCCATGCAAATTGGATTAAAAATTATTTCAAATATGCGATTGAAGGATCTCTCTAGAACCCTGACTCTTCTAAAGAAAGAATCCATTAGCAAAGTCAAGCCAGGATCTGCTGCTGAGAAGAAACGCGAAGGGAAAAGCGTCGTCTCAAAAAAACCAAAAAGGAAGAGACATGTTCTTCTCTGGGATGAAGAAGAGGAAGATGATGATGACGAGACAATATCTATTATTGCCTTGCGTGATCTTCAAGGTTTCGTTGACTCTGAGGAGGAAGAAGAGGATGAAAGCGAGAAAGAACCAGAAGAAGAGAGTGATGGTGAAGAAACTGAAGTGAAAGAGACTAAAGATAATTACTCAGGAGAAGATGCCAATGTGAACAATGAATGGGATGAGACTAACAAGGAATGAGATAATATAAGGGAAATTGATGTCCCAGATGATGAGGAGACGGGAATTGCTAAAGAAATCTGTGCTGGTAGAGAAAAGGTTCAAGAAGAAGAAGTTACCTATCAGACTGAAGGCACCAAGACAATGGGAGTACGTGAGAAAACTCACATTGCTGAACCAACTGGTAGTGATGGCATCAGTCGATCTCCTCCAAATGCTGAAGATATTTTTGCATCCCATTTCCCTAAAGTCTCACCTAAGGGGTCTACAGAAAGAAGCTAATATTTAGGGGGGGCAAAGAACTACACACGTTCAGGTTGATATTCCTTCACTTCTAAATACTCCACAAGTACAATTTGTTGAAACTAGTACCCATACAAAACCAAAATTAAACTATCCTCGGATCATAGAACTTCGAGACAAGAAATTATCAAATAAACATTATATCTAAACTAATCAAGACATTCATCAAATAAAGGATTAAAATAATAATAAAAAATAACATGTTGTCTCATGGGTTAAATTAACAATTACTTTAGCCCTAAACATCACGACATAAAAAATGTTCAAAATAATTAAAAATCTGATTCGAAATCTTACGAATCAAATTAATAATTATAATGATTTAACAATTAAAATACTATCAAAATGCCCAAAAACTAATATTATTAAAAAATAATCTGACATCTTACTGACCAAATTAATAATTACAATAGTTTTGGGCAAAACCCTGCGCATAATGCCTACGATATTCATAAAACGAACCTCGAGATCAAATGTTTCAATTTAAATTACTAAACTTATAAAGAAAAATAAAATAAAATAAAAATAGAATAAAAGAGAAATAAAGATAAAGAAAAAATAAAATAAACTACCTAAAAAGGGGAGGGCTTGTGGCGGCATTGGTGGCCGGCGTCGGCACAGGGTGGCCGGCGTCAGAGCTCTGGTGAGGGGATCGGCAGAGGTGTGGCATCCGGCACGGCGTCAGGCGAAGCAGGGACGGTGGCATGGCACCGTGGAGATCGGACGTGATTTGGGCTACTGGTTATGCAAAGGTGCAGACGCAGCTTCGGCTAAGGGAAGGGCTCTAGTGCGGTGGCGAGCGATGGGCTGAACTCGATGATGGGTAGGGGCGCGAGCTACAGCAGCGATGCTAATGATGCTCAAGAGGAGACGATGCAGAGTTGGACAATCAAGGACAACGAGCGGACTACCACTGCTACTCACGTGATGTAGCAGCAGCAAGTGCAGTGGTGCGACATTGGGCGGAGGCGAGCGAGATGACACGACGTCGGGTGTTAGGTAGCAGGCAGAGATCGGATGCTAGCATCGATAGCAGTGTGGCGGCAGTGTTGTGGATGCTCAAGCAAAGGACTAATCGCAGCGAAGCAGGTGTCGGGTTCTGGTACAAGCGCGGCAACCAGGGCCTCGGCGCAATGATGGGCACTACCACGGCAGTGGGCTGCTACGATGTCGACGCTCGTGGGTCGCAGGCAGAGGTGAGGCTAAGGCGTTGCTGGTGCGGTGTCTACAGCACGTTGCTGGTGCTCGGCTGCCGACGTTGAGTAGTGCTAGAGCAACAGTGACCAACACTAGCATGAGAGGCAGAGGCATGACAAAGGCCCAGCTACAAGTGCCAAAAACGCTGCCGGCGTAGGAGCTCGTGAATGCTGGCTGGCAAGGGGGGTGAAGACGCCCTTATGAGGAAAACGAACTGTGCACTGCTTTTTCTCTTTTTTCTTTTTTTTTCTTTTTTCTTTTTTTCTCTCTCTATCTCTCCTGTCTATTCACGTGTCTCTCTCATTGTACTCTCCCTTCCCTCATGTTTTCTCTCTACGCGATTTTTTTTTGCACGAATTTTTCTCTCAAAAATGTTTTTTGTTCTCTGAATTCACTCCCTCGGTCACAAAAAATGTGGCTTTCTTTTATAGTGATTCCAAACAGTTGCTTTCCATGGCAACTTTCGAGTTTCTATCTTCTGTTTCATTAATTCATGGCTACAAATCGAAGTGTGATTTCACGATCAGCTCATCTTGCTTTGATTCCTTCCATTTTATAAAAATTCTTGCTCTTTACTCACCTGATTTCCTAATTGCTTCCACATTTATCAAAATCTAAATATTCATCAGAACTTCCAACTTCCATGCATAATCAATCAGATTGATTTTTCCCATTTTTCTTTTTATTTGTTTCGATGTGATTTTTATTTTTTTTTATCCTCTAAGGATTGCCAAAATTATGTGTCAACAGCTACCCCTCTTTGAAGGTGAGCTCGTAGAGGTTGCATTCAAAGACAAGTTGACACCTAAATTTTGATCACGCACATGCACTAAATGACCTTTTATTTTTTTTTCTTTTTTTGGAAAAACAAATCCTATTTTAAAATGTAATTTATATGATGCATGGAGATGTTAATGCAAATGATAAAGGGAACATACCTAGATTGTCTTACTTTCAAATAGGGTAGAGCATCTCAAGATAATTGGTGTTACATGTTTAGGATCCATACCTTTCGATGGTCACCTAGAATAGTAATAGGGTTTTGTAAGAGGACTGCTTTCCTAAGACCCGTACCTTTCTACGATCGCTCAGTATGGCAGTTTTTGATTGTCTAGGATTCGAACCTTTCTTCGGTCACGTAAACGGGGACTCACTTTCCAAGACCCGTACCCCTCTACGGTCGCTTGAATGGGGAGACGGCTTTTCCAGGACCCATACCTTTCTATGGTCGCCTGTTAGAGCCATAAAAATTGTCTAGGACCCGTACCTTTCTACGATCGCCTAAACGAGAAAATGCTTTCCAAGACCCATACCTTTCTATAATCACCTGAATGGACAGTTGCTTTTCCAGGACCCGTACCTTTCTATGGTCGTTGGTTAGAGCAACAAATATAATGTCTAGGACCTGTACCTTTCTACGGTCGCTTAAACAAGAAACAGCTTTCCAGGACTCGTACATTTCTACGATCGCCTAAATAGGGTTTTGCTTGACTATGACTTGAACCTTCCTTCGATCGCTTAGTATTGCAACATAGATCATCTGACCAGGACCCGAACCTTTCTTAAATCGCCTTAATCAAATTGAATTTAGAGAAAAAATCTTTGGGGGACAACTCAACCGAGTCGAGTGTCAATGCTTTCGAGAGAGAATATCTGCATAATGACAAGTATTTAATGTGTGGGTAGAGATATACTTACCTGGTGACATCTTTGATCCTTAGGGATATGTCTCCTGTAAAGCCAAATTAATGGGGTGACTCTAGGCTATGGAAGCACACCATGTCCATGAAGGGGAACTTCTGGCTATGGAAACACGCCAACTTGATTAGGGACTCTAGGCTACAGAAGCACGCTAGATCATATTAAGGGACACCAAGCTATGGAAGCACGCTGGGTCGCTGAAAGAGACTCTGGGCTACGAATGCATGCTGGGTCAATATAAAGGACATCGGGCTACAGGAGCACGCTGGGTCGATGAAATGGACACTAGGCTACGAAAGCACGCCAGGTTAATATAAAGGACACCGGGCTATGGAAGCATGCCGGGTTGATGAAATGGACTTTAAGCTACGAAAACACGTCAAGTCAATATAAAGGACATCGGGCTACGAAAGCACGCCGGGTCGATGAAATGGACTCTAGGCTACAAAAACACACCAAGTCAATATAAAGGACACCGAGCTAGGGAAGCACGTCGAGTCGATGAAATGGACTCTAGGCTACAAAAACACACCAGGTCAATATAAAGGACACCGAGCTAGGAAAACACGTCGGGTCGATGAAATGGACTCTTGGCTACGAAAGCACGCCAGGTCAATATAAAGGACACTAGGCTACGGAAGCACGCCAGGTCGATGAAATGGACTCTAGGCTACAAAAGCATGCCAGGTTAATATAAAGGACACCGGGCTACGAAAGCACGTCGGGTCGATGAAATGGACTCTAGGCTACGAAAGCATACCAAGTCAATATAAAGGACACCTGGCTACAGAAGCACGCCGGGTCAATGAAAGGGACTCTAGGCTATGAAAGTACGCCAAGTCAATATAAAAGATAGCTTGAACGAGTCAACTGTTGATGCACTTGAGAGAGATTACCTACACAATGACAAGTATTTAGAGTATAGGACTTGGTGATATCTTTGATTTTTGGGAATATGTCTTCTGGAACTTAGATATCCTATGGAGGTCTCTCACCTCCTAGTAAAAATAAATTTTGGAACATCAAGGATGCACCTTGAATGTTCGTGATGGTTTCTCATCTCCTAATATCATGAGGCATTCTAAAAGGAACCTGAATGTCGAGAGCTCTTGGGTCTTTGAGAAAACATTACCTATCAGACATGATTTAGAGCAAAAATGCATTTACCAAAGAAATAAGCAATTAAGGCTATTCTGGAATGCACACTTCAAAATCCATAGAAATTTTTTATCAATTTAATCGGAGTTCATGCATAATGACCTTTGCATCACCCAAATTTCCACTAAGAGAATTATCGTTCAAGACAATTTTCACTCATGACATGGATTTTCTAAGAAAACTAAATGAGAGACTTTCAGTTAGAAAGGACTTTCACTCACTCTAATTCAAAAGGGCTATTTTAGGAGAATCATTCCATCTCATTATATCGACAAGGGTCCGAGTATTCTTACAAGCAGTATGACATTACCAATATTAGGGGTCTTTAACAGGGACTGTAATTGGGCTTGGTCAACGGCTTAACAAATGGACTCTTTGAGTCAAAGCTATTAAAAGAACAACTCCGCAATCATCTCCGGGTTTACAAGTCAAGAACCCTGCAAAATGAGAAAGAGATAATCCTGCCCGCACTTCTTCGAGCGATGCTTAAGACATGTGAACATCTATGTTAATTCAAGTGCCCTAATTAGAAGAGACTTTGCAATGGATGTAACGTAGGCTAGGTTCATGGGTTGAGAAATGAAAGATTGTTAGGCTCAAAGATGTGTATCAGGGTCAAAGTTAATGATCATCTAGGCATTGTCACCGGTCTTCTCTTTCACCTGGGATTGTCATTATAAATGCACCATTGATCTTAACTCTTTGACTAATGCTCCATTGAGATACAATTTTTGCAACCGATAGTCATCTATTTGACATTTTTATGGGCATTGGCTTTGCTTTTACTAGGCACATTACTTTTTTTGCCCCCAATTTTCATTCATTTTTTTTTCACTTCTTTTCCATGGGTATCGGCCTTACTTTTACCAGGCACACTGCTTTTCGAGGCCCTAATTTTCATTCATCTTATGTCTATGGGCATCAACCTTGCTTTTACTAAGCACATTGCTTATTCATGCCCCTAGTTTTATATTATATGATTCAACATTTGGACTATGTCAGTGCTTTGGACCATGCTCCTTGAATGATCACCAACTGGGTTTAAGTGGGCTATACAAAGGATATAAGTGTGTAGGATAGAGAAAGAAATGCTCTTCGCCATCCTAAGATACTTAAATTACCACATGGATTCAATGTAATAGCATGACTTGAAGATTGATGCAAGTGAAAGCAAGAAAATTTCTTTCCATTTTCTCCACATTATGGTGTTGTTTTACCTCCAATTTGCCCCGATGTAGGGTGGTTCTTGACAGGAGTAATTTGAAAGAATTTCCACAAGTGTATGGGGCTCAAAGAAGTTAAGCAATGGATCACCTGTAGTGTTTGGGATAGAGAAATGAATTGCCCCTCATCATTTCGGTTATCATACCTTTTGTGAGAGAACTCTTCATCTTGCGAATATGAACCTTCCTACACTCATCTCACAAGTGTATGAATTGGGGATTGTGTATAGGATAGGGTTCACCTTTCATCATCCCAACTCATCTCATTTAGTATGCTCAATTCATTCATCATTCATTAAATTAGTCCATCTTGATGTTCTTTAGTGGAATTGGTGGACAAAACATGTAAGAGTCATCATGCAAAATCCTTTTTAAAAGAATTCAACAGCTTTAAGCATGAAAAATTGTCAACTTCAAAACAAACAATTTTCCACACTAAAAAATGTTTTTAAGCATTCATTCAAGGATTGCTCCACAAAGGGATTGCCTCGACAATGGATGTCCTTGGATTGTCCTTACCAGTCAAAACTGAAAATATGCTTTTGCCCCTGCACAAGAGAAAGTGCATGAATGAGATACTATGCAAGATCAAAGTAAATTCAAATTGCACATCCATTTTGGCTCGAATCGAGATTTTGTCTCAATCATGTTACTATTAGAATTTTTAGTACCCCCCCAATTCGTCATCTCTTTCACCAAATATGGATAGTCCTCTTGCCCCTCATTTTATTTACTCTTTGGAAGTGTGCTCTCAAACTTGTTAAGTAACAGTTGAACCAACTGATCTATCATTGCGACATGATATGCCTTTTTCATATGCTTTCTCATCAGACCAAGAAATTAATGCTCTGAAACATGAAGTAAATGAGTTAGAAAATTAAACAAGGCTAACCTAATGCATGCTTTTGGAAATGGCTTCAAAAATGATTTTTTGTATTATTCTTCTCTTTTTGGGGGGGGGAATTTTTGGAATTCTTTTGCAACAAGACATTTTTGAAACATTTTGACACGAGGAAGCATGATGAAGCCTAGGCCTTGGAATTCTCCTTGGATACCATCACCAGGCTGGTTTGGAATACCCCCATCATGTCCTCAAAACAAAACTTGTAATTTTATTGATATTCATCAATCGAATTACATTTATTAAATGGTAAATGCAATGCTCAATCCCTAAACGGAAAGTGAAAAAGAAGAAATTGAAAACATTTCATAAAAAGCAATAAAAAATTCCCACGCAGGAGAATGTGTGAAAACAATAAATGAGTCACTCTCATGGGCTAGGGCCCGTTTCTTCTGATGGCGCCTATAAAGAGGTCATCAAACAGGCTCGTGATCAAGGTTGTCTATCTTTGAAGGTGTCGGATCATCCATACCACCCCATCCATTTGGGACAATATCCCAAGGGTTAATATGAAAGTTGGGAGGTGCCGAATACTTCACATGATAGTCGAATTTGCCACTTGGCTACCCCAGGGTGTTAATCACTTCCACTCTATCTTGCATCATTCTCGGAGGGCCAAGGAATATCTCGTGAATGTTGGGAAGTAACGAGTTTTGCCTCCCTTGCCCTTGTTCAAGTGACAAGTTTTGATTTTTTTTGTCTCTGTCCTTTAGAATTTTCTTTACCTCTTTCATGGCGCCCTAATCCAGTAGAATGGGACTTCCGAGGGGCTTCAATGTGGTTTCGAATGCCTTAACCCCTTCTTCCAAGACCATGTGGCATCATCTGAAGCCTCAAAAGTGGAAATGAACTGTACAACTGTTTTCCCCATCACATATAACAAGACTGACGACGAAACTTTGTCATGGACCGACAAAAATTGCAACGAAGTAAGTAAATTGCAAAATAAGAGTTTGGACAACTTACCTTCACCAAGAAGGGATGACAATCACATAGACACACGCATGAAATGTGAGGCTCGATTTCTACCTAGACGGCTTAACAAAGTGGAGCTAAGAGGATGATCCAACTGCTGCAGTCTCGCATTTAACATGTTAGATCCCCCTAACTCCGGCTCAATTGAACGGAATGCCCAATAGTCACGCAGTCTTGCGGATATGTACAAACACATTTGACACCATGAAAAACTTTCGAGGAAAAGAAAGTCAACCTCTACATAACAGTCTCGCTTTGAAGGAAGTATCCTTCTCAACACCATCCTAAAAATCCTATCGCAGCCTAGGTCCGGCAGCAAGTTGTGTGCTAAAAGCAATAAAACATGCACAACGGTTTAAATACAAACAACACTTCTAATCAGGAAAAATAAATCATTCATCCCAACACCTCCTTGCAAGACAAGGATTAACAAAGACTACTCCCCCTGTACCTCCCCATCTACAAAAACATTTAACACCTTAAATATTAAGGATGTACCTGGTATCCTCGCTGCCAAACAAAAACATTTAAAAAAAAAATGGCCTAAGTCCACTAAGAGTTTTAACTCAATTGCCCAATGGAGTCGTCAAGCTGTCGCGACCTGAATTTCGAGTGCACTACCTAGGGTATAAGCTAATGGACTGCTAAGTCTAGACTTAGCTCAGGCTCTCTCAAGCCCATACCAATTCGCGACTTAGGTTCAAGTTTTAACGTGTAAATGGATTTTATCTAGAAGTTGTCACTAATCAATTAATGGTAGGTCAATTAGATACCTAAGTAAAATAATAGGAGAATTATTTTACTCCTATGAACCAGAGACTTTGGGTACGGGGACTTGGTTACACTGGATTTATCTAATGCTTTTTCGGTACCATTCTTTTTATTTTCAAAAATATTTTTTTGCAAGCAGCTTGGATCTATTTTAACCTAAATTACTATCATGCAAGAGGGTGATCACACGGGTGCTCAATCATTATTAAACACTCAATGAATCAAACAAATTGCACAAAGCAAACAATTTTTTGGATTTTCTTTTATCTTGAATTTAAAATATGCACTTTAACTACATGGCCTAATTTTACTAATAAACAAATTCTAATTAAATGAACCTATTATGCAAATTAATTAACATGCACCTAATTTTTTGTATTTTTTATTGAAATTCGGAATTAATAAAAACCCTAATTAAACTATCTAAAATGAATAATTTTCTAATTTATTTTAGGGATTAATTTGATTTAAACCCTATCCTATCTTAAAAAACTATTTTTTAGCAAAAAAAAAAAAGATTATCAAGATGTGCCAACATTATTTAAAAGTTTGTCTATATAAAAAAATAATTAATCCTAATTTATTACAAAAATTATATATCTAAAAGTGCAATCCTAAAAAAAAATGTAATCCTAAAAATGCAATCCTAATTTACTAAACATACATGCTTTGATGCAAGACTTTGATTTTTTTTATTTTTTTTATTTTTTAGTGTTTTCCCAAGACAAGCAATTATCAAATAAACATTATATTTAAACTAATCAAGACATTCATCAAATAAAGGATTAAAATAATCAAAAAAATAACATGTTGTCTCATGGGTTAAATTATTGATTACTCTAACCCTAAACATTACAACATAAAAAAAAGGTTCAAAATAATTAAAAATCTTATCCAAAGTCTTACGAATCAAAGTAATAATTATAATGATTTAACAATTAAAATACTATCAAAATGCCCAAAAATCAATATTATTAAAAAATGATCCGACGTCTTACGGATCAAATTATTAATTACAATAATTTTGGGCAAAACCCTGCAAATAATGCCTACAATATTCATAAAATGAAACCTCGAGATCAAATGTTTCAATTTAAATAACTAAACTTAGAAAGAAAAATAAAATAAAATAAAAATAGAATAAATGAGAAATAAAGATAAAGAAAAAATAAAATAAACTAACTAAAAAAGGGAGGGCTTGCGGCAGCATTGGTGGGCGGCGTCGGCAGAGGGTGGCTGGCATCGGAGCTCTAGTGAGGGGATCAACGGAGGTATGGCATCCGGCGTGGCATCAGGCGAAGTAGGGACAATGGCGTGGCATCGCGAAGATTGAACATAATCTGGGCTACTAGTTGTGCAAAGGTGTGGACGTAGCTTCGGCTAAGGGAGGGGCTCCGGCACGATGGCGAGCAACGGGCTAAACTCGGCGACAGGTAGGGGCGCAAGCTACGGCAACAGTGCGGCGGTGATGCTGCTAATGCTCGGGAGGAGATGGTGCAAAGCTGGGCAATCAGCGGCGACGAGCGAACTGCCCCTGCTGCTCGTGAGATACAGCAACGGCAAGTGCAATGGTGCGACGGTGGGCACGAGCAAGTGAGGGGCAATGACGCTGGCGTCAGCAACGATGCGGCGGCGATGTTGAGGATGATCAAGCAAAGGACTGATTGTGGCGAAGCAGGCGTCGAGTGCTGGTGCAAGTGCGACAACAAGGCCTCGGTGTAGCGATGGGCAGTGGCGCGGCAGTGGGCTGCTACGATGTTAGCGCTAGTGGGTCGCAAGTAAAGGCGAGGCTGAGGCGTTGCTGGTGTGGTGTCCGCGGCACGTTGCTAGTGCTCGGCTACTGGTGTTGGGTAGTGCTGGAGCAAAGGTGGCCAACGAGAGGATGAGAGGCAAAGGCGTGACGGATGCTCGGCTGTGAGCGCCGATGATGCTACTGGTGTAAGAGCACGCTAATGGTGGCCGGCAAGGGACGCAAAGACGCCCACGCGAGGAAGACAAACCATGCGCTACTTTTTCTCTTTTTCTTTTTTTTTCTTTTTTTATTTTTTTCTCTCTATATCTCTCCTGTCTATTCACATGTCTCTCTCACTGTACTCTCCCTTCCCTCACGTCTTCTCTCTGCATGAATTTTTTTTAGCACGAATTTTTCTCTCGAAAAATGTGGCTCTCTTTCATAGTGATTCCAAACGACCGCTTTCCATGGCAATTTTCGAGTTTCCATCTTCTGTTGCATTAATTTATGGCTACAAATCGGAGCGTGATTTCACGATCAACTCGATCTTACTTCGATTCCTTCCATTTTATAAAGATTCTTGCTCTTTACTCACTTGATTTCCTAATTGCTTCCACATTTATGAAAATCTGAATATTCATCAGAATTTCCAACTTCCATGCATAATCAATCGGATTTATTTTCCCCATTTTTCCTTTTATTTGTTCCAATGCGATTTTTTTTTATCCTCTAAGGATTGCCAAAATTAGGTGTTAACATTCACTTTACTTCAAGAGACTCTGTCTAACATATTACATTCTCCTTGCCTTTTATAGGCATAAAGAGGTTATAAACACACAAGGACCAAGCTCACTAGTCTAAAAACGAATAGAGGCTCCAGAAAATCCAGCCGAAAATTATTCTAGGCAATATGAATAGTGATTTCCCTAGCCTACTGCTACAGTAACCTGTTACGATGACTTGCTATAGTTAACTATTTCTTCTATCACGAGCATGGTAGTCGTAATCTGAGTCATCAAAACTATGCATTTCTGCAATAAGATGTTCTTCATATTTCTGTTCAAATTCTGCAAGTCGGATATCAAAGGGGCTTTGAGTGTTCCGCATGTTTATGTCTCTTAATAAATATGCTTCTTCATGAATCTTGGAGGATCCTGGAGTGTCGGCAGGCAAATTTGGCTGAGGCTAATTAGATGGTTGAGCATAGTAAGAGGTGTCCATCCCTAAGGTAAGTTGTTGGGAGCACATAAAAACCATTCTATTTTTTGTTTTTCTATTTGTCTATTCCCAGAAGCAGGTTTGAAATGGAATTACGTTTGGTGACAGAATTTTATTTTTTTATTTTCAAAAAAAATTTCATTCCAAAAATAGGTTTAAAATAGATGTCAAAATTAATTTTTTTTTTTTTACTTTTCTACTTATGGAATAAAAATGAAAAATAAAAAAATTTATCATCACTCGTTCTCACTACTATAACTTGTCACCACCGCCTACCATCCGCCACCGTCTGGATGGCAAAATTTTGTGTCGTTATTAAAAAAATTTCTATTTCAAGAATTGAAAGTTTGTGTCGTTATAAAACGTATATTTTTGCTTAAAAACTCGTCCAAGAAATAAATATATATATTTCCAAAACATAATAATTATCATTTACGTCGTAAATGCATATAACTTTCTTTCGAGAAACAAGCCCACCTAATGGCATCCAAATGTCTAAATCTTTGGCATCAGGGCCTATGCTTAACTGTCTACCTCGTGTCATTATCGGATATTCCTCAAAAGGCATGGCGAACGCACTTTGACTTACCTTAATCGACTTCTTCCTTTCAACCGCGATTGACTTACCATGTTTCCCATAATGGTAGCAAAAATTAATAAAAGAAATAATATAAAAGGAAATTAGTGCAGCACAACCGACTCCGTTGACTTCCTTTCTGAAAGAATCATTCCCAATGGGATGCGTGGGCTCCCACAAGGACTAGTGGAAAAGGGGGTTTAAAAAGAACTAGTCATGCCTCGTTATATTTTGCATCAGTGGTTGCGCAAACTTCATGGTGCAGTAATTATTGAGCCTGTATATATAAATATATAAACAAAATCACGTCCTTGAAATAGTCGACTTGATGTTGAATTATTGTGCTTCAACTAATTAATGATTCTAGTCAAACATCGCAGTTCTTGTTCTTCGAATTAAGATGGGATTTTGCTCCATGGAATTATAACTTGATGATCGAGTTCTAAAACTGATGAGATAAATCTACTAATAATAATACAAAAAAAAATTCCAAAAGAATAAGAGCTAACTAACAAAAGAAAAATACATTCTTGAGAAATTACTGGAAACCTACTTTCAAAATTGACTGAAAAAACAGACCTAAACAAGTCTTTCAAAGACTTCATTTTAGTTCAATCTGGACCTCAAGAACTCTAGAATTAAAACATCAAGAGCAAATTCCTTCCTCTTGGGGAAGACAAAATACAATGGGGAACTTTGGAAATGTTAAGCATGCAGGCATTGGCATATTAAAATAAAGAATACAATCATATCAACCCACTTAAATTGCCAAGCAGGCAAGGTGGCTCCAACATAAGAGCGCATGTTCCTTGTTGTTTGATGAAGTTACCCTGCAACCAGACAACAAAGAATCCAAATAGTAACCCTAGTTACAAGAAATCTACTTTTGAAAATGACTAAGAAACAAATTGCCGTGGAATAAAGTGCACTTTACAGAAGTAAATCTTGTTCTACAAATGTTTAGGTATGTCCCTCTCCGGATGCACTTCTTTCTCCCATAACTATTCTTATTCGTTACAATAATATATATATATATATATATATATATCAAGTTTTTAGGGTCAATATTACCATCCATTAATTTCCGTCAAATTTTACTATCAAATTGATAAATTGAATAACACGTGACGTCATTTGGGGTTTTTATCCTCCGTTTGTCACATGTATTAGTTTAGAGTTTTTGATGGTGTTAATCCAATTTAACGGAAACTAACAGGGGAAAAATTATTACAAATATATAAGTTTGACATTTTTAGTGTTTAAGAAATTAATTTTAGGTAAATTTATTATAGGTCTATCAATTTGGGATTTTCGTGATATTATAAGTAAACCTATTCACACATTTAGGTTACATGGTTAGCCACAACAAATGGCATGGCGGGCATTGGTTTGGTGCTCATGACCAGGTCACACGCGCTACTTGTGCTTATGACTTGGCCCAACTCGTGAGCCCAGCCTTGGCCCAGCTCGTGAGCCCAGCCTTGGCCATGACCCAGGCCTAGTAGGCTCGTGACCAAGCACGTGTTCTAGGCACAAGGATGGCCTCAGGCAGGGCAGCTAACCAACAGTAAGGTCGAGAGAATCAAGGGATGCCCGAGCAACTGGCTTCTAATTGCCGGACAATTATAAAGATTTGAATTGCATGTTGTTACCGTATGTTCCTTGTGTATAAATGAGCCCGGGACTTGTCGGATCATCGGTTTGAATCAGTAAAACTGTTGGAAGTGTTCCAGCATCTCTTGTGCATTTCATCAAACTAAATTCCTTCAATATCCATAAAGTTGATGATATTCTTGATAATTTGGTTTCCGATTGCACGACACTCGTTGGCGATGGCCGCAGCGGTTCTTCTGTACTCGTCATCAGTGACTTGTGGTCTAAACATTTTTAGTGTCTTATGATGGCTAACATAGATCTTCAGGCAATTAAATTAACTCCTCTCCTCAATATCTTAGACGCAGAGATTGTGGTGGACAATTTCTCATTTTCTCCGCATTTTTAAACTTTATTTTCACGAAGGTGAACTATTGCGAGGAACTTGGTCTACTAAGTAGTTTAAATAAAAGTGGCAGATTACACAAAACTTCCCAAACCTTGGAGTAGTATATATTTGTCCTCAAGGTTTGAACTATTGCGCATTATTTCTTGAACTTTCATTTTGTTAGAGCCGTTAATAGTGTTATATTTTCTGTTAACATATGCAATGCACATGTAAATGTAAATTTTTATCTCTCTCTTTTTTCTTTTTCTTTTTGTAAAAATATCTTTTACCCTTGATTTTTGTGAAAATGAAAGAAAAAAGAAAATGGAGAAAGATATAGATACTGTATTTAATATAAAAATTTAAGAGAATATATGAAAAAATTAATAGAACTACTAAGATATTTTAAGAAAAAGAAACGCTATTAAGTAAAACGGAGAAATGCCTCAGTAACAAAAAAAGGTCAAATAAGGATAATTGGATACTCATTCTTATTTTTAAATGCTAATGAAACGTATGATCGATTGATGAGAAGTATTTAAGGCATCACCTTATCACTTAATCATTTTCTTTCATTAGCTAAGGACATCATCTCCTTTTAAACTTTTTCAAATATTTTTGTTGATCAATTTTTTTTTACTTCAATTGACCCTTTAAATATGCATAATATATAATCATTTTTCATCATTTCACTTTTTTGTTATTGAGGCATTCTTCTTTTGAAAAAAAAAATTGTGTTTATTACTTTTCTTAAAACATCTTGCTTAGTTATATTAAAGTGGCTATACTTGTCAAATCTTAACAAATTAGTATTGTTTACTATTATTATCGACTATTTTCATTATTAATACTTTACTTAATTTAGTTTCCTCCGGTAGTCTATATCGACAATAGTACTATTCTATATTTCTTTCAAAAAAAAAAGAGATGAAAAAATGTTTTTCGCCCTTTCAAAGTCTTTGTATATTATTGTCCAAAAAAAGTCTTTGTATATTGGACATGCTAACAAAAAAAAAAAAAGATTTGATCGATGCGTATTATGTAAAAGTTGAAAAATTCAGGGCAAACGTACACTACCCAAAAGTCGAGGAGGGGTTTGTGTAATTTTCCCTAAAAACCATGAGAGGCAAAGATTAAGTATTTGGTCGTGTTCACTTTCACAAACTTTCTTCTATATGATCTCCATACGTCAATAATTGAGGAGTAAATTGTTATGTCTCTGACCCAAGAAAAAAAAAATTACTATGTCAAAAGGAAGAGTGCAATTTGTTCTTGCATTCCACGAACCACAACTTTTAATATCTTTCGACCTCTTTTTATGCACAACCGTCTAAAGTGAAATGATTTGATCAATCTGAAAATGTAATATAATTGAATATTGTCCACAAGTGAAAATTTATCCATGAGAGCGATGGGGGGTATGGACCGAAATTGTTGCTCTATGAGACGCCCATCAAGCGAGATGGAAGAAGCTACAGTGACATATATCCACATTTATATTTGCTATCTATGAAAAGATTTCGTGACAATTATCGATGAATTTTATCCTTACATTTTCATAAATTACCGTTGGGACAAATAAGTTCTAATTTAGCTGTAAAGATGTGTTACTAATTTATTCACTTAATGCTTACCTCGCATGGGGTTAAATGGAAGTTTAGGATAAAAGTATGGATTTTCTTTTTTTTTCTTTTTTTCTTTTTTTGTGGTCGAAAGGTAAAAGTATGGAATTGAAAGGGTGATGGATTCACTTCAAAATATGGAGAGACAAGTGAAAGATTGCTTTATTGTTATTTCTTCGTGTTGCATCTTTGTCCATTTATATTTAACACAACTCCCACGTATCTCAATAATCTTTTTGTGCATGTTAGCTCCAACGTCAAGCATGCTCCTCCCTTAATCAAGATCTTAACTCATGGGAAGAACTCTGCACTTGAGTCTTCATCTCATTATTTGTGAGGATCGCCACAGCCTCGATGCTCACCTTCATCCCCAATCTCTCCTACCAAACCAAACAATAAAGGCTGTCCTGGGACTGCATTGTTATGACATAACACTTGCTTCAGCCCCCGATTTTTTTCACTGGATCGAAGCATGAAGTCATTGTGAAAAACAATATTACTCACAAGATTTTTCCATCGAGAATTTCACCAAACACCAAACCAAATATGACAGAATTTTGGTAAGAAGTGTTTTCTTGTATATCTCTGTATGCTAGTACATTGTACATTTATAATGTATAGCTGAAAAGTAAACTAGGAAAGGAAATATACGACAATATACATCTATCGGAGATTTCCTATTTACTGTATTAACAGAATATCAATTACAATTAGAATCAATTCTATGATCTTCCAACACTCCCCCTCAAGCTGGTGGTCTATATATGTCGAGGACACCTAGCTTGCTCAATAGAAACTTGTGTTGTCTTTGGCATAGTGACTTAGTGAAAATATCTGCAGGTTGATCCACTGTTCCAATGCCTTTTGTTATGAGAACTCCCTCTTTGATCTTGTCTCGAGTGAAGTGACAGTCAACCTCTATTTGTTTCGTTCTTTCATGAAAAACTGGATTTGCTGCTAACTTAAGTGCAGCATCATTATCACAGAACAACTTACTTGGTCCACTGACTTGTATTCCCAAATCTGATAGAAGTCCTCGTATCCAGACTATTTCACAAGTTGTTTTCGCCATGGCTCGATATTCTGACTCAGCTGATGACAATGATACAGTAGATTGCTTCTTTGTCTTCCATGAAATCAATGATTTTCCTAATTTAATACAAAAACCAGTGATAGATCGCCTAGTCATCGGGCAAGTTGCGTAATCAGTGTCACAAAATGCTGTCATCTCCATATCACACTCGCGAGATAAAAATATACCGAGCCCTGGGCATCCCTTCAAGTATCTTACAACTTTTAAAGCTGCATTCATATGTGACTCTTTTGGCATATGCATGAATTGACTGAGTATTTGTACCGCATAACATATATCAGGTCTCGTCATGGTAAGATATATCAACTTTCCAACAAGTCGCTGATATCCTGATGGATCCCTAAGCAATGAATCATTATTTGATGAAGATGAATTGAGATCATACTCATGTGTTGTCAACTTGGCATTCTGTTCAATAGGAATTACTGCTAGCTTGCAACCTGATAACCCTGCTTCAGAAATGATTTCCAAGACAAATTTTCTCTGACTGAGAGAAATTCCTTTGTCAGACCTGGCAATTTCAATGCCAAGAAAATATTTGGGAGGTCCCAAATCCTTGATGTGAAAAGTGGAATGTAAATATTTCTTGAATATTGCAACATGAGAATCATTGTTTCCCATAATCAAAATGTCATCAACATATATCAACAAATAAATTGATGATTTTCCCACATTTTGTGTAAATAAAGCATAATCATGCTTAGAATGTTGGAAACCTGCAGAGGTTAATGCAGCAGTAAACTTGGCATACCATTGTCTAGATGCCTGTTTTAATCCATACAAGGATTTGCGAAGATGACATACCCGATACTCCCCCTGTCTGCGTAATCCTTGAGGAAGGTCCATGTAGATTTCTTCATCCAAATCACCATGAAGAAAAGCATTGTTTACATCCATCTGATGTAAGGGTCAATTGCGTATTGCTGCAATGGATAAAAAGGACCGGATGGTAACTTCCTTCGCGACTGGAGAAAACGTCTCATGGTAATCAAAACCTTCTCTTTGTGTAAAGCCTTTGGCTACCAACCGAGCCTTGTAGCATTCTATAGAACCATATGATTTGAACTTGATCTTGTAAACCCATTTACATCCGATCGGTTTTCGATCCGGTGGCAAGGGAACAACATCCCAAGTATGATTCTCCATGAGGGCAGTAAGTTTGAACTCCATGGCATGTCGCCACTTGGGGTCTTTTGTTGCCTCATTGAATGAAGATGGCTCATGCTCTTTGGAAATTCGACTAATACAGCACATATGATCTGCTGATAACTGTTTGAAGGAAACATATGAGGAAACAGGATAATGTGTACCTGAAGATCTGGCAGTAGAACAAATATAATCTTTCGTCCACGTAGGGGGATGACCTCGTCTTTCAGAACGACAAGGTTGGTCAACCAAATGTGCAGGAGCCACAGATAAGTCAGCAGCCACTTCTGTTGTGTCCTCTGAGAGAGGAACTGCCTCAGATGGAGCTTGTAATTCCGTCTTTGGATGGGAAAATTCCACTGGTGCTGGTACCATTGAGGGTGCTGGTACCATTGAGGGTTGAGGCATCAGAAGAAAACCCGGTGCTAATGACAAGTCTTCATCAGATAGGAGAAACCGATTGTCTTATGATAAAGTGGCTTGTGATGAAAATAGCTTGCCTTTGAAAGGAAAAGTTTCTTCATGGAAAATAATATCTCTGCTGGTAAAGAAATGCCCTGTAGAAAATTCCATGACACGATAACCCTTTTGAAGATAAGGGTATCCCATAAAGACACATCGTGTTGCACGGGGACTCATCTTATCTCGAGGACCCACATTTGTTGTATAACATAAACAACCAAAAACTCTTAGATGGCTATTATCTGGCTGTTGCTTGTAAAGCATCTCAAAAGGAGATTTACCATGAAGAATTCGACTTGGCATGCGATTAATCAGATAGGCAGCTGTGACCACACAATCTCCCCAAAATTCTTCAGGGATGGAGGCTTGATATTTGAGTGCACGAGCTACCTCTAAGAGATGTCTATGTTTTCTCTCAACAACTCCATTTTGCTATGGAGTATAGGTACAAGAACTTTCATGGAGAATTCCATGAGTAGATGGCAAAGTTGTGCAATCAGAAGAAAAAAATTCTCGTCCATTATCTGTACGAATCCGATGTACAAATTTATCAAATTGATTCCTAATTAAGGAAAGAAAGTTTGATAAATGAGTAAATGTTTGGTTCTTTGACTGCATAAGATATAACCAAGTGGCACGACTATAGTCATCAACGATTGTAAGAAAATAACGAGACCCATCACGATGAGGAGTATGATAAGGTCCCCAGATGTCCATGTGCAGCAAAGAAAAAGGATTTTTGGCTCGAGATGTACTAACTGGAAAAGATGCTCGAGTTTGTTTAGCTAAAGGACAAATGGAGCACTTTGGATGAGGAAATTTAGCACTGTGGCCCAATCGTTGATGCAAAAGAAGATTTTTATTATAACTGATCGTGTTACAATAAATGCCTTTATTCAATAATTCTAAATCTTCTGGAGAATTGGTCCAAAAATAGAGCCCTTGTGCCTCATTACCCAAGCCCATCACTTTGCCAGTCGAAGGGTCCTGAAAGACACAATTTTTGGAATTGAATATGACTTTACAGGAATTGTCCATACATACTTTTGCAACAAAAAGAAGATTGAACTCAAAATCTGGAATGTATAGGACATTTTTAAGAACAAAGTTCTGACCAAGATGTACGGTACCGATTTTAGTAATATGTGTAATGTTCCCATTTGGAAGACGTACCGTAACCGGAGACTGTAGATTTTGATGGATTTTGGAAAATAGGGATTCATTACAAACTATGTGGTCACTAGCGCCTGAATCGATAATCCATGCATCAACAGATAATGAATTCCTTTCATGGAGAAAAGTACCTGAGAATCCTGCACTAGTGTCACCGGTCTTGAGTTGACTCAAAGCTTGCACAATATTTTCATATTGTTCTTGAGTTATACTCTGCTGGGATGTTCCACCACTCTTTTGTGTAGAGACTTGGTATGCTGAAGACTCCTTTTTATTGTTGGGTCTCCCATGTAATTTCCAACATGTATCTATAGTGTGGTGTGGACGTTTGCAATATTCGCAATATTTATTTTTAAATTTTGAATTTTGCATACTGACCTTCCCTGGTATCGGTGCATTTCGTGCAACGGACGAAGATTTATATACTGGTGCTGACGTGGCAAAATGCCGAGCGTCCAATTGCACGCGATGATCCCAGCCGTCCGATGGCGCGCGAGAATCCCAACCGTCCAATGGAGCGCGAGAATCCCAGCCATCCGATGGCGCCCTAGAATCCCAGCCGTTCGATCCGGAAGATCTCCCTCGACCGTCAGATCTCACGCCGCGATCCCAGCCGTCCATTCCAGAAGACCTAAAAACCTTCTGATCATTTCGCGAAGCCACGGCCGCGAAACCTCCCCCTTTTCCTCTCGATTCTCCTCCGGTCCCGGCTAGGGTTTCCGTCGAGACGAACCCAGAAGGGAAGGGAGCGAAGCCTGTCCCTTCTCCGACGCGAGCGTGGTCCATCGCAGCAGTCCTCTGATTTTCTTCCTGCACGGCCAACTGGAAGATCCGGCCGAGCGGTGGTTGGGGATCCATCGTAAGAACTTGCGATCGGAACACGGCGTAGGAGTCGTTCAAGGTAAGCAAAAATCTCGTGGCTTTCTCCTTTTCCTTAATCGCGTGATACTGTCGGAGAGTGGCCTCCGGCCCCTCCAATTTGTCTTCGGCCGCTTCGATTTCGTTCCACAAGCCCGACAGCTAGTTGAAACAAGTGGTCACCGAAAGATTCCCTTGTTTTAGCTCGGTTAGGGCTTGTGTTAACGAGAAAATTCTCGCCCTATCTGACTTTCCATACATCTCTTGCAGGTTATCCCAATATTGCTTCGGATCTTCTATTGGAGGAAGTCCAGCAGCGACGTCCGGTGCCAAGCAATTGCCGATCCAGGTGCGTACCAACTGATTGCATCGCCTCCAATGTCTCTGCAGTCGTTCTTCCATTGGGTAAGGAATTTTTCCTTCGATAAATTCTTCTTTAGACTTAGTAACGAGTGCTCATCGGAAATCACGGGCCCAAGAGTGGTAGTTCGCCGTCCCAGTAAGAGGTTGGGTGATTAGGCGCAACTCCGGCCCGTCTGCCGGCGATGTGTAGAGTGGGTCTCCAAGCTCCGGCCGCCCTCCGTTGAACGGAAAAAGATATGGCGGTCCGTGTGAAACCGGGTAGGGTTCCATCCCTTGACCCGGTATGAATTCGGGTCTGTGACCTGCATTCAACTGACCCAACTGACCAGTCGGGTTGGTTCCATATGGATACTGGCCCCATTGATGCCATGGGGCTGGAGGCCAGTAAGGATTCTAGGGAATCTGTACTGGAGCAGGGGCAGGAGCAGAGACATTGGTCACTTGCCCTTCGCCAGTCGATCCATCAGGATCAGAAGCTGAAATAGTTTGATCCTGAGTTGATGAATCTTCTGCTGAGAGATCCATAACATTCTTGTCTTTTGTCATGATATTGAGAATGAATTCCTGATTGCTTTGCTAATCTGTTCTGCAGGAAGGAATCCTCAGTTACAAATTAGAAAGAAGCAACGGCAATTCAGAAGCGTTGCGGAAGCTAGGACAGTAAACGGAGCTCTGATACCATGATATCTCTGTATGCTAGTACATTGTACATTTATAATGTATAGCTGAAAAGTAAACTAGGAAAGGAAATATACGACAATATACATCTATCGGAGATTTCCTATTTACTGTATTAACAGAATATCAATTACAATTAGAATCAATTCTAAGATCTTCCAACAAAATACATAATGAGAGCCATTCACCAATCAATCATCGATTTTGATATCACTTATTAAAAGAAGCAACGGAAGTCTAATACTTTTCCTTTAGCAAGACCATCAAAATAGAATTAAGTCCGAGCATATTAAACATATCTAGTAAGAATCTACTTTTATTAAAATAACTTAAAATAATGTAATTACGGACCCACAATGATATTTTAATCGTACTGCACCACATCATATCTCTGATATAAGAAGTTATAATATAATTTACACGCGCATCTCAAGCTAATATTATTTTCCATTTACTAGCAAAAAAAAAAAAAAAGGTTTGTGTAATTTTACCAGAAAACCATGAGAGGCAAAGATTAAGTCTTTGACCGCGTTCACTTTCACAAGCTTTCTTCTATATGATCTCCATACATCAATAATTGAGGAGTAAATTGTTATGTCTCTGCCCCAAGGAAGAGTGCAATTTATTCTTGCATTCCACCCACCTCAACTTTTAATATCTTTCGACCTCCTTTTATGCACAACCGTCGAAAGTGAAATGATTTGATCAATCTGAAAATGAAATATAATTGAATATTGTCCACAAGTGAAAATTTATCCATGAGAGCGACGGGGCATGGACCGAATTTGTTGCTCTATGAAAAGGCCATCAAGCGCGACGGAAGAAGCTATAGTGATATATATCCACATTTATATTTGCTATCTATGAAAAGATTTCGAGAAAATTATAGATGAATTTTATCCTTACATTTTCATAAATTACCGTTAGGAAGAATTAGTTCTAATTTAGCTGTAAAGATGTGTTACTTTCGCTTCGCAATATGGAGAGACAAATGAAAGATTGCTTTACTATTATTTCTTTGTGCTGCATCTTCATCCGATTATATTCAACACAACTTCCACGTATCTCAATAATCTTTTCGTGCATGTGAGCTCCAATGTCAAGCATGTTCTCCCTTAATCAAGATCTTCACTCATGGGAAGAACTTTGTACTTAAATCTCCATCTCATTATGTGTAAGGATCACCACAACCACGATGCTCGCCTTCATCCCTAATCTCTCCTGCCCAACAGATTCATAAAGGCTTTCCAAGGATCACATTCACTTCAACCCACCCCCCCCCTCACCATCTTTTTCGCCGGACCAAAGCATGAAGTTGCCGTGAAAAGCAAAATTACTCACGAGATTTTTCATCAGGAATTTCACCAAACACCGAACCAAATACATATTGAGAGCCATTCACCAATCAAAAAGAGCAACAAAACTCTAATACTTTTCCTTTAGCGAGTTCATCAAAATATAATCAAGTATGAGCATATTAAACATATCCAATGAAAACCAACATTTACTAAAACAACTTAAAATGATGTAATTACAAACCTACAATGATATTTTCATCATATCGCACCACATCAAATCTTTGATATAAGAAGTTATAGTGTAATTTATACGTGCATCTCAATGTAATATAAAAAAAAATGATTTATTTCCCTTGAGAAGAGTGGGACATGTATTGCCAACCTCAAAATGAAAAATCCCCAAGAAATCTTAGGGGGAGAGGGAGAGAGAGAGAGATAAAAGAGAAATAGCTGATAAGGGATTTCACGGGGCAACGACGATTGGACCAGACAAGCCCTCTCCTCTCAATCCATTCGCTTCGAGATAAGCCGGGCCCCACCACCAATCCTCCACCACAAACCTCCAGCGCCACCCGCCGCTCCTCCCCACCGCATTCACCGTGCGCCCCTCCATCTCCACCGTCCATCCGCATCAGGCCACGCCCACTGACGTCACGAGTCGCGACACGATTCGCGGATAGCGACTCGCTGCCGTGGGGCGCGAAGCAGGGGATCGTGGGGAGCAAGGGGCGCATGATAGCGCCGCCGGCGCAGGATAAATTTCTATCTACAGGCGATATGAGGTCTCACGCTAGCCACTGATACTGCACTCTCTCTCTCTTCTTTCTCTCTCTTCCCTCCTCCTTCCTCCTCCGGCAACCATGGAGTCGCGAGTGCTGTCGCGCGCCGCCGCCGCCGCCGCCCTCCCCACCGTCCCCCGCCTCCGGCGGCTCCCGCGGGAGGGCCCCTGCTGCGTCGCCGCCCCCGCGAAGCCGGTCGTCGGCGGGGAGGGCGGGAACCTGATCTGGGGGAGGCAGCTCCGGCCGGCGCTGTTGCTGCTCGAGGGCCCGCGCGGCGCGGCGAGGAGGGAGACCCTCCTCCGGCCGTGCCCCGCCGCCGCCTCCTCGTCGCCGGCCGAGGGGGGCGATTCCGCCGGGTGAGGTCCGTCCCTCCGTTTCATTTTAAGCTCAGGGCCAGCGCCCGAGTTCCCCAGCTGACATTCTTCTTCCCTTTTGCTCATTGCAGCGAGGCGAAGATCGCGCCGGTCGGTTTCTTCGAGAAGTACCCGGCGCTCGTCACCGGCTTCTTCTTCTTCATGTGGTAAGCGTCCTTCTTCTTCTTCTTTACGCAAGAGAATTAGATTCCCGCGAGCCGTCGCTAAGCTGGGCCCCGGTGCGAACGGCGCACGTTAGCGCGCCGCCCGAGAGCATCGGGTGCTCGTGCGGCCAACTGTCGAAACCGTCCACTGGTCGTTCAAACCCTGCCCGGTCGGATGGGCCGTCGTGAATTTACCGGAATGCCCCTGACCGTTGCTGCTGTTCTGGTCGGTTTGCAGGTACTTCTTGAACGTGATATTCAACATCCTGAACAAGAAGATATACAACTACTTCCCCTATCCTTAGTAAGTCCAAAGTTTTCGATGATGAGATATGGTCGCGATCTGTGTGGATTGAGGATGATGGGTGACGACGGTTTGGTTTGGTTTTGTTTTGTTGTGTGTCTGTTGGACTGTGCAGCTTTGTGTCGGTCGTGCATTTGGCTGTGGGGGTGGTGTACTGTTTGGTGAGCTGGGCCGTGGGCCTCCCGAAGCGAGCTGTAAGTCCAGACCCAGAATTATATTCGTTCATTCATTCATCTACCCTTCTTCTTTCGGCCTTATAATGATGAATCTAAGCATAAAGTCCAAAGCTTTCAGAGCTTGATTGCAACATGAAACACTGGAAACAGTTTAATTTTTGTTTTCCTGCGTTGTGCTGTGAAATTGGAGTGTAAAGATTCATAAATTCTGCGTAGTCATCCCAGAACTGACAGAGACAGACGACTGCCTTCTTCTTCTTCTCTTTTTCCCGAGTGGCTTAAGGACTTGAAGTTGGCATTTTTAGTTCATAATCGTCCGTCCAATGATGATTTGATTAGGCCCAGTTCATTCTTAAAAGGAAATCGAATGGCAATCTTTCCTTTTTAGTTAGCAAATGGTCTTGCATTAATCTTGTGCTGAATGGGGTGATGGTACAAGTGTATTTGGGATAAGTGTTCCTGCACTATTGGTTGATGTGTGCGCACCAAGATTTTACTTGAAGGGATGTATAAAATATGACCTGCCTTTACCTTATGGAAATCGAAGTAGATACACGCCTTGAGCTTCCATTTTTTTAGCGGTCTCCAGCTATTTTGGCCGGTTCCTTCTTTCTTGTCTGTCATTAGCATCGTGTGGTGATTGGTGTTCGAAGGGCTTCAAGCTTAAAATTGAAGAGGTTAAATCTCCATGTACTGTTATTATCTTTTTTCACTGTTTTGGTTGAGCCAAAGTTGCATGATGGTGATGTTTCTTTCTATTTTTGTTGCCCTGTGTCATTTTAGCATGGTTGATTACATGATAGTTGAATCTCGAAAGTGCAATTCCATTCTGTGCAAAATGTCATATTAACTCTTGCTGTTATCTGCTACAGTCAATTAGGTTCAAGGTTGTATTGAATCTATATCTTTGTTTCACCCCTGCCATCATTAATTTCTGCAACATTATCTTTTTTTTCCAAACTATAAAAGCTGTCGGTTCTATGTGCAGCCGATTGATGCAAACCTCCTGAAGCTGCTTATCCCTGTTGCTGTTTGCCATGCACTTGGTCACGTTACCAGCAATGTTTCCTTTGCGGCTGTTGCCGTTTCCTTCACGCATACCATTAAAGGTAAAATTGCATTCATTTTTCTGATAGGTATTAAAAGATAAAGATTATGCCCTCTTTTCTACATCTTCTTCCTGTTAGTTTTATAATATTCTACTTCCTGAATTCCTGCTATATTGATTTCAGCTCTTGAGCCATTCTTCAATGCTGCTGCTTCTCAATTTATACTTGGACAACCGATCCCCTTTACCTTGTGGCTATCTCTGGCTCCCGTCGTCATTGGTCAGTTCTTCCTTCTCTGACTGTTGTTTTGGAATCAATGGCAGACAACCATGTTTGAGTCACATCATTCGACTTCAAATCTCTAGTCTGGGAGGTCTCCACTTACATGGATTTAGCTCCTTGATGACTGCTATTCATGTCATGTAGCTTACTTAACACAGACAGGCATGCGTGCACTCACGTAGGTAGTTAGGCTGGTTTATGTATTTAGATGTGTTGGAGTCAGCTGCATGGTGGATTTTGTGAGTATTTGAAATTGTAACTTGTAAATGCTGGGGCTTGATTTATCATCCAGGTGTGTCTATGGCATCATTGACTGAACTCTCTTTCAATTGGACTGGATTTATTAGTGCTATGATTTCCAACATTTCATTCACTTACAGAAGCATATACTCCAAGAAAGCCATGGTGAGGTTCAGTTATACCATTATCATTCTTCTTTTTATATTTCAAGTCGTCATTTTTTTTTTTTTTTTAATGTCTAACTCAAAAGTATCTTTGGTGTATTTCTGCGCACCTTCTCTGCAGACTGATATGGATAGTACAAATGTCTATGCCTACATTTCCATCATCGCCCTCTTTGTCTGCATTCCACCGGCTATTATTGTGAGTAATGCTTGTGTTATTTTATCCTGATTGGTGTAATTATGAGTGATAACTTAAAGTCAAAGCCTCAAAATTCATACTAGTGTTTTGTTATGTGAAGATTGAAGGACCTCAACTGATGAAGTATGGCTTCAATGATGCACTTGCAAAAGTGGGTACGACCAAGTTTATTACTGATCTCTTTTGGGTGGGAATGTTTTACCACCTCTATAATCAGGTACTATTCCTCTAATGTCTATCTGACTTGTATGACTCGAGAATATCTTTTGTCAACTGACTTTTGTGGACAAAGTAACAAATTTGCAAGTTACTCCATATCAAGTCGAATGGTACTAATAAATGACAAACATTTTCATTTTATTTTTCTTAGTTGGCCACCAATACCTTGGAAAGAGTTGCACCTCTAACACACGCAGTTGGAAATGTCCTCAAACGTGTCTTTGTGATCGGCTTCTCAATCTTAGCTTTTGGTGAGTATGCATCTGAGTTCTGTTTAATTAGTTTTTGCTTCCTTTTTCCGTCTTTACCATTCGATTAGAAATCCTAGCAACAATGGGATACTGATTAAGTGCTTTCCTTACAGGTAACAAGATCTCAACTCAAACTGGTATTGGCACTGTAATTGCAATTGCTGGAGTTGCAATGTACTCCTTCATCAAGGCAAAGATGGAAGAAGAGAAACGGGTGAGTCTCGACCACCGGCATGACATTCGACATTATATGCACCAATAATAGACCAATTTCATCGTCTCTTAACTTTTTGGTCTTGTCTGGTTAGCAAACGAGTGTTTTTGAGTCTGGAGAAAGCCTGGGTTGCGTATGATTAATCTTTTATGGCATGAATTGAGGCTCAAGCCAGTGTTACTAACTTCTGTATGCACTTGGAATTTGATTGCAGCAACTGAAATCGACTTGAGAAGAAGGGAGACAAGGAAGCGGACCGACAGCCCTTGTTGTAGGCTTGTGTACTTTCCCTCAGAAGATAAAAAAGGAAAAAAAAATCCGAATAAGACAATTAAGTTATTTTTTTTTCCTGATAATTTTCTTGAATTCGGAAGCATTGAACTAGTGCCGTTGTACAATCATCCCTTGGTACCCAGAATAATGTATCATCTGCTCTCTTGTTGAGATTATGCGAGTGAGAAAAACTGACGTCTGTCTCGTCCCAAAACCTGTCGACATGTTTGTCCGGTGGATGACCCTGCCGAGAGTAGATTCTAGTCAGTCAGGCGAACTGAGAAGAGACACTGTAGTACAAAGAATAACTAGGGACTTCAGACTGAATGAGTTAGGTTTGATGCAGTCATGAGGATGGCTCGGGCCGGGGCGGGCCGGGGCGTGGCGGAGTGGCTCTCCCGGTGGTGTCGCTCCATGCCGTGGCCCCAACTTCTTCTCCCTGTCCGCGCCTCTTTGCCTCGGATAGAGTAAGGTCCCTGGTTGCCCACAAAACAGAACTTGAAGTTAGCACAAACTAGTATGACGGTGTTATTGAGATTGACAGAGATGGTATGATGCGCCTGATGGAGGATAGCCAATTGAAGGCAAGTTCGTCGTTCTTGGGTTGAATATCAAAATGGGATCTAAGGTAATAGTCATCAATGTCCCGACTTTTCGATTGTTTCAATCAAGTCCCTAAGCTATTTTCATATATTCACATCACCAAATTGCATTATTTAGCATTATTGGAATTTGCTGGAAGGGCTATCGAGTAGTAAAGTTCACAATTAGTAGAGAAAATTGTACACAACAATTTGAAACATCTGATATAATAGAGAAAATTTGAAGAATAAGATGGTATTGTTTATCATGAACAAGATGGTATTAGTTATCGAGCACACTTCGGGCCTCTTCCCTTGGGTACAACGCTTTGATTATCAGTATAATCATAATCTGATTAGGATAAAAAAAAAATGAGATGTTGAATTTTTGTCGGAAGAGAGTGCGCAAGAGTATCTCGGCAAGAGCTGAGGTTAACAAAGAGGACAAGCACACTCCAGCGACGGTGGTGCTGCCACTGGCCACCATCGAGCTAAGGTTCACGAGCACTGGCCCACCCTTGCTCGTCGCCATCATCTAGTGCCGTTGTCGAGCGAGGGCCGAGACTTTGGTGGTGGCGAGCGATGGTGCCATTTGATAAAGTTTTGATATACTTACACTAAGTAAAGGTTTAACTCGAAAGAGACATTTATGTATGTATATTAATCTTACTGAAACTTTGGCTGTATGGTTTTTAAAATTTTATTTTGAAATCTTTGTTTTACAAACAAAGTGGGGGATTGTTGGAATTTTGTTTGTTAAAACAAAATGAGTACTTTTTACTTTGTCCCACATAGAAAATGTGGGAGCATGAGGGTCAGTTTAAAAATGTGGGATTTCCCTTTTATAGTTAAAGGAGTGATTAGGTGGGCTAGACCCCACCATACCCACGTGCGGGTGCGCGATTATTTGGCGCACTTAGCGCGCCTGCGGTTTAATTAGCGTTAATCCATTGTTTTTTATTTATTTATTTATATTTTAAAGGTTGTCTTTTAATTTGAGAATTTCGGAAATGAAATATAAATGAAAATTCGAAATTCTATTTTAAAAAAATTATTCCGAATTTTATTTGTGTCTTTTCAAGACAACCTTTGGAAAATTACTTATTCGGTTTTAATTTTTCTGAAGGATTGCAATTGTTCGTTTTTTCGACTTCTTCCGAAGAGTCGCATTTGTTTATCCGAACAATTTTCTAAAAACGTGTTTGTTCGCAATTTTCACGAAGAGTTGCAAGATTGTTTCATATATATACTTGTCATTTTTCGGAAAGATAAGAGTGGTCATTTTTCGAGTCTTCTTTATGAAAAACTGCAGCCAATTTTTTCGATTGTTTTCTTAGAGAGAGCCTGGAAAAATACTAGAATTGTTATTTAGTATTCTCATCCGAGACTTTGTTGTATCATGGAGGATTTTTGCCGGTGACCATTAGTAACATTGTGGGGCAAATAAATCCTTAAAGAAAGTGATATCACGCCTCAAAGTCCGAGTTGTTTTACTCGATCCGATTTCATTGTACTACCCAATTTCAAAGCATATTTTCCTAACAGTCATCACCATGCGAGGGCCCTTGCCATGTCCCATTTGCGAGGGCCGGCTGCCCTCTCCGAGACCGTGGTCTGAGTCGCCACCTTTCCCTCACACACACTCTCTCCCTCTCTCTCGCTCTGTGTATTATGAGTAGTCATTTGTTTCGTGGTGACATTAGTTTACTCGTGCTCTTCATTTGTACTTTACTTTGAAATTCTGCTGACATAATCGGTAGAGTTGTTAAAATTGATCATAAACCCATTTAGTAGCTAAGTTGTTGGATAGATTAGTTTATTCAGTAATGGGTTAGAATCATAAAGCCTAATATAATATAGATGTTAAATGAGTTTATAATTTACTTAAATAAAATCAACATTTATGATTTTCTCTTCACTTTCTTTCACCTTTACTCAATCTTGCACTTTCACTTTAATTTGGGTATAAATTTTTCTACATCAGGTCAATATATAGATGTTAAATGAATTTACATTTTAACCACTTTTATGATTTTCTCTTCACTTTCTTTCGTGTTTATTCAATCTTGCACTCTCGCTTTAATTTGGATATAAATTTTTCTACACTAGGTCAAATATGGAATTGTTTTAACAATATGAGTTGGAGGCATTGGGTCGGATATGCGTTATTAGATTTGTATTGCATTTAAATAAATCAATTTCGACTTGATTAATTTTTACTCAAGTTAACCCTACGTTTAATGGGTCAAATAAATAGAATCAACCACTAGAGTTTGCCCCAGTAGCAACTCTTCCAACACGGAAATGGAAGATGTGGATTTGAATTCTCGCATTTTCAAGGTATTGAATGAAGATGATTTAGTTTTGAATATAGGTTTCAACTTCCACCCTGCAAGAAGGTAGGATAAAAGTTTGAGAGTGAAAACTAGAATAGGAATATAGTATAATCGATAAAAAAAATAATAATAATAGAATCGAATTGGTTAAATTAAACTATATAAGGACCAAATTAACCAAAAATTAAATTGAGGACACGAAATGACAAATTTCATACTATTTCATTTAATTTCTTTCACGAAGTTTCCATTTCCCTCTCGCAGTCGAGAACCAGAGTCTCCCCTCCGATCTCGCCGTCGTTTTCGAGTCCTCGAGGCGAGGAACCGGCGGAGATGGCGGCGAACCTCCTCCTCCGCCTCCTCCTTCCGGCCATCTTCCCACTCCTCCTCCGTCTCCCGCGCGCCGCCGCCGAGCTCCCCCAGTCGACGACGTGCCCAGCTGGACAAGCCCGCCACGGCCTGGCCTGCGAATTGCGCGATTTGAAGCTCAAGGTCGCCCGCCTCGGTAAGCTTCCCCCTCCCGTCATCTGTAAACTCGTCGAGTTTCAGGCGAGCCCATGTTTGAGGGAACGAATGATTCGCCCGAAAATAGATCGCGAGGACGTCCGTACCGTGAATGAGCCTGTGAATTCATGTGGGTCGGGGCCACTGATTACGTCTGGAAGGTAGCGGAGGGAAGCTGAGCGCTCGAGAATGGTACTAAGTCTCTGTTTTGGGACTCGAGTCGATTTGGTGTGCTTCAGTTTACTATCTTTGTAGGGCCTGAAATTATAGGAGTGATGAGGGAAGAGCATGGTTGACTGGCGATATTGTAAATCTGCTGAGCATGATGTGGAATTCAGATTGGTTACTTTACCTGGTATTGGTAGAAGGGTAGTTAGTGATTGGCGAGAGGCTTCTCGTACAGCTTGGGGGATTGCGGAAGGGGGTGGCAATGTCTTGTTTATAATCTCACTGGGTTTTATAATCATGACTGGTTTGTGTCTTTGCAATTGGTATTCAACGAAAACTCGCTTATCTATAGGTCTATGGCGTTTCTCATTCAAATAGTGATTCTTGGTGACTTATATCATTGGCGAAATTTTGTGTGAAATAGCCTTTGAATTGCTATATTTGTTTGGCCCGAAGTTGCGTGTGTGCTCATTTTATACACCATCAGATGTCTTTACTGTTCTTTTGGGGACTTCGTGGTGTCGAACCAGTTTTGGTTTCCATCATAGTTTTTCTTTTAGGCTTCTTCAAGATTTTTGAACTTTTTTTCTGGTGGAAGGAACCACTGATGTGAATGCCATTGACAGTCATGATTGAAATCTAATGTATTACTCTGTTGATGTCCTGGCTGTTTGCCTGCATAGTAGTTGAGAAAAAATCTTAAACTCATGGTTATTTTTTCTAGAAATTTATCTGCCACTACATCTGTTTGTTGGAGAATGACCTTAGATGAGAGTAACTGATGGAACATTGTAGAATCCATCCTTGAAGAGAGGACCCAACACCTGGATGCTAAAAGCCTTCTTCTTGAACAGCATGAGAAGCTAGTAGAAGAAGTGTCACATAAGATCATTTCCTTGCAGTTGACTCTATACAATGCCAATGTAAGTAACAGAAGTTAAGGGTCTACATGAGTCATAACTGCGCAATTTTTTGTCCATACAGTTAATTTTATTCATTTCCTTGTTTTCTTATATAAATGCTTTATCTCGACCCATATAACAATGTAGAACCATTACTTTGTTTAGTTGAATTTGATTAGCATCAAATCCATGTGGGATGCTTTCTTGAATAGAAGCTTTTCAATGACTGTTCTTCTTTCTAAATTTTACAGGATGACCTGTCAAATGTGGATAAAAGGCTTAGAGCTCTAGAGGAAGAGGTTCCGTCTCTGTTTGGTTTTGCTTAAAGTTATCTCATTTGATATCACTTTTTCTGTTTTTCCTTATTTTGGGTTTCCAAAATAATATTTTTTGCTGAGCGAATCTGAAAGTTCGACTTTTATTAAAGAATAGCTTTTGGATGCTTAGGTACGAGAACTGTGGGCTGCCTCAAGAAAGAACAACTTTGATCTTTATGTCTTGGAATCTAAAGCAAAGGAAGCTGAGGCTAGACTGGAAGTTACTGCTTCAAAAGTTGAAAAGGTGAAAATCTCTACTTGTAGGATAATATGTTACTTATAAAGGTCAAGGATGCTGAAGGAGGGGAACTGTTGTTGCTATACATTCAAACACTTGTATGTCACGACCTTTCTTCAATCATCTCTAAGTAGTTTGTGTTAGATATGCATAAATGACAGATCATGTTATCATTAAATTGGCTTATGAGAGTTGAATTCCTTTATTTTCGGGTATCATGGGTGACAATGCTCTAATCTTCATTATTTACATGTCCTCTGTTGTATTCCAGTTTCGCATGATGAGAGGAACCCCAAAAGTGAGCTAAGTAGACACCAGAGTTAACTCCTATAGAACACGTGAATACATAGTTCTTACATGCAAAACACTGACTCTAGCCTAGAGCAGCAACATCATGCCTGAGAATATATACTTCCCTTTTTGTGCATGTAATAAGAAGTTTTACAAGAGCAGCTACATCATGCCTGAGACTGGATTTTGAGTATTATATAAAAACCATAACGGTAGTCAGTTAATTGATAGCAGAGACTATGTTTTGGTGCATTCAAGGTTCTTTTCAAGGTTTCACATTGGCTCTTGTTAACAAGGGCTTTCAGGAAGGGTTTCGAAGTCAGACTCTTTACTGACAAACTATACAAGTTTTCATGCAATGCTGCTTTCACATTTTTCATTTCTTTGTTTGAACTTTGGCTGTTTTACGGGATGTCTTCATGTCTTAGGTGATTTTTACCCAGATGGTTCAGTAAGCTCTTGTAACTGTTTTAAAAGAAACTTTATATATAAAAGAAATAGAAGAGGGATGAACTTCATTCCATCTGCTGTACAAATAGCAAAGCCTTCAGCGGTCTTTCACTTGCTTAGTGGAGTTGTACAGTTTTACCAAATCCACTGGTTCGATAATTTTTTCCTATATATCTTACATCAAAGAGGAATAAATGAGCCATCCCAGGCATGGATTCTTCCTATTATGTTACCATAATGTTGGTTTGCGATGGCAAGTACAAGCTGTCCTTCTTGTCAATAATTATCCTACATGAATGTTACAACGTATGCCATTAATTGTAAGCCTTTCTACAAAGAAAAAAAAATGTGGAAAAGCAAAGAATTGTGCGGGGCCTTACCAATGCTTTTAATTTCTCTACAGTGGATACTTGTGTGCATTGTTGTTCTATTTCCTTGGCCTATTTACATTTGCTCTTTATCTCACAATATTAGTTGCCAATTCTATGGAATTTTCTTGGTGGTGTTTCTTTTATGACATAAGAACCTAAATTTCTCTTAAACCGAAGTCTTGTGCACCATGTATACTCTAAAATTTTCAAGAGTCCACGTTATCTTGCTAATCCTCCAGATTCTCTTGCTAATTTTTCCTCAAAAATCATGCATAGAGTTGTAATCGATGGTGGATATGATTTTCGAGCTTATCTAGAGTCCCAGAAGTTCATTAAAAACTTATTTTCACGCTAGGATTGTGCATGTTTTCACACACTTGCTTTATTAATCTTTCATTCACTTTGCTGACAGCTGGCTGACATCGTTTCAGAGCAGTGGATTCAATTTCAGCACCTTGAGCAGGCTCTCCAGATTACAGAAGTATATCATGATATGCCGCCTCTTTTGTGATTAACTTGAATTGCTTCAGCTACACCATTTCTTCCTCTGGGCTTAATATGCACTTTCCTTTGCTGATCAGGTGAGGACTCTAAATGCTCGAAAGAGAAAATATCCAACAAGATGCACATTCTTGAAGGTAATTGCAGTTATATTTAGTACTACTTCACATGCCGTCGAAGCTCTGAATATGATCTGGTCCCATCTTTTAAGCTTGTAATTCACAAAGCATGTGTTTTCTGATGAGATGTACTTCATTTGTGTGGCTTACAGTTTATTGACAACATCACTAGCAATCATCTTCAGATGGTGCGTAGGATGTTACATCAATATTCATTTGTCATAGAACCTACATCGACTTCCCATCTCTCCAGGGCTCTTCATCTCTGCAAGAGAGCCTTCTCGGCTGTGAAGAAGTATCATCATGAGGTTTGTGCACAAACCTTTCTAAATTAACAAACAAGCACCATGTGTAAATATGTCTTAGTAACGATAAGGACATGTATAGTATACCCTAGCAGAGTTTTAGCTCATTGCATAACTCTGTACTGGAGACCCTTTTTTTTTCTAATTGTGTGGGAACATTTTTTATATAAATGGAGATATGTGCTTAAAATTTGACTTACTGCAACTATAACAGTAAACCAGTGTCAACTTAAATCTGTGGTCATGTATAAAAATTGGTAAATGTCTTGTATTTAGTGCATTATTGAGTATTATATGTATGTTCAGAGCCAGGAAGCTAGTGAATTTTTACCAGCGAGCCATGAAATACACACATTTTTTCTTGACTTCTTCTTTATTTATGAAAGAAAATTTAGCAATTTGATTTCATTTGCAGCTGCAAGGCTTTGTCAAGAGAGAGATGGAAAGAAATGAGGTCATGGCACCTCTTGCAAATAATGAAGTGGTGTTCTTTGTGGTAACATTCTACCTATATCTTAGTTCATTCTGTTCCGTAACTCTGCAAAATCAGTAGCTCACTTAGCCTTCACAACATGTCCTTCACAATACTTGCTACATTTCAGGCATCTGCTATCGTTATATTCCCTATAATGGGCATTTGGGCATGGTTCTCATCACTGCTGTAGAGGAAGCTTCCTCTATTTCTGTTCCGTATGAAGAGGATGGTTCCTGCCTTGCTCTTAATTGTTGATATCGGTGGTACAATATTGGACAGCTGCATCGGACCTGTACATAGCACTGTTCGATACATACATTCTACAGCAGCTTCTTGACAATGCAAGCATAAAAAGGTACACACGCTTTTTGAACCTTTTTTGATTGAGAAAGGCACTTTGTCTTGGTCAAATATCTTGTTGGCTAGTAGGGAAAACCCATTATAACATTTTCTGCTGTTTCTTTTGGACTTTTTTTTCCTTTATAACCTTTACCTTTGACCTAATTTGTAATGATTTGAATCATTAGTGATCCAACAAATCAATTATTTGGTTAGTTTTTCACTTTCCAATCCCTTCCATTCAGAAGTAACGACGAAAAAAACAAGTTCAAGATTGATGTGTAAAACAGGTCCGGGATTATATTGGTTAATACGGTTCTTCCTCTTGATTGACATGTCAACGTGTCTTCTCGTGGGCTGGATCAATGTTTGAGCAGGCCCTCGGATAATGTTTTCGAGCCTGTCGGGATGTGCTGGGCACCGGTAAACACTTGCACGAGTTGATGAGGGTCCATCCAAGTGGCTGCCTTTATAGATTCCATTGGATGGCCCGATCAATTGCGTGAAGATGTAGCTCGAGGTTTTAGTCGAAATCAATTGGGTGAAGAAGCACTCGACTTTTCGGTCGTGGGCAGACTTAGACAAGGCTCTTAGGTTCGATGTCGAGACCGAGTGCTGGACCAGTGCTTGCCCAGGCTCCATCTGAGTCCGTCCACGTCTAGTCTCTGTGGCAACCTCTACTATGAGATATCTACTTCTAACATTGTTCAAAGATATCTACTTCTAGCATTGTTCAAGGTTGTCTGTTATCCTTTGCTAAGGAAACCTTCGTAGATCAATCCTGGTACTAAAGAGATCGATTTAGAATGGCTTCTATATCCTTAAGAATCATGCAAAACCCAGCAGCAGATGATGGAACCTGCTGTTCTTCATTTTCCAGTTTGGGAAACAACCTCTTAGAACATCGAATCCCTTGTTTCCTAGACTGATTCATCGAGTACACAAGTCGTAGCATCGGACTAACGATCAGGGCTAGCCGACAACGCTCAGTTTTCACTTGGATAAAATTGAATTAAACTTAAAACATGCCTAGCACTTCCAAATCGACAAGACACCGTTGTCGGGGGACTCCTCACATCCTTCATAAGTAAGTGTTTAGGAAATCGATTTCACCGTCCAATGATAGTCAACGGCATTGGAATTTCAAGTAGTGGCGTCGAGGGTAAGGCGCTCCTTTTCCAAAACATCGTTTGGATTTTTCTTTTCTTCATCTTTTCGTCACAATCTCGGAGCTAGATTATGTTAGAGAAATGGCAACTTCTTGTATAAAACCGGCATTTTGGTTGTCCGGTTACTTCGCGGGAAAGTCGAATCAATGCTCGAATCAATTGGTAGCGACTCCAAGCATACCCTACAAAGCATGTCGACGCTTTTAGTTATATAAGGCCATTAAGGAAAGGTCGAACAAACTCACGCATAAGCAAAGCGTAAGGAGGACGAAAGCATTTTTATGAGGGTCACTAAGGGACTATCATCCCCTTCAATTTCGCATTATGTTCACGGAAAATCTCGAATGCACGAAGTCCTCCATTATATGACAGAGATTAGGTTGAAGGAAAGAAATTTTGCTCGAGAAAGCAACTACAAGGAAAAGAGGAGAACGCGCATAGAGACTTTGGATGCTTTTCCTTTTTCTAGTTTCTCAGTTTGACCCTTTTTCCCCTTTTTTTAACTTTCACTTTACTAGTTAAAATCTCAGGACCCACATAAAAACAAAGCCCAAGTATAAGGAAAGTCTCCAAAATGCCCCCCAAAATGGCGCTGATTTCACCCCAAAAAAAGAAAAAAAAAGCTATCAAAGCTGCGCTCGTCAAAAACCCTAAAATTGGCGACTTGTTCTAATTATCCCCCCATCCCATCAATAGCTCAAATCTTTACAGGCTGACGAGTATATGCATTTAAAGGTGTGCAAAACCAAATCGGGAACAGTCTTAACCAATCTAATTTGGTCGGTTCTAGAAATGTCGATTCCATTTCTGTTTCCTAAAATTGAAACTAATATTAAGGCAGTCCGATTCTCGATTCTAAAGAAGAACTAGACCGATTAAATATATTTTTTATCTTTTTATTTCTTCAAAAAAAGTTGGTAAAATGTGAACCTCACACTATCTTGGTATGGTTCCAAAATAGTAAGAAGAAAAGTAATGGGAAAAATGTGGTGAGAAAAAATAAGTGATGGATTCCATTGAATTGGACCGGGAATCAATCACTCCTATATACATTTCACGTGCCACATCTTAAGCACCACGGCCGGGTGCATTTTGAAATCTTGCCGTGTGGAGCGGCGCTTTCTGAAATTTTCCAACCCTACATTTGTTAAAAGGTAAAAGTCTCTCTTCCGCTAATCGCGCAATAAACTCCACCGAACCCGAGAAAGAGAGCTCGAAAAGAACAAGGAAGAAAACAATCGAGGGGGAGGGGTCAAAGAAGGGACAGGCTTTTTGGTCCAACCGTCCAACGCAGGAGTTGACAAAAAAGACCTCGCGCCATCTGAAATCCAACTGCTCCTTCCCTGCTCTCTTCTTTTTATGATTATTATTGTCTTAATTTTATGAAGTACCACTATATTTTGGGCAAGCTTTGTGCTTCGTAGGGTATACTATATGGTGCCCTATGTGCATGGACCATTGGAGATAAAATTAACTTATATGTTTTTTTTCAATCGATATTACTAACGACTAAAGCTACCCCCGATGTGGACTGGACATTAGGTGGAACTCCCATTTTCATGTTCCAAATTGAATGCCAAAGCCAAGGAGCAAGTGCCATTGTTCCACTTTTTTGGACAGCAAGCTCTCGTGGGCGTGGGGTTGCTCCTTCCCTGTCGATCGATTTTCAACTCTTCTTTTGAGCTTTTTTGTTGGATGCATAATTGAATTTCTCTTTTGGCCACCATGTTCGTGGATTGATAAAGCAAAACCCATTTATTAGTGTAAAACAAAATAAGCTTAAGCCAATAGATGAAAGAATATCATGTGTACATGAAAAGCATATGAATTTTGTAGATAGGCAATGTGAGACACTATAAAACTCCTCTTTGCATGCAAATCAAATAAATGACAATGCATAATTTGATGAACCAAGGCTGCGTGTGTGAAAGGAACTTGGGCAAAACCTAGTTCTGATATGAAGTCACAGTGTCCTACCCCGAAAACTAAGTTTACAAGTACGTATATATATATAGAGAGAGAGAGAGCACTATGGACCGTTTAATAATCTCTAATCACTACATTTAATTAATCGGTGAAAATTCTAAATGGGTCGAGATGAATTTCATTTTATATTGAACATAATCTAAATACCATTTTTATTCCTTGATTCCTCGAGCAGACGTGCATTAAATTAGAAAGTAAAAATGGCCAAACTCAAACTGTAACCTTTTACCTAACCTCTTTGAATTTTGGAGGGTCCGATTTCCAGCGTTTAATCAACGCCCTAAAAATTGGAATTCAAAGCCCTACGTGCGTTAGTTGGCTATTCCCTTTCCTCAGAAGTAGGTTTAATTTCTACTAATTGAGTCTGAAGACCGTCAGTCATAAGCACATTGTTGTTAGATGATCCACTAATGAAGGTTATGACGTATGTATTTTTACATGATATACGCAAGCTGTGCAATCGGGTTTTTACAAAAGTTGAATTCATTACAATCAAATTGGATAGTTTATTTATCTCTTAAGACAACCATATCGACCATCACAGAATGACTAGGGTAAAAAAAATGATATACACAGTCAATGTACCGGATATTAATTAATGACATGTTTACTCCAGAGGTTAATGGTGCCAATTGGCTTTGGTTTTAGGTTTATCCCTAAGAATTAAGGTAAAGTTTGTTATTGGTCATCGAACTTTAGTAAACTGCACAATCAAGTCACGCGAATTTTGATTTCTAGCAAGTGTCCCGAGGCACTGGGAATTATTCAATTTTTAAGATATTGATTGTGCATATCATGAAGCAATTTATGTAATAAAACTTAAGAGTTGCCTTAATCGTTTGCTTAAAAAGTGACTCTAGGGCACTCATGAACAAAATCCAAATAGAAATTTAGTGTATTGGGGGATTGTCAAAATCAAAACCCAATGATTTTATCATAAAATCAACTAAAGTTTCATAACCAAAACGGAATTCTCTAAGGAGTTATAATTCAAGAGAGACTGTGTAATTGGAACTCAACTATAATTAAAAACTATAGCATACTTAACTTTGGACCAAAAGACAAAATGACCGTCAAAAGGTTTCTAAAACATGATTTGACAAGAGAGTTGGGGAAGATCTCAAGGAGATAAATATGGACTCATCCCCATATACATTATTCTCCTAATCCAACTTTTATACAAGAACCTCCAAAAAGTTTAGGGAGCTTTGGCTCACCAACCTCACTCTAGATGATCTGACCCTAAAGAGTACCTCACAGCAAGAGCAAAATAACCCTAGGGTCCCCCACAAGAATAGTGCATTATTTTAGCTGTCATGGACCATTTTGCTCCTCCAAGATAATACGGGATATCTGGACATTTCGACTCAACCGAACATGTCCTTGCATTAGAGACGAAATTTCGCCGGCAAGGTGGCGGGCCTGTCATTCGAAGTTGCTACAAGTAGTAGACTTTGGCATCCAAATGCGAAATTTGCCACCCGGCTACACGCAAATTTAATTGCGCGTATCTTCGAGCACCCGATCAAATTTCCACAAGTGATGGGGCTGATGGGGCTGCTCTCGTTCCATACGCACCGAGTAATTAGCGGGAAAAAGGGTTAGGTGAATGGGGGATGATCTGGGAGAGAGAATAGTGGCTACCCAAAGAGTACGCATTGGACAAAGAGTAGAGGAGGGGCACATGCTGCGTGCACTAAATGGCCATTATGCGGCATGCCCCACCCACTCCTCAATTCACGCATAATTACCCGCCCATCCTCACCTTCCCTTTTTGGCCTTTATTATTATTATTTTTATTGATTTATATATAAATATATGCTTATATTGTCATCCCCAATTTGCCCTTTTCCCTTTCTTAACTTCATAATGATATCCTCACTTTAATCCAATTTCAATATCACCGCGCATATAATATGAGAAAAACCTAAGTGAAGCATAATCGCTGGGACATTTATTTTGTACACAGTATTCTAATTAAATAATTTTTTTTTTCTTTTGAAGATTGCTTGTGTGAAATTTTCGTTATACTTGCGTTTTCTATCACAAATCCTTGCGCTCATGCCTAGACTTCATCTGCCCTTCAGCTTTTTGATAAAGTAGTACGGGGAGGAAGGAAAAAGAGAGTGGGGAGAGGGATTTTGATGGAGGAAATGGATAGTGTGAGCTTCAAGTCACCTGACTACCTCTCCCAAGGACAGAATCACCACAAGTGCCGCGAAATCTCTGAAAAAAAGTAACATTAAATACTGAACTCTAATTAAATTGTAATAAAAAGTGGAGCAAAAAGAAAAGGGTTCCCGGCCAAATGGTGGAAAAATTGAGAGAGAGAGACAGGCGAGGGCCATATATAAACAAAGCAGGAGAGCAAATGTTCCTCACTACCATAGTCCTCAACACTACTATTCCCAAAACCCCATCTCCTTCTCCTCTCTCTCTCTCTCTCTGATAATCCCAAATGGCCACTCCAAAACACGTCGTTGCGCTCTTGATCCTTGCCTTTCTCTCTGTCTCCATCAGTGTTGAAGCAAGAGACGTCAAGGAGCGCCAAGCCTTCAGCAAGTTCACCAATGCCAACGACAACGACGACAAAGAGAACGCCCGAGTCATCCCCACCAAGGAAGTGTCTCTCACCACCGCAGAAACCTTGAAGAAGCAAGAGAACCAAGAGCAACAGCCGACCTTCCTTCCGCAGACCAAGAACGGGTATGGCCTCTACGGTCATGAGGAAGAGATGGTCAAAAACACTCCCGCCACTGCCACCCCCACCTCCACCGGCAACCGCCCGTCCAAAACGACGATGCCGGCCGACTCGTTCTACAGCTACCCGAATGGCAATTTCGAGAACAGCAACAACTATTACAATGACAGGAGCTACGACAAGAGGAGCAACAACTACTACAACAAGGATGCTTATGTCGCGGACCAGAGGGAGCAAGCCCGCGACACTTACGTGCCGGAGGAGCAAAACTTTGGTGGCAACACTCGGCTTCAGGATAGCAGCTACACCACCACCACCACCACCGGCTCCCGTACCACAAACGACCGCAACAACTACTTTACCGGCGGCAATAGGTAAGCATTATGGTCGAGCTAGTAGTATTAAACTAAACATGGTACCTCATTGTACCTATTTCAAAGCATCACTAAAGCTTGACACCATTTAGGAAGAATTTAATGATACGCTCGAAGCGGATAGAGCATAAAGTTCTAGGATACCTAATTGTTTGACGCATCAATTTGAACAGAATGTGTTAAGGGTAGCATAGTATGAAAACAATCTGCTTCTGTATTTTGGCTCATCATGTACATATACGTTTTAATTTTCAAACTACTTCAAGAAAATACATAATGGATTCATCTTGGGTTCACCGTCAGGTACGGCGCCGCGCAGCAAGAAGGGATGAGCGACACGAGGTTTATGGAGGACGGGAAGTACTACTACAACGTGGACAACGAGGAGAAGTATTACCAAAACAGGTACCAGAGGTCGAAGCCCGAGTACTCGACGCAGGGGTATTATGTCAATACCAACCAAAACCGCAACAACAACAACAACGTCAACCTCTACGAGCAACAGTACAACAACGTCAACGACAACTCCATGGGAGGATACCAGAACGAGGAGGAGTTCCAGGAGAGCCAAGACGATGAATTTGTGCCATGAGAGAGAGACAGACTTATTACTTTGATGCATTCTGAAAGGATGAAATTGAAGTGGTTTAATTATTCATGATATGTTTTAATTATGGCGTTTTGTGGTGGGAGGAGAGACGTAAAATTAAACTATACACTTTAGCTTTACTTTAATTTGTGGCCTTATTTTCGCAGTATTCCCTGGGACTGCGTGTTTAAAAAGATGAAAAAGTTTGGTGGTGTGGAAATGTATTTGGATCAAAGTTGAGGGTTTAATACTAATAAAAAAAATGTATATGGAAGAAGGATTATGCATTCTTTTTTCATTTCGGTAGCGTCCAACAAAATCGTGAAGGAAAAATTATGCATCCAATTGGGTCCTCGATTGAACCGGCTAAACAAGCTCAGTACTCAATCTTGAAAAATCCTAATAAAGGCCAATGAAACCGGTAATGGAGTTCCTGTCTTACTCATTAGGTGACCGATCGCCACCGACAAGTATTCACAGAAATATTTTCATAGTAATAATATTATTGAAATACCGCTTTTGCATGATTATTGATGAATTAAGATCCATTCAGTTCGACTTAGAAGGTAACATGACGCATCAAACACTCACTGAGCTTCCTAGCCAAATATCCATTGCCTACTAATGCACTCAAATTAGTTCATCTTGCATTTTGGCAAGCGCTCATCCAATGTCTAATGCAAAATCTAAGTATCTTATACGCATTAAAGGATCTCATTACATCGACATGCAAAGGCGTGCACGCTGCTCCATCTCAGTTAGTGGTGTCCCCGTGAACAGTCTTTGTAAAACTTTAGATGCTTTTGTACGAATCCATGATTAAGGAAGATGGGGTAGAAATGTCGGAGATGATAATGCCCCCACCCGTGAACTACCGAAAGAGCACCCACTATAGCCTGCAAATCACTTGTCAGCATCGGACCACTGAAGTTCGAAAACCTGGGAGTTTCTGTACAAAATGTTGCAAGGCACAAATGTTAAAAAAGTACTTTCTATTAATCGCTAAGATCCTATTTATTGCTGATCTAACAACTTACCAAACTTCCATAATAGTTCCTGGAAGAACCGTACCGAATCCTCTTAAATAAAGAGTTTCGACTGAGGATCCAAATTTATCAAAATAAAATTGACGGTTGGTGACTACCTCAGATTTGAGAAATTCCTTACATAAAATTTTTCTTTCATGTCACGCCTAGTATATTTACACAATGTCTTGTGCGAAAAATTGTATTTTTCTTTCATTGAAAGAGTTTTCCCTTCCAATTTGCTTGCGTAAATGTTTGTTTTGAAAAGGCCTATTATTCAAATTGTCCTGCATAAATGGACATATGACTTAAAGGCTACTCATATATGGAAATATTTTCTATAAATACAAACGCATGTATTATGATGATTCGTTGCTTGTTTTCGAATCAAAGCTGTAGCGGTTGGCCAATTAAATAGCAGAATGAAATAAGGTTTGCAAAATCCATTTTATTTATGTCATATACTATGAAAGATATTATTCTTAATCATGACAAATCTACTTTGGCTCTCTCTCTCTCTCTCTCTCTCTCTCTCTCTCTCTCTCTCTCTCGATTTTTTATTTTGCTTTTGGGTTCACTTGGACCCTCCAAAGTGGTCCACTCTAAGCCTGCCTCATTCCAGTCCAAAAATGTCCAGAAACAAGACAAGACAGTCCTCGTGAAGCATTTGAGAGAACAATGTGAATCGAAGTGACATTTGTAATGTCCCATTTGCGAACCAGTTTCTAGCGGGCCAACCCGGAAATTTCCCAGGTTCTCTCACGAGGTGTAACCCTTCTAATATAGGTATAAGAACAAGTTAACCTAAGATCACGTTATTTCCAATATAGTTATCAGGTTCCCCGAATGTATTAGTGGCCGTTTCACTAATAATTACGAATCAATCTATTTCCTCCGCACCCCACATTGAACCGAAAAACTGAAATGATGTTCTAGGTCTCACACATTGCTTAACCACCAAGTCTTTGAATGGCATTTTAAGACAATTGGCATCATTACTATGGTAATGAAGTGATCAAACACGCCTCAGTTTCACAATTTCATAAAACTTGAATGCCACATTGCACCCTGTGACCTACAAGCTCTCAATGAAGCTCATTGATTAGTCTTTACCAGGGCGTGCCCACCTCAACAGGACAAAAGGGTTGGTCTTTGTCAACTCCAGCTAATACCCAATCTTCCATATCCACTCCCAGCATGTCATCCCTTGCCAAATTGCCAGTGCCATATAATATAAGTGCTGCAGAACTCTCCTCTTTGACATCTTGCGCCACTATTGCCTCTTCACCAGTAATGTCCACATCAATTTTGCACCCACTGCCATCTCTCAGAACCCCATCACCATATCTCTCTACCATATTTCCCCCTACTAGAACTGTCAAAGTTTCCCACAACACTCGTCCACGGATTTGAATTTTTAACAAGAACCATCGAAGTTTACCGCGTGCATGAGCCCCTCATCAAATTTCACATGGTGTTATGGGTTTATATGTTGTCTTAAATTTAAACTTTTAGATTGAACTTTATAACAAAAATTATGTTCTAATGCTCTCAAAATCTCGCATAACATCACTCTCATTCTGATGATGATAGCCAAACTAACTCTCCTGCTATTTGTGCTTCACTATGTTAACTTTTTCACGTTCATCGGATTCCAGGCGCTCACGATCCTTTCTATTCCGAAGTACAATATATAACCAACCCAACCTAAATGATGTAGAGAGTTAGATTTCGGTAGATTCAAGTCTATCGTCCTTGCCTTTCCAATAGGGTTGGTCTAATCAATTCGCTATTCCCCATTAGTCACACCCTAGTTGTTATCAGAGGTAGCAACAATAATAAATATGACCATTGGAGGCAAAGACTCCAAGGTCCTCACCTCAACCACTCCCTCCATCCTTGGTCACCTAAGCCATGGCAAATGGTTAGATATCTCCAATGTCTAGTTTAGGTACATCTAGCTTGCCTGTCTCAATTGTGTCCTTCGAGGATCGTGCACTTTTTAAGAGGCTGATCGAGAAGGTTGAACCTAACTATCATCTGGGTTCCGAGGTCGTAAAGTAATAAGGTCCCTTGTATCTTTAATTGAATTAGTGGAAGCCAAACGGCGAACAGCAAAGGTCCTGACAATATAACCAAAATGAATTTAAAAATCGCCGCTGAAAGACTTTGAATGGCTATAAAAAAGAAAAAGAAAGCCGCCTGCCCACCGCGTATTGATCTCCTTGATTGACGGACACATGACTTGTTTGGAGCCACAATTGGAGTCAAATGTGGCTTGTCAATCTAGAGGCTTTTCAGGGTCTGCGAAGCTTTTTGACTCAGAAAGTGGAGGCGTTTTCTAGGGTTTTGGCTAGTGTCTTGGTCAAGCATGGGTCTAAAATGCTTGCAACGAGGAGCTGCTTGCGGTTCCCTCTCGTTGCTTACTGTTCGGGGAAGAATTGAAAGCGTAATCCCACCGCCGTCAAATCGACTATTGCACGATAGATAGCACGCCATTCATTCCGACACCAGAGGATTGGCGCCAGCTATTTCCCCGCGAACTTGATCTTAAGAGATTCGATCGAATAGGAACAAATTTGACGCAAACCCGACGCTTCATGCATCTTAGCACGAGGGCGACTTCCCACATGGGACAGTCACCGCAAAACAATTGTGGATGTGCTTGATTCAGCTCTTTGCCCTTGCCTTGGGGCAGAGGTAGCCAATCAATTTGACCACCAAAACTAAGGTAACATGAGAATTAGGCAAGTACCATGATAGCTAACAGCTGTGAAATTTCGATTGCAGCTTTAACTTGCCAATCCCTTCGTGGGCTCATGGAACCCAACTTTACAAAAGGCACTGATATTATTATATAAAGCGGGGGAGTTATGATTGAATCGGCAATCATGCTGTTGGGAAGAGGAATGGCTACTATGAATTGAAAAAGAGAAAAGGTAAATCCTCTGGAAGACATAATCACCCTCACCCACCTACCACGTTTTCTGATAACATCAGTGTGGCGAATTTCATAATGCAGAGGCATCACAAGTTGATCAACTATAATAAATTGGTTGGACTCTCCTCGGTGGTCTGCTCAAATGGTCCTCAATATTCGGATTGCCCAAGATCCAGGTTCCGATCTCTGTTCGTGTTGTGGATGATGGTGGGTGTATGTGCATGTGCCCAATTTAATGAATTTATCCTAATTTATAAAGGATAGGGGAAAGTGTTAAAAAAAAGTTATAAACCTTTAGTATTTATGTCAATTTAATCCTAAATATTTTTTTGATGCCAATTTAGTCATAAATCTTTTCACTTAATGCAAATTCAGTTCTTTCTGATTAATTTTGGCCTAAATCTTTTCACTTAGCACTTTTTTAACACTTTTCCCATAGAGAATATATTCTTGGGCTCATACCAAATCGCCATTAGCTACCACAAAGTAAAACCGCACTTAGAGATGAATCTTCTATATTCGGACGATGCATAGGCAAGAGATGAATTGATAGATGATTGATGAGAGCGTGATTTTTTTTTTCCCTTGAATGTGGTAAGGAGTTATTTGTATGCATGAAGAACTCATAAAAAAAAAATGTGCGATGTTGTCTTGTATATATGAATTTGACTGTTAATTGAGTCACTAGTCACTTGCACGTGCAAGCCTAATTTACACAAGTGCTAAAATATACATATTCTTCACCGGAAAAGAGCAATGTGGTCACCAGTCCAACCATGATAGTGGCACCAACGGGCTCATACATGAATGGATAAGGTTTCTTTTGCCCTTTTGGATAATGGGCCAAATGGGAAAGGATAGATTTAGCAAAAGAATACTTGATATATCCATCGTTATGGTTTAAAGGAAACGTAATTTGCAGTCCATGTTCAATGAGCATGTCTAAACTAGGGGAAAGCAATCGGACCTATTTTTTGACAAAAAAGAAAAAAGAAATCAGGCTAGTTCAATCCAAGATCTAAACCAAATTGGCCTTACGCAATTAGTTATAGGCCGGTTCACGCAAGAACCAGGTAGATTACTAGGTTAAATTTGGGGAACCGGTCTTGACCGATCAAATTCCCGATTTTAAACCATGAATTGGTTTTGCAATGATTTTCAAGGCCGGTTCTTGGGTTGAACCAGTTTTTAGCTTTTTTTTTCTTTGCTTAAAAAAAAGGAAGAAGAAGAGAGAGAGGATAAATATGTTGGAGATGGGTTTCAAACCTAGGAAGTTAGGAAATCTATCGATGCCTTAACCACTTGACCACAAATTATCCACACTATATGCCTTTCTTAAATAATTTCTTAATGAAGTCAGTTCGGTTCTTGGATCAAATCCAAAATTAGAGAACCGACTCTAACATGGTAGTTTATAGGTTCTTTATCTCGAACCTACCCATTTTGAAACTAATTACTCAAATTTGAAACTCCAAATCCGGTGCTTCTACGAAGCAACGGAATAAAAAAATAAATAAATAAATCCTAGAATCACATGAGCATAAATAAGTTGAGTCTTCCATCCATCCATTGTCTGGATGGGCTCAGAACAATGATTGGGCTGCTCCAAGTTCGTTAAACCTTGGTAAGTGTCTTTCTATTTGGGCCTACCCAAGCCCATCCACGGGTGAGTTCGTTTATTTGAAGCCCAATGGAGCAAGAAGTAGAACCAGAGCCCATTGAGTAGCTCTCATCTCATCACCACACAAGATCCGTTCAAATTGTTGAAAAGTTCTTCCCGGGGATCAGCAGGAGCGAACTCAGGGGGCGAGCTCACCCAAGATATCCAATCGAATCTGCCTCACTCGAAAAACCTAAGCTCATGAATTATAGGTCGAGTAAGACATGTCAACAGCTCGGCTCCACATGAAACCCCCGACATGGTACTTTTCTAATGCCGCTCCCAACGTGTGCACCTCAGTACAAATTAATTCGACAACAATCTCATTTCACTTATTCCTGATTTACTTTTTCTTTCTACTAATTACCAATGCCGAAAAAGTACCCGATGTGAATCGAGAATATATTCTCTACAAGAACTTTAGGAGGACTCCATTCCTAGCTCATGTCCCCTTTTTAATTATTGGAAAAGTATTATCCATCGTAAGCAGCACCAGGAACTCTTACCCGAATCTGGAATCCACAGAGAAGGGGTTGGCTGAAGATCAACGTTGATGGGTTTTTTTATTGATGGACAAACCGTGGGACGCTTCGCCGGGTTATGCAAATTCTAAGCTAGGAGAGTAGTGGGTGGTTTCACGAAGGAAGTCCGAGCAAGTTCAGTTATGCATGTTTGACACCCTTGCTAGTCTAGAAGCCTTTCATTTTTTTTTTTAAAGCTAGATCTGAACTCTCTTTCACTTTGGAGTTAGATTGTTTAGAAGTAATAAGCGCACTTAAAAATCACGACCTGTGCTCAGGACAGTTGGCTCCTCTTGTGACCGAATGCAAGAGAATGATGGGCCATTTTAAGTAACTTCAAATAACCCACTGCGAAAGAAAAGCAAATCAAGTGGCAGATTGGATTGCTAAAGCCCACACAATGAAGAATCTCCATTTTAATTTGACTATTTTCCTTTAGTTCTTTGGGACCTTATTTGTTTGGAGGCCCAAGTATTTGTATTATAGATTTAACTTGAAGTAATGAAAAGAGACCATTTCTAACCAAAAAAAAAAAAAACTTGCATAGATGGTGCCTTTGATCAGACTGAAGAGGTAGACTTAGGTGAGTTCGGTAAAACTATGATAAGCAACTTCGACCTTTGCATTTTATTTTTATTTTTTTTGGTCAGACGGACTTTGCAACTTGGACATATAGAAATCAATGGTTAAGAAGTTTCCAGATACTTGAAAACTACTGTGGAATCTTACAAGATGCCTTCATAGCAAAACTAATGAAGTTATGGTCCTCTTTGATATGATGGTCTAGCTTGAGAGCTATGGTAGGAGAGGCCAACCACTAATACAATGACACAATAATTTTCAAGGGGCCAATCTACATGAATGCTAAAGATACCATGAAGTTGCCATATGTCCATTTCTTAATCGAGTAATTTTGGAATCAGCCAATTGGCACTACTTGCAGTAATTTCCTCGCTGAAAATTTCAATGCCTAGAGACTCTCTCACAATACCCTTTTAATTATTTATTCATTTGCTTCTTTCTTTTTTCCTGAAATCGGGCTGTCGGCTGCGGAGTTCTCTAGAGATGTTACGTTACGTCTAACGCACGTTGGTGGTCATCCATCAATGCTTGCATTCAATTTTGTCTTCAATCAACAAGGATTGATAAGTCGAGGACATCAAATGCACCAAAGACTGAACGTTCAGTCTCGCCCATCAAGAACTGACAGGTGACATTCACAGCGCTTCTCTTTCTCTACTTTCCTTCTATTTCTCTCAACCTAGACGCCAGGAGTAGCTTAGAAACATTACTTTTTTTTGGCGTACTCTCTCCATCAATGGCTCAAAGGGTAGGTGAAATTCGTTTGAGAACGCACGAGGGTCGGGATCACGAGGTCATCGAAACCCCGTATTGCTTATTCCATCGAAAGATGAATCAAACGTCTCTTGTAAGATCTACATTTCTGTTAATTGGACGAATGTTCGGAGACAGTCCATCGACTTTAATCATGAAATTAGCGAGATTCCCCAACAGTAATTAGTTGGCAATTGGGCTGTAAAAAGGGTGGGGCGGTTAGTCTGTTGTTTTAGGGTAGGATTACTGTAACTTTCAAATGTCCATTGGGGAAGTGGAGTGAGGGAGATGCACCAACTGTGACTTGAAGGCTGAAAACCAAGATCAGTGGGGCCATAATGCACTAAATACCAATGCTTAAGATAGAATTTTCTTGGAGGGGGGAAGACTTGCGCTGAGTCGTCGGACGGCCCATCCAGAAGAAGCCAAGCTTTGAATGCGTTTCGATTTATCTGTGATCGGTTTTATCGCTGACTTCTCCCTGCACGAGGCTCTCCACGCCAGATGGATAGAGAGGTAACGGGCTTAGCAGTTATGCGATTTCCGCTTCGTTTTGTTCTTTATTCTAGCCAAATTCTGCTGGTTCGGTAGGACTGTAACTAGCACTGTTCATGATCTATATTTATGAATCTTCTTTCGACCATTGATATGCCCATGTTTCATCTATCTTTCTGGAGATGCTATCAGTTCAGAGAGTGATCTTTTCTGGATATGAGAGAGAGGGAGAGAGAGTTGGTATCATGATGCTTCTTGATCTGGCAATTCCTCTTCTGATCGAAGTATATCAGACAGTCCTCCGCTTAGTTCAGCAGTTCAAGAAGTTTGGAACAGTTTCATCAGTCCTTGAACTGCAATTTTCAAGACATGCATAGACTTGATACCCCTCACGTGATAGCAATGCTGTTGAATAGGAACCATTTTTCGACTTTCGACTTCAATTTGTCATAGTCAAATCAGTTTCTCCAACCAGTACACTTGATGCTCGGACTGTCATTCTTCTTAGTAATGTTTCATGTGAATTTAACCGAGCCTTCTTGCCTTCTGTTCCTCTGCAAATTTTATGGAATTGGAATTCTGTGGTTGTTGTGAGATCAGTGTACTTTATATGAATATTTGAAAGAGACTGAAGTTTATCTCTATTGTACAAGGACTTAGAGGAGCGAATTGGATGGCCGCTCGGGCTCGAGATCATGAACTTGAGACTCAGACTGTTTGAGAGCTTACAACCTGCAACCATCGATCCCCAGTCTTTTCGCGCGCCCTCGACCCGCTTGTCCTCAATTTCATCCTCTGGCCTAGACACAGAGGTAATTCTACCTTCAAAAATATTATAGGCCCTTTCTCTTGCTATTTAAGAACATGCTTTCTAACTGGTGCATTAAACCAAAGACTTCCTCACTTCAGTTATGGTCTGATAATTTTTCTAACCATTCATTCAATCACCAAATGAAATCGCCAAACCTTGAATGACGATTTCAATGTTTTCAGACCTTTCTGTCGCTCGGTACATTTGGCTCAAACCTAGCACATGCTTCTTAAAATTAGCATTCTGCCTGCTCTGTGTATAATGAGTGGAACGTTGCCTCTTTCTCTTGCGAGACCGATCAGTCGTCGGCGTCCTTCTTCCAAGACAGCAGCGTGTCACTCGGTCGCCTGATCGGGATCAGACCTGGCAACAGCGGGCACTTATACTTTCCCAGCTCGAGTTCGATTCAGCATGAAGAACCGGATACGAGACTTGTAAGGGGCTCTCTCTCGGAGAAAACTGAAGGGCGCCAAGCTGATGCAGCCCAAGGAATCTGCGTTCCATTGCTACTTAGCATCCTTGTAAGAATGAGCCCAAGTAAGAGCAAACCAAAATGATTGTTTCGTGTGTTCGTGATGTTGTCAAACTACATTTGAACGCGATTGGATCCATCGCAGATGGTATGCACAAAAGAAATATGCCTTTTTCGTTGCTGTTCTTGCGATGGCCCAGGCCTGGTCAGAGAATTTCTGCTTTAACACTTGGACGACATTACAATTTTTCGGGATAATTATCTAAAAAGTTCTAAACATATCGTACGACGGCTAATTCAATTCTAAACTTTTAAATTTAATTAATTTAGTCATAAATATTTTGACAATTTATCTAAATAAGCCTTTTAGCCGAAATTAATTAGAATATCACTAAAGCGGCTGCTAGTCATCCCATATAGCACGCCCAATGCTAACAATGACGATTTTTGCAATTTTTTAAATTTTATATATCTTTTATGAATTTTTCTATTTCTTTCTCTTTTTTCTTTTCTTTTTCTTCACTATTCACTTCTCGAAAGGACTAACGACCCTCACCGATTAGATCTTACCACAAACAAGGGCGAGGGCCATAGCCCTTTCAAGAGATGAATAGTGAAAAAAAGAAATGAAAAGACAAGAAATTGATAAAAAGAATTTAAATTATTATAAGATATTATAAAAATCATCCACATCAACACCGAACATCCTTCATAGTCATGCCACATAGGATGACCAACAGCAATGTTAGCGATTTTCGATTAATATTAGTTAGAATGATTACATTGATAAATTTTTAAAAGGTTTATGATTACATTTGTCAAATTTAACAATTATGAATAGATTGGTTACTATATAATATGTTTATGCCTTTTTGGAAAATTTTTCCCAATAGTTTTTTTCCGAGATTTGTCTGAGTGAAAATTAAGATAAGTTCATCAAACAATTTTGATGTAAGTGTTATAAAATTTAGTCTTTAGAAATCATCAGTGAACAAGGAGTAATCGATTTCAAAGTGAACCAGTAGAATTGGAAACTAACTGTGTAACCTCTCGTTCCAAATCAAATCAGTTGATTTTGAGTCTAATTTGTGCCATTTTATGATTTGGATAAAAAAACAATTTTCTTATAATATAAAATATAAAAGTTACACCAATTCCTAGAAAAACATTTTATGGTCAATTAGCTATTTGTTTTTTGTTCATATTCAAAACTCCGGTTCAATTCCTTTCTCTAAAAGAGGCTTCAAAACCAATTTAGTACCAGGTTAACTTAGAAACTAGATAGGTTAAACCGGTTGTTGGATAAATCTGGCAGTTCCAACCTTGGAACCAGGAGCCGAATCAGTCCAGGGCTGGACATAGGTTCATAAAACCGGACACCAGATTCCACTAAAAAAAAAATTGTCTGGCGGAAGCAGGGGAAACTACACAAACGTTCAGTGCCCGAAAATTTCATAGTCAAGCTACGGGGGATAATTTCCAACACACAAACTACGGAAGCGAAACCCTAGATCCTCGTTTCTTTGCAAACTTCAAACGCCCCTTAGCGACCGAGCCTAATCACATAGCATCGTGCACGAGCAGACGCGTCGCCATAAGCATGGACACCACAAGTTGCATCAAGAAAGAACCAAGAAGAGTGCGCACGATGGGGAATCCTCGTGGGTAATAGAACTCACAAGAAGCAGCCAAACGCAAGTGACAAATACCCAAAAAGGGGAGGGGAAAAGATTAACGAAATCATGCCGGGATGAGAAAGAGAATCAATCTGCAGAAACTATTAAAAGAAAGATCAAACGTAAGCGACCGATCAAATTCGACCTTTGACATGTCCAAAAGAACAGAAGAGGAAGAGGAGGAGGAGGGCCCAGAGGCCGTGGCGGTTGGTCCGTCGGCGCAGGAAATATAGAAAAAAAGAATGGAAGGTGGGTGGGAGGTGCGCATCTTAACGTCATTTCTTCATCTGACCAGAACCCACCTTTCAACTTCAACCTCCCAAGCTACTCATGGAAAGAGATTTTTTTTATTTCTTTGCTTTTATTGGCAGTAGTATTTTGGTACGGTTATGGTGACGGCATCGTCGGCCTTGGATTCTTTTGGATTTTGGCGGAATGGAGTGATCATGACTCGAGCCGGACATTCCATAACTCATGCGAAACTCTCATGAATATGACAATAGAGGATGCATACCATGCACTGTAATATCGAACGATGCTGTCATCGTCATTTTAAAGGAGTGTCTTTCTTTTCATGACACGCGAATTCACTGCCATGAAATGTGAGAGAAACAATTACCTAAATTTATAGAAAGTCCAACGGGAGACTATAAACGAGTATTTTCGAGAACTTTCACGCTCTTTTAAGAAATGGTTAATACTGCAAAAATCTCAAATTTGTACATTTATGACAAATTTAGATCGAATTAATTTTAAAGCCTCAAATCGGTAAACTTCTTACAATTCTACCCTCCATTAGTTTTTATGAAATTTTACCATTAACTTGTTAAGTTTAAGACCAGTTTAGAGTTTTATCTTCTATTTGTCACATATATATATACATATATGTATATATATATATATATATGAATTTGTAATTTTTTGTAGTATTGATCAAATTTTATAGAAATTAACGAATGATAAATTTATTACATATGTGTCAGGAGTTTTGATAGTAAAAGGAATAAATTTAAATAAATTTATTATAAATATATATCGGTTCTTTTACTTTTTTTGGTCAAAAATTTAGTATTGGATAAATTTATTACCGACATTCTGATTTGAGATTTTTCAATGGTATTGATCAAATCGATCTCACTCATGACATATGGTATTCAGACTCACATATCGTAATTCTTCCCTAAAAAAACATAAATATTCCATAATTTCTTAATTGATAATCAAATTTTAGTTTATTATTATTATTATTATTAATTTTGTGATGCAAAAGTTTATCGATCTCCTTCTCACCACCCAAACCTCGCCCAATAAACATCCTCGTTTCCCATGAGCCACTTGCAACAGCCGAGGGGCGGTGGGACTTGCGGGTGGCGGCGAATTTACCCTCTCACCCATGCCTCGCCGCTGACGTCACCGAGCACGAAGCGCGCCGCACGAGCCCACGGAGGTAATTTCGCACCCACCGCCGAAGCCAAAAAGGGCAGTAATCGTTACAAAGAGACCGCAGGACTGTAGAATTTGGTGTTGAACTTTCGGAGATTCTTCTTGCTTTCTTTGCCTTTCTGTCTGCTCCTCCGACAAGAAGAAGGAAGAAGGAAGGAAGGAAGGAAGGGAGAAGAAGAGATGATGGTGGAGCTGTTCGTGCTGGGGTGCACGGGGATCGTGGTGTTCCTCCACGGGGCCAACTTCTTCTTCCACATCCTCTCCCATCAGCTGGCCATCCGGTCCCTCAGGTTCGCTCTTCCGTTCCCCCGCCTCCCGATCCTGATCTTGGCTCGTCCCATTCTCTTGAATTTTCCAGCTTGAATTAGAGGGGGGGAAATGGAGAAACGGGTTCGGTTCGGTTTCTGTAATGTCCTGGAAATTCTCTACCTTTCTTGATGAATTTTTCTTTCCTCTTTTGTTTCCTTTCTTGTGGCTGCAGCTTCCTGGGTTTTGTTGGCTGGTAGGATCCGATCAGAAGGAGGATGGAGAGAACGGACGTTGGAGCAGAGTTGCTTCGACGGCAAGCGGGAAGATGGAGCTTGGCCTCTGCTGATGTAACCAAATTGCAGATAACCTCATTTTGATTGATCTTGGAGGGATTATATATAGGTTATAAATAAGTCTCCAATGAGGGGGATTAAAGCCATTATGTATGACACGGATGTAGCGAGATGATCACGCGAAATTGTAGTCGTTCAGTGTTCGTTTCGGCGGGACTCTCTCTGTGCCCTGCTTTGGACGGAGATAGATAGATGATGGAGAGAGTTCATGCTAGTTTGGAATGATTTGACTGAATTCTGTTTTAGGGTTTAAGTGAAGGTTCATCAATTCGAGTTGAAAACCTCGCTATTGCTATATACAAGATCGACCCTCCGTCCACTCAAGAATGAAGGGTTGTTGATAATTCTGGGAATTTTTCCAAAGGGTAGTTGATCTTCATGTTCTTGAATTGATGCACACTAACTTCAGTGGATAATGCTGCTTCTTCTTCTTTCGATTGATCTTCATGTTCTTGAATTGATGCACACTAAATTCGGTAAATTCAGTTCTCCCCTACACAAGTTTGGGGGCTTTAGGCCTGAAAATTGCGGAACGCTGCTGCAATTCCCTTTGATCATGACTTGACAAGGATTCCCCCTCAGTCAAATCAAAGTCAACATTGTCCCCAGCGTGCATTGCCACAACCTAAAGCAACTACACAGTAGCAATTATGCCCTCTGGTGATTGTGCTGGAGTTCTCTATGTCCAAGGACAGGGAATGAGATCATTTTGTCCTGTTTTGAAGATTTTCTTTTCTTTTCTTTTTTTCCTTGGTTTTCTTTTCTGGGGTTTACTCAAGGTGAATCAACCACCTTGGCTCATGCGGCTAGTGTTCTATCTTATGGTCCTTTCAAGCTAGTTGTGTGGTGACATTGTTCAGCTTTCAAGAGAGCAATTACAGGGTAAATTTCAAGCAAGCTTCTGCAATTACATGGTTCTGCAAACACCGTAAATAAATATAATCACATGCAAAAGAATTGATGATCCTTATGGTTAAAACCTTCCATCCAGTAAAACAAAGTCCTACATTTGGTATGATTCTTATACGGTGGCTAACACGAAGGAAGTAGAACAACGTATGAATACCCATTTGACAAAGCACTTTGCTCTATTAACAAATTAAAGATATTAAAATACTGATAAAATATTTCATGGCATCGTAGTCCATATATAGTAATCAAATGTTTTAAGATTATCTAAATAAGATCATAATACATATTTTATGTGCAAATGAAAATTAGCAAATCAATAATAAATTATTTCGGTCAACGCAAGGAGTTAATTGAAGAAAATTATTTTTTAAAAGAGCTCCATAATATGATAATGTATATTTTATAATTACATGATGGTGGAGAATAATTGAAAAAGTTACATAACAAGATACCTTCTAATTGTTAGGGAGTTGCATAATATAAAGATACATAACATCACAAAATACTTTCACAAATAAATGAGACAATCATTGAAAGACTATACATGACATGATAACCCATATTTGATGAATAAGTAATATTAGAGGATTATTGAAAGAATACGTCTCATTTATACAAAGACAAATAAAATCACACATCATTTCACAAACAAATGGTGAAAATTGGTTTGTGTTTGGATTTTTTTAAGGAATGGTAAGAAAATTTTGATCAACATTGCAAAGCGATCAATATAATGCCGATCAACACAATAATTTTTTTTCAAATAATCTATTGGCAACTATTGATATATAGATATATATTTTCAATTTTTTTTTTGTTTAACTAATATTACTATTCCATAGCTATGATAACAACAACAAAAAGCTTAATTCTGTATCGCACTTTAAGACGTATCTAATTGAAATGTTTTTGTAACTTCTACACATTGTCTCGTACTACTTTTAATTTAGTATCGATTAACTCTCACAAGGGCATAAAGTATGGAGCTGCCAATATTTCACCATGGTGGCATGGATGTCTACTTAAAACAATAAATATTGTAACATGAATAAAAAAAATATCTTAATCGATAATCATGATACAACCAAATTAAAATTAAAAAACAATGTAAAACTGGTTAGCTTGAAGCATCGATGCAAGCAAAATATATCAACTAACTGTTGGTAACGAAATTTTGAAAAGAAAAGGGAAAAATCTGTGAATATTTTACTCTGAAGATAGATCAAGGGAATTCTAGATGTATATGCATCCTTGGAGACTGCGTATTTTCGGAGGATATTCAACGATTCATTTTGTGATTGTCATGGATGATGAGAAATCATCAATTCTTGCCAAAACAAAAGATAAGCTTAGGCATTGGAGGGACAATTCCATAAAAAAATTAAGCTAAAATTTATGAAATTGAGAAGATAATTTCAAAAATTCACATCTAGCTCTCTATGAATAGAGAGGAGAAAACGGATGAGAGAAAGGAAAATATTTTATTCTCGATAAAATTTTGGACAAACAGCTTGTTTTATAATATATTAACGTGGGAAAGCCACAAATGTCTTGTAAATTAACATTGCCGTTCGAAATAATAAAAATACAAGTCCATGGAATGAAGTAACTATCCGCCGGCTGTTTTAAGAGAGCTAGCTAAAGATTCCGTTTTGCTATACAAAAATTGTATATTCCATTATTAATATATGTCTGAAATTTGAATTTAATTTCTCACGGTCGCATTTATGGGAAGCTCAAAAAGGATAGCATGGGATTAATTGGACGCTCTCATTCATTCTGGATAACAATTGGTAAGCTTTTCTCCAAGATTTTTTTTGCCAGGAAACTTGTGCGGCGATGCATTCATTCTTGGCATTGACTTTTTGGTCCACATTTTGGTGTGGTGGGCGAGACATCTGTGCGGGGTGACAAGCAAGTTAACCAAATTATTGCATGGAACGGCTTTCCCACTGTTGATAGTGAAAGCCTTGGATTTTTTGACACGATGATCATGGTGCACCACTTCTAAATGTGCTTCCACTACTCTCTGGATCGTACGACGTTGATTTGAGATTTGCAAGTTCCAACTGATTCACTCAGCTTTCCCCTTCGAAGATAATGGTGTTTAGTTGTGCTTGATGGGGGGTAGCACAAGTGTTTGATATGTGATTGGTATGGTCTAGTAGATGTCCGTACGTATGCAATTCACTTTGGGCAAGCTTTGTATGATGAACGCAAAACAAGTAAATCTAGAGCTAATTACATCGCAAGCCACTTGCCATATGTGATCAAGCCAATAGTTATTAATGACACTATTGAGGTCAGATCATATGATCAACCACCAAATTACAAGCAAATCCAATGGTAATAGGATACGCTCACACTCCCTCTCCATTTACTGACGCTAATAAAGTTGGTCAGAATAGTCAACCCCCGGTTGAAGTTAAACAGAGGCCTAAGTTTTCTAATTAAGGCTAGAATAACAAAAATAACCAACTTAACACTGATCAGAATAATACAAATGATGGTAGTAAGTTGGCAAATCAAAATGTTCAACGGAACATACCTTTGTCGAATGAGAAAAATATTAGCCCAGTTAGACTAATACAAAATATCGATAATGTAAGACCATTCGGCGTAGCTTTATTGCCAAATGTATGAAATATTGCCAATTTGGATAATCAGGTTAGACCAGTATCTCCGCCTAAAGGGCAAGATTGTCAACCTCATCGACAATGTACTAAAAATTTTGATGTTGTATGACAACACTTAGCAGCCGATAGAAGGGGTTGTCGGACCTCTCTATAGGAAGCTACCGGTTTTGTGGATCTCTCCACAGATTGGCAGCGTAAATCTGAATATTGATGGGTCGATTGTCGAAGTAGCTGTTGCTGGGATTTGCCGAGACTCTACTGGGCCAATAGTTGGAGGGTTTGCTGAAAGAGTGGTCGCCTCCTCGGTGCTGGAAACTGAAACCCTTGCTTTGCGAGCTGCTCTATTGTACTTAGAAAATGGTGCAGATCTATGGAAAAGAGAACATGATCTATGGAGAAAAGCTGATCTGCACGCGGCCTTGTGTTTTGACAGCTTATCGCTTATGAATATTATAGCAAGGGTGAGTATGTCGGACCGCCCAGATCAGGAACTGTCTAGATTGAACTGAATCGGCCAATTTGATCCAATTCTTAGAGAGATTGGTCCGATTCCCGATTTCATAAAAAAGGAACCGATGATTGTCAGTCCGATTCCGGGTTCTAGGGGGGAACTTGACTAGACCAGATCGACCCTTTTTTAAAACAAATAGATTTTTTAATTTCTTAAAAATACCAATAAAACTTAAAAATAGTAATAGTTCTTGTATTTTTCTTTTTTTTTTTTTTTTTTGCTAAGTAATTGGTTCCATGGGTCGGACTAGACTGGCCAGTCAGTCCGGTCCAATTTCCGATCCCGAAAATTGGGTCAGTCCTCCCAATTCGATTCCCAATTCCTAAGTGAAACTAGACCAGAACAGAAATTGATCACTTCTAAATCAAGCCCCAAGCCCAGGGGAATTACAGGTTATGTTGGAGGAATGCAAAGATATGCTAGCCCAGTCCAATTCTATTCAACTGGTCTATAGCCCAAGCAAATCAAACTAAATGGTGTATTGGATAGCCAAGTCTCATCGCAAGAAAGTCCTATCGTATGATTGGCGTGTAGAATCACCTTTACTTTTATGGGATCTTTTATTTTCAGAAACCCATAACTTATGTTATCCTTCGTCGATTAATGAACAAAACGTTTCACTTCTCGAACAACAATAACAACAACAACAACAAAATATGAAACGCCCTCATGATGTCAAAGTTTTATTTGGATAAACAAGGTGTTGACAAGGATCGATATTTATAGAACTGTCTTGGAGATACTATTGAATAACTGGATCCATATCGACTGAAACTGGGTTGAACTGAAATGCACACGTCAGCGCTTACTCTCACTATATCCTTCTTCAGAGCCTCCGGAGACACGATAAATATCGAAAGGGGAAGCATCAGAAGAAAGCAGAGCTGCGTAACCAATTTCAGCAACTTCCAAATGCACTGTCTCTGTAGGGTGGAATCCGTCGTAGTATGAGTACAACGTCCTGTTTAGGCATGGAGTGCTGAAGGGAATGCACTGGCCATCATCCTCTTTGACCTTGCAACAGGTTGGACTCGTAAGTGAGGCGCCTGAAAATTAGACAAACGCAATCAATTCCATCTTCAAGTAATGATAGAAAAAGGTAATGAAGTAAAGGGGAGACAAGATGACTTTTTGAATAGATCGGATCGCCCCCACATTCTTCCTAGGATGTAAACCATTGATATTATGCCATAATATATTTATACATCACTTTATATGCATAGCACTCTTGCCATTTTGTAAACCAGTCATTGATATGTTCCTAGCATTGCTCGAAAAGGACTGTCTCAATAAACGATTGTTACACAGAGAGAGAGAGAGAGAGAGAGAGAGAGAGAGAGAGGACCATAGATACCTGGAACCGCATTTGTGGTGACTCCATAAGTGTTTACATAGACGAACTCAGCCCCGGTAAGATTGCTATTCAATTCCTTTATGAGGGGCTTGAGCCTGTCGTTGAATGGCAGAACCAAATCGTCAATCTTGTCGACGCACAGAGATCCGTTGGTCCCATATTCTGCTACTTCTGCTGGGGCGCAACCTATCTCGCTTAGTCCAAAAATTGCCAACCTCCTTGCTCCATATGAATACAATGTCTGGGGTTTGAAAAGGGTAATAAAAAAAATCAGATCCATTGAAACTGTGGATGTTCCAAGTAACAACCATGTGGAACTGATAAAAATGAAATAGATGAAAACTTACCTTCGGGAATTGGAGCTATCCAATGCGTATTAGGATAGAATATTTACCTTCAACTGTTGTTCGTATTGCTCAATCAGTACATCGGCGTATTCCTCAGGTGTGTAAAGCGTGCTGGTGGGGTATATGTCTGGCATCAAGTAGTTGTTGAGGTAATCATTGCTTCCCATCCATATCGTGTATGCGCACTTGTTTAAGTATGTTGCAGCGTCCTCTCCCAACATTTCTCTGATGCGCAAGACCGTGATCAAATGATTTTGCAACTGATGGTTCAAGCTGATGCGACCACCCTATCCAAAGAGCACGTAAAAGATATCAGTTTGAATATATGTATAATATAATAATAGTCAGATACTTAGCACAATCTTCATAAGTGATGTAGGTGTACTGTCTTTTTATGAAAATTATTGCAAAGTTTCCTCATCATCCTCCTGTGCCAAGGTTTTACAATTTCCCTTTTTACCTTGCCTCACTTATATTGTAAAACTCTGCATCCGTCACAGTAAATATATGAGATTTGTTGTCTTTTTAAAAGAGCCTTTGGCTGATATCAATTGAATTGTGTAAGATTCTGCAAGATTAGTGTTAGTACTTGGTATAGGTTCTCCAGTGAATGTGTGTACTTGTGTTTCTGGGAAAACAAGACAAAGGGTGGAAAAGTGATCAACAGAACTTTCATTGGATGGGAAAGGATTACAAGGGTATAAGGATGGGTTAAGTTTTTCAAGTTAGTTTTGTTTTTAAGAAGTGAGCAGTGAAAGCCTCTTTTAGGCCTTTTGGGCCAATATAGTCAGCAAATTATATCTGCTCGTGTGGAAATATTTGCTTCAGTTGTATCTATTGTTTGCGTGCTTGAACCATGGATAATTTATTGGCCATAGATCTTAACCACCAGTCAACCACAAAAATTCACCTGGGATCTTCAAGATGATTGTAGTTTAGAGAATAATGTAGAAAAAAAATGGAACAATTGTTTAAAAAACTCATACACAGAAACATTCAATCAACCCGGAGAAACTGCTATTCATTCTACAAATACTAAAATGGGTGCTAAGTATGTGTGTCTACAAATTTGTGTACCAGTTGTTGTCCCGTTTCATCTCGAATGCCAGCTCCACCAGATGCATAATTCACGCCGCGGAGTATGTCACTGCCGTTTGCGGTAGCAAAGGGTGGAATGTACTCATCAAACCCCAGGAGTTCAGCTGTAACTCGCAGTCAACAGAAATAATAATTAGAAGAACATGGACAGCAAGCCCATGAGCATATATGTTTCTGATAATTAGCTCTAGGATTCGAAGCCACTGTGATTTTGACCAGAAAGCCAATGGATGTTGAACATCTCCGTTTGCGTCCATATCACACGTTCATATCAGAGAGGAGTACGACTAGGCCCACCCGCATGCGTGTAAACTCATGGGAATTTTTGCTTTTTTTAGCAACTTTTTGGAAAAACATTAATTTCCATGAGAAAGCGCGACACAGTGCTCAAGCCGCATTACATTGTGCTTTCGCAATATTCGACATGAACATTCATGAGGGTCGATGGAAAAAAGAAAGGTGAGAAAGCGGACCAATGAAGTCTGCGAAGGTGTGACCGTTGGTGAACCTTCCGGTCGCGCCCTCGGGGAAGTCAACCCCATAGGGAGGATAGTTCGCTTTCGCATCAGTCACGAGATCGTTATTGTTCCCGCTATCACATAGCGAGTCTCCATATATGAAATAACAAGGGACTTGAGGAGCTCCAGCAGCACCGCCCTGCAGATTCGATGAGATCAAGAAGAGAACAGATAGGATAACTCTCCATGCCATCTAGGAAAAAGGGAAGGAAGCTTTCTTTATAAATAACACGCAAAAACGTATTGAATATATGGCAGACGAAGGGTGAGAAGAGCTTTTGAGCTGAACTTAAGCACTGTCAGCTCAAAAGAGAGCAAGAAGGGGACTAGGAGCACAGGCCAGAGAAATGGAGTGACGATGATTTATAGCTAGCCAGGCCAAAGGACAATCAAAGCCAGCCCGATCCTATGAGTAGACTGTTGCTCTTCTTGAAATAAGTCAAATGGAGAGCGTTTTTCACATGGCAAGAGAGCAAGCCAGCTGTCGATCAGAGGAGAGTTCTCCATCCGTCAGTCAATGTCTGGGGTTTTGGCTTCATGCAGGCCTGTGTCTTTTTGCTTCTAAAAGACTTGAATCAACGGGCTATTGAACTAGTCTTCTTCTTAGGATAAAATAATAACTTCTATATGACACTTATTTAAAGATATCATAATTTTTTTCAAGCACTTAACTATCAATTACTTAAGTGTTATTTCCAGCAAATTGTCCCACATAGATTTTTTTCTTAATTTTTCATTTAAAATAAACTAAAGTTCAACTGGAAACTTTGTCTAGCATGGCAAGAGTATAACAAACATCTTCGTTTCTTCTTGTTTCTTCAAAATCTTTCACAATTAGACAACGTTGTTTTAATATTTCCTCTCTTCCGACATTGTTTTCAAACTCTTTCTTTTCCTATCACTTACATGATCACTTTAAAATAAAAATTGATGAGCCTAAATATTCACGTCTAAAAATTTGTGACATTAAAACGATCACTCACGAAGTTATTGAAACTTTTGTTGTCCTTCAATAAGACACTCAAAATTGTCATTTGCCTTCTCAAGTGCTAACTTCAGCTTTTCGACATGTCATGTCGTCTTTTCTAGCAAGGCAAATCACCGATGGCACTCAAGTTTGCGGAAAAACAATTATAATCCTCAAGCGAGCATCATGCAAAAGTTATAACACTCTTTGTTTACTTATTCCCTTTCTCTTTTTACTTTTCTATTCATTTGAGCATTCAACCCCAATGGTGCCCCAATTTTCTTTGAGGAAAAAGGAATGGAAAACCAATTTCAAGGAAAGAATTTCGAAGGATATTATTCTAAGGTTGCGTTTGTTTGAGAAAAATGGATAGCTTTGAAAGATATCTTCTTAACTTTAGTCATTGTCATCGCATACAAAAAAATAAGCCGATGAAAAAAGTATTTCCATTTTTAGCAACAACTCAGGCCTTAACATATTTGTTGATAATGAGGGTTATCTCTTTTCCAAAGAGACATAGATTATCAAAATTAGGAAAATCTTTTCTAAACCATTCAATTTTTCGCGTAAAATGAATAATTTAAAAAATATTTTTTTTAAAAACGATCTCTTATATTGATTAAAATATGAAGTCAATGAAAAAGTTTCTATTATCAATAACAATTTATATCTAAAGATTTTCGTGAACAGCAAAAGTATTTTTCGTTCATTCATATTTGTTGATGACACAAGCCATTGTTACTAGTAAAACTTTTCCAAATCATTGATTTTTCATGAAATAAATGAAAATCTCACTAATAGTTATCGCTTTTATCTTTATATGAACCCTAAAAATCTCTCTCTATGCCTTGCGAACGCGGGACCCGACGGGTCAATAGTGACCATGTAGCTCGATTTAGTAAAGGGAAAGGGACATTGAGTCCGCGACAAAATGCATTGAATATCACATTAATTGAGCCTGGATTTTTCAACCCCCCCGACGACCCACAGGTGACTGGCCAATTAAGAATGCCCGAAACGTCTCCTTCCAATCGCAACCGCAGCCGCAGGTATCTTAAAGCCACGACGCCTGCTTTCAAGCCAATCAATGGCCGCGGGGATTTACATCTAGACCTTAAAAACAAAGGGATAAATTAACAATAAATATCACCGCAAAAGTACAATTTTTTTTAGTCAATTCTACTATATTTCTATTCTAATTTTCACTCTCAGACTTTCGAAACCTACATCTGAAACTATATCGTCCTCACCTCAACCTCCTGAAAAGATGGGGATTCAAACCCCCCACATTTCATTTTCATGTTGGAAAGGTGGTCACTGGAGGAAACCCCAGTGGTTTGCAAAAGTACAATTTGAGTCCTAGATATTTTGAGGAGGGGTGGAGGCATTGGTATCATCTATCCCTTGCTCCATTGGACAAGGAGTCCTTGGCCTGCGAAGAGAGATGGGCGTTGAGCTGGATGGTGTCGGCAGTGAGAGTGCAAAGCTTGGATGCCGTTCGATCAACCGAGTTAGCCAAAACCTAAGAAATGGAAACAAAAAATAAAAAAAAATTATAAAGAAGAAGAGAAATCAGGAGCTCCGGATCTAGAAATTGCAGAATATCTCTAAGAACTCAAAATGGACCTACATTCAGACGATCCTCATCAGCAGAAAATGGAGATATCAAAGCAAAAACAATTAAGAGCAGAACCCTTCCCAAAAAAAAAAAAAAAACAATTAAGAGCAGAACAATGCTCATCAATTACCGGTGGAGGAGCGTCCGACAAACGCAAAGAATGAAGATAAATTCTTTTATCGTGCGATTTTGAATGTTCTTTGGTGAAAAATTCACGAAGCCGATGTGATTAGATCATGTGATCATTAGAGTGTCTGTGTGTGTTCAAGGTTGAAGAAGAAGATCTTCGAGTTCATGGTATTATTTCCTTGTCTTATTGTTAACACCCAAAATTACCCTGGAACCACGTGCTGACTACGGGGAAACAATAAGCGTAACGCCTCATTTTGGTTCATAGAGTTAAAGGACGAACAGCTTTCGTGAAAGCTACTTAACTTGAGGCTCGATGGAATTCTAAAAGCAAATTCTAGAGTCAATGGGAAAGTAATTAATTACCACGTGTCACGCTATGGGAATAGCCCACCAGATTTGAAGATTAAAAGAGATTAGTATTAGAACTCAAGCGAATATAACTGCTACCAGAAATGCCCATAAAATAAGAAACAATTATTTACTTGATGAGTAAGCCGCACAAGCATCGTCGACGAGTCAGGAAGCGGTTGTTTATAGATAAGGTTGCCAAGAAAAATTAAAAACATGGAGAATATCAAGAGCGGCGCCCAATGAAAAGAAACTGAGTAATGGTTACTAGCTCGTTCTATAAATACCACAACCTATTCAACAAAAAACCCCCGAACAACACAATAATTATATTTACTTTATCTTTGCTTTATCCCGTTTTAGCTATAGCTATCAAGATTCTCGTCATCAATTAAGTTCCAGCATGCATCTCTATCTGGTCCAACATTGTCGATTAAATTCCGGTGTTGTTCCACAAGTCCAACATCGTTGATTATATTTCGGTGTTGTGTTTCCTATCCAAGGATATTACTGTTGATTAGATTCTAGCTTTACACCTAAAACAAAATTTGCCATCAAAGTGTAGACTATTTAGCTACTGCATTATTGATTAAATCTAGTGTAATTTGTGCCCAAGAGCAGTTGGTCCTCGAGCCATCCAAATATTAATTATCGAGATTGTATATATAAGTTGATAAATAAAATTTTCCCTTGCATTTGACATTATATGTCCAAATTCAACATAAAACCCAAGTCTCCTATAATAAAACCAAAATGCAACATTTGGTGAAAATTTTTCAAAGGGATCAAAACTGGTGAAACACGCGTCTTCTTCAATCCTTTTTTTTCTTTTAATTTTTGGCATGTTTTTTATGTCAAGCTCACTTAGCACCACACATCGACACCAGGTGTCTGAAATGCAAAGTAAGGTAGGACCACGGCCAAACGGAAACAGAGGGAAATTATTTTAGTTTGAAAAGGGATGTACATCGATCCTGATCTTGGTCCAATTCAATACAGGAAATAACATTTCGTTTCCTTGCATGTGGATAAAAAAGAAAGAACTTAGACGAAGCAGAAAACTGCAAAGAGGATACGACAGGCAAGGAAAATTCTGAAAATCATCTGATTCTGCGAAAAAGGATGTATTCCATCCCGAAACTCGATCCAATTTATAATAAAAAATAACACTTCCCGTCCTTTCGTAGGGGACGAGCAAAACTAAAGCAATTCATAAGGGGAGTACTCGTTTCAATGGTTAATAATTTTTCTACCTTCGACAATGTGCCTGACCTAGTCTTGTTTCATTCGTAGGACGGGCATACCTGTCGAAACATGGAGGATCCCTTTCCTCTCTTAGTCATTCACTTAGGTCTAATGGATTTGAAATTATTTGAATAACCCATTTGGGAGTGAAGCTTTTTGGAAACGAATGGAAAGCGTGCATAGCATTTTCAAAGCTCTGACGCATGTTTAGATGGTGATCTTCATGTCGAGAGTCATTGCTAGTTTGGAACGACCGGATCGAATGTTGTTCAGAGTTTAGGTGAAAAGTTCATTAATTCGAGTCACATAAATGAGCATGCAAGCTCTTCATACATCTCACAGCAACTTGTTGGTTGGTGCACCGTACAACAGAGAATGAAGTTTCTGTTTTCTTGCCATAAACCTCGATTTTGTTATATATGGCGAGTAAATATTATTGCTCGTAATACATGAGTTACGGCGGATGCATCTGGTAAAACCCTTACCTTGTTCATAATCATAATTTCATGCTCGTGAAGCCAATCTTTAACGATTGGCCAAATAATAGAAAAGCCGCTTCGGTAGATTCAGTCAATATAACTTTGCATCCCGTGATTAATCAAGTGCAAATTTTGTTCTACACATATTATTGATAGTTTATTTATACAAAAAGGTACATTGTCCCACAAGAAAAGTATATGAATGTACAGCAATTATCTTTTTTAAGAGATGTGTGCCAATTATTTTTATTTTTTATTTCGAATTAATAGTTTTTTAACGAGTCGTTTTGAAACGGTTTGTTTGTTCACAAAAAGATTACAATAACCAACTTCTCAATTTTCCTTTCTCAAAATATAAAATCTTTGTTTTCGATTATTTTCCTTTTGAGAGTTTTTAGAGAATGATGAGAATTGCTACTAGAATTTTTGTTTGAGAATTGGTTCTATCCTGGAAGATTTTTATCGGTAATCATCAATAATGTTGTGAAGCAAATAATTCCTTCAAGAGGATGTATTCATACTTTAAAATCTAATTCCATTCTTCTCGATTAGCATATGTTTTGTTTTAGTGCTAGCATAGCCATCGTCAACTGTTCCCTTTGTTCTCTGATACAAACATTTGGTTTTTCCTATGAACTCTCATACAGATGGCGTAAGTTTATCAAAATGTACAGAGATTATCACTCTGGAAAATGAGATTCGCGATGATCAATATCCTTTTTTCAGCCCTAAATTAACACTCCTCGTCCCAAGATGATCACACGGGCATGGACGGTCTGGGCTAGAATGGCCGAAAACGTCAATGCTTCGATTGTAACACTTGTAGGGCTCTCAATGCCAAATAAACGACCCGTCCACGTTCGGACAGATGAAGATTGCTTCAATGCGCAATAGGAGTGTGTGCAACCAAACCGAGTCTATCCAGAAACCGAACCGGTCTACTCGAAAAATAGGTCTAGGAATCGATTCCCATTGAAATCGGTCGGGGAACTGGTTTGAACTGGTCTGGGAATTAGTCTCGAGTGATCCAAATCAACCGGACCGGTTTGGGAACCGGTTTTGTAAGCCCAAAAGTCCAAAACCCTATTGTTTTTTTTTTCCCTTGATTTCTAATCTTATAACCGTGCTTTTCCCTCTTGCATGGCGCTTCTCCTTCACCATTCCTCTTCCTCACCGACTCACGATCGCCTTGTCCATCGCATAGGATTTTTATTTTGCCTTATGATGTTTGTTTATGATAATTAGCCTTATGGAAATTTAGTTTCGTTTATTCAAAAATTTCATGCACTTATTTATTACATATGATAAATGATTCAATACAAATTATGATGATTACGTTATTTTCTAACGTATTAAAGTAAAATTCGAAATCATATAAGATATTGAACGGTTGCAAAATAAGTTTCAGTGGAAATAAGGGTTGATCATGGAATTAGATCGATTCCAAAATAGAGTCCAATGCAAATAAGATTGGATATATGATCCAAAAAATGAGAATTGGTTAGGGAAAATGTTATAAACAGTCTCTAAACTTCCACTTAATGTGCAATATCGTCCCTAGACTTTTAATTTGTGCAATTTGATCCCTGAATTATTGATAAATGTCCGATCTAGTCCCTAACTATTTGAGAATTGACCAATTTTGTCCTTAAGCTTTCAATTTGCTCAATTTGATCTATGAACTATTAACAAATGTTCCATCTAGTCCTTCCGTTTGTTCAAACTGTTAAGTAATGACGTGGAGCATTAATTGATGACGTGGAACTAAGTTGGATTATTAGAATTATGAGTCAATATATATCTTTAAAAAGGAAAACAAATTATGAGTCAACTAGAGATGAGAGCACTAATCACAAAAGCAGAAAGAAGAAGTGGTTATGTATATTTTTTTTGAACGATGGCCACAATTTGACCTGTTTTAAAGGTAATTTCCATGTCGATATTCCACGTGTCCTTTTTTATTTTATATTTAAGATATTAAAAGCCATGGAAGCCAATTTCGTTAACTTTAATTAACAGAATGGCGAAATTGGTCAATTTAAAAATAATCATAGACTAAATCAAACATTTATTAATAATTCATTGACCAAATTGAACAAATTAAAAGTCTAGGAATAAGATTGTTTATTAATTGGTAATTCATGATTAAATTGAACAAATTGAAAGCTTAATGATGAAATTAAATATTAGATGAAAGTTTATGAACTATTTGTGATATTTTCCCAATTAATTTTAACAAAATCGAACACTGAGTTCAGATCTGAAACCTATTTATCCTTCACCCGATCACCCTTAACGTGCAAATACAAGTCCCAACACCCCCTGGGACCCTGTAATCTCACTCTCGCCTCGTTCCTCCCTTCACGACAACGCATCGAAGGGACTGGTACCTACCGTCCTTCGGATAAACCCCAGAAGAGCCCCTCCATGTGACGATAACTTCCAAAAATTCAGCTCCCGGTATTGGCGACAGAAATAAATGGAGAGAGGGACCTCCTGGAAGTACGAAAATGTACAATGGAACAGAGAGAGAGGGAGAGAGAGGGAGTCCTGCAGAGCGATTCCCGAGTTGATGTCTAGTCACAATCAGACATGGGTGTGTTTATTATTGAGCAAGTGATGGCGAACGCTCATCACACATTTCAAGTGTGGAATTTTGGCAACCGGGGTACAGAACGTCCAAAATCAATTATCAAGATTGCCCCCCTTATACTGTAAAACCACAAAAAAATTAAGGCCATTACAAGAATAATAATACACGGAATCTGATCATTTAGCACGATGGGAAACAACAGTCAATGCAATACCAAGCTTTTGTGTCAAATTTAGATTTCATGCCTTGCACCAAGATTAATTTGTAAAATGTGGCGCATGATTTTCAAAAGGTAAATGAAAATTCTAATTAAGTTCAAGAAGTAAAAATTATATGAATTTAATATGAACCTAATGCTAGCTAAGTAACGACTTCAAAAAGTATAGGAATAGTACACCTCACGATGGCAAATGAAGAATCATGTTCTAAAAAGTAAGACAAAATGTTTCATAAATCTTACTTTCTAAAGTGAAAAACTTAGCGGAAGATAAAATTTATTCAAGTGAAAGTTGTATATTTTAGGGAGTAATATATGTTTCGATTTCTTGTCTTCTCTCCAGTTTCATATGTTGATGTCAATGGTCATGACTGAGTAAATAATTGCGTGCTAGTGACAAGCTCTGAAAGGGGACATAATGACATTATGTTTTACATATTAAGATGTTTTAGTAATATCACAAAGTAAGAGACAAACCTTGAGAATCCTAATCTAACAAATCTTAAGCAAGCTTTCGTTTCCTATAGATATATAAGGTGCGCATGACAAAATTTATAAAACAGAAATTGATTCCTGGCCAGAAATTGATTTTTTCAATTTCTATTTCAAAAACTAAGAAATTAAAAATTTTAGATTTTGATTTTTTCTTCAAATCTATTTCTGGAATAGATTTCTATTTCAGAAATAAAAAAAATCAATTTGAGTTACTAAATGAATTTATATTCCAAATCTGTTCCGAGAAATAGATAAATAGAAATTTTATCATGCGTGCTTATAGTAATGTACTTAATGTAGACTATATTAATTTTTTCTTTAATGGGTGTAGTTTCCCAGATTTTGAGTATAAAGGTCATTTTTTATAATTATATTTTGGAAGTGTTAAATTCCTGTTGCCAAAATTCCACAATTGACATGTGTGGTCAAGCATCTCCCAGTCACTTCTTGAAAAGTGACCGACCGTCTTCTGGGATGGGGTTATTTCTGTGGTCCTTTCAATTGCCATGTGCTGAATTTCATCTAAAGGATTGAGCTCTGCCCTTCGTCCTTTTTGGGATGGGGTCATTTTCTGTGGTCTTTTCAATTGTCATGTGCTTAGCACCATGAAGCACTGTCCAACACGACGAAACTCCTCTGCCCTTGGTCAAAGCAAAAACCCAACAACCCCGACCCAACAACAACAACAATCAAACCACACCCCCCCTCCCCCGGGGCTGGTTAGGAGGCTGGGGGACCAGGGCTGGTTAGGAGGCTGGAAAATTTTTTATTCAAGAACCGAAAATAACTTATGTAAGCCGCAAAAACGATACCCTAAAATCTCCATAATTAGAATCTAAAACACCTATAATTGAGAATAAAGATTGGTGCACTTGATTTGAAATTTATCATTCTTAATACAAAATATCGATAATTCAAAAGTCAAACGCTTCTTATTTATTGCTTTATGTATTACTAGTTCAATGAGACTACTCCTCATTCTCAACATTAAGTATCTGCTTCTTATGTGAGGATATTTGTTAATCAGGGTTAGAATACACTAGCCAAATTTTTTTTATCGCACATATTAAACTAATTAAAAATATTTGTATCTCACCTTATAAAATAAATTTCGTAAAATAATAAATATCAATTTTCAATTAATATAATCCATGTCAGAAAAACTCGTATGGCTCGTTCATCTCTTAGTAGCAATGTACAAATTGATTTACAATGAAGAGCACCTACTAGGTAAAGACGTAGACTTAACCAATTATTGAGACTTGTATGTGTTTCATGCATTTCTAAGTGGATGGGTCTTGATGCTTATACCAATAAATTAAGAGGGAAGCAATTCATTTTTACTTGTGTTTCTTCTGACTTAATTGATTGGGATCAAATTTGTCGTGCAATGTATTGAACACCACTTTCTGTCTAACTCCCGTGTGTTGCGAAGAATTCATGCCTCATATCACTTCCATCCGCCTTTTTTTCTCTCAAATCAACTTATGAATTCGATTATGCTTTGTTAAGAAGGCTATATCGAACTCCTTTTCTCATTCCTATTAACTTATTTTCCGTTGAAATCTCTTATTATTTAAAAAGAACAACGACATAAATTACGCTTGACTTAAATCTTTGGTTCTCTACATGGATGCTGATCTCGGCTGTTGCTCCAGTCGGTAATCACAGCAAGACTTGTTTATTCGGGCACCTACTAACTGTCCTCCCTAGATAAAGCATCTTCTATAGAGTATTCCTCAAATTTCACAATTTTAGGAGTTCATGCCCACAGCTTATTCTTCTACTTTTATGTTTGGATGGACCTACATATAATGAATTGATGGGTAAAATGATATCATAAAAGAGGAGGACATCGTTGTTTATATCATGAAATGATATCATTTGATCACAGCTTACTCTTCCATTTCAAGCTTAGAGGTACTTTTCTTGTCAATTCGGGAACGAAGGTGGTTGTCTTCATTAAATTTTGGGTTATTGATCTTCATGTTCCTGAGCTGATGCACGCTGAATTCAATAAATGCTCCTCCTCCATCTCCTCAAGTTCGGGGCCGTTTGACCTATAAATTGCACAACAATACTTCTTCAAGTCCCTCTGATCATGCCAAAATCTAAAGCAGCTTTATACCTTAGCAATTATACCCTCTGGTGATTATGCTGGAGAGTTATATGTCCAAGGATATTAAATGAGATGATCTTGTCCTGATTTGAAGATTTTCCTATTTTGCTTGATTTGAACAAGAGGGCACTCAATGTTAAGGCGTTAATTCATTCATAGAGATGTTTTGAAGATCTGGGGTTTACTCAAGATGAAGCAACCACCTTGATTCATGGGGGCTAGTGTTCTTTCTCATGCTTCTTTCAAGCCAGTTGTGTGATGACATCGCATGGCGTTAGTGTTCTTCATTGAGCCACGTTTCAGGCTAACGTGCGAGTTGTACCCAATAATTTTTTTTTAGGGTACTTTAGTAAATCTCTAATCTTATATTATTCTTATACATATTCTGGAAACAAAATTGAGAATTGTGCATATTCTGGCAATAAATAAGAGCTCGCATTATTTCCACCCTATTATTAGTCGAGGCACCTTTTTTTTTTATATTGAATTGACTATATTATCTCTTACAAATCTCACCCTTGATTTAAGATTATGTTTTATCTTTTTTTTTCTTCTTTCTCTTTTGTTTTAATTTTTTTAGAGATGAAACTACTCATACTCCTCTCAAACAACATTTATTAAGGTTAAATGTGGGGCCAATCTTGATTTAAGACTATTGTTTGCCTTCTTTTTTTTCTTTTTTCTCCATTTGGAACAAAATTGGTGTACCTCTTTTCCGAAAAAATAGTTTATTAGATCATTATCTAATCATTAAAAATTTCAAATAGGAATGCCCTCCTTTTCTTAAAAAATGATATGAAGTAAAGTCTACTTCAAATAAGGACAAAAAATTGTCATTAATATCAAATAAGGGCCTGACTCGTCGGGCGGTGAACATATGCATATCTAGCGCATCTTCTAGTGGCCTAGTTAGAGGTATTTTTGTCCAAAAGATTTTTTTATTTCACTTTATCTTCTTTGTTTAAACAAAAAAAAAAAAATCATGAGGCATTAGAGTAAAGCCATCCAAATCGAGGCCCCACAAGGCGATACTAGAGGGCGGTGGGGTAATTGGAGAAGCCATTGATCCGGGAGCGATGGTGGAAAGAAGGGACGAAGAAGGAGATGTGGGCGTCCCAGTTGTAGTCCTAACAAAAGACAAGATTGTTGGTGGAGCTTTGCAGATTTGGGAGAGGACGTGCTTGCAAGAGAAGAGGTTGGTAGAGTGAACGTGGTGGTTGTAGAGAAGGCAGAGTTTGGCTGTGTCCCTCTCATACTTTTCTTTCTTTCTTTCTTTCTTTTTTCTTTTTTCTATTTTTCCTCTTTACTCATCTTCTTCTTCTTTTGGTTCCAAGCCATGGATCTTCTTCCTCCCCAATTTTGCTTCACCGTGGTACAGTCGGGGGCATTCTCTCCTGTCCTGTGTGGCCTCAAATTCAACCCCTTCACAAACACCATGGTCGTCTCTTACATTCGCACTCGCGTTGAAACCTTCTCTCAATTCAAAATCTTTTGAATTAAAGATGAATATCGATGGATATGTTAAGCACTTCAAAAAAGAGAGATTGTCATATTTTGTATTTCTCATGTGCCAATTTGAAACAATCCCAGCAATCCTTACCCAAAAAATGGTGAACCCCAATTTTAACTAGTGAAATATTGTTCAAAAACATGGGTAGATGGACAAAAGACAATGATATAAACCGTGATTAACCAATGAATTTGGGTAGATGGACACGACAGTTCCTAATTGGCATCCACAGATTCCCGTTTTGTAAGAGAGAAAAGATGAAACTTCCAACAATAAACACCAGGACATGGAACTTTTTGCATGATGATACCGCTATTCAAGTACCATCCATGAGATGAAAGACATCACAAAAGTGCTCTCTCATTTGCTGCTCATACTTACATCACAATCATGGGTAGACGTAGATGTCTCTCCCTATTTGTCTGCCCAAGAGAACACAGAAAATGGTGCACCAATCCCAGTGTTCTTGATCTAGGCAATGCCTATCTTTAACATCGACGAAGAAGATGATGAACAGGGACAATCATGGGTGGGTTCAAGAAGAAGATGAATAAGGGAAAAGAGAAATGAAAAAAGAATAGTTATTGCACGAAAATATCCCTAATCAGACCACCGGAATATGCACTAGAGATACATCTATTCACTGGCCGGCAAAGCAGGTCCTTATTTGAAACTAAATGACTACTTTAGCAAAACAGGTCCTCATCTTTGTCATTCACCTAGGTCTAACAAATTTGAAAATATTTGAATGACCCATTTGGGGGCGAAGTATTTTGGAAACAAATGGAAAGCGTACATAATGGCCCGCATTTGCATTTTCAAAGCTCGTGGCGCTTGTTTAGATGGCGATCTTCATGTTGAGAGTTGCTGCTAGTTTGGAACGATTGGGCGAGTCAAATTAACCGATGGTAGCGAGCTAGCAATCAATTAATTTGACTTGCCTGTTCGGTCGTGCCAATTCTACAGTGGGCATTGCACTCACATTTTCTCACATCAGGCACGGAAGACTACTATACCTACCTACCCAGTTGTAGCTAGGAACTAAAGTTCCTCATGTGGTGTCTACATTTACCACCAAAGAGTTCCTAATTTCCAATCAATCTTTTTCTTCCCGATTTAGAGAAAATACAAGAGTGATATTGCGGGGTCTCTCACCCCAGGACAAATCTCCTGCCCGTTTCTTCCCCTTAAGCATTTTTAAGGACAACACTCAGGTTTTCCTTTATATTGAGTCATTGCTAGTTTGGAATGATTGGATCGAATGTTGCTCAGGGTTTAGGTGAAGGGTTTATTAATTTGAGTCACAAAAATAAGAATGCAGGCTCTTTATACATCTCATGGCAACTTTTTGGTTGGCGCCTTACAATAGACAATGAAGTTTCCGTTTCCTTGCCATAAACCTCGTTTTTGCTATATATGATGATTAAATATTATTGCTCGGAATACATGAGTTACGGTGGATATATCTTGTAAAACCCTTAGCTTGTTGATAATCATAATTTCATGCTTACGAAGCCAATCCTTGACAATTGGCCAACTAAAAGATAAATTGCTTTCGCGGATTCAGTCAATGTTAAGTGTCAATCTTGATCTACACATGTTATTGGTAGTTTATTTGTAAAATAAACAAAGAAGTGACTTGTCCAACAATAAAAAGTTATGAATGTATGGCGGTTATGTTTTTTTAAGGTGTGCTTTGTCCCACATAAAAGAGATAAGAATGTGTGCTGGTTATTTTTATATTTTTATAACGAGTTTATAGTTTTTTAAGATGCTAGTAATTGTGTCCTTTCAAAATGGTATGTTTGTTCACAAAAAGATTATGCTATTATATATTCATCAACTGGTCCAATAACCAACTTCTCAATATTCCTTTCTCAAAAAATACAACCATTGTTTTTAATTATTTACCTTTTGAGAGTTCTTGGAGAATTACCAGAATTGCTACTAGAATTCTTGTTTGAGATTTGGTTATATCTTAGAGAATTTTTTACCTGTAATCATCAATAATATTACAGGGCAAATAATTTCTTAAAGAGGGTGTAGTCAGGCTTCAAAATCTGCTTTCATTCTTCCCGATTTTTTTAACATGTTTGTTTTAGTGCTAGCCTAGCCATCCTCAACTGCTCCCTCTGTCCTCTGACATAAACGTTTGGTTTTTCCCATAAACTCTCACGTAGATGTCCTAAGTTATCAGAAAACACAAAGATCATTGTTCTGAAAAACGCGATTCTCGATGATCGATATCTTTTTGGGCCCTCAATCAACACTCCTCGTCCCAAGATGATCACACGGGCATGGACAGGCCGGGCTAGAATGGCCTAAAACGTCAATGCTTCGACTGTAACACTCGTGGGGCTCTCAATGCCAAATGAACGACCCGTCCACAGTCGGACAGATGAAGATTGCTTCAATGCGCAAATACATGTCCCGACACCTCCTGGGACCCTGTAATCCCACTCTCGCCTCGTCCCTCCCTTCACGACAACGCGTCGAAGGGACTGGTACCTACCGTTCCTTCGGATAAACCGTAGAAGAGCCCTCCCATGTGCCGATAACTTCCAAAAATTCAGCTCCCCACATCGGGAACAGAGATCATGGAGAGAGGAAGCTCCTGACAGTATGTAAATGCACGATGGACCGGAGAGAGAGGGAGAGAAAAGGAGTCCTGAAGAGAGATTCACGAGCTGATGTCTAGTCACAATCAGACATGGGTGGGTTTATTATTGAGCAAGTGATGGCGAACGCTCATCACGTTTCAAGTGGGGAATTTTGGCAACCACAAAAAAATTAAGGCCATTACAAGAATAATAATATTCGGAATCTGATCATTTAGCACGATGGGAAACAAAAGTCAACGCAAGACCAAGCTTTCGTATCAATTTTAGACTTCGTACCTTATACCAAGATTAATTTGTAAAATGTCGCGCACGATTTCCAATAGGAAAATGAAAATTCTCATTGAGTTTAAGAAGAAAAAATCATATGAATCTAATGCTAGCTAAGTAATGACTTCAAAAAGTATAGGGATGGCGCACTTCAAGATGGCAAATGAAAAATCACAGCATAAAAAGTGAGACAAAACATTCCGTAAATATTAGTTTCTAGAGTGAAATATGGGAAAATTCGACAAAACTTAGCGGAAGATAAAATTTATTCAAGCGAAAGTTATGTATTGCAGGGAATAATATATGTTTCGGTTTCTCATCTTCTCTCCGATTTCATGTTGCTCGTGTTTGAGTTTTCGCTTTGGTAGCCCTAATCACACCAAAACATCAAACTAGTAACATGTATTTTAAATCTATGTTGGTGTCGATGGTCATGGCAAGGTAAATAATTCTGCGCTAGTGACAAGCTCTAATGGAGACATAATGACGATATGTTTTACGTATTAAGATGATTTAGTAATATCACCGAAAAAGACATAAATCTTGGAAATCCTAATCTGACAAATCTTAAGCAAGGGATATTTAGTGATGTGCTAAATGTAAATTACATTTACTTTTTCTTTGATGGGTCTAGTTTCTCACAGTTAACAGTATAAAGGTCATTTTTGGCAATTACATTTTGAAAGTGTTAAATTCCTGTTGCCAAAATTCCACAATTGATATGTGTGGTCAGCATGTCCCAATTACCTTTTGGAAAAGTGACCGACGGTCTCCTTAGCTGTTTTCGCCATTATTACTCACGTCAACGTGCAAGAATTGAGCCTTGCCCTTCGTCCTTTCTAGGATGGGGTTATTTTCTGTGCTCTTTTCAATGGCCATGTGCTGGAAATTCATCTAAAGGAGAACATGGGGAAGTTCGTAGCAATTTGGATCTCATATCTCTACTTAGCATTGTGAAGCACAGTCTGACACGACAGAACCTTTGACCTTGGTCAAAGCAAAACACATCACCCTCAACATTGAGTATACGATTCTTACGTGAGGATCTTTGTTAATTAGGGTTAAAAGGAGAGATTTCAAGCCATAGGACCTCTCACCACAAGTTGAGCTTTACTCAACCCACACTAACCAGCCACATATTAGATTTTTTTTTATCGCACATATTAAACTAATTAAGAATCTTTATATCTCATCTTATTGAATAAATTCTATAAAATGATAAATATTAATTTCAATTAATATAACCCATATCAGAAAAACTCTCACAACTCGTTCATCTCTTACTAACAGTGTGCAAATTGCTTTACAATGAAGACCACCTGCATAGGTAAAGACTTAGACTTAACCAGCTCTTGAGACTTGCGTGTGTTTCATGCATTTCTAAGTGGACGGGTCTCAGTGCTTATACCACTAAATTAAGAGACAATCAATTCATTTTTACTCATGTTTCATCTGACTTGATTGGCTGAGGATCAAATTTGTCATGCAATCTACTAAACGCCACTTTCTGTCCAACTCCCGTGTTTAGCAAAGAATTCATGTCTTGTATTACTTTCATCCGGCTTTTTTCTCTGAAATCAACTTATGAATTCAATTATACTTTCTTAACGAGGCTATATCGAACTCCTTTTCTCATTCCCGTTGACTTATTTTTGGGTGAAATCTCTTATTATTTAAAAAGAACAATGAAATAAATTACACGTGACTTAGATCTTTTGTTCTCTACGTGGATGCTGATCCCAGCTGTTGGTCCAGTAAGTAATTACAGCAAGACTTGCTGTTTATTCGGGCATGTACGAACTGCCCTCCCTAGATAAAGCATCTTCTGTTGGGTATTCCTCAAATTTCATAGTTTTAAGAGTTCACACCCAAGACTTATTCCTCTATTTTTATGTTTGGATGGACCTACATTTAATGAATTGATGGGTAAAATGATATCATAAAAGAGGAGGACATCGTTGTTTCTATCATGAAATAATATCATTTTATCACAACTTACTCTTCCATTTCAAGCTTAGGGGTATTTTCTTGTCAATTCAGGAACGGAGGGGGTTGTCTTTAAAAAATTTTGGGTTATCGATCTTCATGTTCTTGAGATGATGCACGCTGAATTCAGTAAATGCTCCTCCTCCATCTCCTCAAGTTCGGGGCCGTTTGACCTATAAATTGCACAACAATACTTCTTCAAGTCCCTCTGCTCATGCCAAAATCTAAAGCAGCTGCATAACTTAGCAATTATGCCCTCAGGTGATTATGCTGGAGTTTTATATGTCCAAGGACAGTGATTGGGATGATCTTGTCCTGATTTGAAGATTTTCCTATTTTGCTTGATTTGAAGAATGGAGGGCACTCAATGTTAAGGCGTTAATTCATTCTCGTTGATGTTTTGAAGATCTGGGGTTTACCCAAGATGAAGCAGCCACCTTGGTTAATGGGGGCTAGTGTTCTTTATTATGCTCCTTTCAAGCTAGTTGTGTGGTGACATCGCATGGGGCCAGTGTTCTTTATCGAGCCACGTTTCATGCTCACGTGCGCGTTGTACTCAATAATTTATTTATTTTTTATGGGTACTTTAGCAAATTTCTAATCATCTATAATTCTTAAACATATTTTGGGAACAAATTTGAGAATTACACATATTCTGGCCATGGTCTGCGCTATTTCTATCCCCTTATTGACTCATGACGCCCTCTTTTATATTAAGTTAACTATATTATCTTTTACGAATCTCACCCTTAGTTTAAAATTATTTTAATCTTTTTTTCTTCTTTTTTGTTTCAACTTTATTAGAGACGTCCTCTCAAACAACATTTATTAAGGTTAAATGCGAGGCCACTCTTGATTTAAGACTAATGTTGGCCCTTTTTTTTTTCCTTTTTTTCTCCATTTGGAACGAAATTGGTGTCCTGCTTTTTAGAAAAAAAATAGTATATTTGGTAGATTGTAAACTAATTACCGTGTTTCCAACAAACAATAAATTAAATATTTCTTAATTAATTGTATATTTCTTTTTTTGTACTAGGAAACTATTATTTAAAAGATATCTTAAGCACAACTAAGAGGATAATCTTTGAGTGAATTGTAATATAATGCATACATCTACTACAATATTCGTTTTTTCAAAGTAAATGTGTACAAAAAATAGAAGTCAAAAAATTCACAATCACGAGGATAATCTATGAAAATAAAGTGAACAATCTGCATATAAAATTAACATTTCTTTACTCTGATATATGATTGGTGCTTGCTTAGATTATAATAATGGGAGATAAGTTCAGAACAAACATGAAGGGTACATTAAAATATAATGTGTGGAAGAAACAGCTAGGATGAAATAAAATTATTGGGAAGTGATGTTAGTAAGTTTTTCTTTTAGTGAAATTAGAAAAAAATGAGGAGAAAAGTTAAAAAAAAAAATTATATTAAATCAAAAGTAGGATCCGCAAGGGATAATGTAGTCAATCCACTGTGATAAGGGGTTGTCAAGAGGTGAAAATAGCGCAGGGCATTAAAAATCTGTAGAAAATATTATACATTAAGTCAAAGTTTGGAAGTTGTTCATTTCATTCTTCATTTATAAATTTGCATCTTGTGGTATGATAGCTCCATACATACAATCTTTGTTTACAAAGAGGTTCTTCTATTGCATTTCGACAACTAACCTTAATCTTTGAAACTGATGATTGATTTAAGGAGGGCCTAAAAATCTACTATAACACATGTTTTGTATGGAATAGGATTAATATCACAAAAAATTTTAAATTGATACTATGACGAATTTATTACAAACTACTTTTTTTTTATCACAAAAATCCAAACTTTTACACCTATAATAAATTTATCCTCTATTAGTTTCTAATAAATTTTACTATTAAATTACTGAGTTGAATAATATGTAGCAATTGACGAGTGTACTAATTTGGAGTTGTACCCTAAGTTCGTCATAAAAATACCAGTTTGTGGTTTTTCGTAAAATTAATCAAATTTAACAAAAACTAATGGTGGGCAAATTTACGGCAAATGCATATAAGGCGGTGCTTGTAAATGTTAAGGGACAGAATGTATCTTCTCTAGAAATAATATTGTGTAATTTACTATGAATCCCTAAAACTTCTCTCTTCTCTTTATTTTTGCTTGGTATGATTCTTTAAAACTAGGAATATTCTGATCAATCCTAATAGTATACTCTACCCTAGAATTTTCTATGACATTAATCAAAAATCGAAAAGGAATTTAATGACTAACAGGCGGTCTCTATTCTAAGGCCAAGAAAGGATCGTGCGTGTAGGATAGCATATTTGCCACAAATTGTATTTTCGTTTTCTCTTACTTACATGATAGGTAAATTTTCTAATGGTCAAAAAGTTAATTTTAGATAAATTTATCATGTAACATTAATTCTGTGAAAAATTGCCAGGAAAATTAGCTTGAATCACGGCGTATGGAAGCGCTCGTCCTCGGAGAGATCACCACGGGACCTTTCGAGTTCGAAACCTGTTCCCAAGGCCGTCTTCTAGGGCGGCCGCTCCTGGGCTTCAATCTTTCGGAGCACATTCAAAAAAAGCTTTCTTGAATTTCGAATCATCCTAGACCGACCGTCCGGACGGACATCACATCAAACCGTCCACTTCAAACCCGTGCGCTTGCCCCGGACGAATGACCAGATGGATTCTCTCTCAACGACTTTACCTGCCATTTGAATCCACTGCTCTGTCAAACCGTTTCCTGAACTTCTCCAAACCCCTCCGTGCATACACCGGATTCATCCATGACCTGCAAAACGAGGGCAGTGTCCTACCCGCCTCCTCGTACTACTCCAAGCTGCTGTCGCAATGTTGCGCGTCCAAATCTCTAGTTCAGGGCAAGTTGGCTCATACCCAGTTGACCAAACTCGGTCTGTCCGAGGACCCGAAGCTCCGTATCCATCTGATCACCTTGTACTCGAAATGCCGGGATTTCGGGTATGCCCGGAAGCTGGTCGACGAAAGTCCGGAACCAGATTTGGTTTCTTGGTCTGCTCTGATATCTGGGTACGCTCAAAATGAGCATGGGCTAGAGGCCATCTCGGCCTATCGCGAAATGCACGGGATGGGTGTTAAGGGTAATGAGTTCACTTTCCCTACCGTTCTGAAATCGTGCTCCATCAGAGGGGATTTGGTGATGGGGAAGCAGGTACATGGGGTTGTGGTGGTGACTGGATATGACTCGGATGAGTTTGTTGCAAATGGCTTGATTGTCATGTACGCGAAATGTGGAGAGTTTGGGGATTCAAGAAGGGTTTTCTGCTCGATCCACGTGAAGAATGTTGTTTCGTGGAATGGCTTGATCTCCTCTTACGTGAAGAGTGACTTTCTCCAGGAGGCAAAGGAGATGTTTGACGAGATGATCCTAAGTGGAATAAGACCAAGCGAGTTTAGTCTGTCTACCATATTAAATGCGTGTGCAGGTTTGGGGGATTGTATTAAAGGAAGGAAAGCACATGGATATTTGATAAAGCTCGGATATGAATCAGACCAGTTCTCGCAAAATGCTCTTGTTGATATGTACGCAAAAGCAGGGGATCTTGAAGATGCAATAACTGCCTTCGAGGAGATATTGCAGCCTGATATTGTCTCTTGGAATGCAATAATTGCTGGATGCGTCCTCCATGAACAAAACCATCAGGCTTTGAAATTATATACGCAGATGAATAGATCAGGAATATTTCCAAACTTGTTCACCTTGTCAAGTGCTCTTAAAGCTTGTGCCAGTATGGAGCTAAATTATTTGGCCAGACAGTTGCACTCCATTGTGATAAAGCACGACACGAAGGCAGATAGTTTTGTCAGGGCTGGACTTGTCGATATGTATTCTAAATGTAGTTTAATGGAAGAAGCAAGAATGGCCTTCGATTTGATGGCGCAGAAGGACCTAATTGCATTGAATGCTCTAATTTCTGGATATTCACAAAACGGAGAGGATGTGCAAGCTGTGTCCCTCTTTGCTGAGACATACAAAAGTGAGATAGGTTTTAACCAAACGACTCTATCGGTCATTCTTAAGTCAGCCACCGGCATGCAGGCTATTGATGTTTCTATGCAGGTTCATGCTGTTTCTTTAAAATTGGGTTTTGATAATGACAGTCAGGTGGCAACAAGCCTCATCGATGCATACAGTAAGTGTGGGAACATAGGAGAAGCAGCAACAGCTTTTGAGATTTGTGCAGCTGGAGATTTAGTGGCTCTCACATCTATGATTGCTGCTTATGCACAATGTGGACAAGGCGAAGAAGCTGTAAAGCTATACCTAGAAGTTCAACGCAGAGGCCTCAAGCCAGATCCGTTTGTTTGCAGCTCTCTTTTAAATGCATGCGCAAATTTATCAGCATATGAGCAGGGGAAGCAGGCACATGTTCATGTCCTGAAGTTCGGGTTCATGTCAGACGTTTTTGCAGGGAACTCTCTGGTTAACATGTATGCAAAATGTGGCAGCATAGATGATGCCATTTGTGCTTTTGATGAGATACCCGACAGAGGAATAGTTTCTTGGTCGGCTATGATTGGAGGATTCGCCCAGCATGGACATGGAAAAGAGGCCTTGCGATTCTTTGATCAAATGCTGGAAGATGGCATCACACCCAATCATATTACTTTGCTTAGCGTCCTGTGTGCATGCAATCACGCAGGCCTGGTAGATAAAGCGGAACGCTATTTCAAATCCATGGAAGAGTTGTTCGCTATCAGACCTACACAAGAACATTATGCTTGCATGATTGATATCCTGGGCCGAGCAGGTAAATTAGAGGAAGCGGTGGATCTCATTGAAACAATGCCATTTCAAGCTAATGGCCATGTTTGGGGGGCAATTCTTGGTGCTGCGAGAATCCATAAGAATGTTGAGCTTGGCAAACGGGCAGCAGAGATGTTATTTTTTCTTGAGCCAGAGAACTCAGGGACCCATGTTCTTCTCTCAAATATATATGCATCCGCTGGCATGTGGGGAAAAGTTGCCGAAGTGAGGCGACTCATGAAACACAGTAAGGTGAAGAAGGAACCAGGAACGAGCTGGGTCGAGTTGAAGGACAAGGTCTACACCTTTATAGTAGGAGATACAAGCCATCCTAGGACGGGGGAGATATATGCAAAGCTTGATGAACTGAGTGAGCTTATGAGCAGAGCCGGGTACGTGCCTATGGTGGAGATAGATCTCCATGATGTAGAAAGAGGCGAGAAGGAGAAGCTTCTTAACCACCATAGCGAGAAACTAGCCGTGGCTTTTGCTTTGATTGCTTCTCCTCCTGGATCTCCTATCAGGGTGAAGAAAAACCTCCGCATCTGCATCGACTGCCATAACGCTTTTAAGTTCATATGTAAAATAGTCTCGAGGGAGATTATCATAAGGGACACCAATCGATTCCACCATTTCAGGAACGGTTCTTGTTCATGTGGAGATTATTGGTGAAACTAAAATCTCGAGACATGCTTCTCCATGTTGTTCCGGGCAGGCATCATTATTGTGTTCTTATGTTCCCATTGAATCATAAGCTGAAGCCGAAAGCTAATGGCAGATTCTTTTTAGGTTTGCCTCTGCTGCTTCTATGGGTAAAAAGCTAAGTGACGGTTGCTGCTAATCATGAGATTGCGTAAATCATCAAATTCGGAACAACAAATCTTCTTGAAACAACAAAATTCTGATTGTGCTAAAGGTCGACTTCATGCCAGACCGCTTCTCTTGCAGCACATCTTATGTATGAAGTACATTCAACAAATTTACAATAGGTATGAAAAGAATGGTATTTTGTTCCCTCTGTTTTAATCACATTAGCATCATCGCCTCTTCTGACATTATCGTCAACAAAGAATACTTGACCTTAACCGAAATCCTTCCACCTTCTGTACACAGCTTGGCTCCGGTCACCACCCAATATCCAGGAGGGTCCTCCGGGCCCCTGACCATTTCTTTCGTGTCGACAAAATTCGTCATTCTTGGCATCTTCTGCGGCAATGGCGGGCCCCCAGGATAAACCGCCGAGTTCAAATCCACCTTCGCTGGCCTCTCTGGTGGGATCGGATACAGCCCCCCGCTAAACCTCGTGCTGATGAACGACGAAAATACCCCCGATTTACGAGATATATTCGATGGTCCATCCCATTCAGATCTCCGGATCTTTGCAGATGCTACCATAGAGAATCCTAACCTTAGGAACAGAACCTTCTTCATGCCTAAGACCTTAACTTCGAACCAGGCCTTCGTCGCGATGGAGGCTGAATCATCGATCCGCGAGCCATCGTATTGCACAGCAGCTGTGCACACATGCGAGAAGATGCTCCACTTGACAGGTTCAAAGTAGGCTCGTTCGTCCGGAGCGTGGCTAGGCTCATAAGTGTGGTCTTCCGAGATCTCAAGGGTGTCGGGGAGATGCGTCAGGTGTTGGAGATGGATGGCTAGATGGTCACTTTTCTTCCCTTCCAGGTACAGGCGAATACCTGTCACTGGTCGGTTTCCGGTGTCCACCTGCAAGTTGCAAGTTACAGACACCATTGAGCAAACGTAGTAGTTTACTGTTGCTTGTATTTATTTGGAATTACAAATACAATACTCACTACGTGTAATCACCTAAATTACTAGCAGGACTCATCCAAATTATTGTCCATAATAGACAATTTGTCCACACCACTGGATCAGTGGCCATATCGTTCAATCATAAAAGTCAATAATATAGATGGGATTGTTAAAATTTGCAGTCTCAAAGTAAGCAGATTCAAAATCAAGATGCTGAACTGGTACTGCTATACTAGGATCCTCCTTTTGCAAAGGTGTAAAGTGATGCCAATGATGATTCAAGTATGTGAAATCCAAATCGGCTCAGCTTTACAACCTTCATGAGTATAAACATAATCAAAAGAACTACCTAAAGAACTCGCCTCAACATAAACTGAAAGCAAGGTCGGCGGACGAACATCAGGACACTGTAAAGTGATTCATTGTTTCAAGAAGCTCGAGTTGGAGAAGGAATAAAAAGCGACATCTTCATCAGGCTTCTCATCAAGACTTACATGCAATAAACCAAAATAAAAAAATTTAAGGAAACTAAATTAAATATCCATAAAAGGAGGCACAAAGCAACACATGATATCTCACGATGCTATGTCATCATACAGACTTAACTAGTCTCTACCCTCAGCCTCTCACAATGTATGCTTCTACTACGTAGAGGCATCCTGCATGCATGAAACTCCAATTCTTGGAATCTAGGCAAGCGCCACATTTGTGTACTTTTTGCAGAATGAATTACCTGAAAGGTATTAACATAGAGCTTAGGACCCATAAAAGTGAACTGAAGTGTTGGAGATGGGTGCTTTCTCCTTCTTGGTCCAAGGGGAAGATCAGCATATACAGGGGCCCATTGCCGAGGCAACTGGAACTCTAGAAATTGATGGAGCTCCTCTATGGGCGGCTTGTCTGAACAGTTTAGCAAAAGTAAAACAAGGATTCAGTTGATACTGACCAGAAGCACTGCCGAGCAACATTGGTGGTAGATGATGTAGCATGCGAAAGACTTTCTCAGGCATACAATTAAAAATTTCAAGTAAATACGACCTTCTGAAAGACCATAATAAGATTGATGAAGCCACAATAGAAGTGAATAGGATGAAACCAAACACAATGAATGGCAGCAGATGAGCAATACTGTAATTCAGCTCAAAATCATTTGAAAAGTTCAGCAGCTAACTGCCACTAGGTCAAGGACATGACCAAACATGGGTCCATTACTCTATAAAAGATATAGTGATAGGGTAAGCATAAGGAGAAGTATACACACATCGCAGGTACAGATTGACTGCATGGCCTAGAAATCCATTTCCCCGTACACCACTCAGCAGCGAAGTTATGGGCACGAAGGACATTGATATAACATTGGGAGACTGAGATATTGTTGAGAGCCAATGGTTATGACTTTGACCCACATCAATTCCGCCCTTCCTAACAGGTATACTCTCAAGATCCTACATGAGAATTAGAGATGTTAATGAACAGGAGAACAGCAGAACCTTATTCTTTATAAGGAAAACTGTTGAGTGAGTGCAGCTCAAGACACGATCTTCAACAGAAGTACAGAAATGCTTACCTTGTTTTTTGAGGGAGTAGGTGGCCTAAAATTTACTCCATGGAAATTCCCAGTCATGAGGGTTTCACCCTGCAAAAACATACATGAACATTAAACTATTTTACGGTTGGATTACCACCTAGAATTTCTCTCTGACCGGCCCTCTTCCTGAAGAGATATGTCAAGAAATCAAAATAGCAAACCATGATATGGCACAAAGCATTCCAATGAACCTTTTAGCAACAAAACGAGGTCAATGACACATATCACATATAAGTAACCACAACTTGCCAGATCAATCAATATGATTTAAGAGAGCACTATAGGTCCAGAGAAGTTAGGCGGTGATTGTGTCTTGTACTGCACTGCCTCAATGCAATCAAATTCAGAGGAAATTAAAGAAAACAAGTAAGCCTGATATCAAAGCAACTCAATGTATAAGCAACAACTTGCTCACAAATGTCCTTCTTCACATGCATACACTTCAACAAATGAAAAACAACATTATAGTCCCAAAACGAAGACGTTCAATGATACAATATTGGTCGATTTCCCACAGAGGGCCAACATTCATATGAAAGCAGTTGCATCCTTCTGGTGCTTTCCAGGAGATGCATTTAACATAACTTCATAATGGAAATACTTAAAGACAGACATGTTGATTCAAAGCTTCTGCGTACCTTCAATTTGGCTGAGAATTGAGACAGATCTGGTGACGAAGTTTTATTAGTATCTTCAGAAAATCTCTCATCAGCTAATTGTTTCAGATGGTTCTGAACATCAGTGGGCTGAAGATGTGAGTTCTGCAACTGCTTCACATGAACTACATCTTTACCTCCCATCTTTACCCCGACCACGATATGAGTACCGTATTTCTCAATAAACCTGGAAATAGTGTCGTCAAACACCGGCAATATCCATGAGATGAAAAGTATCATCACGTCTTTTGATACTTTTGACTTAAAGGGCAACAAAGCAATCTCATGCTGTTTAGAACTTACTCGGCGAGGGCGAAGGGGTCCCACGAACTGGGCACATCTTGTTTAACTTGCTCAGAAAGCGTTAACTGAGATCTATCCAACTCGATGCTGTAGAGGGTCATGAACCAACCATCAAAAGCGAGGCTTTTTACAGCAGATGCATCCTTCTGCCAGCAGCCCTTAAAGTCGAACATGGTATTGAACATGCCTGATGGTATTTTACCAGATAAAGAAAGTTCCTGATTGAAATGCTCTGACATCTGCAATTATAGAGAAGGCGAACTGCTTAGGAAACAGAATGCAACAGCCAACCTAGGGGCACTACCTTGATGCAACAGCATAGCGAGGTCAGAAATCAACATGAAAGTGAAATACTGCTCATGCTTCAATTGTAGTGATGCTAAAATCAGTTTCCTCCAGGACTGCATTACCCTTGCTATATTTTTGGACCACTAGAGTAACCAAAATGCAAAACGATAAGTCAATAAAAAGGTCATTATTCTTAATGGTGCTCACTAGGAGATTCCAGACAGCAAGCTTCACAGTATAAGTAAGTAACATAAAGAGAATTGCACCATCAGAACGTTAAGCAATGACCTCAGGCAGGACATATATTTAGTGATTCGCAGGGTGAGTTAATTAGGTGGCCTATGACAGTTGTCAACATTTATCCCAGAAATTCATTTCTTGGTTATTTCTAGTTCTCCAAGCATACTTTATTCACAATCAATTGCAACCCCTCAAGATTAATAGGCGCCCTCTTGTGAAAACCAGATTTAATGGCAGTCACAGTCCTGGAAATGACATGAAGGCTGGCAAAATTCTCCTTCTTTCCAGGCCAATTGAAACTCCATGGCAGGACCAGAATGCTTAATCCCATTTCTTTCGAGAGAATGCTCTTGCATCATCGTTAATTTAGAAAGCTAGAAGTATCGGAAATGGTCAGATGATCAACAGGATGACCTGCCCCAACTGAAAAAACCTAATTCCACTTGATTCATACGCACCCTAAATATCAATCCTCATTTCAACACGCGCTGACCCCGGTCAACGTTCGTGAATCAAGTTTGCGCTCCGGTCAAAGGCCGGCCACCCCAATCATGATTCCTCGACACGACAAAATTCAAGCAGATGGAACTGTATATGCACTTCTCTCGAAAGATCAAGAACCCAACAAACTTAAATCTTCACTGGAACTCAAAATTCATCACTTCAACAACAAAGTCTTGAAGAACAAGAAAAATAAAGAGAAAAGAAAAGGCAAAGACTCCATTTTCCTTCACCTGATTGAACGAGAGAACGTCGGAGCGAAACCTGGTGCGCTCGCCCTTGTCGCACTTGATGCAGCCGGGCACGTCCCTGACGAGCACCCCACCAGGGAACACGAGGTCCCTCGCCTCCCTCGCCTCGAGCTCGATCAGCCTCGACCCCGCACTGCCCGACTTGCAGGACTTCAGCCGGACGTCGCTCGTGAGGTCGTACCCGAACCCGATCACCGACACCGCCACCTCGGCGGCCGATTGCGGGTCCATCATCGGAGCCATCGAAAACCCACCAAACAAAAAAAGCAAAAAGAAAAAGAGAAAAGAACAAAGCCTCCTCCTTTCCCTTTCCTTCTCCGTTTCCCTTCTCTTCAGTCCCGTGCCATTCCCAGCTTGCCTTTTTGAACGCCTTCCCAATGAAGTGTTCCTGGGTCTTGACTCAAGAATCCAGACAGGGATTGAGACAGACAGGCACGGACAGGCAGTCAGTCAGAGAATTTTGTGCAAGAGTCTTCCGTAGCGTGTGATCTATGCTACGCCCGTGGGGGAAGATTCAATCCACAGCTTTTTCAAGACTTTCCCAGAAGGACCCGACAAACCCAGAAACGCCGAAGTTCCTCGAATTTTCTTAGTTCAAAGGTCCTCAGGAAGGAGGGGACAGATGTAAGAGTAGTTCATACTCCAAAGATTTATTAAGTTCCAATCGGTTTGACATTTTCCAATTGCTGCTGCTGTTCAACCACGGCGAAGGCTTTAACGTGTTCTTTTTTGCCCACGGGTGATTTTTTAACGACGAAACGAGGATAATCATAATAAAATAATAATAAAAAATGATGATAAAGTTCGGACAAGACCACGTAGGCGGCTGGCGGCTGTCGTGTTTCCGCCGCCACGTGGCGGGCCGCGGTGAAAAGTTTGCCTCTTTTGTTTCCGTGGCACGTTTGGTCGGCAAGAGTTCGTTAAAGGCCAATGACAAAGAACAGCTTGCCCGCTAGAGAGACTATTTGCAATTACTTTTTTTTGATAAAAATGACCAAAAAATCCGTATTATAACTCACTTACCTTAAATTTTTGTATATATACAGTATATTTACCATCTATCAAGATTTTATCAGATGAATTTTTAATCGTTTAGATTTCACTTAAGTCGCATAAGTGTCATGTCATACCATTTGCATTTCAACATCCATGTAGATAGATTTATAATGGTATTCATTGAGAAAACCTTAATGAAAGGAAAATATTTTAGACATACAAATTTGGCATTAAGAATTTAGAGTAAACATATGTATTAAGCATAACTTGGGATGATGGGTGCCTTTTTCTCATGGTTTCTTTTCTCTCTTTTTTTTTTTTTGGCTATGAGGATCAAGTTTGCTTTAATTAAAGTGACCTTAGGCTAAGATGGTATGATAGAGTTTACTTGCCATCAGAGCAACAACTAATTGGCTGCTAACTCGATACGTAGCGATTGTTTATTAGTCTAATCATCGTCATAATTTTGTCATCTTATTAATTTTCACACGGCAATTGTTTATTAGTCTAATCGTCGTCATAATTTTGTCAATCTTATTAATTTTCCCCATTAATCACTTTTTGTCATTTTTCCTCGTGCTTTCGGTTACTCACGCGTTTTCTAATTAGACAATTTGGATAGGAAAATATTCTCTCTTCGAAGACCTCTCCTACCTTTTCTATCTCTTATCTCTATCTCTATCAGTGGTTTCTTCCCCTTGTCCGTATATACCTTTCATCTCTCTTTCCATGTTTTCTTCCTTTGTCCACACATACCTTTTCCCTCTCTCTCTCTCTCTCTCTCTCTCTCTCCCTTCCCCTTTTCCTCTTTTTTAACAAGAGAAAAATTAGGCAGGAGGGCAAAGTTATCGGGGAGACGAAACTCACTCGTTTGTGGAACGGGAATGATACGCATATGATTTGGGTTTTCCCAGAAGATGAGGCAGCCGCCTGGACCACGCCTTTCGACGCGCCTCGAGCCTCTACATGCACGTCGCCTTTGTTCCTCAAGCCTGTAAGTTCCGTCTCATCGATGACTCCGGGTGTTTTTTGCACCTAACTTATTGCTTACCAAAAAGAAAAAGAAGAAAAAAAAAATAAGTGATTGGTTGCCGCCAAGACAAGAGCTAGTCTTCATCCTAATGGATAAGGAAGATGAGCTTCTAGATTCTGTACTGTTCAAGACTTTACTTTCTTCAGTTTATGCAACTTGGAAAAGGTTTCGAGTTTGAGCAATCCAAACACGATCACTACTCCTAGCTCTTCACGGTCAAAAATGGACTTAGATCGCTATTTGGTTATTATTAAATCCGGTTGACTTAGGTTTAAGCTCGAATTTGGCCTGCTATCTGTGCATAGTATTTGATAATTGTCAATATATCATCGTAAATCATGCAAACACAAAGTTGAGCACATTCACAATTCAATTTGTTAATGTTAACATACTAAGGGCTCGTTTGGTTGAGCTGAAAAATAAGTGTGGTAAATATAAGTACTGAGCATTACTTGCTGAAGGCCTTAAGGAGTGAATAGGAAAATAAAATGTTTGTGATAATAGATGAAAATTAATTAATAAACGTTTATTGGTTTCTTCCCAACATGAAATGGAGAGCATCATCGGAAGTTTCGATAATATAATTGGCAAAATTTTGATTTCGATTGAATATTCTATTACTTAGCCAATTAATTAGTCACTTCCTTATAAATCGAATGCGGTAGTTTTTTACTTAAAACAATCACTTAAGTAGATGTTGTAGAAATTGTCAAATGCAAGGCGTTTAGTTCAACTTACCAAAGAGGCTTTGGACCAAAGCTCTTTAGGGAAATGTTGAAGTATTTGACAAGCATTTTGAAATAACTTTTAGCAAATACTAATTTAGGGAATACTAAAAGCCCAATACTATTTCCACCCAAACTTCTGTAGTAAAATTTGCAAAATGCTAAAACTATGATTAAAATAATATTTCCTTCCGCAAGTACTCTCACCAATTATTTAGCTTTCCAGTTTTGCACCTTCCTTGTAACTATTCATCTTTTTCTTGCAAGGGCAGTCGGCAAGGCCAAATCTGGCTAGTGAAAGGCCAGTGAGTGGCCAACAAAGTGCAAGTGAAAATCACGGGACCTCGATCAATGGCCTCTGGCCAAGAAGGGTTTGAGTTCTTTTTTAATGAAAAAAATACAATCAAAGCCCATTGCAAAAGTTTTTTGCCAACTACTACTTGAACCTAAAGTTCCTTTGCAAATTTGTTTTACCAAACACAATTTGCATTTTCCTAAAAGGTTTTGGCCTTCAGCATTTGCATTATAAGCAAAGCCTAATTGCAAATTTGAACTAAACCCACTCAAAAGTTTAATTTTTAGCATGGTTATCAAGCACATCCTAATTTTTACTTGATTTTTAGCTTTAAGAGTGGTTAAAGAAATATAGAATTTGATTATTTAGAGAACCAAATATTTTAAGAAATGGAAGAGAATTTCTTTGTTAAAGTTATGTAGACAAAAAGGTTTTGATTTTTTCTTGAATATATTTAATTTTACAACTTTCTTTGCGGATTTAATATGTCTAAAGTATGACACAAAAGATGTTGAAGATATAAAGGTTAATGCCAAAAAAAGCCCAAACTAATACATTTGTGACAAATTTACCCTAAACTGATTTTTTGACTACCAAAAATCTCAAATTGATACGTCTATAACAAATTTATCATCAGTTAATTTTCATTAAATTAAATAGATACCACAATTAAACATAAACTAGAAAATCCTAAATCAGTATATTTGTCAAATTCCACGTGTCATTCACCTCAACAATTTGACAGTGAAATATTACCGAAACTAACAAATGGTAAATTTGTCATTTGTATACCAGTTTATGAATTTTTGTGGTCAAAAAGTTAATTTAAGGTAAACTTATCATAAGTATACCCATTTGAAATTTTCATGGTATTAACTCACATATAAAAGAGATAAACGATTAGAACAGATAAATGACTTGGTAAAATATATACGTCTTGGAGCGTATACAATCAACACCGTCATGGTTGATGTAGCTTCTAGAGTGTTGGAGGATTTTCAGCTGTTGAGGTATATATTTTCAGCTAAAATATACACCTCCCAATCCCACCAGCTGCAGCCTTTTTAAAGAGATTTCTAAGGTTATCTTGGAAGTTGACATACACCCCTATCAATTAGTTGCACATGGTGTTAACATTTTAAAATAAACTGAAAAATTTCATAATGCTGGACAGTTAACGATGGATGAGACTTGTTTTTTATGGATTTTTTTTTTTCCTTTCTCTCCTTTTCTTAAGTTTTTATTATTTTTTTAAGTAAGAGCCAACAACCCTCGCCAACTCTGAACAAGAGCATCGCGGCCCTCACTATGCCCTCACTATGGCCAACGAGAGCTGTGATGCCCTCACTTTGGTTGGCAAGGGCCAAGCCCAAGCTTAGAGCTAGTAAGGGCAATGGTGCCCTCACCCAATACCGACAAGGATCACTAATCCTCACTTCAAAAACTAAAGAAAAAATATATAAAAATCATAAAATTTTCAAAATATTTTTAAAAATATCCATGTCAAAGTTGATCATGCCACGTAAGATGGCTAATGTTCACGTCAGCAATATCTGGTCAAAATTGGCCAGATTGACTCAATTAATGGCTTATAATAGAATTAACAAAAATACATAAAACTTTTTTGATAATTTTCTCAGAAAATCTCTAAATACAATAAACGGGATACGAATTCTCTATAAACCCGTTAAACGGGTCGATTTGGGTCGAATCATAAATGGTCTGACTCAAATCAACCCATTTAACCCATTTATTGCAATGCAAAATTTTTTACTCATACCCAACCCGACCTATACTCGATCAAGACCCAACTCATTTAACTAAACCTAAGAAAGCTTATATATATTAAAAATGGTATTGCTAAAATAGTTTTATACAACACAAATTTAATGGACAATTTTTATAATTTTTAAAATAATTATTTTAAAAAATCGAATTTTAATTATTTTTATTTTTATTTTTTAAGAATATAATTTTTAATTTTCTTTTTCTTTTTCTCTTTTTTTTCTTTTTTCTTTTTTGTTCTTATTCTTCTTTAGCCGGCCACCAGTAGAGATGTGTATGATCTGGGCGAGCGGTTCTCAACCTAGAACCAGGAACCGCCCGCTAAGGACCGATTCCGAAAAATTAAAATTGAGATCTACCCGTTAGTTGCATGAATCCACCTAGGAATCGGACCGCCGATCCAGTCCAGTTCCTATGTGGATCCATGGAATCGGTCTCGCAATAATAATAATATCATTTTCTCAAAAGCTTCGATCTTGATAGAAAACAACTTTAGTTTTCAACCAAAATTGCTGGTTCTTTACCGCCTGACCTATTCTTCTTCTCCTCTTACAGCCCTGCTTCTTCACGTGCTTGCTTTTTGCCCACCAATTGCTCGACGTTTTGTCAAGGTCCACTTTTGACTTTTTAGCTTCAGTGTCTCTCCATTTGGTTTGACTAGAGATCGGCACCTCTCCATTTGGTGCACTTTGGACTTTTTTCCCACTTTAATTAATTTTTTTAATTATTTGATTTGGGTTTGTGAATTTGTAATCATTTTTTTAATATTAAAAATTAATATCTTATTTTAATATAATTTGTCCGGTCCAGGTGGGCGGGTGAACAGATTTGCCCATGGAATCGGAAATTGGACCGGTACCCACTAGTTCTCATAAATTAGAATCGAGAACCAGACCGATTCTCTCAAGAACCACCGGTTTCGAGCGATTCCAATCCGATTCCGAGCGGTCCGGGCGAGTCTCGATTCTTTTGCACACCCCTAGCTGCTGAGCACGACGACAAATGGCGATCGGCTACAAGCGAGCCTCGAGCTCGCCCGGCTCACCAACATTGGGGAGCTCAAGGCTCGCTAGATTGGCAAGGCTCAAGCCTCACAGCCTCGCCCAACATCGGCGAGGCTTGAGCTTCGCTAGATGTCGAAAAGGCCTCTGCCTTGCCAGATTCGGTGAGCTCGAGGCTCGCCTGGCCAATCGCTAGCCATCATCGTGCCAGCCACCGAAAGGAGGAAGAAGAAAGAGAAAAAAGGAAAGAAAAAATAAAATAATAGTAATAATAATAATAATAATAAATAATAATAATTATAATTTTGATTTAAATGAATATATATTGTAAAGTTAAAGGAGAAAGAGAGAAATTGTGAGGTTTTGGTTGAAAATGAGTTCTAAATCCAACCCATTTAAGACCCACCTATCTTAATTTTTTAATTGTTAAACCCATTTAATTAATTTCTTCAAAAAATAAGTGACCCATATATTACCCATTTATAATTTAAATGGGTCATATATGGGTCTAAGACCCATTTTGCCACATCTAATTCTCTATCACATGGGGCATTTCCATGGATATTTTAACTTATCTTAACCATGTAGAGGAGAGAGGATCGCCTGGAATTATTACAAATTTGTATTCTGGATCAATTTGTTTGATGAAAAACCATTTTTCGAAAATTATTTTTGGGCTTTCCACAATTTGGTTCATGGTTCATGGAAAATAAGTCAATCAATGAAAATGTTTTATATAGACTTAAAGCAATAAAAATGTTTTATATAGACTTAAAGCAACAAGTTTAGATTGGGAAAAACAAATTCTCCTTTGAACAAAAAGGAAATTATTTCCCCGTGTTTTTATTGTGCATCTAAGTGAGAAGTGTTGGAATATAATACGCGAAAACGATAAGATCTTACAATTTACATCAACGCAAAATCACAAGAGAAATAAACGAGAAATAATAAGGACATTAGAATTTTACATGGTTTTGTCCGAGTATCGATACCTACGTTCATGGGAAGAGCCAGTAGTAAATAATTTGCTATAATTGGAGATTCAAAGTTTACAATCACTCACACACTCGAGTGTTTCTCACATCTAGATTTAATCTCAAATTTAAAGTGTTATAAATAAATAATCCACTTGAACATAAACTCATGGCACAAAATTACTGTGCATTCAAGCTTACGCCAAAACAAGAACTGAGTATCTATCTCTTCTCCACGTACTTATAGCTTCACGTGAACGCCAGAACAAGAACTGAGTATCTACCTCTTCTCCACGTACCTGTAGCTTCACGTTCTCTTATCTCTTCAAGGCTTGGGCAGCATCTGGACGTGTGGACGTACGGCTCCTTTTTTAGGTTTTTCTCTTGTAGGGTTTCTCCGACTCCTCTTCTTTTCCGCTTTTTATACGTGTGCGCGCGCCCAAGGTCAACAATTTGACCTGGGCCCACCAACTTTAGCCTTCAACGTGATCAAGGATTCTGCGGAAGAAAGAAATCCTTACTTAATCTTTTCTTTTATTTCTTATATTGTCTTGTAGTAATAAGTTAACTTCCTTGTTTTGTTTCCTTGCTTATTTTGCACGTACGAAAGAAAGTCCAATAAAAAGAAAGACTTCGTCAACCGATTTGTAATCTTCTTAGAAAAATTTTCCTTAATAAAATTCGATTTAACAAATCGATATTCGAATTCAAACTCGAAACATTAATTTAACAAGAATGATCGGTCTATTTATGTCTATGTTCATTCTTCATCAATTTGTTACCTTTTTTTCATTTTTTTTTTTTATAAATCTTGTCTACGATCTCCTCAATATACGTCATTAATGTTCATGTTCTTCTCCATTTCCAAAAAAAAAAAAAAATCATATTCAGTATTTACAAATACGATTTCCTAATTCTTTCCCAATGTATCTGTAATTTTTGTTATTTTAATGAATTCCAGAATAAAGAAAGAAGATGGTGATTCTGCTTTGTCTTATCGCATTGCATTTTTAACGATCCAAGATACCTTTAGTGAATGCACGTATCATCAAACACCATAAAATCAATTTTTCTAATTTGTTTTCAGCACCAACAAACACACAAAAACAAAAAAGTTTTGTTTCTCTAAAATTGAATCTTATGAAAATATTTTCCAAGCAACAAGAAGTTTTTAGTGAACCAAATGGACCTTGATGTATATACATATAAAGCGTTCATAATTTTTTAGCATACCGCTAATCGCTATAATATGTGACAATTTTAACGTCTCACGCATGTCATAATTATCGAAAACATGAAAAGAAAGCTGCTCTTGCTATGCTTCAAGACCAACCTGAGGTCCCTAAAGATCAAAAAAGACAAAAGCTAAGATTGAACAAACAAATCCGAAATGTTACCTTTTAATACTATTTGAAATTACAATTTTTCAAACGATGTAACATTTCGAAAAACTCATTTATCTCAAAGGTATTTGCATTCTCTCGAGGTATTTCCCTAAAGCTGAACCAAACGGGCCCAAAGCCCATTTAGCTGCAGGATCTACCGCCAGTCAAAGAATACGCAAGAATCATTCTAGGGTTTCCACGAAGGAAGGCTCTAATCATACCATGCTCTTGAAACCCTCGTCCCCTTCTGAAATTCCGTTAGTCTGACGTTCCAAACCGAGTCCAAGCAAAGGGTCAAAACACGCAGAGAGAGAGAAGGAATCGTTGAATACGATGATCCCGAAGGTAAATTGGTCAACACACGCAGAGAGAGAGAAGGAGAGAGTCCCGTGACTCTCGTGCTGTTTCGCGTCCCCTGACTGCACCAGGCCGCGTGCGGGCGCAGCCATTCACGGCGTTCCGTTCACACCTGCCACACGCCAGATCGAATCGAACGGGCTCGAGGCCCATCTGTAATTTCAATAGCAGTGTAATAGAGCGTGTGGATTCGCCAAGCTGAGGTTTGAATATGGATTGTCATTTGGCAGATTGAGCTGTGGTCCTTCCAAATATCCAAAGCTTCCTCCTTTTGAAATGGTCTTGCGCGCGAAGAGCCAATCAAGCTCGATGTGATCGAGCTTATTGACCGTATGAGTGTTATAGAAGGTCGTTCAAGTTGGATCGTGAGGAATCGCTGATCCGAGAGAAAGTTTCACGCAAGTAGCTTGACTCAATTTCAGCCGTACTTGACTCAGTTTCAGCCGTACTTGACTCAGTTTCAGCCGCAAACGTGTAAGATCATTTTCTTCTAAACTTCAAAGTATTTCAGTCATTGAAGGTTAGGAGTCCCCCTTTTTTTTGGCCAAAGAGGTTGAGCTTCTTTAAAATAAGCTCGGAATTATGTCTTAGGGAATTTTAAACGGATTATAGAAGCATTTAATCACCCTTGTCACCGGCGGGGAACATATTTTTGTTTATAGATGCCATGGAATATGTTTTTGGGCTGTTCGAAGTGGAACCCTTGAATAATATATGAAAAATTGTTCAAAAAGTTTTAAACATATTACACTTTTGCCAATTCAACTCCAAACCTTTTAATTTTGCCAATTAAGTTCTAAACATTTACACGTTTTACTTATTAAGTTCATCCAACAATTTTGGCCAAAAATCACTAATGTGAACACCAGACGTCCTACAGGGCACGGCTAACACCAATATAGATATTTTTTAATAATATTTCAATATTTTTTTGAATTTTCTTTTCTTTTTTTTCTTTTTTTCCTAACTCTAGGCTAGTGAGGTTGTTGACCAACCCTTACTAGCCACAAGTGAGGGCAACAACCCTCGCTAGCCAAAGGGCAATGTCCAGCCAACGACTTTGTCAACCTAAGGTTAAAAGTAGATAAATTAATTAATTAAAAATAAAAATGGAAAGAATTAAATATTATTAAAACTTATCCATATTAATATTGGTCGTGCCGCATAGTCATATAGGATAACCGGCATTTACGTCAGTAATTTCCAACCAAATTTAATTGGATTGACTCAACTAAAATGCTGTTTAGGACTTAATTGACAAAATTTAAAAATTTAAAACTAATTGAGCTATGCAATAGGCTTTTGGACAATTTTATATTTAATAAATATAATTAGCATTCTAAATTTGTATGAGAACAATAACATAACATGTTGGTGGTGATTATGACGTTTCGGGTGCCAAGCTCAATCAAATTAGAGGTCAAGTCTCCATTGACTTTGGGAGTATGATGCGAGAGCATGTGAGATCGGAAATTCACCAAAGCTTGGAACTTACTTTAAAGACAAACAACTCCCAAGTCCAACTCAAGCTTCATTTATCAACTAAGCCCATTTGATGTTTATGCAAGTAAAGGGAAATTCCGGCCACAATATGATCCAATGGGTCTAACGAGGAGAAGTCGTCCAAGATGAAGATTCTAATAGTTAAGAAACCGAGGCTCATTCAGCTAAGTCAATGGCCGGAGGATTGTTTCCTAAAGTGAGTAGGTTTCATCATTCAAATTGGTTTCTTCATTTGAGTGGTTTTCTAATTTAATGTTTTCTTAGTTAATGTCTCCTAGGGTGGGTAGGTGAGGTCGCTAGCCCTTGCCAGCTAGTTTTAATAGAAAAAAAAAAAAAAAAAACAAAGGAGAGGAGGGTCACTTATTTGTCATCCAAAATATACGATATTTTGTTTACACTATGGACATGCCATATATTTTATAAAATTACCCAAATAGCCTACTTCCAAATTAATTACATAGTTAGGACCAATTTTGCATAGTTCCACGTACCGTCTAGATTAAGAAATCATCTCTCGAAAGAACTTAACCAGCTATAAAAATAAACTTCCTCATGCTGTAAACAACCCCTCAGAACTTTCAGTTTTTGCATATTTGTCCCTCACTAATAACTCACTAATTAACGTTTAACCCCACAAAATAACCCTATTAACAGCACACTCTCATTTTTGTGAATTTCAAAATTGTCCCTAACCATGTCAAAAATTACTAAGATACCCCTTTTTATGCCTAGTTTTACCATTTTCCCATTCTTTCCCATCTAAGGTGCAACAAAACCATTTGGGTTTTCTTTCAAACGCCTTCTAGACATGTATTAAAATTTTCAATTTAGGCAAGGATTCACCATAACTCTATATGCCAGTCTTGGAACCTATTTGCACTTAAGATCAAATTTAAACTAAGCTAACAAACATCAACAAACCAAATCAAAAGTACTAAGTACATCAATCGAACTTAGTCCTCATAGTTTTCACTTGTCCTAAATAAAACTTGGACAACTCAAAGATTTAACCACCTTGTACACACTTGAAACGGTGAAATTAGAAACTTTAGAAATACTAAAGTGAGTCATTTATTTTTCTAAATGAGGGTGAGATGAAGGGAAAGGAAAGAGACATGGAGCTCCTTTTTCCCCCCTTCTAAGAAGAAGTTGAAGTTATCTTGAATAATTGAAGTAGCTCTTGCCACCAAAGAAGGGAGATGTACTAGAGAACTTTACAAGATATAAAAAGGATAAAGATTTGTTCCAAGGTTAAATAAACTAGTGATGACTTCAAGTACTTAGGAATGAAAGCACATGACCAAGGAGAACGTACCTAGAAGATCTTCATTAGTTATGAAACGATAAGATCTTTTAACCAAGGTTAAAGGTAATGATAACATTGGGTTACAAACACTAGGTTGAGATTGAATGAGAGTTTTCAATTTAGAAGGTCACAAATGGCTTAACTCTATGGTTTTAAAGTAGATATTTTGAGAACTTGTCAAGTAAAGTGCATGAGGAAACATTATTTGTGTTGTAATCATTTCAAGCATTAACGAGAGATAGAGAAGACCTTGACTCATGTATCTCATGATATTAAAATAATACCTTTTAGTTAACTAAGAATCATTATTTAATCTGTAATTATTTAAGTAAAAGGGTGAGGTCATGCATGATGTAAATTATAGGTTAAACTTATGGTTGAAAATGAGGAAGGTGTGGAAAATGAATAAGGACTCTTGGCTTGCAAGCTTATAGAGCACTAATGGGATAGATTTAAAAGAAGTGATGTAAGGAATGATGTCATTTGTAGATAAGAAACTAGGTGATAAACTAAGAAATGTGGCAATTAAATTATTGAAAAGTGGCTAATAAATTATGATTATCAAAGACAAAGAGAATCATGTGACAATTACCAATGTCCGTATGGAGAAGTATGAAAATTTTGGATGTCACATAGCGTTAATGGACCCAGGCGCCAATGATGGAGATTTAGGCATGGGTATCTGGGTTTTGGGCCTAGCCTCCGTGGACTTGGGTTGGGACAATGTGGAGTCAGATAAAGGTATGATGTCCTAGGCTCAGCCTTTATGGACTTAGGCATGGGTGCTAGTGCTCAAGCCTAGGTCCAAAGAGGTTGGGCTCAAGCACCAGGGTTCAAGGCTTGGCCTTTTTAGACTTGACCTCTTCCTCGTATAGATTCCGACAGACTTGGCCCTAGCCTCTAGATTCGGTTCTGTTGCCGAGGGCTCGGAAACAACGTTAGGGCTCCTATGTGCAAGCGCAATTTAAATAATTCAAAAGGGCCCATAGCCCACGATTCAAAGAAAATAACTGCTAATGCAATTACTTTGAGGGTTACTTCTTTAAAAGAGAAGACCCTTTTCTCATGAAGAAAACTATTTCCACTCGATCTCTCTCACAACGTTGCAATAGGTGCATTTAATCCGTTTAAAATAAGGTATGTTCTGTTGCATGATGTACTTCCGATTAGTGATACAAGGTATTTCTAGACCCCTTTTTTGTATGGGGTTTGATGTTACTCGCTAGTTCGAGTTTAGAATTCCGGAATTAGTTTCCTTTAATAACTCTTAAAGCTAATAATCAATTAAAATTAGGATGTGATAGGTAACTATGTCAAGAATTAAACTTTTCAACACTTAACGTTATTAAGCGCATGTGATAGCATCTAACTACATCTAGTTAATTCATTGTTTTAAGGCAAAAATCACTAAACAAGTGCTTACTTGGTTAAGCAATAAAATATTCAATCGAAATTAAAATCTTGCTAATCATATGGTTGAAACTTCCGATAATGTCACCATTTATGTTTGGAAGAAACCAGTGAAAAATTATTATTCAATTTTCATCCATTATCAGAAACTTTTTATTACCCAATTTTCATCCATTTTCATTACTACTTAGGCCTTCAGCATGTAATGTTCGGTACCTAAGTTTTCAACACTTATTATTCAATTCGATTGAACAAGCCCTTAAATCTTTCGACATTTATCAAATTAGGTTAGGAGCATGCTCAAATTTCGCGTCTGCAAGATTTACAATCGATATGACTAATATGCACGGATTTGCAAAGTGGGATTTGAGATTAAGCGTAAGTCAACCAGATTTAATAATAAGCACATCATCTAATCTCCCTCAAATAGCCAATCAAATGTTGTTCAAATAGCAGCTAAGATCTGTCCCAATCGGGCCAAAACCACCTGGTAGTCGATCTCTATTTTATTTTCTTGGCCCTTCTCAATGAACTTTCGCATCGCATGAACCGGATCGCGGGACGCTTGCCGTTGACCGAACATGCCAAGGAACCAAAAAGGCAAACTTCTCACCGTGAGCCGCCGCCCTGCTCCTGCGGTCATTCTCATTTCGTTCGTGTAAATCACCAGAAGGGAAACAGTAAAACGTTAGAACTTCCCGTCTCTGTCAAATAATCAGTGGAAATGGTCTGAGATTCCAAAGGAGTCGCTGTCATTGGAATTATAAAATGAGGATCTTCTTCTTCTTCTTCTTCTTCTTTAATTATTTTTTGAAGGTTTCTTCTGGGAAACTTGGGAAGATGAATTGAAGAGGAATACTTTGTTGAGCTGACGTTAGAGACCCTTTACTAAAGGGAAGAAGAGCTTTCTTTCCTTTTTGGGTTTTGATGGTTTGGGGAATGGACCCGCAATCGGCCAACGAGAAGGCAGTGTCGGTGATCGGGTTCAGGTACGATCTCACGAGTGATGTCCGGTTGAATCTGTCCTAGTGGCATGTTTTGAGCTTCCAGCGACTGTAGAAGCAGAAGCAAAAACATGTTTTGGCATGTTTAATTAATGAAAGTTCAATGTTACTGAGTTTTGCGATGAGCGAAGATGAATGTGAAGATAAAGAAAATTCATTGTTGAGTGTGAGTGAGAGAGAGGAGATAGAAAAAACATTTGAGAAATTCTAGGTCTACAGGATCGGTTCTTAATTGTTTCCAGTTCTACAAACCGAGAGTCGACCTTGGTTGGGTAGATTCCAACTTTCAGATAAACTTACCCACTCCAAAATAGTTCCCTTGGAAATGTTCATCCTCACCTCCTATTCATAAAGGGACAAAGACTAGAAAATAATAAAGTAGACAGCATTAAACTAGGAAACATGGAATATTGTCAAAAAAGTCCTAAACTTAGTACATTATTATCAATTTAATCATAAATATTTTAATTATGTCAATTGAGGCCTCAGGAAGCCAAGGACAGACATCGTGTTCTGGGGCCCGACTTCTATTGACTTGAGATGATACCCTTGCTCATGTTCAAGACCCAAATGCCCAATCCTAGGTCCCCAACACCCGAGTCAAGATCGATCAAGGCCAAACCTAAACCTCAGTGCACAATGCCGAGCACTAATTCCACGATTGTTAGTGCACAAGTTACTAGTGCTCGAGTGGTGTATGTCTATTTAGGAAAATCACATCAAATTTTCATTTCCAAACAACGAAAAACCTTTTCTACTTCTTTTTCATATTTCTGCTAAACACCAGAAAATATTGTCATCTTCCTAAAAAAATTACTTGCTAATAAATAATTTTCCGAAATGTAACAAGTTCTAGTGAGACAAATAGAGTCTGAATCTTAACACTTTCTTCACAGATTTTATATATCGGAATTATGAGGTGATGATATTTTACGGATAAACAGAAGAGGCAAGTTGAAAGTGTGATATATATTATCCACATCCCTGTGGTCGATGTAGTCAGCTGAGATAATGGAGGTCATCCCGTAAGATTCCAAAAATTGTGTAAAATGATCTGTGTCCATGCCACTTGCACGGACCAAAAGACTCAGTTTAACCAATTTATAAGACTACTTGTAAGGTATTTTAAGGCTTTCAGGTGGCTCGACCTTTGAAGCCCATCCCACAAAAGAATATGTAAATATATCTACTTAGTCCTTTCAGAAGGGAAGAGATGGTTCAAAATTCAGCATCTGTTTCGTTTGGAACCTATCCAAATCTAACGGTGATTTTTAAGATTGCCCTCTTAGAGAGATTTTTAAAGTTCTTTTTAGAACGAGACCTTCTCACACACCTAAATCAATTAAATTGCACACAGTACTACCATTTTAAAGAAACCAAGAAACTTTGTCATGCTTGACATTTGATGACCAATTTGTATCAATAAGACAATGTGTTCGAGCAATACCTAACAATCGCTTACTTTCTTAAGTAAATTTAGATTTTCTCAAGGGAACTAACAGTGTCAATATCTTGACAGTCAACTTTATGTATTACTCAAAGATGCATGTTGCCTCTACGGTTCTATCAGGCTATGCTTTTCTTTCTAATCTCCTGTCACATGTTAAAATTCGGGACTTCGTAATTATGTTATTTCACCCATGTCAAGATATCACGAGGATTTATATAAGAGCATCTCTACACACATTGAGTGGAGATATATAGATTCTCTATCTCACAGGGTACTTCCATGTACATCTTTACTTAACCTTATAAATAAAGGAGAGAGGAATATATATGGAGTTATTATAAACTTGTAGGGAAAAGTGCTAAAAAAGTCCTAAACTTTTTGTCTTTATGCTAATTTAGTCATAAACCTTTTTTTAGTGTTGATTTAGTCCTAAACACTTTTACGTTGTACCAATTCAGTCCTTTCCAACCAATTTTAGCTGGATTTTACTAACTAGATGTCGATTGGTTGACGTGGCCTAATTGGCGCTGACGTTAACAATTTTTAATAATATTTTAATATTTTTGAATTTTTTTCTTTTTTTTTTCTTTTTTTTTTCTTCTCATCTTCTTCCTCCAGCCGATCGCCAGACCTCGGCGACCGGCCAGAGGCAACGGCCAGCGAGGTCAAGGTCGACCTCACCAATGGCCCCGAGGGCGGCCTCGCGCCGAGTTGGCGGGAGGAAAAAGAGGAGAAGAAAAAAATAAAAATAAAAATAAATAATAAATTCAAAAATATTAAAATATTATTAAAAGTTGTCCACGTTAGCGCCGATCAAGCCACATCAGCTGGCCGGCGTCCAGTCGGCTAATTTCAGCACAACATAAAAAGGATTAGGACTAAATCGGCACAAAAAAAAAATGTTTAGGATTAAATCGGCACAAAAACAAAAGATTTAGGACTTTTTTTTTTACACTTTTTTCCCAAACTCGTACTATGCGTACGTATGTAGGCAGATACTTTCTTTTTTGCCCGAAAGGAAAGCTGCTCTTCTTGCCATGCTTCCTGACCAACCAGACTAGTAGAAAACCAACTGGAGACCCACTTCTAAGTCGGGCTTAGCACCATATCCCTAGAAGATCAAACAAGACAAAAGCAAAGACGGTACCGAGAAAGTCCATTTTGCTGCAAGATCTTCCCACCGGTCAAAGCATACGCAAGAATTCATTCTAGGGTTTCCACGAAAGACGGCTCTACTGGTACCATCCTCTCGAAGCCCGTGTGCCCGTCTGAAGTTTCGTCAGTCCGACGTTCCAAACCGAGTCCAACCAAAAGGGAAAAGGGGAAAAAGAAGAAAGAGAGAGGTAGGGAAAAGTTGAACGTGGCGACGTTGAAGGTCAAGGTCAACACACGCAGAGAGAGAGAGAGAGAGAGAGAGGAGCGAGAGAGTCCGTGACTCTCGTGCTGTTTCGCGTCCTTTGACTTCTCATCAGGCCGCGTAGCAGAGCAGCCGTTCTTGGCATCACCGTTCGCACCTGCGACACGCCAGAACAGAGGAGTGCGATGGACGGAGCGATCAAGATCGTGGGGACCATAGCTAAACTAGGGTTTGAATTGAGTCCTTCCAGAGATCCAAAGCTTCCCTGTTTCCGGATGGATGAGCTCGATCCCGAGTGACTGAGAACGTTCGCCGTATGAGCATCGTAGAAGTTCGATTAAGTTTGATCAGGAGTGATGTCAAAGGTGCGAGCCGCCCTTGACACATGTTGATAGGAAGAGATTCGGACAGAACAACATGGGATTGTGCTCGCTTATGAATGAACTTGCAAACAAATTCTCGATTTTGGGAGACATTGAATCGATCCCCCAAAATGCCAAGTGCTCCAACAAGATAAATTGCCGAAGATATTTCAACACCAATTTTAAAGTTCTTGAGACTCAAAGTGATAAATCAATGGAAAGTAGGGGACTTTAGTGTAATCCGTATGATGATTCCAGGAAGCATGCTTGGCATTAAGCAGGTTCTCGTCCTGCCCGGAGCCTAATAGATCTAAGATGGGCATTGACAATCAGGTTGTGTGACAGCTGACGGGTCCGGAATTCCATTTAAAAAACCAATTTATTTGCAACGACTTTGGTGTACTTGTCGGATAGTCGGAACCCAAGCTCGATACGCCATACAAAACTACCCCTTATTATTTTCCCGAAAACTTAAGATTTACTCATGTAATTTTGTAAGCCTAAAAGCAAAGATCAGTTGTTTCTGGCATTTTTTTCCCCTGCAAACAGCTACCCCTTCAATCGAAGCTTCTAATTTTAGGATCCCGAGGTCTTTAATTTTAATGATTGTTTGACTTCAAATTGATCTCATGTGCTTTGCAACTGTGCAGATTTTCTTCTTGAAGATATACAATGGCTTTGAAAATATGGTTATGGTCGGAAATTTAAAGTTGTCGATTCTTTCATTTATATATTTTTATTTTTTTGGTCAGAAGTCTACTCTTTAATTTGCTTAATAAACATCTATGGTGGGATGTGGGGCACTCGATCGATGCTCGATTGCCTTTGTGAATTTGGTTTGATATATCGTATCAAAACCGTCCATCGAGTTTGGAAACAATCGAGAGTTTTTAGGATGGATTTGGGACGGGGTCAGCCGTCTCCAACTCAGTCGGTTAATGCAGATGACAATCATACAGTTTAGGATATGGACGGCTATTTTCTTTAAAAGTACGTAAAAGAAAAGGAGAAAATGATACAAATAGTCCTAAATTTTGACTAAATGTGCAATGTGATTTTTTTTTTATTTTGATACATATTCAACTATACGAAAATGTTTAATGTTGTCCTTCCATTAATTCAAATTAAGGGACAACATTGAATATTTTCATAAATTTTATAGACAATATTAAATATGTACCAAAAGTTCAAAAACCACATTAAGTAAATCAAAAGTTCATATACTACATTAAGCATTGGGTTATACTTCAGGGACCGCATTGCATATTGAACTAAAGTTTAGGGACATTTGCTTCATTTTCCTTAAAATAAATCAAATGGTGTTTTTATAGAATCTGAAAACAATATTATAAATATCTTAGGTCTACGGCATATATTACTATTGGAAAATTTTTGTATGAAAATATGCCTTTTTAATTCTAATATTTTTATAAGATACTTACCATCTCTTACATATGTGTGTTTATGACATCCGAAGATAAATCAAAAGAATGGTATATTTAATTGCATGAATGCGATGTTATGTAATTACATATTTCACCTATATGTGAGAATTTACATATTCCATAATTAATTGGCTGATGAAAAGATATACGACAGGTTAAAAATTCAGATAATTTCACCAAAGTACAGTACCGCGTGTTTTTTATACGTGTTTAATTTATTTACTGCGTAAGTTCATCAAAAATACCTAAGAGATGGAAGTTTCATTGAAATCATGTGCATATATTATACGTATATTTTTTTATAAAAAAACTGCAATTTTATCTACATCAGTAACAAATCTATGTCGCTTTCATTCCTTTATACATTTTTCTTGAGATACTTTTGGAGTATCACGTCATCCTAAGGATTAAAATTATCGGGTGGATTACATTTGTTTATGGTAAACACATTAAAATGCGAACCATTTTGTAAGAGACTGAGAATATACATGGGGATCCATTGTACATAGACTACTAACATAATTGATGTGAAAAAGGGCCAAAACAATGTATTCACACATGCCAAGAAAAAAAAAATTCTCGATAAAGTTATTTGGATTATATACTCGATACAATAAATATATGCATGCACGTAACGAGTTATCGAGGTCTTTCGAGGGATATCAAAATAAGGGATGGTGAGGAGGGGAGACTTGCAGCTGAGTCCCTACTGGCCTCACTTTGTTCCTCAAACTTATGCCTCATTCCGCCACGAGAATATATGTATATGAAAAAAAAAATTGATTCTAGGTAATCTCCCTATAAAATATTGAAATTACGTATATAAAAATTGATTCTAGGTAATCTCCCTATAATAATAAAGTTGATAGTGGCCTCACAAAATTTTACATCATATCAAAGATGAAGGTCTTGAATTTGAATCTTTTCAAACTTCACTTGCCTACCTAGTAAAATTTTCACACTTATAACTAAGCAAAAAAAAGACCAAACTAAGTGTTAGAAGGAGTGCTAAAAATATTTAAATAATAAATCACACATTAATCTGATAACTTAAACTTTTGGAACAGTTGATGATAGTCCCACAAAATCTCGCACTCCCAATGAATTCAAATATTTAGTATATATAATATACTAATACTACACATCACAAAACTTTGAAAATATGCCTATATGAAGAAAAGTAATAACAACTGTAGAAACAACATACGGGCAGGATCACAAATAGAGGTGATCAATGAATGAACCGAACCGATAACACTCCCTAGCACCGCCCGTAAAAATTATGTCAACACGAATTCCACGAGCGCCCACTCGAGTCCAATCGAACAACAACTTGATTGGCTCTATGCCCTTATCCGGTCCGTCGAGACATGCCTTCGAGCTATGTGGGCACACCCCATCCCATCCCAAGCTTAATGTCAGACCTGTTCTCTGTCTCCTCCCGGGAGGGGGGGGCCGCTCCGACCGCAGCGGGGACGGAGCGGTTCCCGCCCCCCCGGGGGCGGGGGTTAGGAAGGGCAATACGGTCATATCCTCGAATTCCCTCTCGGGCACGTGCGGTAATCGCACGCGGTGAGGGACAGGCAGGCTCTTGTCCCCACGGCATCCGCTTACAAAGCGCGTGAAAATGAGAGCTCGGCGCATCGAATTAAAAAAGAAAAAAGAATAAAAAAACAAAAATAAATAAATAAATAAGTGGCCCCGAGAAAAAGGAAGAGCCGAAAAGCAGAGCCGGCTCCCCGCGATGCGCTCGGTTACGTGTACGCCGCACCCCACGCGCGATTCCACCGGCAATATCCTGTTGCCGGTTCTCCTCTCCACCACCACCTCCACCTCGCCCGCCAAATGCTCAGCCACGCGCTCCGCTCCCCCACGCGCCGGGGCCCCACCTGAGTAAATTGATTGGAAAGGCGGGTTTTGGGAGGAGATCGTGTTTTTGTGCGGAGATCACGCAACGTGTTACACGTGCGGAATATCGACCCCGCAGATATTGACGACAAAACAAAAAGGTGGTCTTGGAAAATTGGAGGTCAAAAAAAATTGATCCGGATGAAATGTCACAAGAATAGTGTGCACATCAGGGTCATTGTCGTGTTGATTGCGAGTTGCGCTTTACTCATGATGTCGTTTCATATCTATCAAAGAATATATTTCTGTGAAAGGGATTGGTTAAACGAATTTAGACAGAAACTGAGATTCCGACCTGATAAATCAATTATATTCAACTCATCAAGCGCGAACACTAAGTATGGAAATTGGACTTACATGCTCTACTCGACCACGCAATATTGACAACAAAATGAAAAGGGATCTTGGAGAGTTCGAGGTCAAAAGAAATTGATTGAGATGCTTGTCACAAGAGTAGTGCAAATATCCGCGTCACTGCCGTGTCAATTGCGAGTTGCTTTCCTCTCGTGATATCGTTTCATATCTATCAAAGAATTTATTTCTGTAAAAAGAATTGGTTAAACGGATCTGGACAGAAATAAAGACTCCGATCTGACAGATTGGTTATATTCAATTCACCAGGTGTGGACACCAAATATGGACATTGGACTTACATGCTCTACTCCAGAAGCTTCGAATGTTAGGTTTAGAACATGAAGTAATTCATTTAGGCATGTTAATAACGTGTTAGATGAATAGGATAAAAACCAGAATAAACTCATACTAAGGAGGAAATGGAGTATCCGATGTTTCAAATTTAGTAATAAAATTTTTAAAAAAGGGTGAAAAAAATCCGAATGTACGAAGAGCTTTTTTGTGTGTTATAAATCATCCTGAACTTATTAGGACACAAATACCTAAAAAAATTTCATACCACAAAAAGTCCAAACTTATGCTAGAATAACAAATATAACCTCAGTACACATGTATAAATTCGAGTATTTTCTCGACAAAAAAAAAATTATGGACAAAAAAAATTTATGGCATTTTGTGTGGGAGTGATGATATAGATTAGAGTTTTTCGTTGTATTTGCTTGTTGAAAGAAAAAGTATTAAAAAAAACAAAAAACAAAAAATCGGAAGATTTTCTACTCAATTTGAGAGAGGGCGCCGGGGGCATTTTCCTGGAAAATTCCGGACGGTCGGATCCGACAAAAAAAAAAGAAAAAGAAACACGAGAATCAAGGACCACAACGAGCCGCGATCGAGGAAAATCTGGAGGCGGTGCGGGGCACGCGCGCCGACCGAGGAGGGAGCGCGCGTGGAGGAAGAGGAGGGTCGGGGCATCCCACGCCCCCCCGCACGCAATCCCATCGCCGCTGCAGCTGCCCCTCTCTAGAAACCAAACAAACGTAACGAAAATTAAAAAAAAAAAAAAAAAGATAAATAAAATAGAAAGGGATCGTCAGGGTTCCACTAGCGGCGGGAGGAGAGAGAGAGAGCAGGAGGAGCCGTCGGATGGTGATAACGATACCCTCACGATCGGTGACACACGGTCGTCGTGCCACGTAACCACCCAGCAAGAGCCGCCCCCGGTCAAATTCCTCGTTGACCCCACCTCCTCCCCCCCCCCCCCCCCTTCCCCCCGCTATAAAACGCCGCCTTCCTTCCTCCCTTTCTTCCCCTCCTTGTCAGAACTCTCCACCACCACCACCACCAAAACTCTCTCTCTCTACCCTTCTCTCTCTGCCCTTCTCTCTCTAGAATTTATGGCGATGAAGGAGAAGGCGGGTTCGGGCGGCGGCGCCAGGCTGGCGGTGAGGGAGGCGCACTACCGGGGGGTGAGGAAGAGGCCGTGGGGGCGGTACGCGGCGGAGATCAGGGACCCGAAGAAGAAGAGCCGGGTGTGGCTCGGCACCTTCGACACCGCCGAGGAGGCCGCCCGCGCCTACGACTCCGCCGCCCGCGACTTCCGCGGCTCCAAGGCCAAGACCAACTTCCCCCTCCCCTCGGAGCGCCCCGTCCTCCTCCTCGCCGGAGCCGCCGGAGGAGCAGCAGGAGCCGCCGGCGGCAGCGGCGGCGGCGGCAAGGGCTGCAACAGCCGCAGCCCCAGCCAGAGCAGCACGGTCGAGTCCTCCGGCCACGACCCGGCGGCGGCGGCGGCTGCGGCGCCGATGGTGGACTTCTCCGCGCAGCTGGATCTCAACCTCGCCTACCACCACGGCGGCGCGGGCGCGGGCGCGGGAGCGGGCGGCGCTGTCGGGTTCCGGTTCCCGCACCAGGTCGCGGCGGCCGGGCCGTACGGGCCCTTCTACATGGAGGCGATGGCGGCGCGGGCGGGGGCGATGAACAACCAGCTCTACCAGCGGATCATCTTCGACCGGCGCGCGGCGGACGGATCCCGGAGCGACTCCGACTCGTGCTCCATCGTCGTGGACGCGAGCGACCGCGGCCAGAAGCCCGCCGCCAGGGTGCTGGATCTCGACCTCAACGAGCCGCCGCCGCCGGAGTCCGCCTGATGACGATGATGATGATGATGGGCGGCGGGGGCGGCGGCGGCGGCGGGTCCTCGAGGGATAGAATCTAGGCCTCGATCGTTTCGCTTTTTGTCGATTTTAATTTTAGAAGAAATTAGACAAGAAGGCAAAAAACCAAAAAATATAGAGAGAAGGAAATTAGGCGAAAGATTAGATCGGAAAAAAGGTTCGATTGATCTGTTGTTTGGTGTCGTTGATCTCGGATCGATCTTGATGTGAATAGAGGAAGATCATATCAACATATGCTTTTTTTTTGCGACGGTGGATCATCTCATCGTCGTTCTGTAACTCTAATTGCAATAACAATTTTCATTGCAACTTCCTCTCTTGTTCGATCCGATGGCTCAATTCGATTTCACCTTGTCGATCATGAGTTTTCAACGTTCGATGGGTCCGCATCTTGCTAGAGAGCCATCACCGGCCAACGCCGGCCAAGTTTAAGGACAAGATCTGCGCAACCCCATGCCTTGTTTCTCTTCCCTAATCAGCATCGAAAGGGGTGTCAACAATCCTAATCCATTTCCAAACTTGGAAAATATGAATTGACGATAATGCCCTTCCCCTATTAGGGACGAGCCTCTTTGTGAAACTTCGTGGGTCGAATCTAGAATTCAAGACCTCAAGTTATCGATCTTTAGATTAATCTAAAGTTTGTCTGCACAAATTTGTGCTAATTCAAAAAAGGGTATCACTATGAAAGGGGATTAATTCGAGGGAGGATGGAATAAGATTGGTCACATAACTTTCCTAATTAAATGCAATTTAATCGGATTGTTATTGGATTGTTACTGACTTTCCGTAATCGCACAATCTCCTATTTGAGAAGGGCAAGCTGCTATCGCATTAATGTTCTTGCAACTTCGGTTTTTCAAACTCTAGATTGTCCAGACTCTATCAAAGGAAAAAAGAATATTGTTTCAAGTCATTCAGTGAATCGATCAGGCGGTACTTTCAAAGGCCGGAGAATCAATCAGGCGGTACTTTCAAAGGCCGGATCTCATTTCTTCAACCGATCAATTTTCGGGAAAAATTTTAAAAAAAAAAACACTCCCCCACCTGTACTCTTTTCCCCACTACTGTTAAATTTGGAAATTGGGAATTGCGAATTTAATTTTTCATGTGGGTTCTTTGACTAGAGAGTAATTAGCAACTTTCACCTAGTTTCTATGAATGCCTCCCATTATTTTACCTACCCAACGTCAATGCTCTTTGCAGCGCAAAAAAAAAAAATAATAATAAATAAAAATCCCTTTCCTCCAGTGAAAATTCGACCTACACAAAGGACCAAAAAGGTCAAAAAATTGAATGTAGATATGGCAGTGGTCCAGATTGGCTAGCCTGGGGCTATTATTCGCGCAGCCTGCTGGCGAGTAGTGATTGCGGAAGGGTGGGGGCACATTCGATCGTGGATTACACGTGATTCGTGACGTCATAAAAGCACGGGCGGGTGACGTAATAATCGTGGAGGGATCTCGATTAATTGCTCCGGACGTTCGACGGTACATTTGACGAGCCGTGCTGGAATTGGATGCTCCGAATGTGGCAACGTCAATTTGAACTCTCGAGATGAATTCCTTACGTGAACGTGCTTGCGGTCTTGATACTTATCTATCTTGTGACTATGTTGTGCCATTTGGTTAGCTAGGCGGGGCGAGCGGATTTTTCGATTTAAGGTAGGTGATCAAAATTGTCCTTTGATGGGTTCGGAAACCTAATTTAAGTGTCTATCTTGTCTAGAGAGTGTATTGGGTTGAGGATATGGGCGCGTGGCTCATCTAGCTCACCTTGAGACGGGTCAACCATCCTCACCTACTGCGTAAGCATCTTTACTTGGACTAGCCATGGCTTGGAGCAATATCTCGTAACTAATGTCAAATAAGTGTTAAGGAGGTTCGATCACGAGGTCTCTTCGCCTTGCGGATTGGTTAGCATTGCCAAGGAGTAATGCCATAAGCAAGACGAAGTGTAGAGGGTGTGAAGAGAAGTAGGCGAGGAGCGTCGAGCTGGTGGGAGCATGTCTTGGAAAAGTCTGTCCAAAATCAATAATTCCACTAAAGTCCAGATTATGTCTTTTTTCGTCCTGTCACTGAGGTCTAGATGTTACCAAGTCCGAAAGTCCACACAAAACGAGTAAAACGAAGGGTTATCATAGCGAGAGAAACAAAACGTTCAGTAGATCACATCATGCCGCGTGGCAATCATAATACAGGGAGTCAACAACGATGGCGAATGGTCCCCTTCCCCTTGAGCCATAGGAGTGCAGCCACTGATTGATCGCCACGTGTCAGAAGAACATGAACCGACACCAATGTCTATTGAGAAGGATTAGGTAGTAAATCTCGAACAAGTTTTCTTTCGCCTTATATTCCATTTCAATCACCCTAACATTCTCAAAATAAATAGGGGTCTCCTATTAACCCATTTAACCGTTCCTCTACTCCTTTTATTTTATTTTTTCCCTACACACGTCGGGGCACCTCGTCGTGCGAAATTTCTCGCCCCAGACCAGGAAAAACTTCCCTAATCTTTTCGAATTCCATATAACTCTCTCCTTAAAGCCTGATTGCAATTTCTAAATCTCACTACAACTTATCCTCTCCAATCACTACAAATTTTCCTCTCCGCTAACATCATCTGCCAAAAATAACAACAATCATTGAACCTTGGGCGCCAATCCATCACGTGGGGGAAAAGGAAAGGCACGCGCGTGAGGCGCCCCTCGAAAGCGCGTGCGCGTGGGGGCACGACATCGACGGCGAGCGGCCTTTTGGATTTCAAGGGACAAGAGGTGGGGGGTGGGGTGGGGGGACCGGTCAATTTCCCGCGTTGACCGCGAAAAGTCGCGGGACGTCCTGGAAGGGCGGCACGTGTCGCATCGCCGTCCAGATTTTTTTTCTTTTCTTTTGGGGGTGGTGGTGGGGCCCGGGGGGCCCGCGATCCTTTACGTGGGTTTTATATTCGGTGGTATCTTTTTGTCTAATCTGGAATTTCAGGACCTGAACAAAATGATTATGTTCATGGTAAATTCTCATGTTACCTCATCTTCATAGGCACACTTGATTTGTGAAGGAATCCGATCACCTAGGATATGTATTTTTAAAGATTAATATCACGAATAATATCAAATTGATATGCCCATGACGAATTTACTCTAAACTAATTTACCGAACCGGTATACCTGTGATAGATTTACTTATCCTTTTTAGTTTTCGATAAATTTTACCATTGAATTGTTTAGTTAAGGTTTTACTCTCCCTTTGTCACAGACATATCAGTTTATGATTCTTCATAGTGTTAATTTAATTTAACAAAAATTAGTAGAGAGTAAATTTGTCACAAATATCTCAGTATGGGATTTTTTGTTTTTAAATACCGCAACTCCTGCCTCGTTGGGAGGGCTGCCAATATATCGGAATTGTTGGTTTCACAATTTGAGAGTACAATAAATTGGTTTATAATTTTCAACATTGGCTTTGAATCGAATACTTGCTTTAGTCTCCGTATGCAATGATGTAAGTCCCCCCTTATCAGTTTAGGGATTTTCGTTTTATAATACGGTAGCCCTTGCTTTGTTGGGAGGGCTACCAAGATATTGGAATCGTTGGTTTCACAATTTGGAAGTATAATAAAACGATTTACACTCTTTAACATTGGCTTTGAATATAGCACTTGCTTTGGGAGTATAATAAATCGGTTTATAATCCTTGACATTGGCTTTGAACTTAACACTTGCTTTAGTATCCGTATGGGCGATGATGTAAGTCCCTCCTTGTTGGTTTGGGTTTTTTCGTTTTACAATACCACAACCCTTGCTTCGTTGGGAGGGCTTCCAAGATATTGGAATTGTTGGTTTCACAATTTGGGAATATAATAAATCAGTTTACGATCTTTAATATTGGCTTTGACTATAACACTTGTTTTAGGAGTGTAATAAATTGGTTAATAATCTTTAACGTTGGCTTTGAATCCAGCACTTGCTTTAGTCTCCGTATGCAGTGATGTAAGTCCCCGCTTATCAGTTTGGGGTTTTTCGTTTTATAATACCACAACCCTTGCTTCGTTGGGAGGGCTACCAAGATACTGGAATCTTTGGTTTCATAATTTGGGAGTATAATAAATCAATTTATAATCTTCAACATTGGCTTTGAATATAACACTTGATTTAGTCTCCGTATGCGGTGATGTAAATCCCCCCTTATCAGCTTAGGGTTTTTCGTTCTATAATACCGTAGCCCTTGCTTCGTTGGGAAGGTTGCAAGATACTGGAATCTTTGGTTTCATAATTTGGGAGTATAATAAATCGGTTTATAATCTTTGACATTGGCTTTGAATATAACACTTGCTTTAGTCTCCATATGCAGTGATGTAAGTCCCCCCTTATTAGTTTAAAGTTTTTCGTTTTATAATATTGTAGCCCTTGTTTCATTGGGAGAGTTGCCAAGATATTGGAATTGTTGGTTTCACAATTTGGGAAATGATAAATCAATTTACAATCTTTAACGCTGGCTTTGAATGTAACACTTGCTTTGGGAGTATAATAAATCGGTTTCTAATCTTTAACATTGTCTTTGAACTTAATACTCGCTTTAGTCTATGTATGGGTGATGTAAATCCCTCCTTGTCAATTTGGGTTTTTTCATTTTATAATAGTGCAGCCCTTGCTTCGTTGGGAGGGCTGCCAAGATATTGGAATCTTTGGTTTCATAATCTGGGAATATAATAAATCGGTTTATAATCTTCAACATTGGCTTTGAATGTAACACTTGCTTTAGTCTCCTTATGCAATGACGTAACCACCCCCCCTCCCCCAACACAACATTGGCTTTGAATGTAACACTTGCTTTTAGTCTCCATATGCAATGACGTAACCCCTTCCCCCCGCCCCCGGTGACAACTCATGAATTAAGAATTCTCGCGACGTTAATGTCTGCTCCACAAAAATTCGAATTTTGTGAAAGCTTCCTCTCATCATCTTGTTAATTTATCAAAAGGTTATTATAGTTATTTAAGGGGTGAATTCAGTTTCTTTAATTCACAATTACTACTTCTATGGCTCCATCTTTTTGTCTTTTTTAGGGGTGGTTCGAACTTGTTAAGCTTCATTTGTTTCGCAGAAAATAATCTATTTGAAGAATATTTACCTAAAAGTAATTGTCTGTATTACTCGAAATAATTAGTCTGAATAAATATTTTCATTATCGACAACAATTTCTACCTAAACATTTGTGTAAACAATAAAGATATTTTTCGTTCATTCATTTTAGTAAATGACACAAGAGATCATTTTTAGAAAATGTTATCCAAATCGCTCAATCTCCACCTGCTCTAATGCCAATTGTTGAGTTTGCAGAGAAGCGTGGTGTAAAAATATAACACGATACTAACTTTTGCAATTACAATATTCTCTCACACCTCAGGACTAACCACTCCCTTTCTGAAGCCCTGTATCGCTTTTCTTCTGGCTTTCCCTCTATTGGCTCTCCAAGGCGCACAAGATAACAACGACAACAAGCTACAGATAGATGCATGAACCGACTGAGATAATTTGCCGACTTCATTTGAATATCGACAAGAGTTGCACGCCAATGTCGACATTTCTCATGGAGCACTAGCTCCCTTTTTATAGAAGAACTAAGGCGGCGGTTCCTTTTCTTAATAATAGATCCATCGAACGAGTAGGTTGGATAAAAAATGATCCGATCCAAGTTGATAATTTTAACATGTTCTAAAAAATGTTCATGCAATATAAATCCAGTGATCTTTACCCAACCCACGTTGTCAATACTTTCATATTTAATCCAATTTAAGAAAACTTATATCCAAACTAAAATGAGGGCGCGGAGTGAGCGAGTGCCCAATTTAGAGAGGGTGAGAGAAAGTGAATAGAGATGGGAGAAGAATACTAAGTGATCACTTTAGTGTTAAGAGTTTTCGCCAGATCACTTAAGTATCAAATTTTTTTAAAAACAATCTTTTCAATGTCAGCTCTAATTGATTTGGTTGAAAATATAACGTGACCTTTTTTATTAATATATTTAGCTGATGTGACTTACTGGAGGTCTAAATTAGCATAAAAAGCACAAAATGATGTCATTTAACTAGTTTCGTCTAACTGTACAACCCAAAATAATGCCATTCGCAAGAAAAACGAGGCAAAATATTGTGTTGAATGACATCTTTGAAATCATTCAATCTCCGCCTACTTTGATACCAATTGTTGAGTTTGGAGAACCGTGGTACGAATATAACACAAAGCTCACTTTCGCAATTACAATACTCTCACACCTCACGGACTAACCACTCTCTTTCTAAGCCCTCTATTGCTTTTCTTTCTGGCTTTCCCTCTATTGGCTCTCCTAGGCGCACGAGACAATAACAACTACCAGCTATTTATTGATACATGAACCAACTTAGATCTCTTGCCAACTCCATTTGAATATTGACAAGAGTTGCACACCAATGTGGACTTTTCTCATGGACCACTCGCTTCCTTTTCATAAAAGGACAAAGGTGGCGGTGCCTTTTTTTATTGGTAAACTCATCAAATGAGTGGATTATATCAAAAATGACGTAACCCATATTGTTAAAACACTTTTATATTTAATCCAATTTAGAAAAACTTATATTCAAACCGAAGTGAGGGTGTGAGTGAGCAAGCGCTAAATTTAGTGAGGACGAGAGATAGTTAAAAGAGAGTTATCAAAGTAGGATGGATCTAAATAAGTTATAAACTAAATCAACACTCATATTATTTTTCACTTTACCGGTTTACAACTCATTTACTGAGCAATACCAACTCATGTAATAACTCAGTCCGTCAAAGATGAGTTAAAAAATTGATTTACAACCCATTTCGATAGATCTAATCACTGCTTGAGACTTTCTATGGGGCTATCTTCAATGCTTCTTCCATCTAAGCCTTATTCTACAGATGTTAGTGCGATAGGGGAGTTGCCGTAACGGCTGTCACGGGCGCAGACACGACCATCGTCCTCCGCTAGTCAAGGGCATGGATACGGCCAAGGACATGAACATAGCCATTGTCCTTCACAATCTTGCCAAGGACATGAACATAGCCATTGTCCTTCACAATCTTGCCATGGACATGAACATGGCCATTGTCCTCTGCCGGTTTGTCGCCTGCCCGGTTTTCCTCCGCAGTAGTGTGCCGTCCGATGCCGGCCCCATGGGCTTCCCTCGAGAAGATTGAGGCTCCGTTCGTTTTGCAAAAAACGTGGCGTTTCTAGAAAATATTTTCTAGAAAGTCATTTTCCAAAAAAAGAAGTAAGGTGGAAGAAATTATGGAAAAGTGGAAAACATTTTCCTCACTTTTAAAGGTTATTTTTCCAATGATGAAAAACATTTTCCTTGACTAATTCATTTTCCGTGAAACGAATACTGGAAAATCTAGAAAACGTTTTCCTGGAAGTCGTTTTCCGTGAAACAAACGGAGCCTAAGGTGGCTGTCATGTGGCCTTGTATTAGGGTTCTTCAATACCCATGTCGCGAATTTCCTCTTTTACTTTGTAAAGATTTTTTTGTTTTTTTGCGTTGAATTCATAGCTCTCCCTTCATTTGATTTTTGGTGCATCGCTTGATGGATTTGGATTCACATAAAATGGTACTCAGCCGACGAACCTCCACGCAAATTCATTGCCAATTTTCTTTTTCCAAGTTATAAGTCCTGCTAACATTCACTATTGGTAGATGCTTCATTTATTTCATAAAAAATGAATAGTTTGACAAAGCATCTTCCTATAAAGAATTCTTTATAACTTTTTATCGCTTATGAATATGAGTGAACCAAAAAAAATTGTTATCGTTCCTGAAAATATTTAGATCTAAATTATTGTCGATAATGAAAATATTTTCGATCGACTAACTATTTTAAGTGATATAAATGATCATTTAAAAAAAAAACATTTTATATGTCATTCATTTTTCTGCCAAATAAACAAAGCCAAAAATATAGTCTAATAGTGCAGACATAAAGTGTTGAGTACCCTGCTTTTTCTTTTTCTTTTTTAAATTTGTATCCAAGAAGGTGTATTATTGATGGTTAAGTCTAGATTAGCGTGAGTTACCAGATTCGATCCCCTACTCGAGATAATCTTCGAGCATCAGACCAGAACCAAAATCTTTATGCGTTCACTGACCTCGACATATTTATTATTCAACTAAAACCAAAGAACCTCTTAGGTTTTATTTGTTTTCCAGAGAATGTTTGATTTTGGAAACAATCTCTCATCACTTACTAAAACGAATCAACCAAAAATATTTTCATCATTCATGAAAATATTTAGACATAAATTATTACAAGGTCGGGGTCAAGGGGTGCTTTTTTGGATCTCGATTCTTTCTTGTAGGTTCTATATTCGGTGGTATCTATCTCTGTCCAATCTCCAATTGAGAAGAGGACAAATTCGATCATCCTAAACGAAAATCGTCATTGATTTCGTTTCATCTCATCAAACATGAACGCACTCAATGTACAGGCAACGTGAGACATGACGCGGGGGTCTCGAATAGATTTCCCAAATTGACAAGCAACCAAACCTCATAATTTGGAATATGTTAAGCTAGCGCCGGAGCACGCACGTCAGGGGTGTACACGAGAACCGGATCGACAAATTTAAAAAAGGAAAGGAAATGGTCAAAGCTCTAAACCCGACTCGTTCAATCTGGGAATTGGACCAATCCGGAAGTCGATCACCCCTAACATGCGTGGAGTCGAGAGGTTATCTAGGAGGAGAAAACGAAAACGAGTGGTTTCATGAAAACGATGGATGAAAACTGATTGGTCTTGGGTTGTCATATTGACTCAGCTTCCATGCACGCGCAATTATTTTTTTTATGTGCAATTTGTAAAGAAAAAAGAAATTATTTCTTTAGAAGGCTCAGATGTAGACCTAAACTTTATTTGTATGCATGGGAGAACTCCACGTTTCATGAACGAATTGTAAACTTGGGAATGTGGACGTAATGGAGGCGGGCGGGGTTTTCTTCTTCTTCCTTTTTTTTCTTTTTTAATCTTCATTGGGTTGCGTACGACTGTACCTCTTAGGATAAAATTCACAGTACCACGTTGGACAGTGGACTTATTGAATTGTTAATCCTACGAAAAATTTCCGATTGAAACATCTACAATAAATTTATCAAAACTAATATTTTAACCATGAAAAACTCTAAACTAATACACGTTGAGGCAAATTTACCCAAAACTGATCTTCTTTCACCAAAAACCCGAAACCGATATGTATATGATATATTTGCCTTTAACTAAATTTTTTACTATAAAAAATCTCAAACCGATTCACCTGTAATAACTTTAACCTCCCTCCATTAGCTTTCGTCAAATTTTTTCCATTTAATTTGCTAACCTGGATGACACATACTGATGTGGTATCGTGTGGCAAATTCATGTGGAAATTCATAAGATAAATATCACGAAAAACTTCAAAATGGTATACTAACCACAATATTTTCTAAAACATTCGTTTTCCATGAAATAAATGAAGCCTAAGGTGCAAATACTGATTTCAAAATTTGATTTTATTAGATTTAGTTTCTTATATGCAAAATTAAGGTGCTATTTTGCCCTTTTATCTTGATTCTTTTATGTAAGTTTTATATTTCGTGGTATCTATCTATTTCCAATCTTGAATTAAGGACAGAACATATCCAATCATCCATAAGTAAATGAAAATTATCATTGATTTTGTTTGGGGTTATTGCCATGAAAAATTCCAAACCAGTATATCTGTAATAAATTTACCTCAATAAAAAATTTTAATCACCAAAAAACTTAAACTGATATAACTAAAATAAATTTACCCCAAATGACTGTAAAAAATCTCAAACTAGTACATTTATGACAAATTTATCTCAAACTTGTGACAAATATAACATCTATTAAATTTAATTAATATCACAAAAAATTACAAAATTGGTACAACTGTGACAAATTCAGAATAAAATCCCAAACTGATACACCAGTCAACTGTCATATATCATTCAACTTAATAATTTGACAATAAAATTTAATGAATACTAACATAAGGTAAATTTGCCATAAATATATTAATTTGAGATGAATTTGTCAAAAATGTATCAATTTGAAGTTTTTTCATGGTATTAATCCATTCGTTTATCATAGATTCTCAAATTATCTCGTCAACATAAATGCACTTAACGTACGGACACTATGAGATTCGAAAATTGGGTCTTAAATAGCATAAATCAGGAGATGCGGGCTTTAGGGTTTTTTTCTTTTTATGAAACTACCAATATGGTACTTCAATGAGAGAAGATTTACACGAGAACTGAATCGGATCAAACCTCCAAATTTTTAATAAGTTAAACTATTGTCAGAGCGCACGCTTTGGAGTTTACATGGGAACATAATTGGCTGGGGATCGAATTCCCTCTTCCGACAGAACCAAATTGCCTAGACTAATTAGATCGATATAGTTTATTTTTTCCTTCTTTTTTAAAAAATATTAAAGGAAAGGAAATTGTCAATGCTCTACACCTGACTCATTCGATCTAGGAACTAGACCAATCCGAGAGCCGATCACTCCTAACATGCGTGAAGTTGAGAGGTTTTAGATATGTACGAGAAGAAAATGAAAATGAGTCATTTCATGAAAATGTAGATGGCAAATTATTGGTTTTGGGTTAATAGATGACTCGGCTTGTATGCACGCGCAATTATTTTATTTTTTTGTGACCCAAGAACCGTCGTACAATCAGCAGCTAGCAACGCAAACCTGGAGCAGTGCCGCAGGGACCCACCTCTCATGGCATCGTAGATAAGTCATGCAATGGGGACAAGAAGTTTCAAACCTCTACTCTTCCGGCTGAAGGGTCAAGGTGCGAACCAACTTGTCCACCACGGGATGGGTCGTGCAATTATTTTTTTTATGTTCAATTTGTATTAAAAAAATATATCTTTTCTTAAAAGGCTGAGATATGGACCTAAACTATATTTGTTTGCACGGGAGAACTCCACGTTTCATGTACGAATTGGATACTTGGAAATGTGAACGTAATGGGGGAGTGCGGGATTTTCTTCTTCTATTTTTTTTTTTTTTTAATCTTCATTCGGTTGCGTAAGACTTGCACTTTTTACGTTAAAATTTACGGTATCAAGTTATATAGTTGACTTGTAGCTTCTAACTGAAATATCCGTAATAAATCTATTAAAATTAATTTTCTCATCACTAAAAATCTTAAATTTGTACATGTTAAAACAAATTTATCCAAAACTAATCTTTTAACTATCAAAAACTCTAAATCGGTATACTTATAATAAATTTACTTCAAACTAACTCTTTTTACAACAAAAAATTTTAAGCTGATACATCGGTGGCAAATTTACCCTTAACCAGGTTTTGTCAAATTTTATAGTTTAATTTGCTTACCTAGATGACACATAGTGACATGGAAATTTATTAGCTAAATATCACGAAAAATCATAAATTGATATGCTCACGAAATATTTTTTAAATCACTCGTTTTTTTCCGTGAAAAAAATGGATGCCTAAGGTGCAGGTACCAATTTCTAAATTTGATCTTATTAAATCTAATTTCTTATATGCGAAATGAAGGGGCTATTTTGCCAGTTGCAGTTGCTAAGACTTAGCCGTCAAGGAGAAAAAAAAAAACATTTTTTCTACCATAAAAAGGGGTGGGGGGGAAGTAAAGACGGCTTTTTTTAATTTATTAATTTCTTTTTTCCAAGGCGTGTGGGGGCGGGGGGGCGCAAAAGGAGAGAGACAAGAGTGGGGCCCACGGCGGAGGAAGTGGAAGTGGGGAAGCGCGGCGGCCGCTTTTGGTGGGGCCCTCGGTCCTTGGTCGGCGAACCCGTGGAGCAGATTTCGCTTTCTCATTTTAATAATAATTATTATTGATATAATTGGAAATGGAAAATTCTCTTTTTGCCATCTGCATGTTGAATTTGTTAATTATTATTATTATTATTTTATTTTATTTTTGTTTTGGGAGTTAGGTAGGGCGCACGTAATTGGTGCGTAGACTTTGGAGAACCATGTCTTTTAGGTGGTTTGGTGGACTTGGTTGCGCCCGCTGTTTGCACGCCACCCTTTTACTGCAAGTCTTTCTAATACTCTTTCAAGCTTAAAAATTTAAATTAAAAAAAATTAAAATAGGCATAAAGAAAAACTCTCCTTTTTTCCCATTAATCATCAAATTCTTCTCATATTTCTAACCACATTACCCATTCATGCTACATTGATTTCAAACCTTATTTCAAGTTAAATGACCTTCAAGATCACGGGTAATTTAAAAATGCGATTGATTCTAGACTAAAGATATAAAACTCTCCATATTCCTTGTTTTTGAAATCGAGAACCGAATCAATTATCTTTTTTTTTTTCTTTTTCCTGTGAATTGAGCATATTTATTTGTACATATGATGCAAGAATATTCCATAAAAAATAAATATAACACCCAAAAAGTGAAAAAAAAAAAAATTTGTCTCGAGTGATGTGGTCTTTGAGACCGCACATAATTTTTATAAGGGTGATTGATTCCAAACTAGAGATCTAAAACCTATCATATTAGAGTTGGTTCCTTGCTTTTTCGAATTGAGAACTGAATCGATCGACCCTGAAGCCAACTCGAAGCCGAACTAGCCAACTCTTGAGTTGACCCAAGAACCAGCCGACCCTTTGTTTTGTTTTAAATTTTTCTTGTGAAAATTAAGCATATTTATTTGTATTCACGATGTAATAATTTTCCATCATAAAAACAAATATGAGACCAAAAAGGGTGAAAAGTGTTTTAAATATGAGAGTTCCAGGTTGATTGTAAACTAATTCAAAATCGGTTCAGCTCAAGTAGATTCGACCCAAATGGGAATCGAACCGAACAAAGTCGATTCTTGAACCCTTTTATTGTAGAACCAAAGCGGTTAAAGTACGAACCAATCTGAAATTGATCGAGGTTTTGTCCAGTTCTTGAATCGAATCTGTGAAAATCCTCATTCCAATTAATATATGCTTCCCAAACAAATTATTTAGACGGCAACCGGTCAGTTAAAGCTCCGTTTTCACTAGAGTACGACGGTCCGGTCCTAATCAAAAATATTCGGTCCCATGCCAAAATCTTCTAGACATAACCTTTTGAATTACCCATGTTCCCCTTCTTCTTTTTTGGCCCTATTGATTGACTATGAATCGAGTACGTTTTGCCTTTTTCTAGATGGGAGATCGTGACCATGGGAGGCGACGGGAATGTGAACGCCCCCCTTAATCATTGAGAAGCCGCAATTTCCCTATTTTTTATTAATTTAATTTTTCGTTAAATCGATAAATAAATAAATAAAATTCTCCTTTTTTTGGCGTACAAATTAAAAAAATAAAAATAAAGTTGGGAAACGTCAGAAGCAACACGGCCGCTCTTCCAGAGGCAGTCTCTCCACGCATATAATCGATAAGATCCGACCAACTATTCTATTTTTTTTTAATTTAGTGCCCTCCAATTTTTTTATAATTAAATTAAATGCGAACGGCTGGACAGAACAGTCGATATCAATTTGATGTATTAAAATGATTTTTTTTTTTTTGCAGACGTGATATATAAATCATTAATTAATGATTTTCTTATAATAATGGGTGCGGAACACCCACGACAGGACACCTTGCCTGGCGAATTTTTATAATTCAAATTCGTACGAATTTCCGAATATGTTATTCTTCTCGGAATCGAAGGTGCATGCAAGGAATTTTCTTTAGTCAATGTAAATATATGCACACGCAAATTTTTAAGGTATTATCGATTGTTTGGTTAAAAACTCATCTATTCTATACGAAGAATTTGGTGATAATAAAAGCCTCGAGAGCACTTTTTAAGCAGCTAAAAAAACAGAGTTTAAAAAAATAATAATAAACAGTGTTTTTATAATTTTCCAAATACGGTGATTTTCTTATTATACGTGCAATTGATGTTTTGAATATTGAAAATTTCTTATAAAGTATGTTTATTGAGTGTCCCTAAAACGGTCATTAATAATACAATTTATACAATACTTGGGATTCGATGATAGATGCTGCCTTTATTTTGTACAAGTCGCCATTGGCGTACGATTTTCCCAATTAGCTTCTTCTTTTTTTTATGTATTTCAAGTATATCGTGACGACACCGATAATATCTTTTCAATCGCTATCCACGGTTCGATATTATATGGTTTGCATTTATAATTGAACTCTCCCAAGTAATCCACCTGTCACATAAACTAAGTTCTTGTTCCTTTCTTGGCTTTTTAATTGTCCGTGAATCAAGTATAAGGACTGCAGCGTGACTTCGACTATCATCGGGTCTGGTGTTTTTGATCAATACTATTTGATCAACAGTCGCTATTGATGATCTTCCAGCGAACCAAAACATAAATAATTTACTCGTGATTCTCACAACGATCATGCCTCTAGACAAGTATAGAATATCAAGGCGAGACGTAGAGATATCAATATCTTTTCAATAGTTGTTCACCGTTTGACATTATACGGATTGCGGATATAATCGAATTATCCCAAGAAATCGGCATATCACACGGACTCAAAAGCTAGACCAATAAGCCGAGTTCTTGTCCCTTTCTTTCATTCGTCCGTAAATCAAGTACAAGATTGCAGCGTGACTTCAACAATCATCAGTCCAGCTTTTTTAATCAATACTCTTCGGCCGATCGTCAAATCGTCATTGTTGACAATACATGAGCAAACTGAAACATAGATAATTTACTTTTAATTCTCACGATGATCATGCCCATTGACAAGTATAGAATATCAAAGCGAGACGTAGAGATATCAATATCTTTTCAATAGTTATTCGTTGCTTGACATTATACGGATTGCAGATATAATCGAATTGTCCTGAGTAATCGGCATATCACGCAGACTCGAAGGCTAGACCAATAAGCCGAGTTCTTGTCCCTTTCTTCCAATCGTCCGTAAATCAGGTACAAGGACTGCAGCATGACTTCAACAATCATAGGTCCAATTTTTTTAATCAATACTCTTCGGCCGATCGTCAAATCGTCATTGTTGACGATATTTGAGCAAACCGAAACATAGATAATTCACTTATAATTCTCACAACAACTCACGCCTTTTGGCAAGTGTAGAAAATCAGCAAGACCTAAAGAACTTTTCATTTTATATATTAACCCATATATTTACTCAAAATTTTGTATTAGAGTCCCTATCCTAAATTATATATAATAACAGGAATAGTTTTTAATAATAATAATAACAACGAATGGAGCGCGCTTTAGGAAAGGTCAAGAGCGGGTCAAACTTCCGTGGGCCCCGAATCGCATCCGTCGCCGTCGAAGACCCGGCAGCGGCGCCCGCGAAACGGACGGCCGCGATGCGTTGCGACCGCCGCGCGGGACGATGGCGATTGATGACGACCGACCGGGCATCCCATGAGGTGCCATATTCCATGTCATGCCCATGCATGACGGCATGAGTTCAGTCCATGATCCCGAACGATGATGATGGATGATGGGCCATGATGTCGACGCGGGACGACAGGGACGGCCGCCCCCCGAAGCCTCGCGCGGCTCCACGCGCGCGCGCGCGCGCGTGTGGGCGCGTGAGGAGTCGGAGTCGGAGGAGGATGGAGGGATGAGACTGCTGGGCCACCGCCGGTAGGACGGAGTCCGCGTGCCCCCGGGCGGGGCCCACCCCCCCCCGCACGACCGAATCTGTCGGCAGCAGAGGCGTCACGGCGGTCTAACGCCCCACAAAACACGGACACGTAATTTTCCCCCCCCTTCCCAAAAAAAACCGAATAAAAAATAAATTCCCCCAAAAAAGAAAAAAGGTGGGGCCCTACCTCCTTCCTTTGTCTGCTCCTCTTGTCGTTTTCGGAAGAAGGTGAGAGAGGGGAACCGTGCGCCGCTGCGCTCCCGCCACGTGGACAGCGGGGGCCTCGGCGGGCCGTGTCGCGGCGCCATCGCGACTTTTCGCGGCGGGATTCGGATGTTTTTTTTATAGGGCCAGAGAAGGAGAGGACGACGATGCTTTGGCTGCACTTTGCTTCTCCCCCACTCCCTCTCTCTCTCTCTCTCTCTCTCTCATGGACGCCATTGTCACGTCATAAAAAAAAAAAAACCACTGAGAAAAAAATCACCGCGTCACTAAATTCGATTATACATTTAAAATACACAAAACCCCAAATTAATATATAGATGACAAATCCATCCCATGTTGATTTTCATTAAATTAAATTAATGCAACGAAAAATCATAAAATTGGTACACCCACACTAAATGAAGGGTAAAATCCTAAACCGATATACCCTCCAACATGTCATCCAATTACAATTTAGCAAATTGTCACAAAGTGGACCGATTTAAAGTTTTTGACAATCAATAAATTAGTTTGGAATAATTTTATTACGGATGTACTGATTTAGGATTTTTTGTGATCACTAAATTTATCACTGCAAAGCCGCATTCCAGAAATAGAAAGATTACAAAAGGAACAAGCAAAGGAAAAAGTTCTTACATAAATTAGTTTGAAATAAATTTATCATTTGTATACCAATTTAAGATTTTTAAGGGTTAAAAAATTAATTTTGAGGTAATTTGTTTCAAGTATGCTAATTTAGAGTTTTTGTGATTTTTTTTATTAAAATATTTTTTGGTGACATTAATATTTTATTTTTTAAAGGGAAAAAATCTCTTTCCAAATCCATTTTAGATGTGGAAAGCAAAGCATGGTGGACGAGTCAAAGGGAGAGGGGGAGCGGACGGGCGGGCGGTGGGGTCCCCAAGGGAAAGCGAGCGACGGGGTCAAAATCAACGGTGGGCGGTGACCCCGCGGGAATTGACGGCCGTCTGATTTCAGCCGCTACCGCGTCTTCTGATGGACGACCCTGATCGTCTCTCGGTCTTCCCGCTGACGCGGGCGAAGAATCTGGTACGCGATCGCGGGAAAGTGGACGACTACGTGTGCACTTCTCTCTCTTTCTCTTCTATTTATTTATTAATTTATTTTCTTACATTTTATTATTCGGCGTATGCAGCGTCTTTTTCTCATATTATTATTATTATTATTATTATTATTATTATTATTATCGCTCGGTACAATGCTCCGACATATTTCAAGGGCATTAAATAAATTAGTTCGATAAATAATTAAATAAAAACGAGATATTCGATTTTATTTTTTTTGAGCGAAGAGATATTGGAATTAAATAATGATAAATGGGACCACGGCATTATAATCCCGTGGGCCCCACCCCCCGCTCATCCGGCGTTCCATTCCGTTCTATTCTAGAATTCCCCCCCCCCCCCTCTCTCCATAAAGTAATAGCTGATTTTGCGTTAGTCAATTTTATATATATATATATATATATATTTTTTTTTTTTGGTTTGCTCAAAAAAAAAATTATATTTTTTTGGTAACTTCGCTTCTAAGGTAGAATAGATTCAAAAATTTTAAATCGAACAATTAGCGAGAGATTTCAACCAAAAAAAAAAGAGGGATAAGATGAAATGATCAATTCCCATATAACAAATCTAGAAAATTTGGTGGAGAGAAAGAAATAGAATAGTAAGATGACTCTTTGTTTTATAGAGTTAAAACCTCAAAAAACTCCAAATTGATATATTTATGATGAATTTATCTAAAACTAATTTTTTTTATCACCAAAACCTTGAATTGACCTTCTGTTGATTTTCATTAATTTTTTTCTGTTAAATTGTTGAGGTGGATCATACGTGACAATTGACCGGTGTGAGTATACTCTTGCCCTTACTCGTTAAGAGAATATTTTTATGCCCGGGGAGGATCGAATATTTCGGGGGACAAACACCAAATTCAATACAAATTAAGGCACTGGATTTGATAATTCTTTTGGGCGACATTTTAAAAAATGTGGAAAAAGCGAGCCGTCCACGGAAAAAAAAAAAAAAGAGGGGCCACCCCACATTATTGAAGGCCCAAAAGGGAGGCTTGTTGACCCAAAAGGTGACAACTCGTCTACGCCTTGATAGGGTTTGTGCTAACAATCTCCATCAATGTCCTTTTCTTTAACTAAATTGCCTGCTCGCCAAAAGTTAAAAAAAGAAAAAAGAAAAAAAAAAGGGGCGTTTTCCCCCCTAATTTTTTTAATAAATATATTCCGAGAGATTAAGAAAGGAATTGACGGAATAAAAAATGACCCACCTTTCTCCATTCCCACTGCCGTCCAAACATACCATGACCGGCTGGCGTTGATCAATAATTAGCGAGGATATTCCGAGATTATTTTATTTATTTATTTATTTATTTAGTTTTTGATTGGGTGATGGCCTAGACTGGACTGAGATTGGGTCATGCGAAAGGACAAGATCCTCCTTTGTTGCTTGTGGCGGGTATTTTGAACACGTCTCAAGTGATTAAGAGGAGGCAATTATTATTGTTATTTAATTGGTGATTAGAGTTTGGAAAGGTTGTTGGAGGAAGAGAGGATCATAGAAAGTGAAGAAAGATTGACGATCTTCCCTCAATTTAGGGATTTCCAAGGCCCCATCTTATCAGGACTTGCTGGGTCGAATTTGGGGCGGCCCGACTCGGTTCGGTTCGGTTCGACTCGGCTCGGCTTGATTTCTCATGGGTTTTCTTTAAAAGCGGAGAGATCATCTTTGTCGACCGAACTCATCAAAACCATTTTGGCATAGAGGCATCGACAATCCATTAACCTCTGTCGAATATTCAATCAGATCTCCGTCATCAAAGGACGGTCTCTTCTGCCATTTTTTTGATTTCCCGTAAGTGGTGTTGAGTTAGTGACGACATGGATTGCCACATCAATCATTTTCTATATGCTTTTAGGCTCGAAAGTTAATATAGGACAAGAAGAGGAAGCTGATGGCGCGATGACCAAGTCAACCAAATAAAAAAGTTCACGTATCTAATTGAACAAAATAAAATTAGAAGTCACTCGCGATCAGTCCTGTCCACCCTTAATTTGACGGTGGATTGCTTGGAAAAAGATTTTTCATAAATTCATAAATTTTTAATTTTTTTTATTTTTTATGAAAAAATTTGGTGGGTGGCAATAAATTCGAGGGGGGGGCGAACGTGAAAACCGGTGCCCCGGGATTCCAAAGCGGAAAAAAGCGGAGCGCGAGACAGCGACCCGGAGCCGGCAGCACGAGCAGCGGCGCCCCATTTCCTTGACAAAACGCGCCCCTCCCCCCGTCTTTTCTTTTCAATTAATTAATTAAATCAACAAATGGAATTAAATTAAATTAAATCGATTAAAGCCGCTTTTATCTCCCATCGCGTCACGCCCACCCCCGGGCCCCGGCCCGATGACGTCACGCCGAGGAATTAAATCGAAATTTAGATCAAATCACGCGGAACGTGCGACGACGCGCTGCGCCCGAGCGTGGCCCCCACGCGCTGCCCACATCCATCCACACGAACTGACGGAATAAATAATAATAAAAAATGAAAAAAAAAATAGAAAACATGGAAGCTGGATCCATAGATCTGTCTGTCCGTCTATCTATCTATCTATCCATTCGCTGAAAATTATTATTTTTTTCTAAATGTTAATTTTTATTTTATAAAAAAGAGCGCACACGCTTGCTGGGAGCGGCGGCCGGCGTCGCCGATCGACCGGCCGGCCGCCGCCCGGACGGGGCGGCGAGATGATTTCCAGCTGAGTAAGCAAAGCGAAGCGTAGCGGAGCGGAACGAGTAAGGAAGAAAAATCAAATCGCCGATCGTTTTTCCACGTGGAAGAGAAGAGAGAGACCTCCAAAAAAAGAGAGAACATTGTATTTACAGAAACGGGCTTCATTTCATCCGAATTTTCTTTTTTGGCCCATCCTCTCTCTATCTCTCTCTCTCTCTCTGTCTCTTTCGCTCTCTACAGAAGGATGAGAGTAAGGAAAAATGGAGGGGGAAGGGGGGGACATGATAGTGACGTCACAGCCATAGGGGAGGCGGCTCGTTCAGGTCGATGGGCAGTCCGCGCGTGGGCATCCCCAGGAACGACGCTCCGACGGGGCCTTCGGCCGCGATCACCGGGACTCCTACGCCTCCAGCTCCGCCGCCGCCGACCACCGTGACCTCGCGCTTGACGCCGTCGCCGCAGCTCAGGACCGCGGTGGGGAGGAGATCGTTGAAGACGAACCGCCGGGGGTGGGGGTGGGGGTGGGAGTGTTGCTGGTGTTGGTGGTGGTGGTGGTGGTGGTGGGGCGAGGCGGGGGGCCACCGGGGGTGGTGGTGGGGGAAGTGGTCGGAGGGGAGGTTGAGGTCGAGGGAGAGGGCGGAGGCGGCGGCGGCGGCGGCGGAGGAGGCCGGAGGGGGAGGCGGGGCGGGAGGAGCTGGGAAGTTGGTCTTGGCCTTGGTGCCGCGGAGGCTGCGGGCGGCGCCGTCGTAGGCGAGGGCGGCCTCCTCCGGGGTGTCGAAGGTGCCGAGCCACACCCGGGTCTTCTTCCAGGGGTCGCGTATCTCCGCCGCGTAGCGCCCCCACGGCCTCTTCCGGACGCCCCTGTAGTGGCCCTCCCGGGGCGCCGACGACGGCGACGGCGGCGACATGGCGGCGGCGGCGGCGGCGGCGGTGGAGGGAGAACTGCAGCAGCGATCGGTGGGTAGAGAGAGAGAGAGAGAGAGAGAGAGAGGAAGTGGGAGGGAGAAGAGGAGAAAAATAGTGGGGGAGAGAAGGAAGGGGAGAGTGTGGGGGCGTATAAAAGGGGGGGGAGGGGGTGGGGCCCACGTGCAGTTCCGCACACCCGTAATCGTCGGCTGGGGACGGCAAATCAGCCTCGTTTCATCGCACGAAACATCCTCAAAAGGCATGCCCCCCGGAATCCCGTTCCGCTCGCCATTTCCACCGCGCTCCGCTTTGCTAACTGCTCCGGCGACCTATAGCGACAGGCGACCGGTTCCCGATTCGGTCCAATCGAGATTGGCGATCAGCTCGATTCAGTTCTCGAGCAATCTAGTGGAATCAAAAACTGAATAGCCAAGAGACCAATTTTATTATTAGGAATCGAGGTTCAGACTAGCACTCTTGATAACCGAATTCAACTGGCCAATTCGGTCCGTCAAATCTAGGTTGTTTCTAGTTGGGTTGGTTCATATTGCTTACGCTTACTTATAGCTAAGCTGGCCCCACCCTGCCCCCACCTCAATGAGTATATTACATGACAATGGCATACGATATGACTAACCAATCAAAAGCTAGATTCATATACGCGTGATTTTGAGCACAACAAGACTCGCCATATGTAACAAATAAGGGTATGCAAAAGAATCACCAGGAGTTGGATTAGATCGCCCAAGAATCATTGGTTCTTAGACCCTAGTTCCAATTTATTGGAATAGGTGGGCGTTAATTCCATTTTCAGTTTCAAGTATGGAATCACCCACTTGTGCTCGACCAGACATATATATTTAATTTTTAATTTTAAAAAATAAAAAAATCCTATATTTCTAGGCTATTAGCTAGCTTATTTTTGTCCGTTTATAACAAGTTTTTTTTTTTTTAGTGTGCTCTATTGCTTACACACTTCCCCACGTATTAGTATTATTGGTTTATTAGCTCTAATTGAGAGTATCTTTGATGCGGTAATTCCGTCATATAATTTTTTGTTGCATATTATAATGCCAACACGTGAAGTTTGGCGAGACTAGCTTTATGGACCTCGCTCGGAAATTGGATCGGGTCGACGGTCTAATTTTCAAGTGAATTCATGAAATCAAGTGGTGGTTTATGATTCTAATTTTTTAGAATCAGTCTTTAGTTGTCAATTCCCTATTTTAGAACCATACTTAGCCTTAGTGAGAAGGATGATTGGTCGGTTACATTATAAAGTAATTGTGATGCGGGACGTTCTTTGCAAAACATAAATTTGCTCTCAAGAAAAAATCGAGAAATCAAAATGAAAATTAGCCAAAGATAAAATAATAATAATAATAATAATAATAATAATAATAATTGGTGGAACGTTTCAAAACGGTAGTACCAAAAACCAGAGTAATCAGAGGTGAATTCTGTTTTGCCCCCCCCCCCCCCCCCCCCAGCCCCTTTTTTTATTTTACTCGTTTTGCTGTCGGACTGCAATTTTCGAAGCCACGAACGCGCCGATCCGCCGTCCGATCCACGCAGCTAGCAGCAGCAGCACGGCGCGGGAAACGAACGGCCGCGATGCGGACAGAGCAGCGCACGTGGAAGCCGCCGCCTGATTAGACGTGAGGGCGGAGGAGGTCATGTGACTGCTCCACGCCCCGCGCAGAGGAGGGATGACGTCAGCCCTATTCCCCCCCCCCCCCACCCCTCCTCCCTCCTCCCGCTTTCAGCGTTTGTACGGCGCTGGTGAGCGGCGTCCAGCTCTTTTCCCAGACCCTCCTTTTTTTTTAACTTTATATTTTCTCCATCAAAAACCCCAAAAAATATATATATTATTAATAAAAATAATAAAATAAATAACCATGTTGAGACAGGTGATGCCGCGATAATTAATATCTGGGGCTGATTATAATTTCCTTTTCGGCTATTATATAGATGTATTTACTGATATCAAATTATCCGTGATTAAAAATCCGTTCGTTACGTGTCGATTTAATTATACCGGTCTCTGTACGCTCTAATTGACTCGCGTTCATTGCATTGATTGTCGGCTTAGTTTTATATAAAATCGGACACTGTAACTCGTTCTTATATTATAATATCTACGTCGTTATCATTGATATTAGGCAATTGTCTTTTTTTTTTGCTATTTAAAAATGCAAGGAGGGTAATTTTGGAATTATGTTTTTCTTTTGGCGAAAATGCTAACTTAATTTAATAAAGTAAAGCGAAAACCCTAAACTGATAAATCTCAAATTGATACACTGATAATAAATTTTCATTTCATTAATTTATGTTAAATTTTATAATTAAGTTGCTAAATTAGATTTTATGTGGATGGTTGACAAATATATCGATTTAGGATTTTACTTTTCACTTATCATAACTTCATAAGTTTGTGTTTTTTACGATACTAGTTCAATTAACGGAAATTAACGTAGGATAAACTTGTCATGAACGTATTAGTTTAGTTTTTTTATGATATTAACTCTAAAGGAAATAAGATATGTGGTAAGTCTTTTAAAATCCCCACGGGGCAATAAGAGAGCACAAATTTGAATATTTTCAATCAAAATTTTTTTACCCACCAAAAAAAAATCAAAATGTTTTAAATTTAATAATAATAAAGTGAATCAGTAAAATAAAGAAAAAAGGGTGGGGGGGGGGGAATCTGAGAGTGGGCGGGGGGTGATTGCTGACTGGAAGAAGGGACTGAAATTGCAGGTGGTGGGACAGAGGCGTGTCGAGTTGGGATTGGCTGGAGATCGCTTTTTGCCTTTTTCATGATTTATTTTAATGGAGAAAATAAAAAAGTTTCGTGGGAAAATGGGGAAATATTGACTGCAGAGGTTTACCTCCCCCCCCAGGTGGAGCGGGCCCCACGCCGGGTGTCTCGCCCGCAGGAGACAGCTTCAACTCCTGCCTCCCTTTCTTATTTTATTTTATTTTCTCTCTCGTTTTTCCCCCCACTTATTTTGGTTTTTGCATTTTTCTTTCCTTTCCATCTTGAATTGAGTTTTTTTTTTTCTCTTTTCCCTCTAATCACTCATTACTGGCTTTCTTGTTCTTGTTCTTTTTTTTTTTTACCCTTTTTTTTATTTATTTCAACATGGCTTAATAAAGGTGTTGGCGGTTCGGTTCGATTTAATGGCGAGCATCCTTGTCGATCCTTATGAAAATTTACAAATATTTTCAGATTACTATTGAACTAGCCAGTTAAATCAATAACATGACATTTATCAGATTCGATCAGAACACCAAACTTATTTTGGTGAAAGTTTGATCAAACCCAGTATATCCTATTAAAATTCGGTTTGTTCAAATAGTTTCTCTCCATCGACGGGATATGACATCTAACTAATTTTCATTGGGTAATGACGATATTTCCATTTGGCACACGTCTAGTAATTACTAAAATATATGGGTTAGTGCTCGCGAGTATGATCATTTGAATCTAGACCTCGAGTGAGGTGGACGAAAATGCTTATTGCTCGAGCAACCTTTTGAAGGTTGGTTGTTCTGTTGTTAACCCTTTACATTATTCATCTAAAGAGTAATGTCCAAATTGAAAAATTTACGATCCAAGTAATTATTAATCTGGCCAATGTCCACTTCCCTATAATGATTGAATAATAATACACTCCAAATCATGGAGTAGCATCCTTTACATGCAAGTAAAGCAAATTGAAGAGAGAGGATGGAACTCGATTCATCTAGAACCCAAACCTTAAAACCTAAATTTATTCCTTGTTTTGTATTTTTTTTCTTTTGTAAGTCAATTGGTATCCAATTCTTCTTATGCATTAAGGTAAAGATTATAAAAAATCTAAATCGGTACACATGTGACATTTTTATTAAAAATTAGTTTTTTATCACAAAAAATCTCAAATTAATACGTTCGTGATAACTTTACCCTAAATTAAAATTTTGACCACAAAAAAAACTTAATATTAATATATTTATGATAAATTTATTATTTGTCAGTTTTCATTAATTTATTTAATATCGTGAAAAATCTTAAATTAGTATGATAAATGAAAGGAAAAACCTCAAATTGTTATATCTATTAACTATTACGTGTCTTCAAACTTAATAATTTAATAAGAAAATTTAATGAAAATTAATAAAAAATAAATGTATCACAAGTACATCAATTAGGAGTTTTAATCTAGATTTTTCCGTTGGATTAACCCCAAAATTATGGCCGCGTTCGAGATTTTTTCAATATGACATGTCCGTACAACGTTACATTCGATTTAACAGATACTAAACCTATGTTGACATCTAGATAACCTTCTACCCTTGACTTGTACCAATAATAATATTTTATTGGGAAATGAGAGCACCATTGAATACCGGGTTTCCTAAAATTTTGGGATTTGCGTTGAACTTTTTTCCCCTTCAATTTTCCACGATTTCTTAAATGAATTATACGACCACATCAATCAATCCTGACTCAAATTCATTTGCTGGCTCGAGAACCGATTAGTCAAAACGGTTCGATGTCCGGCCTGGGTTTCGAAAACAAGTCACGGATGCAAAACGCTCCCCGGGAGCTGTGTGGTCGATTCGATATTAAATTATTAGTCACGCATTGAAGCTTCGTAGATAAGGGATAATTCTTTTATTTAGGCAGGATAATCTTAGACATATAAATTCGATTTTATAAAGGTGTATAAGAGATTGATATTGGATGAGGCCGACCAAAAAAAAAAAAAGATATTGGATGAGACGCCATGTTAGGAATATGATTAAATGTAGACTATTCAATATATCCAAATTAACCTATAATTCATTAGTTCAAAGTTTTTAGTGAATGCAAGTATAATTTGATGTGTAATAAGCTTGAATTTGAGCTCATTTTTGGTGACCTGTCTATTGAAGGTACTGAGCTTATGCTACACTATTGCAATGTGTAAAATCGGAGCCGGGTTAAATTGGCAGCCCTCTCTCAATGTGGATTTGTTTTTGGCAAATATCTCAAAGAAAGAAAATCCTGTAAGTAACTCCTTGCTTGAGATGACGGATGGTGTGGCTCGATCTTCCACCAAGCTTGCCCGGGGTAAGACAATCGGATAAATTTCAAAGACTAGATGTCGGTGGCTAGGGCCAAGGTGAAGATTCTCGAGTCGAGATAATATTAGTACAAAAAGGTATTGGGATTTGAGGGAGTACATGAGCGATTCACATGAGATTTGTTAAAGTACACGCATGAGGGTACTGGCTAAATATGTCCCACATCGGAGACGTGTAGTGTGACACGGAGTGCTCTGTATCCTAATCGACTCATGTCTCGATGGATTAAACTCTAAAACGAAGGCAGGTTCAATTGAATACATCGACGTGTCGAGCTCTTTCATAGTCATGTTGTCATTATCATATTCATTCGAATCCATCTTCCTAAATAAGCCGTCTTTTCTCAACAGAGAGAGAGAAAAGGAAAGGAAAGAAACACAAATTTAGATTCTTGGCATGCTTGCATTCACGCGCACATTAAAGAACAATCTGCAGACTGGAACTGAACTGAGGTGTGCAAACAAAGGCAAAGACAGGCATTGATCTATACTCCCTTGGCCGCATTGCAGAGACGTTGGGGGGTCAAGGGAAAATTAAAAGGCTGGCGTGTTTGACTGAGTTTGATCAGAACCAGAAAAAGGCAACAGAGATAGAGAGAGAGAAGTGGTCCACGAGTGGAAGAAAGAGAGAAAGCAAGAAAGTAAGGCAAAAGGATATAAGGGTACAAGATAAAAAAAATCTAAATGACACAAAAAAAAAATCCCTATTTTTGATGTCGCATAAAGAAAAAGTTTCGAAGTAAATATCCCATATGAGTATAAACTTGGAGTTTTTGGTATTATAAAAGGAAGTTTGGGGTAAGCACCCACTGCGGCGGCGTAGTTGGCTTGAGCTTTGTGCCTCTCACGAAAGGTGTCAAGTTCGAATCCCGGTGACGTTACTTGATGACTTAACCGCCGGCATGAGTGTGGTGGCTAGCTTTCGTCAGCCTAGATTCTTTCCGCCGGATGTTGGCTTTCGGGATTTCTGGGTCCTTTGGGGTAGATGCGTCATGATTAGTATGGGGCATTTTGTGGCATTTTCAATAAAGGAGGAGGGAGAGATGAAGGGAGAGAGATGGTACAGATTGGTTCTGACTTCTTTTCTCTGGTGGAGTGTGGTGGTGGATGAGCTGAGCGGGTGTAAAGGAGAAAGTGAGACGGTGGGGGGGAGGACGGCAGGCAGACCCCTCCTTTTCCTCCAATGTTGATGTTCACGTGAAGGAATATTTTATTCGGTTCTTTTTCATTTTTCCTTCTTTTGACTTTCTTCGAGACTAGAACTGGGGAAATAGAGGACCCCCCCCCCCCCCCCCCCCCCCCCCCCTTTTTATTAGGGCAATGTCTGATTTGTGAGCATGATTGGTGCCCCCCCCCCCCCCCCCCCTGCAAATTTTTTAAGAGCAATTCCTATGTCTGTGTTTCGGAAATGTAATTTGAATGTCGAGCGTGTCGAATGAATGTCCCGGCGAGCAGATCTCGGATCCGGCGGCTCGATTGAGTCTACTCCTGATATTTGCCACTTGGACTTGGAATGCCAATGGGTCGATTATTAAGTTTGGGGTTTGAAACACGAAATTTCCTAATCCGACCTATTCGATTGCATCTTAACCTCGGAAGATTCAATTACGCCAATCAAAGAGCAATAGTTCAAAGACTCAAAAAAAATAAACCCTGAGGGGTCATTCTCGACTTTTCTTCGATATTCATGTTTTCGTTAAATATAAGAGGCGGTGTTAAAATATCTTACATCGCTTGTCTATGAAATTCATATGCTATATATATATATATATATTGTCCGAAAGAGTAACGTCTTTAAAATAAATTAAATTACTATATTTACAATTAGATATGATAAAAAAAATTACTCGGACGCATGAATGGGCAGGGGGCCATCAAATAATGCCTGGCCATCGCATTATTTCGTGCAGTTGCCATCAAGCATAGTAAATACTGAGAAATGGGCAAAGAGCACGGAAAGCAATGAAATAAAAGCTACAGTTATGGCAGGAAAAAAAAAAACCCATAAAATCCCAAAAAAAAAAAAAAAAAACACGACAGAATCGAACCCCAAAATCATGGTAGTAGCCTTCCCCCCGAGAATTGCTCACGCGCGCTGAAAGCACGACATAAAAGGAAAGTTTATGACGCCATTAATACCAATCTTTGGTGGATATATAGCTGTTGAGATTGTCATAGCCTCAGCTATCCTTCTTAAATTCCTGTCAGTGTTTGTAGAGCATATAGGAGAGGATATGATAGGAAATATTCTCGAAATTTATTGTAATGTCATATTTTTCTTGGAAAATGACTCGAGAAAAGTACGTAACCAATCCTATCAAGTGTTTAGCATGCCTCGATTGAAAAAGGTTCGAAAGCAACATTCGATAGCTCCTTTTTAGAAGAACCCTAAAAAGATGTTTAGGATTGTGAAGAGCACGATCGCGAGATCAAGACGGCGACCACAACATGGCGATTGCTACCCTTTGACCGGAGTGGCGACCATCTAGACCACCACCATGCCGATGGTCCTCGAATCTGGCTACCGACCGTGGTGTAATGGTCACTATCCTCAGATTCGGATGATCGCCGTCGACGCCGGTCTCTTCCCTTGACTTCTCCACTCCTTCGGACAAGGATGGTCTCGAGGAGGAATCTAATCCGAACTAATCTGGGTATATTCTGGCTAGAGGATCACGACATAAATGTTGGATACAATAAATTTTTTTTTTTTTTCTAATAATTGTATCTAGGCGTCGGGTCTGTATCTAATCAAGAATATAACTAAAAGTAGCATGACTATGCAGGTCTAGAATCCTTCAGCAAGTACTGCTAGATTTCAAGGTCTGGCAAGCAGTTCAATTATATCTCGTTTCTAGTATTACATGCATACATGTCACACGCAATAACTTAAAGGAAACCCTAAATGAACTGTGCCAAATCCTTATGACTTAACCCTTGAATTACTGAACACCTTTGGAACCCTGCTTTCGAAAGTATGTTAAGTTACAGAGACAGCGGTAATAATATACAGTCAGTTCGTTACAACACGATATCAACAGCGACGTAGACATTCGATCTTTCTATGACATTTGTAAGGCATTTCGAAAGAAGCCGGAAAGGGGAAAGGGGAAAACCTGATAAGAGATGTTGGTCGTGTCATGAGAGCAAGCTAGGCCCGTTCTCAGCAGCAAGCCGGGCTTGGCCTAGGCTATTGTGCCTGGACAATTGGATGTCGCGAGTAAACTGGGTTCTTGCTTTCGCGTAGGGAGCTTCTCTTGCTGTGCAAATTACAGAAATTTAGCAATTATGAGTTGATAACTCTCTAAATTGGTAGGTCAATGTGATGTTTTGCTGTTTTCCACTCAACTCACTATCATGAAGAGGAGCTACTAAAAAATTTTCTTCTTCATCCCAAAATTTCCTTTCCATGTGAAAAGACTATGCCATATGACACGCTGAGTTGGAATAGAAATGGGTTCAGTTGTTAGATTAATATGGCTTTGCAATGGTGTTACCTGCAATCTGCTGTGCACGAATAATATTTTGCCGCCTTTTCCAACAGATTATCAACAACATGACAAGAAGAAACAATGCCAGCAGGGCGCCCACGGCAATTCCAACCTTGCCACCAGCCGTAAGATGAGGCCCGCACGCAGGAAGTCCAGGTATACCGCAAAGGCCAGCATTATCTGTAAAGCTGCATGCATCCATCACGAAACAGGTTATAACATTGCAATTAACAAAAGCAAGAGATATTTGAAACCTCCTGCAAACTCTGAGCAGTGCCATTCATTACATACTTGAAACTGGCCCTATGCAGAAGCCTCCCCCCTAAAGCTGCTGGGACTGTTCCAGATAATTTGTTTCCATTGAGATTCCTGTGAGATGCAGATGTCAATTAAAACCCTTGTCTTGTTGTATCCTCGAATTCATAGTGTTCAAATGTTTAAATGATCTTACAGTCTTCTTAACGATGTCAACTGCCCCAGGCTCTCAGGAATTGATCCATTGAGAAAATTGTAAGAGAGGTCCCTGCAATGAAGCAGGATCTCTTAGCATTACACCCAAAACATAACTATGATCCTAAAACAAAAGGCTAATCATAAAAGATACGGGAAGTAAGAACCTTTGAGACTATATGCCCATAGATTAGAAATACAGTCCAAAAGTCAAATTCGCAAATTTTGAAGTGATTTGTCACAGAAAATCACTCATATGAAACAGCCACACCTTGTAGAACAAGGAGAAATAATTTAAATATATCCACCAGCAATTTTGGGGTGAAAAAATGGTTATCCATTATTTTGCATATCATGTTACTGCCTTCATAGTCCAAGACCATGGATCTTTACTATTAGGATCAGTTTGAGTGTTTTGTTGACTAGTTCCTTCATTTTACCAGATAGAACAAAATTCCATAGGCATGTCTTTTACAATTTGTGAACTTTAAAGTGTCTCATCATCAAAGTCATCATTTTGTAAATACTAATCAGGTCACAGGATCCTTTGTTCTTTACATCCCTTTCTCAGTAAACTTTCTAGACAAGAATCGCATGGACGTCGCACAGTCCACTACATAAGACAAATTCCAGTGCATAACTTAGCAATTGATTATCTCATTGTAAATTTGATGGCACCAACACATATTTCAGCTTCCTTGGTAACGCCATGTGTGCCTAAAAGAGTTTGTCGTGCTTTTCCAAACCATTCAATAACTAATATAAATCATTCTACTGCTTAAATTATCAACTTTCAAATGGATATATTGAAGAGGCCATACTAACAAACCCAGTAGTTAGACATGGCAACAGATGCAACAGTTTGAATATTTTAACTATTTTCTTGGATAGAGAGGATGAGAAGATTATAGGCAGAACACTTTGGAGGGGTACCACCATTAACATAGAAACATGATAATACTCCTGAAGTCAAGACCTCATAAGATGAGAGGCGGAAAGAAAATAGAGGTCAAGACGACATGGAAGACAAGCTGCAACCAGATGGAAACACAAATCGTGTGGAGGATGTGGCAAAAGAGTAGAACACGAGTACATACTTTCATACTTCAGAAAATCATAGTCTCCATTTGTGGGAGCATGAATATACAAAAACATTAATCTCAGTGTTTGCCACTCTCATGATTATACAACATACAAATGTCTTTTCTTCTTTCATATTTTACTCACACAACTGAAAAATGTAAAGGAAAGGAAAGAAACCTACGAGCATAAACAAACTAAGACCTGTAAAATTTTTCTTTCAAATTTTAGTACGATGTTGGATGTTGATTTCCCAATTATTCTGGCAGGGTCTTTAACAATGTGGACAATATCCTCTGAATAATATAGTCATATTGGAAAACTCAATAGCGGGGAGTTTTGCAAAAAGTGGTCAAGCTAATGTATTGTTTTGGAAGAGCAGGATGCATTTCACAAAATAGCCATTTAAGTAATCTTGGGCTATTGAAGTGACATCAATTAAGTGGACCTGCATTTTCGCTATTTGTTCAACCTCAGAAGGCTAATGACATTTTTTTTTGAGACTTTGCAATCACACATACAGAGTGTTCAATTATGCACATATAGATAATATCTATTGCAATGTATTTTTAAGAATTACTTTGAACTATTCTTAGTTAAATTTGTTCGAACACTGCGCTTGGCTTGCTATTGTTGTTGAGTATAAAATATCACGAGTTTTCCAGGAATTTGACTTCCTAAGAGTCTTCATACTGTGATTACTACTGTTTTGCATATGAATCACTGCAATAAAACACTATAGAATACTAGGATAATATACTACCATGGATGGATTACAAATCAATAGATTGGGAAAAAAGATGGTGTTTCTCCATCAAGAGTTAAAGAAATAAACTCACTACCCGTGATTTCAGCATCGACTGTGAGGAGTGTCAATCAAAAGATGACAGATCGTGAATTTCTTTTTCTATCAAATCGATTAATTAATGGATTCACCAAATCCACAATTAATCTATAAGAAATACAAAATATTAGTGCTACATGAGGCCCAAGAACATCAAGGATAAAGAAGCATGACAAGGCAGAGTCACCTTCTTAATCTATGTATTGCGGTGTCCTAAACATTATATTAGTGGCTCCTTTGGTTGACAACACTTAGATGCACTTGGTCACACTCTTGACGTCGATCAAGTGGTTAAGGACCAAATGAGCTCACTTTAAGGAGAACAAATTTCCTTGTCTGAAAAATATTTGACTCAACATATAAGTTGTATTACAATGTGATAAGCCCCCACTACCCCTACACATACCCAAGGAAAAGATAAAATAAAAGAGAAGAAGGAAATTAGGGCTCTCAGCGTTTTCAAAGACTCAAAATTGTATCTGCAGTCTCTTAAAACTTATCTGGACAAGGTTGGCATCACGGGTAATGAGCTTCACTAGCAGAAATAAGTGTTATATCTTCCCACATGGTTAAAAAGCAAATTGACCAATTTGGACCAAAGCAAACTTATCGCAGCACCAAAGAAGAGCATACATAAATATCTAAGGAGACACAGATACTGTAGTAAACCTGAAAATTAACATCTGTAAGTGGCACAGCAACCGAATGGTCGAGAGGTATCATTTTTTCTCATTTTGGATAAATAAAATGGTGCAAAGCAAATATAAGGATAAGCGCCTATGGCTTGGGAAGAATTAGTTGCACAAGAAATGGACACAAGGACTCTGGAATTGTCTGTGTCCTTCAGAAGAACATTCAGAAGTATAGACAAGGCAAACATGATAGCGCTTATTACTTACAGACTTTGCAAGCCAGATATGGTCCCCAGAGAGGATGGTATATGCCCCCGAATGCTGTTTCCACTCAAGTTTCTGATTGAAAGAAAAGAAAAAGAAATGACCGCAAAAAGAAAAGAATTAAGTTATTTACAAAACAATCTAGCTGCTGAATATGCTGAAAAAGGAACTCTTAAAGACAGTTTGCCAAAACTTACATGCTTTGCAGATGAGTCAGTTTAGATATCTCTTTTGGCAAGAATCCCCTAAGACCCTGGTTGTCAAGACCCCTGAAAATGCAGGAGGTGAATCAACAATTGCATCACGGTTATACTAATCTCATGGCCATTGCTGTACAGCAGAAGAAAAATCATCTAACTACATGAAAGTGTATAATTACACAATTAGAGCTGATATCCACAATCACTAACTTTCCAAGTGACTCTGATACTGGAAGGGTCAGAGATTTAGAATGCAACATTAGTGCAAGGAGAAAATGCTCAGCACTGAAGGATGCCATATGGGGCAGGCCATAAGCTAAACTAGATGCTCACCAGAGAGATGCAGAGTAGAGGTTAAACTCTAATCCAAGAGTTCGATTCCAACAATTCATCAAGACCTTAGAGGGGTTTATATAGACACGGCTTGGAACAACCTTCCAAGTATAGGCAAATTCCAAGACAGTAGCCTTATTTTACCAAGGCAAAGACCACTAATCCCTAGACAATATACAAATAAGATTAATGACCCGACTCAAATGACTCTAGAAACGAATACAATGCATAATACTGAATAAACACACAAAAATCCTAAAAGACTCATTCTCGGATTTCCTGACCAGCTGTTGGTATTGGGGCAGAACTTCCCCTAGAAGACTCCAAATTGCTTGAAATTTGATTAATACGAAACTAGAAATAGGGTTTTCCAACCTTAAATTAGTTTACCATATTGAAGCATGAAAGCCCTCTGAAATATCTGAAAAAACAATTAAAATGCTTCTGGCATAGATGAACTTATCCCAATTTTTCTTTTTTGCATAATCTGTTGGACAAGGCTCAATTCTCTTAAAAAATTATCCTTCATCATACTCCAAATCCTCCCTCGTTCACTTATCTTTTTTCGTTAGTATCCCACAGAGTGTCACTGCCCATCAAATAATAAACTGAAGGGAGACTGACTTGTGGTCCCTTTTTTCCTCAAAACAGATGGATTGCATGTATGAGCATTTTCAAAGGTTGAAGTTTATACTCACTTTTCACCATAACAAGGAAAATGCCAATTCAACATTCTCCATCGCCTATAGAAAGCCTAAATGCTGTGCACTTTGGCTTATAAAGTATCTGACGATTTTCAGAGAGCTAGATCCCATGAGAGTCCCATTAACCTTCTCAAAGTCAAGCTTATGACTTGATTGTCTGCAAACCCTAGTCCAGGATTTACAAAGACAGTTTTTGAAGGAGCTGGAAATGACTATGATTTTGCAATCAATTAGATGGAAGGGGATAAAGTACCCCACTATATGATAGGCGAATCATAAAGAGAATGTGATTACACTAACACATTTTTTGAGTTACTATAGTCAACAGCCAGAATATGAAATGGCAAGACAGTGAAGCTGTTCACCACTTCCAAAGTGACATAAAATTCTTGCTACAGTAACAGTGACTGAGGACAATGAGGGGCCTGGAGAAGATCAAAGGGTTGGCAAGGGAAGGTATGAACTGAGGAGAACATTTATAGCCAGGATAGGGACATGATTCATCCCAAGATAGAGGGAAGATACAAGAAGGCAACATATCCACAGACAGCAGCGAAGAAACCTGTAGTAAACTTGTGGACTTCGCTGAACAGTCAGCAAGAAGTTATAAGATTTGAAGGTTGAAGCTTTTTTAGCCCCGGCATGACAATGGCCACATCATCACATTTAAATGAAAGCAAGGCCACTATCTGAGTGCTGATCAGTTAAAAATGTTTGGAATTCCACATGGATTCTTTGTGCGCATCCATTAACGGGATTCAGATAAATTGGAATATAGCATTACTGTTCAAGGGAATAACTGTGAACACAATGTCCTTGTCACCATTCATAGGGACTATGAGTATTAACCGAAAGCCTCTCCGACTTACAGATTTAAATAAATTCATGACTCACTAAGCTTTTTAATAGACATTTTATGAAACTAAATCAGACTGTTCGAACATCAAATGCAATTATTATTGTGCAAAAACTAAAGTACAGCTGCAGCAGGAGTAATTTTCGCATGCAAAGGGGAAAAAATGATTAGAGCATTACAGTCCATCAATGACCCATTTGCCTGTCGTCTGATTAAATTGGCAATCAGCTCCACTCCATGGATGTTGTTGAGGGATACACGGGTCACCATTCCACCCAAATCGACGGGGGAGTGCTAGTGAAGTCTTTAGTGTCCGTAAAGCCCTAACTAGTATGCAGAAGGAGGATTAAGTTAGCATCAGCTAAAATATATTCCAAGTTGAAAATAATATCTAATCGACAAAAACTAGAGTTAAAAGCTTGGAAAACTACGAAACTGAGATTCCATCAGAATTCATCAAGAAACCAGTTCTAAAGTTTCTGTACTGGAATTCATCCACAAGCTAGCTCAAACTTTTGAGTGACACAATAAAACAGCTCAAACAAAGCACAATACAAGTATCTGATGTTTCCCCTGATTCGACCGTGCTTGAATTTCTTCATATGTGTGGCTTTCTTTAACTGGCACTTTAAAGCCGTAAAAATTGCTAAACAAACTTAAAAAGAAAAATCTTTAAGCTGAAAAAACAATTTAACAAAGGGCACATCCTGATTTCCTATTCCATTACTAGAGACAGGTTGTGGATGCAATAACTCCCTGGTCCATGGAAAAACTATTCTAAAATTATTTCATTCCAAGCTCCCAAGAAAATCATCCAAAGTTCTTCTTGCCAATTTTTTTTTTTTTTTGGTAAGGTTCTTGCCAAATTTCATCTCTACTTATTAGAGTAACATTGTAAACTATGTTAAATAAGTCAAAGTCAAGATATATGGATTCATCCAACTTGACTATACATAGACAATAGTTTTTGTTTTCTTAAAGTGTACACTACAAATATAAAACTGTCGTTCAAACAACTACTACGAAAATGCATATTTAGATTACAACAGAGGTTCAAGTTACATTTCTTTAACCTCGTCAAAAGGAAGTGCAGGCAGGGAAGAGCTTGTTCAGAATAAAGGTAAGTCTATCTCTCAAAAGATTGGGGCTCACATTGTTGCACTTCCACAGAAAAATTCCACTGACTACATCAAGCTTTCTTTATCTTAGTAAAAAGGATATGAAACATTATCAGCGGTAGATATAACAATGTTATATTAATGGCCTATTCCATTTGAAAGTACTTTTTTTCCCGTTCAAGTTGGCCTCTTTAAGTTGTCCCATCCTTCCCAAGTTGTCCCATTTAGCTCCCCCCCACCATCTGATATTTCATTTCATTCAAATTGTATCTAAGAGCCAGAAGAACCCTTCAGTTTTTTCTTCAGACAAGAAGCAACTGCTTTAAATAGTAGCCAGACACCCAGTACAGATTTTGAAAGCAGAGACATAGCAGGAATTTAGGAAAAAAGTCCCCTTAGGGGCACAAGTACAGATTGAAGTGGAGCTAAGGGACATAAGGCATAGCACTGACTGGACCTTATTAATGCATAATTCAATCAAGCGCTAAGGTTTCTCTTGGTGATAACAAGATAAAACAATGAGAGATGGCCATAATTAGAAATTCATGTTTGAGAGGTGGTTCTTGTAAATCCTTGCTTCATAATAAATTTCATGCTATCAATCCTGCACATAGGCCACGAATCAACATGAAAAGACTTGCGTTCTTTCCTCCATTATCTCCTTTTCTGATAATATGTATGACCAACAAAATAAAATGAATCCTGCTACAAGTAGAGACAGACTTTTGTGCAGATGGTTTCAATGCCTAATGCACTGGATTGCCAAACAAGCAACAAATCGCTATGCATTTTATCTTCAGAGAATAATATTGCTATAATCATATTGAAATATGATACTTTAAGCTATGACTAACTGCATGGCTTGCAGGGAAACATAACAATTAACCTGCATAAATGAAATTGGCCAGAAAGACATGTACCTACATATCTACGTAGCAATATCTATAAGCCTGTAATCTACATTGGCAAAGTCTTTGCGCACCTTCATCTGCTAAAGTTTTAGACTCAGCTGTGATAATTTCAAAGATCTCCACAGCATTGATGATAGCTTTTCCCTTTTTAGGTTGCACGGTTACCGTCAAGGTCCTACCATTCACAGCCACAGTTGTGTTTAGTACCAGAGCAACATATTGATCCCCGCTCCTTTTAATGATGTCCACATCTTCAAATACAGAGTCGCCATTTATCAGGATATCAAACACTCGCTGCCCTACACCTCTAACGCTAGAATCAATCTCTGCAAAATGTAACCAGACTGAATAGTTCCTGTTTGGATCCACATCCATAATGTACTCCAACTCTGGTTGATTTTCAGTTCCAACAAGCGCTGACTGATAAAGTGCTTCTGGATAAAAGTTTGGCACAATGGAGGCCTGTTTGATGCTGCTTTCAGTAGATATCTCTTTGTCAGAGCCTATGCTATAAGTTGAAATTGGCTTCCAAAATCTGTCCCCACCCCAATGATCACCTCTGTAATCCTCATCAAATTTTGGTTTCCCAGTACCACAGGTTAGTCTTATGGATGTTTTAAGGATTATTCCGTGGCCCTGGTCAGATCCAAACTTATATGCATTCTCATCTACTTGAAGAATTTCAATGGAGAGAATAGCAGGATCTCCATGACCAGTGCTATGGAAGCATAAAGAGGCAGAACCATCTGTAAGAGACACAATGCCTTCAGCAAATGCTTGCTCATCATGGCTGATCCAACCAGGTTTCAGAGAAGAAATCAAAGTTCCTTCAATTGAAATGTCAAATAGGGGTTCTTCATCGAAGTTGGGATGTGCAACCAAACCAAAGAAAATCCTCACAGAGTAGCGTCCCTTCGGCACTCTATTAAATATGTAGCAGTTTTCAGGACCTTCAGAGAGAGGAAAATAACGAATTGTCTTAAGCGGAGGGCTGATGATACTTGTACGCGTTGCATTAAACGGTATTCCTCCAGTATAAGCAAAATCTTTGTACCAAAGTGTATTGGTTGGTAGAGTATGGACATTTTGACGAGCTCCACAGCTTATGCGCATAGCAAAAGGTGCTGCGGCAAAAGAATACAGCTTAGATGTTGATTCAAACAGTTGGATGGGAAAGAGTCAGAGAAAACGGGTAAGAGAAATGGTTTTCCCTTACAGAGCACAAATGCTTAATTATAAAAAGGAATAAGTGAACATCTCACGTCTCTGCTCTATCATTCCAGTGACTGTATCGTTGTTAACATCTTTTCCTAACCAATATCTAAATACCAGCATGTTTCTGTGACAGTTTTTGGTGTTGCTACATAGTTTATCAGGATGCCATTAAGTTTTTCATTGCCTCGAGTGAACTAAGGCAAACATGGTGTTTGCTTTGAAATCAAGATCAAGATAATTTGGGAACAAAGGAGAAAATCAAATATCTAGTGTTGGAAGGACTCAGGAGCGAATGTCTGTCCAAGCCCATCATCATCCACAGTTGGTCTTGGTCATCTTGCTCTGATACCATCTAGTCTCGTGACATTTTACTTTTGTCTGCTTGTTTTTATTTTCTAATATTTTTTGGATTTATCTACTCATAAAATCACTTTTATTTATCCCTATAATACATGGTTAGATCAAAAAATATTGAGGCATTAAGTTATGAGCCAATTGGATATATTGACTGCTCCTTCATCTTTTAGTTAACCACACATAGGATCTTCTTTTGCAACCACACCTTACATGAACACCTAACGGGATATTTTGCAGCAAAGCCAATGCTTCACTGGAGCTCTTAATCTCAGCTTTTAGGAATCTCAGTGTCTTGCAGCTGCTCACTAATAGTTAAAATTAGGAAAGCAGGCATGTCACTATCAAAACACAAAACAGACAATCGACTTTCCGGAGTTCCCGTGTGCGTTTCCACTCTCAGCAACCTCGCACATCCAACTGCAACTCCTCTCATTCTTCAGCTCAGCTAAGGCAGCCAAATCACCGCAACCGAACTGCCCGCGACCATTCAAACTAAACCGATGCGAATCCTCGAGCGAAACCGACAACTACCCAGAATTCAAAACCGAACAAATCATCCCGGGTTAAGCTCCTAAACATCACAACTAGCCCAAAAAAAAAAAAAAAAAAAACCAAACAAAAAGGCAAAACCCAAGGCAGCACTCAAGCTAAGCACAGGCTCCCACTAGAATTGAGCTCCCATCCCAGTCCTCACCCTCCCTCTCGAAACCTCCTCATTCACCCTCGAGCTAGAGAGACCCTGGAAAGAATCTGCCAAAGCGAGAGAGCTCACCGCGCCGAGCGGACGAAGTGGAGAGAGACAGCAGGAGGAGAAGGAGGAGGTGAATTTGGTGCCTCGACGACATCGCCGCCCGCCCACCCACCCGTGTTGCGCCTGCCTCGCTGGGAAGTGGTACTGATCGATGCTCACGACAATGTCACGCACATTCCATCTCGATCTTTGAGAGAGAGAAAGAGAGAGAGAGAGAGAGAGAGTGAGTGAGTGAGTGGGTGAGAGAGAGAATGTCCTTTATGCTTTGGACTTTGGGGTTGCCCGTGAACCGTAACCGGTCAGTTTCCTTACAAGAGTAGTTTATAGTTTACAGTTAAACCAGCTCACTATGGTCAGTGAGAGTGGTCAATTTGGTCACTGGTTTGGTAGATAGAGTATGGCTACATCATGACAAACCAAATGAAAAAAAAAAAACTAATCATGAAAATGATGGAGGGCAAGTTGAGTTAGGCTTATGAAAAAAAATGGGATTTTTCTTTTTGGGAAAGATGTTGAAAAATATGCTAGGATCAAACCCGTGTAGATGTTTAGAATTTGTCGTAAAAGTAGAGAAGAAAATGAATTTTGGATTTCTTACCTTTTACAAAAAAAAAAAAAATGAATTTCGGAGCATCTGGTATGTTATAAACTTAATGGCAACTTAGCGCACAGTAATTTTTTATGGGAAAAGAATGGGCCATATAAAGAAGGACGAATGAGGACGAATAAGTGGCAACTTAGCACACAGTAATTTTTTATGGGAAAAGAATGGGCCATATAAAGAAGGACGAATAAGGACGAATAAGTGGCAACTTAGCACACAGTAATTTTTTATAGGAAAAGAATGGGCCATATGGAGAAGGACGAATAAGTGTGATTTGTACCCCAAAAAAAATCCATGTGTCGATATCTTGATCTTGATTCTCATGATGAAAAATCAGTAATCAACCTTTCTAAGCATATATATATAAAAGGGGGAAAGGGACAAACAATCTCTCCAGTTTCCCAAATTATTTTAATGAGGTCGTTGAAATATTTTGTTAGGCATTTGGACCTTTAAAGTACATGTTTTTTCTTTTTTTTGACTTGATCCTTCCGTGAAAACAAAAATGAATAGCCCGACCTGAAGTGACATAAAAGCCCCATGTCCTTTCAATCAATTTAGATTGAAAATTGCTGACGGCGAGATTAATAATCCTATGTGCTCTATGGCTAATACTAATCGAGACATTTTTAATAATATTTTGATTATATTTTTATATTTTCTTTGATTTTTATCCTTCATTTTGGCCGGTTGGGCTGCGAAGGCCCTTGCTAGATCTAGGCGAGGGCCCACTCACATGAGGTTAGCAAGGGTCGGACAAAAGGAAGAAAAAAGAAAAAAAAAGGAAAAAGAAAAAATATAATTTGAAAATATCAACGTCTATGTCGATAATGTCATGTAGAGTGCTTGACATCCACATCAATGATTTTCCTATCTAAATTGGTTGGATGGATTGAATTCGTATAAATATGAAAATGTTTAGGATTAACTTAATTCAATTGAAATATTTATAATTGAATTAGTATCAATATAATAGATTAAAAAAATTAGTACTTTTTTCGTTCGAACAGTCTGGGAAAAGTTCAAGGACCTCTGATACTTTTTCCCATTATGAAAGTAGAAAGTATTTTTTACAAGCCACGCACTCTCATCGCTCGAATTGTGTTTTAGGGAGAAACTACAAATGTACATGGTCAATTGAGGAAATGATTTTCTTTGTCATGAGGAAAAATGAAGTTAGTAGAAACCATTAAAAAATTGGCCGTGTTTCACCAGTAATATTCAAATTACGATTTTTAGAAACATATGGTCGGAAGGAGATTTATAATATTAGAATATAAATCATGAGTGAAGAAAGACAGACGCATTTATCAACTAAAAACTTTAAAAAAAAAAAAAAAACTCAAAAAGAGAGGAACTTTTAAAAAAAATAATAATTTCAGTAGGTCTCCAAAAAATACCAAAGTTATTTTCCCTTATTCGCCAAAAGAAAAACAGAAAGAACTTAGAATAACAAAATGTCTAATCCGAAAACCAGGAGATTTTTCAAAATCGCCATATGGGAAAATCATAAAATAGGGTTTGTTGACACTTAAGTCGCTGCCCAAAGATCCTTCTTGCATACTTTCGAAAAATCGGACTTAGGTCCCTCCTGAAAATATTTGTTTATTGCACATTGCTTTCATGCATGTCGCTGTTAATAGCATTAATTAGAGCCGTCGTGTTTTGGTGGACGTTTGTTGTTTTGTCATTTTCAATTTCAAGATTGTTTCGGCCACTTCAAGAAATTTGGTGGCCTCTCTTTCTCTCTCATCCTTTCATTTGGATATTATACTTATATTTAGAGAAAATGACGCCAGAAACGTAATCACATATAATGCTTATTTCGATATCATAACTTTTCAAGCAATCATTTAAATGCCATAAATTTTAATAATTATTTTGAAATCTCTCTTTATCAAAAAATCTAACATGACATTAATCTAACAAAAATAGTTCGACATGACCATCGGGGAAACAAGGTTAGCAAAAGACCATCAATTGTAGCCCCAACCCATACGATCTTCAGATCATGCGGGTCAAAAATGGTTGTACCATCTCTCAGACATCATGGATTCCCGTTTCTCTCCTTATCTCAGCCAAATTGTCCATGAGACTTATGAATTCCATCACCATTATCGGCCAACAGCTGTTTCTTCGCATCACGCTCTAAACAGTAGGTCGGCGACCTTCATAAGTGACCAAGCCACCATAGACAGAAGACACGGAGGTGTCACCGGAGATATTAAGCCCTTGAGCTCGAGCTTAGAGAGAGAGAGAGGGAGAGAGAGTATTTGCACCAAAAATTGACTATGTTGTTAATATAGATAGGCACGCGATTAGAATACAAGTTATCACTAAATATAGGAGTAATTGTTGATCGCTGCAAGAATGGTATTAATATTGATGTACAATTTGTACATTGATGACTATTGACAAGGGTATCGGTTATAACTTATAAGGATCAATAGATTACCAATTGCAACACTAGGAGAAAGGCTAGATGCCTAGAGGGCATCGGAATGTAGTTATGGAATTTCGAATTTGACACCACTAGTGGAAGAAGTAGCGAGGTTCAGGAAATCATGCAATGAGAATGGATGAAGCAACACACATGCGCACGAAAGATCAAAATACGATTTTAAAGTAGCAACTCCTTGAAGACACGATCATGGCATCGTGAGAGCATGAGCACAAGATTCTCGGAGATGTGGAGACATTGCTATAATTGCAAGACAACTACTCCCAAACAATTATGACATAAACTCCATAAATACTGGTGTTCGTCTACTGAAGACCCTGACGCATACAAAAACAAATATGTTATCTTTCAATTCCTATAGAGTAGTTATAGTTTCTGGACACGCGTCGTCAATTACATTTCCGGTGTATTTTTTAGTTGTAGTTTTCAGATTCGCATCATTAATTAATTTCCCACGTACTTTTTATATATTAAGTTCCGTTTGACGTGGTTATATTCTCAATTAATTTTTTTTGTTGGCAGAAATAAGACAACCTCTGGCATCTTACCAAGGTCTTTAACTAGTCTAAAATAGGTTAGCGACAACTCTAGCATGATAATCACAAAATAAAATGTGAGAAACCCAGTTGCGATGCTTAGTCGAACTTGTGCACAACGTAAGTAGCGTCTGTCCGCGCTGTCCTAATAATCCGTTGTCTCCTTGTGGCTCTGCCCTTGGATGGTTGCGACATTACTTGTGCTATATAAAGTCATCTACTAAGTAATTGGTTGGCATTGCTAGTAACGAATTAGCCATTTCTTTCGAGTAGTGCTACATCTGCAAAGAATCTCACTAAAACGTTATTTACTAAGGGTCCGTTTGTTTTATAGAAAATATCACGTTTTCATAAAATATTTTCTAGGAAGTCATTTTCTTGCAAAATGATTATTTTTTTCGGTGTTATGCTAAAACTTGAATTTTGAGTGGAAAATATTTTCCACCGTTTGTTAGCTAATTTAATTATTTGGGAAAAAATTCAAAAAATTGAATTTTAATATTTTTAATTGACCAAAAAATTAGTTTTATTTGTTTATATATTTTTAAATGAAATTTTAATTATTTGTATTTTTAAAAAAGCAAACTTTTTTTTTCTTTTTTCTTTTCCTTCCTCCTTCCTCCTCCTTCTTCCTCCTCCTTCCTCCTCCTTCCTTCGCTGCCGCATGCCTGATGATGGTTGACTGCTCGACGGCCGACCAAGACGTGGTTGCCAAATCCGGCCGAGCCTCGAGACTCCCAATCCAGGTGAGCTTGAGCTTCGCCACCAGATTTGACGAGCTCACGGCTTGCCAAAGCCCGGCGAACCTCTGGCGAGCTCGGCTTCGCTAGATTAGGCTAGGCGGAGCCTCACCAGCCTGGGGCGAGGCTCAAGCTGGCTCACAGCCGGTCGCCGGCCGCCGTCGTGGCCGGCGATTAGCCAAGGCCAAGGAAGAAGATGAAAAGAAAAGAAAGAAAAAAAAAGAAAAAATTAAAACTCGATTTAAAAAAAGAAAAAAAGAAAAAGAAAACATAAAAATAAACGAAAATGTGTTTGGTGAAAAAAAATAAAGTGGAAGAAGTTATGGAAAATGTTTTCCACTTTCTCACTTTTAAAGGTTGTTTTTTTATTAATGGAAAATATTTTCCTTGACTAGTTCATTTTCCATAAAACGAACTCTGGAAAATTTGGAAACGTTTTCCTGGAAGTCATTTTCTGTGAAATGAATGGAGCCTAAATCATGAAGCAATTTCCTACGGAGCGTCCAAAAAAGTTATTCATTCAATTCATGTGTCCTCCTTATTTCAATATCTGATTCAAAATATAAGTTTTAGTTAAATTTCATGGTTCATCTAACACTTTCCAAATTTATATAATATATTTATTTAGACATTAGCACTCATGTGGTCATGGTTCCCACTAAATTACCAACTCCAAAATTCCAAAATGAAAAAAGAAGATTGCTGATAAAAATCTTCAAAATGTCCACATCTCCCCGTTACTATTTTCCCCCAAATCATATCAATATATAAAGAATATTTTCTTGATAAACATAAAATGAGCTGACTAGTAACCAACCTCAAACTTTTCTTCTTCTTTTTTTCTTTAAAGTTCGTTAAAATTCTTGTCAATTTTTTACGATCATTCATAATTATGCAATAGGCTCAATGTAACTTGATTAGACAAAAGACCCATGAAACCCTTAAATTCAAGAGAAACAATAATTCCATCTGTGATATCTAAATGAGCTAACAGCATCACAATTATCCGATTTTTTGCTCGATATTCAATTCAATGTTCGAATTCTATTCCTCAATTATTAGCGTCAGCTCAATTTTAAATAAATGACAAACTTCCTTTTATTTTGTTTTCTAATTTCTATATCCATTTTCCATTGCCCTTGTCGTGGAGTCTCGCGGCGTGGGTCGTGATGTAGTTTAGCGAGCATGGTGGCCCTAAGGTTGGAGCTATAGTAGCGGCAGCGTGCGGGTCTTAAAGGCATGCAATCATTTTTTAGCAGAAGACCATAATGGAAAAAAATAATAATTTAGGCGCAAATTTGAAATCATTGAGCAAACCTTAGTTATTTATTTATTTATTTATTTATTTATGTACATGCTGAATTTTACCTGTCTATCTCTTTTTGTTTTTTTTTTCATGTACACGAAGCATGCAATCATTTTTTTTTTTTAGATTCTATAAAAATTAAAATACAAAGTGTCACAATCAAAATCATTTCAAAGCCTACATCGGGAATGGACGTGAGAAACTTGTAGTTGGTAAACATAATCATGATTCGGCGATTCTAAAAGTTGCTTCCTAGGTTTCAAGAATCAATCATGCGTATGAACAAAACATGAAAATCCTTGATTTGCAAATTATTTCCCTCAATTCACCAACATTTGATTTTCATGGAAGGTTGTGTTAATTTTACTAGGAGGTCCATTCACTAGAAGATATATATATTTTGGATGTAACGTAACATTCAACCTTTAGTTGAATTCTATTATTTTGTGCCCCGGAATATAATTTTCTTGTCAGTGCAAGTAAATTTCGATAAGTATTAGTAAATGTCAAAAAACTATTGATAAAAAAATGACCTTTGACTCCTTCTCATGTAAATTGTTGGTGGCTTACCAACACTTCTATGAAATTATGAATTTCCTTGTATAATTTGTGAATTAGCAATTTTTGTGGTAACTTACCATCCCTTATTTATATGACTTGCTTACATTTGGATTTTATCATTCTTATACGAGTTTACCAATATAAATTAGAGTGATTTATCAATTTTTTCTACATTAAATTATCAATTATTTTTGGATCACCAAATTCTCCTTTGATTCGCTTAGCAATGTTAAATTGATTTTTATATAGTTTATTAACTTTTCTATTGAGCTATTAATTTATACTTGCCTTAGTTAGTATCTCTTTACATTTACTAACTCTTGTAAGAGATTACGAAACTAAATTAATGCCACGAAGGGTTGCATAACTAGACCAATCAGGGGATATTTTCAATTTCGTTTGGTGCAACGATTTGAACCGAAACTATTTGAACCTTTCATTATCCAGCCTGTAAATGCATAAAATTTCATTTGGGTTCAATTTTTGACATCCCTACTACATAAATTTAAAATAAGGTAGGCTTGTATTAACCTGAACTCTAGCGATACGAACCCGAACCCTCCAAACCCGCCAAATTATTAGGTCCATTGGTAGCCCATCGTTCATCGAGAGGGAAGTGGACAACTTGATCATCAATTTTTTCCCCCGAACAAACGCAAAGAAGTGTTGACTATAGATATTGACGGTCAACAATTGCATGCTCTTGGCAGGCTCTTAGCAGTTGAGAAAGTTGTACGTATTAAATTATGAGTTACTAGAATGACAATGCATTTTTGATAAACTACATTCATCAACATTAAAATATTTTAAGTACTAAATCGCCTCATTGATCTAATTATTTAAACTTTTGAAATATTCTAACTATCAAGAGTAAGTTCCTATTATTTAGTAAGGGATAGAAAGAAAACAAGAGAAAGCCCCACGGGGAAGGATGGCATGACTGTCTGAGAATTGGAGACTTTATTAAAATGGGTAAAACACAGACAGGTTTATCCCAGTACTGGGGCTAAAAAAACTCATAGTATCCACTACTAATAAATTAATCGAATGTAGGTAGGTTAAAGCGAGCACGAGAAAGGAATGTTGTGCCAAATTCATCCATTTTGCCTTTCAGGGTAGTTAGGACAAACTGGGACATCCATCGTCTTGCCATGATATACTATAAGATAATTATAAAAAAAAAAGTCATAAATGTATAGATGGCAATTCAATACTAAACTTTTTAATTTGGTCAATTTAGTCTAAAACTTTTAACGATTTGTTAATATAATATTTCCTTATTATTAATATTGGCTGGCAATATTAATGTTGGCTGGTAATTGTTGACATGGATACCAGCCATCTTACGTAGCATGATTGATGCTGTGGCAGATGAAATTTATAATTTTTTTTTCCTTTCCTTTTCCTTTTCTCTTATTTTTTTCTTTTCCTGTTTTCCTCCATTGAACCAAGCTTATGTCACCAATTGCTTGTCGAAATTAACTGGAAGGATTACATTGGCAATTTGTCAAAAATTTTAGAATTAAATTAGCCAAATAAAAAATTTTAAAATTGAATTAATATTCAGATAATAAATTTATGAATTTTCTCGATAATTTTCTCTAGATTTGGTAGATAGCCAAGGTCTTTGATACTCCTTCATCGTTGGTGATGGTAGTGATCCTCATCTGCCATGCGGGCAAAGGTTGCCAATCCTAATCATGCATAGGCAATGTTGGTGCCATCACGGGACGATATTCCTCTTCTCTTCTTTATCAAAAATTCGTTGTACTTTAATCGACTAATCTCAATACACATTACGGTGTCTATCTAACTTAAAATATGACAACTTTCCATATTATAAAAAGTCATATCGCCGTCATGTAAATTTTACAGTAAAGAAGGGCTACTCAGTGCGCCATTAAATATACCCTCTTCATAATAGAAAATCGTTATCACCGTTGAGCGGCTTTTGCCACCATATCGATCCATCACGAATCTGAATAGGCCGATCAACTACGTAACGGGTTAAAATGAGCGGTCGAGATTACACTCCCCCAACTTTCAAAACCTAGGGTTAGGGATTTAATGACATTGCCATGCAACCAAGACGTTGTGATTTTTCCCCATTTGTCCCTTTTCCCCAATTTGGTCGAAATCTTGGGGTGGAAAACGTGAGGGTATAAAATAAAACGACCTTTTCGGTTTTCACCTAGGAGAGAGAATCCCCCCGAGGAAAGGGGCGCGAGTGCGAAGTAAAAAACACGGTGCGACGACCAAGACCTGTCGCGTCAACGCGACCAAAGATCGCTCACCCCGCGCCCCAAGTCTCCTTCTCTGCAGCAGCGGAAAACCTGCACACCAGCAACAGCTCGGAAATTCCTTCCCGTGCTCGCCGCTCGCCGCGACAATGCCGCTGCCGTCGCCGCTGCTGACGACGACGACGACGACGACAAGTGGGAGGACGTCTTAGAGGAGGAGGAGGGCGGTGAGGTGGGCCGCGATCAGGAGATGATTGCGGATGAGGAGGCGGAGATGATCGAGGAGGAGGAAGGCGGAGGAAGCGGCAGGATGAGGGGGAGGGAGCTCGTGCGGGCTGAAATGGTGAGTAACCGAACTTGATTGTTGGCCCGCTTTACAATTGTCTTATGTGACATGATCAATGCTATCGAGGATGACATTTATAATTTTTTATTCTTAAGTTTAATCTCTTTTTATTTTTCTTTTCTCCTTTTTTGCCCTTTTTTTCTCCATCGATCACCGGCCTCAGCAACAGCCAATGTTGATGTCACCAATTGCTTGTCAAAATTGACTAGAAGGATTGCATTGGTAATTTGTAAAAAAAATTTAGGATTAAATTAGTCAAATAAAAAATTTAAAACTAAATTAATATTCATAGACTAAATTTATAAATTTTCTCAATAATTTTCTCCAGATCTAATTGATAGCAAAGGTCTTTGATACCCTTTCGTTGTTGGCGATGATAGTGATCCTCATCTGCCATGCCCACCGTGGGCGAAGGTTGCCAATCCCGATCATGCATCGGCAAGGTCGATGCCATCATGGGACGATATCCCTCCTCTTCTTTATCCAAATTTGGCCGTGCTTTAATCCACTAATCTCGATACACATCACGGTGTTTATCTAACTCAAAATAGGACAACTTTCCATACCGTAAAAAGTCATACAGCCGCCTCGTAAATTTCATAGCAAAGAAGGGCCATCTGGTGCGTTTTCAAATTTACCCACTTCGGAATAGGAAACCGTTATCACCGTTGAGCGGCTTTTGCCACCATATCAATCCATTGCAAATCAACAACGTAATTAGTTAAAATGGACGGACGAGATTACACTCCCTCAATTTTCAAATCCTAGGGTTAAGAATTTAATGACAATGCCATAAAAACCAAAGACCTCGTGATTTTTCCCCATTCGGCCCTTTTCCCTAATTTGCTCGAAATCTCGGGGTGGAAAACCTGAAGAGTACACAAATAAAAACGACCCTTCCGGTTTTCACCCCGAGGAGGAGGGCCCGACTGCAAAAGAGAGAGTAAAAAACACACGCGGCGACGACCAAGACCCGTCGCGTCAACGCGACCACCCCCCGCCCCAAGTCTCCTTCTCTGCAGCAGCAGCAGTAGCAGCAGAAAAACTGCACACCAGCAAAAGCTCCGAAAATTCCTCCCCCTTCTCGCCGCGACAATGCCACCGCAACCGCCGCCGCCGTATCCTCCGGCCGCCGTCGCCGACGACGACAGCGACGACGACGAGTGGGAGGACGTCTCGGAGGAGGAGGAGGAGGAGGGCGGCTACGCCGGCCGCGATCGGGAGATGATCGCGGACGAGGAGGCGGAGATGATCGAGGAGGAGGACGAGGAGGAGGACGAGGAGGAGGAAGGCGGCGGAGGAGGAGGAGGAGCGGAGGAAGCGCGAGGAAGAGGAGGAGGAGGAGGATGGGAGGGAGGGAGCGCGGGGCGAACTGGTGAGTGCTCGAACTCGATTGCCGGCCCCGCTGTACGATCGTCGCGGGGGATTGTCTCTCTGCATTATCGCTTCTGTTGTTTTGGTGCTGAGATTGTTCGATCGTACGCTGCTCTGCGTGCTTTGCTTCGGCCGCAAGTATCTGAACGACTGTGCGGTTCTTTTTTCCCCACTGCGAAGGCGCGTGCTTGCGAAAGTTCGAGACTTTGAGTCGTGTGTGGGAATTCTTGCTCCAGGGTAGCTTTACGATGACCTGTTCGGTAAAAGTGGAAAATTGATGGCGTCGTGAGCGATCGAACGGCATTTCGACTTGAATTTTGTGCGCCTCCGGTTGACTCGGAGTAGTGAATTTGTCTGGAATTTTGTGGCGCCCTTCGTGAATTAGGTCTTCGTTCGATGTGTTGTCCGTGTATAGAACAGGATTTTGAGCGCAATGTTGTCTTGAAATGAGATGATCTGATTTGGGGTAATGCTCTCTTGATTCGCGGTCGATCCACCTATAGACCCTTTTTTTCAGTTTTAAGTATGTCTCAAAGAAAATTCAGTGCTTTACCTCAGGGAAATCCACCTTGGTCAGCCACAATGGAGGAAAATTCCCGATTATGGAAGAGAAACAACAAAATCATGTTCTTAGCATTTTAAGCATGTGTAAATCTACAAATGATTTTGAGGTGTTTTATAATGGAAAGCGGCTGGACATGACTGACTAGATCATAATTAAAGCAAAACGATCACTTGACCAATTCTATCTAGCAAGTAAATTAGTCGTATGAAGCAAGTTTATGCATCGTTAGTTTCCAACGTAGCATAATCAATATGTCTTTGATTCCATCGATATCATCCTTCCTAAATAGTTCTCACTGTAATAAAACAAAAACTACTCTTTCTGAATTTTTATGTTTCCTACTGAAATATGGTAGAAGTAAAAATTTTATGGTTTTATGGATTATTTGGTTCTTCTCCGTTAATATTTACTGTTTTAACATGGGCGCAACATGATTCTTCATGGAGGACACTGAGGCTTTAGCCAATTACGTACATTTGGATCCTCTCCATTCTCCGTGATTTTGAACCAACTTATGGCTTTGGTTTGCTAGTCAAACCGTATGCTGTCTCTCTCCAAAGAAACATATTACCTAGAAGCTTCAGTTTAGCTGCCAACATGTTTTCTTCTGAAATATTGTCATAGTTGTGTGTTTCAATGAATGATTTGCTGGAAGTGTTGAGCTATCTACCACTCATTTTGAACCAACTATGTTGGGACTCACTTCCAAATAAACGCCTAACTGTTCCTGATATTTATGCTGCTCCTTGTTCAGAGAAGGATAAGCAAGCGGACTTGCAGCCCGGGGATGGCATGCCATTGTCATCAAGGTATGGCAGTGTTGGCCATTAGTACCTTGAAATTTAGCAGATAGAGGAAGAAGAAACTCTTGGAGTTGCGAGCTAATTGTCTTTTTTTCCAATAAAACTCCATTACCTTCTCATGTTATATTTTGAATGAATCTCTGTTGATTGTGGGTGTCCTAGGTTGACCACTTCCGGTGCAAGGCTGAGAAGTTTGTCTCCGGGACTGGAGTTGCCGGAACGAAATAAACGAGCGGCAATCATCTGTTCCTTTTTTGCAAAGGGATGGTGCATCAAAGGGAGTTCATGTAGGTTTCTGCACATCAAAGATAATGTCAATAGTACTCCTGAGCTGGTGTGCAGACATGGTACTGGCTCAAGCTGCATAGAGGAAGCTGTGCATGATGAAGGTATGATGTTTTTAGTTTGTAGATGTAAATATTTTACCCTGCACCTCATGTTCTTTACAAGCTTCATATCTTGTGTCAGGACGAAAAGATGATTTTGAGAAATCAAAATCACCTGGCTTGCCAAAGCAGCTTGCTTCTTCAGTTGCCAATAATTCTGCATTATGTTATGGTTCTTCTTTGGAACAGATTCAGTCGCAGGTGGCTAGAGAAAATGAAAGCATGCACCAAATCAATCCAATAGCTATTTCCAGACCCCTCGGTGTTGAAGATTTATTGTTTAGTGCTCCAACTGATTCCCATCAATTGCCTCCATGCAAGCATCATGATGGACATATGTCTGCAGATGTGGACAATGGTAGAGATTTCCAGGAAAGGAGTTGGAGTGCTGATGATTACAGAATGCATGCTTCAAAGCTTAGTAGTGGTGGTTCTGGTTCAATGAGGGGTTATTGGCTACCTCCCTCAAGCGGTTCAATACGATCTTTTAACCTAGGCCAAAATAAGCAACCCACTTCTCATGCTTCCATAACAGAAGACCAAGTTACTAACCAGGGCAAATTTTTTGGCAATTCTTCACCTATCACAAGCCCTGCTCTTAATTCAAGTGTCAAATATCCTTCGACTACTGCAATATTGCCTTCTCAACACTCCTCATGGCTGTCAGGTTCTTCAAGGATCTTAAGTTCTTTCTCTGAATTCTCAAATCCTCTCCCTGGTCAGAGTATTCTTGATGTTGACTATGCTGGCCTTCGATCTTCTTCTCTCTTGGGAAGTTCATCCGATCTAGCTGGTTCTTATTCAGGAAATTTATCTAGAGCAAACATATCTGCAGATTCACGGCCGCGGTTTGGAAATAGGAGGACATTTTCTTCTTATGATTGGGAGCCATCCGAACCTTTTCGACCATCTTTCCTCATTACTCCGACAAGTATATCATCTCCAGGGAGTAAATGTGACCCTTTCCATGATAGGATCGAGCAACATAAAACAAGAGATGAGTCTTTCAGGTTGTTTTCTAGTCAGGGAGCATCTGTTCTTAATACAGCAGAGCAGCAGGTCCATAGCGATTCAAAAAGAAACCTAGCTGAAGAACGTGGAAACAACAGTTATTCAGTATCTTCAGATCATAGATTCAATGAGCATGGGTTAGGCAAGGGCAGCTACTTGCATGGAAAAGATGTAAATGGATCTGCGGTTGAGACGGCAGAGAATTCAGTTGTTGACAGCCAAACTGAAAATGAGATGTCCAAAGAGAATGACCAGCTGTCAGATCATGCCAAGGATAGTTCCCACATTAGTGGAAGTAGTATGGATCTTGGTTCTGCACTCGGAAGTGATGTAGCAGGCCACAAAGACAAAGTTAGACAGGATATTGAGATGGATGTCACGCAGAAGAAGGCTGCAGATGTGAACCAGGAGTCGAAGCCATTGAGACATTTTCGAGTTGCCCTTATAGATTATGTAAAGGAACTATTGAAACCAGCTTGGCAAGGGGGTCGTCTCAGCAAGGACGCACATAATTTGATTGTTAAAAAAGCAGTCGACAAGGTTCTTACCACCTTACAGCCACAGCAAATTCCGCCTAACCCGGAGTCAATAAAGCATTTTCTTTCGTTTTCACAGTTTAAACTCACAAGGCTGGTTGAGGTAAATAACTTGATTTTGGAGATGTATTTACTGCAAAAAGGAATGAAAGGGCAGACATGCTTAACGCTGAAGTCAAACATTTACTTGTGTTACTTGCAGGCATATGTTACCAAGCATGGGAAAGATTGAAAGGCCCAGTCCAAAGCATCTTGCTCTCGTTTTGCTGTGTTTTACCTGCTGGAAGCCATAGTAGACAGTTGTACATTCTTCTAGTGTGAGCAAAAGTGAGATTTTCTCTGGGCTGAATTGTTCCTGTGACAGTATGCCCATTTCGGGGTAGTTTAGATGTTAATGTTTTCCTTGGGCTGGATATTTATAGTATGGGACAGGAGAAAATTGTATTTAGTTATTTCATTAGATATCAAATGCTGTTAAGATTGAGATCCTAATTTGGATTGATGATGGCATCTAAATGATAGGATTGTGAAATCCTTGACTTTCCACAAAGAAATATATAACATACCAATACTCAATAGAAAAAATGGTTTTGGTAAGACCGAAACGTCGGAGAAGTATTGAGCCAGTATCACTGTAAAATCTTATATCATCTCTGATATCGGAACTGATGCCTCTTTCTCTTTTACCTAAAATCTATAGATATAGATATTTAAGTGTAAATCTCTGAATATAGACATTTCAAGTCTAATTATATTAGATTCATTTGGAAATTGAATAATCAATTCGGCAGGATTGTATTGATCCTACGATTTCATCAGTTACGATGCATACACTGAAAAAATCCTTGTAAAAAAGATCTATTCTTTAGATTGAATCACTTCTCAAATGTTAGATCATAAAGTTGCAAGATAATTAGATTCATATTTTCATACTGACAACTGCGATTGATGGGCTTATACTGGAAGGATGGTGATGTGGATAATAAATGCAAAAAACCATCTCTAATCTCTCAGATGATGCTTAAATGGTTGTGTCGAGCCTTGTCTTGTATGATTACTATTCATAATAAATGTGAGTTCCGTGGTTCCTTCTAATGAAAAGCTGGTAAAACTGACTTTTGGTTATTCATCTATCGACCTTATTTCACTCTGGTTTCAGTATATTAATACATTCTGATTTTGCAGTCAATTTCATGTTTTGCTTCAATTAGGTGTTTCCCTTCATTGATTGCCAGAAGATGATGGCAGTTGTTCTCTCGAACTAATATCTGATTGCCTTAATTTGTTGTTTGCCACCATATTGGACAGTCAACATGAATGAAATGTGAATTTGACTGACCTAGTTGGAACGACTTTGAACATGCTATGGAAAACTGAATTTAAGTGATGAATAAAATGTGTCATGCACTTGGGTGAAGCATGTTATAAACACGGTTGGCTGTGATTATTATAAGGGAAACCATGAACACACAGGACTCTTGCCTTGTTGAAAGAGGATGAATTATGCCTAGGAATACCTAACAGAGGGTGCTTTCTGCTTTTAACCTCAACAGCCTGTATGGTGGCGGCAGAAAGAATTTCCTATCAAGTATTAAATCTAGCTATCAGCAGAATTTTGTCCTGAATGCTGTAGCATTCCTAGGGAGGTCAAATGCATTTTGAGAAAGTCTCTGGTTACAAATACCATCCCGCATGAAAGGAAACTGGCAATATGCTTTAGAAGATGTAGACTCACATAATTTATCTTTAACTCTCAGAAGCTGGAATTCCAAGGACTCAGGCTTTTTTTTTTTTTTTTTTTTTGGTGAGCAAAGTTTCTAGCCACTTTGTTGTGCAAAAAATGGTGTCTTTTGCTCTCCCCATGTAATAATATAATAACCTTGTCAATCTATTCGTGAGATCACACTGCAGGAGTCTTTTCTTCACATGTGCCTGAAACCTGCATATTTTGGTTTGTGTTTTTCTCTCCATGAGGAATCTTCTATTCCTCCTCCTCCTCCTCCTCCTCCTCCTGCCTATGATGCCCAATAACTTTTTTCATGTCTTAGAAATAGACATTTCTCAAGAGCGGCTTGGGTGGTATCCATCCTCCTAATTGGCAGTATCATTCTAAATTAAAAGCGTGGTGGATACAAAAAAATATTTATGAACTAAGTCTACCCAAAGGAGTCTCCTTTGCATGTCTTATTTGTACTCAGTCTTAGAAGAAAGTGCAGGAAAGGTTCTGTGAGAAGTAGTCACAGACATCTGATATATAATATAGTAAGCTCTCATACATACGAAAGATGATTGGAGATACGCCAGAGTTTTTTCTCTGTGAGAGTAAGATTTGTGTATCTTTCATGAGACTGTAAAACTGTATATATTCATATATTTGTCAGCTTCTCAAACAATATTTTAACCAATTAGACAGTATGCAGTTCCCCTTCCCACACAATCTTATCAAGATAAATGACCTCTTTGTTATAAATGAGTCTGCTTGTTCATATTCTATCAATCCTACTCTTTAACTTGAGGTTCTTCAAAACTTCATCATACAGTGGCCTGGTGGAAGTCACATTGGTATTAATTACATGGGGTACTTTCTTTGATTAATTAAACTAATCCGCATTAATACTGTTTGAAGAAAAGGTTTGGGACCAAACTGACTGGACCAACCAGTTTTTTGAGTTTTGGTCTCCACTGTTTGCTCTTGCTATTTTATGAACTCGTAAATCAGCACTAAATTGGAATAGCTTAGAGAGACTAGTGTTTTCAAAGAGAAATTAAATCAAACAAAGTCCGGATAGATCACTCATTTATACAAAATGAGCTACTTCAAATACAAAAATCAACTATCTGGAATCTGAATGACAGATAATAAAAAATTTAGAAGAACACACAACATTATTTAATTTAGTGGATCGGTCTAGTTTCAATTTGTCGAGTCTAAAACCAGCAGTGAAATCGTTTGGTTGGCTTGTGAAACATTTCTGAAAAAATGTCCTCTTGAATCAAACTAAACTTGTTTGAACCATTTTTTTCCCTCACTGGTACTTCTGATGAAGGTTCCTTTGATATCTTATTAAAGTCATTGTGTTGACCATAACTACAACTAATTGTACCGTACCTTATGACTATCGGTAACTAAATCTCAATCTCGATTTTGCAGAAATGAATAGTTGATAAACACAACAATATGAACCTGAAAAAACTCCACACCATCTACTTTCTCTCTCCTTGCTTGGATGTAACCTTAGCAATTGGGTTGGTGGCATGACATTCTCTGCAGGGGAATATGACACAGCGCATTCTGCGGCCGATCCTTGAGCTTGAAGAGGTGTACTCCTTGGTTGCTTGGTCTTTAATTCCTAGATCTGCTTTATGTATATCCTCCGTGTAGCCCTTATTCTTCTTATCAAAGTCCTTGTCGTTCTTCTGAGTTTCTTGTGGTGACTCTCTGGAGTAGGTGCGACTGGCTATCTGAGATTGCTGTGCCTGAAAAAGGAGCGTGTGAGGAAGAAGCTGGCCATTGGAGATCAAGATGTCTGCCGGGGACTGACTTAATTGATCAGGAGCAGTTTTGTCTGGTGTAGGGGGATTGAATTTAAATTCTCGATCGTGTTTGGCATTGTTGGGGGGAAGCTTCATTTGCTGATCTTGAATGCACACAAGGCCTGCAAAGGAGAGTGAATTGAGTGAACTGTTGTCAGCTGCAACATTCACAGAAATCTTGTTTTGCAGGCGAGTGCCCATTGTTCCTTGGGATAAGTTGGGTTTGAAGTTTGCTCTTTATATATGGAGAAATAGAACAGTATTTGGATGCACATGCTTGTTTGTACTGTTTGTTTCTTCTTGGCCTTATGCCCTGAACAATTATTTATTATGAAAAATGTAAATTTTTTACTGCCTTCTTCTGATACGCTTTGATGGAACATGTGATTGTAGAAAAAAAGGTTAATTTTCTCTGCGTGTCCAAAGTAAGTCTAATGAACTCCATGATGCATTGTAATGCATGGTACTAAAAGAAGAGAGATTTCTCGGAGTTGCTTTTGGTGAACTGCGGGGTGCGGTTGATTTAGTCATGAAAAATGTTAGGTTTTAGAAAATATATGAATTAGTGAGAGACATTCGTGAAAATACTCTAACACACTGTTTGTGCTTTAAGATTGGCAAGGACCAGCTGAAGTGGCTGATTGGAAGTCCGAGCTAGGAGAAATCTTCTTGTGGTCCAGGTAGGATGGTATGTGTAAGGATATACCTATATCTTTTGAGTGGCAGAGAATTGTCTGTTCGCACGGTGGACATTTCAAAGAGTTGTTCTGCAAATATAAAATACGGAAACATCCACTTATTGCCTTCATGTCCAAGCAGGCCTTGATATTTGTCATACTTTTGTCATGGAGCTTGTAGAATTCCAACCATCGCCTTTCCATGTTTTGGACGTTTTTACACTGTCTGATATGTACGAGGATTGCTGGCCGTCGTCGTGAAACGAGTCGGCTTGTGTCTCATTTAATAGCAATCTCTGTGCAAAATGACATTTGCTGAGACTTGCAGGGGTGGATATTACAAAGGTCAATACCGTTTTATACTGTGTCGTGTTTTTTCAATCATTTTCAGGGGACTGCTATAACTGTTCCCCCATCCTGAAGATACCATTGGTCCTGGTCTGCATTGTCATTTGTTGAAGCAGGCGAGATAAAATCGTCTCTTCTGCAAATTTTTGTGTCCATTATATATTCATTGGACCTTCCTTAGGGCATCTGTTAATGAGGCTTAAGTTGTTGAGCTGCTTTGGTTGCTCTTTGCTGATGTCTTGGAACTTATGCTAGAACTGCCGTCCGTGCATATACTCTGTATAATCATGGATGAAGTAAGCCAAGCCTTTTCTTTAGCGTGTTCTCAGCTAGGCCTCTCTGCAATACATTATATGAGATGTCCGGCTTTTATAATCATGAAGGTTATATGATATTGTCTGTAAGCTGATTTTAATACTAACGTTCCTAATCTAATGCCAGGTGCTCGACAGGTGGTTGATTTCGGAATGGTCTGAGTCCATGCCAACTACTTGATAAAGTAATGTGAGCATGGTGGGTACTTAGCATATTTTCTTTTTCAATGCATTGCATATTAAATATATGTTTATCTCGTTCGTATCTCCTATGAGAGAATCTAATCAGAGAATCTAATCAAGTCCTTATATTTGCATTTGGTGTTGGAACTTGTCTTATTCGCAACTCAAATGGGGGGTTATGAAATTGCTGATCACTTTGGATCGCCTGAAAAAATCGAAAGCTTCCGATTGCTTGACGTGTTGAGAGAGCGCCTCTAAGATTATTTGTAAATAAAATCCTTCAGTCCGTTCGTTCGGGTCTTCAACTGGATCACAGAAAAGACCGAAAATCATGTCGGCCCGATGAAAGATTCGAGCAAATGGGCCGGTCGAAAATTTGAGTGGGGCTGGCCCGTAGTGAGATTGGCCTGGTCATTCTCTTGCATTTTGTTCTTCACCTCCCGATTCTAGCCTTCTAGGGGCATTGAAGTTTAACCAAATGGAAGGTAGGGCTTGTTCTTATGCTTGATTTGGGGCTTCTTAGTCTGAACCAGAGCCAACGCTGATGACCCAAATCTGGTTTGGGTGGTGTGGTATAGGCTAATTTGGGCGAACCGAAGTGATAAAAACCCAATATCGTTTTTCCTTTTCTCTTCTGCCTTGTCTTTTGAAGTGAACAACAACTAATTAGATGATTATGTTTAATTAATCAGTGTTTGAACACCATTCACATATCAAACCAAAGTTTTGTTTTTGTTAAAAAAAAAAAAACTAAGTCGAATGGAACCAACCTATTTGGTCTAGTTTGAAATCGTCTTGGTTTGCTCTTAATTTTTCTAGCGTAAAGTGTAATATGTAATGTGATTCTTGAAATTTTAATTTATTTAATGTGATCCATAAGATTTGCTTTCATGTGTTATATCATCATCGAACTTGGTCCAATGTTCAATGTGGTTTTCAACCTTTAAATATTTTGAAATAGTCTAGAAATTACATTAGATATTTTGAACAAATTGAAAATGTATGGCGAAGTTGTTCATTTTTACATTGCATAAATTTAAAGTTCATGAATGACATTGCATATTAAATAAAAAGCTCAAATATCATTTGTCTTATTATCCCTTATTTAATAGACTTCCATTCCGAATTGTGGTCACAATCCTTTGTTCAGCCATTGTGATTTCGATATATGCCTACATTATTTCTTGTTCTACAGTAATCCGGCCGTTGTTTCAAGGTTATTCCTATGTGACCCTGCCCTTTTTAACTCGTTCTCGAGCCATCACACTCCGTGACCCATATTTCCATGGAAAAAGGAGACATGGCTCCGATTGGCCTCTCAAAACCAGCTCAATCATATCGCGATGCACCATTTTCAAAACGTCGTCTTTCATGAATCTTTATATAAATGCCATAATATAAAACTTAATAAATTTCTATAACTGACTGAAATCGAATTATTTATGAACCAAAAAAAATCTATAAAAATAGGAAATAAATCATTAAAAAATATATGTTTTTTTGGTGCAACGTATAGAGAGGGCCCACTTGGAGAAGCGACCATCCACCTAACCCAACTCTCTCATCCAATCTAAATTAATTGCCAGAATACAATTCCATCGTGCGGGCCCCACGCTTCTGCTGACTCCTCATCCTTCATCCTTATCCAATATCTCCCCCCCCCCCCCCCCCAAAGATATTTTTTCTTGTCCTTCTGACACTTCCACTCCCATGATTTTTTGCTATCCACGCTCTCACGTCACATACCGCAGCTCTCGCGTCCGGAAGTAACAAACCCAGCGTGGAAATAGCGAAAAGGAAAAACCATCCGATCTCGTCATCGTCCTGATCAGTGGGCGTTTTCCATTATTTATAGTCAAGATATCAACGCAGATATTTGCACTGAGCTCTGATCCTACTTCTAGTTCCTACAGAGAGAGAGAGAGAGAGAGAGAGAGGAAGCAGAGAGAGAGAGAGAGATGGTGCTGCTGGAGAAGCTGTGGGACGACGTGGTGGCCGGGCCTCAGCCGGAACGCGGCCTCGGGAAGCTCCGGAAGCTCACCACCAAGCCCGTCGTCATCGTCAAAGGTCGGTTGACTCGACCCATCATCTTCTTGAAACGAGATCTCCGCTGTGTAAAAATGGCGGAAGCACGTTCTTGATGAAGTGGAGTGAACCTTTAGTCTTGTTTGGAGTTAGTTTCTACGTTGATATTGCACTATGAAACGCAGTAAAACTGACGTTCCAGGTTTTTTTCCATGTGGGTGTGTGTGCAGAAGGGGAAGGGGAGAGCAGCAAGTACCAGCGGTCGACGTCGATGCCGGCGAGCCCCGGGACGCCGGCGACCCCGACGACGCCGACGACGCCCGCGGCGGTAGCGGCGAGGAAGGAGAACGTGTGGAGGAGCGTGTTCCACCCGGGGAGCAACCTGGCGACCAAGTCCATGGGGGGCCAGCTCTTCGACAAGCCCATGCCCAACTCCCCCACCGTCTACGACTGGTACGTACGTACGTAACGTGGATGTTTGCACCATCCCCGTTCCCCTTCCCTCCTCCATGCACTGTGCATGGCGGCGAGTGCACGTCGATCTCTGCCGACCGCCGTGGGATCGCGGGCTCGTCTCGATCCTCGGCCATGTGGGATCCGCCACTGAATAATTATAAGATGATGTTGATCTCTGCTGACGTTTCGTGCTTGAGGGTGACTGCGAGTTTATCTTTTTCTTCGACGTCTTGATAGGTTGGTTGGTTTCTGATAATGTTAAAGCTGACCAAGTCCTCCTCCTCCCGTCCTTATCGCAGGCTCTACAGCGACGACACCAGGAGCAAGCACCGCTGAGGACGCTCCTAGCGATCAACCCTGTCTCTCTCGTGGGATTTGTAAATATCGTCGTTTTGCCTTCCTTCCTTTCTCGTCGTTTCCATACTTTGTATGGTTCTATCTATCGCTCCTGCATGAGAGGCTGGTTTGTTTAAGCTCATTTTGAATGAAATATTCCGCGAGTCGCTGTGATTTCCATGCTTTGCAGCATTCGAGCTGTTGATCTAACGGTGAATCCGAGTTCGCATAATGAATTATTTTCGAGTTGTCTCTTGCTGAAAGCCCGAGGCAGATTATCGCAAAACAAAAGCACACGCTTTGATATTTTAGAGAACTCTTGACTTAGAACCCGAGTGAACTGGAAAACTCAGCTTGAATCTAATGGAACCGGTTGATTTGCAAGTGATTCCCAAGCATAAGAACATAAGGAGCCCGTCTAGTGAAACACTCGGCCATGTCTGAGGCATTATCATGACTAAGCTTCGCTATGGATGAGAAGTAAATTTTTTTAATCTTTGAGATTAAACTACCAGTCTCGATTCGATCGCTATGAACACTTTTGGACAATTTGGGGAAGGAAAAAAGCAAGAGGAAAGCCTATGAATCAAGGGGGCTGTGAAGGAAATTTTTATTTTATTTTATTTGAGTTTAAACTACCAGTCTCAATTCGATCGCTATGAACATTTTGGGACAATTTGGGGAAGGACGAAAGCAAGACGAAAGCCTATGAATTAGAGGGGCTGTGAAGTATATATATATTTTATCTTTGAGATTAAACTACCGGTCTCAATTATATCGCTATGAACACTTTTGGACAATTTGGGGAAGGAAAAAAGCAAGAGGAAAGCCTCTATTACTGTGAAATAAAGTTTGAGCTTCTTTCCAGGGGAGGTAGGGAGGCAGTGGACAATATTGAGGCTGTGGAGCTTTGCTCATGGAAGCTGGGGATAAGAAATAAATAAATAAAATTTAAATAAATAAATAAAAACATTGATTTAGTTAGTCTGGTTCCCTCTAAGAACTTGAGACCAGATCTCGATCCTAAATTTATGGAATCAGGAAGTAGACTAATGCCTCATGAATTGTCTAGAATCAATTAGTCTAGTTAGTCTGGTGTGAATTGTCTAGAATCAATTAGTCTAGTTAGTTTGGTCTGGACAGGCGGTTCTCGATTCGTTTCTTGATTCGGTCGAATCATGTTGCTAACCCCTAATGAGCAAAAGAATAAATATGGCTTTGCCAGTTGGGTGTCCGACTCCAAAACCTGTGAAAGAATCCGTTCTTCTCGTGCGCTGCTTCCTCCCCATCGTGGGCATTTAAATCCATACCACGGCCGTCAGGTCTGTGAAGCCCACCAGATGAATGATTCCTTCTCCCTCAACGGCGACTGTATACAGAATCTGATCTTCCGACAAGTACAGCTGTGGAGGCTTTAGCTCTTGTTCTCTGCCTTCCCCCAGTTCCGGGGCCACGGCTGAAGTGTCTTGGTAATTGAAGATTGGAGCTGTCGAGGAGATTAAACATTAAAGAACTCAATTATATACTCTCCGTAGATTTATAAATAGGTCCACTTAGTCATGATGGAGCCGCACTGCAAATCGCAAAGCACTTTGTAAAGCAAGCTACGACAATTTATACTGGAGCCAAAAAGTGTGTCGCCACTAAACATGAATGCGCTTTACAGCTGACTCCAATCTTCTGCTTAAACTAAAGTTGGAAACGCCAGTGAACCAGAAAAAGCAAATCGAGAGAGCATCAGACCAATTGGAGAGAGGGAGTAGATGATGTTAGTCGATGCAGCAAGTATCAAAGATGTAGCAACATACAAAGTTCAAGTAAAAACCATGCTCTTTCCGCCATTCGAGCAGCAAACTAAGCATTTCTCAGCAAGAAGCACAGACAAAAACAGGGAGAAAAGGTGTTCCAATGACTATTAACAGTACATTCACATTTGTTTTGATCTCTATAAAGGAACTTCCTTAGCATATATATCGCCGAATATATAAATTTGATTTCTCTCGAGTACTGCTAGAATCCCATGTCTTCCAGGACCTCGAACGAAAGTTCTTGCACCGAAGGCACTGTCAACACATCAGAGATCTCCACCTAAAAATCAACTCGATCGTAGAACTTAACTCGAAAAACCAGACACTTCCGGAGTGTTTGGTTTGAGGGATTCAGCTGGAATGGAGATGCCCATTCCAAGCCTGATTCCCGGAACCCATGTGTATGTATTGTTACATCGTGAGAAGTACTTGAAATGCCAGGTTGGATTTTGTTCTTTCCTGGTTTATGGTCAAACATGGCATTTAACTTTGGGTGAAACTTGTACGAAGCTCTAGAAATACCCATGTGTCATGCATAAATGCAACCGAAGATTCAATTTCTTTAGCAATTATAATTTTGTCTTATTTGTTTGCTTAATTTTTTTTTTTTGAAGGATATGTTTTTATACTCTTTTTGGTTTTGTTTTAAAACTAGGTCGTTGCTGGTGTATGGTTATATGTTATATTAAATTTTTGCATCTGATTGATTGATATAAATAAAGAAAATTTCAAATAAAAACTTCAAATGAATTTTTTTAAAAAAGAGAATTCAAAGTTCACGTCAAACGTGAATACACTGTTACTAGTCATTGGAACATTTAATGTGAATGTACATCGCATTTGTTTTGAACTCTACAAAAGAACTGACAAAAACGAGGAAGAGGTGATGTTCCAATGACTAATAACAGGACATTCACATTTATTTGAAGAATTGTAGTCCACAAATAACTTTTAGTACACGCTCAATCTACTTCTTAAATTATATTAATATTTTTTCTAAACTTAATTTAGTGAAAAGACGACATGGGACTTTTTTTTTTAATAGTGTAAAGACTAAATTTAACATGTACCAAAAATATGAAAACACATATTATATCAATATTTTCCCTAAACTTGATTTAATGGAAGGATAACATGGGACTTTTATTTATTTATTTATTTATTTATAACATATGGACTAAATTGAATATGTATAAAAAGTAATAGAATTCATTGAATAAATTAGAAATTTATGGACAACATTACACAAACATATCTGCCTAAAGTTCAAGAATTATATTGAACAAAATAAATTTATAAGGTTTTCTAAAGGCTTTTAAATAGAGGGGCTTGGCTTTTAGCAATGTGGGTCTCCCTTTCGCAGGGGCTTAGCATACATTCGGATCCATCAAAACCTGGCTTTAATGCCAACTAAGGTTCTCATCCCAAAAGAGCTCTTGGGACCCTCAAGTTCAATTATTTTCGGTTCAATGGAAAGACAACATGAGACTTTTTAAAAAATAATTATTATTTAGGGATTAAATTAATACTTTGAATTTTTTTAATAATTCAGGGATTAAATTAAAGATATATAAAAAATATATTAAATAAATTAAAATTTTAAGGACAATATTACACAGACACATTTTCTTAATCATACTGAATATATATAACTTTTTCATCCCTAGAAAGCTCACAAGATAAGGGCATCTCTAGAGGCTTTTTTAAATAGAAGGGCTTGGCTTTTTCTCAAGCGACGTGGGTCTCCCGTCAGGAAGGACTTACCAACCATACATCCACATCTACCCTGATGCCAGCTAACATTCTCATCTTCAAAAAAGCTCTCACGTCCCTAACGTCTTTTCTACCTTGAAATTTCCAATAATTTGACCCTAAGGTCCTTTTTTTTTTTTTTTTTGGTAAAAACCCTAAGGTCTTTTCCACCTTGAAATTTCCAGTAATTTGACCCTAAGGTCTTTTCTACCTTGAAATTTCCACTACAAATTACTGCAGCTCCCCAAGTTGCACGTAACCCTTTGTTTTCTTCTCTTTCTTTTTTTCTTTCTTTCGGCATCTTCCCTTTTTCCTTTTTTTTTGTCTTTTATTTCGGCATCACTTCCAAGTCCCTTTCTCACGCCATTATAGCCTATATCTACCCTCATCTTCGACGCCACCACCACTATCCTCCCCACCAGCGGTCTCGCGAGCTCGCGAGCTCCGCCTCCTGGCGGCGGCTCCCGTCGCCGGAGCTTCCGGCGACGGGAGGCGCCGCCGAAGTCGCTCCCGCCGGTCGCCGGGAGGCGCCGGATCTGGGGCTCGGATCGATCTTGAATCTAACACCGAAGGTCCCGACATGCTCAGATGCGAATACCGGTTCTTCCTCAACAGCTCAGCAAAAGGTATCTTTTCCAAGTTCCCGACTTTCTTCATCTCGACCGGCCAAAATCTTCCCCCTCCACCTACCCTTTGAGATCTGCTCCTACCTGAGCCGGCGGCGGCGGCACGAGCTACGGCGGCGGATCTGGAGCCGCGGGAACTGGTGACTGAGCACCCGAGAAGAGGAGGAGGAAGAAGAAAAAGTGGGTGTCGTGGATGGGATCTGTGGCTAGTGGTTCTGGGGCGTGCCTCTTCGCGCCGTGTACATGGTGAGCATATCTACTTCGAGATTCCCGTTCTCTCCGGCGTGGAGATCCGGTGTCGCGCCCGCCACCTGTTCGGTGTTTTGCTTGTTGGAAGTTCAACATCAAGTTTGCATCTTTCTCTCGGGAAGCTCTATACTTGGTGTTTCCCTTTTGTGGAGTTACTGCTTTTTCTTATCTGCTCTACTTTATGGATCCATGGAGATTTCAAGTACCGGGTTTTGTTTGCTTGGCCTGCTGGTTCCTGTCTGGATTCACACTGATGCTGGCTGAAATTCTTGATGATAATCCACTGTTGTATGCCACTGTACTGCAACATGACTGATTTGCCACATGCTTATGACTTATTAACGGAACTCAAATTTTTTTATGTTTCACTTGCATAGACTTGAATACATGTTTCTTTTCTATTATTTGTGCAAAGCAACCTGTACCCTAGTTCTATTATTTAATGCATTTTAAACTCTATTCTTCTCTAATCGGGGTATTCTCTCCTTATATGTTCTATGATTCTTCGCTTTATTCAGAAATGCTCTCTTATCTCGGTTGTCTTCTTTATTTCTTGGTTTCGATCTGCCTTTCCTTCTTCTACCTAGCAAGTAAACCTCTTTTATACCCCCTTTGTATGTGTGTTTTTCTAGCTTTGAATACATACAAACTGTTCGAACAATGTTCCTGTATTTTAACTCTCTGTCCTTGATATGGAACATGGTAGATATGAAGTAGATATGAAGAAGCTATCTTCTATGAGGCACACCTGGGGCGCCTACTTTTTGAATACATACTATAAAGCTGAGAAGATACTGTCTACAATATGAACACGGTGGAAAACGCAACTCTTGAAATTGATGATGAGATAGATGATGAGATACTTGTGACTCTTGAAATTGATGATGTGAGATACTTGCGGCTCTTTGCTGTGAGAATTCCTTCAACTTTGTAAGTTCATTCTCCTCTCATTTTGCCCTTAAAATAATTTGCACCGCATAATTGCTCTTTTATCTTATTATGAAAATTGTTGCATCTCTGATGTGAAATTTCCTCTTTTGCTCATTGTAGATGCTAGGGAAGAGATTATTCCCTTAATGTGAATCACTCACGTAGCTGGATCTGGGATTATATCATAACAATCAGATCAAATATGACCATTCGCATCTCATTTTGGGAAAGAGATATTAAGGAAAACAACCAAAGATTGTTGTTCGTGTTCACCCTAAAAGATATTTGTGCTTGAAAAGTAAACCACCTCTTCTTTAAGTGTGGAAAGTGCATCAGTGTGACTCCAGAACTAATTGAGGATTTTGGGATCTTCCATCCACACAATTTCCCTGCCATACTCTTTTAGTTGATTATGCATCCATAATTCCTTGTTTTCTCCTATTTTGACCAAAAACTTGTCACCGAGATAGTAGATGCCTCTTGAAGGATAATAACAACAGGCACTTCGCATGCATGAGAGAATTTTTTATCCAATCCAATGAAAAACATGCTATATCGAGAAATATCTGTCTCGTCTCTTTATCTAGAGAGCCATAGCTTACCTTGAACGCTTCTTCGAAGCCATTTTCTAGCTTCCTTTTCTTAATCTATCCAATGTCTCTCTCCATATTTGTATTTTCCCCTTATTCTCATATAAGTATGAAGCTGTTACCTCAATAGCCAAAGGAAGCCCTCCAATAATATGCCAACATGTCTGTGGATAGAGAATCATACTCAATACTCCTCTTTGGGAGAATACCCATCCAAAACATGATTTCAAAAGCATCGTGCCCATTTTTTATGATGTTAACCCATTGGTGTAACATACCAACTTGGATGCATTGGGGAGTCCTTTTGTGAGCACAAGAACTGTGGAATTGACTGCAAGCACATTTGCTAAATGGAAGCAAGCTCTCCAAGAGATTGCTGAGATGAAGGCTATGATTTGCCGAATACAAACCAGGGTAATCAAGTTTTTGCTGTCCATTTAATGTTATTAGCTTTAACTTTATGAGAACTTTGCCAAGCACAATGCTTTTGAATTCATTTATTGGTTGGGACTAGAGTTGATTATGAGATAAATGTACTTCACTCGCCCTTGTTATTGCCCAACGCATCGTCCTTGTTGGTTAATTTAATGCATTTTAACTGGATTATTTCCTTCATAATTTTCTTAGGCTGATGTAAGTTGTTTTGTAATCTCATCACAATTACTTATTTTCATTGTTCACATTTGGCAGGTATCAAGGTGAACTAAAAAAGAGAGCTGTGATACGGATATTGCATAGTTGTTGAAGAACGATTTAGTCGTAACTAGCAGTTCAGTGGGCATTGAACCCTGGAGGATATGAAAAAGTTTGGTGTCTTCTATGTTAATGAGCAATCAACGGAAGTACGTGACAAAGATGCATGTGTATTTGGAATATGCTGAATGCCAGGGATTGGCAAGATTACCATTGCAAAGGCCGTGTACAAATGAATCCATCATCTCTTTCAAGGTTGTAGTTTTCTTTCAAACATTGTTAAAATGAGTACTCATGAGCCTACAAGAACGATTAATCTCAAACCTCCAAAAGCAAGAATGTAGAAGTCTAAGGACTCTGAGCTAGCTACCAATGTCAAAGCAAATTCATTGAGCAATATAGAAGTTTTCATTCTTATTGAAGATGTGCATGATTTTGAGCAAATCAAGCCATCAGTTGGGAATCTCAATTGGCTTGGCTTAGGAAGAAGCATTCACATGACAGTTGGAGGTAAAGATGTTCTCATTAATTGTGGAGATGGTGTGGTTGATAAGTATGAGGTTGAACCAATGAGGCCTTTTCCTAGAAGAGGAGAGTATGATTCTGTGTCCTAAAGACATTGTTGATATTATTGGAGGGCTTCCTTTAGCTATTGAGGTAATAGCTTCGTACCTATATGGAAGTAAGGTTCAAATACAAATATGGCGAGAGGCATTGGATAGATGAGGAAGGAAGCTAGAAAATGAAGTCGAAAAAACGTTCAAGGTAATATATGGTTCCTTAGATGAGAAGACGAGACAGATACTTCTTGATCTAGTATGTTTTTCATTGGATGGATAAATGAATTCCCTCGCACATATGGAGTACTTGTGGTCAATATCATTCAAGAAGGATCTAGTTTCTCTGTGCCAGGTGTTTGGGCAAAACAGGAGAAAACAAAGAATTATGGATGCATAATCAATTAAGAGAGTTTTGCCGGGAAACTGTGAGGACGGGAGATCTCAAAAAGTCTCGAAGGTATACTTTTCAAGCACAAAACCTGTTTACACATCTTGAAAATGCTTCCTTTCCTTATTTTTTTTTCCCAAAAATAAGTGTGAAAGGCCATATTATGTTTCCCTTTACATTTATTCAGTTCCCTTGATTTGCAGAGTGCTATAAATGTGGAAGCCCTTGTCTCACGTTTGATGAGGGGCAAAGTAAAATGTACTAGATGTGAAGGATTTGGCCATATGGAGGTTGAGGTTCTTGAGATTGCACCAGGCTACTCTTGGAGGGAAATTCTCAGAATGTTCTTTCAAGTTGAGATGGCTTGATTGGCAAGGAGGCAGCGAATGCTCTGAACTACTTATTTTGCCTTGGGAGAACTTGGTCATTCTTGATCTATATTGCAGTTTGGCCACTGTCGCTTTTATGTCTTGAGATTATCAGAATAACTGACAACAACCGAGCCTTTTCTGTACTCGAGAAGGCCGAGGATTTGCAAGTTTTGATCTCTCAGCAATTGTTGTTATCTGCATGCATCTCCGGACTTAAACATATTTAGAGAGATAAGGCCTGGAACGATGTCCCTTACCATCACAAATTGGTCGATTCATAGGTAAATCTAAAGAACTTAAGTCTCCTTAAATCTGAGGTTCTGCAAATTTCTGAAGGACCTTTTCGACGGACTGTTATAAGAAATCAGAACTTCTGATGATGGAACTTCCATTCGTATGATTCATATATCAGCTGTATTGGTCACTTGAAATCTCTCCCAAATTCTATTGGTTCCTTAAAGAAATTTCGGAGCCAGCTTCTAAAAAATTTTCAGAAGTGAGCTGAGCTTCCTTATGCCATTGGGAATCTTGAGTTGCTGGACATGTGTATAAGAAGCGCCATCATTACTAGATTACCTAGGTCCGTCAAGGATTTCAAAAAAGGGTATATATGTAGAGAAAGTGTGAAATTTGTCAAATTGATTCGATTGAGTCTTTTTATAAACTCCATCTAATTAGAAAATTCTAACGTGACTTTTCTTTTTTTTGTAATATTATCTCCCACTTACGTGTCAATCGCGTTGTTAAATCATGTTAGACTAAAATCCGATTTTTAATATTATCTCTCTTAGGTGGATTTCGTATTTGTTCTCCCAATCTTTGAGAGTTAGTTCGCCCCAGTGTAATTTTAATTTTGCACCAATGTTGGCGTAAAAAAAAAGAAAAATGTAACCGGATCGTTTAACTCAGCTTGAGTAGGAAGATGTGTATGACTCGAGTAGACTCGAATTCTGGCCCTGCTCAGCTCCCATTGGAGAGATTCTTGCAAAAGAAGAAAAACTCACCTTACTCCGACGACAAACTGGTAGGAGAAAGAAAAGGACATAAAACTTCTGTAGCAGCATCCTCAAAAAAGAAAAAAAAGAAAAAGAAAGGGTTTCTGATGAATTCTATTAAATATCCTAAATAGGTGCTTTATGATACATTTATCTCAAATTAATTTCGTTTTGTAGAAAGTCTCAAATTGGCAACCCATGGCACATATATATCCTCTATTAGCATTCCATCCTCATTCCGTTCAATATCCCGGTAAAATGTACATGTGTTAGTGCATGTGACCGCTGACTGCAAGATGAATCTGATATGGAAAATGACAAGTTTGACATGAAAAATATACATTTACCAGACACCTATGCAGTTTGACTGATGGTAGATTTGAGTTGGGAGTACCAATTTGGAATTTTTCATAAGACAAAACATGCACACAAAGCTGCAGTTAATGGGAAGAACTTCGGCACGGTGTTGAGGGAAACATTCGACAAACGCGGACAGAGAAGGAATCGACTTGAAATTTGGACCGAGAATCAACGGACCTTCTTCAACGACATCATCCATGAAAGTCAACGGTAAGCTGCCATTACGTTTCATAATTTTGAAGACTGCTAAGGCGCCCCATATACTCGCTTGGACGAGCGAAGGAGTTCATGGAAGATCGAACAATAAGCTGGTTAAAGAAATAATCAGGAGGCAAGAAGATGGGAAAGTGAAGTGTTTCCCCAAAGAGAGCGGTTTAAATAGAGCTTCGAAAAACCAACTTGATATTTCATATTGGCAACTTGTTCAGAAACCGCTGTCGGATGGGAAGGAACTGAAAAGGTATGATCTTTAATCCACGTCCTTTCCGGCCCTTGAAAATTAGGACGGTCGCTGGACATTTGAGAGATTTGGAAGTATGTCGTTTCTTTCGAAATTTATCAACAGCTCAACCCATTAGATATTAATACGAATAGAAGGAAACCGAGTATAAATAGGCGGGATGAAGCATAAATGTCTTAGTCGAAAAGCAGAGTTATAGTGGCCAGCAGGACAACGTTGCCGATGGAAGATTTCATCAGAATTCAAAGGTTTCTAGAAAAGGTGGGATAGAGAACATTTCATTAGCAAGAAGCGCTGCTGTGTGTTACAGACCATTCCAAAAAAAAACATTTCACATCCCTCGTAGAAATAGACATATCACGCTCCAGATAGCTATTTTTTTGGACCTCCATTTGGCCCTCGGTATGTCTTTGCCTAGCCGCCTTTTTGTTAGACTGATCCCGTTCTTATAACTATGCTTCACCATCATCAAGATTTCTCTCCAGAGCCTCGCAAAGTAGAGCAGTGATCCTTATGAGCTTCTTCCGATGTCTAATTTCGGCAAGTTGCTTCTCAAGATCCCTTTCTTGAGCAGTGCGGTCAGCATCTTCGTTGACCAAACCAAACCAAGAGTCGATGAGAAAAACACAAAAGTCAATCCACGCTCAAAAGACATTAACTGCAAAAACATTTGAATAGTTTATTTGGAGGAGGATGGTTGATTTGGGTTTGTGACCAGAGAGATTGGTGAAGTGGGTTCAGCAGCAGGAACATGAATAAGGTGATAGTAGTTCAGGTTGGCCACTGCATGTTCTACTTTCTTCAATCTCCCCTGTAACTGCACCTTTTGAATTCTAACCAATGTCTTCATATCTTCGATGCTTTCCTTCAGAATAGTCTGTTTCTCCTTAATTTCCAGCAGAGTTTGCAGAATAATGGGATTGATCTGATCAGATGTCCATTAAGTAGCATCAACATCCAAGTCATTCGCAAGCTTCCCCTCAACTTCAACCCTCACCATGCGCATAAATGAAAAAATCTCACCTGGTTTTTTTGAGTGATTTTCTTCCTGAACAAGATGTTTCATGATTAGCTTCAACGGTCAATGCCAGAAGTAGGAGTTGCCGAATATAACACGGCACTCTGATGCAACGTGTTAAGCAAAATATACCTTAGACTTGCCAACATCAGGATAAAATGCTTCTATCAGAGCATCATATCTTGGATCAGCACGGAGAGAATTACGGCCACAATGTGCATGGCAAGCAGGGCATTCATTACTCCTAGATGAGGCATGTCACTAATTAATTCGAAGAAATTAAAAGATTGTTCAAAGGAGGAGTTTGCGATGATCCCCAACTGAAGAGAACATTATGATGTTTATAAGGAGTCGAAAGAAAGCAGATTGTGTATGGCGCACCTGAGCAGCATATGTTTGGCAATGCATTCTTGGCAGAAACGGTGCAAGCATTCCATCACTGCACTTGTCTTCCGTATGATTCCTAGAGCAGATAAAGAAATGATGAGATTCTCCTATAAATTGAGGCTCATGCATAAACTTAATGAGCAAAAAAAGTTGCATAAAAATGGTTCATAAGTTTATATCCTTCATTCACAGTTTAACTAATGAAGACAAGAGACTGCCGCTGCAGTATCTAGCTAAATGTCCAAGCACTTGTCCCTATAACACAGGGGTTGCACATGAAGCAAAGAACTATATTTAAACCTACTGCTTATTTAAATAGGACCTTGTAATCTAATCAAAGTTCTCTTGTTTCTAACTTTTGCCCCTAGTGTTTCTAGTACCAGAGTATCCTTGAGAACAAAGCAAGTCCTTACATAATTCATGCCAGCTATGGTAGTTCTTTGTCAGAGTCAGATCCAACTGCTTGACAATAGAACCTTTAAAGAGATTTTGGGACTTGGAAAAAATTCATGTAGACAGGCAGTTTGTGATGGCTAATCGCAACTGTTACTCAATAGATTGATAAATTTTGAAATGGAATTGCTAATTTAGCTTTAAAGAATGGATTTTAAAGTATCTAATGCATTTAGGCCCCACATTCTCACCTAGACATATCGGGCATTGCACTTTTTCCCTTATTTCAGCCAATTTCACCTGAACATAACTGAAGAGAACTCAATCAATCAGCATCACATATTATCAGACAAGCAGAAATTAGAAGTCACAGTTTGCCATCAATAATTCAGTCGAAAGTTAAGAGTATCTGAAATCCATATTCCCCAGTGCTATCATATAACATGGCTATTATACCAATAAATTTGTCAACAAACAGATTTCCCCACACAAGATGCTTATAGAGAATAGTATTCTTGCTGAATGGATTCAGTAAAGGATGTTGTAAAAAAATGACTTTTTTTATATTCTAAGAAATATCTTCAAATGCAACAATTTTTTTTTTTCCATATTTCAAGATGCTATTGCATAATTCTGTTTCCAGAATCAAACTAAGGGCCAACACAATATAAGGAAAAAGGCTCAGTGGATGTCATGATTGCTGCAGCTGCAGCTCCTATTACATACTTAGTCGAGGGGAAGATGCCCCCCAGGATTATTTGCATAGAACAACACCATGCCATCTGTTTGTTATAGTTGTAGCAATGTTATGGTTCTTCTATGAAGTGGTGTAACTTGTGTGCTTGGCAATATATGGTTGCAGCACCTCAAAACTAGGTGAGGCAATTTCCTAAAAGTTGCAACAAGTTGTTGCAGTTTGAGGGTGCTTCACTTGTGGGGAGTTTATCAAGCACCCAACAAAAACTACAAAACCACTTTTCCCAGTTGTAATTGCTGTAGGAAGCTGTACCAAACAGGCATATGATTGGAAAGTATGCATTAAAATTAACATATAAACTAAGCCCCTAGTGTTGGCTTTGAATAGCACTTGCACTACAGTTACAATAAACCGTGTAACATGAGGTATACAAAATGTCTGCAAGGAGTGTGGATGAAAGCTTATGTAGCAATGTCCCGTTTATTATCCCTGCATCGCAAAATGACATAACATGGGGGCACAAAGCCCAGCACATGGCCTAAATATTACTGATCTTTCTAGCTAAAGACTTTGCATCCCATCCCTGGCATTGCCAAAATTGCACATGAGATGTGGAAAGTAAGTAACGAAGCAGTTTTTCCACCGAAAGAAGTTAAAAACAATGAAGTGGTTTCAATCACTCTATTTATAATCCAAACAGATATTCAAGCATATTGTTTAACCACCAGCTCAACTCCACTTAGATCCCTGTCCTCCAAACTGATGCAATAGGAAATATTTGAAGGCAAAAACTTTTACTCTGTCATGGGTTGCTGCCTCATTTATGAAGTCTGGTTCATGGAAAGTCCATCTTGTTAAAAATAACTCTGCTCATTGCTGAGCAACTATTCCAGAATGTATCATAAATGACGCGGCCCGTCAATCAAACAGAAGTTCCACCATGATTCTGTCACTTCCATGGAGTTAGGAGGAATTATGCGGTGATCCAGTTCTAACTTGATTTCCAAAGCACACGCAGACACAAATTTTCAGAAACCCAACATTACTATGCAGAGTTGCTAGCTCCACGAACGTATTCTGAAACAACTCAACCCAGAATCAAGAGTTTTGCCTGAAATATCCACAGATGACAAAACCCAACACGAAACAAAGTTAACCCACGAAGCTCACCAACACGTACGGCGCATTTAGACGAAACAGGGAAGGCCCAAGAAGAGAGACAAAGAGAGGCCGTACTCATACCCGTCCTTGCCCAAGTCCCTGGATGAAGAGCTCCGCTGAAATTCTACATACCAAGAAGAAAAGCAGAGGTGGGTAAACATTCATCAGACCCCATTAACATGAAAATGAAGCAACTACGTTATCGTGAGAAAAATGGCGCCTTTTTACCGTGATCGTCTTGAGGCGGCTCCCCGCGGTTGCTCGTGTCGTTGCGGCGCGTGACGTCGTCGTCCGAAGCTTTGCGGAGGTGTTTTCGAGCTCGCATTGTTCCGTAGCCGGAGGAGGTGGACGGAGAACGAGAGACGCTCTCTCTCTCTCTCTCTCTCTCTGTGCACCCCACGAAGTTCAGAGCCGAAGAACTCACGGAAGACCAAGCACCGCCCGGACCATCGCCGCGATTCTCTCGTTGATGACCGCACGAAGGGCAAATAGCGTAATAACTTCCAAACCGATGCCCGAACAAATCCATTCGAAATTCATTTTTCCTCAACTTTTGATTTTTAAATTTGTTAATTTATTCAATGTAACAATTCAACTTTAGCTCAATTTTTAATGTGATCCAAATTTTTTTAATTTATTTAATAAGATTCATGAAATTTTCTTATATGTTCAATTTAGTGTTTAAACTATAAAATAAACATTAATATTGTCCCTCATATTGAATTAAGGGATATGTTCGCATAAATTCTAAAATTTATCGTAAAAGTACAATTAAACCCTAAACCTTTTAACAAATGTAATTAAGTCTTGAAATTTATCAAATTGATACAATCAAACATTCCGATTAACATCATAAATTTATCTAATAGATAATGTTAATGTGACATTTTTGAATTTTAGAATAATTTCTCTCACATGGCTTTTTTTTATTATTTTATGAGGGGATCTATGTTTAGAATTGGGGAAGACAAAGTCACTCATAGTAGGTATGCTATCCAACAACAAACGAAATTGCTCAAGTCTTCAAGGGATTGCCTTTTAATTGTAAACTACCTAGAAATTTGGATCAGAGTATAAAGACGCTAAAAAATGCCAAAATAATAATATTTCTAACCTAATAGAGCTGCATTTCTCAAGGGATCCTACTAAACTGGAAAAGAAGAAGTGTTTAGAGAGATATAGAAGGAATTTGCATAAGCACACACCTTACTTCAAGGGACTTTGCTTGAAACATTACATCTTCTTTGCCTTTTATAGGTATTAAGTGGTCACAAACAAACAAGAATCATATTCACGGTCCGAAAATGTCATGCCCCGAACCCTGAGTACGCGCACATCTCTCAACTGTCAATTAAAAATGCGACGTCCCAAGACGCATTGTCGACCTATTCTTTTTTATCTTTCAATTAAATGTATGCGGAAGCGAATTAAATAAATCCCTGGTCTACAATCAAACAATTGGAATAGTAAAGCATAGCAAAAGTTGTTGAAAACAACTTATTTATTTATCCACCGTTACCCTAGGAAGTTTAATATGCACAAGTCTTTTTACGGCTACTTCCTATTGATCATCTCAAAAACATTTAGGGATCAGGGTTAACCTAAACTTCACTAACGGCAGGGCTAGCCAAAAAGTGTCGCATCTCGTGTCCACTACATTCGCACTCAGCAGATCACCATGCTATGGCCCTGAAAAATGTTAATCACGACGGGATGAGATAAATCTTAGTGAGTCAACAACCTAAGCCTCGATTAGGACGCAAATTCGTCTCGGAGGCAACCTAAACAGGCACCACAAACAAACTTACCTCGCCTCGGCACACCCCTGCAGGTTAGCACATCACATATGACATTATAAATATGACAAGCATAATTAATAACCAAAACACACGACTCTCATCCTCCAAACATTCATATGGGTCCCGATTATAAGGTAAAACCGTTATGGCACGTCATATACCATGCCTAACAATTTTGCCCCATAATCAGGTGCAAAGTATCACAACCATTCAGGCATGTTCTGGTTATTACAACCCCTTGGCCACGGCCAACTCAAAAGTCGGCGGTCATATGACATGATCGGGTATCGTCTCGCTCCATTGTGCATGGCAATGTCTAGAACCCTCGCTTAGATGGCATTCCATAAAGGAGTATCGGTTCGACTCGGCTTCTGGACCCCTGCCGGGCATTCGATAAAAATCGGGCATCGTCCCCAAACTCCCGTTGGATGAAGGGTTCAGTTACGTGACCACACGAACATATCATCAATCAAACCAACTTTTATTTCCGTTATTTAGCCAAGAATACCAAAATCCCTTTTCAAATAATAAATCTTACAATTCTTTTTTTTTTTGTTCAAAACTTTCCAAAATAAATTCCTATGCAGTCATATGCTCAAAATCAATCCGTCAAACTTTGCACACTTCTACTATAAAACCTCCTTATTTTATTGAACAAATAAAAATTTGGTGTCCAAACCCGACACTTCATTTATTTTCTATTTTCTTTTCTAACCACCACTTTTTGGAACTAAACTTGGGTAATCCCCCCCCCCCCCCCCCCCCCCTTTTTCTTTAAAACTTTTAGAAAGAAATTTGTAAGTGCTTTCATATTCAAAATTAATCAGTGAAACTTTGCATGCATCTAGTTTAAAACCTTATTGTTTATTGAGAAAATAATTTTTAGTGTTCAAACCCAACACCTCATTATTTTTCTATTTAAAAGCTTACAAAGCCATCTTTTGACATAAAAATCGAAACCAACCATAGAGCAATCAATTGCATAATTTCACACGTACAAGCCATCAAAATCATGTATAAGTTCTTGGCATGCCAAAAATCAACCAAATCACAAAATATACATTTCCCAGCTAGCAAGACACCAAGAACAACCATAAGACCACGACCGGCCCTCGTCGGCAGAAATCGAGTCCACTCACACGTCTCCAAGATTAATTCCAGAAACATAACCAAACAAGTTTAGAAAATTCACAAGTTTAAATATGTTATAAAGGACACTTAAACGAATACTTTTTATGAAAACACCTTGACCCAAATTTTTTTAGAATAGGAGCAGTAAATTGCTCAAATCGTTATCAAAATTGTGTCCGTGTCCAGAAATTATGTTTTCCAAAACCAGCTTGGTTCGAGGTCCAAAACTCGTCTGTTTACTCTTAAATTTGACTATGTTAAACTTCAAGATGTGATGAAAAACTTTTATGAAGAAACTCTTCAAAAATCGAATTTTAAGAATTGATAAAAATCCTCTAAACACCAAAAGGTCATTGGTTTCAGCATAAAACGAGATTTTACCTTGCATGTAACGAAGTTGAAATCTCATTTTTTTTTAAATTCCAAAAATCTTGAGTAAAATATATGTCATAAATGAATATATTTAGAACATTTTTCAAGAAGGAAGTAACCCCAAAATCATAGCACATTTTAACCCACGAAAATAGCAAACAACAAGTGTCCAGTAAACTATGATTAATTAAGCTAATCCGACTTAGTGAACATAACCATGATTAATTAACCTAACCATGGTTAACTAGCCTTTCCATGGTTAACTAACCTAACCAAGGTTGATTAACACTAATCCATTTTAGCACTAATTTAACCATGATTAGCACTAAACTAAACACCCCTTAAACGCAATTAACGGCATAATCAAAGATTATGGAGTTAACTCACGGGATTATAACGACGGTGGGCTCACAACGACGACGACGTGACAGTGATGAAAACTTGAGAAAACCACATCTCAAATGGAGGCTCGATGGAGGCGAGGTTGGCCTTACAAGGTCTCGACCAAGGTGGGCGATTCGGCTTGGGTTGGTTGGTGAAGGTGGCTGTGGGTGCTGCTGGACGGTTGGAGTTGCTGGTCGTGTGACAGTGGTGAGGTGGTGGTGATGCAGCAAGATGAAGTCGCTGGTGGCATGGCTGTGATGTTGGGATGGGGTGGTGCTGGGCGGCTAGACGGAGTTGCTGGCAAAGTGAGTTAGTGGGTGCTGAGGGCGTGAGGAGCTAGGCGGTTCTAGCGGGTGGTGGCTGTTGATGGTGGAGGCGTGATGGTGGCTATGGAATTGCGTGAGGGGGAGTGCGGTGGTGGAGTAGACGGATAGTGGTGAGGTAGTGAAAATGAAAGGAAACAAAACCAGTGAAAGGGAAAAGGGAGGCTGCGGTAAAGAAAATGAGAGGAAAAATGAAGAAGAACGCAGAAGGGAGGATTGGCAGAAGGGGTTCACGCATGCATGAGGAGGGGGGAGTTGGAGAGAGAGAGAGAGAGAGAGAGAGAGAGAGAGAATGAAAGTCAAGAGAATGACCAAAGAGAAGCTTAGGGAAATATCTAAACACTCATCACAATTACTCCAAAGTCTTCATGCCCTCAAAGTCAAATGGTCATCCAATCCCAAATTTCTTCTAATTTTTCACAAACAAAGCAATTCTGGAAATTTTGATTGTTTTGGGCCTGGATTGCAAAAATTATTTAGAATTGCATAAGCTGGATCGGATTTCGAGTCTCCCACAAAAAATATCCCTCTACATCTTGCCTACCTTATATTAAAGTTTCATAATTTTTTTTAAAACTGTGTACCTAGATAACAACCATCATTTCTAAAGATGCTGCACGGAACACCCTATAAGGCTAGTTTAAGCCTAGGATGTTGGACCTTCCTTATAGTTCACTTAATATTTGTATAGATGAGTTTATATTAGTCTAGGGGATGAAAATGACTAGCGATTCATTAGATGCATGCTTGAGTTCCTGAATAGTAGCGACGTTAACAAACTTTTAATTGAATTATGGAATTGCTACACATGATGTGAATATGTGACTGAGAATGCCATCGATCATTAGGATGACAATGCCTTGGGTTGTAGTAAGGATGCTTAGATGGGTAACTGGGTTCCTCCAGATGCCTAGGGGGTGTAACACCGTTTCCCTATATGCTCTTGCTATGCCGGATAGGTGTGAGACGCCCAAGAGAGTAATGGGATTCTCTAGATGATGATGGCAGTATGAATTTATATCAATTATAACTTTGATATTTTTGAATTGAACTACTAGTTATTTGTTGAGAAAACTTATTACCTGTATTAGTTTGTCATGTATTTTGAAAATGTTCTCAAGTAAGTAGATGTGCATGCAATTTACTGAACTCTTTATTGAGGCTTTCTTATTAGTACAATGATCAATTTGTATAGTATAGATCGGTAGACCTTTTGCTTGTTGGGTTATGACTAATTGGTTGTTGACTTTATCTTTTCAGATCAATAGAATGTCAATCCCACCTACCTCTTTGATAGTTCGTTACGGGGTGCTAGTAGACTTCACGTGGGAAGAAGGTGAAGATCCCAGTTTTTTGGATATTGTTTTTATCTAGATCAAATCTTACATGGTCGTTGACGTAGGGCCCTAGAAGAGGCAGCTCACCCTTGGGTTCGTCGAGATTTATGCCCGTGTCAATTGACGCATGATGGGTCCACTCTCATTGTTCTTCAATGGGCCAGGATACAGAGGCAGCCCCATAGTATAGAAGGGGAGGTAGGAGGGAAGCAGGATTTTCAGAGCTGGGAGAATTTTGATAGTGTTAAGAGCCATGATTAAGTGACACGTGTACAGTTAAGTAAGAATGGATGATCAACATATAGTCTAGTTAATAGTACTAACCTTTTGAATTCTCCAGTGCACCCCACTTATTGTTTGATGTACATATATAAACAAATAAGAAATGAAGTTGTCATGTTTACAAAAAATCACATGTAATTCATGATTATTTTAGTCCATTATGCTTCCGCATGTTTAAGCAAAAAAAAAAAAAAATGGAAAAGATAGTTGCGATAGTAGTTCCACATTAGCCGTGACGTGTTGAGTATATCAATGGACAAGTGAGGTGCACTGGAGAATTCAAAAGGTCAGTATTACTTACTACATTGGACTATACGTCAATCACTCATTCTCACCTAATTGTACACGTGTCGCCTAATCATGGCCTCGGACACTATCAAAATCCTCCTAGGTCCAAAAATCCTTCTTCCCTCTTACCTCTCTTCCATGTTGTGGGGCTGCCTTCGTCTCTTGGCCCATCAAGGGCATAGTGGTCTACTCACACTGTTCTTTGACGGGCTAGGAGACGGAGGTAGCCCTACAACATGGAAGAGAGGTAGGAGGGAAGCAAGATTTTTGGAGCTGGGAGGATTTTGGCGTTGGCTAGGGTTAGGCGACACGTGTATAGCTAGGTGGAAATGGGTGACGACATATAATCTAGTGTAGTCAATAATACTGACTTTTGAATTCCCCAATGCAATCGACTTGTTGTTTGATGTACATATATAAATAAATAAGAAATGAAGTTGCACTATTCACAGAAAATCGCGTGTACCCCATGATTACTTTAGTCCCTTACGCTTTCGTATGTTTAAGAAAAAAGGAAACGGAAAAGATAACTATGATAGTAGTTCTACATTAGCCATGACGTGTTGTGGGCATTACAATCAATCTCCAAGTTACCTGTGTCGGACGATTGTTGTGAAGATCAATTTAGCAATTGAAATCAATTCATCTGAGTTTCCGGAGATTTGGTAGTTCATACAATTGAATCTTTCAGTTTCTATAAATAAGGTAGCTTGAACTAGGGAAAGAATCATGTCTTATGGATAATTGTCAATCAATCAAGATATCACATGTAATTAGATCTTTGGCGTACATATTTCTTGATAATCAATTAATTTCTCTAATTAGAATTTCAAACTAGATCGCCAATTGTCATAAATGTCCAAATTGTCATGGGATATCTATATTTGAATTTCCAGAACATGTGAAAAACGGTTGCACAGGTAAAATAGGTGCTCTGAGAATTAGAGTACATTAGTGATGTAGATCCTGTGATCCTCTTTACCATGGAATCTTTAAGTTTCTTCCAATTCTCTTAGACTTGTTCACACTTATAGTTTTGTCTAGATTCCACAAATCTTTTTACCATGTACATCTAGGTTCCTTGAAGCAATGTTACCTTAAATATAAAACATCTGCATTTATTAAGCTTATAAGTTAACAATGGATTATTTCGTCATATTCAAAACATTATAGGAGGTTTTGTCAACAATCTCCCCTATTTATACTGACGAAACTATAGATGCAGATATTATAATAATTGGTTTAAAAAATATTATGCATAAGTAATTAAAATTTGCTTGCAATGATTAGAGCGTAAAAAGCAAGCAAGTCCATAAAGTCTCAACTATGAATATCATAAAAAAGACTAAGACTTTGTGTATAAGAGAATTGTAAAAAATTCGCAATAATTCTAAGCATTTCCTTATATAAATTAATCAGATGCATATAAATTGACATATAGCTAAGCATATTCTATAATAGGGAAAAAGTCACTAAACAATGTTCATTTTGACACATTTACAATTTTTTTTTCTATGATACCAAAAATCTCAGATTTGTACCGGTGTAATACATTTACTCTTTATCAAGGTTCCGTCCATAAGCATTGTTAAAAATTTGCCCACGTGGATGTTGTAAGATGAACTATGATGCTCACATGACTCAAGTAAAATAAAAACGACTTGTTTTAACTAAATAAATCATCCAATGAAACATTGACATATAGTAAATGTGTCACATAGGTATAAGTTTCGAATAATCATGAGAAAAAAGTTTGGTGTAAATGTGTCATTGGGTATAATTTGAGATTTTTGAAGTCACCAAAATTTTTTTTGGGGTAACTGTGTCGCATTAGGTATAGTTCAGAGTTTTTTTTTTTAATGGCTTTTTCCCTATATATGTGTATATTCCAATGTTATCCTACAAGCAACTATGCCATCTAATCATATATTAGAATCCAGTATCAACATCAGCATCCTATATACATATCCATCCTGTATTTAGCCATATAAGCATCCATATATATATGTATATCTTCACCATAGATCTACATCATTTCTCCATTTTTTGTCATCATAAAAAAACAAAAAAGAAGCTTAATATATAACAGAATATCAGATTCAAATAGTCGGCAAGGTTCAAACATGAACACAGTATTTGAACCCAAGTCCAAATAGACTCCAAACACATTAAAAAACTACAAACTTCAAACAAACAAAAATATAATTCAATTTTACTTTGATGAGGAAGGTGTGTCGGTAAAGAATGAGGGATTCAGGTTGGCTTCGAGGCTTATAAGATAGTTCTTATAACCTTCCTTGAGGGTTGCCATGCCATCCTTTAGAGCTTTTGCTTCCTTATTCAATTCTTCGTTTAGAGCTTTAACCTCCTCCCTCAATTCTTTCTTTAGAGCTTTAAACTTTCCCTTGAATTCTTCCATATTTGCCGTGACTTTCTTCAACAACTTCACCATTTCAGACTCCTCCTGAGTCTCAATAACTACATGTTCAATGGTTGTATTGGTAACCATAACTTCCTCTTCAAGCCTGAGTTTAGGCATGTCGACATTGACTCCAATTGATGGAAGATTGGAATTTAGATCTATCAACACAAAAGAAATATCAATCAATACAATGACGAAGTTCCCAAATACAAGTCAGTATCGATGAAATATTACCATGCTTTGCCGAAGAAATCAGGGTAGGAACAAACTTGTGAAGTGAAGCAACACGATCGGTATCTGGGTCGGTAGCCTTCTTAGGAGAATCACAAGTCAAGCCTTCAGCAACAATAACGGGATGAACATCATTAATATCGGCAAGGGCTCCAAGGACTTCGGGATTTGTAGAATTGACAAAAGCAACAGCTTTGAAATTCTCCTCATAAGTGACATGAGTTGAATCTTCACTAAGGACGTTGATGTTGGTGTCAACATTTGCACAAGAATCAACGTTTGGCAAAACAAACATTACTTTTCTATTCTTCTTGATTAAAGGAGCAAGGTCCTCGTCCATTTCTTCTTGAACATGTGCCGATCTCTTCATCCCGATCATTGGAGGAATGACTTTGATTGATTGTGAAGTCATTGTGAAATATGATATAAGATGCATGGAAGGTAAACATGTTGATACACACAAGATAAGGCATTCACCTTTCTTTATCTTTTTTTGAAAAATTGTCCAAAAAATCTTATATCTCTTGTACAACAGCCAATGCAGTCATAAATTTTTCAATTTTACCAATTTAGTCATAAACTTTTTAATGACATGCCAATTTGACTCTTAACCTTTTGACAACCTGTCAATTCAATCTTAAATCTTTCAATTTTTCCAATTTAGTCAAAAACATTTTAATAACTTACCAATTCAGTTCTAAACCTTTTAATCATATCAATTTAGTCAGAAACTTTTTAATGATTTGAATTTAGTCATTTTAGCTAATTTTGGCCAAACGTGGCAGCCTTATCAAGATCGAGTTCTACATGATGCGGTCGATACTAAAGTGAACAATTTTAATTTTTTTTTATAAAAAAATCTAGTTTTATTATTTATTTTTTCCCTCTTTTTATAGAGGGCTAATGACGCTGCCAACCATTGGCCAAGAGTTGGTGACCTCTGCTGGCCACTAGGCAAGAGCCAACGAGGTCGCCGAACATCGAGGGTGTCACGAGCCCTCCTAGGCCATCGTCACCATAGCAAGGGCAGGTGAGAGTTGCTACGCCCTTGTCATGGCCCACATGGGCCACGACTGCCTAGGTCTTAATGGGGGTTGTTGGCCCTCGCCTAAGGGTTGGTGGGTGTTGTCAACCCTTGGTCAATGACTGGCGGAGGTCGCCCATTCTTGGCTAATGGCTAGCGGCCTCACCAGCCCTATGTAAATATAGGGAAAAAAGAAAAGAAAAAAAATTAACACAAAAATTCTGATTTTTTTTAAATAAAAAAATATTTACATTAATACTAGCCACATCATGTAGTACATCCAACACTAATTGAGCCATCATGTCTGGCCAAGATTAGCTGAAATAACTAAATTAGAAATTTGTTAAGAGTTTTAAGACTTGTTTGGCAAATCATTCAAATGTTTAAAACTAAATTGGTACAATCAAAATATTTATAATTGAATTAGCAAGTTGTTAAAAGTTTAAAATTTAATTGGAAAAAATTAAAAGTTTAGAAATGAATCAATCGTCATACAATAGGTTTATGAACTTTTGGACAATTTTTCCTCTTTTTTTGCCTTCTTCGAGACTTGGCAGAAAAAAAGTAGGGATCGAGTATCAGGCATCCTTCGGACTTTCTTGAAACCCTTCAACATTTTCAATCCCTTATGTCTTGGATGTATTCATGACCACCTGCCGAGGGGATACCCTCTTGATTTTTTGACTAGTGATTTTCTTCTTGACAAAAGGACTGTGTATCTTTATCTACTTCAAAATTAACTCAGTTGCCTCACCAAAGTGTCTGAGAGCATAAAGCATCTGCTATTGAGGGTTCGATTTGAACTCAAAGATGGAATGTTGTCTATACAACTCGAACAACATTCAAAGGGAGCATTTTCAGTCGATTTGCGATTCCTCTTTTTCATAAAAGGGTACTCCAATGAATATGACATTGGGGCACAGGAATGCCTTGGCACAATACTATGAACAATATACTTCAATCCCGGGCAAAAGAACGCTTCAAGTGTCATAACTTTGCGCAAAGGGACACTTAAGTGTCATAATTTATGAAAGGTACACTTAAGTGCCACATTCGAAAAAAAACGGATCACTTGAGTGCCACTTCGGCCAAAGTCCAAAATGCTGACGTGGCATTTTTCCGGCGAAGCGCGCCCAAAACGACGCCGTTTTGCACGCTGACGCAATTAAATAATGCAAAAACGACGTCGTTTTGGGATGGCGTGGTAAAAAAATAATAAAAAATAATTAAATTAAATTTAGTTAAAATATTAAAAAAATTTTAAATTTTTTAAAAATTTAAAAAAATTATAAAAAAAAAAGGGAACGGGGGGGAGGCGGCTGAGGGATCAGCCCTCAGTCGTCACCATCGCTGCCCCGCCGCCGCCGGGAAGGGCCGGCGATGGCAGGGGGAGGGTCGGCCGGGGTCGAGGGCTCGCCAGCCCTCGCCCTGATCTGGGGCGAGGGTGGCGGCCCTTGGCCCGACCGGGCGAGGGTCGGTGGCCCTCGCCCGGTCGGGCCAAGGGCCGCCACCCACCGAGGGTCGCCCTAGCGGGCGGCGGCCCTTGGCCCGGCCGGGCGAGGGTCGCCGATCCTCACCGGATTTGGGTGAGGGCTGCGAGCCCCCCCAGATCTAGCGGCGAGGGCTCGCGGCCCTTGCTCAGATCCGGCAAGGGCCGCTGCCCCAGATCGGGGCGAGGGCTTGTGAGCCCTCGCCACCGGTCGGTCGAGGTCGCCGGGCCTTGGCCCGACGGAAGCGGGTGAGGGTTGGTCCCTTAGCCGCCTCCCCCCCGTTCTTTTTTTTTTTATAATTTTATTTAAATTTATTTATTAATATTTTAACTAAATTTAATTTTAAAATTACTATTTTTTAATATTTTAACTAAATTTGATTTAATTAATTAATTATTATTATTTTACCACGTCGGCCCAAAACGACGCCGTTTTTGCATTATTTGGCCACGTCAGCATGCAAAATGGCATCGTTTTGGGCTCGGTTCGTCGGAAAAATGCTATGTCGGCATTTTTGCCGGGCTTTGGCCGGATTGGCACTCAAGTGATCCATTTTACTTCGATTTTGACACTTGAGTGTACCTTTCGTAAGTTATGGCACTTAAATATCCCTTTGTGCAAAGTTAAGGCACTTGAGGGGTCTGCACGTCCTTTAACCCCGGGTAGAATTTACCCTTCATTGGTAGTTTCAACGGAAGGCCAGCGGGGCTGAGCACACTAAGCCAAAAATCGCCAGATCTTCCAAGAGGACTGAAATGAAAGAGACGGGAGTAACCAGCAGAGTCGCTGGACATAAGCTGAACTTGTCCGCATGATATCGAAGAAAGAATTGAAGTACCTGAAAGGAGAGGGTTTTGGGCTCGGTTCGTCGGAAAAATGCTATGTCGGCATTTTTGCCGGGCTTTGGCCGGATTGGCACTCAAGTGATCCATTTTACTTCGATTTTGACACTTGAGTGTACCTTTCGTAAGTTATGGCACTTAAATATCCCTTTGTGCAAAGTTAAGGCACTTGAGGGGTCTGCACGTCCTTTAACCCCGGGTAGAATTTACCCTTCATTGGTAGTTTCAACGGAAGGCCAGCGGGGCTGAGCACACTAAGCCAAAAATCGCCAGATCTTCCAAGAGGACTGAAATGAAAGAGACGGGAGTAACCAGCAGAGTCGCTGGACATAAGCTGAACTTGTCCGCATGATATCGAAGAAAGAATTGAAGTACCTGAAAGGAGAGGAATTTTTGGGAATTGGTACGAGAAGATGGCTTAACAATTGACAACCTACGAAATCAAAAAAACAAGATTGGGGCTCTAATCTGTTGGATTGAGGTAAAGAACGAACGTGATCCAAAATAAGGAAAGGGAAGTTCAGAGCAACCCGAGCTTGGAACCATAGAGAGCCAAAGAAAGTGCCGGGATTCGGCTTGATACATTGATAAAGATGCACGCGTCATTCCCCTTACAAAGGAGCAAGAACGAGTGGGCCTAGAGCACTCGATGTATCTTCAGCTAGACTGGAAGCTACATCAATATCCTTTCGATGCTGAGCGAAAGATGAAAAAAGACTGTATTGGCAAACCCAGTACAGCCAAGAAGGCAATATTGTTCGACATCAGTTACTTTCCGAGATGTCCCACAGAATCTGGTCATGAAATTGATGTTGGAAACATGGATCCAGGATTTTACCCGGTCGAGAAGACAGTTGTTGCAGTTACCCTTCTTTTAGTTTGTCGAAACGAGCAAAGATACCCTCGGTAAATGAGAATTTGGAAGCTTTAGAAGTCGCTGATGCAGAAAACCTAGGTCGAGATTTCGAGATCCACAGAAATCGGAACGGGATGATTTCTGACTCGTACTATTTCAAATGTTAAAAAGAATCAAAGATTTTTAATTCTTTTGAAAGAGGAGGATAACAAAAAATTAACCGAGTTACTAAAATTGGCATCACGATAATTCAAGTGAACATATAACTTGAAACCAGTTTAGGCGTGGCTATAGCCACGGCGAGACATTAACCATGGAAGTCCTTACCGATGGCCATACTGGCTATATTATTTATGACCATGATCAGCTATCGATATACGATGGCGACTGGTTGGCTGTTGTTATAATAAAATTGATTGAATGTTGTAAGAGGCGAACATATCATTTAGCAAGTGACGTTTTGAGTTAGAAATTGTATATAGATAAATTGGATGAAACGACGGAGCACGAGAAGTTGTGATTGAAGTGCGAATCTAAAAGAATAACGACTTGGGTGTAAGTTAGCTTGGCAACGAACAAACCTGGAGAATTAAGGCGCGATTTTGAAGGAACAATTACCTGGAGACAAGAAGAGGCAGCAAGATGTACGCATGGAGTCGAGGATCAGGGAGACATGGAGCCTAACATCACGGGGGCGCCGTTGGAATTGCTTAGGAATGGTTGTGCGGTAATTCCTATAGATACTAGTACTAGTGCATCATGGGAGCCGTCAAACAAACAAACAAACATGTTATATTTTAATTTTTTTTCAATGCCTGTATTAAAACCGTTTTCATATATCTCGTCATCGATTCAATTCTAGTGTGTATCTTAATTGCAGCTTTCAGATCTCCATCGGAGATGATCATTTGAGGGCACGGTCAATGTGGGCCTGGGCCGGGGCCGGGGCCTGGAGATGGATGAACTGAGGTTTCAACCTCAAGCACCATAGAAAAAGCTCGACGATGAAAACTGGAAAAGCCCTGAATCGACGTTCTTCTTCGAGGTATACTCCGAGTCCTGGTTAATAAAAAGGGTTTCCTTTGAATAAACGAGGGAAGCATTGATTGAAAACTGGAGTAACTAGATAAGATTTAAAATGTTGACCGAGAACATCCTATGTAGAAGAATCCTTAAGAACATCGAGGAATCGGAAAGCTCGCCATTTTCTTCCAATCTTTTGAAGTTGTTGAAGCGAGCGACCTTCGACTTAGCACGATAGTTGACAATGCTTCAATGGGTGCCATTGATTTCGAGAGAGAGAGAGAGAGAGAAATCCGTTCAGAATTTGAAAAGTTTGGAGATGAAGGCGAGAAAATTTGTGAAAGGGGTGAAGGTACAAATTGGGAAGACAAAGATGAAAAGGAGAGGAAGAACGATAAAAGTATTAAAACTTTCATACGGCGCTCACTTGAATGAAAATTGATTACTTGAATGTCAATTTCGATTTGCCTCGCCAGAAAATCTAATGTAGGTGCTGGTCATCTAACATGACTTTACTGGCGCTGATGTCACAGGTGAGTTGATTACAAACGATCACACCCCTGTGCAGCCTTAAGATTATGATCCCAAGTCAGCCTTACAAACCTTCAGCTCACAAGAATGTAGTATGAGAGTGAAACACGAGTATATTGCCGGTTAACGAGAGAGTGTGTACAGCTGAAGGGGAAGGGTCCCTTATTTATACATGGACATGAAAATCATGAGAAAAATAGCGCCTTTTTTACCATGATCGTCTTGAGGCAGCTCGCCGCGGCTGTTCGTGCCGTTGCGGCGCGTGACGTCGTCGTCTGAAGCTTTGCGGAGGTGTTTTCAAGCTCGCATTGTTCCGGAGCTGGAGGAGGTGGACGGAGAACGAGAGACACTCTCTCTCTCTCTCTCTCTCTCTCTCTCCGCATCCCCCTGAAGTTCAAAGCCGAAGAGCTAGCGGAAGACCAAGCACCGCCTGGACCATCGCTGCGATTCTCTCGTTGATGACTCCACGAAGGGCAAACAACGTAATTAATCCCAACCCGATGCCTAAACATATTCATTCGAAATTCATTTCCTTTGAGCTTTGACTAACACAATATGATTCTTAAATTTTTAATTTATTTAATATAGTTCATGAACTTTAACTCAATCTTCAATACGATCTCTAAACTTTTGACACGTGTTCAATATAGTCTATGAACTATATAAAAATATTCTAAATACAACATTACATATTTGGTTAAAGTTCAGAGACTATATCGAACAAATTAAAATTTCATAAGCCACATTTAAGAATTGTTTGTATTGTTGTCCCTCCTTCACTAATAATTAAGTGTTAGATGTTTGTCTATATTAAGCAATGCTTGTAATGCAATAAACCTCTGGTAAAGACTATCTTTTAATTGTTTCTTTCTCTCGGAAGGTTTGGTGGGAGCATGGAAAAATATTTTCCAGGCACAATTCTGAGCATATAGACATAATCCTGAACTCCATATAGTTGATCGAACGGGGGGGGGGGGGGGGGGGGGGGCGGAATGGTAATGGGTTTGTTTTGAACTCTTGTAGCAAAAGGACCTTCCTTTCAAATTTGCCCTCCCTATACTTGTCACCACATGTGCATCTTCCGAGTCAGATTCATCTTGCATCTGTTTGCTATGTATGTGTTGACGACAAATATAGAATTTAATGGAATATCAAAAGCAATGTTTATGAAGAGGTAAATTTAGATTAAGGGTACCAATTTGCATTTTTCAAATGGGACAAAAATTAGTACCATGGTACCAATTTGATTTTATTTTTTTTGTGGGATGAAAAATTAGTTTTAAGTATATATGTTGCATCCGCATGGTACTAATCTGAAAATTTTAACCGTTTTAACGCCTGCACAAAACAAGAATAACGCACGAGAAAGGACACCTATTCCGCATGACACGTGTCGAAAATATGGTGTTATTACACCAAGAATTCTGGGATCCGTTTAGATGGTATACATGGATTTTCGAGCCACCGCGTTGGTTTTCCATAGACAAAAACGTCTACGCGACAATTTTTTTTCCTCTTACCTTTTCTATTCATGTGGTGCCACATCAGAAAATTTATTAACATTGCGGGAAATATCCTTACCGAAAAAAAAAAAAAACATTGCGGGAAATAGATAATATCATTAAATTGACATCATTCGCAAGCATAGAGTAACGAGAAAAATAAATGCAAAGATTAAGTTAAAAAGGCAAAGACTTAAATCCCGTTTGTTTCATAAAAAATGTAAAAATGATTATTTGTATCACTCGATATGATTAATTAGTAAAAAAATAATAATTACAACAATAATTTATGTTTAAATTTTTTTGTGAACAATGAAATTTTTTGCATTTGTTTATTTTCATAAACTACGTAAGGGATGCTTTTTAGAAAATATTTTATAAATCGTTTATTTTTTACAAAAACACATCTCATATCATATTTTCTTTTTTTCTATAGGAAAAAGGTTACTTGAGAGAATTTTGAATATTAGAATATGATTTTCTTCTTTTTCTCATTGATTGTCCTAGACATTAGCTAGAAAAAATATCCGTATCATATGAAGGCAAAAAGATACTCCAGGTAAGAATTAAATTGATCAAATAAAAAAGAAACATACACGCACATACATCCACACACGCACACACACACGATATTAATGTGTAAATTGAGTCATAAACTTTTTTATATTTTACCATTTAAATCCATTCGGTCAATTTTGGTTGCAAATCGCTAATATAGATGTTAGCCTTTCTACGTAACATAACCAATCTCGACGTGAATAATTCTTAATGATATTTTAATATTTTTAAATTTTTTATTTTATTTCCTTTTTTATTTCCTTTTATCCTTTTATTGTTAAGGGCTGACAAGGTCGCCAGTTGCTAGTTGCTAGGCAGGGATTGCAGCCCTTGCTCATAATTGGGTGAGGGCCGCACTCCCTCCCTTAGTTACTAGCAAGGGCTCGTGGCCCTCTTCAAAGCTGGTTGAGGGTGCACCCCCACCCAATGGCAAGGGCTCATTGCCCTCACATGCAGCTAGCGAGCCCTCATCCAGTGGTCAACGGGTATCGTTGAACTTTTGGTTGAGGCTTGGCAACTCTTTTAGGCTCTTGACAGTTAAAAAAAAAGGTAAATAAGTAAAGAAGGGAAATAAAAAATAAAGAAAGAAAATAAAAGGAAAAATGAAAATGAAAATATAAAAAATTCAAAATAAGTTAAAAAAATATTAAAATGTTAGTAAAAATTATTCACATAAGGTTGGGTCATGCCATGTAGGATGGGTGGCACCCATGTTAGGGATTTTTAATTACAATTGATTAGATATACTTAATTGGTAAAACATAAAAAAATATTTATAATTAAATTGTCACAATTAAAAGATTTAAAACTAAATTGATAAAAATGCAATAGATCTAAAATTTGACAATTTTCCCTTTCCTTTTTATTCTTCATTCCTTCTCCGCCTACGGTTGTCATCTTATTCCTCCATTAACGACATTAAATAAATTTAGCTAATATTTATGATATATATAAAAGATGTAATGACAAACAACACAAGTAAGGCATGCATAAGTTCACTTTTTTATGGACACAATATGATGGCCTTAATTCATTTTTAGACAAAAAGGATAAGTATACCAGAAGTCTTAAAAAAATTGTTAAGAAAGTATAATCGTGGCGTAAAATTTATGAAAAATGCAATTAAATCCCTTTGTTAATTTTGTCTAATTTAATTGTCGGAAAATGCTAACGTGACTTTTTATTTATTTTCTCTTTTTTGCGTGGCGTTGATGTGAGTAAGACACGAAGGATAAAGCTAATTGAATCAATATGGACAAATTTAAAAACCTAATTGTACTTTTTATAAGGTTAGAACTCAATTGTACTTTTATAATACGTTTTAAGATTTTCAATACGATTATCTCTATTTGCCTTGTTGTACCGGCAATACTTATCGGGAAGATATTTTTATCAATAGAGTTTCTTATGTCAAATCTTACTAGTCACGCAACTAGAAATTAATCTAAATTAGAACACTTCAAAATAATTTAAACCATACAAATATATAGAATGATGAATCCGCACTCGATTTATACCTTTTATATATCCCAATTGCAGAAAAAAAAAAAATTTCCATCGAAATCGTTTATCATCAGCCTTCCCGAGAAGAGCGCTGCTCCGCCGGCAGGACCAACCAATCCAAGCTCGACCCGAGAAACTCGCTGTAGAAGCCATGAGCCGAGCAAGAAGAAGTTGACGGCGGCGAAACGAGAAACCTCGGGCTCGAATTCTTTCGCAGACAGCGTCGGATCCTCGTTTCTTGAAATGGGTTTGCCGGAAATCGTCGAGGTTGCCCGGAAAATCTCCGTCATGGTCCGAGTCCAAGGCCCCGTGAGTCTTTCTCTCCCTTTGCTCTGTTCTTGCCCTGCGAATCTCTCTGCCGGTGCCCGTTTCGTTTCGGTTCTTGGGTACCCGTGATTGATTTGATGCGAGTTGGGAGCTGCTTCTTACGTGGTGCAATCTGCTCGTTCGGTTTCTAGGACCCGAAGGGCCTGAAGATGCGGAACCATGCTTTCCATCAATACCAGTGAGTGAATTTTTGAGATTTTTGTGGGTTTTTCTGTTCTTGGGTCTCTCAATTTGTAGTTCGGTTCGTGTGGTCATGGCATGAGAGAGTTTGATATGAGTCTATATGTGCATAGGTCTGGGATAACTACCCTGTCAGCTTCGGGTATGTTGGTGCCGGACGGTCTTTACGACGTTGGATTGGCGAGTCGAGTTCGGGGCGATGATAATTGGAGTGGAGCGGTGGTAGTCACGGTCGCGTCGGTGGTCGAGCCTTTTCTATCATTGCGGCACAGGGAGAACAATTCGAAGGTTGAGAATATCATGTAGGGTGCGTTTGATTCTGGAGAGAAGTTTTAGTTATTGACTTAACCGTGTTAAGTTCTCCATTTTCTGTTTTACTTGTTTTACATTCAATGGACTGTGTATTTGTCATAAAAAAGTTGCTTTTGTTGTTATTGCATTTGTATTTAACATGAGAATCCTCACGGATTATCCTGTTTTCTCATTTCAATTGAAACATTTTGAATATTGCTTTTTTGGTTTCCAGTTTCAAGATAATTCTATTTTGAGCCTTGAGAGAATTTGATCAAGCAAACTGGTAGCAGAACATGTTTTCTGAAAACAGAAGCATTCTCTGCAACCAAGCACACCCATTTCTGTCCTAATAGTTGTTTAATTTCACTTTGGATGAATTCTCAAACCTAAACCTTTTTTCTCTACTGCAGGGCCAGCCTGAGTTGATTTCTGGTGCTCAAATTGACATTTTGATGGAGGTCGTGCTAGAAAATTTTTCATGTTTCTTCTGTAGATTTCATTATGTTTCCCAGAAATCGATGCTTAGTCCTGAATTTGTTGATGTCTAACTAATTGAAGAAAACCACGAGGGCAGAGGACATGGAAGGACTGGATAGAGAAGACCCTTGTTGGCTAAGCGCCCAGCTTTTAACATTGGTAGGCACCTAATCTACTAATGTTTTTAATTGGAAACTGAAGAAACTTGCTGGGAAGTAATTTTCTGTGTTGTCAAGAATCTAATGAAAGCTTGAAATGAGAGCTCTGACCTTTTATATAACAATTTATGCTACTCGTACTAAATCAAAAGTCCCTTGCTTTGAATTTATATGGACTGTTGGGGAAACGAATTTTGATTATGAAGAAAATTGTAGACAACTGGAGAACTTTGCCTTTCACTTCATCAAGGTTACTCTTTTGGTCATGTTGATGTGTTCGGTCACTTTCAATGGGTGATCTCTATCATTTCTGTAATAGCCTGCCTTGATTGGTTTACTATTTGTTATCACGTATTGACAAGCATGATAGAGGCATAATCTGCTAACGTGCAGGTTGATGTACCTGGTTCCTCCCTTGCATTGCAGTCGCTAGTTGAAGCTTCCTCTGGCTTGCTGGGTCATGGTTGGGAGATTGGTTGGTCTCTAGCATCTAACGACAGCAGTGCACAAAACTTTACTGGGATTCAGGTACTTCTTCCTGACGAATCTTGTTTTCCATTTCTTGCTAGTTGGAATTACAGATTAGATGTTTATTATATTGAAAACAGTGTATGCTAGGATTAAGTACTTACCATTATAAAAAAGCCTGAGCTGATGAGTGCTTGTGGAGGCACAATTTTATTTCTTGCATATTAGGACATCCATAGCCACAGCAGTCAGCGTTTTTACCTTGTTGAGCACATGAGGTGTCTATATGGCATGCACCGCAAGCTTATGTATCAGATGCCTCATCTCCGACTTAATTTCATCTGACGTGTGCCACAAGGCAGGATACTTCCCTTGATGCTATCAATGTACACTTAAACATGACATTTTTCTTTGGCAATGTGTCAATTGATTTTGAACTTGTTTGGCATTGTCTAAGATGTGCTTTGATGAAGTCTTTGACATTTGGAAACTATGAAATGTGAACATATGTGAACTTCTTCTCAAAGAGATGTGACTATGACTGACTGTTACTTTCAAGAGATTTTTGTGAGGTCTTCTTTTGGAACCTATGCTAAATTGTTGCATTCTCTAAGAGTTCTCAGGCTGTGATAGTACTTGTGCTGATTTCTAAAATCAAGTCATTGTAAAATCAGCATAATTGGATGCTTAAAAACTATGGAAACAATTCGAAAGTCAGTTACTTTGCCTTTTCCTGTTCCTTAGGCAAAAAGAGAAGGAGAGCAAGACTTCTATTTTCCAATGGTTCTGTCATTTGAGGTGGTTGAGTATTTGAGCAGACGTGGTTGGTGATAGTTGTTTCATGGGCATTAGAGAGAAATTAAGTGAGATCATGTATCATAAACCATGGTTTGTGATAGTTGTATCATGGGCATTAGAGAGAAATTAAGTGAGATCATGTATCATAGACCATCATTTTCATCTCCAGAGTATAACCTAATTTTCATGTCAAAGTTATATAAATTCTGCAAATTTGACATTTAGCTATACCTATCTGATTGAGATTGAAAACACCTTTAATACAGAGCCAAAGGCCTATGGCACTTGAGGAATCAGCCAATCCGAATCTTATGGGCAAGTCACTCACTAAATTTGCTGTACTTGGAGTTCCCCTATTCTCTGAGGTGAGTTTTTATTAGCATGCTGCTCTCAGATCTTTCATGGGATGGTATGAGCTCCAACCCATTGTTCTTCTGACCTTCCTATTAACAGCACTATAAAAGTGACAATAATGTATGTTTTCATGTTACTAGAACTTGCCAAACATAGCTGTATCGCCTTCAATTAAGAGAGGGGATTTTCTTTTAGCAGCAGGTTCTCCGTTTGGTATCCTTTCACCTGTTCACTTCATTAACAGGTGATATTTCTAGAGTGATTCCCTTATCTCACATGATGTTTGTTTATCCACCTGGAGAATGTTTGTTTGGGTCGTTACCACGACTTGTGATGATGCTAATTGTCACATAAATACTGTATCAATTCACTGTCGTTGTTTTATTTGTAGTGAATCAAGGCCTTGAAATCTCTGAGAAGGCAGTTTCTCTTCTAACATCACATACTTTTCAACTTTGATCTTCGTTAACTACCTTATAGAGTTACGTGGCCTTTATTTGGTGCATGTGGAGCTTATGAGATGTTGACATGTAATTTGTACAAGTACATGGTTAATGTATCCATTCTCGTATCAAATTAGGTAATTGAACATGATGTTGTGTTAATTCAGTGATACATATAATTGATAGATTAAAGGTAATACAGCATGATATTGTGACAATTCAGTGATACGTATAATTGATAGTTTAATCCTTCTACCTTGGCAAGGAGAGCTTATCGTATCTTTAAGATTTGTATAGGCTTAATAATACAGATGTTGGAATTCTTTCCTTCGTTTAGTCTATTCTATGTATGGCAGTCCAGACTGCATTGATATCTGCATATTGGAAGTGGTAATTTGAACTTTCGAAATCTCTACTGCTTAATTTGACTCCTATAATTCTTTGTAGTTGCGTTATTTGTAGATCTTATCTTTAGTTTTTTGTGCAGTATCTCAGTGGGAACCATTGCCAACATCTATCCACCTGGTTCACCCAACAGATCGTTGCTGATGGCTGACATACGGTGTCTTCCTGGTGCGAGCATTTCTCTAGTTCGATTAAACATTATTATTCATTCTCGTCAGACTCAGACACCACTATGATTACATTTTTGTTAGGCATGGAAGGTGGTCCTGTTCTTGACAAGAGCGCGGATCTAATTGGTATTCTCATGAGACCATTAAGGCAAAAAGCCAGTGGTGCGGAAGTTCAGGTAAATTGATAAAATATATGTTCATTCCTCTTTTTCAATTCCTGAACAGTCTCACAGTTGATGCATCATGCAAAATACTAGCCTTGTTAACAGCTTTTGGTTCCATGGGAAGCTGTTGCAACTGCTTGTGCCAATGTGCTTCCAGAGGAGCCTAAGAAGGCTGGATTGGGGAATGGTCATAATCTGGGAAATCCAAACAGTCAGGGGAAGGCCTTTATCAATAACAGTGACCTGAATGGGCCTGTTAATTCCATTGTCAAGAATCCTTCTTGTCCTTCCTCAGTCACGCTAGAGAAAGCAATGGCTTCCGTTTGTCTTGTGACGGTTAATGATGCTGCGTGGGCTTCTGGCGTTTTGCTGAATAGTGAAGGTCTCATAATGACGAATGCTCACTTGTTGGAACCGTGGAGGTTTGGGAAGGCCTCTGTTAGTAGTATAGAGAATGGAATAAAATCAGGTTATCCTAGGCCAAGTGGTGGTAGTAAGAAGCAGGAGAGCGAAGATATGGGGCCTAGTATTTCAGGATTCAGAGAGTGTGTTACAGAAGATAAATTTGTAAAGTACAGCTCAAGTTCACTTTACAGTGGTCATAAGAATATACGCGTCCGCCTGGATCATACTAGACCTTGGATTTGGTGTGATGCTAAAGTAGTGTATATTAGTAAAGGGCCTCTAGATGTTGCCCTATTACAGCTTGTCCATGCTCCAGACCGGCTCTCCCCTGTTACTATGGACTTTGCATCCCCGCCTTTAGGATCAAAGGCATATGTTATTGGACATGGTTTATTTGGACCAAGATGTGGTACGTACATTTTCTCAGTTATCTCTTCTGGTCCTGTGTTTTAAAAGTTCATTAGTAACTGACTTGGCTTTTTGGGGATGTTGGAACTTGGAAGGCATCTTGTGTATGGTATCTCTTCTTGTTGTCCATGCTCTCATTAAATGACCCCTCTGATAGGCCTGTCATTAGTATTATATCAATCTGTGAATGATTTCTTTGCTTTACAACTAAAGCTGGCTTCACTACCTGCCCTCCTGAAAACTGGTGATAATTGCCATTGTCGACTTCTAATTATTAGCAACTCGGATTCCTTTGGGCTGTATACTCATCAAAAAGTACCTAATAGATATTAATTTTCTTTCTCCGTAGAAGTTCCTCAGCCTGCAAAGTTTAATTGATCAAGTCACAGTCTGGAGTTCCAGATATAGTGTGCTTAGATCAAATAATTGTTACATCATGCACATTTATTCATTTGAATCATGCTGTTACAGGTTGCCTGTCTTCAAAAGCAGTAGATAAAGAAATGCAGAATCAGATTGCCTTAAATCTGATTGTTTATCATGGTTGTGTCTCTTTTTGAAATATATAGTTTTCTACCTTTTCCTTTTGACGCTGGATTGTTGTGCTTGCTTCGAATGTCTATATCAGGCTTGTTCCCATCTGTATCTGTTGGTGTGGTGGCAAAAGTAGTCAAAGCAAAGCAGTCATCCTCCTCTCTCTCAGTGATAAAGGAAGATGCAGGAGACATCCCAGCAATGCTTGAAACAACTGCTGCTGTTCATCCAGGTGCTAGTGGTGGTTTAGTTGTCAATTTCGACGGTTGTATGATCGGACTTATTACAAGGTATAGCAACAAAGAAATAATGATCATTTGATAGATTACTTTGAACTTTGGGACAATAGTTGTACATCCTGCTGCTCTACGTTGTTAACAATGTAGTTCAATGATATATCCCCTTCAAATCCTTCATAGAAGTTTGGGTCTGGCAATATCTTAGAGCATGTGCGCATTAGGGTTGCTACTCTTAAAAGAAATTGCCATTCTGAAGACTGTAGACTTGATTTGGAACGTTAGTTTGATGATATTGCATGACCTAACAAGACTTATGTAAAGTTGTGATGTTACCCCAGCAGAGAAAGGGATTTTAAAATTCAAGATGCAAATCATTATTGAACTTGTGTGTGGTCAATTCCTCTTCTTTTTTTTTGTGTGCGGGCGTGTGGGCATGCGTGCGTGTGCGTGGGTGCGCGCGCCCGGGGTATGCGTGCGTGCAAGCGTGTGTTTTTACGTCATTTTCCGATGTGAGGTCTGCTAGGTCTGTTATGCTATTGGACCTTTGAATGCTGAGTAGTAATACTTAACGAGACAAATGTTGTTGTAGCAACGCAAGGCACGGTGGAGGCACAGTCATACCACACTTGAACTTCAGCATTCCTTGTGCGGCTTTGGCTTCAATTTTCAAGTTTTCAGAAGGTAACTTTGCTTGATATTGTTTTTATAACATGCCTCTTGCTGACACTCTTTGCAGTATAGCTTTAATACAGTAGCAGGAGGGAGAATTCTTGAAGTATAATTCACTTTATTATGATTATTTGTCAAGGAAAAGGCTCAAGCTGGTATAATAAGTAGGCTTGCATAAAAATTTGTTATTTGGACCTGTGCTAAAGCTCCTCTTTTTGGTGAAAGTTGAGTTTTTATTATTTTCCAAAGAATTCGATGCATATCTGACAGAAGGAAAATGCTTGTCATAATGTGACTTTCTCAACCTAACAGACATGCGGGATGCCACAGTCTTGCAAGATCTTGATCGGCCAAATGCAGAGATTTCTTCTATCTGGGCTTTGATGCCGTCACTAGCTCCCAAACCGCACCCTGCTTTGCCTCATTCAATACCGCAGATTAACACAAAAGAAGGGAAGGGCTCTCGGTTTGCCAAATTTATATCCGACACCGACATTTTCAAAAGCTCAACTGGAGATAGCAAACCAGGAAAATTTCCTTTTCAGAATATACGGAGTAAGTTGTGACGTCCAGCAACATCTCGAGGTCACCAATCACTATGTATGTGACATTACCAAGAACTTTCGGGGCTAAGTTCTAGGAGGAGATTCAATGGTCCGAGGATGATGGTCCTCTCATTGAGAGCTGGAATATCTTGTCTTTCGATCTCGATCTGGGTATTGTGGATGTTCCAGTGTACTCAAAAAAGGTTTTCCTCAGTGACTGTTTCTTGCAGCATTACGAAAACTACTGTAATCACGGGCATTATCAGTGTCAGCTGAGTTTTGTAGTATATACTCTGTGAGTTTCGTTCCTGCATTTTCCAGAGTGCAAAAATCAGGTCGCATTCTTTTTTGGTCGCGTGGTATAGGACCATCTTCATCCAAATGGTTCGTGGAGTCTTCGCCCCGTTCCTTTAGTTTACATCGTTTGGTCTTGCGATTGGGGTATGCTCTTTGCTCATTTCAGAAGCTGTGGACTGATATGCTCTTCGTTTCTCTCTTCAAACTTTTGTTTCATGGCGAAAAATTGAAGTTGGCACTGCTGATCGAAGGTACACATATACTCTGTAGATCACCTGCTTGAGTAGCTTTCAAGAACAAGCACCAAAATCGTTCTTGACCAACCTATCCAAATATGTTGATATCCGTAACTTTTGTCTGAGGAATTACATGGACACTACCGATCAAAAGTGTACTTAAAACCGTCTTGCATCGACCATGCAAGTGTCCATGACCTGCGATTCTAATGATGCGATTAAATTTGCGTAACGAAACAAAAGAAATTGAAGTACCAAAGGTACAATCACATCACTTTTCTGGGTCTATTGACTAAATTTTCCATCAAGGATATATCGATTCATAGTGTACGGCTTGAATATAAGTTACTATACTGTAAAGATGGGATTAATTTGTCTGATGCACATAGAAGGGACCACATCACCATTATTCTTTGAATTTTCGCGGCAATGTTCAGACCATGCGTGAACTTTTTTAACGGTCAGTTGAGTCCTTAACTGTAATTTTCTTTTTTCTTTTTGGTTTCGTCTTGATCCTTGATATAGAAGTATGTCTAAAATGTTGGAGTGGAGTATCGTGTTTGGCTCTTTGGATGCAAATGGTGAAGTGGAATAGAATAGGTGCTAAATATTGGGAGTGATTGGTTCCGAGATGAGCTGGTTCCCAATCCAGACTGATGCGATTATGAGATGGACGAGAGTTATTTTGAGTGATTGTCAATGATGGATAAGGTTAGGGGGGATGGATCTTGATGGATTAATGCAAATGCGGGATAGAATACGATCATAACCAATGTGTACATGATGACTTGCTAATCATTAAGCTCGGGATTGATGAAGTTCACCACTAAGGCTTATAGAAATTACCAACCAAGGATACAGGATTTTGATATTAAAGAAACTCACTACCAAGGCCTACAGGAAAACTTCTAGCTAAGAATATAGTAGTGTTTCTTTGGCTCTCCATCGAAGAGTAATCCATCTTCTAAGGATACGGAAATCATGAATAATCCACTCTCTAAAGATATTCACTCACATGGAGAAAAATCTCAAATATTCATATACTCAAAATTCACTATCTTACCTTTGAGAATTCACCGTTTTATATAGAGGGATTTTTACATGGGAAATTGATTAAACATTGAAGAGAAGAAACTAATTAATTAAAGAGATAGGAACTAGAAAAACACAATAAAAACCTAGGAACTAAAAATGCATTAAAACATCTAGAGACTTGAACTTTGACTCTTAAATTAAGACTCTTAAAATTAGGACTAATGACACTGGACTAAATGCAAGTAATTAGACTAGACTCTAAATTGGCCCATCTCCTTAAGCAATCAGACATACATTTTCAAAGATCACCAAACAACAAAGGAAATAATCCACAATAGCCTTTGGTTGCTAGGTAGGCAATTAGTAGTCTTGGAATTGATAACGATCTCATAAATTGATATCGACAACCATGAAATCGACAACTTGTCCTTAACAACTTTCTTGCATAATCGACATATTCAACTTGAATTGATTGATATAGCTATTGATTAAAAGAGCCTAATGCCCTCGCGTCACAAACTGAATCGATTGGTTTAGTTTGATTTCAAGTTTGGTTATGGAATCAATGATTTCTTTTTTATTTTATTTTTTTGGTTCCTTTTATTCCTTACAAGTGGGTTAACATTAAAAGAATGATTTACTAATTAGTATTTGCTTCAAAGTAAAAATAAAAATAAAAATCTTGACCTATTCAGTTATTCTAGTTCCAAATATTTGAAATTGGGAATTGGACCGAACCCTCCCCTCTTGGAGAACTACTCAAAACTGGCCAATTCGATTTGGTTCCTAGATTGGACCGGGATCAACGCACAATCCTATCAAAGATTAACATGAACGAACAAAACCCCAAGTTTGAGGATTCAATTGGAAAAAACTAGTAAGTTAACGGACCAAAGATTAAAGTGAAAATAATAACACCGCCGTGCAAGAACAAGATTCTCTCTCTCCTGCGCTGCAACTTTCGTCCTACTCCACTCTCTCTCTCTCTTCCCGCACTGCACGATCCCACCAAAGGTGGAGAGAGAAAGAGAGAAGAGAGAGAGAGAGAGAGAGATGGAGATGGAGATGAGGGTAGCTCGAAAGCGGTAATCTTGTGCAAGGGGGAGAGAGAGAGGGGGAGGGAGGGAGAGATATGGCGGCGAGCTCAGGCTACAAGGAGTATGTCGCCGGCTTGGTCGCCGGAGTCGCCACCGTGATCACCGGCCACCCCTTCGACACCGTCAAGGTAAATTCCGCCTCCCCACTTACACTCTGCTTCACGTTTGCTTCCATGTGGGGTGGTACCCATGAATCGAAATCCGAGAAATTAGATGTTGTCAATCTCATTGCTGGCTGAATTCGCTCGGAATGAAAGAAAGTGAACCCAATTGGCCCTTCTGTCGTCAAAGTTTAAAGCTTTCTTGATTGGAAAACTTACGATTTAAGGCGTCTTGTCGTGATGATGGTTAATTAAAATGCTGCAGAAATGGTCTGGGAACTTAGTAGCTTGATCTGAGCTTGCTTGAGAGTTGACAGGTTACTCGTTGGAGTCACTTATGGTTCCAGTAGAGGCAATGTTTTGGAGTTTTGATCACTTTTGATGGTGGAGTTGGTACATTGCAAGTTGGCGAGACCAGTGGAAAGAAAAAGCTGTGGAAGTGCATTATGTCTGCAATTTTTAGTGCGCAAGTAGGGCATTCCTTGATTGCTTGGATTAGTTGGTGGCTAAGTGTTGTGGAATGAAATTTTTAGTGAGTCTTAGTTTCGTGCAATTCCATATTTTTGGTTAGTCTGTGTGTCTTTGTATTTTGTTTTAGGGACGGATGGGATGAAGCTTCTCAAATTGATTAATTGAAAATATTTTTTTAATGATAACATTGTGCTCAAATGCATAGCTTCATTCCCTTATACAAAAAATTGCTTTGTGCTCCCTTGGTTTATGGCTTTGGTGGGGTCCTAGTAGGCTTGTTCCAGAATGTTTAAGTGATTTGTTTAGAAGAGAGGCATTTTCAAGTATTTGGGTGTTGTGGGGGGTGGGGGGGCTGTTTAAGCACCAAAGTGTGTTTGGGAGACTTTAACGCTATGATAGTTTTCATAAATATAAGAAAAAACAATGGAAACTGTTGAAATATTGTCTCACATCGCTTGACAATGGGTCCTCTTTATTTTTATGTGGTCTCCCACTATCTATTGGCTTACGCTTTTGGGTTGGACTTTCTAATATGGTATTAGAGCTAGTTCTATCTCTTTCGTGAATGTGCTTGATCAAAATTCCATGTGAATGTGTGAAGTTGAAATTCCACATGTGGTTTCCTTCACTTATCAACTTAGGTTTTTGAGTTGGACTTTCTAATAGTAATTGTCCTTATCTAGTTGTTTATATTAAGAATTGGGGTAATTATTTAATGGCATTTGATTATTTTCAATTGTTGGAGAAACGAAAAAACAAAAACAACTGAGAATCGTTAGCTTTTCTTTTTTACAACTACAGGAAGTCTTATTTCAAAGTGATAGTTATCAAAATCATTAATCAGTTTGCCTGCAGGTTTAGACCCTTTCTGTTCTAAAAATAGAAAATTTATTCAAGTGCATTTATGCCGATGCCATTATGTTTCTTGTCTAGTGATGTGCAGCATTTTGAAGCTTGAGTTAAGAACATAGCGTTCATTGATTTGTCATTATCTCCTTTTTCATTGGTACAGTGTTCTAGTTATCAATCTGCCTTACTGGCTCAAGGAAGAATAAACTTGATGTCTGCTCAATGCTTACCATCAATGACTGCAGGACATAGTGTAGTAGTTCTCATGAATACACAATCTTTTCAGTTTAGCTTGTCAATCCATCTGCTTTTTAGCATAAGAAAGAATTAGCCAGACATCTACACTGTGTTATCCATCATATTTTATTATATTTCTCATTTATCTTTTCCTGTATATGTCTTGGAAGATTTATCATATAGTCATGTTTCCAGCCATATAATGTGGGCAAGTTGTAATGCGGCTAATATTATGCTTCACTATAAGTCAAAGGGTGTATATCCAAAAACACAACTGTTATCTAACAGTTTGTGAACACTAAGCTGGATCAAATTAATGGCTCAGATGCAATGCCATAAAAATAATTTGGATAATTTGTTCTACTAGTCTCTTGCTTACATTCAAGCTTCTTCTTCATCTCTAATTTCAGGTGAAGCTTCAAAAACACAACACTGAAGTTGGTGGAATCAAGTATAGGAATGGTTTACACTGTGCTGCACGAGTCCTACAAACAGAAGGAGTATGTATCTTAAACTTGGCCCTAGATCCATTTAAGTGCTCTATATTTTAAATTGTGGCTGTTAGATTGTCATGGGTTAATTTATCACGGTATATGCTCACCATTGCATTGTGGTTCTAGATACAAAATGCTATATCGGTTTGGCTTACCTTAGGCATGGCACAAAATTAAGAAAGAGGACAATATCACTCAGCTTTTCTTTTTTGAATTCCATTGTTCTCCCTGAGTTGATGATACATAATGGTGAAAGCTGCCCCTGCTCTTTTGGTTGTCTGCAATCTCCAAGGAATATACTCATAGTTGCTAGAGGGCAAAACAAAATGAAAATGTTTTGTGCAATGTTTAATGCATTAAAATAAAGATAAGGTAAGACCCAAAATTTGGGTCATCTCTGTTATATACTAATTTAGACTGATGATGACTGCAGTACTTCTATCCGTACTTCAAATCTGTCTTTTTTCTAAGATTCCTGTGAAATAAGGTGTATTTCTAAGAGAATTTTGGAAAAATCTTTTGCAGGTTAGAGGTTTGTATAGAGGAGCTACTTCATCCTTTGTTGGAATGGCCTTTGAGAGTTCACTTCTTTTTGGAATTTATTCACAAACAAAACAGTCTTTGCAGGCATGTGAGAAAATAAGTGAGCAGCTTCTATGGCATAGCCATTCATTTGCTGGGAAATTGTTCACATTTAATGCCTTTTTATAGCTTGTATTTACTTTCCATCTTTTTTTTCTTTTTTTTGATAAAGAGGGGCTTGCAAAATGATTTGCCTCAACCCAAAGTTATCATTCCTGCTGCGGCATATGGTGGAGCAATCATCAGTTTTGTATTGTGTCCTTCTGAGCTAGTGAAGGTAACTTGACTTGGATTATTTAGGCAGGACACAGATTCTGCCCTGTTATTTCAGTTGTCTCTGTGATACTTTTCCCTACTTTGACGTTGCATCTTCAGTGTAGGATGCAAGTTCAAGGCACTGATTCGGCTGTTCCGAAATCCAGTAGATACAGTGGTCCTCTAGATTGTGCCATCAAAACCGTAAAAGCTGAAGGGGTGAGAGCATGTGTGGTTTAATTAATATATCAATAAGAATTGTATCCATCGAGTAATGGGAAAGTTTTCAGGTTACAGGAATTTTTCGTGGAGGCTTTACCACATTGTTGAGGGAATCGATAGGAAATGCCTTCTTCTTTAGCACTTATGAGTATGTTCGTCATTACATGCACTTGCAATTGCATCGGAACTCTGATTCATCTCAGCACAGACATCTCGTTGATATTGGTATTGGGATTGTGACTGGTGGTCTTGGTGGTGTAGCTGTAAGTCACCTTTTGGAAAAATTAGGGATTTTTCTTGAGCATTCTTTTATTGGCACATATATATCGGCATTCATTAGTGGTGCCACTACTCAATTTCTCTGTACTTTCGACAGTTTTGGTCTGCTGTTTTGCCCTTGGATGTGGCAAAAACAATAATTCAGACTGCCCCTGATAGAGATGCTCCAAGAAATCCTTTCAGAGTCTTAAGCTCAGTAAGTTATCATAATCGTATTCAGTTAGCTGCTTGTGAATATCATATCACTATGCTATCTGGAATTTCTTCATTTAAGTTACACTTCTATTGTTTTTTTTTTTTTCTGGCTGTAGATTTATAAGAGAGCAGGACTCAGAGGGTGTTATGCAGGATTTGGTCCGACTCTAGTTCGGGCATTTCCTGCTAATGCAGCTGCTATTGTCACCTGGGAACTGGCCATGAAAGTATTAGGTATTCGGCATGACTGAGGGTATCCATTCATTGGGTGGAAATTTTCAAATGCTCATGTTACTGCTACTGATTGCAAAAGCATGGGAGGTTCTTTGACAATAATGCATTATTTGGAGAGTGGCCTTTCCTTTTTTATTCGATTCTATGGTCGATGACTTTGGTTTCCATCCTTTTCAAACTAACTATTTAGTTACAGTGGCTGTGTGTTTTGCTGGTATCTTGATTCTGAGGTTGTAGGGTGTAAGTTGAGTCAATCTATATATCACTTCACAAGATCAGAATTGATCAGGAAAAGTGACATAAGGCTCCCTTCATTTTCATTTACTGATGGAATGGCTTTACGACCCGATTGTGAGTTGCCTGTAGGGTTCAGCACTCAGGATTTCGCAGGCTAAGTTTGCTCAATTTTTTTTATTTTCCTATGAGGATTCTATAGATGGAGGCCATGAAGTTAAGGAAACTTAGGCACTTGGCAGAGGAGCATCGCGACATCGCCGATGGATGGCATAGATGGGCAAGATTGCTCTTCGACGAGCCTCCATCGGCGGTGATGCATTGCAGCCACAACCCTCGACTTGGAGATGTGGAGATTTCTTTGCCGCGAAAATCATTACTCATTTGATAAAAGCTGCGATAGTTTCCAGGGCGAAAGCACTATCCAAGCAAAAGTAATCCTGGCAAGATTGAGGATTCAACGACAACAGTTGTATTAGAAAGCACTTGCTGAACCTATGCTAACAATCATGGGACCCCTATGACGAATATTGTTTCAAAAAATTCGGTGACGCCAAATTTAAAAAAGGGCTGTTCTTGCTTATTGTTAGAAGAGGCAGGCGAGTTTGACAGCGGATGCCGGTCCGAATGAATGCTGCGTGGCCAGTGTAATAGATGCACAGGCTAATTAGCGACGATAGCCTCGAGGATGGATACCCGTCTTCTTATTTCCGATCCACGGCGCTAGAAGATTTCGTTCGTTTCGGTCCTGAAACAGAAAAGAGGAGAAGCTCTAGATGGCCAATGAACCCAGGAAGGAAGAGCAGCCAACCGCGAAGCATGTTTGAATATTTCACCTAAAAAGCTTCGACATTCCAGAAAATCCCTCGTCTCAAAACGTTTGATTTGAGGTGTTGTTTTGTTTCTTTCCTCCCGTGGGAGCTGATCATGTTCCTAGCCCTCTCACCTAGCGTAGGGTACTCGATAGCCGGCAGGAACATCACCTTATCCCGTCCAAAAAGATCGATGCTGACAAAATGTCTCCTCGCTAGTCTAATCCATCCATCAAGCCCACCTCTAATCAATGTCTCTTCAGACGACCAAAAATTGTCGTCCGTCAGTCCGACAACAGTTTGCTTTCCGTAAAAATTCCTCATAATTACGTTAATGACGAGCGAGTTTCTATCATCCCGTGCTATGAAAAAATGAGAAAGAAAGGTTTTTCATGGTCGATAAATTTCTACATACATTGATGTATTAAATATAGTCGGTAAAACAATGTGACTGGCCAATTATCTCTCCTGCATTTAGCTGTTGTTTTTTTTTTTTATAATTTTTTTGGGGCCACATGCTAACTTAGTCTATCAATTCGTATATGAACCCAAGTATATTTAGATTGTTTGTCTATTACCAACTTTTTTTAGTAGCTTGTTAACTTTTGTTTGTGTAATTTATCAACATTTTAAATTTACCAATTATTAATTGAAATTACCAACATTAATTTGAGTGATTTATTGACATTTTGATTATTAAGTATAAATTTTAGGTTACTTACTTTTGTTTGAGTAGTTATTGACGTTTATTTGGTTATATGTAAATTGCAATGCTTTCTAGTAATAAACTATAAACTAATTGTTATTTTCGGACTTACCTACTTTTTGAATTTACAACTCTTATATATCAAATCACTAACCTCGGTATCAATGAAATATCGATTTGTTTTCTACTTAAATTGGCAGCGAACATTAGGTTACCAACTCTTATCATAGTGATTACTAGCATATATTTGTTTGCCATTCATAAATTCCAACTTCCTAAATAACTTACCAATTTCTTTTTTGATCAAGGAAAGTTTAGGAAGAGGGGCGGTTACCTCAAGTCAAGGCTAGGGCATGCCATAGGCCTAGAAGGTGGATTTATAGATCTCCTAACAAAGGGAATTGCTTTGCTAAAAAAAAAAAAAAAAAAAAAACAAACAAACAAACAAAAGGAATTGCTGGCTGCGGAATTTGAATTTAGTCTGGTGTGCAGAGTTTTCAAATTTTTATCAACATTTTAAATGTACCAGATATTAATTGAAATTACCAACACTAATTTGAGTGAATTATTGACTTTTTGAATATCAAGTATAAATTTTAAGTTACTTATATTTGAATTAGTTATCCACGTTTATTTTGGTTATAAATAGTAACTTGCAAACCTTTCTGGTAATTTACTAATTGTTATTTTCAGACTTACCAACCTTAATTTCAATGACTTATCATATTTTTTTTTCCAGTTAAATTAGCAACGAACATTACATTACCTTCTCTTATCATAGTGCTTACTAGCTTATATTTGCTTGCTATTTATAAATTCCATCTTTTCAAATAACTTCTTATTTTTATCTGCATCACATATCAATGTTTTAAATTAGCTAATTCTTTTATGTCAATTACCAATTTTAATTAATGTGAATTACCAATTTTTCTTTGATTAAGTTAGCAATTTTTATTTGAGTTACTTACTAATATTTCTTTAATTGTTTGTGACTTACCACCGCATTTTCTATAATTTACTAAGTTTTATTCATGTAACGGACAAACATGTTAAATTTATAAGCTCTTATATCAAATGCACAACCTTTAATTAAGTGACTTACAAACTCTTCTTTGTTTGTATATTACCAACTTTTGAAACGACATAGTAACTTCTAATGGTGTACCTTACAAACATTATATTAACTCTTATATGACATTACTGCCTTAATTTAAGTAACTTACCAATTTCTCTCAAATTAAATTGCTAACTATTACATTACCAACTAATTTGGTTTGAGTTATGTACCAATATCTATATGGTTGTTTGCAAATTACCAGCTTTTCAAATAACTTACTAACTTTTATTTGCATAACTTACAAACTTCGTAGATTTACCAAGTCTTGTTAATTTAGCAGTGGATTTTATGTTACTCACTCTCGTTTGAGTCACTTTAAAACATTCATTAGGTTGTTTAATGACCTACTTTTATAATAATTTTACTAAGTTTTATTTGTATAACTTACCAACAATTTAAATTTACCAACTCCTATATCGAATTACCAAACTTAATTTAAGTGACTCGTGAGTTTTTTATTTTATTTTATTAAATTACTATCCCAACCTTTATATGAGTTATTACAAATGTTTGCTTTCTTTACCAAATAACCTAACCAGGATTAAAATGTCTAACATAGATATTCACTAATGCAATAGGTTATAAAGCTAAACCAAGGGCAGAGGGAATACCATTGCTTATTTGATTGTTTGTAAATTACTTACGTTTCTAATAATCTACTAATTTTTGTTTGCATAACTTTCCAACATTTTAAAATTTTCTAACTCTGCTATCAAATTATCAACTTTAGCTCGAGTGACTAACTTCTTTTTCCTAATTACGCTATCATTTAGTTTTAGGTTATCAACTTTTACATTAGTTTTTCAAAATGTAGATAAGTTTTGCGAATAAAGATTCAAAGATACATAAAATAAAGATGAAAGGCTATTATAAAAAGGTGCATAATTGTCAAAGAAATCAAATAAAAGTTGGCAAGATATTCAAATAAGAGTTGCTGACTTCACAGGGATGGAAAACTCAATCATATGTAATGTTGGTAAGTCACTCGAATAAACATAAGTAATCGTTTAATCAAATGTGATGTTGGTGAATCAATCAAACAAGTGTAGCAATATTTTAATATAACAGTTGTAACCGTGAAAATGTAGGTAACTTTCTCAACTAAAGGCTGCAGCCTCGATATGAAATTGTTTCCACTTGGTGATGCGCAGATTCGAGCCTGTTTCATATATGCTTAAATCCCACATCCATATTGATTCCTTGACCACTAAATTGACAACATGGTGTTACAAGGAAACAAACAAGACCAATCAAAATCCAAGATCCATGGCTAGATTATTGTATGTTTGCGCGGGATAAATCATACAGATACATGCTCTAGGGCTTCCGGAAAAATCACCTATATTATAAAGATCTATGTTTTATTAATCAAACGACTAAGAAATGCTAATTAAGCATTATCACATTATGTACCAGAGGACAGACGCAGTTCCTTAAGCAGTCTACCTTGCTGTTACAGCTGAAATAATAAGTAACAGGAGACAGTCGTTCTTCGTGCACATCCTTCAATTTTCTCTCTCATTCTCAACTTATCATGTCAAGTGCTTCATCCGTACGATTCTGTAGCTTTCTTGACATTCAAGTGCGAAACTAGGGGCGGGAAAATAAAAGACTGTGAAGATGAAGGGGGTGGAATCACATCAATCAAACCAATCCACGATACTGCAAGTTTTCCAATAAATTTAACCAAAAAATGTTAACCTCTAGGAAAGCATTGAGAGTGATACCGAATATTCGCATGCACGCAAACATAAAAAATTTAGAAAACTCTAGCGGGAAGCGGATCTACATTGTTAGCTTGGAGTTACAATTGATGTTGATTTGAATAAAAACCATTTATTGTATCTTCGAACCCTAGTTTCATAGCAAACAATTGAGCTTTCTTATTAGTTTGATTAATAGATATGTCTCCGACCACCATTAAATTGGTGTGACGTACATGTTTTTAGAGACAAAGGGATTGTCCAGGCTAATTATTTTCTTATCTGCCAATTACGATGCCTATTAAAATTTTAAAATGGCACCATCAGTGGAGTTAACCATAATGAGTTCATGAATAAGATGAAACCCTACAAAAAGAAGTTATCACTTCGGGGTCGTGAGATATCAAATATTCATCTTAAACCGTTTGCGAAAAGAATGCAGAAAGAGACAGCCAAAATGATACTTGAAGCATACTCTTTTGCAAAATCCAGTTTAAGAATATTGCTTAAACATCGTAGCATTCGGGGAGTCAAGGATTGACAGAAGAGAGAGAGCATGCTTAGAAACCACATAACTGAAATTTGGATCTTAATTCGATCCCAAACTCGGTTGTAAAAGGAAGCGTCTGATGCTTCATAAAAGTCTCGTTTCTTATTTTTCAGTTCGAGCCTTCTCCTTGATTATCATAAGAGCTTTTGCGCCGCCGCTCGTTGTGCCCAGCCAGCCTCCTCCGGCAACTCCTTTTAGTTTCATCGAACTCTGACAGCTCGTGGAACCTAGGACATGCAGTAGAAGCCTTTGTTAAGAAGGAATACCTATACAAATGTTGATAACTAGCAAGAGGAATACATTAGGCCAAGGAAATGGACATATTTTTTGGCCGGAGCTTCAACTCGCTTGAGAGCTAATAACTTATAAAGATCAATGCAATCCCAAACAAACTCACTCCATTTCCTCAAAACAGACGGTACAGAAAGTAGTCTGATGCGGCTTCTCCTTTGAAGAGTTGCGCGGTTCTTTCTTTCACCTTTATCTGTTTAGGCTAACCTATGAATGAAAGTTTCGCACAGGATAGGAGCAGAATATCATGAGATAAATGGATCTTTCTAAAGACATTAGACTCGGAACAATTGTATACATCTGAGGTCCACCATGGAATTGAGTTCTGAAGTGTTCTCTTGACTTTGTTTCAATAGACAGTACTTTAGCCACGACCAATCCATTAGGTGCTAAATGGACAAGCATGGAGTAATCTTGTATTAATAAACACATTGAGGGCTTTGGAGTTTTCCATAAGACAATTATCCATGGTGCCAAACTCAGGACTTCTTATTTGCCCTCCATCTCTGTTAGTCATTGCCAAAATGGCTGTGTGGAGGTTACTTTTGTATAGGTTGAACTTATTCACAGTATTCCACCATGGCTTACCTTTTTTGGGTGGTGAACTCAGACAAGAAGAACATGTTGGAGATGAAAACGCTAGAACGAATTTAGCTTCATCTTATATGAATGTATTCGAAGGATCACAGACATAATAACCAAATGAGGTATGAAAAGGAATTGCACGATCCTGAATCTTGGAGGTGTTATACTTGACACCTTAAACTTCAAAAGGTTCAACATTTATCCTCTCAAATGCTAATTATATTGCACTTTCAGACCCATTTCGAAAAGTAGCCCTTTTACTTCCCTCAAGTTTCACTTTCGGGAAACGGCTTTACTCCCTCAAGTTAATTTCCATTTTTCCTTAGAACTTTAATATACCAATAGGATGTGTTGCTGGTGTAAAAATGAAAGTCGAGGATAGTAAAGTGTTCCTTTTCAAAGTTTAGAATGAAAATGACATGTTCCTATATAGTTAGGAGGGAGTAAAATATCACTTTTTGACGTTTGGGATGTAACGCGCACTATTTCAAAATTTAGGAGTGTTCAAATAAATTCTATTTTAATATATCGATAAGTTTTCGGACACTTCAAATTTTTGAAATAAGGGCTGCTTATTCGAATATTGAAATAATTTTATGTCAGGAAATCAATGTTTTTGGTTTCTCACAAAGAATCATGTCTCCATCTTTAATTTTCCTCTCAGTCATACACTTATGGAATTACTACATCTCAGTGTTTCGTCCTTTTGGCTATTCACCTTCATGTGAACTTTCAAGAGCTTCTGGGTTGTCACACTCCGTTGCCAATGAGATGTGTACCTCTCAAAAGGACAACCCTAGTCCTTGTGTCGGAGGCATAAGTTATGGTCATGGAATTTCGTCTAATCTCACACGTACACGTTCTTAAATTTTACATGATTCGACTAAACCCCCTTATTTACTGTGCTCTTTGATTAACTTCTCTCGAAAATTTTCTGGCCTCCAACACGATCCTTGTGAAAACTACTTAAAAAACCAACCAAAACCAACATCAAGAAAAGCCCTTCTGCTTTAGAGAGAAAAAGTGTAAAAAAAGACGCAAAATGCATGACAAAAGAGCGACCTTTGTGAGTGTTTCCCTTTTTCCTAGGATACAAACCTCGACTAGGCGTGACACTGATGAACGTACCCTATCTCTTAGCTTTCCTGTTCACTCATGTGAAGAGCCACTAAGCTTTGAGTCTTAGCACGATTTTAGGATAGGTTTTCTTGGAGAAAAAATTGCCTTTGCTTAGAATTGGTGAAGCAGGAATTTAAGGTTTCGATCCGAGCAACTTTCTCTCTCGCAGCAGCAGCAGTTGTTGTATTTTCGGCTTTTAGGAGGACTTTCTTGCACTCTTTGACCCATTTGAAAAACATGAGTCTTTTACGGTTCAAAAAATTGTTAAAAAACGAATGGTTTTCGGCTAATCTAATGGCTCAAAAATTGTAGAACTCTTGCCTTTTCAAGTTTACTATTTCAGGTGTCAACTGTGTGATATTCAGTATAATAAGAACACACAAGATCATAGATGTGGAAATAATCAGAGATTTGATAAGTACTCAAAGATGTAAAGCAACAACGCTTCATTCCATTTCATAAATTAGTAAGATTTCACGCACAAGAAATTGTGCAACGGTTGAAAATATCTAACCATTTATTTACTTCTAAATTTCCAATCGAGGGAGATCTACCCAATTTAATTATAAACTTTGGTTCTAAACCAATAATTTCATCAATGAAATGAGTCGGAGGATCTTGATGCAAACATGAATTTTTAGGGTTTCTAACCTGCTACATTGTTGGCAAAACCGCTGCCGGAGACCCGCGACCATGGCGACTGAGGCCTTGGCGTGGAACTCGCACACTTTGTGCCGGCGGTGATACCGCTTGGCGTCGGTCATGTCGACGGAGCAATTCTCCGCCTGGCACATCGGCGGTGGCGCCCATCCGCTGCATGATCCGCCTTTCCTGGTGGACCGAGTGGCGGCCCTCGCTCTCTTCCTGTCAGCTTCACTGCTCTCGTCTTCGTCTTCCTCCTCCTCTTCCAAATCTTCGTCCTCCATCTTGTTGTCCTTCAAGCTCCTCTCGTCTTCGCCAAAGTTGGGCGATTCCATTCTCTTGGAGAAAAAAGAAAAGATTGGTGTGGCAAGAAAAACAAGAGAAGAGCAAGATTCAGATATAGAGGCGATGAAAAGGACGGTTAGTGAGTGTGAGGACCACAAAAGCCATTTGGGCTTTTCCTCAGGAGAGCTATGGCTCAGTCATATACTCTAAGTAAGAGAGAGAAAGAAAGAGAGAGAGAGAGAGAAAGAGGTCTCGCATGAAGCTTACTTATATAAATGAGGAGAGGTTTGATATATACAGCTACTGGTACACTGTACATACGACGTGAGGAGAGGTTTGATATGTACAGCCACTGGGAAAACTCTCTCTGTCTCTCTCTCTCTCTCTATTTTTTAATGTTTTTGAGGCTGCTTATGAGGGTGAAAGTTTTTCCACATGAAGTTTGACTCAGTCTTCCGGGGAAAAAACACCGAAGTTTGCTAGCGGATGTACCTAACCACCAAGTGAACCATGGAGGCTCACTTTTTTCAGGCTCTTTTCGTGACTGCTGGGGTAGGATTTCAGAAAGTTTCTTATCCTACTTTAATATTTAGGAAGTGGGGCTGGAGGAGCATGTAATTGTAGTGATGGTCCTGGGAAACTTTCTTTTTTCAGAAGTTTTAACCTATCAAATAGTTTAATTTATACATGTGATATGTTTATTTAAAACCCCTCATGTGTAAACATGACCCCACACAGGAAGAATATGATGTAAATGAAACTATATTAAACAAACAACAGTAGAAAACGTCAGGAAAACTAACAAAATTACAAGAACGATTGTTACTCGAACCTTTGACCTCAGCTCTAATACTTTGTTGAATGAACGATCTTCCTCGACAAGAACTTTAACTACCTAAAAGGGGGGTTCAGTATCTATATCAAGCATCTATATTCATTTGGGTGTATTCAAGAAATACTACCCAACTTTTACCCCAGTATCACTCTACATCTCAATTCTAGAACCATCACTTTGCATCAGGAGTTTAGTTTTATGACGAGTTAGACTCGTCATTAGTTAATGTTGTCACTTTATATATAAAGTTACCAATTTTCATTCGAAAGTACCCGTTCATCCACCCACCAAAAATCCTTCATTCAAAATTCTAACTTCTCTAGTTCTAAGCTCCATACCCAACCTCCGGTGCTCCCCCCCATCGTCTGTTACCATGGCCATGGCGTAATCTCTCTCTCTCTCTCTCTCTCTCTCTCTCACACACACACACACACACACACACACACACACACAAATTGTAATTGATATCAAACCTGACCAGCAGCTACATGGATGGAGGTTGGTCCGGTCAAAGCGGCCGAAGACGAGTGAAGAGAGATCAGGATTTATGTTTACGGGCAATAGGATATGTGGTGTGGGTGAGGGAAATAGGTTTTTTCAGAACTTATTATGGAAAGGGAAAGTTGGTCCTTTTGACTGTGAAGTTCGTAGTCTCTATAAGTAGCATGGGCATGAATATGTTACCTATCATGACATAAATGTCAATTTACCCCTTTAAAGAACATAAACTTTAATCCACTGGGAATATCATGATCTTATTGTTTTCCAGTCACCCAATGGTTTTTGTTGTACATGACTTACAATCTTTAGAGAAATATATCCAACATTGTTTATCATGTTTAGTTATGTACATAAACTAACGAATAAATTATCACATTTTCGCAGTGTTTTTACAATTGTAAAGTTAATGTTTTAGTAGGATTTATCCTCAGTAACACTGAATTTCTGTATACATATGTCTTAAACCCCAATTCCGGGGCAGTGTTCAGTAAAGTAGCTACGGATTATACAGCGGCGGGGCCCCTTCTTTAATGCTATGTAATGGTGACGACTGACGACCAGAGTTTTGTTGTGTCATACTATGTCAAGTCTATTTGAGAGGGTCAATTTTTTGACTAAAGACTTCTCTTGCAACAGAATTCACTTCAAACTATTTTAAAAGATCTCTCTCTCTCTCTCTCTCGTATACAGTACATTTTTAATTATAACTAGTTATTACGAGTCTTGGTTTAAAAGATAAAACAGTTAATTGGACAAATTCTATATATAGTATAATGTCATCTAATATACTACCTTTAAACAAATATTTGGTGCTTGAAGCATTTTGTTATGGTCAAATATTTCCTAACAGGCCATTTTGTTAGTATCTCATGATCTTGAAGAGAGAAGAAAAGAGAACAGTCAACGACTATATCTTTACTTAATAACTTGATAAAAAAAAGTACATTAATGGCTCTATTTATAAGTATGAAGATGCTAACTAAACCCTAATTTCCTTATTTATAATTACTCACTAACTACTGACTAATATCTATAAATATACTTGAACATTCCTCCTCAAGCTAGACCATTCATCTTGCATATCACAAGTGTAACTTTCTTTCATAGACTGCGACCAAAGCGTTGTGTAAACCTCATTACACTAAATAAGGGATGTTGATATCGAAGTTGATTTAAGACAAATTCTGAAGAACACAAGTGATTAGAAAGTTGAAACGTTTTTCTCACATAATCTCAATAAAAGCAGTGTGGAGAAAACAAAATTGCATCACCCAACCATGCTTAACTTTGGATGCCCAATGAAGTTGTGGTCACTAGTACTCATGGCTGCTTAGACACTTGTCAGTGACTTCACTCATTAATGACCCTTGAAATTGAAAGAGTCTCGTAACAAACAATGTCCATGATAGGCATTGTTAAATGTTGGCCAAAATGTCCGACAATGAGAGTTAGAGTATGAGTAGAGTAGAACTGATAAAAAAAAAATGTTGGCCAAAATGGGAAAGTTTCCAAAGACAAGGTGCTAAAGATTGGAAAACCAATAACACCCTAGAAAGCTTTTTTTTTTTTCCCTTCTCTGGAATTGAATAGGAGAGAGAGAGAGAGAGAGAGAGAGAGAGAGAGAGAGAGAGAGAGAGAGAGAGAGAGAGAGAGGGAAATGGAATAAGGTTAGAGAACAGAGAAGCTTGACTTGTGAAACTTCACCAGTACAAGATGCTAGTAACGAGACTAATGAGGCTGTAAGAAATGACAAATCTCCCAAACAATTATGGAGAGACTAGTAACTCACGAGATAGATATGCTTGCATAAATCACTGGAGTAGATCTGAGATCGTCACAAACAGAGGATGATAATGCTACTCTTAAAGAGGATTGGTTGTAACTACTCTGGATGATGAAGATCGGTGGATGAATTAAAAAAATTGACTTGGAACTATGAACGGTAGTGATTTTACTGTCATGCTAGAAATGATAACGGATAAGACGATGGTTCATTTTGTTTTTTTTAATATTAACAACAAAAATATCAAGTTAGGATTTTTATTTGGATATCTTTCTTTTAGTGGCTCTGACACCATGTAAATATTTTATGATTTTCTTGAAAGAGGAAGAGAAAAAATACTCAAGAACTATATCTTTACTCAATAACTTTATAAATTATGGAGAGACTAGCAACTCACGAGATAGATATGCTTGCACAAATCACTGGAGTAGATCTGAGATCGTCACAAACAGAGGATGATAGTGCTACTCTTAAAGAGGATTGGTTGTGACTACTCTGGATGATGAAGATCGGTGGATGAATTAAAAAAATTGACTTGGAACTATGAATGGTAGTGATTTTACTGCAGGCTAGAAATGATAACGGATAAGACGATGGTTCATTTTGTTTTTTTAATATTAACAGTAAAATATATCAGGTTAGGATTTTTATTTGGATATCTTTCTTTTTGTGGCTCTGACACTATGTAAATATTTTATGATTTTCTTGAAAGAGGAAGAGAGAAAATATTTTATTGATGACTTTATTTATAGATTAAAATAGATACCAACAAAACCCTAATCTCTTTATTTATAACTACCTATTAACTATTAAGGGCAAAAAAACAACCTATTAACTATTGATTAATATCCATAATTATATTATGACGTTTTTAACCGAGGAGACTTTTTTTTTTTTTCATATTTTTGCATCAAAGTGTATTATTGAGAAAGTGAGGTGACAACTCAGTATTCTTTGGCGGGTCCAATGATGTAGAAAACTTGACCAATAACAAATTGACACGCCAATGTACTAACACAAACTATATTTTATGTCGCTGCCCCAACAATTTATCTCTCATTCCCTTTTTTATTTATTTTATCCAAAATAAAAATTAAAAAATTTAGACGAGCCAACTAAAATGCAGCAAAGTGCCTGGCCAGCTATTCCTTGGGAGTGTTTCACTAGTACACCCATCAACCCATGAATTGGACCACATTGTCTCAACATTATCGTTTTAGGTTGGTCCCCGTGGTACGAGGGAACTCATTGTGTTCTTCTGCAGGACACATGTTTATATTTCAGTTGAGAAAAAAAAAATAATTTCTCTTTGGCATCCAAAGTGATGAGGATGGTCCAATAATGTTTGAGTAGGACCCTGAGGCATTTATAGTTTGGGAAGTTGTACATGGGTGATTTGAATATGGTCAATTAGGAGAGTGAAAAATGGAGTAACTTTTCTTAGTGATGAAAAAAGGGTGGGGAATGCCGACTGACACTGATGAACCTGTCTGGAGCTAATCAATTTTCATGTTATATGCTCTTAACTTATGAATATTGCTGGGGAATTTGAAAATAGGTGGTAAAAAATAGAGAGGGAAAAAAAAAAAAAGAAGAGAAACAGAGCAAGGTCTTAATTAAAATAGTGATTTCTTTGAATGGATACGTGGTGCAACGCAATTGGCTACAATGGAATCTTGTCCCTATGTTAGAATGCTCAGACTCCAAGCTTCTTTTTTAAGACTACGTTTATTTTGTGATAAATGTGGCATTTTTGAAAAAAAAAAAGCTAGAAATCATTTTCTAGGAAAATGATAACATTTTTTAGTATTCGACTGAAGCTTAAAAATGAATTGGAAAGTATTTTTTATTTTTTGATAAGCAAAATCTCATTGGATTCTTTTAAATTCAGATGCTAGTGACTTCCATATGAGTAGCTAGGGAATTTGACATGGGCATCGGGGTCTTAAAGAGCAAGGGGTACTAGTCTTGGGTCCATTGAAGTCGAGCTTGAGAACTCAGTACTTGTGCCTGGCTCCCTAGTGCCTCGGCCTCAATAGACTCAGGCATGGTCTAGATGGACCTGGGCCAAAGGGTTGGGGCTTGATTTGATGGACCGGGGCTTGGGCGTCAGGTTCTAGGCATGAGTGCTAGAGTCTCGAGCACTGGCAATGGGATCTTGGGCCTTATCTCAATGGACCCAGGCTTGCCCTCTGTGGATCCCGATAGACCCGACCCTGACCTCTAGTCTCGGCCCCTCTGCCAAGGGCTCAGGAACAAGTGTTAGGATTTTTGTATGCAAGCATAAAGTTTTTGGTCAAAGTGTCGATATATAATTATATTTTGAAAATGATTTTTTATTTTATAAAAAGGAAATTATTTTTCTAAATTTAAGAATTGGTTTTCCGTTACTTAGGAAAACTTTTTCATTGTCACATTTTTCTAAGCAATCCAAAAGTCGAAAGATAAGGAATTTTTATTTTCATGAAACAAATGTAGCCTTAATCTGCATACCAAGAGATGATGAACCCGATTAGAACTTTTTTGTTGATAGCCAATAAATCGGACAATGAAGGAAGTGAAAGAAGAAGAAGAAGAATAACAACATTAATTTCTTGAAATGCAAAACATTAATAAGCGGTCAAGAAGCATGTCTTTGAAGAGACATGACCATTCACCAAAATAAAACTAACAATTAATAACTGAATGAAATACCATAACTTATGTAAAACATCCAAGTTGAATCATGTGGAGAAGATAAGTTAATAGAGCAAGGAAAACAAAAGGAATAAATGGACGAATTATAATGAGCTCATGATAGCTACGATGGTCTAGTCTACTAAATTGCATATATTTTCTAATTTTCTTATATGACTTATGAAGTAGGCTTTCTATTGGTAGACCCCAGCTACAATTCATTATATGATCATCCATGTTGTCCTTCCTCAGTTGGGTTACATGAAGTTGCTTTCACCTAGGACATGAACTGCACGAACCTCTATGTAAGCACAAAAGCTTCACTGATTGGTCCAGTTCACAAATGCCTGCAAACAAGGACAGATGAATGAAGATATCCACTTACACAAAATAATATATATCCTAGAAAGAAAAACAGTGGGTATATTGTATTCACTTGAGTGTTATATAATTTTTCAATTAATCATTCAAGTGCTATAAATTTTTTAAAAACTTTCGTTATAAGTATTATGCCATGTCATATTATCATTATTTGGGTGAATGTTATAAAAAAGTTATGGCATTCAAACAATTAGTTGAAAGTCATGTTATTTAAATAAATGTTCTTTAAATATTAAAGCACTCAAATGAGCGTTGTATAAAAGTTATGACACTTGTAATGTCCTTATCCCAATATATATGCGCTATCCAAATCTACACATTAGTGCCCCTAGTTAAGTAATTCTAGTTCAGCATCACCTACCTAATATAGAATCAAGTGTGGCATCATCTCTCACTTTGATTCAACGTTTCTAACTATATATTGCAGTGGTTCTTAGAAATTTTTGGCGACTCAGGCTAACCGATAACCTTGACAATATTAAAAGACAAAGGAAATTAACCATTGGTTTAAAAGTTGATAAGGTTATGAATTGTTAGAAAAGCCCTACATTATACTATTTCTTGAAATGCTTTCGCATGTTTTCGATGGACGTACGATATCAACTAAATTAATGTAATTTCCTTTCGTGTCATTTTGTTTTTTCTTTTGTTGTCTGGTGGGTCAAAAAGTTGGATATGTCAAGGTATGTGTCTTGGCCCTCCATCTGATCCAATCGACAATTGACAATTGCCTTAATTTGAGACAAATCGTACACGCCCCCCACCCTCCCCACCCCCCCAAAAAAAAAGAAAAAAAAAAGAGAAAAAGAAAACCCTAGCTCATCTTCCTCTCTCCCTGACCATCTTGCTCGCTGGAGCCATTGCAGCTCCAACTATCGATAGAGACTCAAGTGTCGTCCATCGCCAATGTCTCCACATCCATCATTGCCGCTAATGGCTGCCCCACCACCACAGCCCGACGCAACTACTCTCTCAAAATAGTGGGGCCGATTCTACTAGCCACAATGAGAGAAGTTAAAATTGGAGTCAGGGCAAGATCAATGCTAAGTAGCAGAGGGCAAGACTTTAACATGACTGCAATCTTAAAAGAGACACGAAAGCGATAGCCCATGGGGTCTCTTCCATAACAACATAACCAACACCGAAAATTGTCCATATGCTGGATGGTTTGTTGTGGAGCAATTGGGTGTTGGTGGGCGTTCGTTATAGTGGCTGCTGTTGGGTGGTGACTATCAGTGGATATGCCAGGCGGGAGGCAGTGAAGGAGACGTTAGGGGTAGAGGCATGCACGCTATACAGGAAGAGGAGAAAGATTGGACGAAGTCTCTAATTCAATTCACACAGTAGAATTTTTTTTGGAGAGCCAGGCGGCATGGATCCTCTCCTTGGTGTCCTAGAGAATTCCAATCGTTAATTTGTGAAAATGAAGCTTTAGTAAAGGTTGAAATTTTTACCAAGATACGAAGGGAATAGAGGACCTTTCCCATCCTACTTAACTTTTTGTCTCGATACACCAAGCCATAGGAACGCATGTGAAAGGTTGTGATAACTAATTGGTTGATTGATCCCAAACAGTCACTTGCAGGCACGTCCCTTGATTTGTCATGAGTGGTACCCTTTCCTTTCTGCAATTTGGCCTTTCCCTTAAAAACCCTTTTTCTCTTTGACCATCGAATACCGGGAAAACAATTCTCGAAATAAGATGCATTGCAATGTGAAAATCACAAATAAGTAAGCACCGTGTCCATAACGTATCATATTTTATTTGGACGTACGTAGTACTTGTGGCCACTGAATACGTAGAATGGCATTGGAAATTCATTCCCTTTTGTAGGATCAATAAATTCCAAGATCTACACGCATTTGGACAATAAAAAACATACACATATCACCTGGCGAAATGTGCCTACTTCCAAATTAAGACGAGGAATAGAACAGCACATGGCGCAACACTGTGATAAAACAACAATATCTATTTACAGGTTCCAGCCAAAACGTCTCCCGATATCGAGGTGGAACAATGTCGGGCTCGACGCCCCCTGCTTTGGAAACCCAAAAAGAAATTATACTTACGGATCCAGATCGGACATCCCACCACCGAAAAAAAAGTAACAATAATTTGGCCTCGTTTCATCGGGCGAGTGGCTGAACTTTGCCGTCCTACTTGACTATGGAGGAAGAATATAATATATATAGACATGGTTGATATTATAATGCGACCAACTGGAATTCGTGAGAATCTGTTATGGTAAAAAGACACTGCAAGTGTCGTATCTTCTATATGACGATCATTTTAATGTCATAATTCTTTGGCCAATCACCTAAATGTCGCAGCTTTGAAAAAAAAAAATGTTCCCTCCAGTGTTCTAACATTTCAATCGACTGACCTAGCATAGAGAATCCCACATGGCACTAAAATCTATTGGCCTATGTCTTGAATGCTCTTTAAAAGTCGTGACACTCAAATAATCGATCAAAAAATTATGACATCAAAGTGAGTGCCGCAAAAGAAAATAAAAAATTATGGCTAGATTTATTAAAATTGGTCATAAAGGTGTTAAATGCGTTATAAATAAGTTAGTTGTTTTGAGTAAATAAGTTATAAATGCGTTTAAACACAATACAAGTATTATATGAGATCCCACCCATCCTAATTTCTATTACTTTTGTGTCAATCTCTTTCCTCTTTATTCGATCTTGCGCTCGCTCACTCACTTTACACTCTCACATCAGTTTGATTATGAGTTTTTATAGATTGAGTTAAATATGGAAATGTTTTTACAATATGAGTCAGGTTGGCTACAAGTCGGATCGAATATGAATTGCATTGTGTGGAAACGCGTTAAAAACATATTAAATATATCTATTTGGATTGGATCATAGTTTGATTTGACTTATCCGTTCGACGGGTTTAATTATGGCAAGAATGATGTCATTTGCTGCGTCAATTTCGCTATTTTTTTTATATATATGATGATGGGTTTAGCGAGGTTCAATCGGTTTAAGTAATGAAGGGGTTTAAAATAAGTTTGGATAGTAAGTTGTCAACAATGTCAAGAGTAGTGCCAATGACATGACTTCTGGTTTTTCGTTTAATGTGAAAGTTATAAAGTATTTGCTAAATTAAAAATTAATTACATAATCCCATTTAGTTAATAAAGTGGTAATGGCGCCGCCTTGAGCATGTGTGGCCCTGTGGGGGGAGAGAACGACAAAGGTGAAAATGAGAAGGTTTAGTGGATTAGGGGTTGGGGTTGACGAGTGCGGCCGGGTGTAGAGTTAAAAAGAGACGTGTCGGTTTGCGATTGGCCCGTTTAGTCGAGAGTGGCTTTGATAGTGATGAGTAGGCCCATGCCTAGACCTAACTTTCACTATCGACGTCAACTTCGTGGTGAATTTAGAAGGGTTGGCACCAATTTCATACATGAAATTCGAAAGGTGGATTGATCGAGAATTCGTCGCTTAAACCGATGAGTCAAGATCGAGAGTCGTGTAGGGTTTCTTTCCCTCCAATTTTCCCGGCCTTGTTTTTTCTCCGTGTCTCATCGGAGGAAACTCATCGATGTGCTCGAGCTTTTGATTGATCTGTTATATTTTTCAACTTTAATATTTGCGTGATTAGTGTTGCGCATTTAAAGAAAAATCCTATGGATAAGTATATTGAAAATTCTAAAACTTGTTAAAAAAATACAATGGGGTTCTAAAAATTTCTAAAAGTAAAATTAAATCCTAAAACTTGTTATGAAAATGCAATCGAATCCAAAAAGCTTTCAAAAAGTGTAAACAAATCCTAAAACTTGTTAAATTGATTCAATCAAATCCTTTATTTGATTGCACTTTTTGAAAAATTTAAGACTTGACTACACTTTCATGACAAATTTTAGAACTTCTAATGCATTTATCCTAAAATGTTATTATGAACTCCATTATACCTCTGCTCCGCTCTAAAATTCTCTTCTGCGTGTCTAATCCTCTGACTTTAAAGGTCATCTGATGTGCACCAAAGTGAGAGATAAAAAGCCCATTATAGAAGCAAACCCAAGCCTGAATTGCATAAATTAAATAGTCTGACGATGATCTGAATAATCTTAATGGGCCGGGCCTCCTCGCTCACGAGCCCAGTTCAAGGCCCTTTGACAAAAGAAATCAAATCAACATGCTGATTCCATCATCTCGCGCAGCACAACGTGCACGCATTTCCTCAAGCGAAACCAAAAATTTCGAGATCTAGTTGACGTAATTTGATTATCGCCTGGGCCAGGCCAGCCCGGTTTTCACCGGAATTGGGCCAACCCGGCCCGTTCCAGCACGATTTTTCCACTTCCCGGCCCATTTAAAAACCCTTACTCAGATTGTTTTTGCCCATTTCCAGCATTTCCATGACCGCTCAGTCGGAAGATTTCATCTCTTGTCCTCTTCTTTTGTTTTGTAATATCGACAAGCGGAAAAAAAATGAGATTAGGAAGCAAGCTTGAAGCTCGAGATATGGCCGCGGAGCTTGCCGTGAGCTCTGTGCTATGGCAATCGTGAGACCACCGATCGAGCGTCCATGACCACGACGATATAGATCTAGCAGTCCTAGCCGGAAGCTCAAATATGACAGGCCATGGCTCCCATGAACTCGAGCTCGGGTCATGGCCATGGCAATTTTGAAACTCGGGATTGGGCATCCATGGCTCGTGACTCGAGATTTAGCAACTATGGCCACTGTTAATAAGAATCAGCATGCGGATTGAAATAAACACGTTGATTCGAGTAAGAACGTTGATTGATTGATACGGATTGAATTATTGAGACTTCATGTTATGATAGGAAATGCACGCTGTTTTTTATTTACGTGTCAATCAAATCCTTGCACATCATTTGAGGATGACCTGGTGTGGAGTGGCTCGGGAGCGGCGCCTTGGTCTTTGAGGCGGGCCGACGACGACGGCGACCGGACAATGACGCGGTGTGGAGTGGCGGAGGAGGCGCTGCAGGTCAACATGCAGTGACAATACGACTCATGTCATGGCCTCCTCCTCCTTAGAATCCAGCTCTGGAAAACAACAAAGCCCAAGAAAAGGTCTTGAAATTTCTGAAGTCCATGAGAAAATATTTAGGTACCCAAACAATGTCACGTCAATTTTACACAAGTCCATTCAACATGAGACACGTGTCACTTATCCACTAGAACCCTGCATCCTCTTTTTCTCCAATTATATGTTTGTATTTATTTTCTTCTTTTTTCCTTTTATTTCATTCTCCTTCCTTTCACTCCATTGGGAACAACAATAGACATACATCCCTTTCCACCATCATCTCAACGTCGTCTCAGCCCTCTGTCGTCAAGAATGAGCTTCATCGGCGAACTTGAGTCTCAAATTTTGGATCTAATCTTGAGTGAGCCCTAGGTTTGTGATATAGAGCTAGCTTGACCTTGAATCTAGGTTGATTCAAGGTCGATTGGTGTAGGCAATGAACAAGGCAAAGGCGGTAGCATGGTCTGTTGATGTGACAAAGGGCCTCGACCTCCTGGCCAACACGGGTGTAAATGCAAAGGGTGCAAGGATGGAGGGGCTAAGGGAGGGCTCAAGGATGCGGACGATAGGAGGTTTGGGCTTGTTCTTGGATTGGGGGTAGCCGCAAGGGCGGCGAATGACTTATGGATGGAGGCGATGGCATTGAAGCCACAAAAGACCTCGAGGATGCAAGGACAGAGGGAGGGCTTAGGGTCGTAGGTCATGACAATGGGGGACTTCGACTTGTTCTTGGACCCGGGTGTAGCGGACGATTTCAATGGTGGAGTTGTCACTAGAGGGGGATTGACAAATGAGGCGATGGACGAGGTGGAGTTGGATGAGAGATAGTAGATCTAGGTGGGAGGTGGGGCATCGCGAAGAGAGGAGAGAGACAAAGGGAGAGAGATTTGACAGGTGGGCCCGCAAGAGACACGTGTTGCATGGTGAGTGGAGAGAGACCGTGAAGAGAGGAGAGAAACAAAGGGACAGAGAGAGAGATTTGATAGGTGGGCTCGGGAGAGACACATGTCGCACGGTGAGTGGACTAGCATTTTGCTAATGTGATATTACTGTGGTACCTAATATTTTCTCAAAGTCTATAACTAATTATGCACACGATTCTGTTTCATATTAGTGTGTAAGCTTTTCTCATTTCATATTAGGGCATGCTTATGATGACGTCATTTCTAAATTCTTTCATGTATTTTCAAGAGAAATGACAATATATTTGCTTATCCATATCTCACATTGTACACTTGCATTATTTTTCTCATTTCATATTAGGGCATGTTTGCAATAACATCATTTCTAAATTCTTTCATATATTTTCAAGAGAAATGACGATATATACTTATTCATACCTTGTAACATACAAGAAAGGCTAAATTGTCCGAAGTCATTAACTCGGAGATGTAACTAAAGCCAAGCTATTTGCGCATTGATTTACATGAGACTAATCAATGCGGGAAAGAGTGGTTTTTCAATGTAATGTTGATGGGAGAAAAATGAAAATAGATGTATTAAGTACTCTCACTATTTGATAACTAAAATTCACACTTCGAAATCCGTTGATAACATGGTTTTTCCTATTCTCTTTTGCTTGTCACTAAAGTCCACCACAGATTGCCTCGACTCGAGGTCAATGAAGCCCCCAATTGATTTTAAGGTTTCAAAAACCTCGGATCGAAGTCAACCACCTCGAGCCGAGCTGATCCGAGGTCCCAAGGGGCTCTAAAGATGGACGAAACCAAGCACAGAGATGCAGAGAGGAAAGAAGAAAGATGGAGGAGAGAGAGAGCGGGCGGGGTGAGTTCACGCAAGGGGATAAATTATCCATGACCTATTATGTCTCAACTAGTCAAAACCAGCGAGACTTTGTAGAAACATACTTATAACCATCACATAGAAAATGCTGATTGAACTCTCAAAATTCCAGTCTGCCTGCTGCCTCGAAACTTCCCCCAATTGCGACTAAAGTTCCCCACGGACCGATTGGTGGAACAGTCAGATTAACTTCGCCGATCTTTTTGACCACTTGTGCAATTCTGTCCCCAGTAATATCGACTATATTATATTGATTTATTAAGTGATGTGTTAAATTATAAATGATATCCAAAGAAGTATATCAACGTTTCATACTCTTTTAAAAACATAGCACATTAATTAGCAAACGAACTTTACAAACTAGTTCTAGTATACCAAATGCACTTCTCTCTCTAAATTCTAATGGTGAACTAGTCTATCCTACATTATTCTTCTGTCTAATGCAACTTAGTGTCTCTTTAAGGTGGTCACGCTTATGTATCACGTAAATGCTGGATATTTCAAGAACATATTTTCTGAGAGCCAAAGAAAAAAATGATACACAAAATATGAAATTTATTAGCTGCTGATTCATCCTAAAGTATTTCAAGAATTTAATGTCAAAGGGACCTTATAATTTTCAATGAATAACGCTATATACACTCTAAATTGATTTGAGAAGTTAATATACTAAATAACATGATAGATTATTGTTAGATGTTTAATCAGAACCTTTTGTACTAGCTTAACCTAACCAGCCATTACTCATCCTCGATGCATCATATCTGCGCAGAGAGAGAGAGAGAGAGAGAGAGAGAGAGACGTTGACAGGGATGTAAGGATGTGCCAGAGAATATTTGAACTTGGAAGTCATGACAGAACACTAGTTTCCAAGTTACCAGTAAATTCGAAAGACAAAAAGGCCAATCGCATTGCAGATTTCGTCTCTGAAACCCAACTTTGAAATGGCACAACTTACAAGATCCTCCCTCTTCTATTCAAAACACATACTCACTATCCTCCATGTGCCGTATAATAATAATTCATTTCAAGCTGCATGGTGCATTATGTTACTGGAGTCGGCCTTACTCTTTTTCAATACCAAAAAGTCATTAATAAACCATTCAAAATCCCCAATTTCTTCAAGAGCAAATTCTCAGAAACCTACTGAAGCATAGAAAATAAGAACATTGTGCAGCAAAAAAAAAATATATATATAACGGCATGATCCATCGCATAAAAGGAACGGTTCACATTGCAAATAAGAAACAATCTCCCTCTTTTCTATGCTACTATACCCAACTCTTCTCACTCCAAAAGGAAAATTCCCCAAAAGCAAAATAAAGAAACTAAATAGATTAGTTCAATGATCCCATTGAAGACATTGTATACCTCCAATTTAAGTTTCCCAAAGGCTAGGAATAAAGTGCAAATTAAGTCATGCAAATGTATATACACGTAGAGAAACATCAAAAGAAAAAGGAAACACCAATGACCAACTTACAGCACTAGATAAAAAGATGCAAAAGCCAAAGGTCCTTTCTTCAAGAAATTCCCAGCAGCCCCAAAGTGATGATGATGATGGTGTTGACGATGATGAGACATGAAGAGGATCCGAGGTTCCTCTCAGCGCAATAAGGATGATTTTTCTCTCTCAACCTGCGACTGATAAAACCAAACAGGCTGAAATTTCTCCTCCTCTTATTTTTCCTTTTGCAGCTGACATGATCGCTCCGATCCAAGCTTCTCTCATTACAAATCACTTCACATTCTTCATATATATTTTTTTTCTCCTTTACCCATTTTCCTAGAAAAACCCCTCCAAACCATGAACCAAGAAAAGAAAAGAAGAAAAACTCAGAAGGAACTCACACACCTAGTTAGGGTAGTTTCATAAGCTGAAAGAAGCCCAAGATCACTAAGAAAGAGAGAGGGAGATGTGTAGCTGAAGAATGAATATTTTTTACTTTCTTTTTTTCTCTGGGCTAGATCAAAGAAGGGACTGATGAAGACCAATACTAGTGGGATCATGCCAAGAATTGCCCACATTTAATGAGCTCCAACAAATCGATCCTGGATCGGCCGATAGCCCGATTTGATCCACCGGGTTCTGGCACGGAATACTCCCATTCCACCCTATATTTCTGCTTTGGCCTCCTTCAATCCTGACTTCACTGTTGCTACGAAGCCCTTGAAACTCTTCCACTGGAGACATAGGCTTGAAATTATTATGGACTAGTGCTCTAGATTCTCTCAGGCCTGAGGCATTGATGAATTTCTGCTGCTGATGGTGAAAGCTAGATGCAAGCAGAGAAGCGATGGTGGTGGTGGTGGAACAAGAAGAGGAAGATGATGGTGATGAAGAAGTGCCAAACATGGAACTATAGCTTGGAAGAAGAAGTGGGTTCGTGATTTGGGCCAAATCTTGAACATTGAGGCCTGAGGCATTATTAGCATTAAACCCTTCTTGCAAACTGCTGGTGTCTGCACAAGAATTTGCAGGGATGATCGCAGATGACGAAAACCCTAGCCCGAGAGCACTCAACTGAGGATGCAGATCATACAGAGAAGAAGAAGAAGTGAGCCTAGGAAATGCAAGATTATTGCTCATTTGATCAGCTGGGTTACCATAAAACAAAGGGCCCAAATTCATGGGGTTGCTGTTGTGGTTAGAGCAACTTGAGGAGAGATTCTCCATGTGGGTCTTATGAGGAGGGGGATGATGATCTGATGTAGCACTAGCGGAAGAAGAAGGAGCCGTGTCGGTGGCTGAGGCCGAGGCAGGGCGCTTGACGCGCTTGTTCTTGCGGCAGCCACCGCCGACAGGGACATTCCTTAGGGTTCCACCACGGGTCCAGTATCGCTTGCAGGCCTTGCAGAAGTGCCTGGGCTGGGACAAGCTGTAGTTGTTGTAGTAGCAGAACTTGGTGTTGGAGGAATCACATCTAGGACATTTCAGAGGTTGAAGTTGCTGCTGCTGTTGTTGGGGTGGAGTGTTTTTTTCCATGAGGGGACTACCTGTTGAAGCCATACTGTTGTTCAAGCGCTTCTCATCTATCATCTGATCCTGGTAATGGACACGCCAACGAAGGGAATGAGAGGCAAAACAAAAAAAGAGGTCAAGAAGTTACAAAGCAAAGGGTGTTTGGGGGTGGGAAAATAACAAGACAGGAAGAGAGATTCGGCGACAAGAGCTAAGGAACAAAAAACTTGAGGGCCATGCTTTGGTTTGTCTAATAATTGAATGTGAACTTAGTGAGGCGTTGTGTCTTGGCCAAGACCCAAAAAGAAAAGAAAAAAAGAAAAGAAAGAAGGAATAGGAAGAAAGGAAATTAGACTTGAGAGTGAAATGGGGGTTACCTGTGTCCATTCGTTAGCGGTTGAAGGGATGACAAGCATGGTCTTCTCACAGTTACTCAGCATTTCCCCCCGCTCCTTCTCTCCCTCTCCCTCTCCCTCTCCCTCTCCCTCCCTCTCTCTCTAAGCTCGAAAAGGAAGGAATCGTTTGAAACAAAGAGGGTGCGGACAAATAGCAGGTGGCGACGTGAGTCTTTTCTTGATGGGGTTGATTTATATGCTACAGGAATGAGAGAGAGAGAGAAGAGAGAGATTAATTATTCTAACAATTAACATATGGACTAATGTTTGTCATTTCACGTGATGGATCGGGTCAAGAAATGGAATTTATTAGGCGGGGGAGAATTTTGGGGTTGCTCGAGAATTTTTGTTAGTATTATTCTTTACTGAATGTCTTGCACCACTTGTTACGTTGGTAATCTTTTAGTACGTTCAAGATTCCATTCATTTAGCAAAAAATTAAATATATAAAAAATATTTTTTAAACAAATGATTGCTTATATCACTTTAAAAAAATAAATAAAATTTTTTTATAGTCCACGAAAATATTTAGACAATTATTATTATCATTGATGAAAACATCTTTTATTAATTAATTATTCGAGTGTTATAAGCGATTATTTTTAGGAAAATATATTTTGAATTATTCATTTTTGTAAAATAAACAGAGCATAAATTCTTTTGAAATTTTCAATATTGGTTATTAAAATACACCTGTAGCTTTTTTCTACACGTCTCGTATCTATCACCGTTGATATGAGCAATCAGCGGTGAGAAGCGTGGGATGTGCGGGAGAAAAAAGTTGTGTTCATCCGTTCTATAATTAAATATCCTTCAAAAGGAATATTAAAGTGCTCGAAAATTTCATTAAGCATATCGAATAAAGTTAAAAATGCTAGATAATTGTATTGAGAAAACATTAATCACATGTATCATAAAAAAGATCGATCTATCACGAAGGACTATGTCAACGAGAGTTCTCAAAACATGGATTAGGTAAACTCAAAACGAATCGATTTAATTTAAAATATTGATTGTACACGACACGGGTGAATTAAAAGTCGTGAAATTTCCTTAGAATCTTCGAGAGACACTTAGTCAAAATCACGACATGTTCTCGTTAGATGCACATCTCAACAAATTCCTTTTCTTATAAAAAAAAAAAAGACAAAGAAATTTTTTTTTTTCCTGTTAAGTACAGATAATATGTTCCTAACATTCTTCATCCGGAAGATGGAAAACAGAGCAGATGGGCTATTATAATCAGAAGGGAATATAAGGGGAGACATTCGAAATCCAAGAAGAGGACAGAGAGGTAAGAGCGGCATTCCAGATGCATCTCGGCAACTTCGACAGGGAGAGAGAGAGAGAGAGAGAGAGAGAGAGATTTGACAGGACCAGACACGGAGGATCTCTACGTAACATTCTCCGGAGATAGATGTGGGGGGAATAGAGGGAATCCCTAGAGCAGGAGACTAGCCAGGGAAGATAGATAGCGCAGCACTCGATGCAGCTGAGACAGCAAATCCCACTTCCTCCTCCTCCTCCTCCTTTTAGTTCTTTATTATATGCTCCCTTTTGAATATTTTAATGTATACTCATTAAACTACTTATCTGATGAAGACGTTAACTGAAAAGACAGAGAGACATGTCCAAACCGCCGTAGGATTTAAATTCCGTTATGTGTGTAGTGTTCTTGTCATCCAAAATCAACTGAGGCTGAGGCCGGTGGTCAAGTTGCGTGGAGGAATTTTGTATCGTATGCGTAAGATCTCGGCCCGTGTTAGTCATAGTTTGACATTGTATTAAATGTATTCAGGCATCTTGTTATTTATCGTATGTGATACGGAACATAGAACCCTTTATTTCAACTTGCTCAGGGGATGAGATTTGTCAATAGAATATTTAAATATTCAAAACCATGCTTTCATGTAATAACTTACATTTTAAAAATAGTTGGCATGTATTCCAAAAATCTCACATAGTATTAAGGTAGGCGGTTCTGAATTCAAATTTTTTCGGGCTTTATTGGCCTTCCCAATTTAATATATTTACACTTAGTACTAGGCAAAATGACCAAACTAAGTATGAGAGAGAATGATAGAATAATTAGATATTAAACTATGTCTTCATCAATAGCTTAAGTGTTTATAACAGTGGCAATAGTCCTATAAAATCTCACAATAACCAAACCATTGACTGATCTTATGTTATGTGTAGTCGATGCCTAGAATAGTGATAACGATAATGATCTCACAAAATCTCACAATAGCTAACACACTAACTGATCTCATGTTATTTGTAGCCAATACTAGCGCATTATCATAAACCAATTAGTTGTTGGGTTTGTGACACTCATAATTGTATTTTTGTTGGAAGACAAATATATTAATTTATGTCATTAATGCTTCATGAGCAAACATGAAATGAGAAGAGTAGGAAACTCGCTCAACAGATATGAATCTTCTATTTAGATTTTGTACTTTCATGGATGTTATGATCAATCTTAACTGTTGATAAACACCTCAGTTATGAAAGAAATTTTGTAGAGATACCAAAGGTACTACCGTGTATGGTAGAGATCTCTATCCCCTGTGAATTAAGTCACATTAATTGAAACACCAAGATCTTGAGATATTTTCTCTTCATATATACCGAATCATTTGATGGATAGCCTGCCACATCTTTGGTCCTAATTACTCATCCAAATCAATTGAGCAGCACCCTGGGATATTTTCTCTACGTATATGCCAGAAGAAGTATAGTCGATGAAAGATGTAGCTCGTACGTGAAGAACTCACTCCATTTTTGGGAAGGAAAGGTTGTGCTATAGTCAAAGCAGAAGGCAGCATATAGTGGGACAATGGCACTAGTTTCTAAAATACCTAAACCAAGTAGGACGTTTGGCATACGGAGGTCGAAGAGCTTTTTGAAGTCGTTGATGGCGAAACATGCTTGGTGGTGCTGTGTCTCTGTATGGTCATCGTCATGTGTTTTTATTTATGGCTAAATGTACGTTTGGAGAAGAGTCCAAAGAGAAGGGACAAGAGAGCATCATGTGGGAAGTTGTACATCCTCATATATATATATATGTGTGTGTGTGTGTGTGTGTGTGTGTGTATAGGATATAGTATATTAGGGCACGCCTTGCTCACTAATTTCCCTTATTATATCCTAGCCAGGGAGGTTCTTTACCTTTATTCATCAATTTTGCAAGGAGGGACCCCATGTTAGATCTATGAACGTGGGGACTAGGTAATTTCCCCTCTTCTTTTTGTTTTTTGTTCTTTAATTTTTTGATATAGTGGATCGGGTGTCATGCAAACCAACTTTCAGTCTTATTACTTCTTAGTTTCATTAAATTGGGGAAGATGTAAGTGTACCTGGCAATATTGCTTTTGCTATGTTTTGTGATATATTAAGAGGATTCTTAAATATAATTTCCAACTTGCATATAATCAATAGGTCTCTGGGTTTAATATTAGATGAATTTATCCATGAAAGCGAAAAAGTTGAAAACCACATAATTTAATGATTGATATAACCTTGATAGCCTGATAATGAATAAGCCGAGTTCACGAAAAATCCTTGCTCATTTCACGAAGTAAGTGGGACACAAATTAAAAAAAAAAAAAAAATCAAGCGCATGAGATCTAAATTGAGATTGACACTTATCGATGCAGAAAATCGAACATGTACTACTGTGTATCTTATGAAAATGTACAAACATGTGAAGAGAAAGTCGAATATGTATCATGCACCTAATGAAATTGCACATACATGCGAGAAGAGAGAGAGAGAGAGAGAGAGAGAGAGATAGGGAAAGAGAGCCATGTGCTGGGCAGCTCAGATACGAAGGAAAAAGGTAGGTAAAGGAGGAAGGCATGGTTAGGGGAACAAATGGATTTTGTAGTCCCCCAAGGGATCTTCTCTTCTCTCTTCACGTCTCCCTATACCCCATCATTATTCTCCTCTCTTTTCATTCGCTGTTATTAAACTTTAACTTTGCTTATAATAACCAACTACTGATAAATCTAGTCTTAGCTGAATCTTTCACCTTATGCTTGTCAGGTTATTTTCATCTTTATTATTATCTTATGTCAGTCGCTTGACTTGTTTGGAGGGTTTTGGAAATTTGGCTTAAAAAACAGAAGAAAAATGAGATATCTAACAAGGTCGGTTTTAATCATTGAGATAATCGAAATTGATAGTGAACTAATTTGAATTTCCTCTTTTCCATTACTTCACGGCAGTGTCTGTGTCGCCACCCGACATAGGGAAGTACCGCCCAAATTCGGGGAAAATTCTTAGTTTGGATAGTACACGATTGTTAAGGAAATTCTCAGTTCGCCTGTCCATGATCTGTGCAGTTGAAATTTCAGCTCCAATATCACAGGAAAAATTACAATGTTTTGGATCTTTCCGGTCCTATTTGAGTTTTTATTTTTGGCCGTGATCCTAGAGTTTAGATTTGGAAGTCAAAATCTGTACTCCAAGTACCATAAGAATTGTGAGAAATGCTAGGTATGCGTAATAATCGGTTTATAAATTAGCATTTTAAATGCTGTGACAAATCGTGAATGGATATCTAAATAAGTGTAACTTATGATCCGTTTTTTTTTGTAACAAATTTTTATTATCAAGTAACATTTTCCCATGTTCATTTGGATCGGTAAAGAAAATGAGTGCACGGAAAATCTTTTTAAAATTAACATAACACCTACGTTTAGATTTGGAAAAATGATTTCGTTATAAATTTGCCTTCATAGTCCTCTCTTAAAAAGCTTGATTTGCCAAAAGTGTATCGTGGACAAAATGCCTTTCGCTGATTGTTGTTTCTTCCATATTTGTTAAGAAGGGACGGGTTTTGTGGCGATTTTTGGACAAGAGTCTCGATGGATCACAAGGAACTAGAATGCTTCTTTAGAATTTGGTCAATGATGAAGAATAAAACTTTCTTGAAATTTAACCGACAACAAAGTACAATGATAAAAATACAATGTTGCAATTTAATTGACGATGAAGATATGAAAACTACAATTAAGATAAATGCTAGAATTTAACTGACGATGAAGTATTCGAAACTACGTCTAAAGTGCAGAAATTGAAAGATACGAAAAATATCAATTATGGAAAAGTAAAGATAACAATAAAGAACATCAAGTTATGTGATTGATTGAAGGGAGTTTATAAAGAGTGCACTTGGAGTATTTATAACCCTTACAAATGATGGTTACATATGGTGAATACCAAATTTGAAAAAACAAATAAATCCCTTTTGGTGGCTACTGGAGTTACTTTACAAACGGGTATGACATAATTAACCAACAGTTATCTTGGTGTCGATTACTCGCCGTTGAAATCGATGACTTTGTCAAGAAACTTCAAAACTCTTGTCAATAGATTTGCATTGTGTTGTTAACAATTTTGCTGGCAAGTTGTCGATTCTTTCAAATTATTGGTAATTCTGTTTATAAACGACCAAACTCCGCTCTAATTTATCAAGTCTATCATTGGTTGATAAAAACCAAAAGTTGGTCATTTTTTAGTGTAAACACTTCTCATGGATCTTTGTTCCATATTAATTACTAAAGGAGAATGATTTGATTTTCCTTAAAATTAAATTCATTTGAAAATATCTTCATTAGAGTTTACTTTTTCGTGAAATAGATGGGCCAATATATCACATTTGCAAATTAATCTCGATATGCCTACTATTGTTTTCAGTCGTGAAGTTGTTTTTGCATTGCAATGCCCTTTTCGAATCGTATTCAATTGGGTTGATTAATGAAGTTATGAGTGAGCATCATGAAAGGGAGCTGACATACCAAGGCATGATGATATTTTGTAACCACATGTTATTTTTGGAAAGTCCCATGAGTTCAAGATAGAGAAGAGGAGAAAAAGCAATAGAGCCAGCCAAGCCAACTAGACAATAATTTGACCAAGCAAGCCAAAATGCCAACCCTCATAAAAGTCTACATGACGCATACGAATCTTATCATTTCCATGCAATTGCGTGTGGGTCAACCCCACCAATAATTCCTTATCCTAAATAAACGGCACTCTTTCTTTTCCTAAACTGGATTCCTTTCAATTTGTGTTCTAACTTTGTACGTATCATAAAAAAAATCCCCAAAAAAAAAATGATGAAAATGACCTCTTGAGAGCAAAGAGTTGCAAAAGTTTGGAAATACGCAGGAGTTAGTGAGTCTTTTGGCTTTGTCACAATGTGGAAATATTCAACTATTGAATCCCGCATTCATCTAGTTAGAAATAAGAAAGATATGCGGAAAAGAGGAATTGTGTATTTGAATATATCACAATGAATATTACATCAGATTTATGAAATGACTAAATAAGGTAACATATCAATCAAGATACGCACAATCATATAGGATTTCACACAATCTTGAGAGTTATGAAAACCATCATAATTTTCCTAAATATCTCTAACACATCTAATAATTTATATTTTTAGAATGAATGATAATAATTCTGTAAAATTTTGCATCTTGGAACTCAAATCTTTTCGTACACTTTATCTTATAGCCTTCATGATGGTCCCACAAATTTTATTTTTTTGGGGACCAATAATGGCCATGTAACTTTACCAAAAAAAATAAAATAATAATGGCCATGTAGGTGCACAAATTCTACAAGCAATCGCAATTTACTTGTCTTTTTCACTTATTCACATTGATCATGATTGAAGGCATAAGTGAGAATTTTATTCTATGTTTATTGACAAATTATTTGAGAAGGATCATATTCAAGTTATTATTATTATTATGTAGAGAAACTTTGTGTAAACGTAATGTATGAATCTTGATATTGGAGGGAGACGTGCGGTGGGCACCAAATCTGGGCGATTGAGGATGATAGAGTGCGAGGGAAGCGGGGTGAATAACTTGGACGGTTGAGGGCAACTAGCAAAGCAAAAGCAAACAAAGACAGTACTTGACACCAGTACTTGCTCAGTCCCGCGCCCCACCACGCACTAAGGAAGAGAGCAGACAGAGAGATTCCAATTTGGCAAAGCATTGATAGAAACCCATCGCGCACGTTATGTGGGAGTTTTCACGGAGAGAGAAAGAGAGAGAGAAAGAGAGAGAGAGCATCACATCCAAAACCAAGTCGGCCATTAAGGGTTGACCACATATTCTTCTTCTTCATCCCAAACAATGTGCAGACAAAGATCTTGCACCTCACAGCCCTTCGGATTCGGAATCACTTTTGGTTTTTTGAATGTCCATAATGGTGAATATCTGACAAATTTCAGTGAATTACGATTGCAGAAAGATGGTCGAATCCATGTATCCAATTCTGTGAGGAAAAATAAATTTGATTCTTTGGGGTAATTTGAACATTGGGTTTGGTTGAGTGGCACCAAAAACCAATCGGGATGCCGGTCGCGCCTTGTCTTGAGCCCCGGGCATCTAGTTACCTTTGTCGCCTGTTTTTGTGCTTTGTTACTTACCATCTTTCTGTACGATATTTCAATCCCATAGTCTTTTCCTATGGGCCCTTTCAAATGTACAGACGAAGAAGAAAACTCGAGCTGGATAGTTGTCCATGTCGAGTTACCATGGGCCACTGACCATACGTTTCTTTCAGCAAGCATTTTCAAGGGTTTGTAAAGATGCGACTATTGCCTTTCTACTTACCATTCAATTGATCGTCTCACCGTCGAGATGAAATTTTTCGGACACATCCCGGTGCAATTACCCTTATTAATTCCCATTTTGCGTGCACGCGTGACATAGAGGGGTCGTAATGTCTTGTTAGAGCTTCATTTTTTGATGTAATCATTTTCGAGTGCTTTTTTTTTAAGACTTGGTTGAAGTTTTTAGAATGGTGGGTCAATGAATTCATCCATGTCCAATGGTACATCTATTAATGTATTGACTTTACTCCGAATAAGATGAGAGCTGCATGATGGGGTTTGCAACACCTCAGCATTATATGGAGTAAGAGAAAGGTTGTGAAATGTGATATTTGACTAGAAGCACATATCTTCGAAGATCAATCCCATTGTTTCTCAACTTGGATTCTTAAAATTTATGAGGGTAATTGATATATGAAATTTAGCGTTAATTTCTCTCTTTATCTGTCTTCCCAATTTGTTCATTATCAAATACTATTGCCCTCTTTATCACTTACTATCGCCGCATCTGACCAAGTTTGCTCTAGAGTGTCCACTCCATCATGCCGCTTATCTTGCTCAGCCCCACCAGATCTCTCTCTCTCTCTCTCTCTCTCTCTCTCTCTCTCTCTCTCTCTCTCATAGAGGTAGGCCGGCTCACACCACCATGGAGCTAGGGTTACGAGAGGGGGACCACCTCTTTGTGAGCAATTTGATAGAAGTTATGACATTCATGGCCAAGAATCGTGACTTGCTAAAATGGCGGGGTCATCATACAAAAAGAACGACGAGCGAAACTAGCACGAGAAAAACAAGAAATAAATTTCTATGCTCTTAAAGATTTAACCTATTGAAGGTGTCCTGTACCAAAGAAAGGTATATCTAAAATGTAAATCAAATTAACACCCCTAGATTCAATTAGAGAAATCAAAATCCTATTCTTTATTTTTGGGAGTGTTAATGCGCCAAAATTAAATTGTTACGTGGTACGCATTGTCTTATATAAATAGCAAGCTGATCAACGGGTGCATGTCTTCCATCTATGCAGCTCAAACATGAAGGGCAAATGGAGAGACTTAGGCAACAACCATAAATTAGCGGGTTAGGCCCAAATATAAGTTCAATGGAAGTCGATGTACGTTCCAAAAAATGAAAACACTTTCCACTGAAAATGATTAAACATGAAAAACCTATTCCGACAACATCAATTTGAGATGAAATTATTTCCACTTTGTGCAAAATGCATCCTTTAGCTTCGTGCAAAATCATCGTGGAAGTAAGTAAATGCTTTAAAAAAATCTGAAAAAAAAAATAATGGGGACCATAGTGTTCAATATATAGCATTTATAAAAGCTATAAACCTATAATAACATGGTCTCGTGGATGAGACGGTGCGGCTTGATTAGTGGCTTTTTAGAAATATAATGCACTATATTATAAGATGTTGACTATAAACCATTCCCACCATAGTTTATTAATAAATGGTTGTTGAGATACACCTCTCTAGTGGAGAATCCGTTTAATGGGATTGCCCCAGGATTGAATTTCTGGAAATTTACTGTGAACGAAATAATTTAATCAAGCCATCATGCCATGGTGTATGCAATATACTTAAACTTAAATTTTGATATATGAGCCAATCAACGTCAGGATAATGTTTTATTTATGGATAAGGTAACAAAATTTTTATTTCATGTTTTCTTTATATCTTCATTCAGAATTTCACTGACAATCTCTACGAAAAAACTCGGAATTTTATTGCCAAATTCAATTTTAATCCACGTGAGGTTTATTATAAATCTGTGAAGTGTTTCATGACTCATGAATTTATCCATGTCATAAAAAGAAATTAATCCTACTTTTACCGTGGATCCGTAATTTTATGGATGCCCTTTTATTATTTCTGGGTTGTGCAAGAATTACCACGCTACACGTTCATTATTGGATTAGCGACATCTACTTTCAAAGCTAGTTTTGCAACTGGATTCTTTCACATGCTAATCATCCACTAATGAATATTGTGTTCAAAAAAAGAAAAAAGAAAAAAGAAAAAAGAATATCGTGTTCATAGTGACTAAGGGAAATGATGATAAAAAAAGTGAGTAATTCATCAACCAACCATTCTTCTCGTAACAAGATCCAATCTCCCGATCTTTATGAAGAAGAAAAATAGTTTAAAAAAAAAGAAAAAGAAATAATAAATGAAATAGAAGTTGCGGTTTGACTCAACCTTCTCATGAGCTTGCTTAAGAATAAAAAAAGAGGAATTTCACGTAATTTCCGTGTAGTTCTTATGGAATATATTTGTAGGCGCTCGTGAACCTTCGAGTCCTCTCTTATTCGATGGTTGTTCAAATACAATTTTTTTAACGTGAGAATGCAATATAGGCATTAGGTTCGGCTCACATACTTTTTATCACGAGGACCCAATTAAATTCCTTAATTAGTTGAGTATAGAATCAAGGCCCACGCATAAGTTTGGAGCGAAGCCAACCACGAATTTATGTCCCTTCTCTCTGCCCCAAAAAGATTAGATTTGCACATGTTCTTTTTTATATTTTATATTTTATTTTTTTTCTGGCGCATGGCCTATCGAAAGATCCTTGAAATTATTTTATTTCTTGGTGCACAACATTCTGAAGGTCCCACAGTGTATGAACGGCACTTTCGAGTTTTCCAAGATGCAACGACTAAATAATGGTTTCAGTTCACATGGGAGAGGACACAGGGAGAAGATTCTCTTAGGACTTTTAGATTTCCAATTCTTTCTTCGATATTCGCGTTTGCGATTCGTACTTATTCGTGTCGGTCTCAAATATCTTGATTTGCTGGATAATCTAATTACGCGGAAACGCGTCGTTTCGTTTTTGTTTGTGTCAATATAAAAAGTTAAGCGTATCATATCATGTCGCGTTCAGATTCTCTCTTTGTAATTTGTATTTTATCTCGCTATGTCCGTGTTGTGTTCAGCATTACCGATACTTTGAAGCTAGTTTCCATCGATCTCCATAGTTATATATGTAGATATGTGATTGCTGATGTCAATATGAAGGATGAGATGCATTTATTTAGTTAATCGAAATGATGGGTTTTTGAAAAGAAGTAAAAAGATTTGAAACAAATTGTAAATAATCAAGATGGTAAATTATGTACAAATTACTGCATATTGTGACCTATTGAAATAAAACAGGTTTTTCTTTTGCAATGAAATGTGATAGATTTTGACCATGACAGCAAAAACTGAAAGAACGCCAAAGCAAGTGGGAAAACCAAAAAGAAAGAGAATTAACTCTACCTACTTGTTCCCTAGCCAAAAGAATAAAAAATCGAGCTGCTTGTTGTCATGCCATAAATATCCATCCATTAACAAAAGGACCATCTAACCATTGGGGTTTGCTCCAATGGCCATCCTTCTAATATGGAAAAGGGAAGTAGGGGGTTCGAAAATTTTCACGGGTGTATTAGTTAGGGTTTTTTTTTTCGTAATATTAACTATATCCAAAACATTATGACTTGATTTGCAATCACCCCACTCTGACAATTTACGTGGTGTGTGTGTATATATATAAGCATGAAAATGAAAAATTACCTAAAGACTAAAGTTGAAGATTATTATTTTTCGCAGATTCATTGAACTATTGATGTGTCTGGTTTGAGGACATACCCGAAGACGATGGCAGAAAAATATGTTGGAGATGAGGACCGAGGAGTTCTGGCCCACGTAAATATCCTGTTGATTTTTTGGTGCAAAAGGTCTCTTGCTTCAGAGCTCCAATCCAAGGCTTAAGCCTATGAGGGTTGAGCCCGTCTCCCTATTTGACAGAAATCTAACTTGATTCGAAGAAAACTGAAATTAAGCCGAATGAATTCCAAAAAAAAAAAAAAACAAATTTGATTAGGTTTTCAATCGAACCAAACCAATTTCTTCTTCTATTACTAATTTTATTAACTCACAATCATAGGAACTAAGAGAAGCTGCATAGCAAATCACCTATTCATAACATATGAAAATTTAAGCTACTTCAAGTAATAAAAAATAAGTTACGTCAAATTCAGATGAAAAAACAACAAAAAATTTATGATTTAGAGGTGAGCAATCAGATTGGTTCAACCAGGAACCAAACTAAACCAGTCTTATCTGATTGGTTCAAGCCGGTTCACAAGGGTCCGAGTAGGTTCCCATGTAACAAATTGGAGAATTGGCCTTGAATGATTTGGTGTTTGCGTTTATACTGTGAATTGTAGGTTCTTTCCGCAAACTAATTTTGAACTTATTTTTAGCTCTTTTTTGGTTTGAAAAGAAGATAGATATATTGGGTATGGGTTTCAAATCAGGAAGCCTAGAAAATCCATCGATGCCTAAATCAAGATAGGCCCAATCACCATGTCAATTTTGGAACCAGTTGATTTGGTTCCAAGCTGATTTTAGGTTTCATAAATTAGAACCAACTCTAACAGGGTGGTTCCATTTGGTCTGAAAACCTACCCTTTTTGGTACATTTAATTGAGAGAGAGAGAGAGAGAGAGAGAGAGATTGGTGAAGAGTGTGGAGGAATATTTGATTAGGTTATCCATTTTGGGAACGTGATGTGAATGCAAGAGAGATTGGTGAAGAGTGTGGAGGAATATTTGATTAGGTTATCCATTTTGGGAACGTGATGTGAATGCAAATGGTAAAAACTTTTGGGAGCATTAGGATAAATAAAAGTCCAATACATAGGCCCAAAACAAGAGGTGGTAAATGTGCAGTAAACAAGCTTTTCGAAAAGCTCATTGTAATGCTATACCATAATTAGATAGGGACGTTTCATTCAAGCGTGTTTTGGAAAAGTTTTCTATTTTTAGGCATCCTTGAGCGTTATTTTAGGCCTTTTTGATAGTTCGGCCTTATTTTCTTTTTTTGTTATTTGATTTATGTCTGATTTCAAAAACTATTTAAGATTTTATAGAGTATTTTTTTGGTCGGTAGGATTTTGTAGAGTTAGGGTTGTAATAAAGCTAGCCGCAATATTTATTTATTATGTTAATACCACCAAAAACTTCAAATTGGAACACTTGTCCCATAATTATTGTAAACTAATTTTTGTATGACAAAATCTCCTAACCTAATACACCAATACCACATTTATCTCAACTTAATTTTTTTTTTTTTTTGTGCCAAAGGAACTGCTTTGGCCGACAGCCGCCACGTAAACCTCCAGGTGACGCTAGCTCATGACCCACCACCAGGGTGCCACGCGTAATACACCTAATGGTTTGTCAGCCTCCCTACAATTTGCGTTGCAGGGGCTTCGAACACCTGACCTTTCCCTTCAAAGACAGGAGCCTACCCAGTAAAGCCATCACGGCCGATGGTTCCTGAAAACCATTGTTAATGGATCTTTAGGTGAAGAATTGACAGACGGTGCGATAGCTTTAATCTGTCAGGACTACTCCAACTACCTCGTCGATCATTTTGTCCAGTTCGTCCGAGCGTCCTCTCCTGCAGAAATCGAAACCCTATATCTTCTCGCTGCCTCCCATGTACGTTGAACAGAACAAAGTTGAAGGAGTCGAGGTGGAGTCGGACCGTATAGAATTGATAACTCCACTAAAGCAAGGACAACAGATTAGCCAGGAAGTAAGCGCCCTTATCGCGGAATGCTCCTTTATGCTTTCAAGGGTATAGGGCGTGGACCTGAAATTCTGTCCAAGAATCGCAAACTCTGTGACTGATTGGGTGGCGCGGGCCCATAAAAAGAAATGTCTTCCATCTGATTGGCTCTCTTCCCCTCTCAGGTCCTTTGGGCTCTACTGTGTAATGACAACCTTTGTTTGGACCCCATTGGCTATGTCTACTTTATGGTACACACACACACATGCATAAATACATACACTCGCACACGCACGCACACACACAATCGTATTATGACAAAAAAATATATAAGGGTGTGATCAGTTCCAGTATGGACCGGTTCAACACCCTTATCATGGGATTGGTGACCGATCCTATCGGTTTGGTTCCAACTTAGAAATCAACTTATTATTTTGCTCCAGTAATGCATCACTCACCATGATGTATGAAGCCAACCAATATGTATTTATCAAATAACAAAATTGAAAATCAAAATGAGACCTTGCTTTTGACCTAGGTCGCCAAAGCCTTGGTCAAGCACTAATATGCATAGTTATGAGCTCAACATAAACAAACAACTGCAAGAACAGAATGAAAAATGAAGATAGAATCTAGATCCGAGTGTTATCGAGATGGACAAAAACTTGAATGGCAAGCTCAAAGATAAGAATTCGAGAACATCTCATCCAAGGTCTCCGTCAGGCACATCCCGATCGTCGACTTCTAGTGCAGCCCAAACGTTGCCATTTCCTACCATCCAATCCATCTATTAAAAAAATAAAAGAAAAAGAGAGAAGAAAATCCAAACCAATCGATTCGATTCGAGTTAATCTCACCGATAAACGCCCCTAAAACTTCCGCAATATAAGAAGAAAATGACTCATTTGATATGAAAGCAAGTAAGAATCGTACAAAATGAAGATAATGAGCAACACTTCATTTGGAAAGCTCTTTGCTTGTCAATGTAAGTCTCTAGATACCGACCCAAAAATAAAAATAAAAACGTAAGTCTCTAGAGAGATAGAAAGAGAGCTTTTTACTCGTCAAAGAAGATAGGGTTAATACCTTAAAAAACCCCCAAACTGGTACACCTGTGACAAATTTACCAAAAACTATTTTTTTGACCATCAAAAACTCCAAACTGGTATACCTTTGACAAATTTACCCTAAACTGGTACACTTATGACAAATTTACCTATGTTAGTTTTAGTTAAGTTTTCTTGTTAAATTATAAAGTTAAATAACACGTGACAATTGACCGGTATATCAATTTGTGATTTTACACTCTGTTTGTCATAATTTATAATTTTTGTGATTTTTTTGTGGTATTAATCTAATTTTTATGAGGGCATATTAGTCACAAATTTACCAATTTGGGGTTTTTTGTGGTCGAATAAATTAATTTGGGGGTAAATTTGTCATAAATGTACAAGTTTAGGGTTTTTTTTATAGTTAGTCGGGGTAAATTTGTCACAAGTGTATCGGTTTGGGGTTTTTCATGGTCAAAAAAATAGTTTGGGGTAAATTTGTCACAAGTGTATCAGTTTGGGGTTTTTTAAGGTATTAACCCAAGAAGATAATGGAATTCCTAGAACAGGCCGGATCGGTCTGCTTTCTGAGTTGACTGGGGATTGATGCTTACCTTTAGATAGATGAAGTTTATTTGGAAAAATATAGAGTTTTACAAAAATGCTCGATAAGATTATCCAAATTTATTTAGTTCATTCCAAATACCAAAAGAGTACATACATAATTGGTAAACCAATAAATTTAAAATATTCGTTTATCAATCTTTTGGTATAATTTAATACATTTATAATTGAAAGTATGAATTTCTCCAATTGCTTGATTAAGGTTGATAAAACCACGACATGATGAGTCTCGCCATGTTTTTTTTTTTTTTTAAATAGTGAAAGGAAAAGTTATTCTACTACCAGACTACAAAAATAATGACATTGCTCGGACAAGTCACCCATGGCGATACTTGCCTTAGAGTCGACCAAACCCAACAAATTTTAAAGTTTGTTGCTTTAGGTATTATCCTCAAAAGTATTTTGTTGTTTTTAAGTAAAATTAAGCAACAAAATTTGTACGTTGTCACTATTGATTCAATCAAATTTGGGATGATTCTGAACTGATGACAACAAACATGAAATTTTGTCACTTAGATTAGACATAAAATGACAAACTTATGGTTTTGTCGCCTTTGATTTCGGCATAAGCAATATAATTCAAATTTTAAGAAATGAAGATTTATATCTATAATAATGAAAATAATTATTAGTCATCTTAAGATAAACGTAAAGTGATAAAAAAATATTTTTTTGTCGCCTTTGGGGATATCCTAATGGAAAAAATTTAGGACTTGGTCGTCTTTAGTTGATCCTCAAGCGACAAAATCATATTTCATCACATTGGGTATGCCTAATGTGACATAAGAAAGTTTGATCACCGTTTTTTTTTTTTTTTGTTGACCGAGGAACTGCTAGAGAACCACCGGAGATCACTTTTCGGAAATCACATGACCCTCCAATACTCGCCGGTAGCACCATCGAGCCCAGGACCCCCCACTTCAGACACTTTAGCAACAAGAGGGTTTGAACCCTCAACCTCTGCGATGAGGGAGAGAACTCATACCAACTGCGCTGCTCGTGCTTAGGTGTTTGATCACCGTTGATTGTAATTTAAGGCAACAAACTATTCAATTTGTCTCCTTAGATGTGCCTTTCGGTGACTAATTGAATTTTCCATAGCCTTTATATAGACTAATAATGAAAACTTTCTTTGAAACATTGATAGAAAATAGTATCAAATTTTTAATATGTACGCAACTAAAGTACTATCTAATTGCACTTATCATTGTAGACAAACATTTAATAATTATAAGTAGATGGCAAATGGACATCGAACATTTATTTTAGTTTGCCAACTAATACAAACATGTGATATCATTAATGAAATGTAAATATTATGCAGTAAGATTTGCTAAATTACAAGTCGGATTAGTAGATATGACTATTTTCATTATATAGAAATATAAATAAACCTGCAATGGCAACGGCCATGATGGCCACCACATCTAGGGCCGCGACTAACAAATCTAGGGCTACGCCAATCCTCCAAGTGTCGTAATTCTTTCTTCACCATATTACCCTTCACGATCCCACTTTTTCATATCCTTTGTTAGTAATTTACCATAAGGCTACGTTTGGTAGTTAGAATATAATTCAGGATATAATAAAATTTATCCCATTTTGTGTTTAGTGCCTACTCAAGATAAAATAAAGTTGAATAAAGAGGATACAAATCCGATAAAATTATCTAATGGGGAAAGTGGGATAAAGATAGATATAATTTCTAATATCCATAATAGGAAAGTTATTTTTCTCGAATAACAAACTTCTTAAATTAACAAAATTAAAATTATATTTCAATATAAATAATATTTGAATTCTAATATAAAATTCAAAATAACAAAAAAGAATAATTTAGTTATTTTATTTTAATCTTATTTTTATTTATATTCGAATTTAATTTAATTTTATAATATAATTTCAATGTATAAATATATATTTATATTTATTACATATTTTAGATATTTTAGTATTTTAGGTATATTAGTACTTTTTTATTTAATAAAATTTTATTAGAGAATGATTGAAGGAGAAAAAGAAATAAAAAAGAAATAAATTTAAAAAGAGAGGAAAATGAAATAAAAAATTAATTAATTAAAGTAGTTAAGAGCGCCACGAAAGATTTTTACAATCTTTATTTGTAAAAATTTTTGTTCATTTATATTAATATGCTATTTATATTTAAAATGTCTATATAATATGATGTGAATATATCTGATTTTATTATTGCAATCACCAAATAATTAATAGGATATAATAAAATTCTTGAATTTTATATCTTATCATAATTAGAAATCCAGACCACCAACCTTTCAAACGTAGCCAAAGTGTTCCCTTTTTCTTTTTCTTAGGTGTGATGTGTCCACTTGGTTTCTCCTTTTTCATTTATCGTGGGTACCATTTCTTATTTCTCTCACCAAACGATGTTGGTGGTCAGACTGGTGGTCGGGTTTTTGGGCCTTTGTAGCTCTAGCTTGAGGATTGGCACCAACACCTAGAGCCTCTTTGCCGCCGAGCATAGTATCGGTCACCAACTGCACCATTTGGCGGAAGTTGGCCAAGCGGGCAAATGTGTAGGTAGTTTGGAACCTCTTTGACGCGCACGACTCCTGCTTTGGGACCTTGGATGTGTTGAGAATGGAAACTCGTTCAGCTTTCGGCACCGTGGCCTCCTGGCTGGACCCTAAGGGAGCAACAGCAATGGTGGTAGAGATAGAAGGCGTAGGCTCGGATTGGTGTTTAAGAAAGGGGTAGACAACGTTGGGGGTAAGGGTGTCGGCATTGTTGGAGGAGGTGGTGGTAGTGGTGGCAACTGTGGTTGTGACAGCGGAGGAGATGGATTTCTGGAGAGATTTGGTGATGATGTCGGTGTTTCAAGAATAGGCCTTGGTGAACCAAGATGGATGAAGCTCGGACGAGAAAGGATTCATGGGTGGATGCTCACCAAGTGGTAAGACGACGCCCTTAACCGATTATCTACCCTCCCCTCTCTCTCTCTCTCTCTCTCTCAAGATGAAAGAGAAGAAATAGGGAAAAAGTGCCAAAAAAATCATAAACCTTTTTGTTTTTGTGCCAATTTAGTCATAAACATTTTTTTTTTTTGCCGATTTAGTCTTAAACATTTTTACATTGTGCTAATTCAATCCTTTCTGGTCAATTTTGACCGAATTTTGCTGATTGGATGCTAGCCGGCTGATGTGGCCTAATTGGCGATGACGTGGACAACTTTTAATAATCTTTTTTTCTTTTTTTTTTTTTTTTTTGGGCAACTAGCTAGAGGAAGAAGAGGAGAAGAAAAACAGAAAAATAAAAAAATAAAAAATAAAAAGTAAAAAAATAAGAATAAAAATTTAAAAAATAAAAAATAAAAAAATAAGAATAAAAATTTAAAAAATAAAAAATAAAAAAATTCTAAAATATTAAAATATTATTAAAAGTTATCCACATTAGCGCCGATTAAGCCATGTCAACTGGCCGGCATTCAGTCAGCAAAATCCGACTAAAATTGGCTGGAAATGACTTAATTGGCACAACGTAAAAATGTTTAGAACTAAATCGGCAATAAAAAAATGTTTAGGACTAAATCGGCATAAAGATAAAAGATTTAAGACTTTTTTGGCACTTTTCCTGAAGAAATGGCATGCTGATGATGAGACTGTAGGAGAGATAGTCAAGAGTGGTCAACTAAAGTAAAGGTCAGTCAATATGTCTATCACGATGAAGGAGAAGAGAAAGAAGAAATGGAGAGATCAAAGGGAGATAGAGAAAGGGAGGGAGAGAGTGAGCAAGAGGACCATGATTTGGTGGTCCTAAAGTTCATGGTCATGATTCAGTTGACGATGATTATGTTGGTAGCCATGTTGTCCATGGTCATAATTATAAAGCTTATGAAGAAAACAAAGAAGCAGAAAAAGATCAACGCAGCAATGGAATATCTTCGATTGCATCTGATGAGGGCGAGAAAAACAAAATTATGACTTTGAAGCTTCTTTTTTTTTTTTTTTTCCCGTCTCTCCATTTTCTTTACTAGCTGGAAAATGTGAATCTTTTTAGGAGCGGAATTGAGATGAGAGTAAGCTTTCTTCATTTCTTGATCACTAATAAATTATCAATAAGACTTGAACCATAATTAGATTTAATTAAAAGGAATTGGAGAGGGCGAGAATTACCTCTAGGAGAGAGGATAGAGAGAATTAAGGAGGAGTAAGGTGGGATCTCTAAGAAAAAAAATGAAGAAACTAAGTACCTGTTTAGTAACCATCCCAACAATGACTGATTTTGATTTTTTGTTCCTGGGAGTAGTTTGGGAACAGAATCGTGTTTAGTAAAATTTTTGTTCTCGGGAACAAATTTCTATTTTTTTGTTCCCGGAAATAGATTTGGAACATAATTAAGAATAAAAAAAATTGATTCTTGTTACGAGAGCAAATTTAAGAATCAAAACCAACTCTTCTTCTTTAATTTTCTCTTCTTCTTCTCTTTTTTTTTTCTTCTTCATTGATTGCCATCTCGCGGTTGTTGTTCGCCACCGCCCGCTGCCACGGCCGCCGGTCACCGGCAACTAGTTCGGCGAGCTCGCCGATGGCCAGGTGGGCCTTGCCGGGGCTGGGTGAGGGCTGGGGGAGCCTCACTCAGCTACCGGCGAGGCTCGGCCCATGAGGGCCAGCCTCGCCAAGGGCTGGCGACGCTCCGGTGAGGTCGCTAGCCCTCGTTTGGCCCATCGCCTGTCCGGCGACCCGCTTGAAGAAGAAGAATAGGAGAAAAAAGAAAAAAAGAAAAGAAAAAAGTATAAAATGTATAAAAATTATTTAAAAATTAAAAGAAATTGATTTGGAACATAATTAATGAGCACAGTATCAAATGCAGTTCTATTATAGGATTAGAAATTTTGGACAGTTACCAAACGGCTTAAAATGCTTAGAATCTGTTCCCGAAAACAGAATAAAAAATAATCATTTTTTATTATAATCTATTTCCGGGAACAGAATTGTTACCAAACGCGTCCTAAGCTGCACATCATATTTGATAGAAAGAAGAAGAAGGGAAGATGTTGAAAAAGTGGGACCTGGATGATATGATCAAAACACTATTACAAGTAGCGCATTACCCAAAAAAAGGTGAGAAAAATGCAACAGAAAGGAAGAAGAAAAAACAAAAGAACTTCATGGGAGCCATATGATCCTTCATCAAAATCCTAAAGTTTGAATGTCCTTTGATTCTTAATAAAAAGGGGCTCTATGAACTTCATTTGGTTTTTAAAATCCTGCTTTGATCTCAAATCACAAAATAAATAGCTCATCTTCTCTCCAACGCCCGTGGAAAATGCTCATTGCCAACCTCTCTCTCTTCCTTGCACTCTCTCTCTCTATACCTTTTCTACTTGAGAAATGATTATGTAATAACATATAATCTATTACGAGAATAATAGTCTATTCCAAACAAAAAAAATCAATAAATAAATAATTATAAACTATTGCAAAATCCACTCCTTTAAGAATTTGTAGTTTATAATAAACTGTTATTCTCATAATATCCTTAAAAATTGTTATGCTAATAAAGAGCTTTCTACTCCACTGTATCCTCCTTTTGCTCCTCCGCCGTATCTATCACCAGTCATTTTTATTGCCAAATACGACAACATGCTTAAGAACTTTAGAATCCTCGTCTACGGCGCTTGCGGGAAGCCGAATCGCTCTTACTTGTTTCCCTCCTCGGAAGACCCTCTGTCACCGAGAGCCCTAGTGAGTACAAGCTCTTCTTCGTTCTCGTTCACTTTGATGGTGACCTCTTTGAGCACTCCGTAGCTCATGTCATCTGGGACCTATACGCAGACTTCCCCTACTGGAATTGCACACTAGAGGCCAATCACTTTTACTCCTCCTAAGACACCTTCAACAATTGAAGAAGATGGACAATGGCCGAGAGAGGGCAAGATAACAAAAATTTCAAAAAAAATTGTGGGTGAAATTTTGAATGAAAAAAAAAAATTATTAACCTTGGAAGTTGCATTTCGAAAATGATGAAAATTCAAGGCAGATTTTCACTTACCTTGGGTTTTCAGTTTTGCCAATGCCAGTATATTCCCAAATTGGTCCAAAAATAGTTACCAACCATCCTAACTTTTTTGGGAAAAGTACCAAAAAAGTCTTAAACCTATTGCATTGGTACTAATTCAGTTCTAAACTTTTCAATTGGACCAATTCATTCCTAAACCTTTTAATATTTGTACCAATTCAGTCCATCTGGCCAATTTTGGCTGGCCGGCGCTGACGTGGATATCGACCGGTGGCCGAACGCTGACGTGGCAATTTTTATGATTTTTTTATTTATTAATTTTTTTCCTTTTTTCTTTTCTTTTATGCTTTCTTCTTCGTGGTTGCCAGTGAGGCTCGCTGGCCACTGGGCGAGGGCTGCGAAGCCCTCGCCTGTCGCCGGCGAGGGTCGCGACCCTCGCTCAGCCTCGCCTTGGCCTTGCCGCTGAGTCCCCGACGCCTCCTCTGCTGTCGACCCCAGAGCTTCTCGATCTCGTCACCGCCGCCCTACCTCCACGAAATCCCAATTCGAGGCCCTGGTCCCCCACCTCCCGCGACTCACGCTGCCGCTCCTCCGCCCGATCTTCACCTCCGAAACCCTAGCTCGCCACCCCAACACCCTCTTCTCCTTCTTCTGAGGCTGGCCTCGCTCGCGACCTTGGGCGAGGCCGAGCGAGGGTCGCGACCCTCGCCTCCGCCCTGGCGATGGCCGCCATGGCCTTGCCAGCCGCGGGCAAGACCGACCTCGCCCAGATCCGGGCGAAGTCACCTCGCCGGCGTCTCTGGGAGAGGCCAGGCGAGGGCCGCGACCCTCGCTGGCGGCAGGCGAGGGCTTCGTGGCCCTCGCCTAGTGGCCAGCGAGCCTCACGGGAGGCTCGCCGGCAACCGCGAAGAAGAAAGCATAAAAGAAAAGGAAAAAGAAGAAAAAATTAATAAAAATTAATAAAAAAAATTCGAAAAAATCATAAAATTGCTACATTAGCGCCAGCCGGCCAAAATTGGCCGGATGGACTGAATTGGTACCAATGCAATAAATTTATGACTTTTTTTATACTTTTCCCTAACTTTTTCCCTAGGGAGTTAGGCGGCCCAAAATATCTTGAGAAAACTAAACCAAACACCCCCGTAGTCCTTCCGACCAAATTTGGCCAGAAATTATTGATGTAATGATTGGTAATTCTATGTCACACGATCGTGCTAACATGAATTTTTTTGAAATTTCTTTTCACTATCTTCTTGAAAGGAGTGGAGTCGCCAAGGCTTCAGCAATGGTTGGCAAGAGGCAAGGGCTTGCATGCCCTTGCTCGCAGGCCCTCACCCACGATCGATGAGGGCTTTGTAGCCCTCACCTGTGGCCAGTAAGGATTTATGGCCATCACCAAGGCTCGACAAAGTCATCAACCCTTTTGGAATGATGAACAATGGTAAAAAAATATTTAAAAAATTTAATGCTAAATTAGTAAAATTGAAAACTCTATAGTTGAATTGGCCACTATAAAATAAAACTAGTATTTTTTGGACAATTATCCCCTCAAACATGAATTCTCATATAATTTCATTAGAGATGTTGACTTTCACGTCAGATTATTTATATAATGAGTGCACGCCATATTCCCCCCCCCCCCCCCCTCTCTCTCTCTATATCAATGGCCTTTCCCCCTTAAAACCACCGTTTCCTCTGAATTTATTAGTCTTGACATCTTTCTCCTTCTCGTTCATCATTTTCAAACTCGAATGTCCAGGAAAATCGTAACGGTTTTACTTATCAAATAACGAGAGTACAAAAACTGAAGGAAATGACAAAACATGGACATTGGTCCTTCATTAAATAATGCTTATATCTGCTGGAGGATAGTTCCTCCGCAAAAGAGTATCACATGTCGTGTGTGTTCATGTATGATTATCTAGGCATTCGAGGATTCATTTATAATGCACATTCAATGTCTTCAAAGGCATGTTATCTAACCATAATAATTACGAGTTGACACATATTCTCAGCCGACCATTAGTTAGACCTAAGTAAGAACTTATAGGATGGATTCAACTTAGAAACGATGATTTTTACGGAGATATAACACCAATAGTACGTGCAACTCTTATCCTTCTTTTTTTAAGTAGTGAATTGTTTCCCGTAATGCAATTGACAACTTAGAAATTAATCCATTTGAGTTAAAACCAGTTTTTCTTTCTTTCCAACTCAAGTGACCTAATACTACAATGGCCTTAACCCTAGCTTGAGACGCTGCCCCATAAAAAGCCTCTTCACTTTCGCAATCTCCAAGTCGCTAGAGACTTGAAGAGAAAAATAGCAAAAGCTCCTTCACCATTTATTGTTTTGAGTTTCAATTCAAAGGAAAATGTACAGGTTTCTTGCACCATTTGACTCCTCCAAGTCCACAAGCATTTCCAATATAGGCAGGCAACCAATGATGGGTTATCCTCAAAACCTTCATTTCTCTCCATTTGAACGATCCCCAGCTCAGATAATTCACGCCCCAACACAATCCGCACCTTCATTTCAAGGGCTGCCATTTCCATATCCGTACCCATACCCATACCCACCTCATTATTCGCCCGAGCCTTTCTGTTTCTGGCAAAATCACAACGGTCCTCAACCGGTTCGATTTGAACCGCCAGTGTCTCGACCAACCACGTTCGATCTGGCGGGGCATGACCAAAAGGTTCTCGACGCTTGGGCGACAAAGGCCGCAAGAAAAAGAAGAAAGATGGCCCGCCAAAGGAGCCTCGATTTGCACCGAAGGGGCTCGTCGGCTTCGTCTACTACAAATGCGAGCGCAAGCCCATCGAGCAATGGGGTAATTTCAAGCAAACATCCCATGGATGATCAAACTTTGGAAAACAATGGTAGGGAGGATGAACGTACATTTTTCATGCCAGATGGTAAGGTGGGGAAATTTAAACTAACATCTCAAATTCTGAATATTATTGGAAGTTTTTGTGGCTCTTTTCGTAATCGTGATTGTTTTGGAATTGAATTGTGTGATGGTTGGAATAGAGATTGAGAATGCTTTTCAAAAAGGAATTGAAGAACAGTGATGTCGGGTGCCTAGGAAGGATCGTACTTCCAAAGGTGAGACTCCAAATACTATTATAACCCACCGATTCATTTGATAATTTCTTGGTCAAAACTATAGAGTTTTAACTTTTATTGTAAGTTGGGTTTTTGCCCCTTGTTGATTTTTAATTAGAGGGAGGCAGAAGAAAATCTTCCAATCATTCCCGACAAAGAAGGAATTCAATTAGTGATAAGAGATGTGTACTCTCCCCATGAGTGGATCTTGAGATACAGGTTAGAAGTTAGCAAGCAAGCTTTTATTGAACCTTTTTGCACTTTATTTCTCCTTAATTCATTGCAGCTCCAAATAATAACTTTAATTATCTATGAATCTATTCTTCTTCTTTGACTAATAGTGCAAACTCCTTGAAAAAACATAGGTATTGGTCAAATAACAATAGCAGGATGTATTTATTCGAAAATACAGGTATCTTTTCCATCCTCTTCCAATTTTTTTTTTCCAATGTCCTATAATCAGGCGATCGCATTTGTTTGATTTATCTAACTCGTAATTCTCCGATAATAAGTGGATGTGTAGAAATATCCGCATCCTTCTCATCTTGAAATTTTTCCATTGCAATATGAAATTGAAAACCCTAATGTCTACTCTTGGCTTTGTACTTTCACCTGACCATGTTCAGCATCTAATTCGTAAGCAGGAGAATTAGTGAGGCAAAATGGACTGGATATCGGAGATTCCATTACATTCTATGAAGATGAATGCAAGAAGATCGTGAGTGTCTTAATTATTTATTTATTTCCTTGTTGGGTTTCATTTAATATGCTTCGTTAATCACGTTCAAGAGCAGGATTATTCAAATTTAAAATTCCAAAAAGGAAGGCGAGTTTGTTTAGCTAGGCGACAAAATTTTAGTCTTGGACATTTCAACAAATTTTAATGGGGGTGAACAGCGTTGACCACAAAAGTGGAGGTCATAATGAGGACGTAGGATTATAACGTTAATGACACGTGGGAAGAAATTTGTAGGAAATCTTCCATAGAAAAGCGAAAAATAAAAAAATAGAAAATTTATTTTTCCCAAAATTCAGAGTGAAGGAAATCTTTGATTAAGGTTTTTTTCTTTAATTTGTCGTGTAATTTTGATAAGTCGACCACCTTACTATAAGGTCCTCTTTTATCTCTACGAAATTATTATATTGAAGAGCTCAATAGACTGAGGTTACTAACAGTGCTTAGGAGAAAATGTTACTGATAAATTTTTTTTGAATATGAGAATGGTGATTTGTGAATAAAATTTACTCAAAATTTGACATGTTGATATGTTTGATATGACCTCTGTAGAATTTGATTTTGTTTCACTAGGAATGAATCAAAACCTAACTTTGTCCTAGTAATAAACAAAATCGACTCGAGCTAATGACATAAAGTTAAAATAGAGATGAGAATTGACATTTATGGAGAGAGCGCTAAAATATATCAATATATAAAGAATAATAAATCGTCTTGTTTTAAGAGATCTCAATCTTCTTGTCCCCTTAGGATGAGGATTCTCTATCACAATGCCCTCAATTGTTTATGGTACATATGTCTAGACATTTGAACAATGGATAATGCTATTCCATTCTTTTTTTAGCTTAAAACATGCTCTTTTATAGTTCCTTGATCAAATTAAACTTTGACTTTGATTAAGAGGATATCCAAAAAGAAGATTAAGATGTTATAAACTTGGGAAAATTACCAAAAAAGTCATAAGCCTATTGCAATTTTTTCAATTTAGTCATAAATTTTTTTTTGGCTAATCCAATTCTAAACTTTTTGTAATTGTGTCAATCTAGTCCATTTAGCCAAATTTAGCCAACCAGCGCTAATGTGGATGCCGGCAAGCACAAGTAGACAATTTTTTAGTAATATTTTATTTTTTCTTTTTTTCTCTCTTTTTTCTTTCCTCCTCTCTCCTTTTTCCCCTTGCTCTAGCGATGGGCTAGAGGAGAGGGTTGGTTGCCGACCAGTGGCAAGGCCGACCTCACCTAGTGAGGCAAGCTTGCCCAACCACCGGCAAAGCGAGCTCGCCACTAGCCAGCAACTGGCCCTCTCCTTTGGTTGGTTGCCAAAGCAAGAGGAAGGAGAGAGGAGGGGAAAAAAAGGAAAAAAAAATAAAAAATAAAATATTATTAAAAAATTATCCATCGGCTTTGGCCGGTCAAATCTAGCCTAATGGACTAAATTGGCCAAAAAAAATTTAAGACTAAATTGCAAAATTTGCAATAAATGTAGAACTTTTTTGGAATTTTTTTCTTTATAAAGTTACGGAGCGTTTTCAGAAAAAAAAAAAAAAAAAAAAAAAAAAAAGGGTGTGGATTTATCAAGGAGAATGGGGTCGTGGTGGTTGATCCCTACAAAAGCACCTCTTCTCTGCCTTTCTTGAACGAAATGATCGATTTCATTTATTAGGTCATTCAAAAAGCGAGTTGATACGGTCTTTTTAATTTCTCATTGCCACCAGAACCATTTCATGGACACTAACCTCAGAACGTTTCGGTGCATGTGGAACACAGTACTTCTCCATCGAAAAGGTGGCCAGAACAGAGGAAAATCCCTGGAACAGACGATACCGGCCCATTGAAGACCTTGACCTGAACACCTCAATCGCACCGATCTCGAATGAACCAAGAGCTGCCGAAGGCGAAGAAGCAGTAGCTCCGGCACTGCCAATGGGACAATTCAAGCACGGCGAAGGAGATACCGAAACCTTAGCGGCTAATTTCTCTACAGGCTCTTCTGTACTGCACAGAGAATACTTAAATGTTGCCAGTGAGGGGACCTCTAGACGACCGGATGCTTCGACCGGAGACGACCAGCAAATCGACTTCGATAGCTACTGCAGAGGTCTTGAAACTCTTACTTCTATGGATCCACACACTTATTCCCTCTTGGATCAGTGTTGGATAGGCAACAGCGGCTTAACATAGAAATGATCAACCAAGCCATGGACTACATAAATTCATCGATCACAAGGAAAGCCAGTACCGAAGGGTACCCGGAATTTTCTTTCATCGAATTCAGTTTTTTACAGTTGTTCAAGTCAGGTCTGGATTTTGATTCTCTTCTAATCCTGATTGAAATCTGCAGCCACAATTCAGTTTCACTTCTCATTCAATTTCATGTAGTAACTTTGCTTTCTTACCAAGTATTTAACTGTTAACTTCAGTGGTTCAAGCTCTTCAAATTTTGAGGATGAAAATTGGAGGATAGACTAGCAGAGTATGAAGAGTAATGCCTAGCAATAGCATATCACAACTCCATTACAATACCATCTCTCACAGGAGTTTGTGATATTATCACTTTTGAACCCTAAAAACACTTGAAAAGCATAGATAAAAAGACAGACTGCAATATTCAGGTGGAACTATCTGTTAATGACTTGAGATGATGATAAGCCATCCACAGATTTTGCCCCCTGCGGAAAGAGTAGATCGCCCTTGGCCTTGGACCACAGTCTAAGAGAGAATATGAAATGACCTAACGTTAGAATAACCGGTAGGCAATTGCTGCTGCTGCTCAGCCTAGAGCCTTGAGCAATGAACCTACTCCTGAATATAATGAGTAAAGGACCATGAAAAGCAAAGAGAGAACTCATAACGGGGTGAAAAAGTGCATCTGTATTCAGTTTTTCTGAAGTACATGTTTGCACATCTGAAAGAATCGAAAAATTATAAATAAATGTGTTAAAGTATTTTAATCCTGGGTAAAGCCCATGAGAGAAAAAATAGCTGAGATGAGACCCAAAAATTACAGACCAAAATCTCATGAGCAGAGAAACTGGGGTGTCCTATTGTTGGCGTTACAATTCTTCGAACAATTTGGCAGTCTCGCTTCTCCAAAGTCAAGCATGAGTAACCTTGAAAATTGTCAGCCTTGGCATTTACACTTGATGAGACCATGGGACCGTATCAGCGAACTTTTTCTTTCTTGGTCTGATCATTTGGCACTAAATTAAGATCCTGCATTTGACTGTCAACTGAAACCAATCCGGTTTGTGCCAGAAACCTGCAGAAAAAACACCATGTCCTGAGAACAACACTTCAAAGATAAAACAAGCAAAGCTTATCTCCCAGCCAATGATAAAGTTTGAGACTAAAGAACCAAAAAACCAGATTCATTCGTGTCGGTTGTTAGGACAACTACTCCAGAAGATAATCCAAAGAAACGAAGAAAAGGGAGGGAATAAGCATTTATTGGACGATAATGAAAATGGGGCAAAACAAATTATCTCTGGAAAAGAAAATGTCTTCTCCCCAGTGACCAGTTTGGTGGGCTAGTGAGGGTTATGATAACCTGCATTTTAGCTTTACGCTGCAATGGGACACTAAGAACTTGTTCTGATTGTCTACGGCGGCCTAGTTAGAACATCCTAGCAATATATAAAAATTTCAATTACTGAAGCACGTTAAACTTTGCAGAGAAGTCAGTCACTTCAAACGTTCCGTTTGTTTCTGACAACAACCTGCAATGCACAAACTGATGGTAGCAGAGCAGGGACAGTGGTGAAGAAGAGACTTGGATTTTCAGAGATGGAGTGCAATAAGGAACAGAGGAACATTGGTGAAGCATGATTTCAATAAGATTAAGATGGCAAATGGACATAAATAGAGGAGATGGATCAGACAGGAAAGTGAGTCACTGCAAGTGACCCAGGTACAAAGACAAGTGAAAATGAAATGGCCACAAAGCGCAGTTTTGGAGAGTGGATGCTATTTTGGAAAATTGGTTGTTGAAACATTCAATAATTGCTCCCACTACCCGTTGAAGCTCTGGAAATAGCAGCAGTGGTACAAAAGAGCGTTTGGTTATTGCCCCCATCATCACATCTTGGAAGAGCTAAAGCAAACTGACATCTAAATGAAAGGTCAGAAGTAACCATCCAACTGTAGTGTCCATTCCTAATTTATTAAGAACCATGAAGAAAAGGAGAGATGGAGTGGAAGGAAAAGGGACCCATCATCCCTGGGCCGTCAAATACCTGAGAATTTCCACATAAAATCCTATCTGCCTTGTTATTCTTATGGTGTTAGGATACATTAGGCACACTCAAATTTTGCATTTCCCCAGAACTGGAGGCAAGAATTCTACGTGACACAGAGCAGCAATAAATTGAACTGCACTGGGCAATACAAAATAAATGGACAACTGATATTGCACTTATCATTCCCCGTCTAGATGTAGCTGAAATTTTCAGTAGAGTTATTTACATGCCAAGCAATAACCAAGTAAGACATGAGATTGAACATAGACAAAACTTAAGGATCTAAATCTTCATCAGAGCACGTGTCTCCAGTTTAATCCCTTTTCGGTGTCTCTATTAATTTTTTCGTTTGGTGAGAAGGTGTTTAGTGTTTCCAGATTTAGGTGACCTAGGACTGTCAGACTTGCCACATGAGCTGTGGAAGCTTATTTTTGGGAGAAAGACAAGTTAAAGATGCAGGTGTGGTATATAGTAAATGGGAGAAAGCGGAAAATCAGCTAATAAGGAAACAAATGGAAGAAAAGACACTAAAAAGGCCACCAATACAACATCCAAGAACCTTCGGCAGCATACACGTGTTCCATTTTCAAGTGCTTAACCAGAAAAAAGTCTCACATTCAAGCAACTCTGTTTGCTTCTACAACTTCAACCGTCACAATGGCTTCAAGTTTAACCAAACATACTATATTAGTGATGCAGCAAGAAGACTGGACTCAGCACCTATCACTGCACCAGTTACTTCAATTAATCATATGTAGAAGACAAAATTTCCCTTAATTTAGATGAAGGTTTGACTCAGGGGTGCAAAAGCAATAGATGATATAAAAAGACAAATATGGTTAATTTTATCCAAAGAATATCATAAGTTCCACTTCCATTGCCATGAACTTGTCTAAAGGGAAAATGCAACCATGAATGTACATTATCAAATCTTCGAAGTTGTCATTTCAAAGAACACACCAGCTATCAATTTCCTATGTATTAGCAAGACCAGGAGGCCACCCAATCAACAAACCCATAGTCGTTTCTTCCTCCTTGTCTCCCCATATCCACCAACGGTATTTTCGGATCTTAGACACCAGGACACCAATTACATTGAATAGGTCCAAAAGATCATTAATAGATTTCCCAATTTTATCAGGTGAAGTTCCCAGGAATTTATCCAATATAGTAGAATAAAAAATGGAATGCCACCTACATTTACAGAGCATAAAGCCAGTCCAGAAACTTGATTTACCATGGTCGATTTAATTGTCAAACCTTTTCCCTTGTATATTCTCAAAAAAAAAAAAAAATGCTAAATCCGGCAGATTCATCTCCCGTCAACAATTATTAATTGAAAGCGGATGTCCCCAGAAAAATAGCAGACCATACATCTGCTACAGATTAACAAGAGATGAATCAATGTGTCTCTGCAGATGCAAAGTGTGTTTGAAAATCAAATGAAGCACTGAAATTGAAGCCACCGTCAATTATTCTTCCTCTAAAAGGGGGTCTAGACCTAACAATACCATCTCCATTCCCTGAAATTGCCAACTAAAGAAACTTCAGAGTTTCCATCTACTTTCTCCAGACAAGATCCAAAGACCAAGGCAAGATTTCCTCTAGTCAATGGAAACCATATCCTTCAAAAGCAGCATCAATCAATCAATAGCAAAACCAAAGTCCAACTGAATCTTGCACGTGGATTTCAACTACCCTGTCTTACAATTACCATAACATAAGCAAACAAACATGTTGGAAAGCCGAACTGAAACCAAGTATCTCATAGTGGGAAGTCCAAATCCATCAGCATGCCTCCTTGTCTAATTGCTTATACCAAGCACTCGCTAAATAATTTCAAGCCAATGGGTATACTAATTCGTCCTTCTTTAACTCTAATTACCCAAAGTGAGACTCCATCTCACTTCGCCTTTCACTCGTGCACCCTAACAAGTACAATCTATATCCAAAAGGCTGAGCCCCAATCAAAAGATATGGAAGCAACATCTGCAAGAGCACAAGCAGCTGAATATTACCAGCTAAGAAGCGAGAACAGAGCGAGCGTGATCATCACGAGGAACGACACGTGGAGGGTCAACCAAGAATCGCTCGAAGAGAAGGCCAAGCCCATCATGACGGCCAGCGACCCACCCAGCATCACGAACGCCATCTTCAGCGCGTTCCACGTCGGACCCTGAAATCCAAAAGGCAAGAAACAAAGGAAAGAACATCACTTTCCTTGAGCGCCGAAGTCAATGACCCTCTCCTGCGCTCGCCGGAATTCGAAACCGTACGTTGACTCCCGGCGCGAGAGCGCCGAGCAGGACCGCCGTCGCCGGCGACACGTCGCCCTCCTTCGCCGGCGGCTTGTCCTCCATCTCCGATCGATCCGGGCGCCGGCTGTGATGACGTCACTCTTGCAGCTTGAATCGAACGAGACGAGGGCGATGGGCTTTTGCTTGAAGTTGTTTCCGTCGATCTGATGAGCAACCTCCACGGGCTTTTCTTGATCTCCCCAGTACTTTCGGGCTCCAAAGGTTTGATCAAAAGCAGTTAGCCAAATTTCAGAGGGGACCAGAAAAATTTCATAATTATAAGAATGGCCCAAGTTGAAAATCAATTTTCATTTTCAGCTCATCTAACAAAACTTTGTCATATTTTTGGCCTGACCCATTCAACATATTCCCACACCTTTATCTAGTCGGCATATTCCCGCACCTTTCTCTGGTCGCCTTATTTGAGATGACAGATTTCTATCCGCCGTGGACAGACGTGACCTTGACGTAAGAACATTTAGGCGGTCTCGAATCTCATCTCTGTGCAATACTAACTCCCAAATTTATTCTTGTGAAGAAAGGATTGGCTGACACTATTATGAAGCCATAAGGTTCGGACCACGTCGCAATGGCTCGAAGCAAAGAAAATGGCATTTTGAAATAGATTATTTCGGCCTCGAGACTGCTTGGATGAATATGCAAAATTAGGATCTGAAATGTGTTTTTTCCGAATGTTTGCAAAGTCAAACAAGCCCGCTGTCTGCATGCCTGACAGCTTCGACATCATGTCATAGAAAAGAAGATCAAGTAAAGACTATTGCAAGATATCGAGTTGAGTGGCTGATGAGTTCATGTATGCCTTTCCTTTCTGGTATTGTGGTTTGTCTGCTCCGGACATAGTACACATCCTATTCAGCCAAGTACTGTCTGGACACTGAAGTAGTCAACCATAAATGACTCACTCGTGACTTCACCAAACATGAAATCTGGCCTTTCCCACTAACAACGTGTAAAATGCTTTGGTGAAGATCACCTGCACAGGCCAAGGGCCAGGACTTAACCAAGTTATGCTATTTGCAGGGTGTTCTAGCACACTTGTGCCCCTGAATTTAAAAAATAAAGCGAGAGATCTAGCATTCGACTCGTGCTTCTTAATGTGCAAATAGCGCTTGGAGTTCTATGTCCCTCCTTTCCCATGAAGGAAGAGACACCAACCTAATGATGCAGATGATGCAGTCAGAGCATTCATCTGATTTCCTGCTCATGACACAAGACAGAGAATTCAATACCTAGTCTACTTCCAAACAAGTATATCCAGCTTTGATAAGATCGCAACCGCGAAAGAAATGAGGAGACAGAACATGCATACAATGCAAATACTAGGCCAACAAAAGCCGAAATCTTGACTGCAGCAAGAAATCATTTCGATCAACATGCCCTCCAGGGCAAGAAACATAAACAACGTCTGAACATGCCTTTGGTTATCATTTCATTATCAACTAGAAGTGTTGTTTTGTCAGAAGACTAAAAGGTTTCTCTAGGTATTCTCTCAACAATTACAATGTCCAAAAGGGACATAAGCAAATTTCAGATGCTTTAAATCTCACTACGAGAGAGTATGACCTTTCTTTCTTCCTAGCTGACTCTTCCTTGTCTACCTGTATCAGATCCGCTGTACAATGAGTTTTACATACATTTGCATACCAGGAAAATGGGTTGTGACTGGCAAGTCTTTCGAGCGATTAATCAGACGAAAGTACACACTCCAGCTAAGTAATTGCCACAGCAAGCCACTCGAGAGGCAATACGATATCCGCTTTATCTCCTAGAATGTGGGACCTTGCAGGTTAGGATCCTGCTGGAGCTGCCACTCTCTCTCTTTAAGGTACTGCAGAAGTATCTCCTGATCATCTCTTGGTTCCGCTGTCACAGCACCGCAACCATAAGGACTAGCTCGATAATATGCATGAAAGACTCTGTCCTTTGGCTCGTCCACTCCGTAAAAGGCAGGAAATCTGGGAGTCGCAGCCTGGTGATTTGAGTATACTGTTTGGTTAGAGTACGAGGGAGTTCCCCAGGAGTTGATTGGATCGATTTGAGGGACACCAAGATGATAAACATTTCCAATGTTTCCAGGGCCATGGAGACTAGGACTCAACATTTGAACATTATTGCCCTGGTGGAGATTGTTGATTTCTCTGAACTGGCGGAGCCATTCTGAAGAACTCATTCCGCACTGTATGGGGTATACATAGTTAAAGCCGGCGACACCAAGACTAGAAGCATTAGGGGCAAGAGGAACAGCATAATTTGAATAGCTCTTCCCAGGTGATGCGTCAAGAAAATTCTCAGTTAGCCCAATTGTCGCATTTGTCCTGTGATCAGAGAAACTAGATGTATTCGCTCCGCTAAACCAAACAGCATCATCCGGCAAAAGAGGCGCTGAAGGCACGGGAGTGGAATGAAGAGGAGAAGGATAATGGGTTATCACAGATTCATGGCAAGAACCAATAACTGGGTTCTGAGGCTCACTAGTTTTGGTAATGGAGAGATTGGCCAGCGATTCAGAAGCTACTTCCTCTATAGGAGGTAAGTGATGTTTACCCAAACCAATCCCTTTCTCTTCATTCACGTTCAAGCTTCCTCTGTTGAGGACCCACGCATTTAGTGAGGGAGGCCCAGCACCGGTAGAGATTGACGATGCAGGAAAGAAGTTTGCCACATCACCAAAAATTGGCGGCGGCGAGTGCTGCTGCTTGAATGGCTCATTGCGCCTGAAACTATTGTTGTTCGGCTGGAAATTAGATGGTTCACTGTGCACAGGGTTCTGGGCTATGAGCAAAGATGTGGCACGACGCAAGCATTCATCAGGCGGTGCTGATTGATCCATTAGTTCTTCATGGGAGTCTCTTTTCTTTGTGACGTAATTATGAAGCGGAGCCGAGTTGTGTCTTGTCAGAGGCTTGAACAGAATGACTTCCTCCTCCTCCAAGGTAACAGACCTTCTCGGACTTTCTCTGAGGACTTCTTTTCCTCGTTCTTCAGTGACTTCACTCGTCTGTGCTGGAGAAATTTTCAGTTCTGGACTAGTACCTGTCATGGATCTATCTTTTTCCAAGCATTTCATCTCCGAAGACTTGTTTGACTCCAGCTCATAGAATTGTCTTCTCGGCTTATCATACTGGATCCACCTGTGATGACGACCAGAGCCCTCAGCAATCCTAATGGCAGCAATAACAATTCGATGGGCTCGGCACGCTTTTCCTCTTCGATAGTCGGTGCTATTTTCCCAATGAGCTGAGAAATCTAGCAGAACATGTGTGTGCGCAGCAGGTGCAAAGCCTCTCAACTCGTAATCTTCCCAAAGAGCATAATCTTGAGACTTAACTTCGCCCACGTGAGAGTGCATGAGGTTTACTAGGCGAATAAAGCTCTTATGGAAAGAAGACAGAGCTGCTTCACTCTTTTCATCGGCCCCACAGAGAGCCTCTTCTTCAGGTAGATTTGCCAACCATTCCACAAACACAAGAATAGCTGGTAAAAGAGGGCAGGAATCCCAGGGACTGGCCTTCATAACTCGATCAACGAGCCGATTCACATATGTAAAAAGAGCCATCACAGCATGGTCTCTCAAGAGGGGCGGTGGCCTTTCCTTTTTGTCTTCCAAGTTTGTCATTACCGGGCTCTTGGGAAGGTCTTGGATGACAAAGATGAAGACACAAATGGCTTGGACAGCTCGAAATGGGCCTGTTCTTGTTGGATCCATAAACTGATACGACTCCAACGCATCTTCTAGATTAATGTTGTCCACATCTAACAAAGCTTCCAATTGTCCTTTTGTAGAAGAAAAGGCTCTCAAAAAGTCATCCAAACTGCTCAAACAACAGAGTAAAAGAAAGAGGAGTGTACATAAGCATTCTGAGTCTGATGAAATACAAGACAAAGATACCATAGAACTTATCTTTGTCAGAACAGACGCAGCATGAGCAATGCACACAATAACAATACACTTCAGTAGAACTATTACCTGGATCTTACATAGAAGAAACTTATCAATATGACGAAAAGATACCATAAGTTTCCTCCTAAGCAACCACCTTCCTCTGTAGATAAATTGCAGTTCATCACATCATCGCCAGATTGCAACTTAGTCAGAACTTTTCTTCTTTCAGACAGTATCAAAAAATCGAATGAGGCCTCAGCAGAATGGGAATGCAAAAGAGCTGACCTGCTCTGCATAGTCGTAATGAGCAATTTAGAACCACAAGGAACACTGGAGAATGAGGATTATCATGGCAAAAGGTGTCTGAGCAAACAGAAAGACATTTTACCTTCTCTAACAGTAACATAAGGTTGTTCCGTGCATCCGGGAAAGGTTCTTTAACGGCCAAACTTCTTATACAGTGATACAAAGCAAGGAACTCGTCACCTACATATGTCGACAGTAATGCCAACTATAGACAATACTAATTGGTTACGATACAATATATGTCTGAATATTTTCAGTTCAAATTGAATCCAAGAATAATTACGAGGGATAGACGAAAGTAAGACAATATACCTGATTATGTGGGTTGCCACTATCTGGCCAAATTGTCAATGCTTCCAAGTAATGAGCTGCTGCAATAGACCAGTTACGGTTTTGATCGTCGGGTCTTTCATAAAGCTCTCTGTATCTTGCGAGATCCCCAAGGCAAATTAGGAAGCGATGGCATAAAAATTGGCATTTCTTTATCCTCTTCTGATCAACATTATTTACAATGCCGCTGTTTCTCTGGAACAAGGCATCTTCAGGAATTCCATGACATCTTTGTACCTTGACAATAAGACTTTTGTAGAAATTAGTTGCTTCTGACAAGAATAACTTGATTCCTTCATTGTAATCATCAGTGCTTCTTTGTGCATTGGTAACATTCTGTGGCACCTCAGAATTCATACAACTAGAAACTTTCTTTATTTGTTTACGAAATTCATCAATATGCTTATAGTGGAGCTTCCACAAAGAATACTCGATATCTTGCAAATCCGCCTGCTCAGAGTCTTTCAGGATGCTCTTTTCGTAAACTGAACAGACTTGGTGATACAAGTGTTTGACATCAGAATGCAATAGACCTTTCGAATTGATCGATGCCCATAACAGCTTTTCAGTGTTAGATACCTGGAAGCATCAAATTATCGTAATCAACCATAAAAATTCAATCAACAGAGCATAACAAGTGCATGGTTTCTCAAGAATTACCTCAGCAAGCGAATTTTCTATCTGTTTTTGATCTTTCTGATGGTTTATTGGCCTGGCATCCATAGTTAGAGTCAAAAGACTTCTTCAAAGGAACTTCGTCTTCTCTGGGACGTTAGCAGTATTCTGATGACCTACATGACAATTGAATGATTCAGGTCAGTGACACGTCTCCATCAAGAACAGAGAGACAATAGACTTGAACACCCACTTGCACGAGTAAATTGGGAAATTCAAGCCTTCAACATTGACCCCAGCTCTTAACCACTCGATCTCGGGACGCTAAGAAAAATCAAAACGTATTGGAGTAAATCAAAGGATTCGCCGAGAAAATAAAAAGATTCACCATCTGGGTCTTATGCCGAAGCACTTGCTAAACAAAGGCGAGAGAATTCGCAACTCTACTGACCATCCAATAGAACAAAAAAATGTACTGAAAGGGAATTCTCTTTCAGATGATCATACAAACAAAAGCGTTGAAAAGCAATCAGGCTCAACTGGTTGGCTACAACTGAATTTCAGGTTCAACAAATGACAAGAATTTTCTTTCCCATGGACATTGAAGCAAGTAGAAGCGAGCATCACGGAAAACAACAAGAGTCTCCAAGAACCCACAAGAATTGTAGCACAGAGCGTCAAGCGCAAAAGACAGCCACCCACCAAGGACAGTCCTCATGCTCCTTAAAAGATCTCGAAACAAGAAGAGGTAAGACATGAACTTTCCAAGAAAGTTCCCAGACAGCATGGATCAACATACAAAACCAACTGCAAAGAACCCTTTAAAATTAGGTAACTAACCCACCCAATCCAGGTTCTGGAAGCAGAGCCAAACCAGCAAATCAGCAAGAGCTCAGCACTCGTGAGCACGACACCAAGAGAGAGAGAGCGAGAGAGAGAGTGATAGATGCTGAAAGAATCTACAACCTTCAGAGAGAAACAAAAGAAATTGATGAACTTGGCCACCTTAACTGCTTCAGCAGCGAAACAGACAAAGCAAAAGGTGGCTGATGATGACGACGAGAGACAAAGAGAGAGAGAGAGAGAGAGAAAGAGCTCAACCCCAAAGGCTAATCTTGCCCAATTTCACTTTTGTCTTCTTGGTCTTTCTCTGCTTGTTTCTTGATTTCAGTTCAAGAACTTCTTTTTTTGTGCCCCTAATTCAAGAACCTCTTCTTTTTCAATTCAAGAACTTACCTCATTAAAAAATTAAAATTTTTGCAAAAGTGGGGAATAAATTAAAGCGACCCATCATCAATCATCATCCGTTTCTCTGACCAAATGCCCTCTAAGAGAGAGAGAGAGAGAGAGAAAGAATCACTTGCAGACTAAGCCAAGACTCCATCTTTGTCCCCATTGGAACTAGAGCACTGCTGCCTACAGCGCCCTCGCTAGGATCACGTTTCCGGGTCCAGACGGCGGCCAACCGCGGCCGTCCGATCCGTGCGGGCGCATGCCCATACGGTGGGGCCGCGGAGCAGGGGAGGGGAGCTCCCCCCACGGGTGGGGCAAGTCCATTGCATTCCGGATGGTGGTGGGTGGTTGGGCGAGAGGGTGTGAATTTTCAGAGGGTCTTTGACCTGTCAGGACCCGTATTTGTGGATAATTACAATTCCTCCCCCATTTAATGCGCGCAAGACAAGTGGATCCTTGCAGAGAAGGACACATTGCAGAAAGATGTTTGACTTTTGTCAATTTTATAAGAAAGAAACAGAGGAGGAAACGATTCGAGAATTATTGGATGGGATACGCAATTATGTGATCCGAGTTGGTGCGGTCCATTTATGGATAGCTAGGTTGTGGGGACGTAGGGGGTGATGAGGCCAATCGTGTTATCCAGAAGACATGAATTACGTATGAAAATTTGTGAATTATGCAGGACTAATTTGGCTTTATTTGGGAAAATCGATGGACTAGATTCGAATAAATTAAAAGTTTATATATCGCATTACATGTGTTGATGATGTAGGGGCTTGTGGTGACTATCTCATTCGTTTGATCAAATAAAAAAAACTACAAGAACCATTTAGGAATAGTCATTAAGGTTGCCTCCATAACCACCCTTTCCCTTTAGGAAGAGGGAGGTGGAAAGCGGGGATGCATGAGCGAGAGAGTAAGTTTTACAACAACCAAAAAAAAAAAAAAAACAGTTAGGAATAATTCAAGGACTATGTCCTTTGCAGAGAAGGACACATTTGTTGAAAGCCATTTGACTTTGGCAATATGAAATTGTTGCATGTGATGCGCAATGACATGACACATGTAGGTGCGGTTCACTAATATCTCGTTAGATTGTTGACGTGATGAGTCAATCATATTATCTAGAAGGTGTGAATATGTATGAAAATATGTGAATTGTGCAGAATGATTAATTTGACATATGTAAATCATATAGAAGGATTGATTTGACTCTAATGGGGTTGAACATTTAGAGATTACATTGCATGTTTCACAATGATATAGGGCTTGCAGTGACTCTCTCCCATGTTTGATCAAACAAGTTATATCTAACATTTAGAAAATAATTAGTGGCCACCCTTCCCATTGAGGAAAGAAAATGTGGATAATTCGATTCCCCACCTTCTCAAGAGCTTGGGTGAGAGGTGAAAATGTGTGAGTAAAAGAGTAAGGTTTCGTTACCTGTGCACAAAACATAATAGACATAGTAACTTGTAAGTTGTAATATAGATATATGATAAATCCAAACAAAAAAGATATTTAGAAATAATTCAAGAACCTTATTGAAAGAATTGAAAAGATTTCATTTTGAGGATTTAATTTTGACTAACAGCCAAATGGGTTAGCCTCCCATCGATAGGGGTGTCAGAATAATAAAAAAAAAACCAAACTGATTTGAACTAAATTTTCATACGTTTTTAGGATTTGGGTTTTGGTTTGAATAATGAAAGAAGACTGTTCTTGATAGGAAATTACGTACATAATATGATAAAACTAGTTTGGATAGTTTTGGTTATGTTTGGTTAACTAAATCAAACTAAAAATTGTTCATCTTCTTAATATTACAATTCACATAATTTTTCTTCTTTTTCACTAAATCTTTTTTCAATATTTCAAAAAAGAAAACATAACCAAAATGAGTCTTCGATTCAAGTTATATTTATTTGGGGGCGCAATTCAATTTAACGTTAATGCACACTCAAATGGTTCAGTTCGGTTTAGGTTTCCTGAAAATCTAAATCGAACTAGATACTAATCGACTGATTATGTGAAGGATCGTAAAAATCACGTCATTACGTGGGATCAATTTTTGTCAGCTTTGAAGTAATTTACTTAAGACAAAAGGCAGGATCCCAATTAAAAAAGTGCCATGATCCATATTCATGTGTGAACTCAATTTACATAATTTGATGATAAGGTAAATGAAAAAAAATAATAATATACGTGATTTGGTGCATCGATTGAGCACCTGACAATGACAAGCTGATAGTGGAATTATTTAATGCCATTGACTGGAAAATCTTATATTAATTTATTACAATCGGCCTTTGCATCCGAGAATCGTTGAAAAAGGAACGCTTGCCGGGGGCAAAATTGAAAAGAATAATTAAATGAGGCGGAAAAATTGAATACAATAAGGAAAAAATCGCGAAAGCTTTCAAAGCGCAGTCGTGTACGATTACGCGTGATAAACGATGAGCTCCTGGGTCCCATGGAACGGACTTCCTAGGTGCAAAACTTTTAGATAAAACATTATTATAAATATCAAATCACTGCTCATAACGTATTCACCTGAAATTACTTTTCGTACTATAAAAAATTTCCAAAACTAACACCATGGCCCATTCATCCAAAACTTTTTCATACAAATTTTTTTAATTAAGTTTTATCTCATAAAATATCTAAAACAAGCACCCCTTATCTCAATCCACCCTCTGTCAAATTCATACGTGCCAACGAAAGTGGATTTTCCATATTAAATCCGTCACTTTCCATGTTAGATTTGTCTATGTGTCGACACATGTGCACTATAATGGAATATCAAATGGTGAATTTAGGTTAGAGGAATCGGTTTGGATAGTTTTGCAAGGCGAAAATTAGCTTGAAGTAAACACTTCAATGGGTACCGATCTTTAATTTTTTGTTAGAAGAAATTAACTTCCTAATGTACCAACTTGAGATTCTAAAGGTATTAACCCGAAACATATTATTTTGTGTTTCCATTTATTTTAGCCCGTGTATAGGTCAAAGACAAATGTACATTTACGCGATTCGAGCTATAAAATATGCGAATCTAAATGTGAAATTCATTAGAAAAATAATTTAATGAGCCATAACAACGTGCCAATTGATTAAGAGCTATCAAGTTCCTTTCATTAAAAACATTGAGAAATGAAAAAAAAATTAAAAATAAATTCAGCAAGCAAACTTCTATGCCAAAGAAAGTGTTCTAGGGTTTCGGTGCAAACGACGGCGAGATTAAAGAAATGCTGAGCAATAATTGCACGTCAAAGCAAGGGTCGTTGTTCGATGTGATGTGCGCACATCAGCAATATTATAAACGTGAAAATGTCGAGATCACATCTTATCTTGTAACAAAAAACATTAAAATAAATACACCTTGGTTTTGCTTTGAAACTCGACACTTGTGATCTTGATTGGGAGCAAGTAGCAACTTCGCGAATTGCGACTCGACGCAGTTTTGGAACCAGACATTTACATGGCGTGAAAATTTACAATTCATTTGGGAATGGAAATGCAATTCCAAACAGCTACAAATTGACCCTCTAAAAGTCGGATTGAAATGTCAAAACTACGTTAGCGACAATCCTTTTGTGCAAAGGACGGAGGGACCATTCACTAGGCGAATCGTGTTAGCGGGTTGTGTTTGTGTTTATGTCGTGGTGACACATGAATTTACTACAAAACGGGACAGTTCAAACTCGACAAGATCAATTGATCTACACGATACGTGCACGACTCAAATATTAAAGGGTTAACATAATAGAGTACATCCCATGTAATACAACTAAATATCAAGTGGAAAAATTACCAAAAAAATCTTAAACTTCTTATAAAATTTTCAATTCAATCATATTTTTTTTTTCTAATTTAATACTAAATATTTCGCAATTATGCCAATTTAGTTCATTTGACTAATTTTTCGTGGTTGACATTGGGTGATGCCAATTGGACAATTTTTTTTTAATAATATATGCTTTTTCTGAATTTTTTTTATTAATTTTTTCTTTTTTCATCTCTCTCTCTCTCAAAGAAAAAAAGTAATACAAAATTCAAAAAAAATATATTATTAAAAAATTATTCACATCAGCGTTGGTTGGATAGATGGCACTAGCCATTGTTCACAATAGCGTGATCGACCAAAATTACTCAGATGGATTAGGACTGAATTGGAAAAATTACAATAGATTTAGAACTTCTTTTGATAATTTTCGCAATATCCAGTTGGCAGATGGAGGAACTATTCATTAGAGGTGGGTTGTGTTCGTGTTCACATTGTGATGACATATGAATTTACAATAGAACAAGTAAATTTGAACGTGACACAATTAGTCAATCATGTTATTTATTTATTTATTTTTTTGGTAAAAGGTAAGAATGTCAATCATGTTGTTAATATGTAACATAACTTGAAAATTAATGGGATGACACGATAGAACCCATGTAGCATGATTTAATAATGGATTGATGGATTGACATGGTTATATGCCCGAACCATGACAAGAAATCAATCTGCTATCATGAAATCAATCTTGTCTAATGAATTCAAAACACAAACACAAGAATATTATCGATCCAGCATCTCAAGTCAACATGAAATTGAACCATGACAAGAAATCAATTTGCCATCATGAAATCAATCTTGTCTAATGAATTCAAAACATGAACACGAGAATATTATCGATCCCACATCTCAAGTCAACATGAAATTGATTCAAACACGATCAGAATCAATCAAAACCCGCTTAATTTCGTGTCATGCCCGACTCAAATTATCGTGTCGTGTTGTGTCAAGAATTACCACGTTCGCCGACCATCGGTGGCAAGGTTTAGTCTGACGCGGACAGGCGATGGGCAAGCAGCAAAGTGGACGAGGATCACGTTCCCATCCCCCTGCGCCTTTGTCCCCGTCCGGTATGGGACCGGGGCGAGGCGGCTTGTCCTCCACTACGCCTCCGCGGACACCACCCCTGGACAAAATGAATTTTTCTTATACTGTTCTTCTAATCATCTCGTTTATAGAAAGATGTTGACCTCCACGAAAGTTCTGAGGAATACCCCGCTTAATAAGGGTGCAAAGTTGTAATGGGGATGCTAGAAATAGATGCAAAAGTTAAAATGTACTCTCTCTCTCTCTCTCTCTCTCTCTCTATAAGTATGCATTCATGGAATTTTTTTGAAAAGGATATATGCCTTGTATCAAATGGTGGGAAAAAAAAAGGGTCGACCTCTTTATTGAAGTTTTAAATAAGTATTTTTTACATTATCCACTATTGGAATCCAAATTTCACCGTCGGGATACTATATGTGGAAACTTCAGCTTGTGTTGATATAATTACGAAAACTTGAGACAAAACATATGTGGTCCTGCATAGAGAATAATATCTCTTTGCAAATTAGAGATTGTCTTTTTGTTTGAGAGAACCTACTGGGACAATTATTGTCAATTTGACTAATTTTTATGGGTTCATTTGTCCTATCAATTTTTTGTTCCCGATCGTACCGACACGTGCATTACAGTCACTCCGCTGAGCTGGGGAAGTTCTCAATTTTCTTGTGAGACTACGCGTACGTAGATATGGCAACTTTTTGTAGAATTTCAACTACGCATACTATGGTTATACTATGCAGCTTCATTGCTTCATGAGTCTGATTAATGAGTTTAAGTGTATTGTTATGACCAACAAAATCATTAGATGAGTTATATCTAGAATTGTTCTGATGCCATAAATTATGCCAGTCAAGTTGCCTATATGTGTTATATATAGGCAACTTGATTATATGTGTTCCGATCAAAAAAAGAAAAGAAAAAGAGTTGCCTATATGTGTTATACAGCCAATTGAAAGTGCCATTAGAAACAATTTTTTTTCTTAATAAATAAAGATCCGTTGTAGCATGAAAGTATATTTTTATATGAAATTTACTCCGATATGATTTAATATGGAATTCATCGATGTGTTATGACTAGAGCGGCAAGTCCTGATCATTCTTTTTTCATGCTGTATGTGTCACATTAGTAATTTGAGTCATTTCTTAAAGAAATAGTTATGACTGAACTTAAATTTTTTTGGGTAACTATATAAACACTTAATTTTTTTTAATAACTATATCAACACAAATCAAAGCATTCATATGTAGTGTCCGAAGGTGGAATCTGCGCCTCTTTTTCTTTCCCCCTTCTCCTTCTCCTTCGATCTTCTTTTCCTTTACCTTCATCTTCATTTTCGTCTGCTACTTTCTTTCCAATAATCAGTGCCACTCACAAATCCATGTCGCCACCGCGACCGAGACCTCGGCAACCCAGAGGTCGCTCCTCACCGTGGCTAATGGTCGTCCACCATGGTCGCCACCGGGGATTACTGCCGCCGCCGCCGCCGCCACCGCCACCGCAGCGTGCTTCTCTCTCTCTAGAGCCGATCAATCCGGACTTTGTCTTGATTTCCGGCGGCATGCCAACGTTAAGCGCTCGTTTGTTGGGGCGGAGAGAGAGAGAGAGAGAGGCAACTGGGGTCGACGCTCGGTGATTGTGTGGCGGCGAGGAGGGGTCGTGGTGGCATCAGCAGGATCGCATATTAACACTTAAGTCCACATATTATCTTTTCATAATCTCTTCCAAATTCGGGCCCACTCATGAGAATTCAATTCACATATTATTCATTTTCTTATTTGATCAAAACTATTTATCTTGAACTGGAACTCCAGGACAAAAAATCAACCTACCCTTTCCAAGTTTTCGGCGGAAGAAACTCCAATTAAAGTACTCATTCCTTAGAGGGCTTCCACGAAATCATCCATGGTCACTCTGATATCCTTTTTCATCCGGAGGCCTCTTAGAACCGACTGCTATACACATGGCAAGCGATAGGGCACCTTGGACCAGCCATCCGATTTCTTCACAATTAAAGTGCCGTGTCCGAGCAGCTGCAAGCTAGAAATACAAGAGTTAAAATAACGGAGGTCGCCCTTGCTAGGATCTTGGCGAGGGCCACGACGGCCTCGCCTGTGGCTGGCAAGGCGTGACGGTGAGGTCGCATCCGAGTCAGGTTGAGGAAGACGTTCCGAGTTGATTGAAATCAACATCAGGAGCGCGCATCCCCTCCTTTCTGATCTGCGTCATGTGCTTGAGGAAGCACCGCACGTGAAGGCGTTTGTCGAAACTCGGCCTGTGGAAAAGAGAAAAAGGCTGGTCAATATCTTTTTGACGAGCATCCACCAGATTGAAATGTCTATAGAGCAAAACAATAAAATGTGAAACAACAACTTGCCATGAAATCGCTTCAACGTAACGAGCACTCTATTCCACAGTAAAATAGTAAAAGGTAAAATGACAATTTGTTTTGAAATCGCTTCAACGTAATGAACACTCTATTCCGCATTGGAGAGCAAAGAAAGATGAAATTACAACTTGTTGTGAAATCGCTTCAATGTAATGAAGATTTAATTCCACATTTACGATAAAGAAGAGCAAAACAATGAAATGTGAAATGACAACTCGTGTGAAATCGTTTCAACGTAATGAACACTCTATTCCACTTTTAAGAGTGAAGAGCAAAATAGTAAAAGGTGAAATGATAATTCCTTGTCGAATGGCTTCAACGCGATGAACACGTTTAAGGGCAAAACACTCAATCACATTTAATATAATATTCAACATTGCAGTCACATTTAATTAATACGGTAGTGAAGGTGAAGTAACCTTTGCTCTAGAAGAAGAAGATCTTCGGGTGCGTTTGGTTCAGCATTTTGAAAGCCTATTGGGAAAATGCAAAATAGTTTAGCCTAAAGGACTTTAGGCAAATGCAAAGGCCGTTTGGTAAACTATGCTTTGAGAAATATCTTCGAGAGAAATGCCATTTGCTAGAAAACACATTTGAAAAGCCCTTTAGGTGATTAATATTAGTTTTTTTTTTAATTTCATTTGTTTAAAATTGAAAAAAATAATGTATGCAACTTTTTAAATATAAATTTTGACAATAATACTAAATAAATCAAATACATATATAATTTTTTTTACAAAAAAAAGACTAAATCCTTCATCGGAATTTTATGATTTTTATTTGCTTGAAATTGAAAAAAAAAATAATGTATGCAACTTTTTAAATATAAATTTTGACAATAATGCTAAAAAAATCAAATATTTTGGCAAAGTTTTTTAATTTTTATTTTTTTAAAATTGAAAAAATAAGGTATGCAACTTTTTAAATATAAATTTGAAAATAATGCTAAAAAATCAAATATATATATATATATATATATATTTAAAAAGACCATACCCTTTGTAGGAATTTTTTAAATTTTTATTCGTTTAAAATTGAAAAAAATAATGTATGTAACTTTTAAATATAAATTTTGACAATAATGCTAAAAAAATCAAATATATAAATAATTTTTTTAAAAGACCAATATATATATATTTTTTGGCATTTATGTAAATTTGATTTTTTTAGCAGTATTTTGGCATTTAAAAAAATAATAACGATGACAAAATAAGAAATTTGAAAAATGAGTGATGATAATTTTGGAAAAAAAAAGTTTTAGCATTTGGCCAAATGTTGAAAGCTCAAAACTAGTCCCTAGCATATATGATTGTCAAACGGTCTAGCATTTCCCCAACGAGCTTTGGAAGCTGAAAGCCCCTTGGGTATGTTGAACCAAACATACCTTTCATCCATTGCATCTCCTTAGGATCCTCCATCTTAGTTACCGAAAAAATACAAACCCTAAAAAAGATTCTCACGCTAGCGATTTTTTACTTGCAACTTTAACTAGGTTAACTTGCTTAGATTTCTCTCCCCACCCCCAAGAAAAAAATTGCGTGCATCTAATATGCCATATAGGATTTGCATTAGACTACTTAAAGATTGTCGTGTGACAAATTTGAGCCCACTTTGTAGAATGAAATTCACATAATATGTTTTCTTATTTGATAAAAAATATGACGTTTTTATTTTTATGGAGTTCATTGATATGTAGAAATAGAGTGGCAAGTTGTGAGCATTCTTTTTATGTATGTATCACATTTGTAATTTGAGTCATTGCTTATATTTTTATGAGTGAACTCAGTTTGTTTTTTTTTTTTTTGGTAAGTATATCAACGCAAACCAAAGCATTTATACGTAGTGTCCGAAGGTGGAAGCTGTGCCTCTTTTTCTTTCCTCCTCCTCCTTCGATCTTCTTTTCCTTTCCCTTTATCTTCCTTTTCATCTGCTACCTCCTCTATAATCATCTGTTACTTTTCCTATAATCAGTGCCACTCACCTAAACATGTCGCCCTGCCCCCGCGCCTGTGACCTTGGCAACCCAGAGGTTGCTCTTCACCGTGGCTAATGGTCGCCCACCATGAGCTTTTACCTTTTCGGGATTGCCGCCGCTGCCACCACCACCACGGTGCATCTGTCTCTCGTTTTTTCTCATCCCCGTTTCTATTTCTCTCTGGAGTACTCATCAAGATCAGGCCAGACTTTGCCTTGACTACTGGCAGCATGTCAATGTCGACCAAGCGCTTGTTTGATGGGGCAGAGAGAGAGAGAGACGACTGTGTTTGAGGCTTGGTGATGTGTGGCGGCGAGGAGGGGTCGTGGCAGCAGCTGCAAGATTGTGTATTGTGATGGCAACGAGGTCGGGCGATGAAGCGGCTAAGCAGCAGTTGCTAAGCGAGCTTCTTTGTGCAAGAACGAAGTGAGAGAATAGGGAGAGGAGAGGAGGGAAAGAGAAGCAAAGGAACTTTCCATGTCAACGAGTTTCAAAGGTGCCGTGTATATTCCGCCATGAAAATCGAAGAGGCACGTACGAACGTCTCCTCTAATGGTCTTCAAGAACTTCAACACTCATCTCACATTGACAAAATTTTCAAATGTTCAGAAGATCAGTCCAAGGGTTTCGTCCATGCTTCCTCGGCAGATATCATACTATGCCCAAATGCACGCATCATCTTGATGAACAAACTACCAGAAATGCAGAACGCAAAAGGGGACGCCTTCGTTACCTGACTGTAGATCCGTCTAAAACCAGGAAAAATTTAAGGTGCACTGGATTCACGCAAGCTCAAGAACATTACGGTGTTTTATTTTTTAGATCTCACATGAGACCCACATGATCTAACTCCTATAATACGCTGAATTCACACGAATTGAATATATTTTGGGAAAAAGAAACCCAATTGCATATATATGTACGTTGCTTTGCATGGAAGAGGAGACATGCAAGCATGAAAGTTAGGGACTAGGCAATGAATTTAATGCTCTAAAACAAAAACTACAAGAGAAATTCCACCACAAAAACAGAGAAAGAAAGGAAGACAATTAAATTAAAACCTAAACAATCATCTAAAATTCTACCCTTTCAGCAACTTACACCCAATATTTCTAGGCTTCCGGCCCATATTATTTCCTCCACATAATTACGTACACAGCATTGAGACGACATAAAATCAATCGGACAATATGCCCAAAGGAAACATAGACAAACACATCCGCCACCCCCCCCCCCCCTCCCCCCCCACCTCAAAGATAATAAATTAGGGTTTATTTATAACCCCGAAAAATTAAAATTATTGAAAAAGAAGAAAAGAGCGAGGCGACCCATCATTTATAACTCAGAAGGAACATGGGGAGAAATAGCCAGCAAAACGCGACATAATTTATCCATATTCATTTAACCAAATAATAATTTATCAGAGGTCATTCTGTTTTCGCTTCGTATGTTTTTCTCCCCTAGCCAGTGAACCTCCTGCAACGCGTGATGGCGCTGCACCCGCGCTTGTAAGGGTTGGCCCTCTTCATCCTGGAGCAGTTGTAGTACGAGTGGCCACGGCGGCTGCACGGGACCGAGTTCTTCTTCAGCGCCCTGTAGCTGATGTACCGCCGGTTCGCCGCCAGCAGACGCCGGTTGATCTCGGAGTCCATCTCGGGCTCGAGGTCCAACCCGTCACACTCACCCAGTGCGGGGTGGCGCACGAGGCCAATCCTCGTGTGGTCCTGGGGGAAGCACTCAGCGAGGGCGGCCATGGCCAGGAAGAGGCAGACCAGCCAGAGCCTAAACTCCATCTTCTCCGCCGTGCGAAGAAAAAGAAAAAGATTCAAGATCACAAATGCAGAGAGAGAGATATCAGATCAGTGAAGAGAAGAGAAGGGAGGGTTGGTCGGTCGATTGCAGGGTCTCTTTTCCTTCTCCTTTTCAGAGGAGGGAAGAGAGGGAGAGAGAGAGTCTGGTTTCTTGAATGTTCAAGAGAGAGATGGTGAGCTTGGAGGGAAAAACCATGGGTGCTTATCTTGTGAGCTTACGTGATTTAGGGTTGGCCTTCCGTTTCTCCATGTTTTTCTGAATCGAGAGAGGGCAGAGGGGAAAATTGTTACTTGTCGACTGTTTTTTTCCTAAACGGCTAATATCTAAATTTGCATGGCCTGGAAACCACTTTGACCTCCATGCCCGACGTCCGATCTCTCTCCTCTGCAACGAAAGCTTTCGTACCATGCACCACAAGACATCATGCGCCAGACGTACGCGCAGTCGATCGCTTTCCGTACGTGAGATGGTTTCTAGAAATAGAATGCGCAGGCTTTCGGACGTACCCCATTAGACTTTTGTCCAAGTAAGCTATATAAACTAGGAAATCTTCTAGAAAAAATTACAGGGTCACGTGGAATTCTGTTTGTCGTAGTTTCAAAGTAGGTAATGATGTGAAATTTGTCACATCATTTGATACAAGGGTTTTAGTAAGATACTTTTGTAAATCTAGCATTTCTTTTGCTCGCTTAATGTAGATTTATACTTCTCATGCGCCGAAGTTAATTTTAATTTTTTTCGAAAAAGAGCTCCATTCATTATCCATAATAAAAAATTGAGAGATACATCAAATGAACTTCAGAATATATTTAATCCCAAATAATTGGGGGTGGGATAGAGATCCAATCAGAGGAGAGGGTATTTTGGATTTGGACTTTGATAACCCAATCCGTAACCTTATTTTGGATCTGCAAGTGATGGGCCATTTGAAGGCCTTGAATATTGATAAAGAATTGGTGGCATTTCCTAGTATTGACATTTAAATTTTGACATCCATTCATTAATTCATTACATAAAATATTAGGGATCGCCCTCGATTTCTAAACAAAAATATTAATTGCATATAAATATTATAAGCATTTCCATTAATAGTTGCAGTCATCGGACTGGCGGATGGATTTTGAGTGAAAGGTTCTGTCAGTCAACGGTTTTAAGTTGGACTGACCTCACAAGAGCATGGGATTTAGGCTACGCTTTCTATAGTTTTCTCCTTAAATCACAGTGGCCAAAGTTCACATATTATTGAAGAAATATTGCATTATATTTGTTGAGAGATACGTGAGAAAAGGGAGGGAGAGAATGAAAAGGAGCTCATGGCCAAGCCTTGGCGGAGACGCCCCTCTTGTGGTGCTGCCACTGTCGACGTGAGTCGAGCCCTACTTCCGGCTTCGCTGTGGCACCCGATGTTGCCCATTCTCTATCTTCGTTGCCGTCGACACTGAGTTGCTGTTGCTTGAGCCGAACCACGACGACGAGTTGTTGTCTCTATCTGCCCTGTGTTGCTGAGCCCGACGTGAGTGATGACGAGTGCTACTCCCGCCACAAACCTGTCGTTTGCACTGACCCGGGACGACTTGCCATGGCACTACCTGTTATGCTTGACGGCCCAATGCCAAGCTGCTACTCCATCAACCAGATCTAGGGCTATCGGTTTGAAAGATTGATTTAGAATCTTATCTTTAGAAATTGGAAGATTTAAGGTGCGTTTAGTTCAACACTTCTAAGGGGCTTTTAACCGCCAAGCCATTTGGAAAAATACTAGATTGTTTGACATCTATTTTAAAAGAGCTTTCACTTTAAAGTCAGTATTGAGAAGGCTGAAAGCTCAATATTAATAGGGACTAATTTTGAGCTTTCAGCATTTTGTTAAATGCTAAAACTCATCTTTTTTTCAAAACTACCATTGTCAATTTTTCAAAATTCCAATTTTGTCCTTCATTAGTTTTTTTTTTTAAAAATAAAAATAAAAAATGACCAAACTTTTCGCTGGACCAGTGAAAGGGCTACGATTGCTGATGAGCCAGATCTGGCGCTGGCGACCATCGGTCGCCTAACATCGGGCGACCTTTGGCGAGGGTTGTGTGACCCAGGCGGCGTGCAACCTAGGTGACTACCGCCTGGGTCTCGCGGCCTTAGGTGGCCCTCACCTAAGTGTTGCGAGGGTCGCGTGACGTCGGCTGTTGATCAAGTGACCCTCGCAACACCCAAGCGGTGGTCGCCTGGGTTGCATGAACCTTGCCGAGGGTCGCTCGACATTGGGCAACCTCGACCGACAATCGCAGGCGCCAAATCTGGATTGTCGGTGGCTGTAGCCCTTCGCCAATTCGACAAAGGGTTTGGTCATTTTTCAATTACAAAAGTTTTTTGCCAAACACACATTCAACTCAAAGTTCATTTGTAAAGAGGTTTTAACCAAATACAATTTGCATTTCCCCAAATGGCTTTTACTTCAGCATTTACATTACACTTAAAGTCCATTTGTAAAGCTGGACCAAACGCAATCTTAGAATCCTATCTTTAGAAGTTTGAAAGTTTTCAATTTTATGTATTTTTTTTCTTGTAAGTAAATCTTCTAGAATGTACTTGTGGGTATATAAATGGTACCTACATTTAATGGAAACATATAATAATATCTATTTCAACATGTTATTAGAGCCATCTAAGGCCATTGCCCCTTTTCAACCCTACCTTTATGCCCCCTTTTTCCCCTTCCAAGGGTGGTCAGCATGGCTCTAGATCTTGCCGCCGCCACCATCATAACTTCCATTACAAACCCCTTTTCTACACTTCCTCCATTCGGATATGCTCACCACTTCCTTTCTCTATAACTCATAGCATCCAATTACTTGCTATGGAAGGCACAAGTTATCCAGTTTCTCAAGAGACAAAACCTTTACGGTCATGTTGATGGAACCACAACTTGTCCCTCTAATGTAGCCCAAGCAGCTCTCTGGCGACAATAGGCTGCTCCATTATGAATCTTCTAATTATGTCCCTCTCAAAATCGATTTAGCTCTAATTATTGGTGAACCAACTAGTGAAGTCATATGAGATGCTCTCAATGCCTCATTTGGCTCAGCTTCCGCTATGCATATGCTCTATCTTCATCTCAGTCTTCAACGTTTGCAACAAAAATAGGACAAATTAGTTATTGGTTTCCTCCAGTGTGCTAAATTCATTGCTGATGAGATGGGTGTTGCAGGTAGGCCTCTTGGATTGGAGGCGTGGTCTTTGATATGATCTCCAAGACACTATTCCTACATTACTTGGTCGTTTTGATCTATTCTCGTTTACTGACCTGCAAAGTCTCCTCCTTAGTCATGAGAGCATTAAGGCCTCCTAAAAGTTGCAAATCTCCAAGCCTTCCTCTCAAGCTAATTCTACTGTAGCCAACTCTGCTCAACGAAATGCCTCCACCCTTCCTAGTTCCTCTTTCTCTAGCCATGGTCAATCTAGAGGTTGTTGGGGTCAAGATGGTTGCTTTGTCCGTGGTCATGGTGCCCGTGGTTTTCAACAAGGTCATTTACAGTGTTCCATTTGTCAATGTAAAAATCACACTATTGCCACATGTTACTACCGCCCTCTAGGTATGCCTTATCACCCACCACCTACACATACCCCATCTTCTACTTCATCTTATCAATCCTCTTACTCTCCTAGTGCCAATCTAACCCATGCCCTTCCCCCTCTTTTACCTACTCCTACCAACACTCTACCTTGGTAGCCCAACATGGGTGTCTCCTACCATGTCATGCTTGATATACAATCCCTCTCTGTCTACGAAGCTTATAATGGATTGGAACAATCACACGTTAGAAATGGTAAGGGTCTCAAAGTCACTAATATTGGTACTTCTTCTATTCCCTCCTCCATTTCAAATCTTTTTTTTTTTTTTTAAATGATGTTCTTCATGTCCTTGATATTTTGAGGTGTTTACTTTCAGTTCAAAAATTTGCATTTGACAACAATGTCTTCTTTGAATTCTATCGTACCCACTCTTTTGTTAAGGATCTAGTGACCAAGGCGGTTCTTCTTTCCGGCTCGAGTAAAGTTGGTCTTTACACCATACTGCAACAACCTTCAATGCTCATTGCCATTATTGCGGAATGGACTTCCATAGATGGATGGCATCAATGTCTTGGCCATCCCTACCATGTCAGTCAACATCGTTGAGTCAGTTGTATATAGCCTATCAATTAAGCAAGGCTAATTGTCAATCTTTAGAATTATCTCCAACTCGTAGTTTGTTTTCGTCAAATTTAATTTATAGTGATGTTTGGGGTCCTTTTTATTTGGTTTCAACTGATAGTCATCGTTATTTCACTATTTTTGTTGATGATTGCACCAAATATTTTGGTTTTATCCTCTTAAAGCAAAGTTAAATGTTTACTATGTTATTCTTACTTTCCAAGCTCTTGTCGAATGTGAGAGGAACGCGCAATCTAAGTTTGAAGGTACTGTAAAAAGTTCTCTCTCTACCTCATTTGGAGCTCTCCTCTACCGACCATGTAGCTATGGCAGCCCCCATTCTCACCTCTTCAAACCCTAATCCCCCACCATATTCTAGCCCTCATTCCCATAAAAAAACAGCTATTCAGTCATTTGACCCAATTCATTTCACAATTTTTCTCCACTGTGCCATTCATTTCCCATAAACCTAGTATCAACCTCTCGAGTATGAGTGTGCGTGAGTGGTGTCCTTCTTGAGGGATCTTCACCTTCCACTTCAGCGAGCCCTTCATCTCGCATCCCTAGTGTATCTCTCCCTGTTCGGAAGATTAGAACAAGGCTTAAGTCAGCAAACCCTAGAAGTTGATCCCAACGACCATGGCAGGGGAAGAAGAAGCAGTGGGTCGTCTTGCCAATCTCTGCAATAAATTGGGTAAGCTGATGTATGAGAATGATATGACAATCTTAGATGAGGAAATTTCGGGAGAAAAAAAATACAAGAATGCCGTTTCTCCCTTGTGGGGAAACTATACAAGAACCCTAATGTTAATTTTCAAGCACTTACAACAGTAATGAAAAAGGCCTGGAAAATTGAGAATGTGGAAGTTAAACCTTTAGAAAATGGGAAAATCAGCTTTATCTTTAGAAATGAAGGGGACAAAAATCGAGTACTCGAGGGAGGTCCTTGGTCTTTCTCTAACCATTTACTGCTGTTGAGAACTTGGGAGCCGGATACCCCTCCACATTGTTATGAATTTAAAACCTGTGCCTTTTGGATTAGAATCTTCGGCCTTCCTTTGGAATGGAATTCGGAGCGCATGATAAAGAAAATAGCAAGTTCAATGGGGAAAGTGCTGGAGGTTAAAACAAATGCTAGAGGCCCTGCTTTTCAGAGAATTGGGAAAGCAAGAGTGGAGATGGATGTCGAGGCTGAATTGAGGGTGGGACAATTGATGAGTCATGGGGATAAAAAAGTCTGGTTGGACTTTAAATATGAACGATTGCCTTTTTTCTATTACTCTTGTGGCAAAATTGGGCATTATGCTAACTATTGTCCAGACATACCTTATGAGGAGGAAAAATTCACAACTGAGCTGGGAGGATGTTTTGGAAGCTGGATGAAAGCAGAAGCTTCTGAGCACAGCCCATTCTGGAAGGTGTTCTACCATGAAGTGTCATTTGCATCAATTATAGAAGAGGTTGTTCTTGAAACTCTTGAACAACAAAGACAAACTGAAGTTATGGAAGTTGGTCAGCCTATTATTCCCACTATCAATCAGAATTTACAGTAGGGAGGACCTAACCACAGCATCACAAATGAGGTGACTATGCACGACTCAGGGAAAAAAATACTTATGCTCACTGGTCCGAAGAATGTACACAATACAACTTTCTAGCCAGCAACTACCACTGATAGTAATAGAAAGAAAAACCTCTCCCAACACAAAACCCACTCTTTCAAGAAACAAAGAAAAAGTAGTGCACAAATGACAACTACTCTGGCTCAAAGAGTGCTGGATGAGATTCAACTTATGGAAACTCCTATTCAGATGACTGAAGAAGTGACAGCATGGGCTTTGGTGGCTAGCTCTAATAAGCCACCAAATGAACCATGAATATATTAAGTTGGAACTATCAAGGGTTGGGCACACCTTAGACAGTTCGAGAATTGAGAGCCGTTACGGCTCAATTCAGGCCCTCGATGGTTTTTCTAATGGAAACAAAAAACAAGACTGAAGTTGTGCAGATAGTGAGGAGAAGACTTCAATTTCAGAACTGTTTAGTAGTTGATCCAGTGGGTACGGCGGACGGTTTAACTCTTATGTGGGATGATCAGATTATAGTGGAAATTGACTTAATGACTGACAGCTTTGTCAACTTGAAATGTGAAGAGGGGGTCATGGGTAAAAAAATGAGAATTACCTTTGTTCATGCGCCATATACATACTCAAAGAGGTTACAACTTTAGGACAACTTGCAACTATAAGCTACTACCCTGGGTGTGCTTTGGAGACTTTAATGAAGTTCGTTTTTATTGGGAAAAAGTGGGGAAGAGGATTACTGAAAATTTCAGAATGATTGCGTTTCGGGATTGCTTGGATGCATGCTCTTTAATGGACATTGACAGTAAGGGATGTGCCTTTACTTGGGCCAATAACAGGGAAGGGGAAGAATATGTGAAAGAGCGACTAAATAGAGTAGTGAGTGCCATTCAATGGAGGCTGATGTACCCTGAAGCCGAAGCTTTTGCTCTTCTAGCAGTAGGCTCAGACCATAGTCCTATTATCCTGTCTCTTAAATCGACTCAAATTAGAAGGAAAATAATATTCAGATTTGAGGCTTTTTAGCTTAATAGTGCCAAATGTAGGGAAGTGGTGTTAGAGTCATGGAAATCTACAAATCAGCACCATACCAAATTAGAAGGTAAACTTCAGGATGTTCAAAAAGCACTAACTAAGTGGAGTAAACAGAAATTTGTGAATGACAAGAAGAAAATCAGTCAATTAAAGCAGGGACTAGAGTACTTTACAAATAATGTTTCTGATGTTTTTAACAAGGCACTCTTTAAAAAGTTACAAAGTGAAATAGACGAGCTTGGAAGGCAAGAGGAGATGTACTGGGGGTTAAGATTAAGAATTAATTAGTTGAAATAGGGAGACCAGAACACCAAATACTTTCATACGACGACCATACAAAGAAGACAGAGAAATAGAATTTCTATGTTACAAACCACATAAAATACATGGCTGGTTGAGCAAAATTAGTTGAGAGAACATACTGTGCAATTCTTCAGGGAGTTATATCAGTCCAATGGACCCCGAAATTTTGAGCCAGTGATAGACCAAATACTTGTAAGAGTAACTGATGACATGAACAGACAATTACTTGATGAAGTTACTATAGATAAAGTCATAGAAGCTGCATTTCAGCTAGGAGCCACAAAAGCCCCCCGCCCAGATGGTTTTAATGGCCTATTCTATCATAATCACTGGGAAGAAATCAAATGGGATGTATTCAAGGAGGTGGAGGAATTTTTGGCCACTGCATCTTTATCACCAGCACTGAATAAAACAAACATCTCCCTTATTCAGAAGGTCCCACACCCTGAGAGATTGGACCAGTATCGTCCAATTAGTTTATGCAATTTTGGATATAAGATTATCTCCAAAGTGCTAGCAAATCGACTCAAACCCCTTATAACAGAAATTATAGCACTAGAACAGAGTGCCTTTGTGGGTGGGAGGCAAATCCAAGATAATATCTTCATTGTCCAGGAAGTATTGCATCAAATTAGAATCAGAAACAGAAAGAAGAAGTTTCAAGCGGTTATGAAATTAGACATGAAGAAGGCATATGATCGAGTGGAGTGAGACTTTTTGGAGGCGTGCCTCCTAAAAACTGGTTTTGATGAGAAATGGGTGAAATTGGTGATGCAATGTGTTACTACGGTCACATTCAATGTCAAATTTAATGGCGAACCCCTACAATACTTTCAACCTTCAAGAGGACTCAGGCAGGGGGATCCCTTATCTCCGTATCTTTTTATTATTGTGGCAAATGTTTTATCCTCCTTGATGAAGCAAGCTGAAGATAATGGTAGCATTATAGGAATCAAGCTAACTAGAAATTGCCCTACACTTTCTCACTTATTATTTGCCGATGATTCAATCTTTTTTATGAATGGTACCATTTTAGAATGTCAGAACCTGGCTATGATTCTGAATCAATATTGTCTAGCTGCTGGACAAGAGATTAATTTGAACAAATCGAGCATATTTTTCAGCAAGGGCTGCCCTCAAACATTGAAAGATAATATGGCTAGGGAATTGAGGGTTCCTATTATTGATAAAACCGACAAATATCTGGGTATTCCCTCGGACTGGGGAGAGTCGAAAAAACAAATGTTTGCATGGATCCTAGGAGAATCAGTTCAAAATTAGAAAGCTGGAAGGAGAAGCTGCTCTCTAGAGCTGGAAAAGAAGCCTTGCTGAAAATAGTGATTCAAGCACTACCTCAATATGCTATGTCAGTATTTAAAATCCCAGTATCTATTTACAAGGCTATTGAACAGAAAATTGCTTCATTTTGATGAAAAACTAATGAAAAGAAAGAATGCATTCATTGGGAGAGATGGGATATATTGAAGATCAGGAAAGATTGAGGTGGTATGGGTTTTAGAGATCTTCTCTCTTTTAATAGAGCGATGTTAGGAAAGCATGCATGGCGACTAGTACAACAACCATATTCTCTTTGGGGCAGATTATTCAAGGGGTTATACTATCCCTACATGGATTTTTGGCATGCAGCAAAGGGCATTCGACCTACATGGGGATGGAGAAACCTGGTCCTAGGGAGGGATTCTATAGCACCCAAAATCATGTGGAAAGTGGGAGATGGAACAAAGATTAAAATCAAGGAGGATAAATGGCTGCATAGAGGTATTATTAAGGGTCCAATGCATGTTAATAAACCTTCTCTAGTCTTAGAAATTATAGACAAAGAGCAAGGGAGATGGGATGAAATTAATATAACAGCACACTTTGATGAACAATTAGCTGAAGAAATTCTGACTATCCCTATCAAGCCACAAACAGAAACATATCAACTTGTATGGACTGGCACACGGGCAGGCAAATATACAATGAAGAGTGCATATAACTACATCGAGGAGGACAAAGCACAATTTCAAGAGAATCATGCAACAACTTCTTTTCAACCTCCCCCCTCACTCTGGAAAGACATATGGAATCTGCACACCCCGCCCAAGATTAATTTTTTTTTGTCAAGGCAGGGGAATAGAGAATTGGGTAAGGAGCAACAACCTAAGACTCAAAGGCAGGAACAAAGAGTAGATGATGGTCTGCGAAATAGGGTAGATGAGTTGAGAGATAACATGAGATCAAGCTTGTGCGGTGAGCTGAGCCCAGGTAGTAGAGTGGTGTCAGGCACAGGAGGGGAAGACAGCAGAGCATGACGATGAGATGAGCACCCTTGGCCCAGCACCTCTAACCCTCGACTTAGTAGTGCATCCGGGTGTGAAACAGAGGAATTAAGGACCAGTAGGCAGAATGGTGAGCTGCAAACTCGAACCCGACAGGAGGAAGCCGAAGAGAGCGATCGATCCCTTCACAGATCTGAAACCTGACGAATTGCATGCTGGAGGACCCACGAAGCTGGTGGATTTGAAACTCGAGAAATCGACCCCTCTCAACTCAACAACGATTTTTGTCGAATTATTGGTGAAGCAGAGAGTGAAGTAGATAAAGCACTGACCTGTGGGCTGAACGGAGACCAGCAAACCCGAACTCGACCAGATGAAGCCGAAAAGGATGGTTGATCCGAAAGGAAAGCAAGTGCGATTAACGGAAAGTGGCGCCTTAGACTGAGAGATGAGCCGAAACGGAGCCATAGAGGGCCGAAAATGGAGGGATGCATTGGTGCAGGGGGCAGAGTAAGCAGCTTTGAAACCCGACAAGTTGCTCATGGGAAAACCCTCGATGTCGACAGATCTACAACTCGGGCAACAAAAATCTCTCAGACATAGATTCCACCGCCAAAAAGAGCCTTGAACAATCAACATGGACGGAACATTCTTACCTGGTTCGCTGGAGAGTTTTGTTGCCTATATATGCCATGATTCGGAGGGGATGATGGTGGGCGGAGATGCTAAAGCAATCAGAGCCTCCTCCACTTTAGGAAGCCCTCAATTTTTTCTACCCTAAAAGACACGAAGTACTTCTCTTTGAGTCAGATAGTTCACAACTTGTTAAAGCAATGACTAGTTCAGAGCAGTTAAGTTGGGAAGTTCAACCTATTGTTAGCAAATGCAAGGAAAAAATGTAGACCTTTTCACATGTTCAGAAAGCTCATTGCTCTAGAGAGGCCAATTGTGCTACAGATTGGATAGCTAAAGCCCATAGGAACAACTACTTATTTCTGAATTAGATTTTATCACCTCCACAAACTTTATGGGACATTTTGTGTAATGACGCCCCTTTATCGGGCGTATAATCTTTGATTACATAATGAAATGCTTTAGCTTCTAACCAAAGAAAAAAAAAGCTCTTGTCGAATGCCACTTTTCACAAAAAATAAAAGCCGTTCAAACAGACTGTGGTAGGGAATCTCGTGTCCTCCTCTCCCCTCCCTTTTCTCAAAAATTGATATTGCTTGCCACATTTTCGCCTCTTATACCCATGAACAACAAGGGGCGGTTGAGCATCATCTTAGTTGAAACCAATTTAACATTATTAGCTCCTGGCTCTGTCCCTCATCAATATTGGCACTACGCATTTAAAACGACCGTCCACCTCACAATCGAACACCGTCTAAGGTCAATAATTGTGTTTCCCCTTTTCAAATGGTTTACAATCATCCTCCACATTTTTCCTTTTTAAAAATCTTTGGGTGTCAATGTTTCAAATATCTACGTCCTTATAATGCCTATAAGATGGAATTCCACTTTGCTCCTCGTATTTTCTCGGGATATAGTCTCTCTCGCACAAGGTACTGCTGCCTTGACCCTGTCACTAATTATTTATACATTGGTTGACATGTTCGTTTCGATGAAACATGTTTTCCCTTTGCAACTCCTTCCATTCTCGGCCATCACTTCATTCATCACTTCCTACACCTATCTTGGTATTGTGGGCTTCGGCTCCTATTAGCATTCCTCCTCCTACCAATATAGTGAGATTACATACTCCTCCATTGGCACCCTTAGTGTCATCTACTACCGATTGATTCATCCATCTTCCCCGCCTTAAGAACCAAGCACCTCCATAAGCTTTATCATTCCTCCTCATCATCCTCTCCACCACCATTGCCGCCGCCCCCACCTAGGCCAACACGCACCCACACCATGCAGTTTTACTCTCATCCTCCTCAAATTAATACAGCCACCCACCCTCCATCGAACCAACCTCATTCACTAAGCCAACAAAATCCTTGAGTGGCATGTAGTCATAATTAATGAAATCGATGCCTTCTTAAATAATTAAAAATGGTTTTTGGTCCCTCGCAATTCCTCCATGTACCTTGTTGGGTGTAAGTGGGTTTACAAAGTTACACATAAAACGAATGGTAGTCTTGAGCGCTATAAAGCTCGCTTGCTCGCCAAAGGTTTCATTAGCAACAACGCTTGGATTATACGGAAGCTTTCAGTCTAGTTGTGAAAATTACCACTGTTCGCTCCATTTTATCTCTTACTATCTCTCAAGGTGGCAAGGGCGACAATTAGATGTGCACAATGCTTTCCTACATGGGCTTCTTTCTAAAGAGGTGTACATGGAGCAGCCCCTGGGTTTGAGGACCTAACTTGTCGTGACTATGTTTGCAAGTTGCATTGTTCTCTATATGGTCTTAAAGAGCTTCAATAGCCTGGTTTCAACGACTTTCATAGTTTTTGCTTCATTAAGGATTCTCAGCGTCACAAACATATCCCTCATTATTTATCTATCGGAAGGCACTGATGTCATTTATTTTTTGATTTATGTTGATGAAACTCTGGTTATAGGTAATGCATCTTCTACTATCAGTGCAATTTTTCATAAATTATTTGCAGAGTTCTCAATTAAAGATCTCAATTTGCTCCACTTTTTCCTTGGGATAGAGGCCGTCTCTCACTCTACGGGCTAGTTCTCTCCCAAGGATGTTATATTGATGATCTTCTCACTGGGTTGGCATGTCTGAGTGCAAGCCTATCCAAATTACTATGGCCAATGACTACAAAACCATCTGAGAAAGGGGCTGCTCTAATGTCTAGTCCTACTTTATATCATTATGTAGTTGTTGTCCTCCAATATGCGACATTGACACAACTAGGTCTCTCCTTTGCTATTAATAAAGCTTGTCAATTCATGCATACACCGGCTAAAGATTGCTAGCAAATGGTGAAACACATCTTGTGCTATCTTAAACATAGAGGGTCATATGGTTTGCTTCTTTCTCAATCCAATGATACTCGCTTGCAAGGCTCTTCTGATGCAGATTGGGGTGGTAGCTCTGATGACATGAAGTCAATCAGAGGCTATGCGGTTCTTGGTTCTAACTTGATATCTAGGAGTTCCAATAAACAACGAACCGTAGAGCATTCTTCCACAGAGTATGAGTATAAAGCTCTTGCCGATGCTATAGCCGAACTCATTTGGCTTGAGTCACTCTTTCAAGATCTTGGGTTCCCTCTTCAAGGTCCCCCCATCGTTTGGTGCGATAATATTGGTGCCACTTATCTATCTGCAAATCCGGTTTTCCATGCTTGTACCTAAGATATTAAAATTAACTTCCACTTTGTCTGTGATTGTGTCGCCCAACGATAGTTCAGTGTGTAGTTTATCTCCACAGCTCACTAACTCACTGATACTTTCACCAAAGCTCTTCCTAAAGCATGTTTTGCCTTTTTACGAGTCAAGCTGAAGGTTTGCCATCTCAACTCTTCCACTTGAGGGGGGTGTATCACGCAAATATAGGACACTATCATATTTGGAAGATTGATTTAGAATCTTATCTTTAGAAGTTAGAAAGTTTACAATTTTATGTATTTCTTTTCTTGCAAGTAAATCTTCTAGAATGTATTCTTAATATATAATACCCACCTACGTTTAATGGAAACATACAAATTTTTTTATTTCAACATGCCCCATCCCGCGACGGCTTGAGTCAACATTGACGATTTTGCTGTGCTCTGAAGCCATTAAGCGCCGCCCACTGCACCCGAGCTTCTGACTTGCACCTCTTGTAGCGTTTATAATGCTACGCTTCATCTTGCATGGCTCCGGTTGACACGTCACCGAACCCGGGACAAATTCCTTGAATTCTTTGGTGATTCATTCGTTAATCCACGAAGGACTGCGACTTCGTATGGACTCCAGCAACGTCCAGCAAATTCACGAGTGTCCTTGTAGTGAAGTCTTAGTGGGTTCCCGATCATCCCAAAGTCAAGTGTCGGTCCAGTCCACGTTTATACTTTTCTGCAGATTTACTGACATCAAGCGTGCGACACATTTTGGGCATGTACTTTGTAAAGGACAGGCACCCCACCGTGGAGTCCACCCTGCCGTCATACCACCGTGATCCCCGGACGAGTCAAGCCCGCTGAGTCGACGGCCAACCTTGGCCGCCAGCCACCCGCCATCGATGCTCACGTCACTGATCGGTGGCCATCCCCATTGCGATTCCCATGATCCATCATTTGTCCGAATTCAGATTATCGTGAATAAAATAAGAATCTCAATCAATTTGATTTTTCGTATGTCTCGTTGCCTAATTCATAACATTGCGGTCTTGTTTGAATATTAAGTTGATATTGTCATTTATAAAAGAAATCTCTTGAATCCCTGTGAATTAGAAAATTTTCCTAATTTCACAATGTGTCATAATCATCAATCCGATCTCCTGCTTGATATATGATTCACGATTGCATAGAAAATCATTAATCTGATCTCATGCTCAAGATACTATTCGTGATTGCATGAAAAAATAACCTTGCCCAAGATATTATTCGTCAATTTATTTCTGAAATTAGATAGATATCAATAATATCTCACGTAATTTGATGTCGTCTTTGATGTGGGGTTTGATCTCTTTCTATCTTGGTTTGATTTTAATTAGATACAATTATAGTAGTTTTTTTTTAGGATAGATTGCATATTTATTTTGGTTATTTTATAATTCCAGATTTAATGAAATACCAAAAATATCTTTTTAAAATAAATTGGATTTTCTTTTCTAGGATAGTTTGCATGTTTAAATGTTAGGCTTTATTAATTTCGAATTTCAGTTAAAAAGAAAACACAAAAAAATCATGCTCATCTCATAGAATTAGTTCACATGTTGTTAAGAAATTGACAAATGTTTAGCAATCATTTAAATTAAAGTGCGTGACATGTTAGAATTGTTGCATTAATTTTTGCTTGTCATTAGATTAGATCATTTAATTAATGCCGCGTGATCATTTTAGTTAGGCATTTTTGTAAATCATTGCACGTAGATTAGGTTTCACCTAAAAAGTGAAAATCCTAATTTTTTTTAGTAATTGTGTGTTAATTAGAAATCATATCTAGGTTATTGATATAATTTTCTAACTAACATTACGGATACTTTGAATACTTTGAGGTGAGCATTTCTTTCTTGTGCTCGCAATTCATTTAACGCTTTGATTATTGAGTATTAAATAATTGTTGCACATCCACATGATCACCTTACATGTTAAGAGTAAAATAAAATGAATTCAAGATGCCTGTTAAACATTTTTTTTTTTCAAAAAAAGAATGGCATTGAAAGAGTACTAGACAAATCTAGTGTACTTGAGTTCTCGTACCCAAAATCTTTGGATCGTATGTGTAAAATAATTCACCTGTTATTTTACGTAAGTATTTAATTGACCTACCACAAATTGATTAGTGGCGACTTCATATTGAAAATGATTTGCATGTTAAAAATATGAACCCTAAGTTGTGAATTGATATGAGTTTGAGAGGGTCCGAATTAAGTTTAGGTTTAATAATCCATTAACTGAACCCTTAGGTGATCCAACCATCTTTAGGGAGGTCACGACACTTTGTAAGTATGTGGACACCCTAGGTTAGTTGATCTGCTCCTTGACGTTGATTTACAAGAGTTGAACAGTGAGACTTGACCATCGCTCTTGCTTATCCACGGGAGGACATCCATTTCGCCGCTTGGAGGAGTGCTAGGGTTTCGATGTGAAGAGCTGATCGAACCTGAACGGAGCTCGCTTTACCGTCAACGAGGCTCGTCGTGGAGTCTCGGCACACCCACCATTAGTGGCAATAGTTTAGATCTTCAGCCCCGCAAATCAATTTCGTTGCTATTTGCCAACCCTTTTGCCACGATTTTGATTTTTGTGGCAAAAGAGTACTATTCGTGGCAAAAGAGTACTATTTCTCTTTGATTTTCCTTTTGGCAAAATTTTCATAGCTAAAATGTCAATTTTCTTATAGAAGCCATTAGTGCAACGACTCTTTTTGAGCACCATCATGAAATTCCCACATCCTTTATGGTCTTGTAACTAAATAAAAGTATACAAGATGGTTAACAACATGGAGATACTTATCAAGAGAGTGGACCATAGAGATGCCCCTTGTACGATTGCTTTGAGTATTGGTCCAATGAAAAGACCTAAAATTTAGATGCGTGATACCCTGGATTAACTCACTCGAGGTTTTATCTGCTTTTGCCTATCCCAAGCCTCATGATTTTGTCCTTTGACATATAGACTAGCACTTTCTCAAGAGGTTACCCATCCTGATAGTGCTCTAGCCTAGTTCGCTTAACAAAGCTTGTCGTTATGTCAAAAGGTGCCTCCATAAGTTAATTCAAGTTTTTGCATATACATTTTGGAATTTCTCTTCCCTTGTTTGGTGCATAGTTCAATACATTTCTACCCCCTTCACCATTTTAAAAGCAATCAAGAGTCACTCCTTGTCCAGGCTCTCTATCCAAGACGACCACTCCCCACACTCGTCGGATCGGATCGTTACAAGATGTTTCTAATGCACATTAATCTATTATTTTGGATCATCCTTTTGCAACCCTTTTACATTTGATTATGACAGGTTGTCATTATGGCATTAAATAATTTCACGTCATATTATAATGTTTTACTCTTAATTACAACAAAGGTAGTTGTCCGGTACATGTGGCTACCGCGGAAGTTGCCGGAAAAATTGGGTCGATGCGTTCATTGTCTACTAGTCTACTAGTCTAAGGCATTTGTTTCTTCAATAGACCCCACGGGCAAGATCAAGGAAAAGAAAATGACCTAGCAATTAAAACTTAGCAATTTGTTTAACTTGACCTAAGAACTAGCAATAATTCCGAGCTCCAGTGTTATGCAAGAGTTATCCATTGATCAATGGCTTTCATGGAATGCCAAATATTATATTTGGACATTGCAACTTTTGAAAGTTAGCCATCTAATAAGTAAGTCCGCTCTCTCTCTGTTATTTTTCTTTCCCCCTTTTCAATCATTGGATGAAGATGAACTTCAAGCTTGGGGAGAAGTTACTGGAAAAAGCGGCAGCGGCTGCAGTGACTCGCCTCTGGTGGCAACCGGTGAACAAAGAACCCCTTCTCCACGATCACCCTCTCCTTTGTCGCTGGGGTCTACGATCGCACTCGCCGCCGCTGCCCTAGACGACAATCAGTTGAATTGGTCGAGTGTGAGCAATGTGATGGAGTTAAGGATTACGAAGGGAAAGTAGAGGTTAATCGGAGAGAGAGGATCGATGTTCTGGCATCAGGACTTGATAGCGAGCGAGTTAATATGTAAGCTCTTGACTCGACAAACTGATCTTAATAGAACATCACCTTGCTGCTATTTCATTAAGGGCAGACGACAGTGTTAACTATCTAAAAAGTTGGATATGTAGTGGTCCCTAAAACGGTATGGATGTCACTTATCACATATTTTCATCCATAGACTACCACATGCTCAATACAATTAACATATAATATGATTAAGCTGAGACTCAAGTAAACTGATTCTCTCTCTCTCTCTCTCTCTCTCTCTCTCTCTCTCCCTCCCCCTCCCCCCAATACCGCGCTCATTTCCAGTGCTAACTTCAGTATCAGAGGCCAAATCCTAGCACAAAAACCCATATGTCCTAACCAATTTGTTGTGGTGTAGACCAGCTTCTCATGGACCAAACTCGCGGTTCCCAGTTTTAGCTCCAGATGTTCCCTATCTTGTTTTCTGTCAGCAAGAAGTGACCCACAGCTTTGGAATTTTATACCCGGGCCTGACGGTGCAAATGACAATAGATCGACCGACGGGCAAGGGAGTGAAAATAGTAAAAGGAGAGTCAAAGAAGGGCCGAAATCACGATTTGTTGCTTGAGTTCAACTTAAGGGAACGAATCTCTAATTTTGTCGCATTTAAGGAATGACCTGAGGCAATAAACTTAATAACTTGTTGCCTTTGGTTGAACCTAAAGCAAAAAACTTAACAATTTGTCGTCTTTGGTTGACTCTAAGCTGACAAAAACTTTATTTTGTCATTTTTGGGTGGCGTTATATTTTGTCACCTTTAAGGTAATCTTTTTGTATGTAAAAGATAATCTCTGTAGTAAGAAGGGTGCCCCCCTCTTTTATATCATTTATTGTCACTCAAATAAACCTACTGGCAAATACATTAAGAACAAGTACAACCTTTTCTCTCATGGAGGACAACTTAGACCTCCAGTTCAAGGCACGGTGTCTGCCATTACGCAAGGTCAAGTAGAAGTTGTGCCCGTGATCACAAGTACGGTTTCACTGAACAACTACCCTGCTTATGCTTTATTCGATTCGGGAGTAACACATTCCTTTATTGCCGATCAATTCGTTAAGTTGATAGGATTGAATCCTGCATTATTGGAATCTATTGTTAGCATATCTACACCATTGAAGAATAAAGTGTTAGCTGTTTTGGGTTGTTCGGGTTGCAAGTTAGAGATTGGTGAGCGAGAGGGGAGAATAGACTTGTTAGTCCTAGCCATGTATGACTTTGATTTGATAATTGGCATGGATTAGCTCACCAAGCAACGAGTTAAAATGGATTGTTATCACAAGTTGATTTAGTTTTACCCATTAAAGGGTGAGAGCTTCGAGTTTGTAGGGAATCGATGAGGACCCTTGATTTCCCTGATCTCGTTGCAAGAGGCAACCTGTTTGTTAGACGGGGGTTGTCAAGGTTACTTGGCAACTGTCGTGGATACGACAGTTGATGAGCTGAAGATTGAAGATATATCAATTGTATAAGAATTTCCAGATGTATTCCCAAAGGAATTGTCAGGTCTACCACCAGAGAGAGAGATGGAGTTCGTGATCGAGTTAGCACCCGGGACAAAGCCAATCTCTAAGACTCTTTATCGAATGGCTTTATCAGAGTTGAAAGAACTGAAGGTGCAGATGCAAGAATTATTGGATAAGGGATTCATTCGTCCCAGTGCTTCACCTTGGGGAGCACCAGTTCTATTTGTCAAGAAAAAAGATGGTTTGTTGCGCTTATACCTCGACTATCGCCAACTCAATTAGGTGACGATCAAGAACAAGTATCCATTACCGATGATTGATGACTTGTTTGATCAGTTACAAAGAGTGTCGATATTTTCGAAAATCGACTTGAGGATGGGATATTATCAGTTGAGGATCAGGAAAGAAGACATTCCAAAGTCAGCATGTCGTACTCGGTATGGTCTACGAGTTCACTGTGATGCCATTCTGGTTGACGAATGCTCTAGCTGCTTTCATGGATTTGATGAACATAGTATTCAAGGAATATTTAGATTAGTTCGTGATCGTGTTCATTGATGATATCTTGGTGTATTCAAGGAATGCTGAGGAGCATGAAGATCATTTGAGATTAGTGCTCAAGACCTTAAGGATTTATTAGCTATATGCTAAGTTTAGCAAATGCGAATTTTGGCTAACTCGTGTTACGTTCTTAGGCCATGTGATTTTAGGAGAAGGAATCTCCGTGGACCCAAGCAAGATAGAAGCAGTGATTAACTGGATGAGACCAACTACAGTGACAGAAATCCAATTTTTTTTTAAGTTTGGTAGGCTACTACAGAAGGTTTGTGGAAGGATTTTCAGTTTTAGTGTCGTCTTTGACAAGACTCCTAAAGAAAGACGAGAAATTTATGTGGTCAAACAAGTGCGATGATAGTTTCCAAGAGCTGAAGCAAAAGCAAACTACCGAAAATGTGTTGATGATTCCATCTGGTCTTGGAAGGTATGAGATCTATAGTGATGCATCGTTCAGAGGACTAGGTTGCATGTTGATGCAATATGGTAAGGTCGTTGCATACGCCTTCTACCAGTTGAGACCTCATGAACTGAATTACCCAACACATGATTTAGAATTCACAGCAATTATTTTTGTGTTAAAAATTTGGAGGCATTACTTGTGTGGAGAAAAATTTCAGATCTTCACAGACCATCAGAGTCTCAAGTACCTATTCTCTCAGAAAGAGTTGAATATGAGACATCGCCGATGGATGGAGTTGCTAAAGGACTATGATTGTGATATTTTATATCACTTAGGAAAGACGAATAAGGTCACCGACACTTTGAGCAAAAAGTCTTCGATTGCCCACTTGTTGGTGAAGGAGTGGAACTTAATCGAGAGAGATCAAGATTCAGTATTCAAATTTGAGGTAGGCCACCTTTCTCATCTTATGGCCACCCTCAGAATTGAGCCGGATGTGTAGATCAGAATCAAGCTACTTCAGCCGACAAACCTAGATGTTTAGAAAATTTTGTAAGAGGATATTGAAGAGAGGAAAGTTGATTTTCAGGTTTCTGATGATGGAACACTGAAGTTCCAAGAATAATTGGTTGTGCCTAATGATGCAAAGCTTAGAGAGGATATTTTATCAGAAGCTCATCGTAATAGTTACAGCGTGTTGAAGAAATCCTCTTGAAGTGTTTTGAAGTTGACAAAATGTTTCCATCAGTCTAGTCTGAAGGCTTGCAGACTCTGCTATCTAAAGTTTGAAGACCTCCGGACAGCCAGATTCAAGACTCAAAGTCTATCTTCATTGACAGTTTCTAATCCGTTGAAGAAAGGCTATCCAGAACTGGATGTTTTATTAAGGATGTGACCTTATCGACTGGAGAAGATCTCTTGGCTGTATATGACATGACGGAATCCTTTATTTAATCATAATTGATTCGAAGATTAAGGATCCGATGATTGGCAAAGTATACTTGGAAGGTTCTACTTATGGAAACCGAGATCCTGATTGTATGGGCGAACATGATTGATGGGCTATCAACATGTTTCTTTAATAGCTGGAATGATCTTCTTAATTGATTCCGTCCAACGGGTAGATTGGAGGAATTCCTTTGGTAAGTGCCAACGGGTATGATGGCATGAATGAGTATATAAGGAAGACGTTCCAGTTGTTCGAGAAAGTGCACGATAGAAGAATTCCAAAGTCTGAAACTCCTTGTTCTTAGTCAATTCATTTGTTGAGCGAAATCTTGTAAACAAAAGAGAGTCTATATTTGTGAGAAACCTTGATGAAGTGTGGTAGAACATCTACACTGTGGAATCAAGGAAAAGCTGTGATGTAACTTCTCTTTTGTTCATAGTGAAATCCAGCCGGTGGGCTGTCAGTGCGGAAGAGTGGACGTAGGCTTGAAATAAGCCGAACCACTATAAACCTTGTGTTCAATTTTCTCTTCCTTACTCTTTACTTTTCTTTGATCGTATTTTATTAATCAAAAGAGAACTTCCTTTCTATCGTTTGCCTAGAATCGCTTCCGTATCTCGAGAAATTATTTGTGCACCTATTCACCCCCCTTTAGGTGCTTATACTAGCTATCTCAATTGGTATCAAAGCTTGTGTACTTACTTTGTTTGAAGTGTTTTACTTCAGAGTTAAAGATCCATGGCTAGTATGTTGGCTCCAAGGCTGGTAGAAGGGCAAAACAATACTAGACCGCCTTACTTTGATGGAAAGGATTACAACATATGGAAAAACAAGATGAAGGCATTCCTAAGATCAAAGGATCCTCTGGAATGGGACGTTGTAGAAAAAGGAATCATTCCTAAAGCTGCATATGTCTCAGAAAGAGGAAAAGATACTGTTGAGTCTAGCGAAATGACTCAGGAAGAGATAATCAAGAGACAAGCTCTTGATGCAAAAGCAATTTATTCTTTATATTATGTTTTATCTCCTACTGAATATAACAGAATATCTTCTTGTGTTACAGCTAAAACAGTCTGGGATAGATTACATATTACCTATGAAGGAACCGATCGAGTGAAAGAGACTAGAATCAACATTCTCCTCGGTCAATATGAATCCTTCAAAATGAAATCAGGAGAATCTATAACTGATATGTTTAGTTGTTTTACAGAAATCGTGAATGGTCTTGAAAATCAAGGTTAACCAATTTCTGATCCCATGAAGGTAAACAAGCTACTGCGTGGACTCTCCAAGGATTGGAATCACATAAAGACCTCAATCAGAGAGACCCAAAGAATCATGCCACTATCTGTTGATGAGTTGGTCGGGACTCTTCAGTCTTATGAAGTGGAACGAATCAATGAAGACGAAGACCCTAAAGGTAAGAAATCCATTGCATTAAAATCTAATGATGATTCTGAAGACAATATGTATGATGAGGAGCTTGCTCTCATGATAAGAAGATTCAGAAAGCTGAACAGAAAAGGAAGAAGATTCAATCCAAAGAAACAAAGTTTTCAAAAGCAACAGACTAAGTTTGTTGAGGATGATGAATCAAACAAAGATGTAGTCTGCTTTGAATGTAAGAAAAATGGACACATCAGACCCAACTGTCCTTTTCTGAGGAAGAAGAAAGGAAAAACTGAAAAGTATCGAAAGGCTCTTAAAGCAGAAACCTAGAGTGATATAGAGTGTGAAGAAAGTGATGATGATTATGCCAATATATGTCTAATGGCACAATCGGATTTAGATTCAAACTCCGAGACAAATTCGGATTCAGAAAGCGAAATTGAGGTCACTATCAAGAAAAAGGTAAAATGGTATCTAGATAGTGGATGCTCAAGACACATGACAGGAGACTCAAATTACTTCATAAAACTTGTTCGAGTAAAGGGTGGAAAAGTCTCTTCTGGAGGAAACATCAAAGGAAAAAGTGTGGGATTTGGAACTGTAAAGATTGGAAACCTCTCAATTAGCAATGTTTCCTTAGTGGAAGGACTTAATTACAATTTGCTCAGTATTAGTCAACTATGTGATACTGGTTTCAAAATCAACTTTCAAGAGGGAATATGTTCAGGAATTAGTAAAGATTCTACTCAGTCATTCATGGGTCGAAGACATGGAAATATCTACCTCTTGGATGTGAAACCAGATGAATCGCAATGTCTAATCTCAATCCAAGACGAAGCAAACTTATGGCACAGAAAGCTTGAGCATATCAATATGAAACAGATAGCCAAAATTTCAACAAAGAAGCTTGTTCGTGGTCTACCCATTTTATCATACCAAAAGTTTGATCTGTGTACACCATGTATATTGGGAAAACAGGTAAGAAATTCCTTTAAACCAATAAATCAAGTTTCAACTAACCATGTACTGCAGCTTCTGCATATGGATCTTTTTGGACCAACTAGAACACAAAGCATTAGAGGTAAGAAATACTGCCTAGTAATTGTGGATGACTACTCACGATTTACTTGGGTATATTTCTTGGCAAGTAAGTCTGAAACTTTCTCTTACTTTAAAAAATTTGCTAAAAAGGTTCAAAATGAAAAGGGCTATGTTATTTCAAGTATAAGAACAGACCATGGAGGTGAATTTGAAAATCAAGATTTTACAAAATTTTTGATGAATCTGGCTTTCAGCACTTGTTCTCCTCTCCATATACTCCATAGCAAAACGGAGTTGTGGAAAGGAAGAATAGATCTCTTCAAGAAATGGCTAGAACTCTTTTAATAGAAAGCAATATCTCTTCACGTTTTTGGGCTGAAGAAACTTCTACAGCATGTTATATTATTAATAGAGTTTTTCTAAGACCTATTCTGGAAAAAACCCCCTATGAACTATTCAAAGAAAAGAAGCCTATTGTTTCATATTTTCATGTATTCGGATGCAAATGTTTTATACTGAAAAATGCAAATGATCGAGTTGGTAAGTTTGAAGAAAAGTCAGATGAAGGCATCTTCCTTGGATATTCAACCATAAGCAAAGCGTACAGAGTCTACAACAAGAAGACTCAAACAGTGGAAGAATCAATGACTGTTAAATTCCAAGATTCTATGCAAAATGAATCCATTCAGACTCATCTTGAAGAATCTGAACCTGCTCTAGACTCTACAAAGTCTAAATCCCAGGAAATAGCTCAGACTTTGAAGGACCAGCAACAAGTGACTGTTGAAGATTCAAGTGAAGGAAGTGACCATCAATCTGACAAATTCACCAGCAACTGGAAACATAAGTCCAGTCATCCCAAAGATCTTATTATTGGCGACATCAATGAAGGAATTCGCATAAGATCCAAAAGGCGCGAAGAGTCTAGTGCTGTGGCTCTTATTTCTGAAATAGAACCCAAAAGCATAGGAGAAGCTTTATCTGATGAAAGCTGGATTGAAGCTATGCAAGAAGAGCTCAGGCAATTAAGTATTAATGATGTCTGGGAATTGACTCTTAAACCGAAAGGTAAGTCTGTTATTGGAGCTAAATGGGTTTTCAGGAACAAGATGGACGAGAAAGGAAAAGTCATAAGAAACAAGGCAAGACTCGTGGCCAAGGGATACACACAAGAAGAAGGGATAAACTATGACGAGACTTACGCACCAGTAACAAGGTTAGAAGCAATTCGATTATTACTTGCTTTTGCTTGTTATAAGAATTTCAGGTTATTCCAAATGGATGTCAAAAGTGCCTTCCTAAATGGATTCATCCATGAGGAAGTCTATGTGGAACAACCACCTGGGTTTGAAGACCCAAGAAAACCAGACTCAGTATTCAGATTCAAAAAAGCCTTATATGGCTTAAAACAAGCACCTCGAGCTTGGTACGACAGACTGTGTAAGTTTTTAATTGAAAATGGTTTTGTTAAAGGTAAAGTAGACATTACCCTTTTTATTAAAAGAGAAAGCAAGAGTTTTCTGCTTGTTCAAATATATGTCGATGATATTATTTTTGGATCCTCTAATGAAAGTCTGTGCAAGAAATTCTCTAAGACTATGCAGGATGAATTTGAAATGAGCATGATGGGTGAGTTAACCTTTTTTCTTGGACTTCAAGTGAAACAACTGAAGGAATGAACTTTTATTCATCAAGAAAAATATGCTAATGATCTTGTTAAAAAGTTTGGACTAGACAATTGCAAAAAAGCTGATATACCAATGTCAAGTTCCTTGAAGATAGACAAAGATGAAGGAGGAAAGAAAGTCGACCAAAAGTTATACAGGAGTATCATCGGTTCACTTCTTTATCTTACTGCTTCTAGACCTGACATTTTGTTTAGTGTTTGCATTTGTGCCAGATTTCAAGCAGACCCTAAAGCATCTCATTTAAATGCTGCAAAGCGTATTATCAAATATATTGCATCAACTTCAAGCTTTGGTCTCTGGTATCCTAAAAGGGGAGACTTTACTCTTCTTGGATACTCAGACACAGATTTAGCCGGATGCAGAGTTGATAGAAAGAGCACCTCAGGTACCTGTCAATTACTTGGAGGCAGGACAGTGTCTTGGTTTTCAAGGAAGCAAAGTACAGTAGCTCTCTCTACAGCAAAAGCAGAGTATGTAGCTCTCGGAAGTTGTTGTTCACAAATTCTATGGATAAAACAACAGCTAAGAGACTTTGGAATTGAAGATTCATGCACGGAGATTAAATGTGACAACACCAGCGCAATCAATTTCACCAAAAATCCAATTCTTCACTCAAGAGCAAAGTATATAGAGATTCTACATCACTTCATTAGAGATCATGTTCAAAATGGAAAAATTACGATTCAGTTTGTTGACTCAAAGAACCAACTGGCGGATATATTTACAAAGCCTTTGGAGAAAAATCAATTTGAAATTATCCGTTCCAGACTCAATATTTTGAGGTTTGAAGAAGTTAAAGTCTAGAGACTCTCAGTCTTAGACAAATAAGACTTTGACTGCAAGACTTTGACTGTAAGTTATTCTCTCTCTAATCTCATCTTGAAAAGGTACGTTCATCAACCGTGTTTGATTATTGTTATCTCAACCGCTATCTTTAATTGACGTGATTATTGCAATGTTTCCTTTTGAAAAAGGAGTTATTTTGAAATGACCATTTTTTGAAAAAGGCAGTTATTTTTTAAGACATCTTTTCACTTTCCATTACGACGTTTGGTATCCCCTCCTTTCGACTGTCTTATATACAGTCGGTTTCTTTTCGCTTAACTCCAAAACCCTAAAAAGCACCAATCTTCCATTCCTGTTTTCCTCTCTTGTTTAATCTTCGAAAAAGTTGTCATCTTTCTTGGGAAAGTCAAGCAATGAATCTTTCAAAGACTAAGAAAGATGTCGTCTTCAAGAAAGTCTTCGAGGATCGCAAGTAGGGGACCACGGCGAATGAGTGAGGGGCCTACGCACCTCGATCTCACTGAAGAAGAAGTATCTCCAAATCAGCAGCAGAGCCCATAACATTCTTAGCAGCGTCATTCTCCTCCATCTAGTCCTCAAGGTGTTGATCATCAACAAAAGGAAGAAATCGTTGAAGATGCAGATCCTGTAAGAGTTCAAAGGCCCTCTTTTATTTATAAGCTATATCGTGCTTTAAAAGGGACTGGTACTCCATTGAATTATGTCGATGATTTTCTTAAGAACAAAGGATATGGAAATGAATATATCTTTTTGCGAAAAATGGAAAGTTTGGGAATTGCTCGTAAAGGGGTGGCAGAAGAAACCCTTGCGAATATCCCAAGTGATCCTCGTGATTGGGGATTTAACGATAGATGGGAATGACGATAACAAATTGTACATCCAATTTCAACCGAGAATGGGTGTTGCGGTGGAAAATCGTGGAAAAATGGGAGAGTTGTTTAGATCGAAGGAACAAAAGGATCTATACTCAAAATTGCTGAAGCGTGGGGTGATAAACCCTAGGAGTGTGGATTTTGATTTTCTGGATGCTGTGAATGTGAACTTAAGGGAAAAGTTCGGTTATCTTCAACTTGAAAAATTCTACTCTGACACCACAGAGGCCTATCCTCAACTAACTGCATATTTCTATTCAAATCTTAGTTTCTTGGATGCGAATAGATTCTCTTTCAGTGTCAAAGATCAAGACTTTGTAGTGGATATGGATATGCTAGCAGATGTGTTAGGAGTTGAGAGAGGAAGATATCAACGGATCAAAGTTTCTATTGCTCGTGCTACATTGGAACTTGTTAAGCACAGGAGAACAGAGGAAAAGATTTCCTACTTAAGGATGAGTGCATTCAACATTTTGCTTCACAAGATTGTGATCAATTGCCTCAGATCGAAATCAACTTCTAAGACTGATGTTTCAAGTTCAGAGGCAAAGCTGATGTATGCCATCATCACTGGGAAAAGGTTTTCTCTTCCTCACACTGTTATGTTCCACATGTATAGAGCAGTGATGAAGGACAGAGGTCAACTTCCTTATCTAAGTCTTGTGACGAAGTTATTCAGACATCTGAACATTCAGCCTCCGCAAATTTTTTGTGCTCGATCATGCGATCATATGGTGGTAGGACTGAAAATGGTGACTAAAATACGTCTGAATGAACTAAGTAAGGCGTTGGAGAAATTCAAGGAGAAGACTCCAGTCAAAACTCATCAAATCTCTTCTGCAGCAAAAAGAAAAGGGAAGGAGCCCATGGATGCTCCATCCAAGAAAAGAAGAGCTCTCATCGTTGAGGATGAAGATGATGAGGAAAACATCACTATTTTTGCAATGGCATTGAAGAATCTGAGTCGTTCTGTTCCAGAGAAAGACTCAGAACAGTGGACCAAAGAAAGAGAAGAGAAAGAAGCCGAGGAAAAAGAAACGGAGGAAAGAGAAGAAGAAGAAGAAAGAGATGCTGAGAAAGAGAGAGTTGAAAAAGAAGAAGAGGAGAAAAGAGATCAAGAAGAAGGAGAACATGAGGAGAACTCTTCTCCACCTGAAGGCATGGAAACAGGGGGAGATCAAGAGAAAAGAGGAATGTCCTCATATCCTGCAACCAGTGAGGGAGTTAGTCGCTCTCTAGCAGATCCAGAGGACATCTATGCCTCTCAATTTCCTGAGGAAGGTCATGATGTTTCATCGCCAAATCTGCGTGATTATGCTAATCTGCCATCATCTGCATTTACTCCATCAGATCGTGCCGACGCCTGTACGCAAACCGATAATTCAGCAGATTTTCGCAGAGTTATGGATATTCTCTTGGAGATGCAAGGTCAGATATATGCATTGGGATGCGAAGTTCAGAACTTGCAGAATGCAGGTCAAACTTCTTCGGGTTTATTGAATGATTAGATCCAAGCCCTTTCTCTTCAGATTCAGGCTAATGCTAAGGGTGAGGATGTTGCACAACTAAAGGAAGACTTGAAAAGGCTGGAAGGCATCGTTCAGTTAATGGGAGATTTCCAGCTTGTTCGTGTTCCCAAGCATTTTTGACTCCACTCCATTTTCATCTCAACCTTTTTTTATGCTGACAAAAAGGGGGAGAGATGCGAGATTTGAAAACTTTGAACTTAAATTTGTCGACCTTTTGGCTTGTTTGGTTTGTTTTGATGTTTGACTTGACTTGACTTGTGTGTCTGGATGTGGACTGAATTTGGGATTTGGATTTGACTGCTTATATTATTAACTACTATTGATATCTTATGGATGGCTTTATTGCATACTAGACTAACATGTTTTCCGTGGTTGCAGATTCTAGTGTTATTCATTTAGCCATTTATCTCTATAAGATATGCATATGTGTTTGAGAAAAATGTTTTGCAGGTCAAAGTTGTCCAAATCTGCAGGAAAGTTTTGTCACCATCAAAAAGGGGGAGATTGTTGGAGAAATCCTCTTGAAGTGTTTTGAAGTTGACAAAACATTTCCATCAGTCTAGTCTGAAAGCTTGCAGACTCTGCTATTTAAAGTCTGAAGACCTCCGGACAGCCAAACTCAAGACTCAAAGTCTATCCTCATTGATAGTTTCTAATCCGTTGAAGAAAGGTTATCAAGAACTGGATGTTTTATTAAGGATGTGACCTTATCGACTAGAGAAGATCTCTTGGCTGGATATGACATGACGGAATCCTTTATTTGATCATAATTGATTCGAAGATTAAGGATCCGATGATTGGCAAAGTATACTTGGAAGGTTCTACTTATGGAAACCGAGATCCTGATTGTATGGGCGAACATGATTGATGGGCTATCAACATGTTCCTTTAATAGCTGGAATGATCTTCCTAATTGATTCCGTCCAACGGGTAGATTGGAGGAATTCCTTTGGTAAGTGCCAACGGGTATGATGGCATGAAGGAGTATATAAGGAAGACATTCCAGTTGTTCGAGAAAGTGCACGATAGAAGAATTCCAAAGTCTGAAGCTCCTTGTTCTTAGTCAATTCATTTGTTGAGCGAAATTTTGTAAACAAAAGAGAGTCTATATTTGTGAGAAACCTTGATGAAGTGTGGTAGAACATCTACACTGTGGAATCAAGGAAAAACTGTGCTGTAACTTCTCTTTTGTTCATAGTGAAATCCAGCCGGTGGGCTGTTAGTGCGGAAGAGTGGACGTAGGCTTAGAATAAGCCGAACCACTATAAACCTTGTGTTCAATTTTCTCTTCCTTACTCTTTACTTTTCTTTGATCGTATTTTATTAATCAAAAGAGAACTTCCTTTTTATCGTTTGCCTAGAATCGCTTCCGTATCTCGAGAAATTATTTGTGCACCTATTCACCCCCCCTCTAGGTGCTTATACTAGCTATCTCACAGCGTTCACCCTAAAAGTACTAAGATGTATCAGAATCTACGTCAGCATTACTGGTGGTCTGGTATAAAAGCAAACATCGCCAGGCATGTCGCCAAGTGTTTGACGTGTCAACAAGTTAAAGCCCATCATTGCAAGCCAGGAGGACTGTTGCAACCTCTTGAGATCCTAGAGTAGAAATGGGAGCACATCACAATGGACTTCGTGACCGAGTTACCAAGGAGTCAGAGAGGCAATGATTCGATTTGGGTAATAGTCGATAGGTTGACAAAGTCGGCTCATTTTATCACAGTGCGAAAGGATCTTGACTTGGATAGGCACGCTGAGTTGTATGTGCTCTGGATAATCGACTGCATGGAGTGCCAGTTATGATAAATCAGTTATTGAGACCCAAGATTTACTGCCGCTTTTTGGAAGAGCTTGCAAGGTACTTTAGGTACAAAGCTTTAGTATAGTACGGCATATCATCTTTAAACGGATGGTCAGTCTGAGAGAACATTTCAGACCCTTGAAAATATGCTGAGAGCTTGTGTACTAGACTATAAAGGAAGTTGGGAGGAGCAACTTCATCTCGTAGAATTTGCCTACAACAACAGTTATCAGCAGAGTATCCAGATTGCTCCATTTGAAGTATTGTATGGCAGAGCGTGCAAAACACTAGTGTGTTAGGATGAAGTTGAGGAAAGAAAGATTACAGGCTTAGAGTTGGTTCACCAATTAGTGGATGCTGTGGCAGTTATCAGAGGTAGACTAAAGACTGCTCAGAGTCGTCAGAAAAGCTGCATAGATAAGCATCGAAGGCTTTCGAAATTCCAAGTTGGTGATGCGTTTTTCTGAAGGTGTCACCAATGAGGGGAATTTCGCGCTTTGGCAAGAAAGAAAAACTTAGTCCGAGGTATGTAGGTTTGTTTGAGATTCTTGAAAGAATCGGGACCTTGGCGTATTGGCTTGCGTTGCTGCCGAGATTGACACAAATGCACGACGTCTTTCATGTGTCGCTGTTAAGGAAGTATGAGCCTGATTTGACCCACGTGCTTAATTTTAAAGAAATGGACATGGATGACCGTGTGTCATACATTGAAAGCCCGGTTCAGATAGTGGATCGGAAACAACAAAATCTGCATACAAAGACCATCCCGTTGGTCAAAGTGGTTTGACAACACCTCGATATTGAAGAAGCAACATGGGAGACTGAAGAGTCGATGAGACGTTTGTATCCCCACATTTTTGCTTAAATATTGTAATGTTTAAATTTCGAGGACGAAATTTTTATAAGAGGGGAAGAGTTGTGACTTCTTAGTTTTTGACTCTGCTTTCAATTCAATAAATTGGGCATTTTATTGACGCATCTATAGTGCTGTTTTTAGAGCTGATCACTCGTGAGATAACTAGATTATCTAGAGAAGTCATTAAGGATTTTAAGGCAAATAGACTTGAGAATTCGATCAGGAATCGGCCGCTCGACCATGTTCATCTGCTGAGATCATTATGGTATAGACATAAATCAATTAGAGATCAGAGATAGGTTGGTTCAGATTGAGATGCGTGGTTAAATATGGGTGATCCCACTAAATTGCAAAATTCTCATTAATCGACACTAGTTTGATTTTTCTATCGTTTTGGTACCCTGTGTCCATATTTGAAACTTCAAGATTTTCACAACAATCGGGAGTCATCAATCTGTCGAAGGGGTTCATTGTGACTCGAAGAAAATCGACCACGGGTCATTTGCACTAAAAAGTTATAAAAGTTACTTAGTAGCCTAAGTCAAGCTAAAAACGCGCCGGATTGAAATTAACCACGAATTTGAATCTGATTTCAGAAATTGAAAGTTCTGTCGTGTCACAATTAATTCTAGGAGTATCGACTTAGTCTTAGAAGATTTTTCTGCAAACCGAGATTTTTTGGAAAAAAATTGGCATAGGGCCGTTTTTGTTCATAAATTGTCAGGGAGGTTCGAAAAATCTATTTTGGAACCATTGAAAATAGTGGGAGGTTCGAAAGTAAAAATCTTGTATTTTGGCTAAGGTTGGCTGTGTACCCACACGTGTATTTATATCGAGTATGATAAAAAAAGTAAATTGGTTGTATCTTCAGAACAAAAATACAATAATAGCTCGATGATTCGTATGTCATCTGGAGAATGGACGTTATACTATTATAGCTCGATAACTTTACTGTTATCTTGAGAAAGAATTGCATGTATACCAGCTTGGTGACTCTATATGTCATCTTGGAGAAAGGATGGTATGACCCAACGGTGTATTATAACGGCTCGATGACTCTATATGTCATCTTAGAGATAGAACGTTATGCACATGTATGTTATAACGGCTCAATGACTCTATATGTCGTCTCGGAGATAGAACGTTATGCATACCCGCTCGATGGCTCTATAAGTCATCTAGAGTTAGGATAGTACTGTCTATATTTAACTTTGATTGAGGAATCCTGGATTTTAATCGAATTCATAGATGGTATTGAATGGGCCGATCAAGAGATGGTCGTGATGACATGTAATCGACTAGGTCGATTGATCGATGATTCGATCTGATTTCATTGAGTGATATAATGGTCAATATTTATGAATTGAACTGACTTGCAGGAAGGAACTGAGGCCAAGGTAAGTCCTCTGATGCCTGATTGTACTTAGGCAGCCTTTAAGGTGTAATTTTCTTCCTAATCGGGTCTTAGGGGGTTGAACTTGCTAAGACATTATCTCACTGGTTATTGTATAACCATTTTCAAGTTCTTAGATAAAGTTAGTGGAGGACCGGAAGCCTTGAAGCCTAGGAAGGTGGAGATTGAATAATCGGTGAACTTGTCTGACTAGAGAGTCTTAGGACAATTCCTTTTTGGTTAAGCCAATATTTTTGTAAGCGACCTGATGTTGTGAATAAACCTGTTTGTTATAAAAGGTTTGTTTTGGTTTGAAAAAGTTGGCCCTACTTTTTTATCACATTGTTTTATTGTCTGGGGATTTATATTTGCTTCCGCATGTGTATATTAAAATGAATGGGTTGGCGATGCGTCATGGGACATCGCTATTATATTGACCGAGCAAGGATGGGCACGAGTCCAGAGGATCGAGACGTGACTGTTGTGGTGAAATTAACTCATTTTTTATGTGTTTTGTCAAACGGCTAGGAAGGATGGAATATACTTGTGCAACGGCTAGTGGTGATTGGTTGGATTTCCTGTCTTATTTATAAGGAGTTTCAAAGTAAAGTATCTCTCAAAAATTAGATTTTCTGGAATATTAGACTTAAGGTGAATCATTTTTTTTTTCTAAGTTAAGGCACTTGACTTATGGAAACCTGAACTGTTGTATGGATGCTAGAATCTACGGGAAGCCTCATCCTCAGGGATCTTGAAGCAATCAGACATTCTTGACGAGATTCAAGCCAACATGTAGATTGATTGGATAATCTTTGTAGAGATTTGTCCAACGGTCAGCTTGGACTAGGAGAAGTATAAGAGAAGGTCTTGAAACTGAAAGAAATAATCACTTTTTAAGAGAATCGCAGCTTTCATTTCTAGAGTTTGAAGAGCGTATTGTGATTAAACATATTTGTCTTTGTGAGTATAATTGTGTAATCATTTAGTGGTCGAGGGTATGTAAGGAGTTATATATACAAGTTTAAGTATTCACAACTTAGATCTTATAACCTTTATTTGATTCTTCTATCCAGCCAATAGGTTATAAAATTGGAGAGTGGATGTAGGCTTGCAAAAGCTGAACTACTATAATCCTTTATGTGCAACTTTTAATCCCTTACTCTCTTTAATTATTGTGATAGAATTACACACCAATAAGATTTTATCACTTCGCTTTTTGTCACCAGAAGTTGTTTTGCTACAATATTTCTTTAAATCTTTTCATTCCTGCACAATCACCTATTTGTCCCCTCTAGGTGATAGTTCTAGCCATAATAGAAGGATTAGATTTGATTGTTGATTGATTCCTGATTATGATATAATTGCATGGATGATTTAGGAAATTGTTGACATGGAATATTTCAAGGAAGATAATATTTTGTATAATTCATTCCAATTAATTTCTTATGTTATAAATACAATTGCATACTTGTACATTTGACATGATTAAGAAATACAATCACCATCTTCTCTATTTCCCCATATTTTCTGTCATGGTATTAGAGCGGTGTTTCTAAGCTAACTTAATCATTTTCTAAATTTGTTGTTGTAAGCCATGCCCTGTAAAAGAAATTAGCACTTCGGGTAGGAATTCTTTTTTTTTTTTTAAATATGCATAACCCAAACAACAACAAAAGCCAAGATCCAACCCTACCTACAATGGAGGAGTCGTCTAATCGAGTCTTGGATCAAGTTGACTAGACACAAGACGAACAGGAATCTACTCCGCAGCATACGATTCCAATAATAGCAGTGACCTAGTTCCCTACCTCAGCCTAGTGGAAGTTCATATAATGGGTCCCAATCCAAGGCCCATGGGCCGTTGGACTCAATTAATAGTAGGCAAATTGCAGCCTGCCTAAAGAAGACAAATTCGGGGCCTTTCCTGAATAATGACTTGGACTTGAATCCTTAGGGTTCTGAACTAAATCCTTCGGGTCATAGACCCGAATTGAACCTAAGGAACCCAAGGACGAATCTTTACCCGGGTTTTCAACCCAAGTTCATGTCGTTTCCTTTTTCCGGTCATTGGCGGCAGCAGCCTAGAACCAAGCAACCTTTTTTATATGTCTCGTTAGTTGACGGGTCAAAATTGCAGTTAATCACCCTTCAGCTCATTGGACTTGACCATTACAACACCTGGGTAAGAGATTGCTTACGAGCCCTCATTGCAAAAGACAAGGATGGATTCCTTAATGGAACCATCCCCTTCCCTGCCGATGATCGAATGTAGTGACATTGGCGCAACTGCAACCAACTCATCTGCACTTGGATCGGGAATTGCGTGACACCTGAGGTCACGACCAACCTTCATCCAATTGAAGACTTGAAGATTATGTGGGACAACATTCGCAAAATGTACGGAAACTCGATCGAGTAAAATTTTTTTTGCTCACCCAAGCCCTATCGGAGTTGAAGCAAGGAAACCTCGTGCTTATTGCTTGCTCCAACCAGCTCTTGGCCTTGTGGAATGAGCTCAAGGTGGCAGAGGAGCAACTCAAAGAAGCGGAAGCGTCTCTCAAACAATACAAAGAAATCAAAGAGAGGAAGAAGGTAACATAGTTCCTTTTATCCCTAAACAAAAGTCACATACCTTTTTCACTCGTAGATTCTTGCCATGGAACCGATACCACTGCTCGGTTACATAATTCAGTTGGCCGTCTAATAAGAAAATTAGTAGCTTGTGACCACCAGAAATGAAAAAGGTGGGGAGAGTGTGGCTCTTGTTGCACCGGCAAGACCATTGCACCACGATCACCATGGATTTCGACCACCATAGTAAGCACAAGGCTTTAGGTTGCCTCAAAGGCGTGGATTGGACAGTGCATGGATTGAAGGAATAAACCCTAGAGGTTTGTGATTCAATGGCCTTGATCAAAGTCGCGGATTGGACGGTGCATGCTTGCTCCAATCCGATAGTAGAGATCAAAGGTGTGGGTGCGGATTTGACGACTCATATTCATTCCAATCTAACAATTCAAATCGAGCAGCTCATATTCACTCTTTTATGAGATCAAATCCAATGGTCCTTAATGCCACATCATCATTGAATAAGGGAGGGCAAAATTCTAAAATCAAGGGTAAGTACTGTGAATACTACAAGCGTCCACGTCACACCATCGAAACATGTTAGAAATCACATGGAAAGCCTATTGACAAGAAGAAAAAGGAGAAATAATTTTCTACTTACTGGGTATCAGCATAAGGAATCGATAGGGCTCATCAACCGATTACCCAAGATCAATATTAGCATATCATGAAAACGCTGAATCAATTAAAGGGGGTCGACAAAATTGCAAATTATTCAGATATATCATTATGCAAGACAAATATTATTACAGTTGATGCATGGACTATTACTTCAAGTGCCAATGACTACATAATTTGTAATGAGTGTTTAGTTTCTGATGTCCATAAAAAACCTCATTCTTCCATATCAGTTCGTCTCCCAAAGAAGAATGTCATAGATGTTGCAAAGATTGCTACAGTTCATCTTAGCCTAGACATTACTCTTAAAAATGTTCTTTATATTCCAAAGTTCGAGTGCAATTTCATATTTGTTTCCAAGGTCTATGAAGACAACTCTTGTTGTGTCAATTTCATTATTAAAATTGTTCCTTTATGGACCTTTTGATTGGGAAACTAATGGGTTTGGATAGAATGGGATAAGGGCTATATTTTTGGATCAGGCTGAATTATATGCTCTTACAAAAAATAAAACTTGGGACATTGTTCCTTCGCCTCCTCATAGAAAGCCCATTAGTTGCAAATGGGTTTATAAAATCAAGTACAAAATAGATGGTTCCATTGAGTATTACAAGGCCTGACTCATCACAAAAGTGTTCATATAATGAGAAGGTTTTGATTAGCATGAGACCTTTTCTCCTATTGCTAAAGAAGTAATTGTTTGAACTTTTTTATGGAATTGTATCAAATGGATGTCAACAATGCTTTTCTTTATGGTGACATGGATGAAGAAATATACATGGAACTTTCACAGGGTTTACGTAGATAGGCAAAGTCTTAAGTATGTCATCTCCATTAATGTACGCAAAATTTACTGGGGCACTTACAAAAGCAAGTTGTCAATACTCCAAGCATGATTATGCCTTGTTCACATTGACCAAAGGTACTTCATTGATCTATTTGCTGATTTATATGGATGATATACTTATTATGGGAACTGATGATATTGCAGTCTAGAAGTTTAAGGAATACTTGCATTTCACCTTCCACATTAAAGATTTGTGACCTCCCATAAATATGAACTCATCGCTAAAGGTTGTAAAGTATTTAAAGGGATGCCGAGGACTTGGAATTCTTTTTATCTTGTGATTGCAACATGAAGATGACTACCTATTGTGATATAGATTATGCTACTTGCCCAATGACAAGAAGATTATTTTTAATTTCATGAAAGATGAAGAAGTAATCAATAGTTTTATTATTATAAGCCGAATTAGAATATCAAGTTGTGACGAAAACTGTTTGCGAAGTAGTTTGGATACGAGGATTACTTTTAGATCTTAGTGTGCAAGTAGATGGGGCAAGTGATTGTTTTGTGACAATGATGCTACGCTTAAATTAGCGGTGAATCCAATTTTTCACAAAAGGACAAAATACATAGAAGTTTTTTTTTTTTTTTTGATAACTGAGGATCCGCCGAGCCCCCTTACGGGGGCCCACAGCCCTAGTAGAAGTTGATTACCACTTCACTCAAGAAAAAATTTAAGAAGGGATTATTATAACTTGAGGAATTGGAATTGTGGAGTATCCTGCAGACATATTCACTAAGTCGCCATGTTAGAGGCAACACATGTATCTATTGAGCAAGTTAGGCATCTTTGACATAAGTTACTAGCTTGAGAGGGAGTGTTAGAGAAAGGATTTGATTTGATCCTTGATTGATTCCTAATTATGATTCTGATTGCATGGATGATTCAGTAAATTGTCGACATGGAACATTTTGAGGAAGACAATATTTTGAATTATTCTTTCTGATCCATTTCTTGTATTATAAGTATAGCTACATAATTGTACATTTGACATGATTAAGAAATACAATCATTATCCTCCCTACTGCACCATATTTTTTGTCATGTTGTATATTATTTGACTAAGAAAATTGATCCCATGACAGCGACGGAGCAAGTAACCTTCATGTGTGCCCTAGACTCCATAAACCCTAGAACTGAATTTTTCTTTGTATTGAACCATTTCCCCTGGTTTTTGGTTAGAACAATTGGCATTTTACATTTCAATGTCGGGTCTTAAGTTCGAAACCTAGTAGTAGCCACAACCACTTGGGGTTAAATCACAATAAAGTTTTGTTTCTTGTGAATCCCCTAATTCCAGTGTAGATGGCTTGCTTTTTATAGGATTGAGGAAGTGGACATAATTTGATGCGTGAAAAATGACTTGAGATATCACCCAATTGTTATGCTAGTTATAACATAACTCGTTTTTCATAAAATAGGAATGAGTGGATTGTTATAAATTTAGGGGCTTGATTGAATAAAAAAAGTATAGTGAATCAAAATTTTCACGAAAGAAGAACCCGAAGCTTGGGTTGAAGCCACAAGAAAAAGCAGCAGCAGTTGCGGTGGCTTCACCTCCCATGGCAACCAATGGAAGAAGAACCCCTTCTCCCTAACTACCCTTTCCTTTGCCTCAGGGTCTAGGGTCGCACTGGCCATTGCTGCCCTAGACGGTGATTGGTTGGACGGTCGAGCCCAAGCAAGGTGATGGAGCTGAATATTGGGGAAGAAAATTGAGGATGGTCGGAGAGAGGTGCTTGAGCTTCTGGAGCGAGGACTCGATTGCAAGCGGGTAAATCCAAAGGCTTTTGAGGGAGCTTCAGTGCTTGTAGAGTTTGAACCCGGCCTTGAATTTGACTATGGCCTTTGATGAGGTGATATTGATCAACCAATTAACCTCCAACACATTTCATTGTTACGTTGACAAGTGCATATAACAATGGCAAATGAGTCTCAGGTATTTGACTTAATAAATATTTTGAGTTATTCAATAGGCTGATTTTGATAATATTTCACTTTACTGTAATTTTATTGCGAGTATGCAGCAATGTTGTCAGTATCTAAAAGGTTGAATATGCATTGATCCCTAATGGTACTGATGGTATTTATCACAGCTTTTGATCATTTGTCATTGATTGCCACATGTCCAATACAATCCAATGATCCTCCATAGTAACACATAAAAGTAACTTGAGGCTCAAGTATGAATTCTTCCACTTCTTCTCTCAATAAGTCCCATGGTCCTTACTTGCATCCCTAAGCCGAGCATGCTCCAGGTCCCTATACCACATAGACTCCACCATACCCTTCCATGCCTCCATGCCACATGCTCTATCGACACCTCAATAGTTCCAGCCTTAATACCCTAAAAAACTTCTAACTTTAACTTTCACCTCAATTCTACCTTTTGTTTCATAAAAAACCTCCAACATGAGATCCAGTTCTAATTCTACCATAAACTTTTTTTTTGTCTTATAAAAAACACTCAACTTTATATCCTGTTGACACCTAATTTTGACCATGCTACTTACTTACATTAAGCATTTCATAGCATTGCATGTAGGTAATAATAACATTTAGGATCAAACTTACCTTTTAGAAACTAAAAAATAGAGGATAATAAATAACAAATAAAATAAAACATTTGGTTGTAGAAGGGGATTTGGAAAGATTTTAGATTTTAGATAATAGAGCATTTTCAGAAGATGATCTTCGACGGTTGAGTGAACTATCTTGGAAAATCTTCACGAAGAATTTTATATTTTGGAATCATTTTCTTGTTGAGCGTACCTCCTTTTTTCGAAGGATGATCTTCAACGATTGGGTCAATATATGCAAATCATAAAAAGAACATGCATATAGAATTACCATGTCATCCATCCCATATCATGTAGTACATGCATATTTAGGATTATGTAAATTGGATTGTGCACATATTGTGATGGTTCAAGTTATGTCATATGAATTGCATTTCGCATGTCATTGAAGTAAAACTCATGCATATCAAATTTAAATTAAGATTGCATATAATTAGCATTTTAAAAAAAAAAGTTAGGTGTCATGTCATTTAGAAATCATGTTTAGGGCATGCATTTTTAGAGAGTAGACCTTAATAAGGTTGTAGTTAATAATTTTTTACAATATATCACTTTGGTTTATTGAGTGTTATTTAATTGATTGTGCATCCACATGGCCACCCTTTGCACGTTAGTAGCTTAGGTTAAAACTAATCAATACTACTTGCAAAATATTTTTGAAATGAAAATGAAAATGTACCGAAAGGGCGTTAGATTAATCTAGCGTAATCATGTCCCTGAACCTATTGAATCTCTGGTTCGCAAAAAGTAGAGTATTCTCCCATACTTTACCTGGGTTTCTAATCAACCCTAATTGGTTAGTGGCGGCTCCAAATTGAGTATAATTACATGTTTAAATGGGTTAATTTCTTAGTATTAGGTCGTGATTGGTAGGACTTGGGAGGGTCCGTGCCAAGTTTTCGGACTTAGTAATCCATTAGCCTTCTTTGAGTAATTCACCCTCGGGAAGCTCGACATATCCTATCCCAATTCTACCGTAAAATTTTCTTTTTGTACTATGAAAAACCCATAACTTTAGGTCTTATTCCAATTTTGCCATTCAGTTCCAATTTTACTTGAAAATTTTTGCAGTATCATATAAAACCACAAAGTTTTACTTAAGTCACAAATTTGCCCCCATTAACCCTAGATTCAAAAAATTTTGTTGGCAACCTATAAATGGAATACTACTAAGCATGTCTGGCTCGAGCGTTTCGAGCACAAGCTCTCTAACCGTGAGAGATGGAATATTCCCAAACACGAGAGATCGAAGAGCAAGTGCAATACCACTAAGGGCGATTTTGACAAATGGTTAATTAGATAGATTTAGGACTCAAGTAAAAATTGGTAATCTTTTATAAGACCAAAAAAATTAGAGTAAAATTGAAATTGGAGAATTCATATGAGACAAAAAAAAAGGTTAGGATAGCGTTGGTATTGGACATAAAGTTGGGGTCTTTTATGAGAAAAAAATTTAGTTTAGAATTGAGCCTATACCTAAAGTTGGAGATTTTTTTTTTTAATGAAACAAAAGGTAGAATTGAAATAAAAGCTAAAATTGGAGGTTTTGTAAGGTATCAGGCAATAGTTCCGTGCTCTTCCTCAAATGTACGTCATTTTGGCTGCAAGCACGTGCCAGCTGCCTTTGCTTACGAACTCTATGGGAGACTGTTTTGACATCAGATGGGGGCATTATCAGAGACCATTTTTTCACTATGGAGAACTAGGTTGATATGATCTTCATATACATATCGGTGGGGTTTTTAGGGTCGAGCCGAGACTGGCATTGCCCAGGGAGGAGAGTCGGTAGTCCAACCTGTAAACATAGGAAGTGGACATGGAGTCAGGCAAGTAACATCCAGCTCCACAAACCGAGTGGATGATAGCGGCGCAGGTCGACGAATTATGGAAATTCCTCGGTCGACAAACCGAGTGGAGCACATATTAGTGGATAACTTCGGAGCAAATTCCTATCGTCGTGATCCTAAGTTCACTAACGAGATGATGGTTGTTCCCCTTCCAAAAGGGATAAAAATGCCCAATTTACACCAGCATGACAGGTTCGGGAGACCCCTTGGATCATGTTGAATCGTTTCGAGCTGTTGGGGCGCTGCATCCGCGATTATATTTTGGGCTTTCCTGGCGACCCCCTAGGCAGCCAAAATTTGGTTTAGCAGAACCGCGATCTGTCAGCCTCTTTCATCAATTGGCAAGCCCATTCCTCCAGCAGCCAACGCTTCCAAAGAATAGAGAATTCGTCCCTAGTAACAAGAGATTATCTTCGTCGATTTAATGAGGCGGCCATCAAAATCCCAATTCCCCTTTTGTTGCCGTCTTATTGTCTTCCTTCTTGTTTCTGTCACTTTGGAAGAATTTTATACCCGTGAAACCAAGTACAATGCGGAAGAGGCTTCGAAGCCATGGGCACACGCGTCAACTCCTGGCGCGATAGTGCAAACGACAATAGATCCACCGGCCGGCGAGGGAGTGAAAAAAGGAAAAGGAGAGTCAAAGAAGGGCCGAAATCACGATTTGTCGCTTGAGTTCGACTTAAAGGAACGAAACTCTAATTTTGTCGCCTTAAGGAATGACCTAAGGCAATGAACTTAAGGACTTGTCGTCTTTGGTTGACCCTAAAGCAAAAAACTTAACAATTTGTGGTCTTGGTTAACTTTAAGCTGACAAAAACTCTATTTTGTCTTTTTTGGGTAACCTTATGTTTTGTCGCCTTTAAGGAAAACTTTTTTGTATGTAAAAGATAATCTCTGCAGTAAGAGGTGTGCACCCCCTCTTTTATATCATTTATTGTCACTCAAATAAACCGACTAACAAATACATTAAGGCACAAGTACGACCTTTTCTCTCATGAAACTGGAACCACGGTAACACTCAACGCCAATAAAAGCTAGGAAGACACACGATGGGGAGTTCACTTGGGTCCTGGGGCTCTGCACTTGGGCTCGAACGCAAAAGGTCCGACCGAGTAGAGGCTGAACGGGAGCTTGATTGAGGAAGGCTTCTCCCACCTCAAGAAGGCGCCGGTGAATCCGCTGTTGAGATTAGATGGCTGACTGCATGAGGAGATTGAAGATGAGACTAAATAGACCTTGCACTTGTGGAAGGGGAAGCTCGTGACGGTCTTGGGTGCTTGGATGAAGAAGTAGCCGTTCTTGTCAGTCGTCGCAGTCGCTGATGCTGAGTACTTGGTGTTCTTGCACAGGAGCTTCACTTGGGCACCTGAACGATGAACATACTGACCGGTTAGTATATATAGTTCTAAGGGGAAAGGAGAAACTTGTAGAAGCTAATGAAGAAGATTAGTCGTTTCAAGATGATTTTTAACTTCTGCCTTCATAACTAATAAAAAACAAGAGATGGCCATTTCGAAATAATTTTCACTTTCCTCATCTACAATGGCCATTTTAGATTTATTATGATATATAAATACTGTTGAAGAAATATTGGAATGGTGATTAAGGCTGCTAGCGAGGAAACGTTTCTCAGGAACAATAATCGTGCAACCGTTGAATGGAAGTTAGAGAAGTTAAAGGAATTGAACTTAGGAAATGAAGTGCAACATTGAGGAATACTCGTCCTTGAACTCTATGAAGTACAGCATAAAAGTCATTAGCTTCGATTCTCCTGGAAAGAATAATGCTAGAAATAATAATGAAGCCATCCTTAGATGGTCCACAACATCTTATCAAATTAATAGCGTGGTGAGTTCGTGTTTAGATATTTGAATGAGTTCACTGTCTTGCGTGCTTTTGAAACTTCTTATAAACAACCATTTTCCACTGTGAGGTATGATAAGAAGTAGAATGAGTATATATATGCAGTACTTTCTCAACCTTTTTAATCATGTGTACACTCAGGGGGAGAACTCACCAAAAATGGGTTTAGAGCCGTAGAGGGTGTCTTTGCAGGACTTGCAATAAACAACACCTTGAACGGCTATTAAGCTCCTCGAAGAAGGAGGGTAGTGGGATGGCGGTTTAACTGGCGGGTGGACAGGCGGAGCCCGGGGATGGTAGGGAGCATGAGAAGGTACGGGGATCAGGGGGTGACTGTGGTGGGGAGATGGCGGGTGAACAGGTGGGTGGGCTGGAGAAATAACCATCCAGCCGGGGGGACCACAGGAGGCTTCTTGGAAGTAGCTGAGTAGGAGCAAGAGCTGAACTAGCAGCAAAGCCTTGCTTGGAACTGAATCCATGGCTTCTGCTTTTCTGTGTCTCTTGAGGGTTTTTTGGAGAGAGGGTGAGTCTGAAGCGAAGTGGGTGATTTGGGTCTTCTAGAGGAAGAATTTATAGAGGGTTTATGGAGTGATTCTGAGTAGAGGTGAGCATGGTCCGGGTTGGTCCGGGCCACCCCCTAACCCTAGGACCAACCCGTACAGTGTCGGTTCTCAATTTTTAGGATCGAGGACCGACCCTATTGAGCCTGGGACCGAGGACCGACCCAATGGGTTCGGTCCGGTTCCAGGGTCAACCTAGGACCGATCGATAATTTTTTTTCGTCTTATTTTTTATACTTCCTAAAAAAGCAAACTTGCAAATTCAAATTACACATCCATCGACAATGCGGCATTGTGCAACTAAACTAAAATAAAAATATATATTTAGCAAATTTAAGATGACACAATAATAGAAATTTCGTACCTGCTAACCATTTATCGAGATATGTGACAAGATGGAAAGTTCTTATAATCATCTATCTTTAATATTCATAACACCATATGCAATAGTGTTTTCCTGCATTTGATCATGTAAAGTCCACTCAACCAAAAAATGAGCTTCACACCACTTGACTAGCAAATCACCGTAGCAACTGCTTCAAAAACTTCTACCATTTGACACAAATTGAAAAGCAAAGTGCAGCTGAAATTCATTAGTAAAATACAATTAAACCATAAAAAGTTCAAAATACTTAATATAAATCATGAATATATAACTTCACATCTTATTAATTCACTTGAACTTCTAAAAACGTAAAAACAAAACAAACAACACATAATTAATACTCAATAAAAGTTTTAAATTGAAATTACTATTAGTGCTATTGATAGAACATCTCAATATAATATAATATAACAAACATTTTACTTAAGTTTGAATATATAAAATAATTATAAATAATATAATATAATATAATATAATATACAGGGTTGGTCCAGGGTTAGACCAACCCAAAACTCTTAGGACCGAGGACCAACCCGCACAGTGTTGGTCCTGGAATTTCAAGACCAAGGACCGACTTAGTCCCCTTGGGAACCGGACCAGGACCAGCAGGGTTGGGCCGGTCTAGGGTCGGTCCAGGGTCGACCCTAGACTGCTGCTCACCCCTAATTCTGAGTGCTTTTTTCCTCTGATAAGATCACAATATTATAATGTCAGCCAGCCAGGGTAGGTGGACTTAATTAAAGTTGAACTTATGTGTGCCCTTTTCGGACCGTTCCACACATTGCGAGCTTAAGGAGACGTGCTCAATTGACATATTACCTGATCTAGTTGATTGAACATAACTAATGACAAGACGAGGCAATTATACTTGTTGAATGAGGGTTTGGTGTAATGTAATTTAGAATGAGCTGATTCTAGAGGCATTTTAGTAAGTTGAATGGGGACATTTTATGTGGTAACTATGTATCATGAATAGTCTTATTTTTTATTTTATTTTATTATTATCTTTTTTTTTTATACCCAAGACTCCACCTGATAGGCTATCAATATCGCCAATCACCTTGGCATGCCGGGCTATTGACTTCGCCGACCAATAGTCTTATTCCACTTATCCCATAATTTTATCGTCACTATTATGTTATTTGTACTGCTATATAGATTTCTAATCTGGCATCCCTTCTGTATTGTGACTCATTAACGGAAATGGATCCCAGAAAAAATCGAAATGTAAGTTGAGCGACTGAATTTAGCAGTACAAATAACAGGATAGTGACAATAAAATTATGGGATAAGTGCGATAATTAGAGGGTGCATTCTCCTCTTCATCTTCACCTCTGTCCTTCAAGCCTGTGAGTCAGTCTTGCTGATTCTCTGGGACTTCTTAGTTCGTCACCGGTTTTGACGAGCCAAAAACGATGGACACTGTATTTGTTGCCTAACCTACCTAATTTACATCCATTCTACGTTTCAAGATCTCTTGAGTTTCTAATCTGGCATCCTTCCGGTCTATACGATGCAGTGTTTTTGGACTCTGCATTAACGTGGACATTACTACTCTTTATTAAATTAGAGAAACATATAACAAAGGGTCACTCCAGATTATGAGGTTCCGGATCTGCGGGTCTGATGCACAACGTACGTTTGCTTTAATTTAGGAAAAACGACATGATGTTTTCTGTCGCGCGGCCCCTTTTTCCTGCTTGCACCAGTCGCATCATTCAATCTAAGGGTTTCCGCGGCTGAGAGCCGTCTCCATCTGGACTTCCTTTCGTTTCATCTCTCGTTCATGAACTTCGAGTTTCCGACCTGTCCGGGGTCGCACAGCGCATGTTATCGACTCTGAATTGGGTGCTCCTTCTAGGATTTTGTTAAAAAAGAGGTGTGCGGAATGCTGCCAAAGGATATTCCCAGATGCTCAATTACGATGAATTTACAGCTAAGTGAGGAAGCATAGATTTTAATTTTAGCTGGCGAAGCTTGTCCCACAAACCATATTACGAAATCCCATAGAACTTGGGTTTATAGCAAGGGAAAATTACCAATTTTTTTTAAATCTATTACAATTGTATTAATTCAGTCATAAACTTATTTTTTAACCTATTGAGTTCTAAACCTTTTACAATTATTCCCGATTATTTCATCCGGTCAAAATTGGCCGGCCGGTGCTGACGAGCTTTTTTTAATAATATTTTATTTTAAAAATTATTTTTTAATTTTTTTCCTTTTTCCTCTTTTTTTTTTTTTCCCTCCTCCTCCCTCCTCCTTCCTCCTTCCTTTGGCTTCGGCAGGGGCTCGTCCCGCCAGATCGCCTTAGTCCGGCGATCGGCTATCCTGGCTGGTCGCTAGAACCAAAGGAAGGAGGAGGGAGGAGGGAGGAAGAGGGAGGAGGGAAAAAATAAAAGGAGGAAAAAAGAAATAAGTTAATAAATAATAAAATACTATTAAAAAAGCTCACTGGTGCTGGCCGGCTGCCACTTAGCATCGGCCGGCCAATTTTGACCAGATGGACTGATCGGGAATAATTGTAAAATGTTTATGACTCAATTGGTATAAAAAAAATAATAAGTTTAGAACTGAATTGGCACAATTGTAATATGTTTATGACTTTTTTGATAGTTAACTTTCCCTTAATAGTGACGGTCAAACGATAGGCACATGTTTTATCCTCGTTGTGCCGAATAACATGACAGATTTTTCCTACACATCGTATATGATATGACTTGCAAAATTGTATTTTGACTAAGAAAATTGACCCCATGATAGCGATGGAGCAAGTAACCTTCAAGTGTACCCCAGACTCCATGACCCTAGAACTGGAATTTTCTTCATATCAATACTGTTTCCGCTAGTTTTTGGTTAGAACGATGGCATTTTACATTTCAATGTCAGGTCATAAGATCCATTCCTAGTAGCCACAGCCACAGCCACTTGGCGATTTTGTACATCATTTTGATCGGCCACTATTGCTTGAGGCTGTTCGCGGGCGATTGGTGGTCGGCGATTCATAATTGCTTGACGTCACAAAAAAATGAATGAGCTCAAGAGTAAATAAAAATTGACCCATGGCAATGGTCCAACTATTTTTTATTTATCAAAAAAGGATTTTGTAGACAGTATACTTTTGACATTTACACTTGGAATTAAAATGACATAACGAAATACTAGACATTAGACAGAAATCCTTAAACAATGGGACTAGGAACAAAACTTTCAAAATATTAATATTAGGGAGCACTTGACCGCTATTTTATATGTGACGGGGAGCCTTGGTCTTACAAAGCTGTTTGCTTTCTTGGACTAACTTTGAGACATGTACCAAGCTTATTCCCAAGCCCCTTTGCATATACTCAATTTGCTCATGCTGATTGATTTTGCTGGCTAGGTGAGGGACCAATGGTCATAGTCTTGTCGGGATACGATGGTTGTAGATGTAGGATTTAGAGGTGTGATGAGCCTTTTCTTGTCTCTCAAGCCTTTCAGGCAACACGATCCTTTTGCAATAGCACTTGCTTTATGTATCATCGATAATGCGAATCTGGAATGCATAATCACGACTTTTATGGATGAAAAAAAGAGTAGAGAGATCTTCATCTTGAGAGGTGGCGAGATCTCCTGAAGGGCTCCGTACTAATGTGCCACCATATATGGGTAATAGGGAATGGCGCCACTAAGGCTAAGCAACGTGAATGGATTGCAATATTTGTAAGCAAAGCGAGTTCTCTTTTCATAGAACCAACCAGCACATCATATGAATGCCTCAGGAACGGGGTCCCTTAGGGAATTTATCCAATTAAAACAACTTTGGTTGAGAATGTGTGGTCTTAGAACCACAAATCTCTATAGTGGATTTTTGAAATAATTTATTTCAAACAATTGCATGAGACATCCAAATTTGCTTAAGTGAGAAAAGAACTGGACCTGTAAAATTTTCGAGGAGGCTCGCATGATTTTTTCCGTGTTTTCTTTAAAACGATTAAGGGATATGAATTATTCGGCTAAAATCATGTTGACATAATTTTTCCCCCTTAAGACCTGATCAACCACCCATGCTATCGAGGGACTTATGGCATCTTTTTGACGTGCGAAAATGATGAACTTGAAAAAGGCTAGGAGGAAAATCTCAGTTTTTTGGGTCATGTTTCAAAACAATCAGTCAAAAACGCTAATGGGTAGGTATTATGGTTGGTTTTAAGAATTTGCCTCATCATATGAATTTCAATTCTTAAAAGTGGAGCTAACCCACGCACTGCGTCAATACCTGTCGGTGGCCTAACAAGCTTACTTTTGAGAGGCATTCCAATATTGATGCTATATTCTTCTAGAGTTGGAGTTAGCTCGAACCTACTAAACATAAAAGTGGATGTTTTAGGGCCCCAAAATGTGCTATTATTTGTAGGACTTCGAGATGAATAGGGATTTGGAACAATGATAGAAGATGACCGATTTTGGCTTTCACGAGTTTTTGGGCAAATTGATCTAATTGATCTCACCATTTGAAGAGCTCTGCTTTAAGGGCAGGAATAAAGTGGATATCGTCTCTCCCCATCACATGTAAACTGAGACTCGAAAAATTGACCTAAATTGCCACGGGCCAATAAAGTAAAAAAAACTGAGTAAAAAGGTAAAGAAATCACTTTACTTTTAAAGAAAAAGGCAAGCACATAGACATGTGCATGATACATGCAGCTCGATGTCTAATTAAGAAGTTTTAGAGAAATTAAGAGGGTGTCTGCCCGTTGTAGTCTCTCGTTGGTATCCTACCTTTTTAACCTTGGCTTTATCTAAAGAAATTTGAGGAAAAGAAAGGCAACCTCTACATTGCAGTCTCGTGTTCAAGGCCGTATCTTTCTTAACATCATCCTAAATATCCTATGGCATCCCAAGTCCGGCAGTCGTGTTGTGTGTGTGCCATGTGTAGTGCTAAAACATAAAACATGCATAGCAATTTATAATCACAAAACATTTTATTTTAACGAAATTAAAATTAATCTCTAAGCTACTAACTGTACAAAAGAAAAAAAAAAACCAAGTTAGCGAAGCATTTAAACAAGATAAAAAAGCCTAAGCCCACAAAATATTGTTCCCAGCGAAATCACCAAGTTGGAGTGACCTTTTTTTGATGTCCTCTTACACACTAGCGCGTGCGGAGGCTAATGGCTCATTAAGTATTATTAGGTTTAGCCCAGGATCTCCAATGCCCACCAATTCACGTCTTATGGTTCAAGTTTTTAACCTGCAAGTCAATTTCAAATAAGAGTCACCACTAATCGATTTGAGGTGAGTCAATTAGAAATCTAAGCGAAATATTGGGAGAAATACTTCGTTCTTACGCAACTAGAGAAACTAGGTTCGGAGATTCGATTACACTAGTTAATCACTAATACTCTTCTAGTACATAATCTTATTTAAACATTAAGTAAAGCATTTGGGCAGCATTTTATACCAATCACAAGTTCTAGGATTCAATTCCTAACCAGATTGAGGAAATTGAAATTCATGCATCATAAAAGCGTAATTGGAATAAGTCAATATTTCCTTCCAAGAACTTAAACATGATTTTTTTTCAAGGATTTTCATGTATTTGGGGAAAAATTATTTTTTGGCTCTTTCTGTGTTTTGGAAAATGAAATCCATTTTTGGGATTTTCTGAGTTTTTTGGAAATATAAACCATTTATTATTTTTTCATTTTTTTGGTTAAAATAATTTTAATAATATTATATTATATTATATTATAAAAACAGATGGGTCAAGGTCAGGTTCCCGGGTCAGGATTGACTCGACTCATCAGCCACTCCTAGGTGGGCTTGAAGCACGGGCCTAATTGGAGCTTCCTCTCCTTTCGTTAAAAAGAAAACAAAAAAAAAAACATTCTAAGCCCATAAAAACAAAACAAGCCGACAATTTTGCAAGGCCCAAGCGTGTTTGGCCTGAATTGTTTAGAACCTTACCTAGTTAAGCCTTGCATGCCTGACCTGATTCTCAGTTGCCGACCTGTCGCAGTTGAGAGTATGCTCAGCCTCAGACGCGGGGGGGGGGGGGGGGCAGGGGCATCTGTGAGCAACAAGCTACTTGGCTAATCGGGACTGAGATGCAAGGGGGTGGCTAGGGTTTTGGGGGCGACGGCAGGGATGACGACGGATAGATGGCAACGGGAGCAACAACAACTTGCGTTGGGTGTTGGGTGGGGGAACGGCGGCAGATTGTGACACTGTGGTAGGGTGGGTGGCGTCGAGAGGCAGCACGACGCCGATCTCACACGACGTGGTCTCCCTCTCTCCTTCACGATTCAGATCTCCTTCTCTTAGCCTTGATTTCTTACTCCTCCACCCCTCTCTTTTGACTTCTCTCTTGGACTTGCTCGCAAATGTCTCTCTAGATCTAAACCCCCTTTGCCCCCAAGCTCCCTCTTAGATCTTGACTTGCTCACTCTCGGGCCTCCCTTAATGTCTCTTGAGGAAAGTCTTGAGCTTGTTGCCTCTGATCTCTCTCTTCGTGTGTTTTTTGGCCTTCGCCTGACGCCCCATGTATGGGCGGAGGGGGGCCGGTCGACGGAGCTTCGGTCGCCAATTCTTGGCATGTCAACTAGCTTCCCCTCATCCGAATTGGTGTCTGATCGACCACCTTATCTGCGAAGGCCATGCCTTGAGCTCCTCAGCACATTGAAGTCACGTCCCATCTGGCCGAGTCTCTCGCCGGCATCCTTGTCCTTGCGTGCGTCTTTGGCCTTTGCGCGTGAGGCACAATGCATGGGAATAAGGTGTTGGGATTTTACGGAATATGTATGGGCTAAATAAACATAAATGCAACGGAAGCAAAGATAAAATTCTACTATACATATATCTCTAAAGGCGTTGTTCGTGTGTTTTAATCAAAAAATAGAATATCGAAGGGGGTTATACAGATTACCTCTCAAAACACGCTTTAAACAACTTGATTCAAACGTTCTTCAGTTCAAGCCCCACAAACATCGGGCCTCTAGTTCAGACATACCACCAACGCACCTCGAACAAAAAAGAGCTCACAGGTAATCACCACTGTAATTGTGCTAGTAATCTTGTGGAGACAATCCTCTGCACGTGGTTAGCAATCGTTTTCTAACCATATAGTTCTCTCTCTTTCTCTCTTTTTCTTAACTTAACGCACTCACCATTTCTCTCTACTGTATTTATAATGTCTTGGTGAAATCAACATTTAACTTCCTCTATAAGCTAGTCTTTAACTTCTCAAAGAAGTTATTAACTACTTTTTCCAGAAGCTACTTCTTCTAGAAGCTGGTCTTTTAACTTCTCAAATAAGTTATTGACCACTTCCTTTAGAAGCTAGTCTATAACTTCTCAAATAAGTTATTGACTACTTTCTCTAGAAGTTAGGTGAGAAAGAGAATAGCTCTCGTGAGTGCACTATGTCCGATTGAGTGAATTGGTTATGGTGTGTAACATACCTAGTTTCATCACTGAGCTGGTAGTAAGACTCGCACTAATATATTAGTACTCCCAAGAGAATTGATTGTCCCAATCAATCTCTAGGTCCTACAAGTCATGATTGACATCTAACAATATATCATGGCCATTTAGACAGTGTGAATGTTTTAAGAATATAATGAACTTGTACGCTTGAGCTAAAGTGTAATTCAATCCATCTGTCTTACTATGTCCCGATCGAACAAAGACCATGGAATATTTGTAAAGTCACCATTTTGATCATATGCACAAACCTAATTGACTTTCATTTTATATGAGACATAAACAATTCATTCTCGGTTACAACCCCGACTGAGGATTTCAATGCAGTGTCACAATTAGATCGCACATGACATCATTATTGTACCTTGCATGTAACAATGAGATAGATTCCATGTTGCACACACATGTTACTTTGTATGTGAACGAGTTATAACCATCAGGTACAGAGATAGATCAACGAGCCACCAATATGCATACCCGTGAACCATAGCCGTTCAACACACAAGTTAATATTGTGTCTCAAGTCTAAGGATTATTTACACAGGACCAAAGCATGAACCATTAGTTATTGACCTGCTAAATGCTTCTATGTTGCCAATTATTATATGTATGTCACGTTCAGTGAACTTGTCTACTGCAAGCACCCGTGTTTTAACTCCGGCATCATAATACCCAATGACTCATGACTTGTCATTACCTTAAGTATCCAATACTTAATGATGAAGCTAAGAACACACCGGTCTCAACAGGATCATTGATATCCACTTAATGATCCATTGATCGGGAACGGTTTAAAGATTCGATCTAACTGTGAACTTGTCACGCATATTTTTAACGTCTCAAGAATAATTGGACAAATGAATAAATACGTTTTTGCCATTAATTTGACAACACAACTTAAATCCCTAACATGTAACTATTACATGGTTGCTTTAGGGCATATGACTAAAGAAGGAAAGTGGAAGGAGGAAGAAGGAGAGAGGGGGGGCCGGGCCAAAGGTGAGAAAATGAAAGGGCCGGGCCTTGGGGCTACATAGAAAAGAAAAAAAGGGGCTAGGGTCAGGCCTAACTCAAGCCTTTTAAAAAAAAATATTTATCTAAAAATAGGGTAAAATAAGGGAGAATAAAATTGAAAATAAAAATTAATGGATGCAAATGAAAACTAAGACGTAGGTGATGTGAAAGTCAATTTTGTTAGGGTCAAATTGGTTCATAAATATCTTATGCAATTTAACACGAAATATCTAGCCAAAATTTAGGTATCAACACCACTTTTTCATGAAAGGACAAAGTACATAGAAGTTGATTGTCACTTCACTTGAGAAAAAATTCAAGAAGGGATTGTTGTAACTCAAGGAATTGGAATTGTGGAGTAGCTTGCAGAAATTTTCACTAAGCCATTATATCAAAGGTGATAGGGCTAGTATGATCACCTAGAGCGAGGTGAATAGGTGATAAATTTTTTTTTACGAAACTTCAAAATAATTTGCTAGAAACGTAAACAACATTAAACAATTATATGAAGCTGTGAATTGAAATAAGGAGTTTAGGGAAAAGAGAATAAAAACATAATGTTTATAGTAGTTCGGCTTAGATCAAGCCTACATCCACTCTTCCGCGCTGACAGCCCACTGACTAGACTTCACTATGAATCAAAAAAGATATTACAGTCTCATGTCCTTGACTTTACAGTGTAAAGACTCTATTACACTTCTTCAAAGTCTCACAAGTATTTGCTCTCTTTTTTGAGTACAAATAAAGTTCAATGATTGAAATAGCAAAGAACTAGGAAGTTTCAGACTTTGAAATTTTTCTCTCACGCACACACTTCGAACAACCAAAGAGTCGTCCTTAAATACCCCTTCATGCCTTTACAACTGTTGGCACTTACTAAAGGAGTTCTCCCAATCTACTCGTTGGACAGAATCAATTAAGGAGATCTCGAGTCGTTTAAGGAATGTGATGATAGCCCATCAATCCTGCTCGCTCATTCAATCGAGATCTTGGTTTCCATAAGTAGATCATTCTAAGTATACTTCGTCATTCAAAAGATTTGCATATTGGATTTGATCCAACAATTAATCAAGCAGATGCTATATCCAGCCATAAGGTCTTCCAAAATCATATGAATCGAATCCTTGAAGATAAACTCGCATCTGAATAAGTCTTCAATCTTCAGTCTGGAAACTGTCAGTGAGGGTAGACTTTGAAATTAAAGTCTAGCGGTTTTCAGACTTTGATATAAGAGTCTTGTGTTCTTCAGAATATAACAACTGAGTCTGTGAGTCTTCAGTTTAGACTTTTGGAAATTTTTTGTCAGCTTCAAAACAATAAATGAGTTTTCTATGACAAAAGGCAACACAGGCATCTATTGAGCAAGTTAGGCGTCTTTGACATAAGCTGCCAGCTTGAGAAGGAGCGTTGGAGAAATGATTTGATTTGATCCTTGATAGATTCCTAATTACGATTTTGATTGCATGGATGATTCCGTAAATCGTCGACAAGGAATATTTCGAGGAAGACAATAGCTCGTATAATTCTTTCCGATTCATTTCTTGTATTATAAATATAGCTACATACTTGTACAATTGACATGATTGAGAAAGGCAATCACTATCGTCACTATTTCCCAATATTTTCTGTCATATTGTATATTATTAGACTACAAAAATTGACCCCATGACAGCGATGGAGCAAGTAACCTTCATGTGTGCCCTAGACTCCGCGAACCCTAAAACTGAATTTTTCTTTGTATCGAACCATTTCCACCGGTTTTTGGTTTGAACGATTGGCACTTTACATTTTCAATGTTGGGTCTTAAGTTCGAATCCTAGTAGTAGCCACAGCCACTTGGGTTAAATCATGAGAAAGTTTTCTTTCTTATGGATCCCCTAATTCCAGTGTAGATTACTTGCTTTTTTACATGGTCAAGGAGGTAGACTTAATTTGACGCATGAAAACTGAATCGAGATACCACCCAATTATTATGCCAGTTATAACATAACTCGTTTTTCATAAAATTGAAACGAATGGATTCTTAGAAATTTAGGGACTTGATTGAATAAAAAAGTATAGTGAATAAAAAATTTCATGAAAGAAGAACCCAAAGCTTGGGTTGAAGCCACCAGAAAAAAAACGGCAACAACCGCAGTGGCTCCACCTCACATGGCAACCGGTGGACCAAGAACCCCTTCTCCCTAATTGCCTTCTCCTTTGCTACAAGGTCCAAGATCGCACTAGCCATTGCTGCCCTAGACGATGGTTGGTTGGATGGTCGAGCGCGAGCGAGGAGACGGAGCTGAGTATTAGGGAGGGGAAATCGAGGATGGTCGGAGAGAGGTGCTCGAGCTTCTGGGGCGAGGACTTGATTGCGAGAGAGTAATTTCAAAGGCTTTTGAGGGAGCTTCAGTGCTTGTAGTGTTTGAGTTCAAGCTTGAATTTGACTATGGCCTTCGATGAGGTGATTTTGATCAACCAATCAACCTCTAACACGTCATTGTTACGTTGACAAGTGCATATAACAATGACAAATGAGTCTCAAGTATTCGACTTGATAAATTTTTTGAGTTATTCAACTGGCTGATTTTGATTTTACTGTAATTTTATTGGGAGTACGCAATAATGTTATCACTATCTAAATAGTTGAATATGCATTGATCCCTAACAGGACTGATGCTATATATCATAGCTTTTCATCATTCGTGATTCATAGATTGCCACATGTCCAATATAATCCAATGACCCCTCCACAGTAACATGTAAAAGTAACCCGGTACAGGTTTGAATTCTTCCAATTTTTTGCTCAATAAGTCCCATGGTCCTTACTCACATTCCTAAGCCGAGCATGCACCACCTTCGCTCAATATATATATATATATACTATGAAAAACTCATAACTTTAGGTCTTATCTCAATTTTACTGTCCAGTTTCAATTTTACCCTAAAATTTCTTGCAATCTCATAGAAAACCACAAACTTTTACTTAAGTCACAAATCTATTGTGACACCTCGAACCACCAAGGGTCGCCACAGGCACCTGGCGTTACACCTAATTACATCTCTTAGCCGAAGCATCGTAAATCATAGACATATTTTTTTTTTTTTGAAAGCGGTCCCAGCGCGACTCATTAGCGGAAGCAAAATATAATATCGTCATCTCTCCCTCCAACACCCATGATACAATTGCACACCACTAAACATCATAATAAAAGACAGCCATGACACTTTATTTACATATTTTCAAGATGGGATTTCTTGGGTCGGTACATCAAAAGGAAAAGCCAGGACTCAGCCACGCCCGGCCTAAAACCTCAAAAAGAAACCCTCGACCCACTACAACTCACGTGCTATACCCCCATCATCAGTGTCGGCTAACTATCCCAAAAAGATCTAGCTCCTACTCGTCACGCACAGGCACTCACACCCATCCCAGTGCATCAAGCGGTGGCGGCGGCAGCATCCCACGCATCGCTCCGTTGCGTTGAACATGGACGGATATAAACTCCTGGACAATCGGGCCCCCAGCCAGGCCCACATCATACATAACTAGACACTGCACTCGAATATAAGTAAGACCAGGAACAGAAGGACAGTCGAACTCCTCGCACTCAACCTCTACATCCGAAGGTAGGCCGTAGAAAACACCCCGCGTGACAGTAGGGAGCGGCATGCTGCTAATTTGAAATGTTGGTCCCCAAAGGGGTGAATACAACCACTCAGCAGGTAAAAGAATCCAATAACTACTCAATGCAACATGCAATACAAGCACAACATCATACATGTTAATCATGCATCCAAGCAGACTTACCTCGAAGCCATGCATAAACCATCACACATCTTCATTATAATCATAACACATACAAGTCGTCATGTCATAGGTTATCATCATCATGTCATACACATGTCATCATCATCATGGCATTATCATATCATAGGTCACCATCATATCATACATATGCCATCATCATTAGGTTATAGACATATCATCATCATCATATCACACACATGTCATCATCATCATGACATCATCATATCATAGGTCACCATCATATCATACATATGCCATCATCATTATGTTATAGACATATCATCATCATCATCATCATCATATCACACACATGTCATCATCATCATGACATCATCATATCATACATATGTCATCATCATATCATGACATCATCATATCATACACATGTCCTCATCATCATAGGTGATCATCATCATATCATATCATGCATGTCACAGGTGATCATCATCATATCATATCATGTATGCATATCATCATGCATGATTCAATTTCCACTTTTAACTTTCAATTTGATCACCCCATCACCCTTTCTCAAGATCACCAATTTCATCTCATACTTTTCACTCGCACCCCATCCTGGCATCGCGAGAAAAACCTCCGGCATTCATGCCACTCAAGGCCACCGGGCATCCGGCACCCCCACATTTCGGGCATCTCGCATCCCAACTGGCATCACGAGGCATCCCCTTAGGCAAAGACCTTTGAGGCTTCCGGCACCCAACCATTCTGGGCATCCTGACACTCCTAGGGCCATCCGGCAATGTATCTCTATACATTCCGGGCATCCGGCACCCCCCATCCTGGGCATCCTAACACTCCCAGGGCATTATCATCCACCACAAGTAGATTTCTCATTTATCATTACTCATGCTCATCATTTTAGGTCTCAATTCAGCATGGTACATGGTGTAATGGCAAACAAAATCATATTCAGCATTGAATTCATACATTCATCTCAAGGCATGCATCAAGACCTCATCATACATGCAACAAGGTACAATTATTCATAAAATAAAATTTATGGAATTCGTACCAATTAAAATAATCCATTTACAATGCCCTTTTGACATTTATTTAAATTCCAGCTTGTCCCACTTTCGAAAATATTAAATTTAAATATCCATATGATTCTCAAAATCATAAAATTAAAGCAAGTGATAGGCAAAACAATAGGATAATGATTTTATGCAAAACACATGGCCAAATAGAATTTCACACAAAAATCATAATTCACACAAATACAGCATGAAATTTCGGATGAAATCAGAATGCACAGTTTCCGAAATAATTTGATTAAAATATCTAAAAGACCTCCAAAAATTATGAAATTTTACCAGGTTATATCCAAGACACTAAGGTATATTTTTCATGAATACTTCTAAGCCAAATTATTTTTATATTATTTTCTACAGTCACACGAAGCGTATGGATCTAGTACCGAAACGTCCAGTGCATGGTTCTCCGAAATACCGAGTTTTTACCCACTTATACTTCTTATTTTCCTCTGAAATTTGGATATGTTTTACTTCAAGGTGTCCCGTACAACTTTGATGAAGAGATATAAGTCATATGTTCAAAGGAAAGTCTCCATATGGGTCCATGAAGTCTCGGGTAACCTGTACCGCGTCTCCAGATCTACGGTTTACAAGAGTAAGATGATTCACCGAGCTACACTTGTTCATTTTGCTTCAAATTTGAGTATGTTAAACTTCAAGATGTTCTCTACAAGTTTCATGAAGAAATCGAAGAGATATTCTTAGTATAAATCATCATGCAACCACAAATACACTGAAAGGTCAGTGAAATCATTCCAGATCTGGTGTCTCCGTAGGATGAGTTTTTTACTCCTTAAATATCCATCATTTTACACCAAATTTTATTATGTTGTATTTTTAGATGTTAGCTACAACTTTCATGAAGAGATTAAAGTCAAAATCGAACTCTAAACATGCATGCAAGCCCTCACAAGGTTCTGACTCAAACAGTTCATGCGAAAACATTCCAGATCTAGCATCTCCGTAGGATGAGAGTTTGACCCCTCAAATCTCCATCATTTTACACCAAATTTGAGTATGTTGTATTTTACGATGTTAGCTACAACTTTAATGAAGAGATCAAAGTCAAAATCGAACTCAAAACATGCATGCAAGCTCTCACAAGTTTCTGACTCAAACAGTTCATGCGAAGACAGCATGCAACTCAAAATCCAACCACACTTGCTTCACTCCCATGCCTCCAAACAACCTAGATTTCGACCCTACATGCAAAACATTGGTGCAAGAGTAGAAAATGGATTCCCAACTTGCCTCTAGACCACACGAACGACGGCACACGGCGGCAAACACGGTGGCGCACGGGCAGACGGACGGCGAGCGACGGCGACTCCTTCCTCTCGGCTTCTCCTCCCTCTCGGCCTCATTCTCCCTCTCTCTCGCACAATCTCTCTCTCTCTTTGGGCGGTAACTCAGCCGGCCACCTCTCTCTCTCCTCTTCCCTTTTATTCCCCCATTTCCTAATCATTTGCAATGATTAGTTTGCCTTTCAATTTGGCCAATGCATGCCACCCTTCTTGCCACTTGTCACCACACATGCAAGATGGGCTTGGGCTTTGGGTTTGGGCCTCCCTTGTGGCCGACGACCACTCCTCCTTGGGCCTCAATGGGCCGGCGACAGCAGCCCCATCCGCGGCTCTAATTGGGCTGACTAGCTTGGCCCATTAAAGCTTAGGCCAATGGGCCTAAGGCCCAACCTAATTAAAATCAAATTTTCCTTTTTTTTTCTTATCCTTTATTTTAAGAATTAAATTACTAAATTTTACATGGCCAAAATCTTGAGACATTTTATTTATAGGAATTTAATCCATAAAGTGCATGGCCAAGCATAGATTTTTTTTATTAATCTATCAAATTTTAAAAATCTCATAAACACAAGCACAAATCACCTAATCTTAAAAAGAGACTAATGGCTAAAGCATAAGCCATAGGAAATTTCATTACCTAATTACGAGCTTTAATACACCTTAGAGCTTGTCTAGAATTTTTGGGATGCCACATCTACCCCCATTAACCCTTGATTCAAAAAATTTCATTGACAACGGAGAGATGAAATGCTACTAAGCACGATTGGTTTGAGCATTCAGAGCACGAGCTCCCTAACCACGAGAGATGGAACATTTCCAAACATGAGAGATTGAAGATCAAGCGCAATATCACTAAGGGCGATTTTAATAGATGGTTAATAGGCAAATTTATGACTCAAACAAAAATTGGTGATCTTTTTATAAGACCAAAAAAAAAAGAGAGTAAAACTGAAGTTGGAATTTTCATACAAGATAAAAAAAAAAAAAAAGTTTAGAACATAATTGGTACTGCACATAAAGTTGCGGTTTTTTATGATAAAAAAATTTAGGTAGAATTGGGCCTAAACTTGAGTTGGAAGTTTTTCTTTAATGAAACAAAAGATAGAATTGAGACAAAAGTTAAAGGAGGTTTTTTAAAGTATTAGGCTACAGTTCCATGCTCTTCCTCTAATGTGCAGTCCTTTTGGCTGCGAGCATGCGCCAGCCACCTTTGCTCACGGACCCTATGTGCCATGGGAGCCTGTTTTGACATCAAATGGGGGCATTATCAGAGATCTTTTTTTCGTTTTTTTTTTTTTTCACTTTGGAAAACTAGGTTGATATGATTTTTATATACATATTTGGGGGGGGGGGGGGGGGGGGGGGGGGTGTGGTTTGCAGGGTCAAGTCGTGACTAGCATTGCCCAGGGGAGGCGGGTCGGTAGTCCAACCTGTGAACTTAGGAAATGGACATGGAGTCAGGCAAGTAACATCCAGCTCCACAAACCGAGTGGATGATAGCGGCGCAGATCTACGCATTATGGAAATGGAGCACATATTGGTCGATAACATCGGAGCAAATTCCAGTTGTCATGATCCTAAGTTCACTAACGAGATGATGGTTGCTCCACTTCCAAAAGGGTTCAAAATGCCTAATTTACACCAGCATGACAGGTTCGGGATACCCCTTGGATCATGTTGAATCGTTTCGAGTTGTTATGGTGCTGCACCCAGCACCGGACGCGATTATATGTTGGGCTTTCCTGGCGACCCACTAGGCAGCCAAAATATGGTTTAGCAGATTAAAACCGCCGTCTGTCAGCCCCCCTCATAAATTGGCAAACCCATTTCTCCAGCAGCCTACGCTTCCAGAGAATATAGAATTCATCCCTGGCAATTAAGCAACAACCGGGAGTGTAATTAGAGATTATCTTCGTCGATTTAATGAGGCGGCCATCAAAATCCCCAATCCCCTTTTGATGCTGCCATATTTTTCTTGTTTTCTGTCACTTAAGAAGAATTTTATACCCGTGAAACTAAGTATAATGCGGAAGAGGCTATGAAACCATGGGCACACGTGTCAACCCCCGGCGCGACGGTGCAAACGACAATAGATAGACCGGCAAGCAAGGTAGTGAAAAAAGGAAAAGGAGAGTCAAACAAGAGCCGAAATCACGATTTGTCGCTTGAGTTCAGCTTAAGGGAACGAAGCTCTAATTTTGTCGCCTTAAGGAATGACCTAAGGCAATAAACTTAAGAACTCGTTGTCTGTGGTTTTTTTTTTTTTTTTTTTTTTTTTTAAGCAAACTCGTTGTCTGTGGTTGACTTAAAGTAAAAAAACACTAAATAATTTGTCGTCTTTGGTTGACTCTAAGCTGACAAAAACTCATCGTTTTTGGGTAACCTTATGTTTTGTGGCCTTTGAGGTAACTTTTTTGTACGTAAAAGATAATCTCTGTAGTAAGAGGTGTGCACCCCCTCTTTTATATCATTTATTGTCACTCAAATAAACCGACTAACAAATACATTAAGGCACAAGAACAACCTTTTCTCTCATGAAACTGGAACCACGGTAACACTCAACGACAATAGAAGCTAGAGAGACACACGATGGGGAGTTCACTTGGGTCCTGGGGCTCTGCACTTGGGCTCGAATGCTAAGGGTCCAACCGAGTAGAGGGTGAACATGGGCTTCCCCAAGACCAGCTTCTCAAACTTCAAGGGGGCACCACTCGATCCACCATTGAGATTGGATGGCTCACTGCATGAGGGGATTGGAGATGAGACCAAGAAGACCTTGCACTTGTGGGTGGCAAAGTTTGAGACTGTCTTCGGAGCTTCGAGGAAGAAGTAGCCGTTCTTGTCAGTTGTCGCAGTCGCCCATGCTGGGTACTTGGTGTTCTTGCACCAGAGCTTCACTACGGCACCTGAACCATGAACATACCAGCCGGTTACTAAATGTAGCTCTAACGGGAAAGGAGAAACTCGTAGAAGCTGATGAAGAAAACTAGTCATTTCAAGATGATTTTCAACCTTCTGACTTTATAACTAATAAAAAACAGAGATTACTCCTGTTATGCTTGTCGAGAAGAAAACTGGTGGGAAGCTAACGAAAAGAGATTGCTGTTTCGAAATAATTTTTACTCTCCTCATCTACAAAGGCCATTTCAGATTTATTATGATATATGAATACCGTCAAAGAACATTGGAATGGTGATTAAGGCTGCTAGTGAAAAACTTTTCTTCAAAACAATAATCGCACCATCGTTTAATGGAAGTTAAAGAAATTAAAGTAATTGAACTTAGGAAATGAAGTACGGTACGGAGGAATACTCGTCCTTGAACTCTATGAAGAACAGCATAGAGGTAATTGGCTTCGGTTCTCTTGGAAAGAATAGTGCTAGAAATAATAATGAAACTATCCTTAGATGGTCCACAATATTTTGTCAAATAAATAATGCGGTGAGTTCGTGTTTAGACATTTGAACGACTTTACCATCTTGCGTGCTTTCGACCAACTTCTTATAAACGACCATTTCTGACTGCGAGGTATGATAAGAAGTAAAATGATTATATATTTGCAGTACCTTCTCCACCTTTTTAGTCATGTCATGAATATAGGGGCAGCGAGATTTTATTTTCTTTCTAAAAAGTATACTCACGAAGTGTACTCACCGATAATGGGTTTAGCGCCGTTGAGGGTGTACTCGCAGGACTTGCAATAAACGACACCTTGAATGGCTATGAAGGTCCTAAATGGCCAATGGAACGGCGGTTTAATTGGGGCCGGAGGATGGGAGGGAACAAGAGCGGGTGCAGGGATCAAGGGATGACTGTGGTAGGGAGACGGCGGGTGAACAGGTGGGAGGACTGGAGGGTGGCCGGGAGCATGGTGGTGGTGGTGGTAGTCGTGGTCGTGGTGCTGGGTCGGAGGGTAAGCCGGTGGATGGGGGAAGAAACAGGAGGCTTCTTGGAAGCAGCTGAGTAGGAGCAAGAGCTGAACAAGCAGAAAAGCCTTGCTTGGAGCAGACTCCATGGCTTCTGCTTTTCTGTGTCTCTTGAGGGCTTTTCGGAGAGAGGATTTGCGTGAAGAGAAGTGGGTGATTTGGGTCTTCTCGAGGAAGAATTTATAGGGGGTTTATGAAGTGATTCTGAATGGTTTTTTCCTCTGATAAGACCTCATTATTCTAATGTTAGCCAGCCAGGATAAGGTGGAATTTATTAAAGTTGAACTTATGTGTGCCCTTTCGGACCGCTCCACTTATTGCGATCTCAAGGACACGTGCTCAATTGACATATTACATGATCTAGTTGATTGAACATAACTAATGATAAGATGAGGCAATTATAATTGTTGAATGAGAGTATGCTCCAATGTAGTTTAGACAGAGTTGATTCTGGAGGTATTTTAGTACGTCGAACGGGGATGCTTTGTATGGTAACCATTTATCGTGAATAGTCTTATTTATAATCATCACATGAACAAATTCCGACTTGTTAATGAAAATGGATCCCAGAAAAATCGATATGTAGGATAAGCGACTTAATTTAGTCGTACAAATAACAGGATAGTGAGGATAAAATTATGGGATAAGTGCAATCCTCAAAGGGTGCATTCTCCTATTCGTCTTTACCTCTGTCCTTCAAGCCTGTGAGTTAGATTCGCCAATTCTCCGGGACTTCTTCTTAGTTCATCACGTATTTTTTAAAAAAAAGCTACGGGTCGGTTTTGACGAGCCAAAAACGATGGAAGTAAGAAGACGGTATTTGTTGCCTAGCCTAGCTATTTACATGCACAGTACGATGTAAGATTTCTCGAGTTTCTAATCTGACATCCTTCCGGTCTATACGATGCAGTTTTTCTGGACTCTGCATTAACGTGGACACCACTACTCTTTATTAAAATGGCAAAACATATAACAAAGGGTCACTCCAGATTATGAGGTTCTGGATCTGCGGGTCTGATGCACAACCTACGTTTGCTTTAACTTAGGAGAAACGACGTGGTGTTTTCTGGCGCGCAGGCCCCTGTCCTTGCTTGCACCAGTCGCATCATTCAATCCAGGGTTTCCGCGGCCGAGAGCCGTCTCCATCTGGACTTCCTTTCGTTTCATCTCTCGTTCATGAACTTCGAGTTTCCGACCTGTTCGGGGTCGCACTGCACGTGTTATCGACTCTGAGTTGGGTGCTCCCTCTAGGGTTTTGCAAAAGAAGAGGTGTGCGGAATGCTGCCAAAGGATATTCCTAGATGCTCAATTACGATGAATTTACAGCTAAGTGAGGAAGAATGGATTTTAATTTTAGCTGGCGAAGCTTGTCCCGCAAATCATGTTACCAAATCCCATAGAACTTGGCTTTATAGTGACGGTCAAACGATAGGCACATGTTTCATCCTTGTTGTGCCGAATAACGTGATAGATTTTTCTTACACATTATATATTATATGACTTGCAAAACATTACTTTGACTAAGAAAATTGACCCCATGATAGCCATGGAGCAAGTAACCTTCAAGTGTACCCTAGACTCCATGAACCATAGAATTGGAATTTTCTTCATATCAAACTGTTTCTGCTGGTTTTTGGTTAGAACAATTGGCACTTTACATTTCAATGTCAGGTAATAAGATCGATTCCTAGTAGTCACAGTCACTTGGGGTTAAACCACGTTATGGATCCCCTAACTTAACACATGGATGACTTGCTTTAGATGAGATTGAGGTGTACTTAATCTGATGTGTGAAAGCCGACTTGAGATACCACTCAATTGTTATACTAGTAATAATATAACTTGTTTTTCGTAAAATAGAGATGATAGAATTCTTTAAAGTTTATGAACTTGATTGACTAGATATCGTGTAGCGAATCAAAATTTCCACGGATATTCAGTTATCCTCATTTTAATGAAATTTAAGTACATAGGCATAATCAATGTCATCCACATGCTGGGGTGAGTCCAAAGCTATCACCATGTGAAGTCAGTATCAAAAGAATCTGATAATAAAGTCCAGCATTTATTTTTTATCAATGGCAAAATAAAATAAAACTCAATATATGTTTCCTGTAGAGAGATCCTAAATTTCTCCTCGTGTCTCGGTTTGCTCTGGAATTTCGAGCCTTTGACCTCATTGATATCCCCTTCATTGGTAGAAGCATCCATTCACGAGATCCAAGAACTCCATCAAATCTCAATATTGAATTGATTCTCTTCCTCCTCAATGATTCTCAATTAATGTTCTTTTGTTTCTTCAAGACTAAGTTTTTAATTACATGAATGATAAAAAAAAAATGGGCCAGATTTCTAGCGTGTAGTGCTAGTTTGATCAGTAATTGACCCTTTCATGTAATAGGTAATTTTAATTTAAGTTTTGATATTTATTTATGATTAGCCTTTTGACTCGGACATTAAAGCTCACAGAGATAGCATAATTTGTTCCTCTATATTACTTCAATAACAAATTATATGTGGGTGTTATATATCAGGAGTACAAACACAAGTAGGGTACTGATTACAGTAATTATCGTGTGTACCTTTTGTTAACACAAATTCACAGTTCATAATCATTGATATATTAGTTATAGTCCGAAAAATTGATCAACTATTCTAATAAAAAATTATGGACATTGGGCTTTTTTAAAAGGAGCGTGCGGGCAATGGTCCTATTTTTTTTATTTATTTGAAATGTTACTATCTAGAGTCGAAATTAAAATCTCTGGCTCTCCAATTATGACTCCAAAATGTATCAAACAATATATATAAGAAAATAGAGAGACATGAAATTGCTAGAAGACTCTGACGGGACTCCGCTAGCGATCAAAAGACAAAAGCCTCGATTCGTGGTTGGACAGGCTGGCGTTGCCCCCATTTTCTGAATGGCTCTCTTGTGATCAATCTTTTGTTTGATTTTACTTTTCTTGGGATGGGAGAGATACTTAAATTCGAGCGCTAAGTGCGGCTGTCTTTCCTTAGCAAGCACTTCCCGGGCTCTTTTTCCGTTGCAAATACATTTGTTTTGGGAAAAATTAATAATTTAAAATATATATTGTTTTAAAAACGATTACTTATATCGCTTAGAAAAATGAACGATCTAAAAATATTTTCATTGTCCATACAAATATTTAGATATACATTGCTGTCGATAATAAAAGAAGATATCATCAACTAATAATTTTAAGTGATATGAGCGATAGTTTTTTGAAAAATCTATTATAAATTATTCATTTTTAATGAAATAAACAAATCCTAAATCGTACTCTCTTAGTCATTATTCAAAATGAACGATGAGAGGAAGTATTGAAATACCCTTCACTTCGAAGTTTGCAAGTCAAATATATATGTTGTAGGCTGCAAAAATGGGTCATGAGTTCATATTTCAACTTGTGTTTAATGGCTTGCGTGACATATGGATTGCCTAACATTTGAATAATTAAGAATGGATCGAACAAAAAGAAAGAAAAATTAATGACCGATTTCAATCGGTTCGAAAAGAATCCACTTTCAATCCATTTAATCAAAGAGTAATGCGAAGGGCATCTTACTTTCACGCTCTCTAATATAGTGAAAGGGAAAACCAGCTGTGCTAATGTCTTCAATAACACGTGGGACCAAAACATACATGCGCGTTGGGGTATCGAATAAGAATCACATTGTTTCTATAATAGTTTAAATTTTCTAGACACTCAATTATACAGAGAAAAAAAAAAAAAAACAAATTACAGAGAGCCAAAGCAACGATCTTTGCGGACTATTGGAGCTTTGAGGCTTCACGTCAGAGCAAGCAACGTTGTAGATTTGGAATTTTCCACATCTGCAATGTTGTTCTTCTTATTATTCATTTATGGCATTTTTCTATTTGTTAAGCTTTTGAGATTTATTAGGCACAAAAAACCTTCAAGTTTTTCTTAACTTTTTTTTTATATTTATTTTAAATAGACTAAAATTGTCACCGACACCCAGAAGATGGCGACATGGCAACATGATTACAAAAATTTATGGATGAGCATTGGTCATATTTAACTTAGACACTAGACCGAATCAGCGTGTTGACACCAAGGTGGAAGGTAAACCAGTTTATGAGAGCGAGAACATTGCTCGTTACCTAGGCAGCTCTTCACCACACCACCACCTTCGCACCCCATTCCATTACTCGAACCTTGAACCCATCCGCGTAGGTGCTCTTGTCCATCAGCTTGACACTCACCCACGTCTCTATGTTGCTCCATGTGCTAAGTAAAGTCCAATGCCACGGCTCGACCCGACTCAAATCCACTATCTCCTTCATTGACTTGGCAAGTTGGTTCATGGAGTTACCTAATCTTCAAAGACAATAGATAAGGAGAAATATTGTTGAGAATGAGTGTGGGATGGTTCGAGTATGAATTGGGTTTGAGTCGGGCCGAGTTAATAAGATATGAGTCGTTAAACTCGTATTGTATAGAAATGGGTTAAAATAAATTAAATGGGTCAATTTGGGTAAAATTGATTAATCTGGGTCGGACTAGTTTTGACTAAATTGTCCAGAAAGTGTTGAACCTATTGCACTTTTACTAATTCAGTTTTAAACTTTGCAATTTTGTCAATTAATCATAAATTTTTTCACATTTTGGCAATTGAGTCTATCCAAACAATTTTCACCAGAATTCGTTGACATGGAAGCCGGCCATCTTATATAACAAGGCTAGAGTTGATGTTGATAATTTTTAATAATATTTTAATATTTTAATAATTTTTTCACAAGTCCAATTTCTTACACTTCTTTCGCGCACGCATATTTAGTTATCCTCTCAGCCTTCGGTAAGAGGGAGGGCTTGGAAATGAGAAATATCTCGAGACTCAAAAACAGATCTTCTCATGACTATATCTAATTAAGTAAGGGCAGTTCATTTGAAAGGTTGCTAGCTGGGAAATAGCACTGGAGGGTGCTTTTCTAGTAATAATTATGTTAAGCAATATGGAGAAAAATTATTAAACCAATTCTAAAACTATTGAATTAATATCAATTAAGTTCTAAACTTTTCAGTTATGCAAACTGAGTCTTAAACATTTTCGCAAAATTCTAACATATTACTTCTAGTCAATTTTTGCGTGAAAATACTAACATTGTGATCCTATTATTATCGGTTATCCTATGTGGCATAACCAATGTTTGACATTAACAATTTTAGAGAAAATATCGTTTTGCTTAATTATTTACATTTTCAATATTTTTTCTTGTTTTTTTTTTATTCCCTTTCTTTGTTATTGTTCATCTTCTTTCTCTCATCCCATCTTTCTTACTCTTTCTCGAGCAACACAATGTCCCACCCGAGCTTCGGCTTCTTAGCTAGCGCATCATCGAGCTTGAGCTGGAGGGCGCCGTGATTGAGCTCGAGGGTCTGCGTCTGCCACCGGGTTTGCCAATTCTGGTACCAAAGGGCGACCTGCTTCGGCGGGACACCAAGCTCGCTTAGGTCTTTTTGGGTTGGGTCTTGTTCCAATTCAGGTAACATGAAAAATTGAAAATATTCGGATGTTTTGATATTTCGGTTTGGTTCGGGCCGTGTGCCCGAACTACCCGACTCGAACTGAAGCCCAATACATATGCTTCAAACCTGGGAACAGAAAGAAACCTTCGCTCTTCACTCCTAGATCTCGCTCTTGCAAAACCTCCTTCAAATCATCTTCTCCTTTCACAAGAGCTGCATCAGTAGTGAGCTAAGACCAGACTTCATAGACTCCACTATGCTGTTTCTATGGTGAATGAGAGGAGCATAGATCCCCGTCGCCGCCGTGTCAAGGCTCGTAAGAGCTTTGGTTCGTGGTCAAGCTGGAAATCCTCAACTCCAAAGTCGTCGGTTTTCTCTGTGTTTCCATGCCCGTCCTCACCGACAGCTCCTTTCAGTCTTTCAACTCTGCCTTCGTCCCTTCTTGCCAAATGGGTTGCTCTGTTTCTGTAAATTTTGTGAACGCGGTCATCTTTGCCTTCCAGATCTTGTGATTCCGATGAGCCTTTCATCATATACTTTCGTTTTCTTCAAGAACAATTGTATCTTCGTTTACTCTCTCATGACGAGTAATTTGCATCTGCTCCGCTCTCTCCATTTCGCCTTCTCTTTTTTTAATCTTTTTCGCTCGGATCTCCCTCGGTTCCAGTTTGCTTTCTTCGCGTGCTTGTGCTTTGAGCGAGGGTTTGGGATGTGAATTTGATGAGTTGCAAGAAATTCATGCTGGAATCCGCATTTGAGGTATAGTCTCTGGCAGCATCATCGTGTCCTTCAGGTAATGGCGTTCACCTTGGTCCTCCTACAGGGTTCCCATTACCCTGCACATGAGAATCACTAAGAAAAAAAATCGAAACCCGACCTGATGACTTGGGCAACACGCGATTTGGGTATGAGTTGGGTCGGGTCAATCACGCTTTCATTTTAGTTTGGGTATCATGGAAACCTAAATTGAACTAAACCATTAACACCCTTAGGCAAAGCCCTCACCAACATCAGCCCACCCCGTGTCTCGCTCCTTCTCTATCAATTATAGTTGCTTGGCTTCTTCCCCACCCGACCCCTCCCTGACCCGAAGTTCCTATGCAACCTCCAATCAACGTGATTTAAGGTTGCCTGGGGTCAGTGGCTTATAAATCGACCTCACTTGATGGTCGCCGAAGGTCCATGATCTCAATCATTCTCAATTAGAGCTCGCAAGTAAGTTTAGGTAGGATGGAGTTTCACAAAAATATTTATGATTAAATTGATAATATTAAAATGTTTAAAACTCAATTAACATCCGTATAACAAGTAAATGATTGATTTTTTAATTTTCCTAGCAATTGTTATATGAAAATTATTAGTTCGTTTATGACACCAATAAAAGTTATTGTTACCCTATCATGATAGATGAAGATCTATCGATGGCCTATTCTACTCTTAAGTTATTTCAGCAATGCAAGAGACAATATTTTGTCAACTAAATTATATAATTGAGTGATGTGACATTCTATAAGTGATTATATAAGTCTGCAGCTTATTTAAGCACCTAAATTTTGTCACATCTAATATACAAATCTAGGAGATAAGGCTTAGCATGTTGAAGAAATTCAAGTAATTTTGACCCATTTAAAATAGGAAACACTATAAATTACTCGGGATATTAGACATATCTTGGGTAACAAGGCTACATAGCACGAGATTGTCACTATTTTAGACAACCATAATTCAAGCAAAAAGAGAAAAAAAAATTCTTAATATAGCAGGTCAAATTAGGTTCACCTGACGAGACACAAAAAATTACGGATTCGGATAGGGCAAACTTTTTTTTTTTTTTTTCTGGGTTACGAAAAGGCTCACCTACCCTATTTTTCGATTTCCCATAATAGATCAGTGGTCAGAAAATATACTGGAATAAAAAAATAAGTAGAAAGAAATTATTTCTTTGTTCTCAAGAACAATTTTAAAACAAATAATTTTTTCATTTTCTTCTTCTTCCTCCTCTAACCGGCCGTCGAGCCTCGGTGATGGCTAGCGATCAACCAAAGATGAGGTCCAGCGAAGCTTGAGCTCACTTAGCCATAGCGAGGTTGGCTTCGCAAGGCCATGGTGAGGCCAACCTCGTTGGCCCTTGATGTGGCTTTCCCAAGGCTGGTGAGATCGCCAACTCTCATCTCTAGCTAGTTGCTAGCCATCACTGAGGCTCGAAGACAAGAGGAAGAAGAAGAGAGGAAAAAAAGAAAAGAAAAAAAAAAAGAAAAATCTCAGAAGATTATTAACAAATTAATAGAAATTTTATGTCATAAAAAAATTTGAGAGTCACACTAAGCACATTTATATTCTTTTTCTATTATGAGAATATAAATTTTATGTAATTATCAAATGTGTTTAAATGCTTATAAATTCATTTATAAAATAGAAATAGAAGAAAAATTATTTCTGAAATAGAAACACATGGATGTCAGAACTTGTTCCGTCCTTCGCCAATTTATCTCAGTGTGATGCCGTTTTTACCTCAGATTGAAAACCTCGTTTCACGGGCGTCCCGCTACCCGACGATTCAGGGTCAAGAACCAGGAGAAGGGGGGGGATGCTTTTATTTTGATTGCTGCAACTTCTATCAGACGAGTCAACTTTGAAGGGTCAAGCTCCAGGACCTTTAAAATCTCAGTGGAATCATCTATCAATTGTGCAAATACGTTCGATTAAAAACTATTTTCAATTTTTATAAAAATAAGTTATTTTAACATCCAAATGAAAAGTGGATAGTAGAGATGGACATTCTTGTTGCGACTATAATTATAATTTGTTTGCACCAGAAAATATCCGATTTTTAGTTATTTTCAACATGTGATTAACAACGTGAAGGATTTGATGATAGTGGAGTCAACAATCTCCGATGCAACTATCAAGATGACGAAGTTGGAGAAACCGTCAGTGTAATAGAGTTTACATAATTGTCAATAATAGTTTGCAACCCCTGTTTGTAACTTCTCTTTGTAAATTTCATAACCACGTGGAAGTTATTTCTTTGTAGTAACCTCTATTTGTAACCTCTTTTAGTAACATCTCTATATAACCTCTCTTTGTAACTTTTCGTTGTAACTTCTCGTAATCACAAGAAAGTTTTTTCCTTGTTGTAACTGCTTATAACCTATGTTTCTAACCTTCATTGATAACCGTTGATTATAACTTTAAATAGCCACGTTGTATTTTTTGGAGACCCCCACAAATCAATGAAAATATAATATTTTAATTAACTTTACCTTCTTGTGATACACTATATTTTACCTTAGCCATAGCTTTCCAATTTGCATTGGTGATTAACTTCCAGCATACATCTTTATCCTGGGTGCCATGCCATCAATTAAATTCTAGTGTTACATTTTGCATGCCCTCCAATTTTGTCGTCGATTAAATTTTGACATAATTCGTGTATGCGTGTTGCTACCGAAGTGGCTATACTTTTAAGCTTTGTTGTTGATTGAATTCCAGCATGGAATGTATAGTTCGATTTGAAATTTCATGGGTGTTGCAATGTCAATTAAATTCTGGCATTACATCTTTATACGTTCTCAAGCTTTGTTATTGATTCAATTCTGGCACAATTCGTGTATGTGTGTTGTTGTGAAAGTGGTTGTACCTTTAAGCTTTGTCGTCGATTGAATTCTAGCATGATTTGTATGTACAGTTTGGTTCAAAGTTTGAAGTAAAGGTTTCTAATTATTTCTTGTTCACCTGGATATTTTCTATTTGGAGTTACCACAAAACTCGTCTCCTCTCATCAAAAGCTGAAGAATGACTTTCAATTAAAGATATTTCGTTATCGATCAAATCCCGTTGAAACACAATTATTAGATTTTCAAGGTTGTCAAGATATTTATTCTATAATTTTGATTTCCAAATCTATCATGGCTACTATGGTGAAAATTGTTCAAAAAGTCCTAAACATATTACACTTTTGTTAATTTAATCTTAAACCTTTTAATTTTGTCTTAAGTCCTAAATCTTTGCACGTATTGCCAATTGAACCCATCTTGCTAATTTTGGCAGGAAATCGGTAAGGTGGATGTCGGCCATCTTACATGACATAACCAGCGCTGACGTGAACAATTTTTAATAAAATTTATTTTTTAAAAATTTATTTCTTCTTTAACAACTCTAGTTGCGGCTCTTGCCTAGACCATCATGGTTGCGGGTCTCATGGCCTTGCCCAGGTTTGGGCAAGGTTGGGTGAGGGCTTGGCAACCCTCACAGGCCAAAGTTGAAAAGAAAAGCACAAAGAAAAGAAAAGAAAAAAGGAAAAATAAAATAAATAATAAATAATTAATTATAAAATTAGTAAAATTCATCTGTGTTAGTACTGATCGTGCCATATAAGATAGCTAGTATCTATGTTAGTGAATTTTGGCTAAAATTAGCATGATGGACTCAATTAACAAAATGTAAAAATGTTTGGGACTCAATTGATAAAATTACAAGGTTCATGATTGAATTGGCAAAAATGCTGTATATGCAATTTTTCTAGATATTATGTTTGTTGTAATTAAATAGACCGCCACTGTAATTTTGATTGTCCAATGAACATACTGATAAAAGATAAATTATTTCAATCTGATTGGAGCTCTTGGTTGGTATCAGGGAAGTGAACTTCAAGATCTCTAATTTCAAGCTCTTGATGTGGTCACATTATCCGATCTGATTTATAAGATTTAAGAATATGAAAAAAAAATCCAAATATGAAATTAAACCTAATTAAAAAGGCTTCAAAGAGGATTTACGAGTACAAAGAGGAAATGAGAAAACTTAAATATAAAAGTAAAAGATTTTCCCAATTTATATAAATTTGTTAACACTTCCCTTGATTGAAGATTCTGTTGAGCGCTTCTCAATTTAGTCAAGTCTTTAGTCAAGTCTTTTGAATCTTTAAAGTAGGAGAAAATGACGTGAGGTTTAATTTTCTTCTAAAATGATTGGTGTGGCTTTAGAGCTTCCAAGATGTTTGTCTAATCTCTTGGCTTGAAAATTTCACAGTTTGAGGGGTCCATTAAATTTCATATATTTTATGCTCGAGTTTTATTTTAAATCGGAATTCCGAAAAAGCTTGAGTTAGTACAAGATATTAATTTATATGATTTGTCAAATTTTACAAATATTGCTGCAGTATTCATTGGTAAGAAGTCGATATCTGATCTGGACAATTTTGACATTTTTGTCGGTGGAAATTTGTTGAGTTTCCCTCGAAGATGAAGTCGGTGTATTATCTAATTCGTTGGAAAGTCCATCAGATGTACTGGTTGGAATAGAGTTTTTTTCGAGAGGAGAGATTGAAGCAGGATGTGAGTCTCTTAACCACCTCCTTAATTCGATTTCCTAGCTTATATTAGTTACTCAAATGTCATCTAAGATTTAGGTTAGTCCTCTCAAATAGATTTGCTTTCTTCTAGATTGCCCACAAATATAAGCTAAATAGGCTTGGATGATGATTTGATTATTTGAATATTGTCTGCTGGGCGTTTCTTCTTTCTCGCCAAGATTGGCATTTCTCTGTTTTTCCTCTGGGTACAGGTCCACTTTACAGGTCCACTTTACATAAAGTCGGGGTGGGTGAGTGCTCCAGGAAGGTACTGTCATTATGCAGAAGTCGGTTCTCCTTCAAATGGATGGAGTTCTTGAGCAGATTACGAAATTCCATCCATTGGAGGAGCGTTCAAATTGAGAAGTCTTTTGATAAGGTTCTTATGTATTTCTCTACGAGGTCTAGTTGATTGTTTTGTGAGAAATTATAAGAGCTAAACACGATATTTGAGTTGCCACATCCTTTGCATCGCTTCATCTATTGTGAAATCTTGTGTTGCTTCACTGTTGAGTAGGTCACATAAACCGAACTATGTAAATTCAATGTTTGATATATTTCCCATTTCCTGGTTTATTTCTATGCTATCAATTGTTTGTGCGATAAGAGCAGTACTCGTCTTCCATCATGAGGATTCTCTTTCCATATTTGTAGATATGACTCAAAACACTGAGATCCTAGGGAAACTCCAAATCCAGTAGAAGGTGGAAAATTTCTAAGATGCACGAGTGTGCCATTCCATCATCTTTTCCAAAGCAAAAAGAAAGAGCGGCAGGAAGTACTGAAAGAAGGTTGCTGCTTGCATTCAGCACGTAAACTGCAGAAACAGTGCAGCTTACCTTATCAAAAGATCCAACAGTGCAGCACATCCGTTCTTTATGCAATTTGTACTTTATATCACTATTAAGATGCACTTGGTCATATTTCTACATGGCTTGGTGGCAATACATTTTCCATGTATCAACTAAGTGAAAAACCGCATTTCTACAATTCTCTTAAGGATTCATATAATTCTGCAAATTCCAAGGCACTAGATCAAGGATGAAGCTCCATTAGCATATCATTCACCATCTCTTGTAGCCTTTGAGATATTCTCTCATCTGTAGAATCTCCATCTCCAACCTGCAGCATACTCAAACTCGGAAACAGAACTTAAAAAACCCAGCCAATTGAAAAGGCTCATAAAAGAGCATAAGGAAGGACATAAAAATATTTCCTGCAAGCATGGGCATCGAGTTTACATCAACCTCTTCACATTTAAAGTTCAAAGTCATTGAAGCATTGACTTTTGTCAGTATATAGTTGGTGCGTGAATTGACTTGGTTGACTGTAATGTCTTATCGTCAATACTGCCACAGCTGATGAAATGACTTTGCACTAACAACTGTGCTTCTCAAGCCTGTTCTGAAAATCCTAAACTAAGTCATGTTAATGCTTGGCGTACCAAAACGCTTTTACCCAATTGGTTCACAAATTGAAATCCGAGTATCTAAACAAGCAAATTAGTTGTACTCGTATAGGCAGCACATGTTCGATTCCCACACCATTAAGTGCAAACAAGTTCACGTTTGGTTCACCTATGTAGGCTTTGAATCTCATCCTATAGTTCATAAGGTTAGTGAGATGTTTCATGATCAACGTGATTTTACTACTTGAGTGAGTGGGCCTTCCTCGTCATATGAAAACAAGGGGATCGTACCTTTCTAATTTGATAAATCATGTATAGCGTATGAGTTCCACAATTCTATGTTTTGTAGTAAAGTTTTAGATGTATAAGTTCTAACTATTTTATATACAAATTCTTACCTTGGCATGAACGGTGTGAAGCATTGCATCACCAACATAAGAGAAATTGGCATTCATGACATCTGCTCCTTCTTCATGAATCACTCGAACAGTCTCATTGAACATGAACTGTCCATCCAATCCAGTAACAAGAACAACCTCTAGCATCGACCCGCTTTTCCGTATTCCGATCTCTGGCGACTTGAATCCGATCGTTAGTCCATTGTTCATTGTTGTGTTGATCTTTTCTATTTCTAATAACCTCTCTTTCTGCTCCCTCATTTTCTGCACCTTCACTTGTAAATTCTTTATGTAATTGGCCGCTTTGCCTAATTGATCAGGCATCGACAATGTTGATTCCTAAAACCAAAACATAAGCAAGAAAGGACAATTGTTAACTTAAATTTGATAAGATTACATTGACAAATATTGTTGAGACAACAGAGACTTTGAACTGAGAGAAGACACCATCTAAACTTCCCCTCATCCACAAAACTAATCACATTCCAATGGCGAACCTCATACTGAATCCCGTCTTAAAAACTACCATCAACACGGAACCCAAATCTTGTGATTAATTTTTTTGAAATTGTAATTAACTATGTTTACCACTTTACAATCTACACCCTGCTAGACATTTTCCGGCAAGATCAAATGTGGGGACATCGCCAAATTCTTGTGTTTAATCAGTAGTTGACCAAATGAGAGACAGACTAAACCCTAGATAAGTTCCTTGTGTTTAGGGGAATTTAGTTTCTTCTGATTCATTTTCGACTGAAAAGGGCCAGAAGGGCATGTATAAATGACTAAAATACCATCTGGGAAACTGAAAACCTTGAAATGAAGGAATGATCTTCCATGCTTCTACCTAAAATAAGGAGCAGAAAGATGAGAGGTTCCAAATAATTAGGACCAATTTAGTATAAGAAAGAAAATTAAAATTTGGCTATAAGACCCAACTATACCTTGACAGATGAGAACCTTGAAAAGAACATAGAGGGGAGAGAGTGAAAGATAGAGAGTGAAAGAGAGAGAGCGAGAGAGAGACCCTAGGACACTGTGGAGGAACAAGCGAGTGGAGCTTGGAGAGGAGTGCCTTCATTCGATTTCTCCTGTTTCTCTCTGTCGTTTTGCGGTCGGCTCTGGATGAACCGGGCTTTCTCTCCATCAAACCCCCGACTTAGAATTACTAGTAGCCAAGATCAGAGCGGCAGAGGTTACTGAGAAATTTGAGAGCATATAACATCTCCGATCCCATTCTTCGTCGGAAGTGCTTTCGCCGTACCGAAACCACAAAGCGGGAAAAAGGTAAAGGTGAGACATGATTATTCCGATGCAAATTTCACCTTTTCTATGGGACCAACGAGGACCTTCTTTGACCATCAATTCCAAATAATTAATTAAGTTAAACAGTGTGTGAACATAAACAAGGCGCTTCTTCTACGGAAGTATAACGTTTTGCTTGGCCTCACTGATTATTTGACTAGATGGGATAAAGATAAAATATGTAATCTCATATGTTGTGATTGGAAAATTTAGTTTGAATACTAAGAATGTAATATGTAACTCCCTAAAAAATTTGCCCAACTCTAGGTCTAATCCCAATTTTGATCTAAACTAATTTTTGTCTTTAAAAAAATCCCAAATTTTCATTTTAACCCCAAGTTTATCCACGCATCTAAAAATCGCCACTAGTTTCTTCTAAATTATCTCTATCAAGAGACTATTGTTCTTCCATACAAAGGTGAAGGTATTAATGAAGATGCTGGTTCTAATAATGAACCTCTTTTTTCATGTGAAAAAGACGTGAATCTTAATGGTCTTGATGTTGATAATTTCAAAAAATTAGTGATGATTTTGGATATATAGGATTAGAATGAAAGTCAAAGGTTTTCTTTATAAAAGAATTTCAGAGAAAAATTTAAATTAGATATAAAGTTGAGGGTTTTTAAAGGAAATTAGCCCTTATGCAATTTATACTACTCTACGACGTTTCTAGTGAGAAGGGACAGGTATGAGTTGAAAAGAACAAAAAAGTGGGTTTTGAGAAAAGGGCAAAAGGCCGAACGGCTTGAGGAATACGACAAACGCAAAACCTAATTAAAGGTTTTTTCTTTGCGTGGGAGACAGCAGCAGGATCATAATGACAGAGTAATGAGCTGTCGTGAATAGTAAGTGAATTGTCTTTTTTCACTTTTTGCAGGGTCATGGTGAAGGCTTCTTGAATCTCTCTTTCCCCGAAATGGCCCAAAGTTAGTGCGGAAGTGCACGATGGCGTTTTAAAATGTCACGTGGACTACTCTCTCTCTCTCCGTTTCTGTTTGTACTTAATCGCCTCGATTGACTTTTTACTTTATGATTAAGCTAAATCTTTCAGCCCATATAATTTGCACTTCTTTTAAATTCGCCAATGTTGAAACTTACGCGACACTTAAATATTGATGCATTTTTTTTTATGACTTTTGATATGTCAATTTGAATAATAATTCGATAAGGTGTTGGCTTAGATGTAATGGAGCTTCCTTTTCTTCTTGTGTTTACGGGTTCAAGTCTCACTGGAAATATTTCGGGAGTAAAACTCCAAATGCACCAAAGCGATACGAGAGAATTTTCCCTCAAGACGCCCGCAGTGGTGGAGTAGTCTTGGAAAGTGAACATAGGTCAAAGGGAAAAGGATAAACTATTATACGTGTATTTGCAAATTCTTATAGCTGCAAAAAAGTTTTAAAGGACCAATATTTCATGCATGTGCTGATCATGCTAGCCACTATCTTTCCCTTTCGATTTTAATGACATCATTTAAAACTTCCCTTAAGTTTTTGCTACATTAGGGCCAGAAAAATGCTAGGCATCTCACAATTATAAGTATGAAGACTCATCGTCCCGGTGTTGACATTGCTTATGTGTTACCACGTCAATTTCTTTGACAATGGAAAAATAATAAAAGAAATTGTTTTATGTTTTTATTCATATGCTTTCATGCTTTTTTCTACTTAAATTCCTCTACTTTTAACTTGTCAAATCAAGTGTTTCTATTTCCACATATTTTTTAATCAAGTATTTTTCCTACCAAATCTATCTTATAGGGTTGTTGAATGACGTCATAGTATGAGATCGTAAAAGTTCGTCTACATTGGTTAGGTTTTATACACATTATACTCCATAGTTGTTTTCATTAGCTAAAATTTTCCACAATTGTCCATTTGGGGTTTCATATATTTTATTTACATTGTACTTTGATGTTGTTTGATAGTTATGTTGGTTGAATTTAGTTAGAGTCGAATGGACTTAATTAGTAAATCCGTGAAAGTAGAAGGATATGATTATACAAATTAAAAGTACATGATTAGGAAAGTCATGGAAGTATTTGGACGAAATATTTTCAAAATTGCTTGAATAACCTTCTCACGCTAATGAATGCCCTTAGAGACCCTTTCTCAACAAAAATTTATATGAGAATAAATACGAAAAATGGAGCTTATGTAGCTATAAAAAAATGATTAAATGCTTTTTTGTGATTTCGTTTTCAATCGGTTGGAGTTTCAATTTATTTAGTTTAATTAAAGCACCCATAGAAGCTCAAATTTTCTAGATGGAGTCACAAATAGGAGCATGGAAAGACATGACTAGCTTTGCTGTGGCGCCCCTAGATGATTTCCAAGTCATCCTAAGGATGGTTCTTGGATACCAAACTAGAGCCTTCCTACACCATATGTTGGCACCTTAGGCATCATGGATGAAGGATGAGTGGGCATGATTTCAAGTCTTACTGAGAAGGCTAGTGTTCTCACTTTATCTGCTTTATTTGCCTTGCAGCCTGTTGAGATAGTTAAGAAGGATGAAGAAACCCTTGTGGCCCACCATTTGTTAAACCCCCTTGTATTGGGGATAGAGGCTGTTCTTTAGACTCCATGGCTTGAGTTTCCGGTCATTATTCATCTAGGTCAGTGGCTTCCTTTACAGGGGAGTCCTGGTTTTGGAGGGGATTGTAAAGGCGAGAATTGTCTAACCAATAGGTCCGGCATGGTGACTTTCAACATTTAATGACATGGCCAAACTCCTTGTGGTGTTAGGTCATAAGGGCCAAGTATTTCACGTCCAATAGCCCTTTAAAAGCTAAACCCATATTTGAGACATTTGTCGCCTGGAAAATTCGTTTTAACCACGCTCAAGGGAGCAACCCGAATTAGTGGTGATGGACTAACTAGTGCTATTCTCCATCACTTGCTTTGGATTTACAGGAGAATGACATCAAAATAATAACTACTCTTAATCTATCAAGAAAGTAGAAGCACAGTCTCCATTTAGATGCTCAATTCTTCTTCTTTTTTGTGAAATTAGGCTAGGGTCGTAGTCAATTATGGAACTCTCTTTCTGCAAATAATAATAAATTCTATTGGTGAGCTGTTAATCGGGTAATTGCTTTTTGAGCAAACTTCTCCTGATGACGAATAATTTGTGACGTGTTATAAATGACGTTTCCTGCTACCATTTTCTGCGTTAAAGTGCACGAGTGGACCCTAAAAAGCAACATAAAACCCTAGGTTGGAATAATAAGCATACAAAGTGGTCGCCAGTCCTTTATTTGCTTCCTCCTCTACAAAGAAAAGCGTCAAGCGCCTTACTTTGTCCAAGAGCATTCACATGGAATCATCCAAATGCACAATGAGCGTGATTCATAAGTTTCAAGTCTCTAGATCGTCAACTATATCTTTTATAAGTTTCTAGAATAAAATTAGGTTTTAGGAATTCGTGTTAATTTCAATCTTCATAATTAGATAAAAATCAATAGTAAACTTAGTAAATTGAGAAAAAAAATGATATATCCAGTGATAATAGATGGTTTAGGAGAGACAAGGATGGATAGCCTAAAGAATCGCTCAATGTGTTATATTCTTCACTAAAGTTGTATATTCAAATCGTAATATTTGTGAATTCAGTGACAGAAGTAAGTTCAGATTATAGAAACAAACTAAATGTGGATCTGCATATAAGTCATGAACAAGCAACATCTGAAGATTGCAATGTCCACCACAAACATGACAAGGATCAATCTAAGTAGGTCCATCCCAAAAGAGAGAGCTATCGTCTTTTGAAGATAATTTCGTTGAAAGTGTCTTTTTGCATAAAAGTAAGAAAGCAGGGGACAACTCCTTATCTTATTGTCATCGTCGCCAGATGTCCCAAGAGTCTCAAAAGTTGTGCGGGATGGTTCCTGTCCGATGGGGAGAAAGCACACTCAATTTGAGGTTGTGGAGAATGGCACATGAGTCACGTTCCTTCGTTTATTGGGCAATATGCTTTTCTCGCGGTTGGTATCAATTTCCCCCGGGATGGGCTCATCATAGTGATTTGAATTGGCTTGCTGAGAAATAGTGGGAAACTTTAATCATTCCCCAAAATGATTGTTCTTTTGTATCGTGAAACTCTTTTGAAATGGAAGGATTAAATAATTTTATGTGGTGGAACGAGTCTTCTTTGATTCCCCGAAAAAAATTAGCCTAATTCCAAAAAAAAAAAAAAAATGGCACAAACTTTAGTCCAAGTGACAAATCTGATCCAAATTTTTTTGTATCATGAAAAAATGCCAACTTTAGATCAAGTGATAAATTTGGTCCAAACTTTTATTTGTCTAAAAAAAAAAGCACCAACTTTAAGTCAAATGACAATCCCCAACCTTTTTTTGTCTAAAAAAAATTACTAGTTTTCACTTAAATCCCAAATCTGGCTCCCTTAACTTAGATCCATTGATTGTCCTCAACAATAAATTCATGTGCACTTGCTAGCTAGATTTAAAGCACTATTCATTGTCTTCTTATTTGAGTCACAGCTTAGAGAATAATGGTGAAGTTGTTTCTCATCTCCTACACTTCATTGGCAAGTCAAAAAGATTTCCAAATTGAATTTCTTTGAGCAGACCTTGTTGCTTTGTTGTAATATGAAGTTGTAGACCACCGCACATTGAGCATCACTAGAGCCTTTTTTCCTGAAGAAAGGTTGACTTCAGATAGAGAGTTAACAGTAGAGGTTAGATTTGAGGTAATGGTGAAAGTTTGTGATTTTTTATGAGACAAAAAAAATGTTGAGGCCAAAATTATTACTTGACCTAAAGTTGGTCCTTTTTCACAAAAAAAAAAAAAAAAGTTTGGGCCAGATTTGTCATTTGACCTAAAGTTAGTGTTTTTTTTTTTTTTTTTGGAATTAGCCCGAAAACACGGACAAAAACTAGGGATGGAAGCCATTCGATCTTTGCAACTTGTTTATAGCTTAGCTTAGAGAAAACACACCTTTTAGTTTCTTTCAGATAGCCAAAGTAAAAAGAAAAAAAAGAGGGAACAATTCCTTGCTTGAAGTTGCGCCGGCCGATATGGCATATCTGGCGTGACACTGTACCATGTTCTAGGCTTTGAAGGAAGGAATCTAGGAATTTCCCTAAACAAAGTAGATTTTAGTAAGCACTCCGTCGACTGAGGTTATGTTGACTCCACAACAGTGGAAGCAAGCCGAGTAAATTTGAGTTTCCCTAATTTTACGAGGCCCTTCCTTGAAAAATGGCGATATGGCCATCATGCATAAAATTTCTATATAAGATTTTTCACCAACCATTTCAAAACCCAATTTTTCCCCAACCTCTCTCATTCCCTCTCTCACCACTTGCAGCCAGTCGGCCACCAGAGCCATCGTACACTAAAATCAAGCCACCATTTAGCCACCATGGCACTGGCCCTTACCACCATGACATTGTCGTAGATCCCCATCTCTCCCTCCTTACATTTGAGGTGCCCTTGTCCCCAGATATCGCATCGACAAGAATTCTCGACTACGGCATCATCTTTCCCAATTTATTTGGTCTAAATATTCCATTTTTCGTGAGGGAGAGCCATCATAGTGGAGGTAAGGATGGTGTTGGAAGCGTGTAGTAAAACCAAACACGAGCCCACCAATACATTAAATTAGTGAATTATGACTTAATTTTAGTATATTAATTGCTCAACACCATGTCAATTATCCGATGTGTTACTTTTTTAACATAAGTTACATGTGCATCTCATCAGATGGTGACATGACTATGGTAATAATGGCAATTGACCGAGCTAAGTAGAGAAAGAGGGGTTCATTTTTGCTGCCTTCTCCCTTTACTAAGTGCATCACCACATAACAACACTATTTTGGTGGAGACCTATCTAAAGTTAGGTAGACTTGGGCCTATCTAACCTTTGGGGATAAGTTCCCATAAGTTGAGTATAGTGCTAAATTTAGTGTCCAAAGTTTTCACATGCTCACTTAAGTGCTAAATCGGAGAAAAAACGATAACTTAAGTATTAATAGCAAAAAATTCCAGTTAAATTGATTACGTGACATTTATAATTAAATTTATATTATGACTTGACAAATTTTTTTAATATTTCCAATCCACATCACGCGACATGCCTGGTACTGAAGTGATTGTTTTTTTTTCATAATAACTAACACTAAAGCGATCACTTTAAACAAAATTTGGCACTTTAAATAAAATTTAGTACTTAGATGATCACTATTTATAAATTTTGGACAACGTCATTTAAGAATTATATGCTAATTAGGCACGTCGATGAGCCTCGTAGGATTGAGAAATTAATAAATATAGCCACATCAAATATCTAGTGATTCAAATCGAAATTGGCACTTAAATTATTGTTTTTAGAAAAACAATAGTACTTAAGTAATCCAAAAGAAACTTTCCGTACTATATGAGTATCGTACACAATTTTTAGTATTTCTAGTGTACTTATCCCTAACTTTTTCCCCATAAATGTGATACATGTCTCCAAAGCTAAGAGCAGCCAGCACAAGCTATAGAAGTAAAAATTTGCTAAATCACCCTGCAATTACACCCATAGTCACCCACTTTAAGGTACCAAGCACAATCCTTTTATGCATGACCATAGTCATGGTCATATACGAAACCATGATTGTGAACTGCATTGAGTAGTTATAATAATACAGACTTGGCAATGTGGGTCAACACCACAAAAAACCTTAAATTTGTGCTATTCAGAAATATTTACTCCCAAACTATTTTTGGACCAACAAAAGCCCCCCAAAACTGGTATCATTGTCTCGATTTTACCTCGGCTTACAATTCCGTCATTTTAGGTATCATGTCTGACATGTCGTCTCATGTGGAAGATACATGCATGACAGATTTGACGTGGATGTCACAGCATGATGCCTTCCCAGGAAATGACCTGTCTGCCCCAACGCGTCTTCTTCCTCACCATAAACGACCCCACCTTCCACCACTATGCCATTGTCGTTTGGCGCATTGGCTAGTGAACCTTCGTGCTCGTCGCCATGGAAATTGGTGATCAGCCATGCGAGCTAGATCTCAAGCTCCCCATGTCTGCAGACAGAGCTCGCACCCGCGCGAGTTCTGCATGGAGTGTTTGCAGCGACTACGCCGGCCCTCCGGGACAGAGCTCGAGGCCATGCGAGCTCTAAAACTGAGAGTACACGATGCTGTGGCCACGGCACCTGATCTGGTGCAGACCGTAGGCCGCTCAACCTCGATCTGGACCAGATCTGAGGCCGGCAACCGTCGTCGGCTTGAAATTCGTAGTGGGGATGGATGTTCGCAACGAGGGCGAACACCGACGACTCTTGAATGGCCACGGTACATAGACGTGTCTTCAGTTGGGGCGATGACCTGAGGGTGAGAATTTTCCTTTTTCAATCTTTTTTTTTTTTCAATTTTTATTCGTACTCTCTCCGTTTTCTTTTTGTTAAAACTCATGTTTACTTTTTAATTCTTTTTTGCGACCATTAATTTAGTTTTTCATTTTTGAATGTATTTTTGAACTTTTACTAATAAAAAATGCCACGTAGGCGTGAGACACAAACATCCTCAGTCTCGTTAGCTGCCGTGTAGGACATTTAACGGAGAAATTGGACTGAACTGTTAAAAACAGAACCATTGGGACAATTGTACCATTTTGAGGGTTTTCATGAGTAAAAAGATAATTTGAAATAAATATGTTCATGTAGTACTAGATTCTTTGTCTTATTAATCCTAATAATATTGATATACTCTTATCTTTTACTTTTCTCCTTTTTGAAAAGTTCAGTGCCATTTCATTTGGCATCTTGAAAGCCAAGTTCATGCTAAGATTATAGTTCGTTCTCTTTCTCACTTTTTATCTCATAAGTCATGCCTCGTTTAAGTTTTGGCGGCCCGAAGTTGTTTCAAAATTCCATAAAGTCATCTTTGGTATGGTTCTTGTGTATTTCTCCGCAAGATTGAACTGATTGTTTCTCAGAGATTTGTGAGAGCTAAATACTATTTTATGAATCGTGTAATTAGAAGTTGGGAAACATTAAGGTGTTTAAGTGACTAATCTTTTTGTGTAGCTCCATCAATAGTAAAATCTTGTACTGCTCTTCTTGTGGATTAGATCACATGGACCAAACTATATAAATTGGGTCTGATTTATTTTCCATTTTCCAGTTTATTTATGTTTTTTTTTTTTTTTTTGGTAAAGAAGTTTATTTATGTTTGATCGCTCGTTTATGCAATAAGAGGAATACATGTTCTGCATTGTGAGGTTTCTAATTTCATATTTTAAGATACAAGCAGAAGAACAAGATCCCAAGGAAACTCCACATCCAAGTGGAAGGTGGGAAACTTGTAAGATACACAGGCGTACCCTGCCATCTCAGTTTTTACTACTCTTTTGCACTTAATCACAGCGAATTGCCTTAACGTCATAATATGATTTCACGACTTCTTACAATGTATTCACAGGGAAATTACAACGATGTGTCATAACGTCGTGCGCGCACCTCAGATATCGTGAAAGTGCCCGTAGAAGGTGATCCAAGTCCAATATCGATCCCCTTCCCAAGAAGAACAGAAAGAGCGGATGGAAGTATTCAAAGAAGGTTGCGGCTTCGATTCAGCACCTGAACTACATAAACAAATGAAAGATTTCAATGAGTAGTTCTAGATGCTAACGAGTGTGCTAATGGTCACTCATACAGTCAGTGAGTGAGGAAGTTGCTCAGATAGAGTGTGAGAGGACAAGACGATTTGTAATAACAGGGTACTATGTCAGGATGAAGCTCCATAAGCATCATTGACAATCTTCTGCAGCTTTTGAGACACTCTCTCGTCTGACGAATCGCCATCTTCAACCTACAGTACACTCAACTTAGAAAGAATACTGAAAAACCAGCCAATTGAAAAAGCTGAAACGTAGGAAGGAAGTGGAAATATTTCCTGCAAATCTTGGCCTGGAATTTCCGTCAGCCTCTATACATTAAAAGTCAAGTCATTGAAGCTTTTAACATTTGCTGGTATATACTTGAAGCATGAATTAACAGGGTTGGCTCTTTTGTCTTACTGTCAATACCTTCACAGCTGATAAAATTACTTTGCACTGACAAGAGTGGTCTACTACAATCAGTTTGTACTTCTCAAGCCTGTTCAAGACATTCCTAAATGAGTCGGATCGATGTTAGGTGTATTAAAACCCGTTGCCCGAATTGGTTTCCAAATTGCGTGCAAGTATTTAAGCAAGCGAATTAGTTGTACATGTACAGGCAGCAGAGGTTTAGATCCAAAACCATCGAGTGCAAATGAGTTCATTTTGGATCAACAGCCTAGGTTTCAACTCTCGTCATATATGATGCATAAGATTAATGAGACAATTCATAATCAACAAGATTTTACTACTTTTAGTGAGTTGGGCATCCTCTTCGTGTAAAAATGAGTGGATTGTAATTGAACGCCTCACCTTGCTCTATAAAATAATTTTACATATCATATCTAGGTATGAGTTGCAAAAATCTAGGTTTGTAGTAATTTTTTTGTTCTAAATGTATAATTACCTAATTATTTTATGCCCAAAATATAAACAAGTTCTTACCTTGGCATGAATGGTGTGAAGCATTTCATCACCGACATTAGAGAAACTGGCATTGACGATATCAGCTCCTTCGTCATAAATCACTCGAACGGTCTCATTGAACATGAACTGGCCATCCAATCCAGTAACAAGAACAACCTCCAAGATTGACCCCATTTTTTGAATTCTGATCTCCGGTGACTTGAATCCGATCATCTGCCCATTCTTCATGCTCGTGCTGATCTTTTCTATTTCTAACAACCTCTCTTTCTGCTCCCTCATTTTCTCCACCTTCACTTGTAAGTTCTTTATGTAATTGGCCGCTTGGCTTAATTGATCGGGCTGTGACAACGTTGATTCCTACAACCACAATATAGGCAAGCAAGGACAATTAAACTTGATCAAGATGCATGGACAAAAATATAATTGAAACAAACATGTATGGACTTTGAAATTGAGAAGATACTATTCCAACTCACCTCATCGACAAAATCAATCGCATTCCAATGATGAACCTCATACTAAACCCTCTCTTAAAAACTTCTCTTGACACAGAACCCCAATCTTACACTTAATTTTCTTAAAATTGTGGTCAAAACTACCAGGCCCTTTAGAATCTACACCTCGCTAAACCTTTTTCGAAAGCTCGAATGAGGAGGCATCCCAAATTCTTGTGTTTGAGTAGTAATAGAAGAAACCCTAGCTAGGTTCCTTGTGTTTAGGGGAATTTGATTTTCTTCTTCATTCATTTTCCGACAAAAAGGAATAAAAAAAAAAGAGCATGATCGGATTAAAAATGGGTAAAACTATCATGAAAAACTATCATTTGGGAACTGAAAGTCTTGAAATGGGTACAACATACTATCATTATTGCCTGGACAATTAGACATCTCTAGCAACTCCTATGTTCGAAGCAAGATGTTGTCTAATTAGCCCATGAATTACAAATCTCTAAAAAAGCTCTCTACCATTTCACCACCAAGGCATCTTGAAAGTGAATCATATTCCATGAATATGATATCCATCTAGTGTGATGAATCGTGAATATCATATAAAAACACCAGAAGACTTTCAAGATGGAAGTTATCCTATAGATGTTGTATTCATGTTTGTTCGAAATGTGAATCACAGTATTCATTCTTACTGGAATGGAAATGAAAAACTTAGGAAAACTTTGTTCAAATAGTGATATCTATGTAGTTTTTTTTTTTTTTTTTAAATTCAATAACTATTTGAATTGAAGAATCACCGTCAATATTTCGATGTAGGTCTGGGATAACCCTTTGTTCCTTGAAGAAATGATATTTTCTCCATGTTTCTAGCTAAGATAAGGAGCAGAAAAATGAAAGTTTCCAAATAGTTAGCTACAATTAACAAAAGAACCAGCACCTTGAAGAAAATAGAAACATAAAGTAATCCCATTCTCAAGAACGAAAGGAAACTACATGGTGTTTTGTATTTAATATAACTAAAAACCATGGAAAAAAATACGGTGTAGAGAGAGAGAGAGAGAGAGAGAGAGAGAGAGAGACCCTAGGACTCTGCGGAGGAACAAGGGAGTGGAGCTTGGAGAAGAGGGCCTTCATTTGATTTCTCCTGTTTCTCTCTGTCGTTTTGCGGTCGGCTCTGGATGAGCCGGGCTTCCTCTCCATCAAACCCCCGACCTTGAACTACTGAAAACCAAGATCAGAGCAGCATGTGTTACTGAGAAATTTGCGTGCATATAATAGGTTTGAATCCATCCCTCGTTGCAGTGGCTTTCGCCGTACTGAAACCACGAAGCGAAGAAAAGGTAAAGTTAAAAATATGATTATTCAGATGCTACTCTTTGTAAAAGGTTCTAATTCTATGTTGGCAAATTTCCCCTTTTTTATGGGACCATCGTGGACGTTCTTTGACCATCAAAACCAAATAATTGATTGAGTTAAACAGAGTGTGAACAGAGACAAGCGCTTCTTCTGCAGAGGCATGATGTTTTTGCTTGGCCTCGCAATTATTTGACTAGACAGGATAAAGATAAGGGACGTAATCTCATATGTTGTGTTTGGAAAATTAATCAGAATAAGACAATGCATATAATATATATTCTTCTATGGTGGTTTTGGTGAGAATGGACAGGTCTGAGCTAAAAGAAAGAAGGCTAAATTAGTCTTAAGAAAAAGGGCAATAGCCCAAATGGCTTAATCTTTCAAAGATATGATCACCACACGGTGGTCCCCTGTTGACGGCAGATGAAGAGAACAACAAGTTACCATTTCAATAGTCACGTCCATAGCCAAAAACATGCAATTTCCAGCACAAGAATAAACATAACAAGATAAAAATAAATGAACGGGATATTGGATTTACGTTATTTAGTTGGCATAACTTAATCCATGAGGATCAGATGATGTCATAGTATACATAGGGAAAGATTTCGTCCCCATTGACTAAATTTTGTGCACATCATATTTGAAAGTTGTCTCCATTAGCTAAATTTTTTGAACACATCCACGTGGGGTCGACATATTATATTTGCATTGTATTTTAGTGTTGTCAAATGCTCATATTAGATTGAATACGTTGGATTTAGAGCTAAGGGGATTTGATTAAAAAAATTGCGAAAGTGGAAGAATTTGATTAGACAAATTCAAAGTATAGGGACTATGAGACTAAATCAGAGTAGCAAACTTCACATAACGAGTTTATAAAATAAAGGAATAAATGCTTTATTGCGATTTCTTCTTCAGTTGGTTGGAGCTTCAATTGATATAGTTTACCTAAAGCACTCATAAAAGCTCTAGTTTTTTAGATGGAGCCACAAATAGGAGGATGGAATAACATGACTAATTTCATCGTAGTGCCCCTAGATGATTTCAAGGTCGTCTTAAAGGTAGAGTTCTTGGATACCAAATCTGTCCCCACGCCATACTCAGGCACCTTCGGCATCATGGATGAAGGAAGATCAGACACGATTCCAAGTCCTAATGTCAAGACTAATGTTTTCACTTTATCCCACTTTGTAGCTTGTCAGGGTTGTCGAGATGGACAAAGAAAATTTTGTGGCCCACCATTTGTTAAACCCCCTCTTCTAGGGCAATAGGTGTTCCTTTCTAGACTTTGAGGCTTAGTTTCCTTTTTCGGTCATAATTCCTCCAGGGCAATGAGTTCTTGAACCTCGGATCCGGGTCAGGGGATGTAAAGGCAAAAATTGTCTAACTAATAGATCCTGTACACCTACTTTCCACATTTGATGGCATGACCCGTTGTGATGTCAAGTCATAAAGCCCAGATTTTCTCATCCATTAGCCCTTTAGAAGTTGAGCCCACATTTGAGGCATTTGTCTCCTAAAGATCCATTTTGGCCATGCTAAAAGGAATTGGCTGACTCAGTAATAGGCTAGTGAGGGCTATTCTCCATCATTTATTTTAGACACATAAGAAAATGTCATGAAAATAATGGCTTCTCTTAGGTTAGTAAGAAAGTGGAAGTATGGTCTCAGGCGCTCAATTCTGCTTCAAAATTAGGCTAAGCTAAAATTCAAGGCATGGAACCACTATTCTTCAAATAATGATAAATTTTTTAAAGTAAGTCTATTAGTCAGAAGTAAGTGCACCCAAAGCAAACTGTCTCCGGATGACGAATAATTGGTGACGTATAATATATGACGTCTGCTTTTGCCATTTTCTGCATTAAAGTGCATGCGAAGTGATTGTCAGTCCTTTGTTTGCTTCCCTCTGCGCCCCACTTTGTCCAAGAGCATTCACACGTAATCATCGACCTGCACGATGGGCGTGATTCACAAGCTTTGAATCTCTAGAACTTCGATTATACCATTTATAAAATATATAGGATATAGTTGAATTGTTGGCATCCAATGCCAATTTCTATTCGTTTCATAATTAGATAAAAAAATTCAATCAGATTTAGCAAATTAAGAAAAAAAAACGATGTATTCAGTGAAAATAGATGCTTTAGGATAGAAAACTTAGCCTAAAGGATTGCTCAACAGATATTATTTTTTCGGTACAGGTCTAAATTAAAATCATAATGTTTGCGCATTTAGCAAGGGATCCAGGATTCCCACTTAAGGGACGAATTTCGCTCCAAGAACTTCACTTCAAGAAGTGATCCTTAGAAATTTTGAACTAAGAAATCACGTGATAAGAAGTAAACTCAAATTATAAGACATACTAAAGGTAAATTAGCATATATATCACAAACAAGCAAACATAGAAGGATAAGAAGGAGGCCTACAAACGGTAAGGACCTACTTTATTATGCCCATCAAGAAAGACGAAGATATGGTGGGGGCCCATCCATTATTTCTTAACTTTAGGCATTCAAATGTGCACATTCTATTTTGGTTGTATCAAACTAGTCTATAGTAATTTGGGATAAGGATGCCACAAATATTACAACTTTCTATTATGCTAACTTTAATGTTATAACTTTGCAATTTATAACTTGAGTATGATAACTTTAAAAAAAAAAAGTTTTTTTTTTGGGAATCATATCTTTTTAATTCATCATTTGAGTATCGCGACATGACATTAAAATTTACAGCAATTGTGGTAAACCCCGCTTTTTTAAAGTCATGGCACCGAAATCATTAACGTAAATAATTACATAGGTAGACAATTCACCTCTTATCATTTCTTGTTCGGATCAAATAGATTATTGATAGCGGCCAATTGAAAGTGACTTCTCCTATTAAAGTACGAAAACAGAGATGTTCTTATCTCATTGTTATCATCTTTTCAAGGTAATTTCAGATCACCAATACCAAGAAAGTCAAAAGTTGTGCAGTATAGTCACCCAATTTGAGGTTGTGGAGAGAGACATATGAGTTATGTCTCTTCACATCATGGGTAATATGCTTTTCGGTCGGTTGAAGTCAATTTTCCCTGGCTGGGCTGATCATACCGATTGAGTTTGGCTCGTTGGAGATTAACAGGAAACCTTGATCATATGAAATAACTATTCTTTGTTTTTTTTTTAGTGGGAGGAGCAGATCACGCAATGTGTGAATAGTCACCGGAGGACAAGATTTTCTAAGGACCGAGAGTCTAGCAAGTTTTCATAGGTCTACTAATCACTAGGATTATTACCAAATCAATTCTAAATTTATTGTACATATGTCAATTTATTCATAAAATTTTCAATTATACCAATATAGTTATAACTCTTTATGTAAAATTTCAATGTAAACATTTTAGTCAATTAGTGATGAGAAAATGGATTGTAGATCCAACGTAAAAGATTTGGGAACTTGCATCAAACCTAAGGATCTGGAAACTCACGGTTCCATGTCATGAACAAATTATTTGGCAGATTTATCAATAATAGTATTACAATTAGATATGGGCAAAATCGAGATTTTTATTAGCTTTACTGTCATTGCAGAAAGAATTCATCGTTAGATGAATGACATATGTTTTAGGGTTAATTTGTAATCGAACCATTCAATAATGAATGAATAACTAACTTTTTACATCGGTAATGGACTTAATGAAAATCCTAAGTCTAAGAACACACGATTCGTATTTAACAAAAGCAAAATATGATATCATCACAACTAAGCACTAATTACACTTTAGTCCACATAACTGGCTTTGGAGCTTGATTACCCTGCAAGAGTGGCCCATATTATTCACTTTATGGTAAAATTTAAGTTAATTGGGTCAATATATTTACCCCTGTAAACCTTGCTCTTGTTCTTCTAGGACTTAAAAAAAGAAGAAAAAAAGAAGTGGATATACATATATATATATATATATATATATATATATATATATATCTGTGTGTGTGTATAAATACACACACACACACACACACACACACATATATATATATATATATATATATATATATATATTGAATTGAAATGAAGAGATTGAGCCTTTGATTTCGACCGTTCATATCCCCGGATAAGTGCAGAAACAAAAGAGAACATTTTGACTGAGGTAGATTGAGAATCTAAGATATTATTTTGATCCGTTGGGGACTTAAGATATCGAAAAAGCCACAATCAAGCCCGAAACTCATCATCGGTTGAATTGTGGTTTCGAATGACACATGGTAACAAATAAAATATTCCACAGGAGAACCACCATCAGATTTCGAATGTCTGAATTACGCCACTGACGAGCTCAAGACCTGATTGAGACTTTTTTAAAATCTTAAGTTCTCAACTGATAATGTTAATACTTTTAAGTTTTCAATTGACCAACGATCAAAACCAAAAATCCCGTTTTTTGCACTTATCCATCTGTACCCCCACATCATATTGGATCAACATTGAACAACAAGCATTAATAGCTAGCGGCAAAGGAAAGATTACACACTAAGCTTTGGATAGAATAAAGGGTCTGAGTAATTAATGAATCCCAACAAGCTTGTCATAAGTAATTTTCAAAGAGAAAGTTTGTTATACACGCTCGATCAGTGTTAAAAGTTGATAGGTCTTCGATTATATCTTTCTTTTAAATGAAGAACTTTGAAGACTTATTATCCTGGTGTTGACACTACTTATGTATTACCATCTGAAGTTCTTTGACAACGGCAAAACAATAAAAGGAAGAATTTTATATTTGTTCCTATATTTTCACACATTTTCTAATCAAGTCCATATACTTTTAATCTGTTTAATATAGTCTTTTTACTTTCATAAATTTTCTAATCAAGTCCCTTCGACACTAATTCCAACTAGCCTAGCCATCGGATGTCATCATCATATGATGTGGATAAAGTTTTCCCGATGTAGATGTCCACTTGACATTGCACATTGGTTAAATTTTATGCACATCATATTTTAAAGTTGTCTCCATAAGCTAAATTTTTCCACACATATCCCAATAGGGAGAGACATGATTAGGAATTTTGTGAAAGTGTTCATTGGACGAATCAAAAGTACAGACTTGATTAGAAAAAAATGTGAAAGTCTAGGGACGAAAAGGATATATATATATTTTCCATATATTTTCCAAATAGTACAAGCTTTGACTACCTTCTATGAGGCATACTCTCTCGTTTTGTCGAGCTCTCTCTACCTCAGATGGCAGTTTCTTTTCAAACCCTCCTCCTAAATCCTCATCCTTAACCATCTATTGAATATCAACAGTAATTTCTACAAGCTACCCAACCCAGAAACTACACCATTAGCCATCGACTTGATAAACCTTCCACTTTTCCCAATTCTGCTGTTCTTGCTTTCCTCCCTCCTGCGACGGCATGCATGGCTTGAAGATTTTCTCTTTGTTCCGGCATCGGTTTCCTCTTTCTCGTGGGTCTGACTCGGAATCATGTCGCCTCCGTACAATTTGACGCCGATTGTCACGGGTTAGCTACTGCATGTCTTCTTTTCTTGGAGATTGCCTTGCATGGGATCGAATTGTAGCTTCTTCTTAATCTATTGCACTTCAAGTGGCTACGTTGCTATTTTCTCCGCTTAACTCCATGAGATTCTTCTCAAGATGGACTCCCATAACTCAGCCACATCATCACGCCTAGCCGCTCTCTGTTCTAGTCTGAGTCGACTCACGACAGAACATATTATTGAAGATTGGGATGAAGACCCACCTGCTGATACGGTAGAGGAATGCCGACTCACTCTCGTTGCAAAAATTTTGACAGATCCATCTATTAACCTTCCAGCACTTCAAACCACGCTTAGGAGGGCATGGCGTATTGATACTGCAGATGTAAAACAGACTGAGTCATGTTTTTACATTACTAAGTTAAAGACCCATGAAGATATGAACAAAATTCTCGAGGGTGGACACTGGCTTTTTAATGGCCACTTGGTTAATTTTAAAAAATGGATCCCTAACACCCCTCTCCATTGCTATGATTTCTCAACCTGTGATTTTTGGATACAAGTAATTGGCCTACCTCTTGAATGGTACTCTGAACGCATGCTGAGAAAAGCTGTCCAGCACCTTGGTGAGATCAAAGAGGTGAAGATGAATTCCAAGGATGGCTATACCTCTAAGACAGGTAGAGTTCGTGTTCAGCTCAATGTGAATGAACCTCTAATTACTGGAAAACTGATACGAATACAGGGCAAACCGTTTTGGCTGGACTTTCGATACGAACGGCTGTCTCATTTCTGTTTCTCATGTGGCAAGCTTGGCCATTACGCCATGTACTGTCAAGATGTTCCCTACACGGACGATAAACATGAGGGGAGAGAAAAGATGGCTTATGGGCCATGGCTCCGAGCTGAAGTTAGACTACATAGCCCTTATTGGAAACTTTTTTATGACTTACTAGATTCGCCAGAGTCAACAGAGGAAATTATTCCTGAAACTCCCCCTACAAAAGGAGCTATAACTCAATTACTGCCTTCTCCTTCTATGATAATGGATGAAAATTCAAACAGGGAAGTAACAGATTACCGAGTTGAGTCTGCTGTACATTCAGTATCACTTCAACTTCCAGTGGGAATACAAAGCACAGCCCTGGTAGTAGCTTATCAGAAGCAAAAGGCTGTTCTACCCTCACCTATGGACAACAACATATCCAGAAAGCAACTTAATATTCGATTGAAACCTCCTCTTGGATCGGCCAAAAAATAGAGAAGATACAGCCCATATGAATCTAAGAGCGTTATCATTACAGAACCTTCTGACCTTAATTTGCTGGATGCACCTGTCTTCCTAGCACAGGAAGCTGGAGATCGGGCACTGGTGGTTGGCCCTAAACAGCCACCCGTTCACAAATGAAGCTCATCTGTTGGAACTGTTAAGGTTTGGGCAATCCCCTGACAGTTCGAGCACTACGGACCTTGATGACCGTAGAAAAGCCTGATATTATACTACTTATGGAAACAAAAAATTCTGCAGCAAAGTTGAAACAAGTGCAACAAATTCTATCCTTTTCACACTCCTATATAGTTGATCCAGTTGGTCTGGCGGGAGGATTAGCAGCTCTTTGGAATGATCCTATATCTTTAAAGATTATCACAGCCACACAATACTGGTTAGACATGTCTTGCGATCTAGGCCGGCAAAGAAGGAAAATTCGCCTTACCTTTCTCCATGCTCCTACTGATTTTCACCAACGCCAGGCAGTTTGGGATGACCTTAGACACATTCACTCCCACAATACCTTACCTTGGCTCTGTGCTGGTGATTTCAATGATGTCCTCTACCCTTGGGAGAAGTTTAGTAAGCGACCTGCCTTACAACAACGAATGCAGTCATTTCGAACCATGTTAGATGACTGTGCTTTCACTGAACTAGAAGGCAAAGGTTGTAAGTTTACTTGGCTAAATAATCGAGATGGTGAGGAGCTGGTCAAAGCCAAACTTGATCGGATGGTATGCTCAATGAGCTGGCGTTTAATGTTCCCTGCAGCTGAAGTGATTGCTCTGCCACCAGTTGGTTCTGACCACAGTCCCCTGGTTCTTAATACATCACCTACCATCCGCAAAGTGAGCCGATCTTTTATCTTTGAAGCCTTCTGGAATGATGACCCAGAATGCAGCCAAATTATTTCAACAGCATGGAATTTGCCTGTCTCACAACATGCTGATTTTCCTCGGAATGTCAGGGATGTTACAGTAGCACTTCAACGATGGAGTCGTCGCAAATTCTCTAATGGTCATCAGCAACTACTGATCTTGCAAGACAGATTAAAACTCCTTATCAATCAGACGTCTCCAGTCGATAAGAAACAAATATCACTTTTGAAAGAAGAAATACGACAAATCTGGCAAAGAGAGGAACAATATTGGGCCTTACGTTCTAGAATCAAATGGCTCAAATGGGGAGATAAGAATACTCGTTTCTTTCATGCATCCACTATTCAGCGTCGACAACGCAACCGTATAACTGTTTTACAAGATGAAAATCAGCAGTGGATACGAGACATACCAGCCCTTCAGCATATGACCCTCTCCTATTTTTCCACACTCTATACTTCAGAGGGTTCTCGTAACTACCTCCCGCTCCTCGATCGGTGTAGTGCAGTTGTAACACCGGAGATGAACCACCAGCTGACCATCGCCCTTACCCCAGATGAAGTTCGTCAGGCCACTTTCCAAATGGCAGCCACCAAAGCTCCGGGACCGGATGGTTTAACGGGCCTGTTTTATCAACAGCATTGGGAAACAGTTAAAGACAGCCTGTTTGACTTAGTCCAGAATTTTATGCTATTTCAGGATATGCCTCCAACCCTCAATCAAACTATCCTCACCCTCATCCCTAAAATACCCCAACCTGAAACTCTGGACCAATACCGTCCCATCAGTTTATGCAATTTCGCATACAAAGTTATATCCAAAGTGCTTGCCAATCGACTCAAACCATTATTGAATTATCTCATTTCTAAAGAACAATCAGCCTTTGTCCAAGGCCGCCAAATCCAAGATAATATTCTCGTTGTACAAGAAGTACTCCATCATTTCCGCACACACCAGACTACCACTACTTTCAATGCTATTCTGAAAACAGATATGAAAAAAGCCTATGACAGAATTGAATGGGATTTCTTAAGAGATTACCTACTCAAGCTAGGTTTTCACCCAAAATGGGTCGGTTGGATCATGCTTTGTGTTACTACTTCAACCCTCGGTGTTAAATTTAATGGAGAAATCCTACCCTATTTCTCTCCAACTCGAGGCCTACGGCAAGGTGACCCCATTTCCCCCTATCTATTTATTCTAGTTGCAAATGTTTTATCCTTGCTCATCACTCAAGCTATCAGTTTCGGCCATCTCAAAGGCTTACGTTTGAATCGCTGGTGTCCTACGTTATCACATTTATTTTTTGCTGACGACGCCATCTTCTTTTTAGCCGGAACGACTTCAGAATGTCACAATCTAGCAGAACTTTTGAATATCTATTGTATGGCCACTGGTCAGTTGATAAATCGTAACAAATCTGGCCTGATCTTTTCCAAGAACTATCCTATCACCTTACAGCATCGTATGGCTGAGGAGTTTCGAGTTCCAATTTTACAGAGGTCAGGAAAATATCTAGGCCTACCATCGGATTGGGGACGGTCACGAAAAGAAATGTTCTCATGGATCATTGCCCGAGTTAACGCTAAGCTTGAGGGATGGAAGGAGAAGTTCATTTCTAAGGGGGGTAAGGAAATCCTAATTAAATCTGTTATCCAGGCTATTCCACAGTATGCGATGATGATATTTCAGTTGCCTATTTCCATTTGTTCATCTATTGAGAAGTGTATTGCGCGTTTCTGGTGGAGAACTAATCTACACAGGGGAGGGGTGCATTGGAAGAGTAAGGATGTTTTGCAAACTCAGAAAACTCAAGGGGGTATGGGATTTCGTGATTTGTTATCCATGAATAAGGCACTCTTGGGGAAGTAGGCATGGCGTCTATTAACTAATCCTGATTCGCTATGGGAGACTCTGTTTAAAGCTTTGTATTTTCGATCTTCTAATTTTCTGTCGGCTGTCCGAGGAAGTAGGCCATCATGGGGGTGGCAAAGCATTCTAAAAGGACGGGATACTATTCTACCAAATTTACGCTGGTCTGTTGGCAATGGAGCTTCTATAAGCATTCGGGGTGATCACTGGCTACCTATGGGAATCATCTACGGACCTACTGCTCGTGAGGAACCACTTAAAGTCGCAGACATTATTGATCAGCAGACACAATCCTGGAAGATGTCTGTTATTCGTCAATTTTTTGAAGAACAGGTCGTTCAACAAATACAATCGTTACCTATCAGACCACTATTTTCCCAAGATAAACTTATATGGTCAGCTACATCTACTGGTAAATACACGGTTAAAAGCAACTATCATGCACTTAAACAATCAGCCCAGCCCCATCAAGAGTTACAGGGTTTAAGTTCTAACCGGACGAATCAGCAGCTCTGGCGCCAAATATGGTTGATGAAGATCACCCCCAGAGTCCGCATTTTCCTCTGGTCCGTCTGCCAGAATGCTCTCGCGACTCGTGCTAATCTCTTCTACCGTCGGATTGTTCAAGACCCGTCCTGCCCAATATGTTGCCAGTCTGATCCTGAAACAATAGAACACTTGCTCATCCAGTGTCCATGGACGAAACCCATCTGGTCACACTCACAGATCGATTTGGCTTCATCAACCAGCTCGGTTTCTAGCATTACACAGTGGTTAATTGAGTGTGTTCTTTTACCTGATCATTCTCCCCGGCTCGAGACAGTTGCGACCATCTTTTGGCAGATCTGGAAGAAACGAAACAACTCTGTTTTTCGGAATCACTGTCTGAATCCCTCCATGGTCGTGGAATCGGCAATGGCCCAAGTACTCGCATATCGGTCTTCAGGTGCTGCACCCCCTCGATCGAGTTCAACATCTGGTATTGCTACTGTACAACCCGATCAACTCTGGCGACCTCCGGCAACAGGTGTTCTGAAATGCAATATAGATGGAAGTTATAAAGAAGGCTCCTCGAAAGGCTCTATGGCCAGTATCTGTAGAGATCATCGAGGCAATCTTACCGACATCTTTTCCGAAGTTTTCACAGCACACTCACCTTTCGAATCGGAGCTCCACGCGCTAAATCTGTCCCTCCAACATCTATACCATCGAGGACTCCATCAAACCCCCATCGATCTTCATACGGACTGTCTTCACCTTGTTGAAATCGTGAACGGTCTTTGCCTGCCGCCATGGGAGCAGCGTCCAGTGGTTGAAGAAACCCTAATTTGGCTTTCCAAGTTTCCTTCCCTCTCTTTGCGACACTGCCGTCGCTCGGCTAACCTAGTAGCCGACTGGGCCGCCAAAGCCCAGCTAGCTTACCCGGCCCAAAGACTCTCTCTTTCCTTTCCTCTTCCGCTGGATCTACTTGATCTTTTTTATTCGGAAGCTTTAGCTGCAGGATGTAATCTTCCGCTTTAATCAATATATATGTGTTTTCATGTCAAAAAAAATATATATATTTTCCAAATAGTAATTAGTTATTTGAGCTATTGATGAGCCTATTAATCAGGTAATTGCATCCTAAGCAAACAGTGTCTAGATGACGAATAATTTGTGACGTATTATGGATGATGTCCCATAAGATCTCCTTTTACCAATTTCCACGACAGAGTGCATTAGTGGACCCTAAAAAGCATGAAATTGATCGTTAGTCCTTTGTTTGCTTCTTCCTACAAAGATAAAAAGGCTCAATTGCCTTCCTCCGTGCAAGAGCATTCACACGTAACATCGACTTGTACAAAGTGCGTGATTCACAAGCTTCATATCTCTAGAACGTCCACTATCTCCTTTGTAAAATTTTTAATATATATTTAAGTTTCGGAATCCGATGCCAATTTCAATCCGTTTCAAAATCGGAGTAAAGTTCAATCAGATTTAATCAATTAACAAAAAGCAATGATATACACAACGAGAATAGATTCTCTAGGATTTACAAAGTTGGATAACCTAAAAAATTGCTAGACGGGTGCTCTTTTTTCTTCTCGCCTTACTTTGTACAAGAGCATTAACATGTGATTTAGTGAACTAAGGAAAAAAAATGATATATTCAGTGACAGTAGATGCTTTAAGACAGACAAAGTTGGATAACTTGAAGGATTGCTAAAGGTTTGAGTTCGAATGGTAATATTTGTGCATTTAGTGTCGGACCCAGGGTTCTGGCTAGTGGACAAGCTTAGCTTTAAGAAATTATCCTCTGAAATTATGAATTAAGTAACCCCGTGATAAGAAATAAACTCAAATCATACAAAGCATACTAAACTTGTATTAGCAAATCACAAACGAGAAACATATGAAGATTGAAATGCGGGCTACAAAAACGATGAGGATCGATTTACGTAACAGAACACAAAATCATGGGGCCGATCCAATTTTTCTTGACTTTAGGCACTCGACTGGAAAATTGCTAATGCATGACCTTGGGATGCCTTTTTCTCTGATTACATGTCGTGATATTGTTACACAGATATAATATTCCAGGAATTTTTTATTCTTTTATTTCAATAGACATAAGCACAAGACAAGAATAATTAATGTTTTCCTCTCCATTATAAGATTCGTATTTTTTTAACACCCACATATGCCGTTTATAAGAGAAATCAATTCATTGTCATTTAAGTTGATTCTATTAAAACAAAGCAAACTCAAACTACGGCACACTTAACCCAGAGGGAGATGGTTCGACTAAATTATCCATACTCAATCATGAGAAATTCCACATTTACATGTTTAATTTGTTTAGACGACAAATAAGATTAAATAATGAAAAAACAGTTCCGTGATTGATTTTATCTAATTGCTTTTTTTATTAGAATTTATTCATAATTTATCACTCGCATAAAAAAAAAATGCTAATGCGGAGGGCATTTCGAAAAGAAGGCAAAAAGATGACTGGCATGGCCATTGCGCATTTGGACGTCACACTTTGCATATCACCGAATTCAAAAGCGTGCTCTCAAAAAAAAAAAAAAATCCACAATTATTTATCGACAATTAACCTATTGATCGCACGAGGAGACATGTTAATGAATCGGATGCGCAACACAAGTTCAATTCCCCATATCATTAGATGTAAACAATCTCATATTATGACAGTTCATTTCAAATCGTTATCGATACTTCGTATTCAACCGTGGATATGTGCTCTCTTCTGAGATTCACATGCCCTAGCAAGCATATCCCTATTCTTTTGTTCTTTCCTGTTCCGCACGTATTCTGTTATAAGATGAATCCTTCTGGCCATCCATGATTTCTTCCTATTTCGGGCATGCTCGCACACTCCTTGATTGAACATTAGCTCAATTAAAATGTATGTGGGTCTAATGCTTATAAAAATAGTGTCAACATCTATTTGCAATTTGATTAATGTTTTTGTTCAAGAGTTGGGCTTGACCCTTAATTTTTTATGCAGCAAATGACTAGACATATCACCAAAATTTAGGTGTCAATAAAATCATATCTTATTCGGGCCTAATTGATTATTGATACGAATCTATTGAAAGAGACTTTTCTCACGAAAGTAAGAAAAAGGAGAGGTTCTTATGTCATCGTGATTATCATTTCGAGGTATGTTCATCATCGTCAGTACCAAGAGAGTCAAAAGTCGTGCAGTGTAGTACTTATCTGATTGAGATAGTGCAAGCACACTCAATGTGGGGCTGTAGACATGTGAGTCATGTCTCTCCAAATTTTTGGCAATGTGCTTTTCTCTGGGTTGATGTCAGTTGTCCCCTAGGAGCCCATAGTGATTGAACTTGGCTTTTCTAAAGATTGGTAGATTTAACCACATGAGAAAAGATTATTTAGGTACGTGGATGGATTGGATTATGCATTGCGTGTGTAATCACCGAAGGACAAAATTTTCTATTGACTGAGAGCGTAGCAAGTTTTCATAGGCCTACCAATCACTTATATGAAGTTCTAATTTACAAATCACTATTATGACATCACAACAGTGGAAACAAGTTGGGACAAGTTGGGTAGATTTCCCATCTCCCCAATTTTACATGGGCCTCCACTGAAAAATAGCAATATGGTCATCATGAATTAAAAATGCCACGTAAGCATACAATGTAAATACCGTCGACCTTGTTAGTTGTAAAATAGGGCATCTAACTACAAAGCTAGATAGAGTCCTAACGGATGGTAAACTTGGGATAGTGATACGACTTTAGGGTTTTTAATAAATTGAGATAAATATATTCAAATTGTACTGATTTAAGATTTTTTGTAATATTGATTTTAATAATACGCATATATTCTTTCTCTTCTTTTTCTCCTTTTGGGGAGTTCAGTCCTATTTCATTTAACAAGTGAAATGCCAAGTAGCCTTTGGATTTCCACTGAGAATATTGTTAAGTCAAGTTCATACTAAGAGTTGATTGCATTTATATTCTACATTGACTTGTGCTAAATTTCATTCTCTTTCTCACTTTCCATCCCACTAGTCACCCTTCATTTAAGTCTTGGTGGCTCCAAGTCGTTGTCTACTTGAAATGCAAACTTCAACGCAAAATTTAATACTTACACGGTCTTAGATAGTTTGGACATCACACTCCACACGGTTTTATTTTGTTTCATATATTTTTAGCCTTTTCTAATCAAGCCCCTATGTTTTTAATTTGTCTAATTCAGTTTTTTTTTACTTAGATAAATTTTTTAATCAAGTCTTTTCAGTACTAAATCCAATTGATGTGGCCGTCGGATGTCATCATCATACAAGGTGAATATAGTTTTTCCAATATGGATGACCACTTGAGATTACGCATTAATTAAATTTTATGCACATCATCTTCCACACATATCCACATGAGGAGAGACTTGATTAGAAAATTTATGAGAGAAGAGGATTTCATTAGATGAATCAAAAGTACATAGACTTGAATAGGAAAAACGTGAAAGTCCAAGAAGAAAAGGATAATTTTTTTCCAAATAGTAATGAATTATTTGAGATATTGGTGAGTCTATTAATCAGGTAATTGCATCGTAAGCAGTCTCTAGATGACGAATAATTGGTGACGTATTATGGATGACGTCCCATAAGATCTTCTTTTACCAATATCTATGAAAGACTGCATTAGTGGACCCTACAAATATATGAAAATTGCTTACTAGTCCTTTGTTTGCTTCTTCCTCAAAAAAAATAAGAAGCTCAAGTGCCTTTCCCCATCAAGAGCATTCACACATAACATCGGCTCGTACAATGTCCGTGATTCACTAGTTTCATGTCTCTAGAATGTTCACTATCTCCTTTGTAAAATTTCTAAGAAATAAGTAGGTTTACGAAATCCGATGTCAATTTCTATTAATTTCATAATCAGATTTAAGTTCAATTAAGAAAAAAGTAACGATATGCACGATGATAGTAGATGCTTTAGGACCGACAAACTTGGATAACCTAAAAATTGCCCGATGGGTGTTCTCTTCTTCGCGCCTTACTTTGTCCAGGAGCATTCTCAAGTAATTGATGTGCGTGATTGACAAGTCTCTAGAACGTCGACTATATCTTCAGTAAAATTCAAGCATTTGAGTGAACTAAGAAATAAAATTGATATGTTTAATGATGACGATGCTTTAAGACACAGTTAGATAACCCGAAGGATTTCTCCATAGGTGTTATTTTCTTCGCTTAAGGTCTGAATTCAAATTGGAATATTTGTGCATTCAATGACAGACCCTAGTCTCGCTCTCGCTAGGGGACAAGCTTAGCTTTAAGATATTATCCTTAGAAATTCCGAATTAAGTAACCCCGTGATAAGAAATAAAATCAAATCACACAAAAGCACGCTAACTTGTATTAGCATGTAAATCACAAACAAGAAAAATTTGAATATTAAAATGTGGGTTACAAAAACGATAAGGACCTATTTAAGTAAGAGAGCACAAAGGGCCTAGCCACTTTCCCTAGACTTTAGGTACTCAATTGGGAAATTGCTAATGCATAACCTTTGAAAATGCCTTTTCTCTCTTATTACATGTCGTGATATTTGTTTTTTTTTTTTTTTGTTTTTTTTTCATTGAAGAAAAGATGACATTCACGTATCAAAGTAATACTTGAGAGGTACATAGAAGATTTTCAAGCCTAGCAAATTTCAAATAATTGCCACAAAAAAAAAATCAAAAGCCACAAAGTAAATAACAAGGCACAGCTTGTAGCTAAAAGCACGCTTTCATCCCTCAAGAACAGATTTAACACTGTTGACAATTGGTGGCCAATTACCAAATTTAGTGATAAGCACACGTTGAGATTTTCCACTCCATTTGCAATGGCTTGTGATGTGCATTTAGGTTCAACGTCCTCATCACCATTGTCGTGTAGAGATACCAACATTAAAATGTTAAAAGAACATATCATATATATGTAAGGAACTCCTAGACCTATATTTAGATATAGTTCGAGAGGGTAAAAGTCCCCAAAACTTTACCTAAATTTAAATCGGGAGAAAAGAGCAGCTTAATTTAAAAGAGGTTCTGGAGCCACATTACGAACATCCTCCTTAGTGGCTATCGATTGGACGAATGGCATTCCCATGTTCATCCAAGATTAGCTGCAAAAATTTGTTTGGGAGAGACAAGAAAGACCCAAAAAAGGGAAGAGGGAGACAGAGAGGAAGAGGGGGAAGGGAGGGAGAAGGACGGCACTGCAGAGAGGCGGCAGCTTCAAGGGATGAAAGAGGAAACCCTAGGCTTAGTATGTTGTGATATTGTTTCACATAGATATATTATTCCAGGAATGTTTTTTCTTTTATTTCAATAGACATAAGCACAAGACAAGAATAATTAATGTTTTCTTCTCCATTGTATGATTCGTATTTTGCTAACACCCAAATATGCAATTTATATGAGAAATCAATTCATTGTCATTCAAGCTGATTCCATTAAAGCAAAGCAAACTTAAACTAGGGCATACTTAACCCAGAGGGGCATGATTCGACTAGATTATCCATAATCCATCATGAGAAATTCCACATTTACATGTTTAATTTGTTTAGACGACAAATAAGATTAAATAATCATAAACCTATTTCTTGATTGATTTCATCTAATCGCTCTTTAATTGGAATTTATTCATAATTTATCACCCATATAAAATAATGCTAACACGGAGTGAATTTATAAAGGGAGGTAAAAAGACGACTAGCATAGTCATGGCCCGTTTGAACATAGCGCTTTGCATATCTCTGAAGTCCAAAGTATACTCTTTAAATTTATTCTTCCGTAATTACTAAACTCTTATCAACGATTAGCCTGTTGATCAAACAAAGAGACCTGTTAAAGAATCAAATGAGCAACACTAGTTTGATCTTGTATTATGTCTTATTTGTATCTAACAAGCTACCAACACTGATCAATCGAAATTGAAAGAGACTTTTTTCGCAAAAAAAAAAAAAAAAAAGAGGGTGGTTCTCATGTCATTGTGATTGTCTTTTGAAAGGTAAGTTCATCATCGCCGGTGCCAAGAGAGTCAAAAGTTGTGCGGTGTAGTTCTTATCTGATTGATACGGGCAAGGACACTCGACTTGGGGCTGTGGACCGAGACGTGTGAGTCATATCTCTCCACATTTTAGGCAATATGCTTTTCTCAGGGTTGAAGTCACTTGTCCCTTGGCTGGGCTCCTCCAAAGTGATTGGACTTCGCTTTTTTAAAGATTGGTACCATAGTGATTGGACTTGGCTTTTTTAAAGATTGGTACGATTAACCACATGAGAAAAGATTATTCACCAACGTTAGTAGATTGGATTATGTAATGTGTTTGGAATCACCAAAGGACAAAATTTTCTACAGAATGAGAGCCTAGTAAGTTCTCATAGGCCTAACAATCACCTAAATGAATGCTAATTTACAAATCACAATTTTGACGTCACAACAGTGGAAACAAGTTGGTAGACTCCCTGTCTCTTCAATTGAAAAATAGCGAAATGGTCATCATGCCAAAAAAATAAAAATAAAAAAATGCCACGTAAGTGCGCAATGAAAATGCTGTAGGTCTCGTTTGTTGTAAAATAGGGCATGTAACAGCAAAGCTAGACGGAATCCTAAAAACTTGGGACATTGATACGACTTTAGGGTTTTTGTCGGTTGAAAATAATTTGACATGAATATATTCAAATAGTACTGATTTGAGATTTTTTGTAATATTAATTTTGATTATATAGATTTCTCCTTTTGAAGAGATGACTCCCATTTCATTTGGCAAGTGAAATGCCCCGTAGCATTTGGAATGCCACGTAGCATTTGGGTAATTTCCGCTAAGAATAGTGGTAAGTCAAGTTCACACTTGGACTTGGTTGCATTTATGTTCTTCATTGGCTTATGCTAAAGTTCATTCTCTTTCTCACTTTCCATCCCACTGGTCATCCCTCGTCTAAGTCTTGTCGGCCGCAAGTCGTTGTCTACCTTTTTTTCTTTTTGGTCGGTAAGTCCTTATCTACTTAAAAAACAAAGCGCAAAAAGTTTAATTCTTACATGGTCTTAGCTAGTTTGGACATCACACTTCACACATCATCAAACGCAAAATTGTGGTTTCAAATTTTTGCCATAATTAATAAATTCTCAATGACGATTATTCTATTGCTAAACGAACTGACATATTTACAAATTAAACGGACAACATGAGTTCAATTCTATATATCATCAAGTGTAAACAAACAATTGTGTATTAGGACAATTCACCCAAAATCATATCTAATGGAGCCAAAGGGTCATTGATACCGACCAATTTGAAACCGACTTTCCTTATAAAAGTCCGATAAAAAGAGGAAAAGTTCTTATCTCATGTTATTGTCCTTTCGAGGTACTTCCATCATCGCCAGGACCAAGAGGGTCAAAAGCAGTGCGGTATAGTGCTAGCCTCACTGATATGTGCTATCACTCTCGAGTTAAGCTTGCGGAGAGAGACATATGAGTCATGTCTCTTCACATCTTGGGTGATATGCTTTTGTCAGGTTTGATGTCTATTTTCTCCTGGCTGTGCGCATCATGTGACTCTGCAACTCGTAATTCGACGTCGCGACAATTGAAAATAAGTTGGGTAGATTCGGATTTCCCCATTTTTCCATGATCCTCCATTGAAAATTGGCGATACTCCGTTCGCAAGGATTTTCCAACTACGGCATCGTCGCTCCCAGTTTATCTGGAAAGAGAGGGACGAAGGGATAAGAGTGAGCTGCATAGATGTGAGAAGGACAAGGGAGAATAGAAGAGAGGAGTGTTGTAGTTGGGCGGTGGCGACCGTCGGGTGGTTGCGACCTGCCTATAACAGTCTAACTTTTTGCATGCAATAGAGATCCGCAATTCTCCAGGGCTTAGGGTCGCGAGTAGGAATTATAGAGGAAAATGTTGTTTTATTTTTATTTTTTTATGGCGCACCACTATAATTTGATTCATCAACCTTCACTTCTATTTATGTCATTTATTATATTTTTTCATACCCCACAATCACTTCTTCTCATGTCCAATAATCTCCTCTCTTGATTATTTATAGGATTAATACCGCTAAAAAACCCTAAACTCAAATCAGTACGTAGTGAGTGATAAATTTATCACAAATTACCCCCAAACTACCCCAAATCGGTATATCTCTAACAAATTTACTTTCTATTAGTTTTCGGGAAGTTTTATCATCAAATTGCTAAGTTGGATGACATGCGACAGTTGATAAGTATATCAGATTGAGGTTTTACATTTCATTTGTCACAAGCATATCAATTTGTAATTTTTCCTTATATCATGAACGACGTTTGACCGTGAAATTGGATACAATTGTAAAAGAGGAGAAAATTAGGATAATGGCACCATTTTAGGAGTTTTCACGAGTTGAAAATTGATTTGGAGTTAATACGTTCAAGTAGTACCAGATTTTCTATGATTGATTCTAATAATATGGATATATTCTCCGTTTTTTTTTTCCTTTTTTCTCCTTTTTGAAGAGTTGAGTCCCCTTTCATTTAACAATTTGAAGTGCCAAGTTCATGGTAGGATTGCCTCTATATTCTGGGTTGGCTTATTTTATAGTTCATTTTGTTTCTCACTTTCCAACAGTCAAGCATTGTTTTTTTTTTTTTTGGTGAAGATCATTCAAGCATTGTTTAAGTCATGGCGGCCCGAAGGTCGTCTATCTAAAATGCACAATTCGATTAAGCTGTCTTTTGGTATGGTTCTTGTGTGTCTCCCTGCGAAATTGATTTAGATTGTTTCACGAAGAATTCTAAGAGTTAAATACTATGTGATTATTAATGTAATTAGGAAGTTGGGAAACACTTATATTGTTTAAATGACTAATCTTCTTTGTGTCACTCCATCAACAGTAGACTCTTTGATGCTCTTCCCTTCCCGTGGAATAGGTCACACGGACCGAGCAATATAAATTGTGTCTGATTTATTTCCTCTCTTCTAATTTATTTGTATTTGATCGTTTGTTTGCCCAACAAAAGCAACACCCGTTCTACATCATAAGCTTTCTCATTTCATATTTTTAAATATGACTGGAGCACCAAGATGCAAGGGAAACTCCACCTAGTAGAAGGTGGAAATTTTCTAAGATACATGAGTGTAATATATCATCTCATTTTTACTATTATGCACTTGATTACGCCAAATTGTCGTAACGTTGTAAATGAATATTACGATGCTTTCATACTTAATTACATTGACACATCGTAATGTTATGCAAGACACCCGAGTTATCCTAAAATGATCTATAGAAGGTGATCCAAGAAGTGGATTAAAGTCCGAGACCCATCCTTCTCCAAAGGGGAAAAAACGAGAGAGAGAGAGAGAGAGAGAGAGAATAAGGAAGTATTCAAAGAAGGTTGAATGCAAAAACTACATAGAGAATGCAACTCAGACCTTAACCATATTAGAAGGGCAAAGGTGTTGAAAGTTTCTCATATCACTTGTCTACGGGGTTAATATGTTATTTATATACATGTGGTCTTCTTTCACCTATAAAGTTAAACTTTTGGGTTGGATCTTATAATATATATCAAAGTAAAGTTCTGCTCACATGTTCCTAATCCCAGCTTGCACGTGAGAGGGGCCTTAAAATATTCCATATCACTAACATTCTCACATAACAGAAGGGCCAATTTCATATAATTATACAGAAATACTTGGAAATGATTTGGTATGAAAGATTTCACAAATGAAAAGTGTACTGATATTCACACAAACAATCAGTAAGGAAATTGTTTGGAGGGAGTGTGAGTACAAGACGATTGTAATAACATCGTACTATGCCAGGTAACAAAAGCAAAGGATTGGAAAAGCTCAAGCTAGCTTGTTTAGAGCTTTTAAAGAAACATTTTGCAACTCCACGGAATTAAATATGTAGTTACATATTCATGAGAAAAGAGCGACAAACCTCTGAAGATTCAATAGTTCTGCAACATTCAACCAGCACTAGATTAAGGATGAGACTCCATCAGCATATCATTGACAATCTTCTGTAGCCTCTCAGATATTCTCTCTTCTGAAGAATCGCCTTCTCCAACCTATAATACTCTCAACGTAGAAAGAATACTGAAGAACCAGCCAATTGAAAGAACAACATAAAGAAGGAAATGAAAACATCTCTTGGCCAGGAATTTCCTTCAACCTCTTTATGTTATAAGTTAAAAGTCAGAGAAGCTTTAGCTTTTGTCTACTTGGTGCGTGAATTAAACATGGTTGGCTCTTATGTCTTACTGTCAATACCGTCACAGCTGATAAAGTTACTTTGCACGGACTAGAGTAACCTACTATGATTAATTTGTGCTTCTCAAGCCTGCTCTAGGAATCCCTAAACGAGTCATACTATTGCTAGGCATATTAAACCCGGTTTACTGAAAATGGTTTACAAATTGCACGCGAGTATTTTAAACAAGCAAATTAGTTGTACTTGTACTGGTAGCATGTGTTTGATTACCACACCAAGTGGCAAACAAGTTTATCTCCAAGACTACCATCTTATATAATCCACAAGATAATGAGAAATTTCATGATCAATGAGATTATACTACTTGAGTAAGTCGGGCACCCTTGTCATATTAAAACAAGTGGATCATAATGGAATGCCTAACAGAATTTCATCACGTCTCTCCATAAACTAATCTTATTTATTGTCTCTACAAATGAGTTCCAAAAATCTATGTTTTGGAGTAAACTTTTTGTTCTAAACGTACAATTTCTAACCATTTTGGGCTCAAAATATAAACAAATTCTTACCTTGGCATGAATGGTATGAAGCATTGCATCACCAACATAAGAGGAACTGGCATTGACAATATCAGCTCCTTCTTCATGAATCACTTGAACAGTCTCATTGAACATGAACTGGCCATCCAATCCAGTAACAAGAACAACCTCCAAAATTGACTTGTTGTTCCAAATTCTGATCTCCGGCGATTTGAATCCAATCATCGGTCCACTGTTCATGGTCGTGTTGATCTTTCCTACTTCTAACAACTGCTCTTTCTGCTCCCTCATTTTCTCCACCTTCACTTGTAAACTCCTTATGTAATTGGCCGCTTCACCTAATTGATCAGGCAACGACAATGTTTTTTCCTACAACCAAAACATAAGTAAGCAAGGACAACTGTTAACTCAAACTTGATCAAAATGCATTGACAATTATACTTGGAGTAAAAATTCAGAGACTACGAACTCAAGAAGATACTGTCTAATCTCGCCCTCCTCAACAGAACCTATCAAATACCAATATGATGGACCTCATACTGAACCCTGTTTTAAAAACTTCCATTGATAGACAACCGAAATCTCGCACTTAATTTACTTGAAATTTTGCTCAATTCTGACTACCACTTTACAATCCGTACCATGCTAGACATTTTTCATCAAGATCGAATGAGGGGCCATCACCAAATCCTTGTGCTTTACTAGAAGTTTGACCAAAGGAGAAAGAGAGAAAACCCTAGATAGGTCTCGTGTTTAGGGGAGTTTAGTTTTGTTCTTTATTCATTTTCAAAAAAATCGAAACTAGGTATGATTTATTTTAAAAATGGCTAAATATACCATCTGGGAAACAGAACCTTGACATCAATAATGCGGTTTTGTCCACAATAATCGCGAAAATAATTCAGTGGAGAGAGAGAGAGAGAGGGAGAAAGAGAGACCGTAGGACTCTGTGGAGGAACAAGGGAGTGGAGCTCGGAGAAGAGGGCTTTCATTTGATTTCTCCTGTTTCTCTCTGTACTTTTGCGGTCGGGTCTGGATGAACCGGGCTTGCTCTCCATCATACCACACCTCGAATTACTGAACACCAAGATCAGAGCAGCATATGTTACTGAGAAATCTGAGTGCACATAATAGGTTTGATTCCACTCCTTGTTGGGAAGAGCTTTTACCTCATTGAAACCCCAAAATGGGAAAAAGTTAAAGGTGAAATATGATTAGTCAAATGCCACTCTCTGTAAAGGGTTCTAATCAGCAGTTGGCAAATTCTACTTTATTTATGGGACTAGCGCGGACCTTCCTTGACCATCAGTTCCAAGTAATTAATTAACTTAAACAGTTTGCGAACAAGAACAGCCGCTTCTTCTATGGAAGTATAATGTTTTGCTTGGCCTTGCGATTATATAATTAAATAGGATAAGAGAAGGTACATGGTCTCATATATTCTGATCGGAAAATTTAATTTTGAATAAGAATAATATTCTGTGATGTTTTTGGTGAGATTGGATGGGTCTGAGTTAAGAAAAAAATTGTAGAAAAGTTTTAAGAAAAAGGGCTAAGCCCAAATGGCTTAATCGTTCAAAAGTGGGAAGGATAAGAATATCAAATGTACCATAACTTTACTACGGTATTCACTTGAGTGCATAACTCTTTTTCAATTAATTAAGTGTCATGATTTCTAAAAAATGTTCATTTCAGTGTCAAAACTTTTAATCGACCATTTGAGTGCTATAATTTTTAAAGAGTGTTCACTCAAATGTTGGAACTCCAACATAACATGATACTTGTGATGAACATTTTTAAAAAGCTATGATATTCAATTGATCGATTGAAAAGTTATATGATATTCCAAAAAAAAAAAAATTATGACACTTACGATGTCTTTTTTTCCAAAGTATGATCATCACAAGATGGGCCTCTATTGATGTCAAATGGTTGTTAGAGGCCACTAAGAGACAGAGAGAGATGTTAGATCGTTGTCAGAGGCCGCGGAGAGAGAGAGAGAGAGAGAGAGAGAGAGAGAGAGAATGATCACACATGGTGGACCCCAGCTAACGTCAGGTGGAGAGAAAAATAAGTCACCATTACGACAATCGCCTATAATTGAAGTTTGTCACAAAAAGAAGCGATTTGACTCGATCGGACAAATAATCTATGTAATTTCATTCAACATGATTTACTCTACAGGAAGAGCAATAGAGGATTTTACTATAAAATCAAGTGATACAAGGGAGATAATAATCACACTTGAGTCATTCAAATATTCTTAGTATCTCCCACACTTTATAACACCTAATAATATACATAGTGTTTAGTTGTACAATGAAATAATTTCTCAATCTCACAAAAGGAATATATAAATCTTATAAGATTATGTTATAGTTTCAAAACACTTTTATTTTTTATTTTTTTTTCTCACTGAATGTAATACATAAGCATGCCATACAATTGATTGTTACGGCCAAAAGCTCCCTCTACTCGCCAATGGACAAAAAAATAACAAATACACATATATTTATAATAAGATGCCCCTTTCAGCCGATTCAAACCAATAATCCTATTCTAGCATGGAAAGTGTTTCCATAATTTCTTGTTTGTTCAAATGTCAAGCCATAAGTCCTATTTAGATTTGGAATTTCTACTTTGTTTGGGTTTTCTTCATTTGATCAACTTGAATTGGCTCAACATTTGAGCCAAATTACAATATTTTCTCCGAAATCTAAACTTCATTACTATTCTCCATAGCCCCTCATAGGCTCCTCAACTGCAACATACATCTTCCAAGTTTAAGTAGCACTTGAATTTCATCATGACCAAGGATCTTAAAAGAATGCTAACTCTATATGCAGCTTTAGCTATTACACAAGGATTTTCGTATACAACCTCCTCTACTGCAAATAAAACAAGACAACTGTTGCATTCGTACATGTCAGGAGATCAAACACACATCTTATCAAACTTGATAGCTACCTCAATTGTTGACACTATAGGCTTCACCTCGATATAAACATAGCCTTTGTTGATTATCACGGTTGCACTTGCTACTTTAGGGTTTTCTAATTGCAACTCCTTCTCAACTTGAACACCATCCAAATCTCTATAAGTATTACTATAATACTTCCTACGCAAAAGTATGAGCAACTTGTCAAATATAACTTCTTTGCTAGCAACAAGTAAATTGAATTTCATGTATTAATAATCGATAGCTCCCTTCCTTCTACATAACTTAGTAATATGCACTTTCCAACTTTCTTATCTAGCTTACCGTCACTCACTCGAGTATAACACAATCAACTAAATATTTTAAAATTAGAATAATCAGCAATGTTGCCTAACCATACTTCTTTGGGAAACTTTCACGAGGTGGCTTATCTTACTAAACTCATCCATTAGGAATTTGTCAACCATACCAGCACTAGAAAGCCTTTCATAGGCAATCTCTAGTAACTTTCTTTTAATTAACTTTGCAACTTGTCTTACTAACATTAATATATTGTCTTACCATACCCTTTTTTTTTTTTGCAGAATTCATTTAATTGTTTTGAGCATAACTCTATGTTATAGTTAGTCCACACATGATAAATCATTTACGAGTCTCCATTTTAATCAAAACTTTTAACTGTTCAATCTTGACAACTACATTAAACATCTGTTTAAACAAAAACACTAAGGTACTCATCGAGTAGTCTTTCATAATTGTTAGCATAAATATAACATTCTTCATCGAAAGACATATCAACAGTCTAAGTGAATCAACCTTACAATCTTTGTGGTTTATTTGGAAGTCGTACAGAATTGCATTTTTTACCATTTGCCTAAGTCATAGCATACCCATACATTCGGTTCATTATTAAAATAACGATACACTAGGTTCCTTTCACTTAGAACCTTTGAGCTTCTCTCGCCAACCTGCCTAAAATGCATATGCCACAATTGAAACTCTCAAATAGATGCATATGACACCTTCGCTACGAAATCCATAATTGTCTCCCCTTAAAGCTTAAACGGGCTAATATACTTGATACTTTTTATTATCAATAGGCACCTCGATCAACTTTTGGGAGTCTACCCTTTGAATTATGCTAATACCTAGCTAAACCCAAGTTTCTCAAAGAATCACATTCTTCTTCAACTTTACAATATGCCTCATACCGGTCCAACATCCTCATGATAGCATTGTGCATTCTAATTATAACATAATTGACACTTGGGGACTAGTTGAAGTAGGAAATTAAGTATTATAATTCATAATTCATCCTTAACAATAGGTAAGACATAATCGGCACTATTCGAGTTACTATCAACCATTACAATAATATTATCAATAGACTCAACTCTAATTTCCTTTCCCTTCTCTTTATTTAGTTCTATGTAATCCCATCTAAGATGCCATTTTTTGCCATAATTTCGATAAACAATATCACTAGTCCTAGACTAATTTTGTCTGTTCAAGTTCATACTACTTTTGTTGATAAGAGTCCACCTTCACCTATTGAACCAATGGGCACAAGTTTACAAGATTTTCTTATATGGATGTTTTCACTTAGAATCAAATCACAAATCTCATCAAACATCAAACTTCTTGATTTATAGGAATTACTAACATCACTAATAGTAGTATTCCAACTATTATGCAATGAGGATAGTAGGGAAAAAAAATATATATGTACCTTATCATCAAAGTCAATCTCAACTAAACTCAAATGGTCTCAATTGACTTTGTGAACCTTGACCTTATCATTCTCAACCTCACATTATGCCCTGAGATATAGTAAAGACTAGCACTTGCCCTTTGATTGACACATTTTACCATTTCATGTAAAAAAATTATTTGACACAAAAACTACACAATTCAAAAAAAAAAAATTGTGATCTCAAACATATTTCATTTGAGAAAATTACTAAGGATATGTATAACTTCCTCTTAAAATCTCTTTACACCAGTGGCGCTTTGGGTATGTCACTTTTAGGACACTCATCCTTCATTACTAGCGTATCAAATACCATTGTGGAGCTAATTGCACCCATTATTAGTCCATGAACATCATTGTTTTCCATGTACAAGCAAATAATTAAAATTTTCATCACTTAATCTCAAAACTGCTAAAGTCAAAGGTTTCACCTCGAATATTAACCCAGTAGCAACCTTTCAAATGAAATAAAAATGTCATCAAAAGTGCAAGCCAAGTACAGCCTAACTTGACATTTTAACATACATCTCTTTGCTTCTTCTTCTTTTTTGACATTTTAATGGACATCTTCAAGCTTATCTCTTTAACAATACAAATAAATCACATAAATAATGATACCGTCTAACGTAAACAATGATAATGTTTGTCTCCTAGGTGAACCAAATCATGAAATGCATAATCTAGGAACATATTCTATCAAATTCTACACAAGCAAGCACAAGAAAGTCCTCCAAAGTTTTGGGCAAATCAATGACAAGTCAAGCTAAAATGTCAAGCCCTTGATAGATTGCCTACTCTTGTGATAGCCTAAAATCTCCAATTGACCTTGACCTTCATAAGTCGAGTAACTAAAGATCTATGAAAATTCAAAATTAATTTTTAAATTTGGCCTAAAACCAATGACCGGAAACAAAAATCAAATGATTGTAGCATAGAAGATTTTTGAAGTTCCAAATCATATCAACGATAGATTCACGACGTAAAGGATTGATTGTTTTTCAAATCCACGAGGGAGGGAGGGAGGGAGGGGGAGAGAGAGAGAACCTATTACAAAGCCGTTGGGTGTCAAAGAGCTTATCCTTCAAAGAAGATGTTGAGCGTTTGTGGTAAGAAACTTCTATGGGGAGAAGTACACCCCAAATGTCAAAACTTGACACGAAATGACACTTAGGGCATGTTTGATAACATTTCTGTTCTGGGGAACAATTTTTGAACAAAAATAATTTTTTTCATTTTTATTCCCAAGAACAATTTCTGAGTATAAGAACGCGTTTGGTAACTGCAAAACAAATTATGTTCCAAGAACAGAAACGTATTTGGTAAACTTATATAATTTTGTTATTTCTTTTAATTTTTCATTTTTTTCTTCTTTCTTTTTTCTTTTTTTTTTTCCTTCTTTCTCCTTTGTGGCCGGTCACCGGCGGTCGGCAACTGGCTGGGCGAGGTCTGACAAGCTTGCGGGACCCTCGCCAGGGCACCATGAGGGCCGATGAGCTCGCCGAAGCCTCACTAGGCCATCGTGAGGCTGAGTCTTGCTAGTCCACTGGCGAGGCTCGACCTTGCCCAAGCAGTGCAAGGTCGACCTCGCTTTGGCCTGGCGAGGCTGAGCCTCGCTTGGGGCTGGCGACGCTCCGGCGAGGTCGCCGGTCCTCGTCGGCTGGTCGCCGGAGAGGATGACAGTGGAGAAGCTAAGAGACGCTGGAGAAAGGAGGGGCTTGAGACAAAGGGCACCGGCTGAAGAGAAATAAACAAAAAAAGAGTTTTGAGTTTTTGTTCTGTTGTTTCTTAGTTAAACAACTTTTTTCTACTTCTTGTTTCTGTTCCAAATCTATTCTCGAGAATTAAAAAAAATAGATTTTTTGTTCCCGGGAACAAAGATTTTACCAAATACGTTTCTATTCTTTTTTTGTTCCCCAGAACAAAAGGACAAAAAATTTTGTTCCGGGGAATCGAAACACTTTTTGCAAAATAGGGCCTTAAATGCCAAAAGTTAAGAAAGTGACACTTAAGTGCTACTTTTTTTGAAAAGTGGGACACTTAAAGTGTCATTTCCAGTGAACCCCACCGGAAATCCTACATGGCAATTTTTTATTATTTGTTCATCTACGTGGCTTGTCTGAATGCTGACTCAACCAAAAAAATGGCAAAAATGACGTTACTTTTTAAAATTAATTTACTAAATAATATATATATATATATATATATATATATATATAAGTTTGGGGGGGGGGGGGGGGTGGGGGAGTAGCGGTTGAGGGCTGAGCCCTTGCCGCCGCCGTCGGGAAGGGTTGGTGGGGGGAGCGTCGGCTGGGGTCGCCGAGCCCTCAGCCACTGCCTCCTCTCTCCCCCCTCCTTTAAAAAAAATAATAAAATGATAATAATTATTTTTAAATTTAATTTAATTAATATTTATATTAATTATTTATCACGTCAGAAAATAAAACTACGTCATTTTTGCTTTTGTTTAACCATGTCAACATGCAAAACGACGTCGTTTTGCACTTATCTCATTGGAAAATCGCCACTTCAGCATTTTAGCCTGATTTTGGCCGAATTGGCATTTAAGTGATCCATTTTATTCTGATTTTGACACTTAAGTGTCCCCCATGTGAAGTTTTGGCACTCCAAGTGTCCGGCACTCAACTTCTATGTGAGAGAGAACCTTAGTTGTGAAGAAGAAGAGTTGAACTTTCAACAGAGATATTAAGCGTCAGTGTAGAGAAGTGAAACTTGAAGAAGCTAACGTTTTTGGTAAGATGCATATTATATTTGGAAAAATGACTTTCTTTTTTATTCAAAATCAGGAATTCATTTTTCTAATTTTAAGCATAGGTGGTTTCCTTTTTCAAATATTAACTTTGTAAAGTCTCTTGATAATTGTCCTTTACCTTGGAACGTTTTGTTCTTTTTTCTTTTTCAGATCCTTACCTCGTGCATGAGTTTAAATAACATGCGAGTATTTGACTTGCTTACACAAGGTAGAGTAGCAAGAAGATTACTATCTGTCAATTGTGGCGAAACAAATTTCTCACCTAAGGCCACATCCACGATATATTTATATGCATGTAATTGCGGGAATCAATAAAATTGGCTCTTAAATAACAGCAAAATTGAAACTAAACGAAACTCCAATTAGGCCCAAGTAGCCTAATCTAAATAAGCTGGTTCTTCATAAAAATAATTGCTATATGCACGACATGTATACCGTTTGGTTTACACAAATTATCTTGACTTTATGTCACATGCAAGCATAATCAAATATTTTTATTTTGCATGGCAGTCAGGGGCTTTAATTGTAGATCCAATGGAGAGAATCTAGGAACTTATGCCAAACCTTAGGATCTAGAAATTCATGACCTTATATAATAAATCATTTAAATCGATGTGAAGCTTGCTTTTGTTCTTCTAGAAATTTAATAAAAACTAAAGATAAACATATTAAATTGAAATGGGGACGATGAACCTTTGATATCAAGCATATCTATTTTTAGATAATGTAGAAACATCACTTAACATTTTGGTTGCGGTCAATTGAGGATTTAATGTTTTATTTTGGTTAGTTGAGGACCTAAGTAGACCTGTTAAATGGATGGGTCAGATCAGGTCGAGTTTGAGTCAAGTTATAAATGATCCGATCTCAATTGAGCTATTAATCCGTTTATGACCCATTTATTTGTAATGTCAATTTCCTAAAAAATACCTAACTCGACCCATACCCAAGCCAATCCATACTACTAAAACACTTTCATATTTTACTCAATTAAAGAAAACTTGTTTCTTTTTTTTTTTCAATATTATATTACTAAAACACGTCAATGCAACACAAATTTAATGCATAATTTTTATAAATTTTTTAAAATTAACACTTCGTTTGTTTTGCTGAAAACATGATGTTTCTATATTTTCTATGGAGTTATTTTTCAAGAAAATAACAATATTTTTCGATATTTGGCTGAAATCTAAATATGAATTAAACAATATTTTTTGCCATTTGGTATAGAAAATCTAATCAGATTTTTCTCCATGCACTCCTTCAATAATTTTTATTTTTATATTTTCTAAAAATCAAATTTTTGATTTTTTCTTTTTTATTTGTTTTTATTTTTCTTCTTCTTCAACCGATCACTGGTCATGGCAACGGCTAATGGCTAGCAGCAAGCAAGGGATGAGATCACCGAAGGTTGGCAAAGTTCGAGCTTGCCGATTTGGCCTTGTGCTCTCCCGATTCTGGCAAGTCAAGCCTCGCCCTTGCCAACCTCGAGCAAACTCAAGCTTTGCCGGCCATCGTCATGGCCAGCAACTAGTCTAGGAAGAGGAAAGAGAAAAAGAAAAGAAAAAAGTAAAAATATGGGGGTGAAAAAATAATAATAAATTATCTAAGCTATTGATGAGCCTATTGGTCGGGTATTTGCATCCTAAGCAAACTGTCTCTAGAATGACGAATAATTGGTGACGTGTTATGGATGACGTACCATAAGATCTCTTTTTACCATTTTCTGCGTCAAGGTGAAAAAGTAAATGCTGAAAAGCAAGGGCAATTACGAGTCCTTTGTTTGCTTCCTCCTGCGAAGAAAAGCCTCAAGCGCCCTACTTCATCCGAAAGCATTCACATGGAACCATCGACATACACAATGTGCATGATTCACGAATTTCCGGTCCCTAGAACGTCGACTATAACTTTGGTAAAATTTCCAAGAAGTTTTTGGAATCCGATGTCGATTTCAATTCATTTCAGAATCAGATAACAATTCAAGCAGATTTAGTAAACTTAGACAAAAATGATGCATTTAGCGATAATAGTTTCTTTAGGATAGACAGAGTTGGATAGCCTAAAGAATTGCTTAGCAGCTGTTACTTTCTTCTGGTCTTACTCTATTCAAGAGCGTTCAAATGAACTTCTCGACGTGTACAATGTGAGTGAAGCACAAGTCTCAAGTCTCAAGAACGTCTTCATTATCTTTCGTAAATCTAGGATGCAATTAGGTTTTAGGAATCCAATGTTGATATCAATACTCTTTAGAATAAGATAGTAATTTAAGTAGATTTAGTAAACTAAGGAAAAACATGATACATGCAGTGATAAAAGATGCTTTAAGAAAGAGAAAGTTCGTTAATTTAAAGGATTCGCTCATGTGTTATTTCTTTATTCACAAAAAAGTCAAAAAGTCTTTTTCTCTCCCTCTCTCTTCTCTCTCCATCATTTTCTTCAACCTTCAATCATGGGAGGATTTTGAGCTAGTCTCACCCTCCCCTCCATCTGTTGTTGATTTCATTCGATTCTTTTAATTGATTGTCTTCTTTTTTTCTCTCCCGATCTAGCTTTAAGTTTGAGAGTTTCAACTCTCATAATTTAGTTCTAGAGCTAGGAGTTCTTTTCTCCCAATTTAGATTTGGGAGTTTAATAATATTTTCGAGGATTTGATACCCTCATGCTCTCTCTATGTACAGATCCTCTGCCTTCAGTTTCAATGATGATCACATAAGCTCTGGCATCTCGCTGAACAATGAAAATTTGCTTTTCCAAAGGTTAGATCTGTGTTTATGTAACATATTTTGGTTGTCTTCATAGGACGATCGTATAGAGGATGTTAAACCTAGATGCATACCACCAATTGGTAACACTACAGTTATTCGAGAAGGAATTTCTAACATGTGCTCATCACTTACAATGATAGAGATTTAGTGATTGGCTGCCAATTATTTTGCTTGACAGATCCATTCTTTTGGAATGAGTGTTTGCTTAACCTTGTGGCACTCTATCGATCTTTCTTGTATTTTTGGATTTGGCTTTGTTTTTTAGTATCTAGGCCTTTACTTTGCTTCGATTTGTTTTGATATGAAAGTCTATGTACTTTTTTTTTAACTTCTCATTTACCCTTTTAAATAATAAATACAAATTTCTTTTGACAATTTTTTTTTCTTTTATCGTGCCTGACTTTGTCCCAGAGCATTCACATATAGCTATTGACATTCACAATGTGCATGATTCACAAGTTTCAAGTCTCTAGAGCGTCGACTATGTCTTCTGTAAAATTTCTAGCATATAATAAAGCCTTAGGAATCTGACATCATTTTCAATTTGTAAAAGTATTAAATAAAATTTAAGCAGATTTAGAGACTAAAGAATAAAAAATATATATTCAGTAATAATAGATGCTTTAGGACGGACAAAATTGGTAATATTGCTCAACAGGTGTTATTTTTCCGGATGGTAATATTTGTGCATTCAACGGCGAATTTGGGACTCCCGCTTTAACAATAATAGCTTTAAGATACTTCATCGCAGAGGTCGCAAAGTCAAAACTCCGCAACTGCTAACACTTCTTAAGTGGCGTGATATGGTGGTGGGGTCCTGTGCTAATTTCCCCCTAGGTATTGTCGCTTGATCCGAGGTACACCGCACACACTGTACAGGTCATGGGTTATCGATTAGCGTAAGCGAAAAGATGGGCCCGACGGATCCTGGGTCATAAAAAAAAAATAGCTTTTTAAGAAATTATCTGTAAAAATTATGAATTATGTAATCGAGTGATAAGAAGTAACCCAATTATATGTAGACTTTTCATTAAATTCGCGGGGGAGCATACATGCCTTGGATGTCCCATAACAAGAGACTTTTCAACGTGGGACATATAGAGATAAGTCAGAAAGCTTAGTGGTACTTAATGAATCCTAATGAGCTTTAATATTAGAGCCACTCTCTTAAGCTTGAAGAGAGAAGATACGTGGGCATGTCGGGATCCTTGATCATTTTTAGAGATAATTGCTCAAGATCCCTTCAATTTTGACATCATATCTTCTTAAATAGCCTTCAAATTTGGCAAATTACACATTGCGCTTTCTAGAATTTGACACTGTCGTACAATGTCCTTCGAATTTTCGAAAGGACGATAAACAGACATCCAAAAAGCAGCTTTAGCTCTCGCTTTAATGCATGACAAAAATCTGTGGGGATCATTTCCTCACGAGAAAAAGGAAGAGAATTTATTTTCTTTCGCCCTTTTCGAGACTAACATGGCCATAGCTTGTATGGGCAGCACACTTTACACATCACCTGTACTCTCAAATTTTTCCCCAAATAAATTTTTATCAACCATTAGCTATTTATCGCCAAACTGACGGATTTATGAATCAGACATGCAATACAGGCTCGATTCCCTATATCTTCAAATGTAAACAATCTCGTGCACGCCATTCATCCCAAATCGAGTCCTGTCCAGATCCACAGGTTCTTGATACCGACCGATCGAAAGCCAATAGTCCCATAAAAAGTAGGACAAAAGAGGAGACGTTCATATCTTATCGTAATTGTCTTTTCAAGGTAATTTCACCATCGCCAGTCATAGGGGAGTCAAAAGTTGTGCAGTCTGATTCTTATCTCATTGATATGGTGCATGCACACTCAATTTGAGGTTGTGGAGAGAGACACGTGAGTCATGTCTCTTCACATTTGGGTAATATGCTTTTGTCAAGGTAGATGTCAATTGTCCTAGGTTGGGCTCATCATAGCGATTGGAATTGGCTCGTTGGAGATCAGTACGAAACTTTAGTCATATGAAGAGATTATTTACATGGTACGAGTGGATTATGCACACACCAGAGGGCAAGATTTCCTGAGGATGCCGAGCTTGGCTATTTTCATAGATCTACCAATCACTTATATGGAGTTCTAATTTAAATACGCAATCAATTTCGCAATAGTGGGAACAAGTTGAGTAGATTTGGGCCTCCCCTTGCATTGTCCTCTATTGAAAAATGGCAATATGGTCATCTTGCACAAAAATCACAACATAAGAGTGATCCACAAACACCATTTCTCTCGTCAACTGCCACATTAGGCATGTAACGATGAAATTTGGCAAGATTGCAATGTTGGGAAAAATTGGAACAATGTTCTTGTTTTTTGAGTTTTTATGGGCCGCAATATACTTTGAGATAAATGTGTTCAGGTAGCATTGATTTAAGATTTTCTGTGACATAACCTTAATAATATAGAATCATTCTTTCATTTCTTTTTCTCTTTGAAGAGTTGAGTCCCATTTGGCAAGTAAAATGCCAAGTGATGTCCTTCGAGAATATTGGTGAGTCAAGTTCATACTAGGATTGCCTTTATATCCTCATTGGCTTACTTAAAGTTGATTCTCTTTTTAAATTCCCATCGCGTTAGTCACCCTCTGTTTAAAGTCTTGGTGGCCCCAAGTCGTCCATTTTAAAACGCAACATTCAATAAAGTAGAAATAATATTGCCAATCGCTTTCCGAGGGCAAGAATTGGCAAGAACAAAGGATTACTATAGTTTTTGCATAAGTGACCTAACTACATTAAAAGATAATGTGATATGGCGAAGGCTAGTCACTAACTGCCAATTACAATCATTAAGGGTTCATAATCACATACATCATTAGTATCTTTTTTCAAAATTTGATTCATCAAATTGTAACATGTGTTAATCTCACATGCAATTTACTACACACACAATAAAATTCCAAAACTAAAGAACAAAATTTTACTTCACAAAGAACAAGAAAGAGCTACCAGCGCTAGCGACTCTGTTCTGAGAGGTCACCTAATATCCTTATGCTTCATTTCACATCTTGTTGTCCGCCCATACGAATACTCTCCAAAGCGTTATACCAATTCTCGTTATTTACATTGTATTAACAACGTTCAAGAACAAAATCAAAAGGACGACTCATCCTTTGTGAAAATGCCACGAAAAAATCTAACAAGCGCGAAGCAATGTTGTGCAAATTCTCGAGCAAAATCTTGGGCCGACCCGACTTGAAACAATCTCAAGTTAACTCCACTAAATGGGCCTCCAAGATTGAATAGATGGGCTGGGTCTCCTGCTGATCCTCTGCCTTAATTGAAACGTGAATGAAATTATGAAGTTGGATTCTTTTTACATTTCATGAACTAATACTTTTACTACTCTTTTTTAATTTTGTTTGTTCCCGGCATAACTCTGCATTTTGTAGTTTTTCTAACGTCTAGAGCAACATTTTGGCCAAAGAACTTAAACCAGTATGTTGGTTCAGATGATTCTTTTCTCTAATAAAGCACATTGCAGGTTCTTTTTTCTTTATCAAAATGCTTTGAACATGCTTCTACTATTTTTTGCGGTCTTAACTAGTGCCTCTAGAGCACTTCTATCCATGATAACAAGACTTTTTATGATAATTGCAGTAAAACTCTTTATAATCTTGAAAGAAGACAAAAAAAAGTCAAGTGAATTTATATTCGCTTAGAAATTGATCATCAATCGTAAATTCAAACCCAAACTCCTCTCATTAAATAACAACACAATAGTTTCTTCCAAGTGGAATCAATGTTAGGAGATCACTTGATGAATCGAGAGCTTATGAATTCAACATTTGGATAAAAACAGGGAGCAAAAAAAAAGTGAATTAGATGATTTCTTTTTTCGTGACACTTTCGAAGCAATACCAATCTTTATTTGAGGAAACATACAAGAAAATGACACCCAACGACTATTGAGAACCCTATCTTAAAATTAATTATTACGAGATATATTGGCAAGACAAAAAAAATAATCCATCAATTAATTAAATCTCTATCTACTCGAATCTTGCATCAGTGAAAGCCACGTCGAGGACTCCAAGCATCCTCAATTATGTCAGCATGGGCCAGGCCTTGTTCTAGAAATGACTTCTCGATGATGTTTGTCATTCTATAAATATCATTCCAGGTTCGAAAAATCGAGGGAAATGGGGAGAATTTGAAGAAGGATAAAGAAATTGTGTATATTTTCACTTGCACTTTTTGCAATTAGCTACCATACTTTTTGGTTTTTAAGTAACTAATCTTCTCATTTGTAATTTTTATTGTTGATAATAATCTGCATAATCTGTAGCATATAGGATGGAGCCATCAATATGTGAAGTTTTCTTAAGTTCTTTTACTGATCTAGGGTATGAGTGTAGAGAGCAAGATCAAGCGGTGATACGATTATCCTAATTTTTTTTGTATTTGTCTTATCTAAAAACCTGTCGGAACAGGATTTTGTACGTTTATTTTGTGCCAATGAAACCCATTTTTCCCTTAAAAAATATATTTGCCATTTTGAATCCTTTTTATTTTTGTGCAAAGTAATAGGATGGTCAAATTTCGCCAGTAGTTGACTACTCCGAAGCCGTTAAAAACAGTTTACGATAACACAACACTCCGCTTGATTTCAACTGTCAAGTTGTCACCGGAAAAGAAAGGAAAAAAACATGAATCGTCCGACTACATGAGCCGACATTTGAGTCCGACCGTGTGTATTTACAGGTTTAACCTCGGTTATCCTATTAAGAGTGGACGTCGGATTTTCGTTAATTTCTCCTCTTGATTATTTATATATAACAAACTATTTCAATAGCAACAACGGCGCACTCGGACGTCTGGCCGCGACATGTGGACGTCTCTTCAACACGGGCAATGACCTGAGGATTTTTCAGTCACTAATTTTTTAAAATTTTCTTTACTTGTTAGTTTTCTTATTTGTTTAAACATTAGTTTACTTTTTTTTTTCTTTTTTGCCAACATCATTTTAGATTTAAGTCTTTTGATTAATTTTAATAAATAATTAATAGTAACAAATGTCACATAAACATCAGATGCAAATACCATTGGCCTCATCAGTTATCAGCAAGACATTTAACTGCGAAATTGGACGGAATTGTAAAGGAGGATAAATTTGCGATAATGACATCATTTTGGGAGTTTTTAGGAGTTGTAAACAAATTTTACGTACGCCTGAGGTATCCTAAAATGACCCATAGAAGCTGATCCAGCGAGAGGATTAAAGTCCGAGACCAATCCTTCCCCAAAGGGGAAAAGAAAAAAAGAGCAGAAAGAAGGGTTCAAAGAAGGTTGAATGCGAAAACTACATAGACAATGCAACTTGCACTTCCATCATATTATAAGGTGAAAGGTGTTAAAAATATCTCACATCACTTGTCTATGAGATTAGTATGCTCTTTACATATATGTGATCTCCCTTCACCTATAAATTTAAACTTTTGGGTTGTATCTTCTAACGCTATATCAAAGTAAAGTTCTGCCCACATGTCATTCTTTATCCCGGCTTGCACGTGAGAGAGGATTTCAAGTATTCTCTATCACTAACATTCTAAGCTAACAGAAAGGCAATTTCATGTAATTGTATAGAAATACTTAGAAATGATGCATGAAAGGTTTCAGAAATGAAAAGTGTATTGATGTTCACACATATAGTCAGTAAGTGAGGAAATTGTTTAGAGAGAGTGTGAGAGTACAAGACGATCGTAATAACATGGTACTATGTCAGGTAACAAATGAGAAGGATTGGAAAAGCTAGAGCTAGCTTGTTTGGAGCTTTTAGAAAATCATTTTGCAACTCCACGGAATTATATATGAAGTCACATATTCATAAGAAAAGAGTGACAAACCTCTGAAGATTCAATAATTCTGCAACATTCAACCAGCACTAGATTAAGGATGAAACTCCATCAGCATATCATTGACAATCTTCCGTAGCCTCTCAGATATTCTCTCGTCTGGAGAATCGCCTTCGCCAACCTACAATACACTCAACGTAGAAAGAAACCGAAGAACCAGCCAATTGAAAGAACAACATCAAGAGGGAAATGAAAACATCTCCTGCCAATCTTGTCCAGGAATTTCCATCGACCTCTTTATGTTATAAGATAGTGAAGCTTTAGCTTTTGTCTACTTGGTGCGTGCATTAAACATGGTTGGCTCTTATGTCTTACTGTCAATACCGTCACAGCTGATAAAATTACTTTGCACGGACCAGAGTAACCTACTATGATCAATTTGTGCTTCTCAAGCCTGCTCCAGGAATCCCTAAACGAGTCATGCTATTGCTAGGCGTATTAAACCCCGGTTACCGGAATTGGCTTACAAATTGCATGCGAGTATCTTTAAACAAGCGAATTAGCTGTACTTGTACTGGCAGCACGTGTTTGATTCCCACACCATCAAGTGGCAAACAAGTTTATCTTTAGGTCAACTTCCGAGGTTTCGACTGCCATCTTATATAGTAAACAAGATAATGAGAAATTTCATGATCAATGAGATTATGCTACTTGAGTGAGTCGGGCATCCTTGTCATATTAAAACAAGGGGATCATAATCGAATGCCTGACAGAATTTCATCACCTCACTCCATGAACTAATCTTGTGCATCGTCTCTACAAATTAGTTCCAAAAATCTAGGTTTTGGAGTAAACTTTTTGTTCTAAACGTATAATTTCTAACCATTTTGGGCTAAAAATATAAACAAATTATTACCTTGGCATGAAAGGTGTGAAGCATTGCATCACCAACATAAGAGAAACTGGCATTGACAATATCAGCTCCTTCTTCATGAATCACCTGAGCAGTCTCATTGAACATGAATTGGTCATCCAATCCAGTAACAAGGACAACCTCCAAAATTGACCCAGTGTTCCAAATTCTGATCTCCGGCGACTTGAATTTAATCATCGGTCCATTGTTCATGGTCGTGTTGATCTTTTCTACTTCTAACAAGTTCTGTTTCTGCTCCCTCATTTCCTCCACCTTCACTTTTAAGCTCTTTATGTAATTGGCCGCTTCACTTAATTGATCGGACAATGACAATGTTGATTCCTGCAATAAAAAAATAAGTAAGCAAGGACAATTGTTAACTCAAACTTGATCAAAATGCATTGACGAATATACTTGGGACAAAAATTCAGCGACTTCGAACTCGAGAAGATACTATCTAAACTCGCCCTCATCAACAAAACCTATCAAATACCAATATGATCAACCTCATACTGAACCGTGTTATAAAAACTTCCATCGACAGAGAACCCAAATTTTGTACTTAATTTACTTGAAATTGTGCTCAACTCTGACCACCACTTTACAATCCGTACCATGCTAGACATTTTTCGTCAAGATCGAATGAGGGGACATCACCAAATCCTTGTGCTTAACTGGAAGTTTGACCAAAGGAGAAACAGAGAAAACCCTAGATAGGTCTCTCGTGTTTAGGGGAGTTTAGTTTTGTTCTTTATTCGTTTTCGACAAAATCGGAAACTAGGCATGATTTATTTTAAAAATTGCCAAATAAACCATCTGGGAAACAGAACCTCGACATCAGTTATGGTGTTTTGTACGTAATAGCCGCGAAAATAATTCAGTGGAGAGAGAGAGAGAGAGAGAGAGAGACCGTAGGACTCCGTGGAGGAACAAGGGAGTGCAGCTCGGAGAAGAGGGCCTTCATTTGATTTCTCCTGTTTTTCTCTCTCGTTTTGCGGTCGTGTCTGGATGAACCGGGCTTGCTCTCCATCATGCCACGCCTTGAATTACTGAACACCGAAATCAGAGCAGCATTTGTTACTGAGAAATCTGAGTGCATATAACATGTTCGATTCCATTCTTTGTTGGGAAGGGCATGCACCTTACTGAAACCCCAAAGCAGGAAAAAGTTAAAGTTAAAATATGATTATTAAGATGCCACTCTCTGTAAAGGGTTCTAGTCCGCAGTTGGCAAATTCTACTTTATCCATGGAACTAACGCGGACCTTCCTTGACCATCAATTCCATGTAATTAATTAACTCAAACAGTTTGCGAACAAAGACAGCCGCTTCTTCCACGGACATACAATGTTTTGCTTGCCTCACGATTATTTGATTAATAGGATCAGAGAAGGTACGTGGTATCGTATATTCTGATTGGAAAATTTAATTTTGAATAAGAATATGTATGTAATATATAATATTCTGTGATGTTTTTGGTGAGATTGGATAGGTCTGAGTTAAGAAAAAAATTGTAAATGGGTTTTAAGAAAAAGGGCAAAGCCCACATGGCTTCATCGTTCAAAAGTAGGAAGGATAAGAATATAAAATGTACCATAATTTTATTATGGCGTTCACTTGTGTGTTGAAACTTTTTTTCAATCAATTGACCATTGTGACTTCTAAAAAACGTTCACTTAAGTATTATAACTTTCGATCGATTACTTGAGTACCATAATTTTCAAAAAGTGTTCACTGAAGTGTTAGAATTCCGACCTGACATGACACTTATGATGAACATTTTTATAAGGTTATGTCACTCAATTGATCAATCAAAAAGTTATATGACACTAAAAAAAAAAAAAATTATGGCACTTGTGCTGTCTTTTTCCCCAAAGTAAGATTGCCACAAGATGGGCCCCTCTTGACGTCAAATGGTTGTCAGAAGCCACTGAGAGTGAGAGAAAGAGAGATAGAGAGAGAGTATGATCATCACATGGTGGACCCCTGCTGATGGTAGGTGAAGAGAACAATAAGTCACCATTACGACAGTCACCTATAATTGAAGTTCGACACAAAAAGAAGCAATTCAACTCGATCGGACAAGTGATTTACATAATTCAGTCAGCATGATCTACTCTATGGGAAGTGCAATATAGGATTTCATTATAAAATCAAGCAATATAACGATATTATAATCACACTCAAGTCATTAAAATATTATTAATATCTCCCAACCCCTTATTACACATAATAATACGCATAGTGTTTAGCTTGTACAATGAAATAATTTCTCAATATCGCAAAGGAATATATAAATCTTTTAAGATTATGTTATGGTTTCAAAAACCTCTTGTTTTTTTTTTTTTTTTTCAATGGATGAACACAAGCATGCCCTACAATTGATTGTTATGACCAAAAACTCCTCTACTCATCAATGGACAAAAAAAACCAACAAATATACATATATTTAGAATAAGATGCTCCTTTTAGCTAACTCAGACTAGGATTTGAACTCTAGCATGGAAAGTGTTTCCATAATATCTTAGTTGTTTAAACGTCAAGTTATAAGTCCTATTTGAATTTAAAATTTCAACTTTGATTGGGTTTTCTTCACTTGCTCGACGCCACAAGCCAAATTACAATATTTTCTCTAAAACCCAAACTTCATTGCTATTCTCCATAGCCCCTCATAGGCTCCTTAACCACCACATACATATTCCAAGTTTCAGCCGCACTTTGATTTCGTCATGACAAAGGATCTTAAAAGAACACCAACTCCATAAGCACCTTTAGCTATTACACAAGGATTTTCATATACAAACTCCTTTATCGCAAATAAAACAAGACAACCGTTGCATCAATACATGTCAATAGATCAAACACGCATCTTATCAAACATGTCAATAGATCAAACACGCATCTTATCAAACTCAATAGCTACATCAACTGTTGACACTATAGGCTTCGCCTCGATATAAACACAGCCTTTGTTGATTATCACGCTTGTACCCACTACTTTAGGATTTTCTGGTTGCAACTCCATCTTATTTTGAACACCGTCCAAATCTCTATAAGTATTAACATAATATTTCTTATGAAAAAGTTTTCGAAACTCGTCGAATATAACTCCTCTGCTGGCAATAAGTAAATTTGATTCCATGCACCAGTAACCGATAGCTCAAAGCTCCCACCTTATGCATAACTTAGTAATATGCACTTTATTGCCTTCTTATCTACCTTACCGTTACTCACTTGAGTATAATACAACCAACCAAACAATTTAACATTAGAATAATTAGCAACATTGCCGAACCATACTTTTTTGGGAATCCTACTACTTTCACGAAGTAGCTCATCCTACTAAGCCCATCCTTTAGGAATTTGCTAACCATACCAACACTAGATAGAAAATCTCTAGTAACTTTCTTTTAATTAACTTTGCAACTTCTTGTGATTTAATAAGATTAATACATTGTCTCACTATACCATTTTTTTTTGGTAGAATTCGTTTAACAACTTCACGCAAAACTCTATGTTATTGTCAATCCACACATGGTGAATCATCTTGAGAGTCTCCATTTTTATCAAAACTTTTAACTTCTCAATCTTGATAACTGCATCAAACTTTTGTCTAAATAAAAACACCAAGGTCCTCTTCAAGTAGTCATTCATAATTGAGCATAAATATAGCATTCTTCATCAAAGGACATCACAACGGTCTATGAACATCCAAGTGAATCAACCTTACAATCTCATGGTTTCTTTGGAAGTCGTACAAAATTGCATTTTCTACCATTTGCCTAAGTCACAGCATCCCCATACGTTTAGTTCCTTATGTACATAACGATGCAGCGAGTCACTTAGAACCTTCAAGCTTCTCTTGCCAATTTGCCCGAAATGCATATACCATAATTGGGACTCTTGAACAGATGCATATGGCATCTCCACTTCGATGTCCATAATTGTCTCCCCGTAAAAATTAAATGGTCCAATATGCTTTCCACTTCTCATTATCAGCACAGCACCTCAATCAACTTTCGATAGTCTACCCTTTGAAGTATGCTAATACCTAGCTAAAGCCAAGTTTCTCAAAGAATCACGTTCTTCTTCAACTCTAGAATATGCCTCACACTAGTCAACGTCCTCGTGATAGTATTGTGCATTCTAATTCTAACATAATCGACACTTGGGGACTAGTTGAAGTAAGAAACGAACTATCAAAATTCAAAATTCATCCTTAGTAACAAAGAAGATATAATAAGCACTATTCGAGTTACTATTAGCTATTGCAATAATATTATCATTAGACTCAACTCTAAGTACCTCACCCTTCTCTTTATGTGGCTTTAAGTAATCTCATATAATATGCCCCTTCTTGCCACAATTTCAATAAACAATATCACCAATTTTAGACTAACTTCAACTATTCAAGTTTATACTAATTTTGCTGATAAGAATACTATTCTTCCTCTACCTTCACCTATTCAACCAATGGGCACAAGTTTACTAGAGTTTCTTATACAAATCTTTTCTTATACAATCACGTATCTCATCAAATGTCAAACTTCTTGATTCATAGGAGTTACTAACATCACTAATAGTAGTATTCCAACTATTATGCAATGAGGATAGTAGGGAAAAAACATGTACCTCATCATCAAATTCAATCTTAGCCAAACTCAAATGGTCTCAATATACTTCATGAACCTTGACTTTATCACTCTCAACCTTACATTATGCCAAGTCTAACACTTGCTCTTTGATTGACCCATTGACCATTTGGGGTAAAAAATTATTTGACCCAAAAACTCTAATACAATTCAAAGAAAACTTGTGATCTCAAACATATTTCATTTGAGACAATTACTAACTTTGGAATAAAAAATGCGATATATGAATAACTTCCTCTGGAAATCACTTTACACCAGTGGCACTCTAGGTATGTCACTTTTAGGACACTTGTCCTTTTTTACTAACATATCAAATGCCATTTTGGAGGTAATTGCACCCACTATTACTCCATGAATATCATTGTTTTCCATCTACAAGCAATTAAAATTTTCATCTCTTAATCTCAGAATCGCTCAAGTCAAAGGTTTCACCTCAAAGATTAACCCAGTAGCAACCTTTCAAATGAAATAAAAATGTCATCAAAAGTGAAGTAAGAGAAGTACAGCTTAACTTGACAATTTAACAAACATCTTTGTGCTTCTTTTTTTTTTTTTTTTTACATTTTAATGGACATATTCACACTTCTCTCTTTAACAATACAAATAAATCACCAATAATAATAATAATAATAATAATAATAATAATAATAATAATAATAATAATAATAATAATAATAATAATAATAATAATAATAATAATAATAATAATAATAATAATAATAATAATAATAATAATAATAATAATAATAATAATAATAATAATAATAATAATAATAATAATAATAATAATAATAATAATAATAATAATAATAATAATAATAATAATAATAATAATAATAATAATAATAATAATAATAATAATAATAATAATAATAATAATAATAATAATAATAATAATAATAATAATAATAATAATAATAATAATAATAATAATAATAATAATAATATGATATCATCAAACGTAAACAATGATACTGTTTGTCTCCTACGTCAACCAAATCATGAAAGGCAGAATCTATGAACATGCTGTATTAAATTCTTCACAAGCAACTATAAGAAAGTTCTCTAAAATTTTGAGCAAATCAATGACAAGTCAAGCTAAAATGTCAAGCTCTTGATAGATTGCCTACTCTTGTGTTAGCCTAAAATCTCCAATTGACCTTGACCTTCAATAGTCGAGTATCTAACTTATGTGAATTGGTTTTTTGGCCTAAAAAAGATGAAGTGAAAATCAAATGATTGTAGCACATAAGATAATCCAAGTACCAAATCGTATCAACTATAGATTCACTATGTAAAGGATTGATTGTTTTTCTAATCCATGAGGGAGGGAGGGAGGGAGGGAGGGGGAGGGGGAGGGAGAGGGAGAGGGAGAGGGAGAGAGAGAACCCTTTACAAAGTCATTGAGTGTCAAAGAGCTTAACCTTCAAAGAAGATGTTGAGCGTTTGTGGTAAGAAAACTCTTTGAGAGAGAACCTATTACAAAGCCGTTGAGTGTCAAAGAGGTTAACCTTCAAAGAAGATGTTGAGCGTTTCTAGTATGAAACTTCTATGAGAGAACCTAAGCCTTGAAGAAGAGAGAGAACCCGTTACAAAAGCCGTTGAGTGTCAAAGAGCTTAACCTTCAAAGAAGATACCAAGTGTTTGTGGTAAGAAACTTCTATGAGAGAGAGAGAACCTGTTACAAAGCCGTTGAGTGTCAAAGAGGTTAACCTTCAAAGAAGATGTTGAGCGTTTGTGGTAAGAAACTTCTATGAGAGAGAGAACCTGAGCCTCCAAGAAGAAAAGTTGAACCTTTAACAGAGATATTGGGTGTCAATGTAGAAGAGTGAAACTTGAAGAAGCTAGTGTTTTTGTTAAGACTCTTATAATGTTTGGGAAAATGACTTTTTGTTTTGTTTTTGTTTTTGTTTTTGTTTTTTTGCAAAATCCAGAATTCATCTTCTTAATTTTAAGCGTAGGTGTGTTCCTCTTTTAAATATTGACTTTGTAAAGACTCGTCATAATTGTCCTTAACCTTGGACCGTTTTGTTCTTCTTTTTCTTTTTCAGATCCTTACCTCATGCATAAGTTGAAATAACATAGGGGCGAGTATTTGACTTGCTTACACAAGGTAGGGTAGCTAACATAGTGAGAAGATTACTATCTGTCAATTGTAGCAAAACAAAATTCTCATTTAAGGCCACATACACGATATATTTATATGCATGTAATTGCGGGGATCGATAAAATTGGCTCTTAAATAATAGCAAAACTGAAACTAAACAAAACCCCCTAAATTAGGCCCAAATAACCTAATCTAAATAAGCTGGTTCTGCAAAAGAATAATTGCTATATGCACGGCATGTATAACGTTTGGTTTTTTATTTTGCACAGCAGTCGGGGGCTTTGATTGTAGATCCGACGGAGAGGATCTAGAAACTTATGCCAATCCTTAGGATGTAGAAACTCATGACCTTATGTCACAAATCAACTAAATCGATGTTTACCTTGCTTTTGTTCTTCTAGAAATTTAATAAAAACTAAAGATGGACATATTAAATTGATGTGAGGACGATGAACCCTTGATATTAAGCATATCTATTTTTAGATAAGTGTAGAAACATGACTTAACATTTGGGCTACAGTCAATTGAGGATTTAATGTTTTATTTTGGTTAGTCAAGGACCTGAGTAGATCTACTGAGTCAGGTTATAAATGGTCCAACCTCAAATGACCCATTAACCCATCTATGACCAATTTATTCGTAATGTCAATTTCTTGAACAATACATAACCCGACCCATACCCGAGCTAACACATATTGCTAAAACACATCCATATTTAACTCAATTTAAGAAAACTCGTTTCTTATGATTTGAAAAAAAAAATATTATATTACTAAAATACTTCCATGCAATGATATTTTAGTGGATAGTTTTTATAATTTTTTTAAATTGACACTCCATTTATTTTGTGGAAAATATGATATTTCTTTAAATGTTTTCTATGAAGTTATTTTCCAAGAAAAAAAAAATATTTTCTAGTATTTGACTAAAATCTAAAAATAAATTAAAAATATTTTTGTCCATTGGTATGGAAAATTTAATTAAATGTTCCTCCATGAACTCCTTTTAATAATTTTTCTTTTTCTTTTTCTTTTATTTTTTATATTTAAAAAAAATCGAATATTGTTATTATTTTTTCTTTTTTTTCTTTTCTTTTCTTTTCTTTTTCTTTCTTCTTCGGCTAGTGGCCAGTCACGGCGACTATCGACGACTAGAGGAGGCGAGGGATGAGCTCGTCGATTCGGCCTCCAACTTGCCCGATTCCAACAAGTCGAGCCTTGCCCTTGCTAGCCTCAAGCGAGCTTGAGCTTCGTCATGGAGCTTCGTCGTGGCTAGTGACTAGCCAAGAAAGAATGAAAAAGAAAAAAAGTGAAAATATAGGGATGAAAAGTATACTTTTTTCTTAAATAATAATAAATTGTCTAGGCTATTGATGAGCATATTGATCAGGTAATTGCATCCTAAGCAAAGTGTCGCTAGAATGACGAATAATTGGTGACGTATTATGGATGACGTCCCATAAGATCTCTTTTTACCATTTTCTGCATCAAAGTGAATAAGTAAATTCCTAAAAAGCAAGGGCAATTACGAGTCCTTTGTTTCCTTCCTCCTACGAAGAAAAGCCTCAAGCGCCCTACTTCGTCCGAGAGCATTCACATGTAACCATCGACATGCACAATGTGCATGATTCCCAAGTCTCCGGTCTCTAGAACGTTGACTATAACTTTGGTAAAATTTCCAAGATGAAGTTTTCGGAATCTGATAGTCGATTTCAATTTGTTTTAGAAGCAAATTACAATTCAAGCAGATTTAGTAAACTGAGAAAAAAATAATACATTCGGCGATAATAGGTTCTTTAGGATAAAGAAAGTTGGATAACCTAAAGAATTACGTAGCAGCCGTTACTTTCTTTTGGCCTTACTTTATTCAAGAGCGTTCGAATGAAGCTGTCGACGTGCACAATGTGAGTGACGCACAAGTTTCAAGTCTCTAGAATGTGTATGGTATCTTCCGTAAATCTAGGATGTAATTAAGTTTCGCAAATCCGATGTCGATATCAATACTCTTTAGAATAAGGTAATAATTTAAGTGGATTTAGTAAATTAAGGAAAAACATGATACATGCAGTGATAAAAGATGCTTTGGTAAAGGCAAAGTTGGTTAATCTAAATGATTACTCAATGACTGTTATTTTTTTATTCACAAGAAAGCCAAAAAGTCTTTCTCTCCTGCTCTCTTCTCTCTCTATCTTTTTCTTTAACCTCCGGTCACGGGGGCACCCCCCTCCATCTATTGTTGATTTTATTTGAGTTTCTTTTTTTACTTTTTCTCTTTTTTTTTTTTTTTTCTCTTCCCAATCTAGATTTGGAAGAACTCCTCTTTCAATCTAATTCTAAATTTGAGAGTTTGAGCTCTCCAAATTTAGTTCTAGATCTAGGAGTTTAATAATATTTATGGGGATTCGATATCCACGTGCTTTGTTTGTGTATAAATTCTCTACCTCCAATTTCAATGATGATTATAGGAGCCCTGATGTCTCGCTGAATTGTGAATATTTGATCTTCTAAATGTTAGGTTTTTGTTTATTCAACTTAATTTCATTGCCATGCCATTGTACGGCAATGGCATAGAGGATGCTAAAAGGCATACATCGCCAATTGGCAATACCGTAGTTGTTGGAGAAGAAATTTTTGGCAAATGCTTATCACTAACGATGATACGAGATTCGGTGATTGGTTACCAATTATTTTACTTGACAGATTTGTTCTTATGGAACAAATGTGTACTTAACCTTGCAGTGCTCAGTTGATCCTCTTTATTTTTTGGATTTAGCTTTATTTCGTCGAATTCTGACCTTTACTTTATTTCAATTTGCTTTGCCATGGAAGTCTATATACTTTTTTTTGGTACTTTTGATGCATCATTTTGAGTAATGAATACAAATTTCTTTCAGCACAAAAAAAAAAAAAAAGTGTTACTTTTTCATCGTGCCTTACTTTGTCCCAGAGCCTTCACATATAGCTATCGACCTTCATAGTGTGCGTGATTCACAAGTTTCAAGTCTCTAGAATGTTGACTATATCTTATGTAAAATTTCTAGGATATAACCAAGTTTTAGAAATTTGATGTCAATTTCAATTTGAAGCAAATTAAATAATAATTCACCCAGATTTAGAAAAAAGAAAGTATGTATTAAGTAATAATATATACTTTAAGATGAACAAAGTTGGATAACTTAAAGGATTGCTCAATACGTGTTATTTTTCTTCGCTAAAAGTCGAAATTCAGATCATAATATTTGCGCATTCAACGGCAGAACTGGGATTCCTGCTTTAGGGAATCGGCATAGCTTGAAGACTTTATCCATAGAAATTCTGAATTAAGTAATTGCGTGATAAGAATTAACCTGATTATATATAAACATTTAATTAAATTTGCGATGGAGCATACATGTCTTGGATGTTACATAACAACAGACTTTTCAGTGCGGGACATATAGAGATAAGTCAAAAAGCTTAGTGAATTGATTGGAGAGGTTTTAAGTTCTTAATGAATCCTAATGAGCTTTAATATGAGAGCCACCTTCGAAAGCTTGGAGAGAGAAAGATAAGTGGGCATGTCGTAAGATCCTTTCAATTTTGACATCATAACTTATTAAATAGCCTTCAAATTTGGAAAAATTACACATTACCCTTTCTAGAATTTAACGCTATCGTACAATATCCTTCGTTCAAAAAGCAGCTTTAGCTCTCGTTCTAGTACACGACAAAAATGTGCGAAGATCATTTCTTCACGGGAAAAGGAAGGAGAATTTATTTTCTTTCGCCTTTTTGGGGACAAACATGGCCATAGCCTGTACGGGCATTACACTTCACACATCACATGCACTCTCAAATTTTTCCCAAAATTAAGAAATTTCTATCAACTATTAGCCTATTAATCGCTAAATGGACATATTTATGAATCAGACGTGCATTACGGGCTCAATTCCTCATATCATCAAATGTAAGTGATCTCATATGCACGCAATTCATCCCAAATCGAGTTTTGTCTGGATCTGGCATGTTCTTGATACTAATCGATCAAAAGTGAATCGTCCCATAAAAATGAGAAAATAGAGAAGTTCATGTCTAATTGTGATTGTCTTTTCAAAGTAATTTCACCATCGCCAAGTCACAGGGGAGTCAAAAGTTGTGTATGCTGATTCTTATCTCATTGATATAACGCAAGCACACTCGATTCGATTGTGGTGAGAAACATGTGAGTCGTGTCTCTTCAGATTTTGGGAAATATGCTTTCTTAGGGTGGATGTCAATTTACTAGGTTAGGTTCATATGCTTTCTTAGGGTGGATGTCAATTTGCTAGGTTGGGCTCATCATAGCGATTGGAATTGGCCTGTTGAAGATTAGCAGGAAATTTTAGTCATTGGAGGTTAAGATTTCCTGAGGATGTCGAGCCTGGCAGTTTTCGTGGGTCTACCAATCACTTTTATAAAATTCTAATTTAAATACGTAATTTTGGATTTCACAATCGTGCTAACAAGTTGAGCAGATTTGGGTCTCCCTCATTTTGCACGGCCCTCCATTGAAAAATGGCAATATGGTCATTATGCACAAAAATCACCACATAAGCGTGCCCTGCAAATACCATTTCCCTACTTGAATATATATCTTGCCTTTTCCGACCAAAAAAAAAATAAATAAATACCATTTCCCTCGTCGATTGCCACATATGGCATTTAACGATGAAACTTGACATTGCAATGGAGGGTAAAATTGGAACAGTGGTCCTGTTTTTTATGGTTTTTATGGGCTGCAATATATTTTGAGATAAATGTGCTCTAGTGGTATTGGTTTAAGATTTTCTGTAATATTAACCTTAATAACACAGAATTATTCTTTCATTTCTTTTTCTCTCTGAAAAGTTGAGTACCATTTGGCAAGTAAAATGCCAAGTAATATCCATTGAGAATATTGGTAAGTCAAGTTCATGATAGGATTGTCTTTATATCATTTGTCGGCTTTTGTTAAAGTTCATTCCCTTTCTCAATTTCCATCTTGTTAGTCACCCTCCGTAAGTCTTGGTGGCCCCAAGTTGTCCATTTTGAAATGCAAAATTCAATAAAGCAGAAATAGTATTGCCAATCGCTTTCTAAAGGCACGAATTGGCAAGAACAAAGGATTACTATAGTCTTCGTGCAAGTGATCAAATCACATTATGAGATAACATGATATGTCGAAAGTTTATTACTAAATTGTCAGTTACAATCATTAAAGGTTCACAATCACATACATTAATTGTCTTTTTTTCCAAAATCTGATTTATCATATTGTAACATATGTTAATCTCACATGCAATTTATCGCATACAATAAAATTCCAAAACTCGAACAAATTTTTACTTCATAAAGAACAATAAAGAGCTACTAGCGCTAGTAACCCTATTCTGAGCATCATCCAATACCCTTATACTTCATTTCACATCCTGCTGTCCGCCCATACGAATACTCTCCAAAGCGATGTGCCAATTCTCGTTATTTACATTGTATTAACAACGTTTAAGAACAAAATCAAAAGGACGGCTCATCCTTTGTGAAAATGCCACGAAAAAATCTAACAAGCGCGAAGCAATGTTGGGCAAATTCTCGGGAAAAAATCTTGGACTGACCCAACTTTAAACAATCTCAAGTTAACTCCACTAAATAGGCCTCCAAGATTGAATAGATGGGCCGGTTCTCCTGCTGATCCTCTAGCTTGATTGGAACATGAATGAAAATATGAAGTTGGATTCTTTTTACATTTCGTGAACAAATATTTTTACTACACTTTTTTTAATTTTGTTTACTCGGTATTTTGTAGTTTTTCTAACGTCTAAGGCAACATTTTGGCCAAAGAACTTAAACCAGTTTGTTGCTTCAGACGATTCTTTTCTCTAATGAAGTATATAGCAGATTGTTTTTTACTTTATCACAATGCTTTGAATGTGCTTCTACTACTTTTTGCGGTCTTAACTAGTGTCTCTAGATAATTTCTATCCGTGATAACAAGACTTTTTATGACAATTGCAGTAAAACTCTTTATAATCTTAAAAGAAGACAAAAAAAGTCAAGTGAATTCATATTCACTTAGAAATTGATCGTCAATCATAAATTCTAACCCAAACTCCTCTCATAAAATAACATTGCGATAGTTTCTTCCAAATGGAATCGATGTAGGAGATCACTTGACAAATCGAGAGCTGTTGAATTCAACATTGAGATGAAAAACAGGGAGCAAAAAAAGAGAAATTAGATAATTTCTTCTTTCATGACACTTTCAAAGCAATGCCAATCTTTATTTGAGGAAACATACAAGAAAATGACACCCAATGACAGTTGAAAACCCTATCTAAAAATGAATTGTTACGAGATAAATTGGTAAAAAAAAAAAATCATCCATCAATTAATTAAATCTCCATCTACTTGAATCCTGCATAAGTGAAAGCCGCATCGAGTATATGGGCTAGGCCTTGTTGTAGAAGTGACTTCTTGATAATGTTTGTCATTCCATGAATATCATTCCGGGCTCAAAAAATCAAGGGAAATGGGGAGAATTTGAAGAAAGATAAAGGAATTGCGTATATTTTCACTTGCGCATTTCGCAAATAGCTCCCATACTTTTTGGTTTTATGGTAACTAATCCTCTTAATTTGTAATTTTTGTTGTTGATAATGATCTGCATAATTTGTAGCATATAGGATGGAGCCATCAATACGTGAAGTTCTCTTTAAGTTCTTTTTATGATCTAGGGTATGAGCGCAGAGAGCAAGGTCAAACGATGATACAATTATCCTTTTTGTATTTGTGTTAGCTAGAAGCTATCCGAAGATGAGATTGTGCGCTTATTTTCCGCTAAAGAAATCCATTTTTCCCTTAAAATTTAACTTCGCCATTTTTATATCGTTTTTATTTTTGTGCTAAGTAATTGGATGGTCAAATTTAAGGAGTAGTTGACTACCCTGAGGCCATTGAATACAGTTCACTATAACAAAACACTCCACTCAAATGTCCAACCACATGAGCCGACATTTGAGTCTGACTTTGTATCTACAAGATTGACCTTGGTTATCCTAGTAAGAGTGGACGTCGGATTTCTGTTAGTTTCGTTACTGATTAGCTATTTCATTTGAAAATTTAATGTGCAAAATGAAGAGCTCTTTGAATTAGTACATTATTTTTTGGTGATGAATATTCACCGATACCATCATTGTATCCGGGATTAATCCATTCAACACGTGTTCATCTTACGTACAATTTACTGCACATGGTCGAGTTCCAAAACCGTAGTATCACCTGCCTCCCTCTGTTTGTTTATACTTCATAAAGGACGGTAAGGAGCTACCAATGCTAGCTACCTTTTTGAGGACGTTACCCCATAAATACTGTATACTTCATTTCAAATCTTATTACAATGGGAGCAACTCTGCCCGTAGAAAAGTCATTGATACTCCCTAAAGCGATATACCAATTTTATTTAGACATCGAATCATTCGATTTATTAGCCTTTTGTTATTCATATTTATGAGTAAGACGTACAATGAATTTCTCGTATCATCGAATATAAACAATATCATTTGTGAACAATTTACCTGATATCGTGTCTTATCCAGATCCAATAGTTCATGGATACCAGCCGATTTAAAATCTCGTTTCTAATAAAAGTAATAAAAAAAAAAAAAAGAGGAGAAGTTATTGTATCAGTGTTATTGTCTTTATAAGGTAACTTCACCATCGCGGGTACCAAGACAGTCAAAAGTTCGCAATATAGTCCTGATCTCTTTGATAATGCCAGCACGCTCAATTTGGTAAGATGCTTTTCTCGGGGTTGATGTCAATTTTCCCCTGGCTGTGCTTATCATGGGGAATGGGATTGGCTTTGCTGGAGATTAGTAGGACGCTATATTCATATGAAATAATAATTTTCCTACATGGAAGGAGAGTATCAGGCAATTCGTGCATAATCACTATGGGGCAAGTTTTTCTATAGACTGAGAGTCGAACAAGTTTTCAAAGGTCCACCAATCACTTACTTGGAGTTCCAATTTGCAATATACAATTTGGACTTAATAACGGTAAAGACAAGTTGGATAGGTTCAAGTTTCCCCAATTTTACATGGGTCTCCATTGAAAAATGGCGATATGGTCATCAGGCATAAAATTTCCATATAAGCATGCCCCACAAACACTATTAGCCTTGCTAGCTTCCACATATGACATTTTAATGGCAGAATTGGATGGAATTATAACCAATGCTAAATTTGAGGCAATAGTACTTCTTTGAGATATTTTATGGGTCGAAACATCATTTAGGTAAATGTGTTCAAGTAATTTGTTATTTCTATTGTACTAATCCAAATAATATAGATATATTCTTTCTTTTCTTCTCCTCCTTTGAAAGGGTCGAGTCCCTTTTCATTGGGCGAGTGAAAATGCTAATTGATTTCCTCTAAGAATATTGGTAAAGTCAAGTTTATGCTAGAATTGCATCTACATTCTTCACTAGATTGCGCTAAAGTTCACTCTCTTCCTCACTCTCCATCCCATTAGTGACCATTCGTTTTAAGTCTTGGCAACCCAAAGTCGTCGCCTATTCAAAGTGCAAAATTCAGTGAAGTAGAAATGTTATTGCCAATCACTTTCTGAACTCAAGAAATTCCCCAGAACCGGTGTGTGGGATATTCATTTGGAGGGGAGGGAACAAGGAAAGTTCCAAAAGGAACAAAGGAGAAAGAAACTTCGGTTCCGTGAAAATGCACACGATCATTTTCGAATAGTGGCTCTGATTGTAGCTTCCGCAATTTACGCGCAAAGAAGACGAAAGTCAGGAAAAAGACTCACCACGAACAAAGTGATGTATTGATGAGAGCTAGAGCTCGTCTCATGATGACCCGCCGGCCGAGGAGGAGCCAAGGGTGGCGGTCTAGGGTGGTCTGAAGAAGCCTAACTAGATTATCTTAGCTTTGTTTCAATAGGCTAGCTTAGATTAATAAACTTAGGTTTCAATAAGTAGGTTAGCTTAGGTTCTAGTTAATAGAAGCCTTATTATACTTAGAACTGCGTTTTAAATAATTGGTTAGAATAGCTTAGATTAGGTTCACCATCATAAAATGAATAGACTTAGGTTTAGGATTAGCTTTTAGTCTCAAGCTTATGGGGTTCATGTCTCGAGGCTAAATAACAAGACATTATATATTATTTGCTGGACTTAACAACGGGTTTAGCTTGTGGGGATTCATGTACAAAGACTTATAACGATGCCATGTACATTCTTTGCCCAATTTGTGTTGAGTTTTTCATTTCCCTTACTTTTACTTAGATGGTTTTCATACTTGGTTGTTTATTTTAAAAAGCCATTTCCATAGCCTCTTAGATGCTTTTCATACTTGGTTGTTTATTTTAAAAAAGCTATTTCCATAGCTTGTGTGCTAATTTCCTTTCTAGAATAGGTTAAGACTAGTATAATAAATCCCTCAAGAACATATGCATAATCACTTAGCGGTTGTGATACTTTTAGGACCATAATTGGCAATCAAGTGTGTATGATCATTTAGATAAACAACTTTCCAAGTTAGTGATGTGAAATGGTACTATAGTAACATTAGCATGATCAATCCCTTGAGCTAGAATCTCTAGTTGCATAGTAAATAAAACGAGCCTCATTTGGTTTTTAGCAAACCCCAAAATGGCCAATGGCAACTCCTAAAAATCTTTTGTGGGTAAAGCACATAAAATGAAATCCAATGCCACATGAGATATGAGCATGGAAGAGCTTGTGCCTAAATCCTTAGGCCATTTGGCCTGCCATTAGGCAACTACCTCTAAACTCATTCCCAATCCTCATTTGGGAGGGTCCCGACAAACAAGTGCTATGATGTAACTACTCAAGAGATTATCGGTGGATTCTAGCTTGTTGGTAGTATAAGAAAATGGATGTAAATTTGGTCTAAGCCAAATCACTATAAATATCCGCTTGCATATTTTTCTATCTCTTTATTTATTTCTTTATTTATCTAATAGAAGCATTCCACTTGATATTATCAACTTATTCTCACATATATCAAACAATTCATGTATACATCATCTTGATTTTGTTTATCCATAAAATATATAAAATTTTGATAATCAATCTAAATTCCATATTTAGCCAAGACGAATGTCAATGTTCCCCTAGCTAGGCTCATCATAGTGAAACAATAATTTGCCTATGTGGAAGAATAGTATTAGGCAATTTGAGCATAATCATCACGGGCAAGATTTTGTACAGACTAAGAGCCTAACAAGTTTACACAGGTCCACCAATCATTTAAATGGAGTTCTAATTTGCAATATGCAATTTTGACTAAACACCGGTAGAGACAAGTTGGGTAGGTTCGGGTTTCCCCAATTTTACATGGGTCTACAGTGAAAAAGGGCGATATGGTCATCAAATTTTTCATATAAGTGTGCCCTAAAACACTGTCAACCTAATTAAATACTACATATGACATTTTAATGGCAAAATCGGACGGAATGGTAACGGATGGTAAATTTGAGGCAATGTTGAAGGGCCTTACAGGTCAAAACATCATTTAGGTAAATGTGTTCAAGTAATATCATTTTGTGGTTTCCTGTTATACTAATCTAATTATATAGTTATTTTCATCTCCTTCTTTTGAAGAGTCGAGTCCCATTTTATCGGGCAAGTGAAAATGCCAAGTGATTTCCACCGAGAATATTGGTAAAATCAAGTTCTAGGATTACGTTTACATTCTTCATTGGTTTGCGCTTGTTCACTGTCTTTCTCACTTTCTATCCCATTAGCAACCCCCGTTTAAGTCTCGTTGGCCGCAAGTCGCTGTCCATCCAAAACGCCAAATTCAAGAAAGTAGAAACGATATTGCCAAGAAATTGCCTGGAACTGGTGTGTGGGGATATTTATTTGGAGGGAAGGGAAGGAGGAAAGTTCCAAAAGGAACATAGGAGAAAGAAACTTAGATTGCGTGAAAATGCACACCATCATTTTCGAATAGTGGCTCTGATGGTAGCTTCCGCGTTTTACGCACAAAAAAGACCAACCAAAAAAAAAAATCGCATAAAAAAAATTCCGTCAATCTCCCGAAGTACTATGAAAAGACCATTTTTTTTTTAATTACTATGTCAATTGGAAAAAAAAAAGTTTCTCAATTTACAGTCAACTATACAAACCAAAAACGGGTTTAGGTGAAACTTAAATATGAATGTGCTGTACAATATCAAGCTTAGTAGCCTCCAAACTTTGAAAAGTTACGCCCCTCTATCTCTCGAACTTCGATTTTTATTGCTGCAGCAAATCTTTCTGTCTACATAGCAGTCGAATGTTATCTGAAAATGGACCGACACAGTTTGCTTAACTATTATAACCTTTCATCATGTTTCAATCTTTATTTTCTTAATTTCGTCAACCATGTAATGGGTGTTATTTGATCCAAAAATGAGTTAGTACATTTTCATGTTACATATAAGGGCTACATGCAGATGGAAAAATCCATTGCCGTAATAAGTATGAAGGTTTAAGGAGGCAATCTCTAACTTTATAAAGTTTGAGAGCTATTGCGCAATAGTATCAAAGTTCAGGGTGGTTTTCAGCAAATATTCCATCATTTTATATTCAATTTTAGCTATCATTGTATTGTTTAATGTTGTGAGATTTTGTGGTACTACAACCAATTATTCTAAAAATTTAAATTATAAGACGAATGTGTGATTTATTATTTAAATATTCTAATAAATATCCTGTAGAAATGCAACTACCCCCCAAGAAATAGGCCAATTATCCACTAAAAGAGTTACTAGAAAATAAAACTAATCCTCCGACTTTGAAACTTATGAGAGATGTCTACGTCTATTTTTGAAAAAAAAAACCCTTTAGGCCTTTCGGGGTCTAGCTAAACGTTTTGATTGGGGACTAACAGAGCCATGGCCAGTTAGGGCCTGTTTGGCAACGTGCCAAACAGTGCCTGATTATGATTTTTTGTTCCCAAAATCAGTTTGGGACGAGAATTGCATTTGGTAAAATTTTTGTTTTTCGAAACAAATTTGTTCCTGGGAATAGATTGGGAAGAGAATTAAGAATAAAAATAAATATGATTCTTCGTTCGAGAATCAAAAAAAGAATCAAAACAGTAAAACTCTCATTCTTCCCTTCTGTCATCCCGCAATTGCCGTCCGCCACCGCCCGCCATTGTCCGTCGTCGCCCGCCGCCACCCGCCGTCGCCGGTCGCCGGTCTGGCGAGCTCGCCGAAGGCAAGGCTGACCTGGCCACCGGCGGGGCTGGGCGAGCCTCACCGGTGGCCAGGCGAGCCTTGCCCAACCGCTTGGCAAGGCTCGCCTGGCCACCGGCAAGGCTCGCCCAGCTGCCAGCGAGGCTAGGCCGACGAGGGCCGACCTTGCCGAGGGCCGGCAACACTCCAGTGAGCGTCGCCAGCCCTCGTCTGGCCGGTCGCCGCATGAAGAAGAAGAAGAAGAATAGGAAAAAAGGGGAAAAAAAAGAAAAGAAAAAAAAGAAAAAAAGGAAAAAAGTAAAAAAATTATTTAAAAATTATTTAAAAATTATTTAAAAATTAAAAGAAATTAATTTGGAACATAATCAATTAGCACGGTATCAAACGCAATTCTATTCCAGAATAAAAAATTTTGAACAGTTACCAAATGCGTTTTTTACTTAGAATCAGTTCCCGGGAACATAATCGTTACCAAATGTACCCTTAGCCTCAATGGAAATTGCTACCATGGATCCAAGTACTTTCCCTCAACGAGCGCACGTCTTGTCAATATCCCACGAGGAGAGAGAGAAAGGGAAAGAAAACGATAGAAAAATGACCGGGCTCTGGACGCTTTTTGGGCTTCGTGGGCTTATTTTGTTGGATTCTTTAATTGGCACTGAGTTGAAATCGATAGTGCTTGAATTCAAACATCCACTTCTTTGGGCCATGCAAACTAGACGAGGCCCTTTAGGACAGCATTGGAGCCCTTTTTATTATTTTATCTTTCTTGTAATTTTTTTAAATTCATTTTTGTATATATTACAAGAATCTATGCTTGATTTGTCAACTAAAATATAGATGTCAGCACTAACGTGGACAATTTTTTAGTTTTAATTTTTTTTCTTTTTGTTTTATTTTTTCTTGACATGGCTAACAAGGCCGTCGTCCCCTAGCAAAGGTGAGGGCTAGTGACCCCCTTTCCAGGTGCTGGTGAGGGTTTGTTGTTTCACAAAAATAATAGTTACTATATACTAAATTGGAGTCTAGGTGAAACTTAAACATGAATGTGCCATAAGATCTTGAACTTTAACTTGCTAGTACTTAGCTTGATAGTCTTACAAGTCTAATTGAGTTGTTCTTTTTGTAAATTATCTAATACTTCTAGATATAAACAAAATACTAAAGATTCAATTGTATATGAATTTCTAAGCTTCGATCCATTTATATTTCAACATAATCGAATTGAATTCAAGTGAAACTTTTGAATACTTAGATTTTCTTTTCTAGTTGAGTTCAAGCAAGAAATTCAATACTCGATCAAGCTAAGCTAAAGTGAAGTTTTGAGCAATCAAACATGTGAGTCGAGTTTGACATTTCATTAGCTTGTCTCAATGTGATTATCCCTCTATCTCGAGGGCTAGACCTAGGACACTAGCATTTAGACTTGATATCTCAAAGGTTGATTACAAGGACACTAAAGCCATGAATGATAACTTTCTATTCTAGAATTCAATTTCTTATCAAAAATAAAGTTGTCTATCTCCAATTTCCTGGACAAGTTTTGAGCGAAAATACTCGTTTGATAATAACAAAAATATCTTGTTTCCGGAATAGAAATTCATTTGAAAATGACACAAAATTTCTCCTTCTTGAGTAAGCAGCGAAGGGTGGGCAGCTAGCTAATAGTAAGGGTAAGTAATGAGAAGAATTTTTTTTCTCCTTTTTATTATAGAGATAGAAAAATAGAAAATTTTTACTTCATAATTATGTTCCAAATTTATTTCTAGACAAAAAATTTATTCAAAAAATATAAAATTGAAATTGCGTTATCAAACAAATTTCTGCTCCAAACCTGTTTTCGAAATTAGAAAAATAAAAATTATATATAAAGAGTATGATTATCATACGCGCCCTAAAAAATCAGCCAAATAGATTATCACGTGTAGCGGAGCCGAGACTGCGTAGCCATTTTTATTAACCCTGGGGGCAACTTTTGTTTTCAAGTCCTCGGCTGATTCTTCATCGTTCTCACTTTCTATCTTCTTCATACTTCTTCAGGACCGGCAGTAAAACTGAGAACCTTCTGGCAGCCACAATCCAGGATCACTGTCTTCTCGCCCTCGACACCGTCAGGGCCGTGCGATCCATTGTTGTTACGGGTCAGCTTCGTTCATTTTTGCACGTCTATGGTTTTCCGCTGATCCCGACGTGGATCTCGCCCTCCTCACCCTCGCCGCGCGTTCCTTCCTCGTCCAGCAGCATATTTATCTGAAATCGAAAGCTGAAAACGTATTCACGAACCAAATGACCCTAAGCATATTTATTGGAAAGTACTGTATGTGAACTTTGAAGCCGTGGAGAAAAATGATATTTGAAAAAATATTGAGTGTGGAGACTACAAAAGTAGTTTGGGATATTATGTAAAAATTCTACAAAGGCAATCATCGTGTGAAACATGTTTGGTTTCAGACATTTCAAGGTGATTTATACTTTTTATACATGAATGACTCTAGAGATTGCTTCGAAGTAAGATCATTGCCAAATCAATCTCAGCTTGTTTTCATCTTGTGTAGACTGCTAACCAATTTACTATATGGGTTAAGAGGACATTGAGCCTAGTATGCGCGGATCAACACTTACCTATTAGAGCATGGCTTTCAAAAGTGCCCCTATGATCATACACTATATTTTAAGTCAAATACCGGCAGTAACTTAATAATTGTATACCTTTACATTAATTGGAGCTGTAAAAAAATATTTACTAAATTCAGGAATCAATCATTTTGAGATGATAGATTTAGGGTTGATGTCCTATTTTCTAGGCCTTGAAGTGGAGCAAACAAGTGATGTCGTACCTATTTCACATTAGAAATATGCTAATGTTATTTTGAGGTGATTGGAGATGGAATTGCTCATATCAATACGAATTCCGACAACAAAATGTTTGGATGTAAAAAATGAACAAATCGGTGAACTAGTAAATTGCACTTATTGTTGACACCCAAATTTCACCAACACATTGTTTGTAATAATATAAAAGTATAAAAATAGCAAAATATAAAAACAAATAATTAAATAAATACAATAATAGAGCCAGCATGGGAAGCCCATCTTGGATGGCCCAAATTTGACAAACTCATCGAGTGAAAAAGACTTCTTTCCCTCTTGAGACGGGACGAGAGATGAGACTCGCCGCAACGGCATGGGAGCACGTAATTGATAGATAACGGATTTCGGTGCAGCAAAAAGGAGGAGAATCGTAGCTCTGGGGACACCTCTCCGCCCGCCATCTCTGATCATCCGACAGTCGCCAACCGCATCGAATTCATCAATCTTCAGACGCCGCAACCAAGCTTTAAAGATAAAGCTCGAGTGTTCATCTATAAGTCAAAAACGAGGCTGGAAATTTGAGACTGGTGTCAATATGAACGCGAATCAGTTTTGAATCCCTGCATCTAGACCATTAGATTGAGACGCCCTCCACACGTTCGTGTTAGACAATATAATTCATATGTGGAAGCCAGGATTGTTAATAGACAAACCTCCGGCCATTGTTCGTATTCACGTTCGTCGAATGTCCTGAAAAATCAAAAAAATAATAGGTACACTCTACCAACTAAATTTTCTCACGTACTGATGGTGTATTCTAAATGTGAGGATTTTGTGTTAGACCTTGTGATCACCCGTCAGAAATGAACGTATGTTCCTATTTATATATACCGTCTCCCATCAAAACGGTTACCAAATAGGCGGTTGTCACGAAAGGGTACGAAGCGTGGAAAACTTCATGTCGAATAGTCGCAACTTTAAGAGAAAATGTGGGTCTAAAATGTGGGATCACAAAAATAAATAACATTCTCCCACTTGATCCCATCATTTTCATCGTATGGATTATTCAACTAATTCCACGAAAACTTTATGCTTAAAGAAAAGAAACAAAACACATGGATTATGGCGACATGTCCTCTAAGAGTAAGTAATATCTTCCATGTATCACAATGCATCTTATTTCTTTAATGTCAGCCTATATGTGACAACATATCTTAATGAATAAACCCCATATTTATTCCAAAACCAAGGATAAATGTTATTCTCATAAACAACAAAATGTGTACACCAAAATTGAGAATCAACATTACAACTAAATAAGAGTTTCATACAACAAAAATTGTTCATATGATGACAAATCACATGATGGGACCTATTCCCATACTAATAACATGATCCTTATACTTCATTGGTGGCATGCCTTTAGTTAAAGAATCGGCTATCATCAATTCAGTACTAACGTGTTCAATGACCACTTTATTCTCCTTAACACGTTCCCTTATGGCTAAATACTTAATGTCGATATGCTTACTTTGACCGCCACTTTTGGCATTTTTAGCCATAAAAACCGCAGCTGAATTGTCACAATATATTCTTAATGCCTTAGAAATAGAATCAACAATTCTAAGCCCAGCAATGAAACTCTTCAACCATACACCATGCGAGGTAGCCTCAAAACAAGAAACGAACTCAGCCTCCATAGTGGAAGTAGCAGTCAAAGTCTGCTTGGCACTTCTCCATGACACGGCTCCGCCAGCTAACATGAAAATGTATCCAGATATTGATTTTCGTGAATCAACGCAACCCGCGAAGTCCGCATCCGAATAACCGACCACTTCCAAGTTGTCAGTCCGTCTATACATAAGCATATAGTCTTTGGTACCTTGAAGGTATCTCATCAATTTCTTTGTAGCTCTCCAGTGGTCTAAACCTGGATTACTCTGATATTTTCCCAACATTCCCACAGCAAAAGTGATGTCAGGTCGAGTGCAAACTTGAGCATACATCAAACTTCCAACAACAGAAGCATATGGAATGTTGTATATTTGTTCCCTTTCTAGATCGTTCTTCGGGCATTGGTTCAAATTGAACCTGTCACCCTTCACGATGGGTGCTATACTTGGTGAACAATCTTTCATCCGAAATCTCTCTAGGACCTTATTGATATAGGTTTCTTGAGATAGTCCTAAAATGCCTCGAGGTCTATCTCTATGGATCTTAATGCCAATGACATAAGATGCATCACCCATATCCTTCATGTCAAAACTCTTAGAAAGAAATTGTTTCACCTCATGTAGCAACCCCTTATCATTGATTGCAAGTAGTATATCATCCACATACAGCACAAGGAAACAAATTTTGCTCCCACTAACCTTTTTGTATATACATTGATCCATGATATTCTCTACAAAACCAAATGAAGAGAATGACATCATGAAACCTTAAGTACCATTGGCGAGATGCTTGTTTCAAGCCATATATAGATTTCTTAAGCTTGCACACCAAATGCTCACCTTTACTAGAAGAGAATCCTTCAGGTTATTTCATGTAAACCTCCTCTTCTAGTTCTCCATTAAGGAATGCCGTTTTCACATCCATCTAATGTAATTCCATATCAAAATGAGCAACCAATGCCAAAACAATACGAAGAGAATCTTTCTTAGATATAGGAGAAAAAGTCTCCGTGTAATCGATTCCTTCCTTTTGAGTGAATCATTTGGCAACAAGTCTAGCTTTATATCTTTCAATGTTACCCAATGAATCCTTCTTAGTTTTGAAGACCCATTTACAACCAATGACTTTCACACCATTAGGTAACTCAACCAAATCTCAAACTTTGTTAGATGCCATTGAACTCATCTCTTCCTTCATGGCATTGTACCACAAATTGGATTTATCACTATCCATGGCTTGTGAAAACGTTTCAGGATCATTCTCAGCTCCAATATTGTAATCAGACTTTTGTAAATACACAATATAATAACTAGGAATAGCCGATTTCTTTATTCTAGAAGATCTTCTCAATGTTACATCAACATTCTCTTGACGAGCGTGTTGTTCAACTGGTTGTTCAACATTTTTTGGTAATTGCTGAACAACTGGATCTACTAGATCAATATCAGTAGGTTGTGGAACTTCAACGATTGGTTGTTCAATAGCCGGTTGAACTGAAGGGACATTATGAGCAACAACCAATCTTAAACTTGAGGTGGAAGGTTGAGTATCTATATGATCTTTCTTAGGATCAAGGTCCTTCGATCGATCGCTCCCACTGATTAAGTCATTTTCAAGAAATTTAGTGTTTCTTGATTCCACAATCCTAGTGGTGTGAGATGGACAATAAAACCTGTATCCCTTAGACCTTTCAGCATATCCAATGAAATACCCACTTATGGTCCTTGGGTCCAACTTCTTTTCTTGCGGATTGTAAACTCACTTTAGATGGGCATCCCCAAACGCGCACATGATGCAAACTCGGTTTCCAACTCTTAAATAACTCAAAAGGTGTCTTTGGGACAGCCATGGTCGGAACTCGGTTTAATATGTACACTGTCATCTTAAGTGCTTCAATCCACAAGGATTTAGGAAGTTTGGAGCTGCTAAGCATACTACGCACCATGTCCAATAAGGTCCGGTTTCTTCTTTCCGCTATGCCATTTTGGTTCGGAGAACCAGGCATAGTATATTGGGCAACTATCCCATGCTCTTGAAGAAACCTTGCAAATGGACCAGGTGCTTGTCCATCTTCAGTGTACCTACCATAGAATTCTCCACCTCTATCTGATCTCACGATCTTAATTTGCTTATCGCATTGTTTCTCTACTTCCGTCTTAAATACCTTAAAGGCATCTAATGCTTCATACTTATTATGAATCAAATAGAGATATATGTAACGTGAGTAATAATCTATGAAAGAGATGAAGTATTTCTGACTACATGAGTCCATATCCGGACTACAAATATCCGTGTGTATGATTTCTAATATTTATGTACTCATCTTGGCACATTTCTTTGTCTTGTTAGTCTGCTTTCCCTTTATGCAGTCCACACAAGTATCACAATCAGTAAAATCTAAAGTACTGAGTACTCCATCATTTACTAATCGCTTCATTCTTTCTATGGATATATGTCCCAATCTCCGATGCCACAACATAGAGGAATGTTCTTTCACAACACATCGTTTTATACCAGCTTTATCATGAACATGCATCGCATCATAATAGGCATTGTTTTGTAAATTAATTCGAAAAAGACCATAAGAAAAAGTACCATTCCCGACAATTTCAGATTTAAATGATAAACAGAAGTTTGAATCTGAAAAGTTAAAAGAGTATCCAAAGGTACAAGTCTTGAAACTGAAATTAAGTTTCTAGAAAAACTAGGAACATAAAAGGTCTTTTCCAAATTTAAAACAAAACCACTATTGAGAACTAGTCTATATGTCCCAATAGCTTCCACATGTGAACGCATCTTGTTTCATGAATATATGCTTTGTTCACTTCCCACTGGCTTCCTGTGGTTTTGAAAACCCTGCAAGGAATTCGAAATATGGATTGTAGATCCAGAATCAATCCACCAAGTGTTGTGACTTACATCAGTCATATTAGATTCATAACAAACACAAGAGATTGGATTACCTTTATTCTCGAGCCAGGCCTTAAATTTGACACAATCCTTCCTTATATGCCCCTTCTGTTTACAAAAGAAGCATTTGGATTCTTTCTTAATGTCAGCTTGGGGAGGTATTTTACCTTTTCCCTTATGCTTGCCATGGCCCTTATTCTTTCCCTGTATTGCCAAATGAGCACTTTCTCCCAATTCCATAACCAGTCTTTCTTCCTCTTGAACACACATGGTCATGAGTTCATTAATTGACCATTTATTCTTATATGTGTTATAAGAGATCTTGAAAGGTGCATACTGTTGTGGGAGAGTGTTCAGTATATAATACATAAGGAAGGATTCAGATATCTCAATCTCAAGGTTCTTAAGCTGAGCTGCAATATTCCTCATTTGCATGATGTGCTCACGCACACCTCTAACACTTGTGAGCTTCAACGATGAAAACTTCATAATCAAGGTCATGGCATGCGCTTTCTCAGAACTCTCGAACTGCGCATCTATGGCCTCCAATAAAGCCTTAGCATTGCTATGCTGAGCAACCGAACCACGAATACTAGGAGATATCTTAGTTCTTATAAACATGGCACAAACGCGGTTGGACCGCTCCCATTGGTTATAAAGAGCTATCTCAGCTGGAGTGCTCGAATTAGTAGGAGCAGGTGGTTCGTCTTTCCTTATAGCATAGTCAATGTCCATCCACCCCAATTGAAGAAGAACTAACTCCTTCCAAACTTTATAGTTCTCACCATTCAGTATGGGAACATCAAACTTAAATTCAGAGAAATTCACAGGTTGCGAAACTACATATCAAATAATCATGCTTATGTCACAAAATTTGAGGCAAATATAAATAAATCATGTTTTACCAATGTAAACATGTAACAATATGAATCACATAACATAAAAACTACATGTGGGCTAAGTTTTTAATTTAAATAGATTCAGAATTACTTCATGAAGAAACTACCATATTATATGCCTTTTCTTAATTCCTGTGGGTAAATTAAGAAAAATAATATGATACTTCATCCTAATTAATCATATTAATATAATGAAAATTCCTGTGCGATAAAATTCATCATATTAATATAATTAGTTACAATTAATGTCCATTTCTAAATATGATCCGGAGGCTTTTATTATATAATTTAATTAATTAAAGATGCTATGGCCACTCTCTAATTAATTAAATATATGGACCATTGGACATTTAATTTCATGTATAAAATGACATAATAAATAAATACATCAAGGGCAGAACAGTAAATAAATAAGTCGGCCAAGGGCAAGATTGCAAAAACATGAAAAATTTGAGGCAAAAGCATAGAAGGAGCCGCGGATGGGAGACGACAGGCGCGTGCCGAGCACGCGCCAGAATCCGCGCAGGTGCGTGTGCCACATGCGCGGTTCAGAGCGCAGGCGCGTGCCCCGCACTCGCGCCGTTCAGCGCGCAGGCGCGCGTGGATCCCACGCACGCAGCGGTTGAGCGCGCGCGAGAGCGCGTGGCGCGTGGATTCCACGCGCCTGCAACCGCAGCGCGCGCGTGGGCTCCACGCTCCTTCTTCCTCGCGCGAGCAGAAGCCTTTCCGCCGGTTTTTCGCCATTTTCAGCCGCGATTTCACCATGGTTCCTTCTCCGCCAGCCCATCTAAGACCGAAATAAATTATGGGTTTTGAAGAACATGCCGGCACGACTACATGGGTCCAAGTTACGGCGAAAATGACCAAGAAATTGGTCTCAAATCAAACAAAAAACTCCAAAAACGCAAATCCTCAACCACCATGACTTCCGCCGCCCCATTAGCCTTCGACAAACACCGATATACTGGAAAAACTCATGGCTAATGTTCCTTATGGCGGTGCGACCGTGCGGGTCCGAAATCAAGGGGTGGGTCACCGGAATTTGCCCGGAATTTGGGAGTTTCTCTGTTGGCCTCAAAACTCCGAATTACTGTTCATGTTCTAAAATGCCCGAAAATACACAAAAAATACAACAAAACAAGGCAGAGGCACTAAACACGCTCTGATACCAAATGTAAGACAAAATAATTCATATGAGGAAGCCAGGATTGTTAATAGACAAACCTCCAGCCATTGTTCGTATTCACGTTCGTCGAATGTCCTGAAAAATCAAGAAAATAATAGGCACACTCTACTAACCAAATTTCCTCACGTACTGATGGTGTATTCTAAATATGAGGATTTTGTGTTAGACCTTGTGATCACCCGTCAGAAATGAACGTACGTTCCTATTTATATATACCGTCTCCCGTCAAAACGGTTACCAAATGGGCGGTTGTCACGAAAGGATACGAAGCGTGGAAAACTTCATGTCGAATAGTCGCAACTTTAAGAGAAAATGTGGGTCTAAAATGTGGGATCACAAAAATAAATAACAGTTCGATGAAATTTCTTTGAAGTCTGATCCAGAGGTAATGCCTACTGCGGTTGAGTCCGAAGACATGCAAATGTGATTTGCTTATTTTGACCTGAGTGTAGTGGTTACTAAGCACGATTTTGTGGAATCTTACTTGATCACTGTGGGTAGTAATCCATGTCTTTGTCTCATCATTTCCGGATTTGCTTGTCATGGCAGTCGTCGATGGCTGTTTACGGGGAACAAATGGATTCGGATTGCGGGATTGTGCGTTCATCCTTTGGAGGCGTTCACACTGGTTTGCTTCTGTCTATTTATATTACTGGTGTGCTGTGAATGTCTGAAGTCTCTGCTTCAACCGGTGAGTCAAGACGGCTTTAACTGGTGAGTCAAGACGGAGGTTGTGGTACGGTCACCGGAAATCGCCACTGGTAATGTGCCGGTGGTGGCCGGAATAGATGGCCGACGGCGGTGCTTAGATGATCGGAGATGGTGGCTTACTTTGATGGCCGGCCGGTGTGGCGAATGTTAAAGGGGAAAGCAACCTCCGGCGAGCGTCGAGGAAGACGACGCATAGAAGGAAAGAAGAAATAAAAGAAATGCAAAAAATGATAAAATAGAAAAAGAAATAAAAAGTCAAAAAAAATAAACATCTGGATATAATGAAGTCGGGTCAGATCCAGGTAATTGATTCGGGCCGGGCTAAATAATGGGCCTAGAGAATAGACCGGGCCGAACATAAATAATGATTTTGAATAGATTCGGTGATTGGGCCAATTCGGACCGGGCTTGAAGGCCGGCCCAAGTTCAGACTAAACCCGGACCGCTAGGGTCCTGTTCTGACCCACAATTCGGACCGGGGGTCCTTGATATCTGAAGTCCATTTTAGAAATAAAAATAAAAAAATCCAAAAAATTTGCTTAGAAATTAGATTTTGACTAGTTTCATTATATTTTTAGTTTTGATTCTACTATAGAACTAATTTAGAGAAAAATTGAACTCAAAATATAATAAGCCTTTGGGCTTCACAATAAATTTTTGGATGCTTCCTTTTTTGGAAACAATGCTAAGTCGCTATTTGGACTACCTCAAGTCGGTTTTACTTGATGGTGCTTTTTCAATACAATGACTGTTAATTTCCACTTTTAGCATGATTAGGTTAAATCATTAGGAACATAATAAATAATTATCTCCTGGACACTTAGCAAACAAGAATTTAGTGAGCAAATAATCAAGTTTGAGTGTCGAAATGACAATTGGTTTAATCAAGTCCTCATTCTTTAAATCTCTGATTGCATAAAAAGTGACATATCCTCTCATACTCGCTTGGTTTCTAATCGACCTCATTAAACTAGTGGCAACTCTTTACATAGAATTTTTAGGATAAGTTCAAATTTAAATTGCAAATCCCATGTTTATGCAAGGTATGGTCTTGGGAGAGATTCATGATCGAGGGTCCATTTGCAGTGTTATCCGGTTAAGTTCCATCGGAGACTTTAGCTTGTATGTACCATTTGGTTGCAAAACTTATTTCAAAAACATTGTTGGCGATTTAAGATATTTGGCTTCTATTAAGCAATATATTACATATGGTGTGGGAATCATTGGTAGGTTTGTGGGGAAGTCATACAAATCTCATTTATAGGCAGCAAAAGAATTTTATGGTAATTGGAACTTGCAATCATGGAGTTTATATTCTTGTACTAACAATTTCAATCTAGTGGTGTATACAAATTGTGATTGGGATGGTGATATCAAAACTCAAAAAAGTACTTCTAAATATGCTTTCTTTCTTATATCACAAGTAATCTCTTGGTCCTCTAAAACAAGTTATACTCTTGACTACTAAAGCAGAATAGATAATATTAGTTGCAAGGCATGTCAAACAATATGCCTTCGAAGGATACTACGTGAATTAATGCATAAACTAACAAGGCCCACCAATCAAACACATTGCCGTCAAGTATTACTATATTCGTGGATGCGTCAAAAATGGTAAAATTGAGCTTAATTTCTACAAATTAGAAGATTGTGTTGAAGATATTTTGACGAAACTATTAAAAGTGGATTCTTTCAAAAAATTATGGACCATGTTTGGTGTTGGTGACTTCCAAATTCAACTTTAAGACTGTTAGAATAATATAAAATTGATTGTAAGATGGTCGAAAATTTGAACAGGTCACTTGTTGGTTTCTATATAGGTTGCTAGTGTTCTTCAAGAAGGTTGCAAGCATTTTATCAAGAAGAGCCACTAATGACTTCAGGATGGCTACTTATTTATATATGCAAACAAAATAAGCGGTTTGTTTGTTTTTTTTTAATTAAATGGTGTGTGGACTGTTTTGTTTTCTTCAATAAATGCTATCGACATTTGTGCTTAGTTTGTGTGCATATTTAGCTTCTATATAAAGATCTGAAGTTAAAAAACTGTTAGTATGAAATCACATAAAGAAAGCATTCTAAATAAGAACTCTTCATCTTGTCTGTGCTTCTATTCCAAATGTCTAAAGTTTATATTATTTATTTGGTTCCAACAAAGTGTTGATCAGATTATCTCAAAGATCAAAAGGTCTATATGGGAAGATTAGTTGATTTCTCTCGTTACAACTTAGACTTTGCAAGTGAGAAAAGGACATTGACTCAAAAGGATTTGCATAAAAAAAAATAATGTTCGGTAAATAATGCATAATAAACTTATTGCAAAGCAATTTTTAAAATAAGGAAAAAAAAAGGGAAAATGAAGAAATTTGCAGTTGTATATGAAAGCTCAAGCAGGTGGCACAATCGTATCACTGGCATTGACATTGCGCGACCCTAGGGGACACGCTGCCGAGGTCGGGCACACCCTGGTGGTGTAATGTTAGGGCCGCAGACTAGGCGATGCGACACTCGACCATTGGTGAGCTAGATGGCATTGAGCGACCCTCAACAAAGCTTGGCGATGTCTCCCCAGTCATCGTCATAGCTACGCTGGGGTCCCTTGACCTTCTCCGCGAAGCTTCCCAGCCACGATCCACCACGGCTTTCTCTATCTCTATCCAAGATTGAGGGGTAAGATAGGAATACTAATATGATAGTGACAGCAAGATTGGAAGAAAAAAAAAATCCATGCCTTGGGCTTGGAGCATTTTCAAAGCAAAATTTTGCACGAAATATTTAAAATTATATTGTCAAAAACCAAAATTTCGGGTCAAGGGCCTTTAGAGGCCCAAATGTGCTCGTAGATGCTCCCTCAGACACTGCAGCATATTGGCTTTATAAGAGCAATGCAATTTTATGAGTGCCAACTGAACCCAAATGCTTTGTAAAGAAGTTTTTACCAAATATAATTTGCATTTCCCCAAAATTTTTTGTGCTTTTAGTATTTGTATTATTTCAAAGCTCATTTCCAAAATCGAACCAAATGTAGCTTGAGTTGGCTTAGCATTTGGACCTCTTGAGTCAGCCCCACCCCAACAAATCACCACTGAAAATCATACCCTGCCTATCGGCATGGACTAACCAAGCCATATTTTAGTATCATTATGTACGTTCGCTCTACACCCATTGACCCATCTCTCTCTTCAGGTCATACAGCATCTCCCGTACCTGGGGCAACTACATATCATCTCAAAAAAGAAAACTCAAGGGATTAGTTTGTTCTTAAATTAAAAGAAAATATCCCTTTTTTATACCACCACAAACCAATTGAAATAAAGCAAGCCAAATACATCATGCATTCACAAGATTACAATCGTGCCATATTGTACAGAATAGTACCAATGTTATAGCACAAAAAATTACAGTTTAAACTAAGTGAAAATATAGTCTAAACTTACAACGTATATGACACAATCTAAAAACACTTGAAATATTATTGTATCAGAAGATTCGGTAATTTGTTTAGATTTTAGAATCCAAATTCTAATAGGATCACATGATAGTTTAACATACTTACCTAGGAGTAGGGACAAAAAAACGAATTTAGGTATGTTCCTTTTAATTATTAAGGTTCTCCATTGTAAAATAATTCCTGAATTACCGAATTGGAGCATGTAAGAATATGGCACCTAATCCACTATTGCTAAACCTATCTGAAATTATTTGTCAGGAGGTAAATAAGGCCAAAAAAATCATCTAGCAATTAATTAATTTCTATCTACTCGTCAGTATAGAGTGGTCTTGATTTCGAATATTGCGTCAATGACAGCCACATCCATGACTTCTACCATCTTAAATTAAGTCAGGATGGGCTAGGCCTTGTGCTAGACATGACTTATTAACACTGTTTGTCATCCTGTGAATTTTATCAAGGGGTTATCAAAATCAAAGAAATGGGGGAAAATGTAGAAGGAAAAAGCAATTCGTATGTTTTTCACTATTGATTTTTGCAAATTGTTGCCGTAGTTTTGAGGTTTTAGTAAATAATCCTCTTAATTTGCTTTTTCTCATTGGCAATAAGATGCATAATTTGTAGAATATAGGATAGGGCAATGGATACGTATTATTTTTGTTTTTTTTTTCTTGTGGAGTATTTTTTTTTCTAAGCAAAGGCGTATCTTGAACATGAGAATGCAGCTTACGGACTTTCAGAACTTAGGATGAGAATCGATATTGATACAAAAGGTGAGGATGGTATTTGTAATTATGTGATCTTCTTTTTATTTTTTACGAAAAAAGGGTTCATCATGGAGTAAGGTTGACATCGGGATACATTGAAGCACCAAATAAATAAATTGATTTTGCCAATTTAGCAAGTAAATAACCTTACTATTTTTAGCCGAATTTTCGCCTTGATAAGCCAGTCCAAGGATCGAGCACTATCTTGATCACTAACGAACCGAGGAATCCACTAAGGAAAAGAGAGGCAAAGAAAGAAAAGATAAACGGAACAAATTTCCCAAAAAAGAAAAACTTAGTTTAATAACTCGACGATATTATAGCTGTCAAACAATAGTCTTATATGTTCAAAAATATTCATCGTTCATCCTAACTATAATATCAAATCAAAATGACAATATTATACTAAAATTCACATTCTAGATAAAACTACCTAGACAAATTCAATACTCAACTAATAAAAAAAATGATTAATACCACAAAAAACCCAAAACTAATATACCTCCAACAAATTTACCAAAACTAATTTTTTGATCACAAAAAACTCCAAGCTAGTACATATGTGACAAATTTATTTTCTGTTAGCTTTCGTTAAATTTTATCATCAAATTGCTGAATTTAATGATACGTGACAATGGACGAGTGTACCAATTTGAGGTTTTACCCATTATTTATTATAAGTATACCATTTTGCAATTTTTCGTAGTATTAATTCAATTTAATGTAAACTAATTTAGAGAAAATTTATTACAAATATAATAATTTGAGATTTCTGATAGTTAAAAAATTAGTTCTAGATAAATTTATAATATACATACCAATTTTGGGATTTTTATAATCAAAATATTAGTTTGAAGTAAATTTGCTATAGATGTATTGGTCTACGATTTTTCGTAATATCAACTTTGATAAAATCGTAATCCAACTAAATTTGAATGCTAGAGTTTTAAAAAAATTTCGACAGCATATCTTTCTCAAACCTTCACACTATACTACGGATCGTCTCTCACATCAAAGAGCATTCAACTTAGGTCAATTCTATAGTCAGCAGACTATCTACCATAGCTTAACCAGTCTTTCGGTTGATTTACGAGGTAAGTTTCCTAGCTGGGCACATGGTCGCTCTGTTATGGCTCAGGCATATGAGGCATGCGATAAGTCGTCATTACCCTTATTAAAAGGTCTACTTGTTTTCTTCTTATCTATAATAGCTTAAATTTCCAAATTTGACGATTTAATATAATAGCAAAGCCAAGTTCAAAGTTGCTTTGTTTGGTATAAAACATTGTAAAATTACTTGAAGTAAACAATTTGAAATATATTTTTAAAGAGACATTAATAATTTACAATAAATTCTATTTTGTGGTTGTATTAGAATCGTTGTAGTAAAAAAAAAAAAATTGTAACAAACACATGAGTTAAGTGTGTACATTAATAAATTATATTTTGTAAAATATTTTTTTTAGCAAATAGAGAGAAATAGAAAGATGTGTTTAAATTTTGCGTACATTAATTATAAAATTAAAATTAAAATATAAAGCCTGAATTGCATGCACAGTGTAAGGGATTCAATACTTGTCTTCTCCTCTCAGAATCATATAAGTGTCAAATATTATGTTTACTTCATTTATACAATAAATGAGTCAATATGGGTCGAGTCATTTTCAATCTGTCCTAAACCCGACTCAACCCACTCATTTTACATACCTAGACTTCAAGTAAGTTTATAGTGTTCAATACCTAACAAAGTAACTTTTGCTATGCTGTGTATCTTTTTATTTGTATATGTAATCTCTCTCTGCTTAATAGCTTAATTTTTTTAGGTTAAACATTCTAATATGATATCAGAGCTAAGTTCAAACCTAATTTATTTCGTATGCATGGCTCTCCATACGTCTATTTTACCTGTCATTTTAAGATCGATTTTGCATGCTAAAAGAGATTATTTTGTCATACATCGTTTGCTGACAGAATTTGAACGGCCTTATCATCTCCCCACGAATTGCGGCAAAAAAACTATAATTAAGTTGCTGCTTCTACACGCGTATGATTACGGAATGCTACGGAATGCCACATGTGAAAAAAGTAACTTTAATCCTGCTATTTACTGAGATGAGAAAACAAATCAAAAAACATAATGTTGATTAAGCTTTTTTTTTAAGTCTCAATCCCAGTCCAGGTCGAAGTATGCAAGGACTGACATGGTTCATTTTTCTTTTTATACTGTAGCGATCAAGATAATTTTTTTATTTACTCACGTTAGATAGAAATAAAATCTAATTTTAATCTTCAAGGAGTTAACTGAGTAGTTAAGAGATTGATCCATACGACAAATCCTGTATTCCGTTGCATACTCGCCAGTGAGAATAACTCTTAAGGGGTCACGAAGTTTTATGGGATGTGATTAAAACAATTTGCATGCATTCATAGCGTTTAATTAAGTGAAGATTTGCATCCGTTACTACAATAAAAATAATTGTTTACTATGTACCTAATTTACGAACTAGATGTATACGGAATACAGAAATGGGGTGTGAACAAATGGGTTAAAAGAGAACACCTGCAAACAAAAGCTGGAATGCAAAGCCAAAACAATTGTCCTACCTTGCCAACATACGGCAATGTCTAAACCGTACCGAATGTCCGACCTTTCAGGAACGGTTTTATACTACCATTCCTCATAATATCATAAATCAATTTTACCAATGTATTATAACGTTTCGGTACTTCAATTGCAGCAACACTTTGTAATATTATCACACTTTATTGGGGAAAATTGTCCAAAAAGTCCTAAACCTATTGCACTTTTGCCAATTGAGTCATAAACCTTTTAACTTTGCCAATTGAGTCATAAACATTTTCACTTTTTGCCGATTAAGTCCATCCGGCCAATTTTGGCCGGAAAATGCTGACGTGGACACTGGTGGTGCCATGTAGGACTATCGGTGCTGACGTGGACAATTTTTAATATTTTTAAATATTTTTTTGAATTTTTTTTTATTTTTATATTTTCTGTTTTTCCCTTTTTTCTTTTCTTTTTCTTTTCTTTTTTTCTTTTTGGCTTTTTCCTTGGCCTTTTCTAATGGCCAGCCACCGGCCACAGGCGACGGCCGGCCACCGGCCATAGCCGGCCGGGCGAGGAGGAGCACCAGCGAGGGTTGCCTGGGTGAGGCTGACCCTCCCCCAGGCGAGGGTGGCCTCGCCAGGCGTCGGCCGAGCGACGGCGACGCCGGGTGAGGGCCGGCCTCGCCAGATTTGGTGAGGGGAGCCCTCGCTGGGGCTCACCCTTGCCCAGGCGAGCGTCAGCCTCGCCCCTGGCCACAGGCCGACGCCCGCCTGGCCAGGGGCCAGGGCCGGCCTCGCCAGATCCTGTCTGGGCGAGGCCGACGCTCGCCTAGGCGAGGGCGAGCCCCGGCGAGGGCTCTCCTCGCTAGATCTGGCGAGGCCGGCCCTCGCAGGGGCCAGGGCGGCCTTGCTCGGCGTCGCCGTCGCTCGGCCGACACTCGGCGAGGCCACCCTCACCTAGGGGAGGGTCGGCCTCGCCCATGCGACCCTCGCTGAGCCGCGCCTGGGCGAGGACTTCCCTCGCCCTCGCTGGTGCTCCTCCTCGCCCGGCCGAGCCTCGCTTGTGGCAGGCGAGGCTAGCCGGCCAGCTGTGGCCAGTGGCCGGTCGTCGCCTGTGGCCGGTGGCCGGCCACCGGAAAAAATCAAAAAGAAAAGAAAAAGGGGAAAAAACAGAAAATCAAAAAATAAAAAAAAAATCAAAAAAATTCAAAAAAATTATTATTAAAAATTATCTACGTCAGTGTTGGTAGTCCTACGTGGCACCGCCGGCGTCCACGTCAGCATTTTCTAGCCAAAATTGGCTGGATGGACTTAATCGGCAAAAAGTGAAAAAGTTTAGGACTCAATTGGCAAAGTTAAAAGGTTTAGGACTGAATTGGCAAAAGTGCAATAGGTTTAGGACTTTTTGGACAATTTTCCCCACTTTATTGGATGAGAATGTCACATTGAAAAACAATGACTTTTATAATTTTTTATGCCATTTTCAATTTACAACTCAAATCAACTATATGAACCATAAGGGAGTTTAGATTAAACTTAAACATGAATGCACCATAAAATATCAAACTTGAACTTGCCAATAATCGGTTCAATAGTCTTATGAGTCTAATTGAGTTTAAGTTACTTTTTAAAGATTATTTAATATTTCTAGGAATAGACACAAAAAGAAAACTTAAAATTCCATTGTATATGAAATTTCGAGCTCTAGTTCATTTATATTTTCACATAATCAAGTTGAATTCAATCAAAACTCGAATATGTCGATTTTCTTCTCAAGTTGAGTTCGAGCAAGAAATTTCAATACTTGATCAAGCTCAGCTAGATTGAAGTTTCGAGCATCAAGAATGTGAGTCAAGCTTGACATTGTATTAGGTCGAATTATTATGCTTCTATCTTGAATGCTGGACCTAGGACCTGAAAGGTTGATTGCGGATCCAACACATGGACTAAAGACACCGCCCAAAAAGGTTATCACATGAGCGGGTCCGGGACTCCACCATTAGACTCAGGACCCCAGCCTTGGACTCGAGTTATGAATTATAGAACTATAAGTGCAATCGTCAATTTGTATTAATGTAGATAATTCAATGATGTTGCGCAAACCGGACCACGCCATACACCTCAACGCAAGAAATTATTAGAGTTCTAATTATGAAATAGAGAAACAATATCTCATGGAATTTTTACTTCTATAACTTCTGGAGAGAAACCCCAAGACACTCTCATGGCAACTCCTATGAACGTGTTTTTTTTTTTTTTTTTGGAGACTCTCAAGAAAGCTCTGGAATTTTTTTTTTGGCACAAATGATAATTATGTTTTTCCAAAAATCAATTTTATATAAATTTTTGTATTTCTATTCCCTTTATGAGTTTTAAAGCAAACATACGCATTTGACGACAAAAAAAAAAAAAAAATCTGTTTCCAAAATAAAAATTTGTTTAATGACGACACACAATTTCTTTCTTCCGAGTGACAAGTGGGCAAGCGACTACCGGCAACGGACAATAGGTGGTAGGAGTGAATGACCGAGTGATGAGAGCAATTTTTATTTCTCATTTTTGTTCTAGAATTAGAAAAGTATAAAAGTTTTAGTTTTCATTTCTTAATTAAAAATTTATTTTAGAAATAGAAAAATAAAATTGTGTTACAAATGAACTAAAGAAATATAATAGTTATGATGTGCATTTTTGTTCCTTTATCCAAATCCTCATGTCCTTTTTTGGTTTTTTGTTTTTTTTTTCTTTTTGTCTTGTATTCTCCACGTGAAGAACTGAAAGGCCATTAAAATAGTTTGGGACACCTGGAGTGCCATAACTTGGCACGGAGGGACACTTAAGTGCCATAACTTTGAAAATGTACACTTAAGTGCCAATATCGGAGTAAAATAGAATACTTAAGTACCAATCCAGCCAAAAACCGGCCAAAATGCAGACGTGGCATTTTCCGGCAACATGCTTAACCGATGTGGCAATTTAGTAAAAAAAAAAGGCACATGTGGAGGAGGAAAACGACGTCACCCCATCCACTGTGCCTTTGGCCAAACTAAACGATGTTGTTTAGCTTATTTGGATTTTAACCGTTCGTCAATCAGTTCATACCAGATCTAACGTCCTCTCCATCGCCGTTCACAGCTCACCGTTCGCAAGTCGCCGTTCGCAGGTCATCACTCACCGTCGTTGCTCGCCGTTGTCACTCACCGTCGTCGATTTGCTCAGGTTTTTTCTCTTCTTCCTCTCCCTTGTGGTGAAATTAGGGCTTCGACTCGTTTATTAGGGCTTAGACTTGAAATTTGGGGGTCGACTGGGAAAGCTTAGGCTTGGATGGTATTGATGTGACATTTATGGCTCAGTTGTGGTGCTAGAACCCTATTAGGGGGTTCGGATTGGTAGTTTATGATCGGCCTCAAAATGTAGGGCTCGGCGTAGGGCTCGACGTTGCCCCATCCACTGTGATATGTGATTTAGGGCTCGAATATTGAATTGTGATGTGCGAAAGTAATTTGTAGTGGTCGGATGTGAAATGTGCAATGGTGATTGGTGATTGTTAGGGTTCGGAGTATTGGACCTTGGACATGTCCGAATTGAATCTCTTGTTGTCGTAGGGATGGGGACTTCTAGTATTTTTTTAATAAATTGCATTTTTGAAATTGGTGTCATGAGGACCTATGCTTATTTGAGGGATCTCTCCATATTTTAAAGGAATGCGACAACATAATCAAAGTAGTTGTCGGGTCCCCATATCTATTTATCCTTAGGCCTCTTTTCAAGTTGCAGCTGTCGTCTGACCTATACATCTTCCCTCTTTCTTCTTTTCTTTAATAAAGAGTGTAGGGACCTCCACATGCAATTGTCTGTTGTCCTTTGTGAATGTGGTCTCAAAAGTTAATTGTATATTTTTTCTCTTTTGTCGCAAAAATGGCTCATGATAAGGATTATGTTGCTATCATCGTTTACTACGGTGGGAATTTTGTGATTAGGGAGGATGAGTAGGAGTATGAGGGGGGGAATGAGGGTACTATCTTTGTAAATATAAAGAAGGCATCTTATATTGGATTTGTTAGGGATATAATGACATTTTTGCCTTGTAGAGTACAAAAGTTGTTATACTGTGTTCCTAGGAAAGGCTTGAGAGATGGTTTGAGAGTTTTGGAAGATGATAATGGTTTTAGGGATGTCCTATATCATTATCTTCATGGCAAAGAAGTGAAAGCATTTGTTGAATACAATAGTGATAGTGATGACGAAAATGATGATAGAGATAGCACCCAAGTAGAAGAAAGAGGAGATTGTATTCAAGCTAGTACTGAAGTTAGAGATGAAGCAGGGCATGATGGACAGGACGGGGAGAAGAGGGGCGCAGATGTTGTTCACCAGAGCGATGGTGACATAGGTGATGTCACCATCACTAAATTAGATTGGAAAGTAGCTAAATCCAGTGATTGTGATGATGACGATGACAATGACAATGACGATGAAGGGTTGGCTGTTGAAAATTTATTAATCTTAAGTGACAACGACGATGAGGAGCTTACACAGTCAAGGAAAAAACAAAGGGACTTTTTGTCAGATAAAATTTGCAACTTGCAGGTATCTAATGAAGTTCCAAACAGAGACGAAGGCCCTGCAGATGTTGGTGTTGCTGGCTAGGAGACAGATTATGAAGAAAACATCGACACCGCTACTTCCCAGGATGAACTTGAAGAAGATCAATGAGTTGTGCGTAGAAAGAAAAGTAAGTTTCCTTCCTATAATCCATCCGTTGCCTCTCCTACTTTATTTGTAGGCATGAAATTCTATAATGTGATACAATTTAGGGAAGCTATATTGAAGAACTCCATTGCTGCACAAAGAAATATTAATTTCATTAGAAACACTAAGAAATTTGTAAGAGCTAGGTGTTTGCAACAAAATTGTCCATGGAAGATTTATGGCACGCTTGTTAAGAGGAGTGGGTCTTTCCAGATTAGAGCCTACCAAGATGAACACACTTGTTCCATTAATTTTCAAAACAAAAGGGTAACAAGTGCACGGTTGTCCAAGCACTTCTTCAATCTGATCAAGCTGATGCCCGAGATGAAAATTACTAACTTTAGGATGCTGGTGAAGGAGCATGTAGGCATCAATGTATCTAGGACTCAGTGCAAAAGAGCAAAGCAAAAGGTGATAAAGATACTTATTGGTCAGTATGCTAAGGAATATGGGCAGGTGTGGGAGTTCGCTTGGGAGTGTAGGCTACAAAACCCTACAAGTAGAGTGTATGTAGAGGTGGTTGAGAGACCTCTTCCTGACCATGGGACCAAGTTTGATAAGTTTTATGTGTGCTTTGATGCATGCAAACGGGGATTTTTAGCTGGTTGTAGACGGATTATAGGATTAGACGGCTGATTCTTGAAGAGCTTGTATAAGGGAGAATTCTTGGTGGCGATTGGAAGAGATGCAAATAATCAAATGTTCCCACTAGCTTAGGCTATTGTAAAGATTGAGAACAAGGACAATTGGTCCTAGTTCTTGAAAAATCTGATGGCTGACTTGGAGATAACAAATGGGGAAGGGTGAGCATTCATGAGCGACCAACAAAAGGTAATACTTGCTTTTTGAAAAATTTAGTCAATAGTTTGCTTTGTAATATAAACATGTAATTTGCTTACATTTCTTACTTTGAATTATTGCAGGGATTGGTTTCGGCAGTAGCCGAGTTGTTGCCCCATGTTGAACATCGAATGTGTGCGCGACACATATACGGAAATTGGGCAAAGACCTATAAAGGGGATAAGCTGCAGTTGCAATTTTAGCAATTAGCAAAGAGTGCAAACATGGCTGACTTTAGGATAGCCAAAGAAGGATTGCTTCAGTTGACAAAGGAAGGTTGTGCGACCCTATTTTAACTAGAACCGAAGCATTGGTACAGGGCATTCTTCAGTGAGGAGTTCAAGTGCGATAACGTCGACAACAACATTTGTGAAGTATTTAATTCAAAGATAATAGATGCCAGATGCAAACCAGTCATCTTAATGCTTGAAGATATACGAGTTGCGGTTATGACTCGGCTGCAGAAACAAAGAGATGAGGCTGCCAAGTGGACTAGACAATATGGTCCTAGGATTGCCAAGAAATTGGATGAGAACTTGGCGGCAAGTAGGCATTGTCATCCCATTTGGAATGGAGATAACGGATATGAGACAATGAAGGGTGCTGATAAGTATGTTGTCAATCTACGAAGCAAGAAGTGTTCATGTAGAGTATGTCAAGTGAGTGGAATTCCATCTGCACATGCCATATGTGCCATCCAGTAAAAGGGCGACAATACAGATGATTACATCAATGATTGGTATCATAAATCAAAATACCTTGCTTCCTATCAGTTCATGATGTAGCCAATTAGAAATAGCAAGTTTTGGGAGCCCATGGATTATGAAGCACCTCAACCTTATTGAAGAAGAAAATTGGAAGGCCAAAACGAAGACGAAGAATGGCGGAGGGAGAGGTCTCGGGTCAACAAAGAATGAGCAGGCAGGGTGCAAAGATAATGTGCTCTTATTGTCGCCTAGCAGGCCACAATATTAAAGGTTGTCAATTGAGGAAGCAACAACAACCGTTAAGGCAAGGTGAATGGCCTAGTGAAGAGACAGTTGGAGAAATGCAAACAGTAAGGCCAAGTGAGTCAACTGTTCTTCAATCAACAACTAAAACCCCGATAAGTCATGAAATTTATTTTATGTTTATGATGCTTTGCCGTTTATCATAAAAATGTACATAATATCCTATTTGATCTTGTATGTAATGTGTTTGTTAGGTTATAAGAAGAACCCTAGTAAGTAATGAAACTGAACATCATGTTCGAAGAAGGCAAGGTAGAAGATGGCCAACTGAAGGATTGGTCCAAGCAGCATCACGGCCAATTTAGTCGATTGTTCTTCAGCAGCGAAAGAACTACCCAGTGGTAAATTCAACCATTTGTATTCATTTTTTTCATTTTCTTTACATTATTATATGGCCCGATGTTATATTTATGGTGTCTTTTGCCTTTTTCTCAGGTTCGAAGAAAGCAAGTTGGAACTTAATTGCCAACTGAAGGGCCATCACAAGAGCCACCTCAAGGGTCACTACAATGGCCACCAGAATAATCACTACAAGGGGCACCACAAGTACCACCACCAGCACCACCAAAAGGCCCAATAGAAGGAGGTGTCACTGAAGTTGAAGAGTTACACAGAAGGACAACTAGAAAAAGGCCAGGTAAAGGGGCAACTACACAAAGGCCATCTAGAAGACGCACAGCTGAAGAATTGTTCGAAGAAGTCCCGGCTGTAGCTGAAGGGCCCAAGAAATCACAGGCAAGAAAAAGAGCCAACAAATCACAAGTTCCTGAAAGTGATGACGCCCCTATTCAAACAAAAGGGGCACTTGGGAAGAGGTTAAGACAATATGGCTATGGCCTTTATACAGATAAGCGTACTAGAATAGTTATTTTGAATGTAAGTTTTATTGGCTGCATTTAATTTAATTTATGCTGTAGACTTTTACTAACAATTTATTGTCTTTTTGTAGCTTGGAGAAGTTAAGAGGTTCTTATCTCAGGCCCAACTCAAGAATCAACGGCTGCACCAACAAAAAAGAAAATATCAACTACGCCAACAAGAAAGAAGAGGAAGAACCCAGTTGCAGCTCTTTTTGAATCAATTCGGCCTAGGACATTTGCAGCTCCATCTGAGTCAGTGAATACTGAGAAGGGTGAAGAAGATGTTGCCCGTCTAGTTAGAAAGAGTGCAAGAATTATGAATCAAGTGAAAGGCCCATCAAAAGGAGGACGAACAGGGGGTGTCGTGCATATTGATTGATGAGATGGGACGTGATAGGATTTGTGGAGCTTAGGAGTCAATACAGTTATGTAAACGTTAACGTTATAATAACACTTGCTATGGATGGTTATCTTTTTTTTTTTTTTTTTTTAGTTTGTCATTGATGTTGTGAGACTTAATTTCAATATCAATGGAATGATCTTGCGCTGCTTGTCAATTTTTGCTGTTTGTCATGGATTCTACTTTTACTTATTGCTGCTACTATTGGTGTTCTGTGGTGGTAACTGGAGTGCTAGTGTGACTGGTGGTGGTGGATGGTGATGCTTGGTGGTAGTGAGTTTGTTGTTAGGGTACTAATGTGGTGGCTGGGGTGCTGGTGTGGCTGGTGGTGATACCTAGTGATTATAGGTTTGTGGTGGGGGTTATAGGCTTATGCTGCACCTGCACCTGGTGCAAGTGTGCAATTTGCATATCTTACACCATATGTACTAGTGCAAGCTAGTGTAAGGCTCAGCTTGCACTAGTACCTTATGCAGCAACACCACTAGTATGGTGGTGGCTGGAGTACTTAGTGTGGCTAGTGGTGATGATTGGTGGCGTAGCCAGTGGTGGTGGCTGCGTAATTTTTAGAGAAAATCCACAAAAAAATTGGCACTTAACTGGTCATATTCTAAAAAACTTGGCACTTAACTGTTCACTTTTAACTACAAGTGACACTTAATTGATCACTTTAATAATAACTTGACACTTAAGTGATTCTTTTTTCATCGTGACTTACACTTAAGTGATTACTAAATACAACTTACGGCACTTGAGTAATCACTCATGTTTGTCTTGTGTATATGTTGGTCTGCATCAAAACAAAGAAAATGATGGTAATTTAACTTATGGTAACTCCATATGATAGCACAAACAACAACAAAGCCACAATGATTTTGTGGAACAACACAAACTTCTTTGCATCTTTCAAAAAGAAAAAAAGCATGCATTTAATCCAAAACAACACCATTTTTAACTATGGCAGTCGGAGAAACTTTTTCTCATCTTCAAGTGCTTCACATTTCATCATAAAGTACAATAAATAACAAAACAACACCATAATAAACACTTGGTAACACTTTCGTTTAATTTTCATCATTGAAACTTCATTCTTGAAAAGTTTAGTTGAAGATGCTTGAGCTTGCATTGAGACTTCATTTTTGAAAAGTTTAGCTGAAGACGCTTGAGCTTGCATTGAGTCAACATCGTCCAAGTCGTCCACGAACACAAATGGAGATTGTTGTATTCTATGAAGTAGATCCAATATCACTTCTGTAGCTCGGTCAGATAATTTCGTATCGACCCATTTGAAGTATTTGCACTTCAACGCTTCTTTATATCGGGCGCATCCATAAAATCTTCTCCTAGGCTTGATTCGAGTCCACGATGTTCTTCTTGGACTCGGTAACCCACAAAAACAGAAACGCCGTCCTTCTCCTTCACTTCGGTGAGAGGAAATTGAGGCACTGCTGCGAGTCCTACTCTCCATCTCCAAGATTCAACAGAGGAATTTTGGGCAAATGAAAATTAGGGTTTGAGACTTGGATTCGAGCACTTCAATAGGGATTTTGGCCAATTTAGGGTTTTAGATTTTGGGCATTTGGGAAGACGGCGTCGTTTTTGGAAGATTCGGGGCTTCTATTATGTAGACGACGTCGTTTCTGGTGAGTTAGAGCCGACTCAGCTCTCCGGCGAGCCACATAGGCAATAAAAAATAATAAAATATTGCCACGTAGGATTTCCGGCAAGGGTCGCCGGATGTGGCACTTAAGTGTCTCACTTTTTAAAGAAAGTGGCACTTAAGTGTACCTTTTCGAAATTATGGCACTTAAGTGTCCCCCCGTGCCAAGTTGTGGCACTTGGGCTGTTCTTCTGCCGCCTTTAAACATCATCCACCATTTCCTTGATTCCTGTTCCAAAGTCTTTTTCATGTGTCTTATATTTTACTTAGGCAACCCATTCCTTTTCTTTTTAAGTAGATATCACGAAAAATTTTAAATTAATATATTTATAATAACTTATAATAAAATAAATTTTTGATTACTAAAAACCTTCAAATTTGTATATTTATAACAAATTTGTCCTTAATTTCCATTAGATTTTACCGTCAAGTTATTGAGTTGGACAATACATGACAATTGATGAATATATTAATTTGGGGTTTTACCTTTCATTTTTGACAAGTGTACTAGTCTATGAATTTTCGTGATATTAATCAAATTTAACATAAATTAATTTGAGGTAAAATTGTCCAAGTATATTGATTTAGGATTTTTTGTGATTTATTAATTCATCCCTTTTCCCTTTCTTGGATGCATTTCTCTTTATACTCTTTGAAGCTTTTGCCCATATTTTGGGAAAATTCCAAATAAAGGTTTGAAGTGCCTTCATTTTCTCAAATACTGACATAAAGTGGACATTATTTCAAATAAGGACCTGAAATACCATTATTTTATCAAATAAGGCCTTAAGTGAATCTTGTTTCAAATAAGAGCTTGACTTTTCAACTAGTTAAGGGCATTTTAGTCATTTACCTCTTTTTTTTCCTTGTCCTGGTTTTGTTTCCTTCTTCACTGGTAGTTAACTGAACACCAGCGATACCAGAAAGGACTAGGCAAGGGTCGGCCTCACCTAGGGACGACAAGTGCTCGGCGACCCTTACCCTAGGGGAGGCCACTCTCAAGGCCATCAACAAGGTTAGCCCTCACTAAATTTGGGGGAGGGTCACCTGGCCAGTGGTTGGCAAGGGATGGCTTCACTTGGGCAAGCCTTGCCCTTAGGGAGGCTGCCCTTGCTAGTGACCAATGAGGGCTGGCAGGCCCTAGCCCACCCTTACCAATGGCCGCTGAGGCTGGCAAAGCCCTCACCTTGCCGGGCCTTACTAGTGGCCAATAAGGGTCAGCAAGCCCTCTAAAAAAAAAAACAAAACAAAACAAAAGTGAAAAAGGAAGGAAAAAAGAAAGAATAAAAAATAATTTAAGATTAAAATTGTAATTGGAAAAAAAATCGCCCTTGACCAATTGGAATATTTAGTTGGCCGGCGATCAACGATGTTAGGTTCTTATTTGAAATAATGATGACCACTTTAAGCCCTTATTTGAAACAACTATGGTTACTCTATGCCCTCATTTGATACAAAATCCATTTCGGACTCTTATTTAAAAAAAAATAAGAGCATTTCAGACTTAATTGAAATTTTCTCTATTTTTTTTTTTATTTCCTTTTGAACATGGCCCGTGCTTGAATGGCTGTGCTTGTTAGAGTGTTGCTCCCCTTTTTCTTTTGTCGAGCTGCGTGACAAGCTGGTTCACAAAATTTGGAAAGGTTGATATCCGACGTGGACATACTATTTCACCAGACAAATTCTACGACTAAAAATTGAAATTTAAAAATGCAAATGTGAAATTATGTGATATCACTATTTTGATTACAAGTCAAATTCTACTATTCTTATTCTTAATTTTTATGGAAATGCACAAGAAATTTTTGAGCAAAAATTTAAGTGTTGATGGAATTGGACTTCACTTATGAATCATGGAACTATAAGTGCAATCATCAATTAATATCGATGTATCGCATGATGACTCAACATCATGAAATGGGAGTACCCATTTTCTGTAGTGGGAACATTATCATTGCGTGGCAGGGCCAATGCGTTACTGATACCAACCAACTAAAAGTTAATTTTCTGATAAAAGTAAAAAGAAAGAGAAATCTTTATCTTATTGTGATTGTCTTTTGAACGTAATTTCACTATCGTACGTACTCTTTTTATCTGATAGATATAGTGCAAGCACACGCAATTTAGGGTTGTGGAGAAAGACAGGTGAGTCTTGTCTCTTCACATTTTGGTAATATGCTTTTCTCAGACTTTATGTCAATTCTTCCCTTGCTGAGCTCATCATAGGGATTAGGATTGGCTTCGTTGGAGATTAGCAGGACACTTCAATCATATGAAATAATTATTTTCCTACGTGGAAGGAGAGTATTAGGCAATTTGTGCGTAATCCCCACAGGGCAAGATTTTCTATAGACTAAGAGCCTAACAAGTTTTTGAAGGTCTTTCGATCTTACTTATACGGAGTTCTGAATTGCAATATGCTCGGGCCCAAAAAAAAAAAAGAAAACATTGCAATATGCAATTTTGACTTAACAATAGTAGAGATATGGGTAGATTCAACTTTATCCAATTTTACCTGGGTCTCCACTGAAAAAAATGGTGATTTGGTCATCATACATAAAAATTTTCATATAAGCGTGCCTCGCCAATATCTTTAGCCTTATTAGTTGCCACATATGACATTTTAATGGTGAAATTGGACAGAATTGTAATAGATTCTAAATTTGAGGCAATAGTGGGTTGAAACATCATTTAGGTAATACCTACCTTGTGGCGGCCGAGTTGGTGGAATCGCACGTTAGCCACACGCAAGGCCGGGGTTCGATTCCCCAACTCATCATGATGCGCGACTAAAGTGGGAAGTCGTGGGAGGTGGGTCCCTACGCTAGTACCCCCGTGATTTACAAATAGCTGCTGTCGACGGTAAGGCGGTTCCACGGTCAAAAAAAAAAAAAAAAGCAAAATATAATTTAGGTAATTGTGTTCAAGTAATTTGCTATTTCTATTATGCTAATCCTAATAATATAGGCATATGCTAAAGTTCTTTCTCTTTCTCACTTTCCATCCCTTAGCGAACCTTCGTTTAAGTCTTGTCGGCCCCAAGTCGTTCCCTATCCAAAACGGAAAAATTCAAGGAAGTGAGAATGATATTGCCAAGAAATTGCCCAGAACTTTGCTTTCCGCAGTTTGCGCAAAAAGAAGACGAAAGTCAAAAAGAAGCTCGACAAACCCTGGTGGGCCGGACCCGAGACCTCACAGCCAGATTTATAAACCCTAGTGGCAGCTTTCGTCTTCTGAGTCCTCGGCCGATTCTTCATCGTTCCAGATTCGTCGGTTGATCACGTCGATCTCGCCCTCCAAACTCTGCCACTAGGGTTTATAAATCTGGCTGTGAGGTCTCGGGTCCGGCCCACCAGGGTTTGTGGAGCTTCTTTTTGACTTTCGTCTTCTTTTTGCGCGAACCGCGGAAAGCAACGATCATAACCAAAGTTCTGGGCAATTTCTTGGCAATATCATTCTCACTTCCTTGAATTTTGCGTTTTGGATAGGGGACGACTTGGGGCCGACGAGACTTAAACGAAGGTTCGCTAAGGGATGGAAAGTGAAAAAGAGAAAGAACTTTAGCATAAGCCAATGAAGAATGTGAACGCAATCCTAGTATGAACTTGACTTCACCAATGTTCTCGAGGGAATCACTTGGCATAAAGAGACTCGACTCTTCCAAAGGAGAAGAAGAAAAGGAAGAATATATCTATATTATTAGGATTAGCATAACAGAAGTAGCAAATTACTTGAACACATCTACCTAAATGATGTTTCAACCCAATGCGTTGTTGATACCGACCACCTGAAAGTTAAGTTTTTGATAAAAGTAATAAAAAAGAGAAATTTTTATTTCATTGTGATTGCCTTTTCGAGATAATTTCACTATCGTCAGTAGTACTGACATGTTCTTATCTGATTGGTACAGTGCAAGCACACTCAATTTAGGGTTGTAAAGAGAGACAAGCGAGTCATTCTCTTCACATTTTCGGTAATATGCTTTTCTAGACTCGATGACAATTTTTCCCTTGCTGGGCTCATCATAGGGATTAGGATTGGCTTTGTTGGAGATTAGCAAGACACTTTAATCTTATGAAATAATTATTTTCCTATGTGGAAGGAGAGTATTAGGCAATTTGTGCGTAATCCCCACAGGGCAAGATTTTCTACAGACTAAGAGCCTAGCAAGTTTTTATAGGTTTTCCGACCTCACTTATATGGAGTTCTAAATTGCAATATGCTCGGACCAAAAAAAAAAAAAAAAAAAACATTGCAATATGCAAATTTGACTTAATAATAGTAGAGATAGTTGGGTAGATTCAACTTTATCCAAATTTACATGGGTCTCCATTGAAAAAAATGGTGATCTGGTCATCATAAATAAAAATATTCATAGAAGCATGCCTCGCCAATATCTTTTGCCTCATTAGTTGCCACATATGACATTTTAATGGTGAAATTGGACAGAATTATAATAGATTGTAAATTTGAGGCAATAGTGGGTTGAAACATCATTTAGGTAAATGTGTTCAAGTAATTTGCTATTTCTGTTATGCTAATTCTAATAATATAGACATATTCTTCATTTTCTTCTTTTCCTTTGGAAGAGTCGAGTCCCTTTATGCCAAGTGATTCCCTCGAAGAACATTGGTGAAGTCAAGTTCATACTAGGATTGCGTTCACATTCTTCATTGGCTTATGTTAAAGTTCTTTCTCTTTCTCACTTTCCATCCCTTAGCGAACCTTCGTTTAAGTCTCGTCGGTCCCAAGTCGTCCCCTATCCAAAACGCAAAATTCAAGGGAGTGAGAATGATATTGCCAAGAAATTGCCCAGAACTTTGGTTCTGGTCGTTGCTTTCCGCGATTTGCGCAAAACGAAGACGGAAGTCAAAAAGAAGCTCGACAAATGAACGGGGATCGGGCAAGAATCTCTACTTTATCGACCTGACTGTGATAGTACGCGGTAGTGGGGGGAATCTAACTTCCTTTGGTCTTCGTTCCATTGCAACAGTCATACTCTACGAGCAAAGTGATACAATTTTTGGTAATATCAGCCTTTCCTTACTCTTGTGATCTAATTTGAATTGGTCAGCTAATCCGAATGGATATATGTAAAAACGAAAGACACAACAATCGATTCTATTTAGACATTGAATCATCCCATTTTATCAGCCTTTCCTTACTCTTGTGATCTAATTTGAATTAGTCAGCTAATTTGAATGGATATATGTAAGAACGAGACACACAACAATCGAGTCTTTGTATCATCAAATATAAATAATGTCATAAGTGAACAATTTATCTCATACTGTGTTTTCTTCGTATCCAATGCGTTGTTGATATCGACCACTTGAAAGTTAAGTTTTTGATAAAAGTAATAAAAAAAGAGAAGTTTATCTCATCGTGATTGCCTTTTCGAGATAATTTCACTATCGTTAGTAGTACTAACATGTTGTTCTTATCTTATTGATACAGCGCAAGCACACTCAATTTAGGGCTGTGGAGAGAGACATGCAAGTCATTCTCTTCACATTTTTGGTAATATGCTTTTCTAGACTCTATGACAAATTTTCCCTGGCTGGGCTCATCATAGGGATTTGGATTGGCTTTGTTGGAGATTAGTAGGATACTTTAATCATATGAAATAATTATTTTCCTACGTGGAAGGAGAGTATTAGGCAATTTGTGCGTAATCCCCACGGGGCAAGATTTTCTATAGACTAAGATCCTAGCAAGTTTTTATAGGTCTACCGATCTTACTTGTATGGAATTCTAAATTGTGATATAATTGGACTCAAAAAAAAAAAAATATTGCAATATGCAATTTTGACTTAACAATGTAGAGATAAGTTGGGTAGATTCAACTTTCTCCAATTTTACATGGGTCTCCAATGAAAAAATGGCAATATGGTCATCATGCATCGCAAATATCTTTAATTTTGTTAACAAAATTTCAATGGCAAGATTGGACGGAATTATAACATATAGTAAATTTGAGGCAATAGTGGGTTGAAACATCATTTAGGTAAATATGTTCAAGCAATTTGCTATTTTCTGCTATATAATCCTGATAATATAGATATATTCTTTCTTTTCTTCTCCTCCTTTGGAAGAGTCAAAATCCTTTTCATTTGGCAAGTGAAAATGCCAAGTGATTCCCTCAAAGACTATTGGTAAAGTCACATTCATACTAGGATTGTGTTTACATTCTTCATTGGCTTGCACTAAAGTTCATTCTCTTTCTCACTTTCCATCCCTTACCGACCCTTGATTTAATTCTCGTCGGCCCCAAGTCGTCCTCTATCCAAAACGCAAAATTCAAGGAAGTGAAAATGATATTGCCAAGAAATTTCCCCGAACTGGTGCGTGGGATATTCATTCGGAAGGGAGGGAACGAGGAAAGTCCCAAAAGGAACCTGGGAGAAAAGAAACTTTGGTTCCGTGAGAATGTAGACGATCATTTTCGAATAGTGGCTCTAATTTCTGGCCTAGACCTCACAGCGAGATTTATAAACCCTAGTGGAAGCCTTCGTCTTTCGAGTCCTTGGCCTACCCTTCGTCGTTCCAGATTCGTTTGTCGATCTCGCCCTCCACACCCTCATCGCCGCGCATAAGCAGCATATTTATCTGAAATCGAAAGCTGAAAACGTCTTCACGAGCCAAGTGACCCTGAGTCCGGTCCAATATTTTCCTGAGAATGGGACAGGCTGAGAGCGCTTGTTTCTTTAAAGCGAGAAAGAGCGAGAGCCAGAGCAAAGGGAAGAGATCGTCGACTTCGCTGCCGATCGAGGAAGGGCAACGCCGGGTCAGAGGCCGCGGTGCCTCTCCGAGAGCAAAGCCGACTCTGCTCCAGCCTTCAGCCCTTGATTTTCGTAGCAAGACTCTCTGTTCCGATGCTTCGCATTCTAGGGAAGCACATGTACCATCAGCTCTTCTGATGGCTGCTTCTTCGAATACGAAAAGGAATTACCATGTGTTCCTCAGTTTCAGAGGGACAGATGTTCGCCAAGGCTTCCTCAGTCATCTCTACGTGGCTCTGGACGGTAAAGGAATATACACTTTTGTGGATAGCGAGGAGCTTAGGAAAGGAGAGGAAATATCGCCGACGCTCATGAGGGCGATAGAGGAATCGCGCATCGCGATCATCCTTTTCTCTAAGGACTACGCCTCCTCGCGGTGGTGTTTGGAAGAGGCTGTGAAAATCATGGAGTGCAGGCAGCGAATGGGCCTGATTGTGTTCCCATTGTTTTACAAAGTGGAACCAAGAGAAGTAAGAGGAGGGAGAAAGAGTTATGGGAGAGCTATGGCGAAGCATGAGTCCAAGTTCGGTAAGGATTCGGAGAAAGTGAAGAGATGGAAGAAGGCTCTCCTTGATGCTGGTAGCTTGTCTGGGTGGGAGTTCAATGACAGGTACGCACAAATGTGATGCAGTGCTTTGCGATTGTTAGCTCGTGATTATTTGTTACATATCAAATCATACGTATAGCTTCGAATTGCCGAAACGATGCATCAAGTTCTTTGAATTCACAGTAGACACAAAAGTCGAAAGATTTAAATTTGAAGCTAGCAGAAATTTTTGTCTTAGATAAGTAGTGTGCTTCCTAGGACCCGAGTAATTAGTGTCTTCAGGCGCAGATTCTTTGTAATTTTCCTTCCGCAGATGTTGGCGTAGGTATGTGTTATTTCTTTTCATCTTATTATTTGTTAACCTCCTTATGAAATTTTCCTTGTGACGTTAGACGTTGAATTCCTGCCATGGCTTGAAATGGTAAAACATGTTTCTATTTCTTTTGAGTGCTCATCAGAGATGAAAGAGATGAAGCGGAGCTCACACAATTCATCGTCAAGGAATTATCAATTCGTCTCAGACCAAGCTCCTTATTTGTCGCCAAAAATCCAGTCGGTATAGAATCCCGAGTTCAAAAACTGATAAGTTTGTCAGAGTCAGCTGGTAGTGATGTTCTAATGATAGGTCTATGGGGACCTGGCGGCATAGGGAAGACCACGATTGCTAAGGCCCTATATAATGCTATTGGGTGGCAATTTCAAGGTTGTAGTTTTTTGGCACAAGTTAGAGAAAAATCAAACCAAAGCGGTGGTCATGTTGATTTGCAAAGACAACTTCTTTCTGAGATCTTACCTCATAAAGAATTAACGGTCTACAGTGTCCACGGAGGAATTAGTTTGATACGGGAAAGACTATGTTGCAAGAAGGTTCTCCTAATTCTCGATGATGTTGATGATATGGATCAACTGAATGCCTTAGCTGGAAAAGGCGATTGGTTTGGCAAAGGGAGTAGAATCATTGTCACATCAAGAGATAGACATTTATTAACTTCTCATGACAAAAATTATGTGTATGAAGTTAAAACTTTGGAAGGCAATGAAGCACTAGACCTTTTTGGTCAGCATGCCTTTACAAACAGCAATAAAGTAGAAATAAGAAGTAATCTCATTGATGAAGCATTGCATTATGCCGGCGGCCTTCCATTAGCCCTGGAAGTGTTGGGCTCATTCCTACGTGGAAGAAAGGAACCTGAATGGGAAAGTACGTTGCATAAACTCTCTAAAATTCCTGAATCAAAAATCAATCGAGTTCTCAAGATAAGCTTCGATGGATTGGACGAGAATGAGAGGGAGATTTTCCTTGATATTGCTTGTTTCTTTAAGGGGAAAAGTATGAAGGACATCAAGGAAGTTCTTGATAGCTGTGATTTCAACACAACCATAGGAATAGAAATTCTCATCGAGAGGTCCTTGATAAAAAATGAGCGCGGTTGCCTGCAAATGCATGATTTGATTCAGTTGATGGGTAAGGATATTGTTAATAAGGAATTTCCTAATGATCCTTGGAAACGTAGCAGATTATGGCTTCTTGAAGATGTTGAGAATGTTCTCTATGAAGATAAGGTAAAAGTTGTTCATGTCCATTTAGCTATGTCTCAGTTTTTTACATTACTTTGATTTGGATAATAATATGTAAATCTCAACAAGAAATTTTGTCTGATGACTGAATTTGCTCTATTATGGATAGGGCATGGATGCAGTAGAGGCCATAGTATTAAACTTGTGCGGACCAGTAGAGATGACCATTAGTCCCAGTGCTTTTGCAAACATGAAAAGGTTGAGAATGCTCATCTTGCACGAAGTGCATAACTCTTCACAAGGTCCTATACACCTCCCTAACGAGCTAAGATGGCTTGAATGGCCCAATGCCCTGCATCTAGAGTTTGGCCCTGGTCCAAAGAAACTCAGGAGACTCCATTTCTGGAGCAGTCATATCAAACAATTAGGAGGCAACTGTCATGTAAGCCTTGTGATGATCAGCTTTCCCCTTTCAAAGCTATGAAAATATGTAGAGCTTAATGACTGTACTAGCATGTTTTTGCAGAATTTTGAACGTTTGAAGTCCATCGAGTTCTTCGATTGCAATTCCTTGGCTAGTGTTCCTCAATTATCAGCTCCAAATCTGGAGAGCTTGTATATTTTAAGATGCAATAGCTTGGTGGAGGTTCACCAATCTGTCGGAAATCTTGACAAGTTAAAACTTTTGAGGATATCAAGTTGCTCCAACCTTAGGATCTTTCCAAACACACTCAAGACAAAGTCTCTTCAAAACCTTGATCTCTGTAATTGCCATGAAATTGAGAAATGCCCTGATTTTCTGGGAAAGATGGAACATCTACAATATCTTCGTCTTTCAGGGGTGGCTTTTGAAGAACTCCCAACATCAATTGAAAATCTTGTTTCTGTGAAGAGCATAAAGTTATCCTATTGCAAAAACCTCACAAAGCTTCCATCAAGCATTTATAACTTGCAAAAACTCGAGATTCTAGAACTTCATGAGTGCTCAAATTTTGTTATGTTTCCGAAGAACTTGGAGGATTCAACTGATCCTGATGGTGATTTGGGATTCCCAAGTCTAAGACGCCTAGACCTTCGTGGCTGCAATCTATCAGAGACAGACTTCCTTTCCAGTTGTCCTAAATTGACGAACCTAAATCTTTCAAATAACAATTTAACTCATCCGCCGGCATGCTGCAACAAGTATGATTATTGGAAAGGCTTGGTTGTTTATGGCTGCAAGCAAAGCAAAGGGGTCAGTGTGGCTGATAAGTCCGAGGTCAGACTCTCTCTCTCTCTCTCTCTCTCTCTCTCTCTCTCTCTCTCTCTCTCTCTCATATTTTGAATGTTTGATATGTGTACTATCTGTATGACAGGTAGTTGAGATTCTTGCAGATGGAAGAGAGATGCCTGAATGGATTCTTCCCTGTAAAGAGGACTCCATATCTTTCATGGTTCCCCCAGACTTATGCGACAAGTTCTTAGGACTAGCACTGTGTGTTATTCTTGAGCAGCATCAAGAAAGCCTGCTCGGAAATCGATATGCCATCAGCATATCTGTTAATGGCAGAAAAAATTGCGGTATGATGGTATATGCTTGTCGATCGGATTCGGATCTTGTAAGTCTTGTATATATCCCAAGCAACCGAAAGAGAGGAGAAGAGAAGGGTCTGCAAAACAATTGGTGCCATGTCAAAGTTTGTTTCAGCACAGCGATGGCGAGGATAAAGAAGTGTGGATTCCGTCTAATATGCGAGCAACAGGAGGATGATCTGAGGGTCTGTTTCCCAACACCATCAGCCGATGGAAACCAATTGGGGTTTCAAGAAAGGATGCTCGAAGGAAACTTTCTAGAAGAAATCGAGGAATAAGATAGTCCGGCGGCACTTAACATAGAGGATGAGATGGTCTTTAGCGATGACGAGAGTACGGGTTCCACTAGCGCCACTTCTTGAGGCGGCGATTCTTGGGGATGCGAACCGGGTGATCTTGATTCCAATGCCTCTTGCTTTTGCTTGTTTTTTTCTCGTCTCTACTAGAAATTTGTAAATATCTGCTCCTTCAATGTCAATTCAAAATCATGCCTATTGCTTTTCCCCGTTTTGTCTTGTCTCTAATCAGATTTCGCATGATGCTACTGACATGGTTGAGGAATTTTTATTCCCCCTCGTTCTCTATGATCTGTGATGCAAAGTGCACCAATCCAAAATTAAGTGGATGCTTGTTGAATGACCATGGTCTTCCAAGTTCAGTGAAATATATCACGTAGAACTCTTGTCACCTCTCTTAATCCAATCAGTGATGCCAATGCTCCGTACTCTACAATTCTAAGATAGTAAAGCTTTGCTTCTTGAGGAAAGTGTTGATCTGATCGTCTCAAAAATTGAAAGGGCTACACGGAAAAGATTAGTTGATTCCTTTGTTGTTCCTACGCAGATTGCATCGGATAGATACCAAGGGAGAGGTCTAGCTTCTAAGACTTTGCATATAAACAAAGGGTGTTGACTTAAAGGATTTTCATGAAAAAAGAATGGTGTTTGACAAACGCCTTGTAAAATATTTATTACAGAACAATTTTAGTATAGAGAAAAAAAAAACAAAAAAAAAATAGAGAAAAAAGGAACCTGCAATATATGAAAGCACAAGCGGGGGTGACAACAGTTGGACTGGTGCTGACATTGTGCAACCCTAGGCAACGTGCCTCTAAAGTCGAGCAAACCCAGCGATGCGACACTGAGGTCGAGTGAAACTAAGGGGGCGTTTGTTTTCGTTTTTTTTTTTTTTTTAAACAACTTTTCTGTTTTTTTGTTCCTGGGAATAAAAAAGGAACGTTTGGTAAATTTGTATAATTTTTTTATTTCTTTTATTTTTTAATATTTTTTATTTTATTTTTTCTATTTTCTTTCTTATTTTTCTTATTTATTTTTCTTCTTCTTTTCTTCTTCTTTTTTCTTTCTTTTTTCTTTGGCTGGTCGCCGGCCTCGGCCATGGCCGGCGACCGGCCAAAAGAAGAAAAAAGAAAAAAGGAAAAAGAAAAAAAAAGGAAAAATTAATAAGAAAAATAAGAAAGAAAATAGAAAAAATAAAATAAAAAATATTAAAAAATAAAAGAAATAAAAAAATTATACAAATTTACCAAACGTGTTTCTGTTTATTTTTTATTCCCGGAACAAGTTTACTAAACGCGTTTTTTTGTTCAAAAATTGTTCTTCGGAACATAAACACTTTTTTTCTATTTCTGTTTCCTCGAACAATTTTTAAACAGAAACGTTACCAAATGCACCCTAAGTGACACAACGCTAGTGTCACACAACCCCGAGTGAAAGAACGCCGGGGCCACACTATTAGGCAATGCGATGCTTGACCCTCGGCTAGCTAAAAAATCTGGCATCAAGCGACTCTCGCAAAGCTCCTCAACATTGCGTGACCCTCACCAAAGCTTTGCCGATGTCTTTCAACCCTCGCAAAGCTGCACCATCGTCCCTCGGTCCCTCTTCAAAGCTTCCCAGCCATGATCAACCACATCTTTCTCTCTCCTATCCAAGGTTGAGGGGTAAAATATGATTGCAAATATATTAGTGATGGTAAAATTGGAAGAAACAAAAAACCTTATTAAACCTCAGAACTTGCATTGCTTACCTTGAACTTTGAGTGTTTTCAAAGCAAAACTTTGGATCAAAATCTTTGAAATTGTGTTATCAAACATCAAATCCTTGGCTCAAGGGCCCTTGAAGGTCCAAAATAGCTTAATTCAAGATGACTCAGCACTCAAATTTTGAATGGCCAAATTAGACGGGATTTTTTTTTTTTGGTCAGAAATTAGACAGGAATGAAACGAGGGTAAAATTGAAATATTGGTACTACTTAAGGAGTTTTTATGAGTCCAAAATTTTTTTTGAAGTAAATATGTTCGAGTAGTACTGGTTGAAGATATTTTGTGATATTAACCGGGAGAAGTATAGCCCGAGTGCCAAAACTTGGCATGGAGGGATACTTAAGTGCCAAAAGTTAGGAAAGTGACAATTAAGTGTCAAAATCGGAGCAAAATTGATCATTTAAGTGCCACTCCAGCCAAAATCCGGCCAAAATACCAACGTGGCGATTTTTCGGCAAAGGAAGTGCAAAACCATGCTGTTTTGGTGCTAATGTGGTGAAAAAATTAATATAAAAATTAATTAAATTAAATTTTAAACTAAATTTATTTAAAACATTTAAAAATAAAATACAAATATTAAAAACTAAAAAAAAAAAGGGGGGGCCAACCCTCCCCTCTGGCGACAATGGGGAGGCGGCGGCAGCTAGGGCTCAGCCCTCAGCCGCCTGCCCCCCGCCCTTTTTTTTAAAAAAAGAAACTTAGTTTTAAATTCAATTTAATTAATTTTTATATCAATTTTTTTTACCACATCAGCACTAAAACAATGTCGTTTTTGTATTGTCTAGTCACGTCAATGTGCAAAACGACATCGTTTTGCATTTTCTTCGCCGGTAAATTGCCACGTCGGCATTTTGGCCGGATTTTGGCCGGAGTGGCACTTAAATGATCCATTTTGCTCCAATTTTGGCTCTTCAGTGTCACTTTCCTAACTTTTGACACTTAAGTGTCCCTCCATGCCAAGTTTTGGCACTCCAGGTGTCTGTACCTCTAATTAGCTCCTATATCTTTAGTATATTAGTATATGATCCTCTAAGTTTGTTTGTTTTCACCGGTATATCTTTTCATTAGATTTAACAAGCTTAATTCTCCAAAATTTTGTTCCAAAACCAATCTTCTACGAGCATAAGAAAATTTTCTCAATGATCTAACAAAGCAACATCGACGATTCCTACCAAAAATGAGTGGATGCAAGGATAAACTGACTAGAGCTAGAAAGAGAGCAAGATCAAGCGGTGATAGAATTATCCTAATGTTATCATTTTTTTAACCTAAAAGATATTTTTATTTTCTTCTTTGATTTTCTGCTAAGTAATTTCATGGTCAAATTTCCCGTGTAATTGATTTTTCTTTTCTCCTTTATTGTCCAACCAGTGTTCTCTCCATGGCCGTTGAATTCAGTTTATTGTAAGAACACGTGACACTTGATTTCAACTGTCAAGTTGTCTCTAGAAAAAGAAAAAGAAAAAAGGAAAATGATAAAATCATCCGACTACACGAGCCGTCCGATTGTGTGCATTTACATGTGTAACCTTGGCTATCCTGGAAAAGAGGGGATTCCGGAATTTTCTTAATTTTTGGTGTCGGTCGTCCCTCGACTTTCCGAACTACTTAACCCGTTGCATGCCATTCAGGTTTTATATTTTAGTTTTCTAATATTATTTAATGTACAAAAAATGTTAACACGTGGCATTCTTTCTTCCTATTTGATGAGGTTAAAAAAATCTTATGCAAAATAGAGTTTATTAATGTACACTTGTAATTCATGGATTTGTTATTCTATCACTACACTAAATCCAGCCACAAAATAAAATTTATTTTAAGTTATTAATGTCTGCTCACTTTAAGTAATTTTACAATGTTTTATACCAAACGAAGTAACTTTAGTATGCTAAAATGTCTCTTTATCTACAGGGTTTACACGGGTTTCATGTACATGTATTCTCTATCAGTATAATGCTTGTTGTTTTTGGGGTTAGACATTTTAACATATCACAAAGTCAAGTTCTAAACTAGTTTTTTTTTTTTTCTTTTTTTTGCACTCCTCATTGGTTAATTCCGCATGTCGTTCTCACATTAGTTTTACATGCTAAGAAGCTTATTAAAGAATTACATATCACTTGTCTATGAAATTTATACGAGCCTTATAATCTTGCTATGGATCGCAAACAACAAAAAAAATATAATTTACTCCTTCAAGTGAATGATTACAGAATGCCAATTGCTAAAATGAAAATGTCGAAGTTCACTGTATGCATCTTAATTTTTTAAATAACGAGTGATTGACTTACACCTTACAAAATGAACGTGACGCATCTTTACATATAAAAAAGAAAAAGTTTAACCTAGCTATGAAAGTGAGATGAAAAAGAAAATCAAAATAAAATGTTTATCAAGCTTTTTAATTTTTTAGTTTAAAGTCTAAGTCTAGGTGGCAAGTACGCAAAGATTGACAGGTTTTCTTTCTTTTAAACTTATAGTCCAAGTGAGTAGTTAAATGATTAATTCATACAACAAATTTAGTATTTAGTTACGAAGTCACCGTTTACGAAAACTTTAAGCGGTCATGCCCATTATTGGCTTATTGATGAGGTCTTGTTGCTCATGGATAAGATGATTTGCATGCATTAATTAGATTTAGTCAAGTGAAGATTCCTATTCATTGTTGAAAAAAAAAATTATACCACAGAAATAATCTTATTTATTGTTAAAAAAAAAAAAAAAACCTGGATGGGGGAGAGGGTTCTGTCGGCCCAACCTTCAATGGTAAGTGGCCAACACGTGTGAACAAATGGGTCGGAAAGAAAAAAAAAAAAAAACTGCAAACGAAAGCTGCAGTGCAAATCCTACACGTTGTGAACTAAATTCTACGAATGTGAAAAATGTACCGAATCCCACTTTTTAACCACTGGGGGTTCGCCCCAGTGGCCACCCTTTCAACTTGGAAGGGGGAGGTGAGGGGTTCAAATCCCCACTTCCTCAGGAGGGGATGGGGGAAGGGACGCGTAAGTTTCGAGAGTGGGTTGCGACTCCCACGCTCTGCAAGAGGCAGGGCACAAGTCTGCAAGTGAGTGTAGAGTAGGAATAGAGTAGGATTGACCAAAAAAAAAAAACAGCAGTTTTACGTTACGGTTACGATGATAGGTGATATAATTTATTAATACGGTTAAGACGTTTTTGTATTTAATTACAATGACACGTAATAATCTTATACGATACTTCAAATGTATCGTAGAAGTGCTCCTAAGATACAAGTTTATCATGGAAGGAAAATAAAAAAGTGACATTCACACTTTTTATATATGGCAACATGCCAATTGGAAAGAAGGTTTTTCAATTTATAATAAGGATCAATTAGACAATGCACAAACGAGTTCGGGTGAAACTTAAACAAGAATGTAGCACGCAATATTAAGCTCAAACTCGGTAATACCCAATTTGATAGTCTCATGAGCCCAATCAAGCTTAACTTACTTTTTGTCCATTATTTAATATAGTCAAGTGGAGTAAGTCAAATTGAGGGTGAGGCTCAAGCTCACCGAATCTGGTGAGCAGCGAGCTCGCCAACCTTGGTGGAGCTCACTGAATAGGGCAAGCCACAAGCTCACCGGCTTCGGCAGAACTTGGGCTCGCCTGGATCAGGTCGACGAGCTCACGACTCAACCAATCCAGGCCGGCCCAAGCTTTATCGAGGTCGACAAGCTTGAGGCTCAGCTGATCTAGGCAAGCTGCATCTATTGGTTGGTGAGCTCACGGCTCGCTTGGATCGACCAAGCCTCGAGTTCACTGAAACCAAGCCTCGAGTTCACTGAATCTGGCAATTGCATCTTGGTCAACTGCCAGGCAGTTGGCCACATTGAGGCACGCGACGATAGAGGAAGGAGGAGTGAGGAAAAGAAAAAGGGAAAAAGAAAATTTAAAAATAATAAAATGTGATTTTAAAAAATAAAAATAATTTTAAAAATTTTAAATAGATATATTAAAATTTATTTTTTTGGTCAATTAAAAATATTAAAATTTAATTTTTTTAGTAAATTTTCCTAAAAAATCAATTAGATAACGAACAATGAAAAACATTTTCCACTCAAATCTCAGGTTTCAACCGAATACCAGAAAATATAATTATTTTCTTAAAAAATGACTTCATACAAAACATTTTTCAAAAACGTGATATTTTTCACGAAATAAACAAACCGTTGATACTTGATTGAGTTCAAGTGAAGGTTCAAGCAGCAAGTTGTATTAGCTCAACTCAATTTGGATTATATCTCCACATTGAGGGCTAGACCTATGACCCTAGCACTTGGACTAGAAACACCAGCAAAACAAGCTATAGCCTGGTTTGCCTAAGACCCTACCATAGACTCAGGACTTTGGCCTTGGACTTGAGTTGTGAATTATGGAACTATAATGTGCTATCATCAATTTGTATTTATATATCGCATAACAACTCTATATTACAAAATACTTGACGTTGTTGTACAAAAGAAATCATTGAGTCCACCGCAACGCAAGATATTAATAGAGTACCAAGCAATAAGTACAAAAGCAATCTCTCGCAGCATATTTACTCTCAAAACTTACCAAGAGAAACTCTAAAATTCGTTCATTCATTTCAAAAAAGAGTCAAACCCCCTGCAATTCATGTTGGATTAACCACAAAATAGTGCTTTGGACTGCTTCCTTATGATTCTTAGTCTCCACTAAAAACACCAAGTTTGGCTTTTGTTGAGCCAAAATGGCTCTCAATGCTTGGACTATCAAAAATGTGCCCAGCCCTTGATAGTTCCAGCAAATAAGTTTCATATGTCTCTTCATATATCTCTTGGTGGGTTATTAGGGATAGCCACCAAAACCCATATTCTAGAATTCGACCCCTCCTGAATGAGAGTATCCATAAGTAGCCTCTCATCCAATATTTGCAATGGTTTGATTCTTTGATCATATGGACAATATCTACTACCTTTATTTTGTGTTGTTGAGGCTGCTTTTATTTGCTTCCTTTGTAGCTTTTCCTCCACAAACTGTGATGAAGGGAGCTCTACAGGCAGATTAAGAGCCATTGTATGGGAAGGAAAGTCTTCTGTTATCGGTTCTGCCTCAATAGATGACATGTCTACTTCGATGAATTTTCTCTTACCTCTTTCATCCTGTGGGGGGCCTTGCTGAAGATGGGAGCTATTCGGCTCCTTCATAATTAAAGCTAATTGTCCAGAATTAATTGTAGCTTCAGGCACGATCTCGCCCAGCTCCTCCTCAATAATATCTCCATAAAAGGACTCCCAAAAATTAAAAAAGGGACAATTCGCTTCAATATTATCAAAAGCACTATTAATAACCCCGAGAGTTCCCCCAACATTATCGCTATCTTCCCCTCTCTTAAAGTCTCAAAGCTCCAATAGAAAAAAATATCAACAGCGCAAAGGGAGCTACTTTTGTCGACTAATGCCGCCATCATCATCATCATCACCCACAGCAATGCACCACGCCGACATCACCCCCTCCCAAACCCACCATGGCCACGGCCCGGCCACTCCCAAGTCCCCCTCCGCCCCGCGTCGTTGGCGTTCACGGTGATCTGCGTGCTCAACTCACTGATCGCGCTCTTCTGCAGCTCCTTCATGATGTTCCATGCCCGGGCCACCTACTCCCTCGGCCACAGCACCAGCGCCGCCAAGGGCCTCCTCGGGTCCACCCCGCAGGACCTGGCCGGGGACTGCCTCCGACAGACGGTGGGGGACTTCTTGCTGGCCCTGTCGTGGGTCCTCTTCATCGTCTACTCTTGGAGGGAGAAGTACGACCGACCCGTGATGGAATCACGCGTAATAAAAATTAAATCTTATTTAATTTTTAATCTTCAAGGAATTGATTGAGAAGGTGAGAGATTGATTCATAAGACAAATACTATATTTAGTTGCATCCTCGCCAATAATTCTCAGGGGTCACGCTGATGATCGGCCCGTTGATGAAGTCTTATTGCATGTGATTAAGACAATTTGCATGCATTCATAAGGTTTTAGTCAAGTGAAGGTTCGCATCCGTTGTTACATTTTTTTTTTCGTATATACCTAATTTTAATTATTATAAAAATTACTCCATAAGTTTGCCGATTTCAATTGGAACTTATCAATTTGTTGTTTTAGGGGAAAATTCTTTAACCGAAAAAAGGGTAAAACAATATCTCGTTAATCATCAAGTGGACTAACTAGATGCGTACGAAAAACTAGTGAGGTGTGAACAAATGGGTCAAAAGAGAACACCTGCAAGCAAAAGCTGCAGCGCAAATACAAAAGAATTGTCCAACCTCGCGAACATACGGGAATGTCTAAGCTGTACCGAATCTCCACTCTTTCGATGACCATTTCATGTTAATGGTCAGCATCGGTCCAGGGTCAACCTTGAACCAACCCTGGACCGGCCCAACCCTGCCGGTCCTGATCCGGTTCCTAGGAAAATTAGGTCGGTCCTTGATCCTAGAATTCCTGGATCAGCACTGTGTAAATTGGTCCTCGATCCTGAGAGTTCAGGATCGGTTTAACTTGGATCAACCCTGATTATATATATTATATATAATACATTATTTATAATTTTTTTATATAGAGAAAACCTTAAAATAAATGGCGTTAATAACATTAAACAACTCTTTAATGAGGAGTTCAACTAATTTTACATTGTTCTCTAATAACTTAGATTCTTAATGTCTTTTACGGTATAAATAGTCATAATTTACAAAAGAGGAAAATGTTTTTGTGAGTAGTCCTTACGGCTTCCAAAAAGGCATAAACAGCTCCTCATGGCATTTTCCTCTAGTACTCGTTCTTTTTTGTCTTATTTGTCATCTTAGTCTTCAATTTGCCAAAATCAAAAGAAACAACTTCTCTGCTTGCCACTTGACACTCACCTAGCTCGCTTTAGGTCACTCGTGCCACTTGCCGCTCGATGCTCGCTTGGCTTGTTGCTCCCTGATTGACACTTGATGCTCACTCTATTCGATGCTCACCCCACTCAACCCTTATCGCTTGCCTTTCTTAGCTGACTTCACTCGTTATCGAACCCATTTGGTTGGTCCGGTCCTCGGTTGTCCTTTCATACAATACAAAAAATGAAATAAAAAATTATTGGTTGGTCCCAAGTTAATCCTGGGACTGGACTAAACCCATTGGGTCAATCCGATCCTCAATCGCTTTTTCAATGAGTACAAAAAATGAAACAAAAAATTATTGATTGGTCCTGGATTGACCATAGAACCAAATCAAACCCACTGGGTCGGTCTGGTCCTCAATCCCAAGCTCAATAGATTCGGTTCTTGGTCCCAAAAATTGAGGACCGGTATTGTGCAGGTTGGTCCTAAGGTTAAGGGGTATACCGGCTCAACTCGGACCATACTTACCCCTATTTCATGTCACCATAACTCGTAATACCATAAATCAATTTTACTGATGTATTATAACAATATTTTACTTTAATTACAATGATATGTTGTATTATTATATGGTAGACTTGAAATAACCTATAAGTGACTTTAAATTACAAGTTTTTCATCGAATGAGAAGAATACGTTGAAAGACAATAAGTTTTTCAATGTACCATGCCAATTGGGAAAAAGAAAATCTTTCAATTTACAACACAGGTCAATTATATGAACCAAAATCAAGTTTAAGTGAAACTTAAATATGAATGTGCCATATAATATTGAGCGTGAACTTGCCAGTACTTGGCTCAATAGTCTTACTATTCTAATCAAGTTTAAGTTAATTTCTGAAGATTATTTAATTATTCTAGAGAGACACAAAAATACTTATGATTCCATTTCATATGAAATTTTGAGCTCCAATTCATTTATATTTCAACGTAATCAAGTTGCATTCAAGTGAGATTTTTGAAAATCTCAATTCTTATCGAGTTGAGTTTGAGCAAGAAATTTAATACTTGATCAAGCTTTGCTCAAGTGTGTTGACGCCTAAATTTTAACTTGTAAACTTATCATTCATCACATTAGAAAATTTAAAAATAAATAAAATAGAACCCGATCCCTTATAAATATCGATATTGCATTGCATTTAGGCATTTAGACATTATAAAGTATATCCACATTGAATAAGTTTCATTTGAATTGGCCCACTGGATGGCATTCGAATTGGCCTGTCAACTTAATGGACTTTAATTTAGGATAGGGGGAGGCCCTAATCTTATTTGAATTTTCAAGACTAAGCCAAATTTAATCCAAGTCCTGTTGAACTTCGGCCAGCACACACTTCAATCTATGGCGTCTGAGTGAGGAAAGTAAAGAGTCCAAGGCAAAGAATTTCGGCAAAATACATGATTCTTGGCAAGATTATTTGGCGTTCTCACGGCAGTCCAAGTCCTGTTGAACTTCGGCCAGCACACACTTCATCGTGCCAGAGCCACATCAACGTAGCCTCACTTTGCCTTGCCGTGGTCGCGCATCTGTCGCCGTCATTCAGGGCTTCCTCATCGTATTCTGGTCGAAGTCGTTAAAATTGCATGTTGTTTTTGGCGCGGTAAGTATTCTGTCGCGGTTTGTTGTCCCGTTTTACGGCCATCGGCCACCACTGCAATCCTTCTGAGCTCGCCGCGATTCCTTTCGTTGAGGGAGGTGATTGCTTCGCATCTCGGCCTTCGCTAAATCATACGTGGGAAAATTAGTTGAAATAAATACATTGAAAAATCGTCAAAAGATTTAGGGCTAAATTGACTAAATTGAAAAGTTAGGAACTGAATTGACCAGTTAAAAGTGTTAGAAAAGTCCTAATTATATTTTATATTGTACTAATTTAATCATAAATATTTTATTTGTGTCAATTTAGTTCTAGCATTTTGACCTAGTGCTAATTCAGTCATTCCGACTAATTTTGACAAGATATTGCCAAGTGGATACTGACCAGCTTACATGGCATAGCTGAGTTGGCCTTGCATGGGTGAGGCTCGTCGTCACCCACCACAAGTGAGGTTGAGCCGCGGTGAGGTTCATCGAGGTTTAGCCTCATCTAGGCCAAATGTAGTCGACCCTTGCTGGGCATCGCCTTCACCTAGGCAATGCCCAATGAGGCCACCCCTAGCTTACTCAAGGCTAAGCCTTGCCAGATTTGGTGAGAGAGCCCTTGTCGGGGCTTGGCCTTGCCCTAAGCAAAGCCTGGTGAGGGTCGGCCTTGCCTAAGCCAAATCTGACGAGGGAGCCCTCGCTAGGGCTCTCCTTTGCCTGTGGGCAACGACAGTGAGCCTTAGCTAAGCAAGGCTAGCCATGGTTGGTGGCTAGTCATTGGCAAAAGGAATAAGAAGGAAATAAAAAAGAAGAAAAAAATCAGAAAAAATAATTAAAAATTGAAAATATTAAAATATTATTAAAATTTGTCCATTTCAGTGCCGATTGTACTATGTAAATTCTTTAGCAAAATCTAGCTAAAATTAGCTTGAAATACTAAATTGACACTAGATCAAAATGTTTAAGACTAAATTAGCATCAATGCAATATGTTTAGGACTAAAAAAAAATAATGATAAATTTTAATTATTATAGAAGATCATAGATTTGTTTAAATAAGTTAATTATAATTTTTTGTTAGTTATTAGTTTCATCTATAGTTTTTTGTCAAAATTAGAAGTATGTTCTCAAATATGGATATGCATTAACTATTAATATGTCTTTCAAATTTCTTATGAATACATTTATTAATATTATTAGTGCAAATTCATTGTAAGCTCTTTTTTATTATTTATTTATTTGTGAATTGAATAAAATTAATTAAAAATAAAAATATTCATTTAATATATAACGTGTCCCAACATGTCGAAATTCTCTATTTTTTTAGAAATAACATGTCGGCGTATCGTGTCGTGTTGTGTCGTGTCGCGTGTCCGTGCTACTTAGATTCTTCATTGGCTTGTGCTAAAGTTTATTCTCTTTCTCACCTTCCATCCCTTAGCGACCCTTGGTTTAAGTCTCGTCGGCCCCAAGTCGTCCTCTATCCAAAACACAAAATTCAAGGAAGTGGAAATGATATTGCCAAGAAATTTCCCTGAACTGGTGCGTGGGATATTCATTCGGAAGGGAGGGAACGAGGAAAGTCCCAAAAGGAACCTGGGAGAAAAGAAACTTCGGTTCCGTGAGAATGTAGACGATCATTTTTTAATAGTGGCCCGAATTGCTGCTTTCCGCGGTTTACGCAAAAAGAAGACGAAAGTCAAAAGGAAGCTCGACAAATGAACGGGGATCGGGCAAGGATCTCTACTTTATTAACTTGACTGTGATATTACGCGGTAGTGGGGAAATCTAAATTTGGTCTTCGCTCCATTGCGTGAGTCATACTCCACGAGCAAATTGATTCAATGATGAGAGCTAGAGCTTGGTTCCCGACGACCCAACAGCCGAGGAGGAGCCAAGGGTGGCGGTCTACAGTGGTCCGAAGACACCTAATTAGATTAGGCTAGCTTGGATTAATAAACTTAGGTTTCAAGAAGTAAGTTAGTTTAGGTTCTAGTTAATAAAAGCCTGATTATACTTATAACTACATCCTAAATAATTGGTTAGAATAGCTTAAATTAGCTTCACCATCGTAAAATAAATAGAATTAGGTTTAGGATTAGTATCTAGTCTCAAGCTTATGGGGGTTCATGTCCCAAGGTTAAATAACAAGTCATTATCTATGTTTTGCCAGACAACATCATGTTTAGCTTATGGATTCATGTCTCGAGACTTTGTAACGAGGCCATATTTATTTTTTGCCCGACTTGTATCGAGTTTTTCATCTCCCATACTTTTTCTCAGATGCTTTTGATACTTGGTGGTTTATTTTAAAAAGCCATTTCAATGGCCTATATGTTAATTTCCTTTCCAGGAGCTTGAGACTAGAACAATTTTTAAGGTGTCAACTAAAACTTAGGTGTTAATACTAATGTAGACAATTTTTTAATTTTTAATTTTAATTTTATTTTCTTCACAGGGCCAACAAGACATTGGATGCCTCTTGCTAGGCATGGGGGAGGGTTCGTTGTTTCACAAAAATAAAATTTACAATATACCAAAATCGAGATTGGGTGAAACTTAAAAATGAATGTGTCACATGATATCGAACTTCAACTTGTTAGTACTCTGCTCAATAGTTTTACAAGTCTAATTGAGTTTTTCTTTTTGTAAATTATTTATATGAAATTTCGAGCCCAATCCATTTAAATTGAATCCAGGTGCACCTTTTGAATACTTCAATTTTCTTTTTCAGTTGAGTTCAAGCAAGAAATTCAATTCTCAATCCAGCTAAGCTCGAGTGAAGTTTCGCGCTATCAAACATGTGAGTCGAGCTTGACATTGCATCAGCTTGTCTCAACGTGATTATCCTTCTATCTCGAGGACTAAGCCTAGGACGCTAGCGCTTAGACTTGATACCTCAAAGGTGGATTTGCGCGTCCTTGCGCGTCCTTTTTGCGCGTCCTTGGGAGTGGGCCGGACCCGAGACCTCATAGCCAGATTTATAAACCCTAGTAGAAGCTTTCGTCTTCTGAGTCCTTGGCCGATTCTTCGTCGTTCCAGATTCGTTTGTCGATCACGTCGATCTCGCCCTCCACACCCTCACCGCCGCGCATAAGCAGCATATTTATCTGAAATCGAAAGCTGAAAACGTCTTCACGAGCCAAATTACCCTGAGTCCGGTCCAATATTTTCCTGAGAATGGAACAGGCTGAGAGCGCTTGTGCCTTTGAAGCGAGAGAGAGCGAGAGCCAGAGCAAGAGGAAGAGATCGTCGACTTCGCTGCCGATCGGGGAAGGGCAACGCCGGGTCAGAGGCCTCCGAGCCTCTCCGAGAGCAGAGCCGACTCTGCTTCAGCCTTCAACCCTTGATTTTCGTAGCAAGACTCTCTGTTCCGATGCTTCTCATTCTAGGGAAGCACATGTACCATCAGCTCTTCCAATGGCTGCTTCTTCGAATACGAAAAGGAATTACCATGTGTTCCTCAGTTTCAGAGGGACAGATGTCCGCCGAGGCTTCCTCAGTCATCTCTACGCGGCTCTGGACCAGAAAGGAATATACACTTTTGTGGATAGCGAGGAGCTCAGGAAAGGAGAGGAAATATCGCCGACGCTCGAGAAGGCGATCGAGGAATCGCGCATCGCGATCATTGTATTCTCTAAGAACTACGCCTCCTCACCATGGTGTTTAGAAGAGCTCTTGAAAATCATGGAATGCAAGGAGCAAAACGGCCTGATTGTGTTCCCTGTGTTTTACCAAGTGGAACCGAGAGAAGTGAGAAGGGGGAGAGAGAGTTATAAGAGAGCTATGGATAACCATGAGTCCAAGTTCGGGAAGGATTCAGAGAAAGTGAAGAGATGGAAGAGGACTCTCCTTGATGCTGGTAACTTGTCTGGGTGGCACTTCAATGACAGGTACGCACAAATGTGATGCAGTGCTTTGCGATTGTTAGCTCGTGATTGTTTGTTAGATATCAAATTGTATCTATAGCTTCGAGTTGCCCAAACGATGCATCAAGTTCTTTGAATTCGCAGTAGACACAAAAGTCGAAAGACCAAAATTTGAAGCTAGCAGAAATTTCTGTCTTAGATAAGTAGTGTGGTTCCAAGGACCCGAGTAATTAGTGTCTTCAGACACAGATTCTTTGTAATTTTCTTTCCGCAGACATTGGCGCAGGTGTGTGTTATTTCTTTTCATTTTATTATTTGTTAATCTTCTTATGAAATTTTCCTTACGACGTTAGACGTTGAATTCCTGCCATGGCTTGAAATGGTAAAACATGTTTCTATTTCTTTTGAGTGCTTATCAGAGATGAAAGAGATGAAGCGGAGCTCATACAATTCATCATCAAGGAATTATCAATTCATCTCAGACCAAGATACTTATCTGTCGCTAAGCATCTAGTCGGTCTAGAATCCCAGGTACAAAAACTGATAAGTTTGTCAGAGTCAGCTGGTAGTGATGTTTTGATGATAGGTCTATGGGGACCTGGTGGCATAGGGAAGACGACGATTGCTAAGGCCCTATATAATGCTATTCAGATGCAATTTTGGGGTTCTAGCTTTTTGGCGCAAGTTAGAGAAAAATCGAACCAAAGCAGTGGTCTTGTTTCTTTGCAAAAACAACTTCTATCTGAGATCTTACCTCATAAAGAATTAACGGTCTACGACGTCGATGTAGGAATTAGTTTGATACAAGAAAGACTATGTCGCAAGAAGGTTCTCCTAGTTCTTGATGATGTTGATGATATTGATCAACTGAATGCCTTAGCTGGAAAAGGCGATTGGTTTGGCAAAGGAAGTAGAATCATTGTTACATCAAGAGATAGACATTTATTAACTTCTCATGACAAAAATTATGTGTATGAAGTTAAAACTTTGGAAGACAATAAAGCACGAGACCTTTTTGGTCGGCATGCCTTTCCAAACAGCAATAAAGTAGAAATAAGAAGGGATCTCATTGATGGAGCACTGCATTATGCCGGCAGCCTTCCATTAGCCCTAGAAGTGTTGGGCTCATTCCTACGTGGAAGAAAGGAACCTGAATGGGAAAGTACGTTGCATAAACTCTCTAAAATTCCTGAATCAAAAATAAATCAAGTTCTCAAGATAAGCTTCAATGGATTGGACAACAACGAGAGGGAGATTTTCCTCGACATTGCTTGTCTCTTTAATGGAAAGAGCATTGTATACATCTGGAAAGTTCTTGACAGCTGTGATTTCAACACAACCATAGGAATACAAATTCTCATTGAGAGGTCCTTGATAAAAAATGAGAGGGGTTACTTGCAAATGCATGATTTGATTCAGTCGATGGGTCGGGATATTGTTAATGAAGCATGTCGTGATGATCCTGGGAAACGCAGCAGATTATGGCTTCAGGAAGATGTTGAGGACATTTTTTGTTGCAACACGGTAAAAGTTGTTTATGTCAATTTTGCTACATTTCAGTTTACATTACTCTAATTTGGACAGTATAATGTAAATCTTAACTGGAAATTTTGTCTGACAACTGAATTTGCTCTATTATGGATAGGGGGCGGATGTAGTAGAGGCCATAGTATTGGACTTGCCCCCACTAGAAGCGATAATCATTAGTCCTGATGCTTTCACAAATATGAAAAAGTTGAGAATACTCATTTTGCTCAGAGTGCATATCTCTTCACAAGCTCAAGTACGTCTCCCTAACAAGCTAAGATGGCTTGAATGGCCCGATGCCCCAAATCTAGAATTTGGATCTGGTCTAAATAAACTCGTGAGACTCGACATCCCGAAAAGTCATATCAAACAATTAGGGGGCAACTCTCAGGTAAGCCCTTGTGATGATTAGCTTTTTCTTTTTATAGCTATAAAAAACATTTGCAGATCTTAATGATTGCACTAGTATGTTTTTGTAGAATTTTAGCAAGCTGAAGTCCATTGATTTCAGTGAATGCAAGTCCCTGGTTAGTATTCACGACCTGTCATCGGCTCCAAATATGGAGAAATTGATTCTTAAGGGGTGTGAGAGCTTGGTGGAGGTTCACCCATCCATTGGAGATCTTCTCAAGCTGGAAGTTTTGTCGCTAGAATCGTGCTCTAATCTTAGAAATTTTCTTAACACGCTGAAGACTAAATCTCTTGAAACCCTTGTGCTCCATGGTTGCTCTAAACTTGAGAAGTTCCCAGATATAGATGGAAAGATGGAACATCTGAAAAAACTCGATCTATTTGGGACAGCTATTAAAGAACTCCCTGCATCAATTGAAAATCTTGTTTCTGTGGAGTCGATGGAGTTAGCATTTTGCAAAAACCTCATGAGGCTTCCATCGCACATTTATAAGTTGAAAAATCTCCAAGTCTTTGATCTTGAGGGCTGCTCGAATTTAATTACATTTCCAAAAAACATGGAGGATTCAACTGATCCCGATGGCTGTCTGGGATTCCGAAGACTATTTTACCTAGCCCTTTGTGGTTGCAATCTATCAGAAGTAGAGTTCCTCGAGAGTTTTTCCAGTTTTCCCAAATTGAAGTATCTACACCTTGAAAATAACAAGTTTGCTGGTTTGCCAACATGCATCAACAAGTACTATCATTTGAGTACATTGTTTGTTGACGGATGCGAGCTACTCCAAGAGATTCCTCAACTTCCACCAAATATCGAGACACTATCAGCAGATCGTTGCAAATCTCTGCAAAAACTCCCAGATTTGTGGGGTCAGCTCTCCCAGATCAAGTGGGTTCGCTTGGCTTTATGTTGTGAATTATTCTGCAAAGGGGTCAATATGGATGATGTGGCTAATATGTCATTACTCGAGGTCTCTCTGTGTGTATATATGTATATGTATATAACTTCAAATGCTTGACATGCATACTTTCCATGTGACAGAAACTGCCGGCAGCTGGCGGTCCAGCAGCGGCGGCTAGCGGTCCAGCGGCGGCGGCTGGCGATCTAGCGGTGGTGGCGGGTGGCGGCAGCGATCCGTCGGCAAGAATAAAAAATAAATAAATGCAAAAAAGAAATTGTTGCGTTACCAAACGCATTTCTATTCTTTTTCTATTCCAAGAGTAGAAATTTTGTGTCGTTACCAAACGGATTCTTTTACTCAGAAATTGTTCCCCGGAGTAGAAATAGAAAAGAACCATTTCTAAAAAAAAAACTCTTTCTGGGAACAGAAGTGTTGTCATGCGCAGCCTAAGTGACGTGCTGCCAAGGCCACATGAGCCCACGTAATGTGCCGATGTCGCATGATTCTAGGCGGCGCAATGCAGAATCCGCATGACTAGGCAAGTCGACGCCTGACTCTCTTTAAGCTACATTTAGCATCGAGTCACCCTTGGCGAGTTAGAATTGGTGTCAAGCGAACCTCGGCAAAGTTTGCCGACGTCTGCTGACCCTTGGTGGGGTTGTGCCGGCATCCCTCGACCTCCTCCACGAAGCTTCTCAACCACGATCGACCACGACCTCTATCCAAGATTGGGAGGAGGGAGGGCAAAAGAGGAATACTACTATATCAATGATATCAAGATTGGAAAAATAAGACTATATTAAACTTCTGAAGTTGCATTTCGAAAATACCAGAGCTCAAAGCTGGAGTTCATCTTGAGCCTTGAGCATTTTCAAAGCAAAACTTTACACCAAAAAAATTTGAACCTGTGTTACCGAACCCCAAAACTTTGGTATAAAGACCTTTAAAGGTCCATGTTGACACCTAAAATTTGGCATCCCTATCATCCATTTATTGCATAGAAAATTATAGATTAATTTTTAACCCTTAAAACAAAAACTAGAATTAAAATTGCATAACATATAATTTTAAGTGCATTTATTTATTTATTTATCATGTTTGCATTTGATCGGCAACGTAAAAATTTTAATTTTACAAGTTGGCGATTCGATATTTTCAGAAAGGATTCGTATTATTTTTCCAATATTCAATAAATCCTTCATATATCCACGTGATATATATATATATATATATATTGAGCGATATATTTCGCTGAAGATTGGAATTTTAAGGATGAAATATCAAGAGGGAATATCGCACGTGGAGCATGTATTGAATGATATATTTTTTGTCTCAAAACAAGAAAGATTACCTGTTCAGGGGGATTTCGTGCGTGAACCAAAAAGGAAAGGACAAAATATTTTAAGAATCCAATATAGGGGATAAAATTTGCTCGGCTCGAGCCCTTTCTCTACAAAAGGGACTCATTACACGACAAGGAGGAGAGGGGGGGGGGGGGGGGGGGGGGGTCACAATTTTGAGAGAGTAAATTTGTTCATTGAGAAAGGAGACGATTTTAACGTGTGCAGGAAGAGAGAGGATTTTCATTGCGTGGAGAGGGAAAGAGAAAAGAAGGGGCGGAAACCTTCACTTCCCATCTACTTCTTCACGGGCGCAACAGATGCAGAGGACACACGCTGACAAGAAGACCAGCTCTTGCCACGTCTCTTGTCACGCATGTCCTCCTTGGTTTTTGATTCCCGGCGAGCGCAGCAAATTCTCGAACCAATCGAGGCCCATCATTTTTTCGAAGATTCGTCTCCAGTTTTGTTGCTGCCGCTGACCACCGCTTGGAACTCCCTTCGCTATCGCGACCTCCGTTCGCTGCTGTTACTCCTTCGACGAACTGCTGCCCCTACGTGACCGAGCTGCTATCCCTGTGACGTACCTGCTACCTGCGGAGCCCTGGCGAGCTCGCTGCCTCGACGTAACGAAAGGCATTTGCAAGTCGCTGTCCCCGACGTGAGCCGCTCCTGTGTTGCCTATCAAGCCAAGCATCACCTAGACTGCCAAGTGTCCACTGAGAATCGTGAGTCGCCGTTCGAAGACCCACATTTAGAACCCAATATCCGAATTAGGCAAAAATCTTATCTAATTTGATTTCCGAATTTTCCGTTTCCTTATTTGAAATATCGATAATGCACATAATTGAAATTTCCAATATGTTATCATGTCTGCAATATGGAATAGCCTTTTAAATTAGGGACTATTCCCTAATTTCACAACGTCCATACAATTGACAGTCCGATTTCATGTCCAAAAGATGACTCGCAATCGCATGGAAAAATTACAAATCCGATCCTGCGTCCAAAATATAATTCGCAATTTTATTAAAAATTGGTCAATCCGATCTCATGCGCGAGATACAGTTTGTCAATTTACTTTTTAAAAAAATTAAATGGATATCAATCATATCTTGCCTGATTTGCCATTGTACTTTTATGCCTTTGTTTGAACTGATTTTGTTTCCGCAAAAGAAAACCCAAAAAATAATAAATATTTGAAGTTTGATTAAGTTCAAATTAGAATATTGCATGTTTTAGGATAGTTTGCATGTTTAGATTAGGAAATTTATTTATTTCGAATTTTTGAAATAAAAAATACCAAAAAATTAATTTAGGATGCTAAATTTTCTTTTCATTAATTTAAATTGCATGTTTAATTGTTGGGCAATTTTAATTTCGAATTTTATAAAAAAGGAAAAGAAAACATAAAATTCCTTGAATGTCATTTAGTCATCGCATGATTAGGATCATTTAAATGTGTGACATATTAGGATAGTTTCAGTTAATATTCATCATCATTAATTATTCATCATCATTAATTAGGTTATTTAATTAATATCGCGTGACATATAGTTTACATATTAGATTTATTTAATTGTATTTTCATGTCATGTTAGCATAGACATATTCTTGTACATCATTGCATTGCATTGTTAGATTTCGTTAAATAAGAGAAAATCTTAAAAAAGACTAAGTGGTTGTATATTAATTAGAAATCATATCTAGAACTGTTGATATGAATTTTGAGCTAACATTATAGATCCTCTTGTTGTTAGGAGGTAAGTCTTGTAATTTATTTGTTATTTTATTGGGTGTTAAATTGGTAGATTATGCATCCGCACGGTCACTTTGGCAGCGCATGGTAACGTTTATGTTTCTCCCAATTTTTGTTCTTTTGTTCCCCGAAACAAAAAAAGAACAGAAACCTATTTGGTAAAACATTTGTTCCCAGGAACAATTTCTCTAATTTTTTTGTTCTCGGGAACAATTTTGAGAAACTTCTTGTTCCTGAGAACAATTTCTAGAAATAAGCCAATTTTTTTTTTCCTTTTGTTTCTCTCTCTTGCCGCGGCCACCTCCAATCGCCCGAAGCCACCGCCAACTGCCGCTGGCCGCCACCACCGCCTTCGGCCACCGCCGTCACCGTTGTTGGCCACCGCCGCTGCCTTCGACCGCCACCACTGCCCGCCACCAACGACGGGCAGCAGGCGGGGTCGGGTGGCAACGGCCAACGATTGGCAATTCGTGAGCAAAAATAAAAAAATGAATAAATACAAAAAAGAAATTGTTGCGTTGCCAAACACATTTCTATTCTTTTTCTATTCCAAGAGTAGAAATTTTGTGTAGTTACCAAATGGGGTTCTTTTACTCATAAATTGTTTCCCGGAACAGAAATAGAAAAGAACTATTTCAAAAAAAAAAAAAAAAAACCCTTCCCCGGAACAGAAGCATTGTCATGCGTAGCATAATAAAACATTTTTTTTATGAACAGAACGGCACCAGAAGGGTATTAGATAAATTTAGTGTAACTAAGTTCTCGTAACCAGATTCTAAAATAATTCCCCCGTTATTTTACTTAAATGTCTAATCAACTTACCATAAACTAATTAGTAGCGGCTCCTAGATAAAATTCATTTGCGTGCTAAAAAACTTAAACCTAAGTCATGAATTGGTATAGGCTTGAGAGAGTCCGAGCTAAGTTTAAACTTAGTAATATATTAGCCAAATTCTAGATGGTCTAACCAGAGAAAAGGCCCTGACAGTCCAAAATTGCTTGTAAATGCTCTCCCAAAGGCATTTGATTATCTTTGCTCAGTAAGGGCAAAAGTGTAATTTTACGAGTGCCGGCTCTGTTAATTGGACCTCCCAGGTCGGCCCTTCCCCCAACAGATCACCACCGTTGATCATGCCCTGCCCGTCTCATCATGTACTTTCATTCCCTACCCATGCACCCATCTCTCTAACTGGGCCCCATTGCATCTCCCCATCCCTAAGCCCCACTACAAAACATCTCCAGAAAAAAAAAAAAAAAAGTTGACTCTTAAATTATATGAAAATCTTTTTTTTTTTTTTTGGTCACTTCAGAACAATTGAAATGTCTACCAAAAAAAAAAAAAAGAGCCATTGAAATAAAGCAGGCCAAATGCATCATGCATTCACGAGATCAAGAGCATGTCATATTGCATAGAATAGTACAAGTATTATAGCACAAAAGCCTAGAGTTCAAATTAAGCGAAAATCTAATCTAAACTTACAATGCAAATGAAACGATTCAAGAACACTCGGAATATTATTGTGCATGAAGATTCAGTCACTTGTTTAGATTTTAGAATATAAATTCTAATAGGATCATAGTATAGTATATGTTTTCGTTAGTTGATTAGTTAATTCAACATATTCACCTAGGTGTAGGGACAAAAAAAAAAAAAAAAAACGGATTCATATATGTTTGCTGTAATTATCTAGGGTTTCCTAATTGTCAAACAATTCCCGAGTTACCGAATAGTATCCCTCTGCAATTGTTGCTCCAAATATTTTTCTCCTCTTTCCTTTTCCTTTTAGCAGATTTTTAAGGGTTTTGTATTGCGGTGTGACTTATCAAGGTGGTTATCTGTTGTAGAAGAATGGGTCATCTTCATTCCTCGTATATAAAATAAATTCCCATTAAGTTATCGACCTTACCAAGATTGGAAATCAGATCACATTAAATTCAACCTCCAACTCTTCTCTCAATTATGCGGTAGTTACTTACAAGTGAAATCAATGTTAGGAGATCACTTGACAGATTAAGAGCTGTTGAATTCAACGTTCGGATGAAAAACGGCAAATAGAAAAGAAAAAATAATTAAGAAAATTTCCTTTTTCATAACACTTTAAAAGCAATACTTCATTTTTATTAGAGGAAACCATATAAGAAAATGACAACAATAGCTGAAAACCTATGTGAGAATTAATTGTTGGGAGATAACATGCCCAAAAAAATCATCCGTCAATTAATTAAATTTCTATAATCTCACCAATTTGATAGAAGAATGTCAACGTAAAAGTAGTCTTGATTTCAAATCTTGCATCAGCGACGGCCACATGGATGACTTCAAGCATTCTCGATTATGTCGGGATTGACCAGGATTTGTTCTAGACAATGAAGGAAAAAGGCATTGCCATATTTTGGGAAAATTGTCCAAAAAGTCCTAAACGTATTGCACTTTTGTCAATTCAGTCATAAATCTTTTAACTTTGCTAATTCAGTCCTAAACATTTTCACTTTTTGCAAATTGAGTCCATCCGTCCAATTTTTACCAGAAAATACTGACGTGGACGCTGGCGGTGCCATATAGGACTATTGATGCTGACGTGGATAATTTTTAATAATATTTTAATATTTTTTCTATTTTTTCCTCTTTTTTTTTTCTTTTCTTTTTGGCTTTCTTCTTTGCCTTTTCTGGTGGCTAGCCACTAACCATAGGTGACAGCCAACCACCGGCCACAGCTAGTCGATTAGCCTCGCTCACCATAGGCGAGGCCCGGCCAGGCGAGGAGGAGCCCTGGCGAGGGGAGTTCTCGCCTAGGCATGGCCCGACAAGGGTTGCTTGGGCAAGGCTGACCTACACCCAAGCCAAGGCGACCTCGCTAGGGCTTGCCCTAGCCCAAGCATGTGTTGGCCTCAACCAGACCAGATCTGGTGAGGTTGGCCCTAGCCTAGGCCAGGACGGCCTTGCCAGGCGTCGGCCAGCCCTCGCCTAGGCCAGGTTGGCCTTGCCCAGTGTCGTCATCCCCCGGTTGATGCCTAGCGAGGTCGCCCTAGCCTGGGCAAGGGTTGGCCTTGCCTAGGAGACCCTTGCCAGGCCGTGCCTAGGCAAGCCCTTGCCGTGGCTCGCCCTCACCTGTTCGGGCCTCGCTTATGGTTGGCGAGGCCAGCCGACTATCTATGGCTGGTGGCCTGCCATCACCTGCGGCCGGTGGCCGGCCACCGGAAAAGGCCAAGAAGAAAGCCAAAAAGAAAATAAAGAAAAGAAAAAAAAAGGGAAAAAAATATTAAAATATTATTAAAAATTGTCCATGTCAACTCTGGTGATCCTACATGGTGCCATTGGCGTCCACGTCAGCATTTTTTGGCCAAAATTGGCCGAATGGACTCAATTGGCAAGAAGTAAAAATGTTTAGGATTGAATTTGCAAAGTTAAAAGGTTTAGAACTGAATTAGCAAAAGTACAATAGGTTTAAGACTTTTTGAATAGTTTTCTCGCCATATTTTTACTTTTGATTTTGCCATTAGCTCCCTAGTTCCCTCACCGTTTAGTATTTAGTATATAATCCTCTTAATTTGATTTTTTTCATTGGTAATAATCGAATTTTTTCATTAGATTTGACAAGCACGATTCTCAAAATTTTGATCTGAAATTGATCTGCGACGAGTGCAAGCAAATCTTCATGACAATCCAACAATGGAGCATGGACGATACCTATTGGAAATTAGTAGATGCGTGGATAAATTGGCCACAGCTAGAAAGAGAGCAAGATTCTTAGAATATTTAAATAATAAACCACATCTTCATCTAACAACTTAAGCAATGATTTCACTAAAATTTCACTCGGTATCAGAGCAGGAGATCTTCTGGGCCCTTATTTGCTCTCCTAATTATAGATTTTCATGTGTAGACTTAGGTTAAAGACCAACTTACGTGTGATGAGGAGTTTTAAATATTTAAGTAATAAATCACATCTTTATCTAACAATAGAATCTCATAAAAAATCAAGTGGTGATAGGATTATCCTAATATTATCATTTTTTTTTGCTTTAAAGATTTTTATATTCTTTTTTATTTTGTGCTAAGTAATTTAATGGTCAAATTTCACATGTACTTGACTTTTTTTTTCCTTTCTTATCTGATCAGTGTTTATTACTTTATCACTGTACTAAATATAATCACTAAATAGAACTTATTTCAAGTTATTAATTTCTCTTTATGAATACATTTCAAACTGTTTACTTCAAATAATTTTGCAATGTTTTATACCAAACAAAGTAAAATTTTCTTTTGATTGGAACCAAACAAAGTTTATTTACTATGCTAAAATATCTTCTTATCTATAGTGTTTGCACAGGTCTCCTATATGTATTTATTCCGTCTCCGTCTAATAGATTAAATTTTTTGTATGGACATTCTAAAATGATATTAAAGCTAATTTAAACCCTGTTTGTTTCATATACGTAGCTCTCTATAGTCAATTTCACCTAGTTTTAAGATTAGTTTTGCACACTAAACGAGATATTATAGTGGGCAACAAAAGAAAATCATAATTAAGTTACTCCTTCAACGAGCGCATGATTACGGAATGCCACTTGTCAAAAAAGTAACTTTAACCCTGTCATGTTACTGAGATGACCAAAAAATCAAAACATATAATGTTGATTCAATTTGGGAAAATATCACAAATAGTCTCTGAATTTCTACTTAATGTGCAATCTCGTCCTTGAGCTTTTGATTTGCTCAATTTGGACCCTAAACTATCGATAAAGGTCCAATCTAGTCTCTGACTATTTGAAAATTGACCAATTTCATCATTCCATTAGTTAACGGAATTGGGCATTTTGGCCTTTTTTCTTTTTTTTCCTTTTCTTCTCTCTTCCCTCCTCCGGTCATGACAGAGCTAACGGAGGAAAGCCGGCGTTTGGCAAGGGTCGCCCTCGTTGGCATCGGGCAAGGGGTGCCCTCGTAGCCATATCTAGCTAGGGAGGCCCTCGCCCAATGCCGGTAGGGGCGGCCTTTGCTAGATCTTGCGAGGGCACCCCTTGCCCGACGCTAGTGAGGGCCACCCGAGCTTGCGTTAGGCGAGGGCAGCCCTAGCCAGCCCAGGGTCGCCCTTCCCTCCACCATGGCCGGCAGAGGGAAGAAAGAAGAAGGAAAAAAGAAAAAGGAAAAATAGTCATCACTTAACGGTTTGACCAAATCAAATATTTATCGATAGTTCAGGGACCAAATTGAGCAAATCGAAAGCTCAAGGACGAGATTGCACATTAAGTAGAAGTCTAGGGATCATTTTTGACATTTTCCCATTTAGTTTTTGTAAGTCTGAAGTCCAAGGATAGGTTGAAGCATGCAAGAACAGACGGGGTTCATTTTTTTTTTAATTATTATTATTATTTTTTGTCTAACTATGGCTATCCTTATGATAAAAATAAAATAAAATGTAATTTTTAATCTTCAAGGTGTTATTGAGTATGTGAGAGATTGATTTATTAGACAAATCCTGTATTTAGTTGCATACTTGCTAATAAGAATAACTCTAAGGGGTCATGCTCACGATCGGCCCATTGATGAAGTATTATTGCGCGTGATTGAGACAATTTGCATGCATTCATAGGGTTTCAGTTAGGTAAAGATTCGCATCCGTTGTTACAATTTATTTTTACTACATACCTAATTTTAATAATTACTAAAATTCCCCTATAAGTATGCCAATTTCAATTGAAATTTATCAATTTGTTGGTTTAGGGGGGACTTCTTTAAGCTTAAAAAAAGGGTAAAACAATATCTAATGGACTAGCTAGATGTTTACGGAGTACAGAAGTTCGGTGAACCAATGGGTTGGAGGAGAACACCTAAAAACAAGAAGCTGCAGTGCAAATCCAATAGAATTGTCCAACCTCGCTAATATATGGGAATGTCTAAACCGTACCAAATCTCCACTTTAAAGCACCATAACTCGTAATATTGTAAATCAATTTTACTGATGTATCATAATAGTATTGTACTTTAATTACAATGATATGTTGTAATAGTATATGGTACATTTGAAGTAGTGTAGAAGTGACTCTAACTTACGGGTTTGTTATTGAATAAGAATGATATGTTGAAATATAATGATTTTTTTTTCATTTTTTATGCCAATCGGAAAAAAAAAATTGCAATTTACGGCACGGATCAACTTATGTGAACCAAAATCGAGTTTATGTAAAACTTAAACATGAGTGGTCGATTAAAAAAAAAAAAAAACATGAACGTGCCATACGATTCGGCCTCTTCAGTCGGCCCCTCCCTAAAAAAATCACCACCGTCGATCACATCCAACGACCCACCTCTGTCTCTGGGCCCCACTGCATAGTGCATACCCCATACCTTTGACCCCCCCCCCCCCCCCGGTCACCTTGAATCTCTCCTTCTTCGTCATTTTTCCCCTTCCATTCCGTTTTTTTATGAATAAATAAAAAACGGATTTGAGTGTACATAAAAATAAATTTTATTAAGAGGTATCCAAAAGACACTGATTAAGAATAATAAAATAATAAAATAATAAAAACACATATAAACGCATTGTAAAGAATTAAGCAAGAACAAATTTCAAATGAGAGCAATTTATTTTAATTTAATTTAATGTATACATTCTTTTTCTTCTTCTCCTCTTGAAGAGTTTTCAATCCCATTTCAATTGGCAAGTGAAAATGCCAAGTGATTTCCTCTAATAATAATTTATATAGTGAAGTTCATACTAGGGTTGCATTTATATTCTTCATTGACTTGTGCTAAAGTTCAATCTTTCTCACTTTCCATCTCATTAGCGACCCTTCATTTCAAGTCTTGGAGGCCTAAAGTCATGTGCAAAATTCAATGAAGTAGAAATGATATTGCCAATCAATTTCTGAACTCAAGAAATTGCCCAGAACCGGTGTACACGATCATTTTCGAATAGTGGGGGAGAGGGAACGAGGAAAGTTCCGAAAGGGAAATAGGAGAAAGAAACTTGGGCTACGGGCAAATGGCGCACGATCATTTTCAGATAGAGTCTCTGACTGTACCTGATGGTGATACTGCGCGTGGGGCTCCTAAACCCAAAAGGATACCCTCAGTAGTGGTGGGGATCTGATCTACGTATAACTTTCTTTGGTCTTTGTTCCATTGCGTAAGCCATAATCCACAAACAAACTGATATATAGATGAGAGCCAGAGCCTGGAAACCCCATCAGAAGGTAAACATTCTTGAAGCCCATCATTCATCGGCTCTTCTCATGGCTGCTTCTTCAAATCAGAAAAGGTGTTATCATGCTCCTGAGTTTCAGAGGCAAGAACGTTCGCAACAACTTTCTTGGTCATCTCTCTACTAGAAATTTGAAAATGTCTGCTCCTTCGATCAGAAATCAAAATCACTATGAAATGTCGATTTCGCATCATGCTACCAACATGGTTGAGGAACTTCTTCTTTTTCCTCTCTTTATTTATGATTTTGTGATGCTGAGTATTTTAGTTCAAAATTAATTGGATGCTTGCTGAATGGCCATGGTCTTCTGAGTTGCTTTGTGTAATTTATCATATGGACATCTATCTCCTCTTATAATCTAATTGATGATGCTAGCACTTCATACTCTAAAATTTTGAGATAGTAAGTTTGGCTCAATCTAATATAATCCATCTATTTGGGAAAGCATTGATCTAATTGTCTCACAGATCAAAAGGTCTATACAGGGAAGATTAGTTGGCTCCTCTGTTGTCGCTAGGTAGATTGCATTGTATAGGTACTAAGGTAGAGCTTTAGCTTCAAGATTTTGCATTTAAGCAAAGGACATTGACTCAAAGGAATTAATTTTAAAGTAAATAGTGTTTAATACCTTGTTAAAATACTTACTACAGAGCATTTTTTTCAAATAAGCAAGAAGAAGAGAACAGAAGAACTTGCAGTTACATATGAAAACTCAGGCGGGGGCCACAAAACTAGACTAGTGCCAACGTCATGTGATCCCATTGCGCTAACGTGGTCCCATGCGATGCGCAACACCATGGCCACACAAATAGGTAATGCAATGCTCGACCCTCAACAAACTAGATCTAGTGTCAAGTGACCCTAGGCAAGTAGAATATGGGGTCGAGTGAACGACCCGGTAAAGCTTGCTGATGTCCCCCAACCCTCGTCAAGCTTGCCGTCCCCCACCTTCTCCAAAAAGCATCCCAGCCATGAGCGACCACGGCTCTCTCTGTCTCCATCCAAGAGAAAAAACATGAACATGCATGTCAAAGATGTTAAGCCCCCGAGCTCTCGCTCGCCTTGAGCTTTGACCATTTTCAATGCAAAATTTTGCACCAAAATATTTGAAGTCGTGTTCTAAAATGCCAAAACTTTGGCTCAAGGGCTTTTGGAAATTCAAAGCTGCTCGTCTCCCATATGCAACTTGAGCGTCCTGGCTTGGTAAGGGCAGAAGTGTAATTTCATGAGTGCCAACTCAGTCGGCTCATAATTTGGGCCTCTTGACTCGGCCCCTTCCCCCAACAGATAACACCTAAAATTTTCTTCTGAAACCGATATTGGTGTCCGACGTCTTCCCGACTTTCTGAACCTTTTAGCCCATAGAGCAAAAATAGAAATCTCGTTTTCTGGTTATTTTCTCTCTTTCTAAAATTTTGAATTTTATCTTATTCCACTTTAAAATTTACTATCAACTTAAAATGCTCTCTGAATTGGTACTTTTTTAAGGCGATCGATATTCACCGTTACAACCATTTAATAACAGGATTAATCAATCTTTTTTTTCAATTTTTGTTGTCAAGCTTGCACCCTTTTTTTTTTATATATATAATTTAAGAATTAGGAGGTAAGAACATAGTGATTCATGGTTCAACAATTTACATTTACCTCAAGAAAAAAAATTAAGTGTAGTTATAATTACTCTAAATATTATTCTATCAAAGAAAGAGTCAATAAATAATCTCCATACTATATAAGGAGTTGGCCGATATTAATAAACAGTTAGGAGGACTAAATATTCATTACCCTTATTTTCTTCTCTCAAAATCATATAAGTGTGAAATATTATGTTTACTTCATTTATACAATAAAGAATCCCTTATACTGTGCATGCAATTCAGGCCTTATATTTGAATTTTCTTTATTGTATAATTGATGTACACAAAATATAAACACGTCTTTGTCTTTCTTCCTATTTGGTAAAAAAAAAAATTCTTTCACGAAATAGAATTTATTAATGTAAACACTTAATTCGTGTGCTTGTTACACTATAACTATACTAATACAACCACAAAATAGACTTTATTGTAAATTATTAATGTCTCTTTAAAAAATATATCAAATTGTTTACTCCAAGTAATTTTACAATGTTTTATACCAAACAACGAAACTTTGCAATCAATATATCTTCTCATCTATAGGGTTTGCGAGGGTCTTCTATATATGTAGTCTTTTTTCGTCTAATAGCTTAAATTTCTAGGTTGGACTATTCAATATGATATCAGAGCCAAGTTCAAACCCAGTTTTTTTTTGTTTATGTGGCTCTCCATACATCAATTTCACCTATCATTTTAAGATCGGTTATGCATGCTAAAAGAGATATTATAATATTATACATTGCTTGTTTACAGAATTTATACTGACCTTATTATCTCTTCACGAATAGTGGCCAACAAAAAAAAATCATAATTAAGTGACTCCTACAAGTGCACAATTACGGAATGCCGCATGTGAAAAAAGTAACTTTAACCTGCTATGAACTGAGATGACAAAAAACAATCAAAACAAATAGTGTTGATTAAACCTTTTTAAGTCTAAAGTCCAAGTATGCAAGGACTGACCTGGTTCTTTTTTTTTTTTTTTTTAACATAGTGATCAAGATAATATTTTTTTACTTACTTATAGTAGAATAAAATCTAATTTTAATTCTCCAAAAAGTTGACTGAGATAGTGAGAGATTGATTCATACGACAAATCCTTTATCTAGTTACATACTCGCCATTTAGAATAACTCTAAGGATGCACGCCCATGATCGGCCCATTGGCGACCATGGGCATGTGCGTGCATATCCCAAGCTTACGGGGATTTATGTCCCAAGGTTAAATAACAAGACACTATATATTCTTTGCCCAACTTAACATCATGTTTAGCTTATGGGGATTCATGTCTTGAGACTTAATAACGACGCCATGTTTATTTTTTGCCCGACTTGTATTGAGTTTTTCATCTCCCATACCTTTGCTTGGATGCTTTCAACACTTGGTTGTTTACTTTAAGAAGCCATTTCAATGGCCTATATGTTAATTTCCTTTCCAAAAGCTAGAGACTAGAACAATTTTTTAGGTGTCAACTAAAACTCAGATGTCAATACTAATGTAGAAAATTTTTAAAATCTAAATTTTATTTTTATTTTCTTCATAGGGCCAACATGACTATTGACCCCCCTCGCCAAGCGCGAGTAAGGGCTCGTTGTTCACAAAAATAATATTTAAAATATTCCAAAATTGAGATTAAGTGAAACTTAAACATGAATGTGCCATATGATATAATACTCGGCTCAATAGTTTTACAAGTCCAATTGATTTATTCTTTTTGTAAATTATTTATATGAAATTTCGAGCTCTGATCTATTTATATTTCAACTTAATAAAATTGAATCCAGGCACAACTTTTGAATACTTCAATTTTCTTTTCTAATTGAATTCAAGCAAGAAATTCAATTGTCGATCAAGCTAAGCTCGAGTAAAATTTCGAGCGATCAAACATATGAGCCGAGCTTGACATTGCATCAGCTCGTCTCGATGTGATTATCCTTCTATCTCGAGGACTGGGCTTAGGACGCAAGCGCTTAGACTTGATACCTCAAAGGTGGATGGGGGCGTCCTTGCGCGTTCTTTTTGCGCGTCCTTCGACGCGTTCCTTTTGCGCGTCCTTGTGCGTGGGCCGGACCCGAGACCTCACAGCCAGATTTATAAACCCTAGTGGCAGCTTTTGGCTTCTGAGTCCTTGGCCGATTCTTCATCGTTCCTTCCTCGTCAAGCAGCATATTTATCTGAAATCGAAAGCTGAAAACGTGTTCACCAACCAAATGGCCCTGAGAGCGCTTGTTTCTTTGAAGCGAGCGAGAGCCAGAGCCAGGGCATAGGGAAGAGATCCTCGACTTCGCTGCCGATCGGGGATGGGCAACCCCGGGTCAGAGGCCGCCGAGCATCTCCGAGAGCAAAGCCAACTCTGCTTCTGCTTTAAGCCCTTGATTTTCTTAGGAAGACTCTTAGCAAGACTCTTTCTCTCTCTCTTTTCTGAAGCTTGGCATTCTAGAGAAGCACATATACCATCAGCTCTTCTAATGGCTGCTTCGAATATGAAAAGGAATTACCATGTGTTCCTCAGTTTCAGAGGGACAGATGTCCGCCATGCCTTCCTCAGTCATCTCTATGCGGCTCTAGACCAGAATGGAATATACACTTTTGTGGATAGCGAGGAGCTTAGGAAAGGAGAGGAAATATCGCCGACGCTCGTGAGGGCGATCGAGGAATCGCGCATCGCGATCATCATCTTCTCTGAGAACTACGCCTCCTCGCCGTGGTGTTTAGAAGAGGTCGCGAAAATCATGGAGTGCAAGGAGGGAAATGACTTGATTGTGTTCCCGGTGTTTTACAAAGTGGAACCAAGGGAAGTGAAGAAAGGGAGGAAGAGTTATAAGAGAGCTATGGCTAAGCATGAGTCCAAGTTTGGGAAGGATTCAGAGAAAGTGAAGAGATGGAAGAAGGCTCTCCTTGATGCTGGTAGCTTATCTGGGTGGCACTTCAATGACAGATACGTGCTAATGCGATGCAGTGCTTTGCGATTGTTAGCTCGTGATTATTTGTTAGATATCAAATCGTATGTATAGCTTCGAATTGCCGAAATGATACATCGAGTTCTTTGAATTCGCAGTAGACACAAAAGTTGAAAGACCAAAATTTCAAGCTAGCAGAAATTTCTGTCTTAGATAAGTAGTGTGGTTCCTAGGACCCAAGTAATTATAGTCTTCAGGCGCAGATTCTTTGTAATTTTCCTTCCGCAGACGTTGGCGCAGGTGTGTGTTATTTCTTTTCATTTTATTATTTGTTAATCTTCTTATGAAATTTTCCTTATGACGTTAGACGTTGAATTCCTGCCATGGCTTGAAACGGTAAAACGTGTTCCTATTTCTTTTGAGTGCTCATCAGAGATGAAAGAGATGAAGCGGAGCTCATACAATCCATCGTCAAGGAATTATCAATTTGTCTCAGACCAAGATCCTTATATGTCGCTAAGTATCCGGTCAATATAGAATCCCGAGTTCAAGAACTGATAAGTTTGTCAGAGTCAGCTGGTAGTGATGTTTTGATGATAGGTCTATGGGGACCTGGCGGCATAGGGAAGACCACGATTGCTAAGGCCCTATATAATGCTATTCACACCCAGTTTCAGGGTTGTAGTTTTTTGGCGCGAGTTAGAGAAAAATTGAACCAAAGCAGTGGTCGTGTTGCTTTGCAAAAACAACTTCTCTCTGAGATCTTACCTCATAAAGAATTAACGTTCTACGATGTTGACAGAGGAATTAGTTTGATACAGGAAAGACTATGTTGCAAGAAGGTTCTCATAGTTCTCGATGATGTTGATGATATGGATCAACTGAATGCCTTAGCTGGAAAGGGCGATTGGTTTGGTAAAGGAAGTAGAATCATTGTCACATCAAGAAATAAACATCTGTTAACTTACGATGGGAGAATTTGCGTGTATGAAGTTCGAAATTTAGAATATGATAAAGCACAAGACCTTTTGAGCCAGCATGCTTTTGCAAATAGCAAGAGTGTTGAAATAAGAATGGAACTCATAGATAAAGCACTGCATTATGCTAACGGCCTTCCGTTAGCCCTCGAAGTGTTGGGCTCATTCTTACGTGGAAGAAACGAAGCTACATGGGAAGGTGCATTGCATAAACTCTCCAAAAGTCCTGACCAAACTATTAATCGAGTTCTCAAGACAAGCTTTGATGGATTGGAGGAAAATGAGAGGGAGATTTTCCTCGATATTGCTTGTTTCTTTAAGGGAAATAAAATTGAATATATCAAGGAAGTTCTTGACGACTCTGGTTTTGAAACAACCATAGGAATAGATATTCTCATTGAGAGGTGCTTGATAAAAAATGAGAATGGAATCTTGCAAATGCATGATTTGATTCAATTGATGGGTAAGGATATTGTTAATCAGGAAGGGCCCAATGATCCTAGGAAATGCAGCAGATTATGGCTTTTCGAAGATGTTCAAGATGTTCTCAATGAAGAAACGGTAAAAGTTGTTTATGTCCATTTTGCTACATCTCAGTTTTTTATGTTACTTTGATTCAAACAGTAAAATGTAAATCTCAACTGGAAATTTTGTCTGATGACTAAATTTGCTTTGTTATGGCTAGGGCATGGATGCAGTAAATGCCATAGTATTAGACTTGCTCACACCAGAAGAGATAACCATTAGTCCGGGTGCTTTCACAAACATAAAAAGGTTGAGAATGCTCATCTTGCGTGGAGTGCATATTTCTTCACAAGGTCCTATACACCTCCCTAACACGCTAAGATGCCTTGAATGGTCCAATGCCCCGGATCTAGAATTTGGCCCTGGTCGAAAGAAACTCAAGAGACTCCATTTAAAGCATGGTCATATCAAACAATTACGAGGCAACTGTCAGGTAAGCCCTTGTGATGATGAGCTTTTCCTTTTTAAAGCTATGAAAATAGTTGTAGAGCTTAATGACTGCACTAGTATGTTTTTGCAGAATTTTATAAATTTGAAGTCCATAAAGTTCAAAGATTGCAAGTTCCTGGCTAGTGTTCCTGATTTTTCATCGATTCCAAATCTGGAGAGTTTATATATTTGAATGTGTGATAGCTTGGTGGAGGTTCACCAATCTGTCGGATGTCTTGACAAGTTAAAAAGTTTGATAATATTAAATTGCTCTAGTCTCAGGATCTTTCCGAACACACTCAAGGCAAAGTCTCTTCAATACTTTCATCTCTTTTTTTTTTTGGTAAAGGTAATAATATTAATGAGAAAGGACAAAAGTACAAAAGATCGGATCCAAACAAGCACTCTTAACAAAGGAGTAAGAGTGACGGGGATCCGATAAAAAGCCCGAGGGCGCCAGCAAGAACACAAAAGCTATGAAGCCAACAAACAAGACGTAACAACAGGAACCCGTAGCCTCCCCAGCCCTCAAGCCCTCAAAGCTGAAAGCGGAGAACGGAGGAGGAAGGAACCTGCAACTACAAGAACAAGAGCAGACCGAAACAACAGCAACCTAAGGAGGAATAGCTACAGAGGAAAAGATCATGGGGTGGAATCCCCACCCCCTTTGCAGTCTTCTGTTCCTCGGAGAAGGAAGAACTTCCGTGAATGTGAGTGCTTTGTCCTTGACCACCTTGATTAGGTGATTTTTAAGGGCAGGGGCCACCAAGGATTCACCCTCGAAGATAATCGCATTCCTCTTCTTCCAAATGAGATGGCACAAAGCACCGAAAGAAAATCGAACTATCCTGTGGTAGAAATCCTTCCCCATGAGGAATTTCTTGGCCCAAGTGAGCGCCTCTCTCCAGCATCTATTCCTCCATGGCAAGTTACATCTAGCCGCCCAAAAAAAGGCCAACGAGGCGGAGATGCGACACCGGAAGAATAGGTGTTCGATTGAGTATACTTTCATCTCTTTGATTGCTGTAAACTTGAGAAATGCCATATTCTGGAAAAGATGGAACATCTGGATTTTTTTTGTATTAGTAAGACGGCGATTAAAGAACTTCCTACATCAATTGAAAATCTTGTCTTTGTACCATCAATACAATTAGATTGTTGCAAAAATCTTACAAGACTTCCGTCGAGCATTCATAAGTTGAAAAATCTCAAGAGTCTGTATCTTTGGGACTGCTCGAATCTTGCCATGTTTCCAAAGTACTTGGAGGATTCAATTGATCCTGATGGCGATTTGGGATTCCCAAATCTAAGATGGCTAGCTCTTGATGGCTGCAATTTGTCAGAGGCAGAGTTCCTTGAGAATGCTTCCAGTTTTCCTAAATTGACGCACCTATATCTTTCAAATAACAAGTTGACTCATCTGCCGACATCCTTCGACAATTATGATCATTGGAAAGACTTGTTTGTTTATAGCTGGAAGCAGAGCAAAGGGGTCAGTGTGGATGATGCGTCATCACCCAGGGTCAGACTCTCTCTCTCTCTCCTCTCTCTCTTCCCCCCTCTCTCACCCCACCCCCCCCCCCCCCCCCCCGGCCTTCCCCTCTCTCTCTCTCACATCTGGAATGTTTGATATGTGTACCATCTGCATGACAGGAAGTCGAGATTCTTGCAAATGGAAGCGAGATGCCTGAATGGATTCTCCACTGTGAAGAGGACTCCATATCTTTCATGGTTCCCCCAGACTTAAATGACAAGTGCTTAGGATTAACACTGTTTTATTCTTGGCCGGTATGAAAAAAGCCTGTACGGAATGCGATTTGAGGTCAGCATATTTGTTAATGGCGAAAGACAGTATGAGAGTTCTCGTGATGTTGGTCCAATGGAATCCGATCATGTAAGGCTTCTATATATCCCAATAAAAAATAAGAGAGGAGAAGAGGAGCCTCTGCAAAATGAATGGAGCCATATCCAAGTTTGCTTCAGAACACGGAAAGGAAGCATAAAGAAGCGTGGATTCCGTTTTATATGTGAGCAACAGGAGGATGACCTGAGGGTCGGTTTTCCAACGCTGTCAGCCGATGGAAACGAATTGGAGTTTCAAGGAAGGATACTCGAAGGAAGACACTTTTCAGAAGAATTCGAGGATAAGAGGGTCTCTCCTCCGGGTTTGATTAGCTGCCACTCCGGGTTCAATAGCAATAATGACGGTACGGGTTTTAGCTTCCACTAAACGCTGTCAGCCGATGGAAACGAATTGGAGTTTCAAGGAAGGATACTCGAAGGAAGACAATTTTCAGAAGAATTCGAGGATAAGACGGTCTCTAGCGATGACGAGAGTACGGTTTTGTTTAGCTGCTGCCACTCCGCGTTCGATAGCGATGACGACGGGTTTTAGCTTCCACTCCTTGACGTAGCGATTCTTGGGGATGCGAACTGGGTGATCTTGATTCCAATGCCTCTTGCTTTTTTCCCTGTTTTTTTTTTTTTTTCGTGTCTACTAGAAATTTGTAAATGTCTGCTCCTTCAATGTCAATTCAAAATCATGCCTCTTGCTTTTCCCCGTTTTGTCTTGTCTCTACTAGATATTTGCAACTGTCTGCTCCTTCAATTAGATTTCTTATAATGCTACTGACATGGCTGAGGAATTTTTATTTCCCTCTCGTTTTCTATGGTATGTGACGCAAAGTGCAATAATCCATAATTAAGTGGATGGTTATTGAATGACCATGGTCTTCCAAGTTCAGTGAAGTATATCACATAGAACTCTTGTCACCTTTCTTAATCCAATCGGTGATGCCGGTACTTCATACTCTACAATTCTACAGTAGTAAAGCTTTGCTTCTTGAGGAAAGTGTTGATCTAATCGTCTTAAATATTGAAAGGTATACACAGGAAAGGTTGTTTGATTCCTTTGTTGTTCCTAGGCAGATTGCGTTGGATGGATACCAAGGGAGAGGTCTAGCTTCTAAGACTTTGCGTATAAGCAAAGGGCATTGACTTAAAAGATTTTCATGAAAAGCGAATGGTGTTTGACAAACACCTTGTAAAATATTTATTACAGAACAATTTTTAGTATAGAGAAGAAAAATAAGAAAAAGAAAATAGAGAAGGAAGGAACTTGCAGTTGTATATGAAAGCACAAGTGGGGGCGACACAACAGTTGGACCAGTGCCGATACTGTGCAACCCTAGGCAACGTGCCTCTAAAGTTGAGCAAACCTGGCAACGCGACACCGAGGTCGAGTGAAACTAAGCGACACAACGCTAATGTCATGCAACCCCAAGTGGTAGAACGCCAGGGCCACACTACTAGGCAACGCGATGCTTGACCCTCAGCAAGCTAAATCTGGCATCAAGCGACCCTCGCAAAGCTCCTCGACGTTGCGTGACCCTCGGCAAAGCTTAACCAATGTCTTTCAACACTCAGCAAAGCTGTACCAGCATCCCTGGGTCCCTCTTCAAAGCTTCCCGGCCATGATCAACCACATCTTTCTCTCCCCTATCCAAGATTGAGGGGTAAAATATGATTGCAAATATATTAGTGATGGTAAGATTGGAAGAAAAAAACTTTATTAAACCCCTAAACTTGCATTTCAAAAATGCTAAAGCCCATACTCGGAGGTTTACCCTGAACTTTGTGCATTTTCAAAGCAAAACTTTGGATCAAAATCTTTGAAATTGGGTTATCAAACATCAAATCCTTGGCTCAAGGCCCCTTGAAGGTCCAAAATAGCTTAATTCAAGATGACTAAGCACTCAAATTTTTAGTATAGTCAAATTTAAATTGCAAATCCATGTTTATGCGAGGTATGGTCTTGGGAGAGATTTATGATTGAGGGTCCGTTTGCGGTGTTATTGAGTTAAGGTCCATTCAAGACTTTAGCTTGTATGTACCATTTGGTCGCAACACTTATTTCAAAAACATTGTTGGCGGTTTAAGATATCTGGCTTCTATTAAGCAATATATTACTTATGGTGTGGGAATTATTGGTAGGTTCATGGGGAAGTCATACCAATCTCATTTATAGGCAACAAAAAGAATTTTATGGTAAGTGGAACTTGTAATCATGGAGTTTATGTTCTTGTACTAACAATTTCAATCTAGTGGTGTATACAAATAATGATTGGGATGGTGATATCAAAACTCGAAAAATTACTTCTAAATATGCTTTCTTTCTTGGATCACAAGTAATCTCTTGGTCCTCTTAAAAACAAGTTGTTATACTCTTGACTACTGAAGCAGAATACATAATATTAGTTGCAGTGGCATGTCAAACAATATGGTTTCGAAGGATATTGTGTGAACTAATGCATGAACAAAAGGCCCACCAAGCAAACACGTTGCTGTCAAGTATTACTATATTCGTGGGTGTGTCAAAAATGATGAAATTGAGCTCAATTTCTACAAATTAGAAGATCAAGTTGAAGATATTTGACAAAACTATTAAAAGAGGATTCTTTCAAAAAATTATGGACCATTTTTGGTGTTGGTGAATTCCAAATTCAATTTTAAGATTGCCAGAATGATATAAAATTGATTGTTAGATCGTTGAAAATTTGAACACGTCACTCGTTGGATTCTATATAGGCTGCTAGTGTTCTTCAAGAAGGTTGCAAGCATTTTATCAAGAAGAGCCATTAATGACTTCAGGATGGCTGTTTATCTATTTATGCAAACAAAATAAGCGGTTTTTTTTTTCTTTCATTAAATGGTGTGTGGACTGTTTTGTTTTCTTCAATAAATGTTATTGACATTTGTGCTTAGTTTGTGTGCATTTGGCTTCTATATAAAGATCTGAAGTTAAAAAATTGGTAGTATGAAATCACATAAAGAAAGCATTCTAATTAAGAAGTTCTCTTCATCTTGTATGTGTTTCTATTCCAAATGTCTAGAGTTTATATTATTTATTTGGTTCGAACAAAGTGTTGATCAAATTATCTCAAAGATCAAAAGGTCTATATGGGAAGATTAGTTGATTTCTCTTGTTACAACTTAGACTTTGCAAGTGAGACAAGACATTGACTTAAAAAGGATTTGCATAAAAGAAAATAGTGTTCGGTAAATAAAGTGTAATAAACTTATTGCAAAGCAATTTTCAAAATAAGAAGAAAAAGGGGAAAATGAAGAAATTTGCAGTCATATATGAAAGCTTAGGCAGGTGGCACAATCATATCACCGGCATTGCGACCTTAGGAGACATGCTGCCGAGGTCAGGCACACCCCGGTGGTGCAACGTTAGGGCCGCAGACTAGGCAAAGCGACGCTCGACCATTGGTGAGCTAGATGGCATTGAGCGACCCTCAACAAAGCTTGGCGATATCTCCCCAGTCATCGGCAAAGCTACGGTGGGGTCCCTTGACCTTATCCGCGAAGCTTCCCAGCCACGATCCCCCACGGCTTTCTCTATCTCTATCCAAGATTGAGGGGAAAGATCGGAATGCTAATATGTTAGTGGCAGCAAGATTAGAAGCGAAAATACCCCATGCCTCGGGCTTGGAGCATTTTCAAAGCAAAATTTTGCACGAAATATTTAAAATAATATTATCAAAAACCAAAATTTCGGGTCAAGGGCCTTTAGAGGCCCAAATGTGCTCGTAAATGCTCTCTCAAACACTGCAGCATATTGGCTTTATAAGAGCAATGCAATTTTATGAGTGCCAACTGAACCCAAATGCTTTGTAAAGAAGTTTTTATCAAATATAATTTGCATTTCCCCAAAAAATTTTAGGCTTTTAGTATTTTTTCTATATTCCAAAGCTCATTTCCAAAATCAAACCAAATGTAGCTTGAGTTGGCTTAGCATTTGGACCTCTGGAGTCAGCTCCACCCCCAACAAATCACCACCGTCCATCATACCCTGCTTATCGGCATGGAGTAACCAAGCCATATTTTAGTATCATTATGTACGTTCGCTCCACACCCATTGACGTATCTCTCTCTTCAGGTCATATAGCATCTCCCGTACCTGGGGCAACTACACATCATCTCAAAAAAGAAAACTCAAGGGATTAGTTTGTTCTTAAATTAAAAGAAAATCCCCCTTTTTAAAACCGCCACAAGCCAATTGAAATAAAGCAAGCCAAATACATCATGATTCACAAGATTACAATCGTGTCATATTGCACAGAATAGTACCAATGTTATAGCACAAGAAATTACAATTTAAACTAAGTGAAAATATAGTATAAACTTACAACGTATATGACACAATCTAAAAACACTTGAAATATTAACGAATCAGAAGATTCGGTAATTTGTTTAGATTTTAGAATCCAAATTCTAATAGGATCACATGATAGTTTAACATATTTACCTAGGAGTAGGGACAAAAAAACGAATTTAGGTATGTTCCTTTTAATTATTAAGGTTCTCCGTTGTAAAATAATTCCTGAATAACCGAATTGGAGCATGTGAGAATATGGCACCCAATCTACTATTGCTAAACCTATCTGAAATTATTTGTCAGGAGGTAAATAAGGCCAAAAAAATCATCTAGCAATTAATTAATCTCTATCTACTCGTTAGTATAGAGTGGTCTTGATTTCGAATCTTGCATCAATGACAGCCACATCTATGACTTCTACCATCTTAAATTAAGTCAGGGTGGGCTAGGCCTTGTGCTAGACATGACTTATTGACACTGTTTGTCATCCTGTAAATTTTATCAAGGGGTTATCAAAATCAAAGAAATGGGGGAAAATGTAGAAGGAAAAAGCAATTCGTATGTTTTTCACTTTTGATTTTTGCAAATTGTTGCCATAGTTTTGAGGTTTTAGTAAATAATCTTCTTAATTTTCTTTTTCTCATTGGCAATAAGATGCATAATTTGTAGAATATAGTATGGGGCAATGGATATGTATTATTTTCTGTTTTTTTTTTTCTTGTAGAGTATTTTTTTTTCTAAACAAAGACGTATCATGAACAGGAGAGTGCAGCTTACGGACTTTCAGAACTTAGGATGAGAATCGACATTGATACAAAAGGTGAAATGGTATTTGTAATTATGTGATCTTTTTTTTACGAAAATAGGGTTCATCATAGAGTAAGGTTGACATCGGGATATATTGAAGCACCAAATAAATAAGTTGATTTTGCCAATTTAGCAAGTAAATAACCTTACTATTTTTGGCCGAAACTTCGCCTTGATAAGCCAGTCCAAGGATCGAGCACTATCTTGATCACTAACGAACCGAGGAATCCACTAAGGAAAAGAGAGGCAAAGAAAGAAAAGATAAACGGAACAAATTTCCCAAAAAAGAAAAACTTAGTTTAATAACTCAACGATATTTATAACTGTCAAACAATAGTCTTATATGTTCAAAAATATTCATCATTCATCCTAACTATAATATCAAATCAAAATGACAATATTATACTAAAATTCACATTCTAGATAAAACTACCTACACAAATTCAATACTCAACTTATTAAAAAAATGATTAATATCACAAAAAAAAAACCCCAAACTGATATACCTCTAATAAATTTACTTTTGTTAGTTTTCATTAAATTTTATCATCAAATTGCTGAGTTTAATTACACGTAACAGTAGATGGGTGACCAATTTGAGGTTTTACCCATTATTTATTATATGTATACCAATCTGCAATTTTTCGTAATATTAATTCAATTTAATAGAAACTAATTTAAGGAGAATTTATCACAGATATATTAATTTTGAATTTTTGGCAGTTAAAAAAATTAGTTCGAAATAAATTTATTATATATGTACCATTTTGGGATTTTTATAATCAAAATAGTAGTTTGAAGTAAATTTGCTATAAATGTATTGGTCTACGATTTTTCGTAATATTAACTTTGATAAAATCGTAATCCAACTAAATTTGAATGCTAGAGTTTAAAATAAAAAAAAAAAATCGACAGCATATCTTTCTCAAACCTTCACATTATACTACGGATCGTCTCTCGCATCAAAGAGCATTCAACTTAGGTCAATTCTATAGTCAGCAGACTATCTACGATAGCTTAACCAGTCTTTCGGCTGATTTACGAGGTAAGTTTCCTAGCTGGGCACATGGAACTAGAGGAGCAATCGACAGTGGCGGGAGTTGTCAGAAATTGCGATGATAATCGGATCGCGTGATTCTCGAGAAAGATTGACATTGTCGCTCTCTTATGGCTCAGGCATGGCCATTGCAAGATGATATGAGGCATGCGATAAATCGTCATTACCCTTATTAAAAAGGTCTACTTGTTTTCTTCTTATCTATAATAGCTTAAATTTCCAAATTGGACGATTTAATATAATAGCAAAGCCAAGTTCAAAGTTGCTTTGTTTGGTATAAAACATTGTAAAATTACTTGAAGTAAACAATTTGAAATATATTTTTTAAAGAGACAATAATAATTTACAGTAGATTCTATTTTGTGGTTGTATTAGAATCGTTGTAGTAAAAAAAAAAATGTAACAAGCACATGAGTTAATTGTGTACATTAATAAATTCTATTTTGTAAAAGATTTTTTTTTACCAAATAGAAAGAAATAGAAAGACATGTTTATATTTTGCGTACATTAATTATAAAATTAAAATTTAAATATAAAGCCTGAATTGCATGCACAATATGAGGGATTCAATACTTGTCTTCTCCTCTCAGAATTGTATAAGTGTGAAATATTATGTTTACTTCATTTATACTAGGGTTAATACCCTGAAAAACCCCAAATTGGTACACTTGTGACAAATTTACCCCAAACTATTTTTTTGACCGCCAAAGACCCTAAACTGGTATACCTTCAACAAATTTACCCCAAACCGGTACATTAGTGACAAATTTACCTTATGTTAGTTTTTATTAAATTTTATTATCAAATTATTAAGTTAAATGACACGTGACAGTTGACCAGTATACCAATTTAGGATTTTATGCTTCGTTTGTCACAGTTTACAATTTTTGTGATTTTTTTGTGGTATTAATCCAATTTAGCAAATGGTATATTTGTCATAAATCACCATTTTTGGGTTTTTTGCAGTCGAATAAATTAGTTTGGGGTAAATTTGTCATAAATGTACAAGTTTATGTTTTTTTTTATAGTTAGTCGGGGTAAATTTGTCACAGGTATACTAGTTTGGGGTTTTTCATTGTCAAAAAAATAATTTGGGGTAAATTTGTCACAAGTGTACCAGTTTGGGATTTTTCAGGGTATTAACCCTTTATACTATAAATGAGTCAATATGGATCGAGTCATTTTCAATTTGTCATAAACCCGACTCAACTCACCCATTTTACATACCTAGATTTCAAGTAAGTTTACAATGTTTAAAACCTAACAAAGTCACTTTTGCCATGCTAGTGTATCTTTTTATCTGTATATGTCATCTCTCTCTGCTTAATAACTTAATTTTTTAAGGTTAAACATTCTAATATGATATCAGAGCCACGTTCAAACCTAATTTACTTCGTATGCATGGCTCTCCATACGTCAATTTTACCTGTCATTTTAAGATCGATTTTGCATGCTAAAAGAGATATTATTTTATCATACATCGTTTGCTCACAGAATTTGAACGGCCTTATTATCTCCCCACGAACTGCGGCAAAAAAATTATAATTAAGTCGCTGCTTCTACAAGCGCATGATTACGGAATGCTGCGGAATGCCACACGTGAGAAAAGTAACTTTAATCCTGCTATGAACTGAGATGAGAAAACAAATCAAAAAACATAATGTCGATTAAGCTTTTTTTTTTAGTCTAAGTCCCAGTCCAGGTCGAAGCATGCAAGGACTGACGTGGTTCATTTTTCTTTTTATACTGTAGCGATCAAGATAATTTTTTTTATTTATTCACGTTAGATAGAAATAAAATCTAATTTTAATCTTCAAGGAGTTAACTGAGTAGTTAAGAGATTGATCCATACGACAAATCCTGTTTTCCGTTGCATACTCGCCAGTGAGAATAACTCTTAAGGGGTCACGAAGTCTTATGGGATGTGATTGAGACAATTTGCATGCATTCATAGCATTTAGTTAAGTGAAGATTTGCATCCGTTACTACAATAAAATAATTGTTTACTATGTACCTAATTTACGAACTAGATGTATACGGAATACAGAAATGGGGTGTGAACAAATGGGTTTAAAGAGAACACCTACAAACAAAAGTTGGAATGCAAATCAAAAACAATTGTCTTACCTTGCTAAAGGCGTGTTCGGTAACGTTTTTGTTCAAAAATTGTTCCCAGGAACCAGGGAATAATTTTTTAACAAAAGAACGCATTTGGTAATTGCATAAAATTTCTGTTTCTGGAATAGAAAAAGAATGGAAACACGTTTGGTAAACTTATATAATTTTTTTGTTTCTTTTAATTTTTTAATATTTTTATTTTATTTTTCCTTTTTTATTTTTCCTTTTTCTTTTTCTCTTTGGTTGGTCGCTGGCCACCATCGTGGCTGGCGACTAGCTAGGCGACGTTCGACGAGCTCGTCGAAGGCCAGTCTAGCCCTAGCGAGCCTCGTTGGTGGCCTGGCGAGATTGCCACTGGACAGGCGAGCTCGCACGGAGGCTAGCCTGGCCCTGGCGAGGCTCGGCCTCGCCCAAGCAGAGCAAGGTCGGCCTCGCTAGGTCATCAGCAAGGCTCAGCCTCACCCTGGCCTAGCGAGGTCCGGCCTCGCGCCGGCTGGGGGGGCCAAGCCTCGCCATGGCCGTGCAAGGCTCGGCCTCGCTGAGCCACCACCAGGCGACGCCATCCTGGAGGATGCTCGGCAAGGTTGAGCCTCGCCGGTGGTTGGGCGAGCTCGGCCTCTCTGGGGATCGGCGACGCTCCGGCGGGGTCGCCGACCCTCGTCTGGCCGGTCACTAGCGCCGGCCATTGCCAAGGCCGGTAACCAGCAAAAGGAAAAAGAAGATGAAAAAAAGAAGAAGAAAAGAAAGAGAAAAAATGAGAGGAAAAAAAAGTGTTTCTAAGAAGTGTTCTAGGAACAAGAAATAGGTTTTTTCTACTTCTTGTTTCCGTTCCAAATATGTTTCCGGGAACAAAAGTGTAAATAAATGTGTTTTTGTTCTTTTTTTTGTTCCTTAGAATAAAAAAACAAAAAATTTTGTTCCGGGGAACAGAAACACAATTAAACAAACAAGACCTAACATACGGCAATGTCTAAACCGTACCGAATCTCCGCCCCTTCAGCGGCGGTTTTATACTACCATTCCTCATAATATCATAAATCAATTTTACCAATGTATTATAACGTTTCGGTACTTCAATTGCAGCAACACTTTGTAATATTATACGTCACACTTGAAGAGGCATAAAAGTGCCTCTAACTTATAAGTTTGTCATTGGATGAGAATGTCATGTTGAAAAACAATGACTTTTATAATTTTTTATGCCATTTTCAATTTACAACTCAAATCAACTATATGACCATAATGGAGTTTAGATGAAACTTAAACATGAATGCACCATAAAATATCAAACTTGAACCTGCCAATAATTGGTTCAATAATAGTCTTATGAGTTCTTATGAGTCTAATTGAGTTTAAGTTACCTTTTTAAGATTATTTAATATTTCTAGGAGTAGACACAAAAAAAAAAAAACTTAAAATTTCATTGTATATGAAATTTCGAGCTCAAGTTCATTTATATTTTAACATAATCAAGTTGAATTCAATCGAAACTTGAATATGTCAATTTTCTTCTCGAGTTGAGTTCAAGCAAGAAATTTCAATACTTGATCAAACTCAGCTAGATTGAAGTTTCAAGCATCAAGAATGTGAGTCAAGCTTGACATTGTATTAGCTCTAATTATTATGCTTCTATCTTGAATGCTGGACCTAGGACCTAAAAGGTTGATTGCGGATCCCAGCACATGGACTAAAGACACCGCCCAAAAAGTTTATCACGTGAGCGGGGCCGGGACTCCACCATTAGACTCAGGACCTCAGCCTTGGACTCAAGTTATGAATTATAGAACCATAAGTGCAATCGTCAATTTGTATTAATGTAGATAATTCAATGATGTTGCGCAAACCGGACCACGCCATACACCTCAACGCAAGAAATTATTAGAGTTCTAATTAAGAAATGGAGAAACAATATCTCTTGGAATTTTTACTTCTATAACTTCTGGAGAGAAACCCCAAGACACTCTCATGACAACTCCTAAGAACATGTTTTTTTTTTTTTTTTTGGAGACTCTCAAGGAAGCTCTGGAATTTTTTTTGGGCGCAAATGATAATTATTTTGTTTCAAAAATCAATTTTATAAATACATTTTTGTATTTTTATTTCCTTTATGAGTTTTTGAGCAAACATACGCGTTTGATGACAAAAAAAATTGCTTCCAAAAAAAAAATTTGTTTAATGACGACACAAAATTTCTTTTTTTTTGGGCGGCAAACGAGCAAGCGACTACAAGCAATGGACAATAAGTGGTAAGGAGTGGGTGGCCGAGCAATGAAAAGAATTTTTATTTTTCATTTTTGTTCTAGAATTAGAAAAGTATAAAATTTTTAGTTTTCATTTCTTAATTAAAAAATTATTTTAGAAATAGAAAAATAAAATTGTGTTAAAAATGAATTAAAGAAATATAATAGTTATGATGTGCATTTTTGTTCCTTTATCCAGATTCCCATGTCCTTTTTTTGTTTTTTGTTTTTTGTTTTTTTTTTTTTCATCTTTTTGTCTTGTATTCTCCACGTGAAGAACCGAAAGGCCATTAAACATCATCCACCATTTCCTTGATTCCTGTTCCAAAGTCTTTTTCATGTGTCTTGTATTTTACTTAGGCAACCCATTCCTTTTCTTTTTAATTAGATATTACGAAAATTTTTAAATTAATATATTTATAATAAATTATAATAAAATAAATTTTTGATTACTAAAAACACCTTCAAATTGGTACATTTATAATTGGACAATACATGACAGTTGATGAATATATTAATTTGGGGTTTTACCTTTCATTTTTGACAAGTGTACTAGTCTATGAATTTTCATGATATTAATCCAATTTAACATAAATTAATTTGAGGTAAAATTGTCCAAATATATTGATTTAAGATTTTTTGTGATTTATTAATTCATCCCTTTTCCCTTTCTTGGATGCATTCTCTTTGTACTCTTTGAAGCTTTTGCCCGTGCTTGAATGGCTGTGCTTGTTAGAGTGTTGCTCCCCTTTTTCTTTTGTCGAGTTGCGTGACAAGCTGGTTCACAAAATTTGGAAAGGTTGATATCCGACGCGGACATGCTATTTCATGAGACAAATTCTACGACTAAAAATTGAAATTTAAAAATGCAAATGCGAAATCATGTGATATCACTATTTTGATTGCAAGTCAAATTCTACTATTCTTATTCTTAATTTTTATGGAAATGCACGAGAAATTTTGAGCGAAAATTTATGTGTTGATGGAATTGGACTTCACTTATGAATCATGGAACTATAAGTGCAATCATCAATTAATATTAATGTATCGCATGATGACTCAATATCATGAAATGGGAGTACCCATTTTCTATAGTGGGCACATTATCATTGCCCGGCGGGGCCAATGCGTTACTGATACCAACCAACTGAAAGTTAATTTTCTGATAAAAGTAATAAGAAAGAGAAATCTTTATCTTATTGTGATTGTCTTTTCGATGTAATTTCACTATGTACGTACTGTTTTTATCTGAAAGATATAGTGCAAGCACACGCAATTTAGGGTTGTGGAGAAAGACAGGTGAGTCTTGTCTCTTCACATTTTTGGTAATATGCTTTCTTAGACTTTATGTCAATTTTTCCCTTGCTGGGCTCATCATAGGGATTGGGATTGGCTTTGTTGGAGATTAGCAGGACACTTCAATTATATGAAATAATTATTTTCCCACGTGGAAGGAGAGTATTGGGCAATTTGTGCGTAATCCCCACAGGGCAAGATTTTCTACGGACTAAGAGCCTAGCAAGTTTTTATAGGTTTTCTGACCTCACTTATATGGAGTTCTAAATTGCAATATGCTCGGACCAAAAAAAAAAAAACATTGCAATATGCAATTTTGACTTAACAGTAGTAGAGATAGTTGGGTAGATTCAACTTTATCCAATTTTACACGGGTCTCCATTGAAAAAAATGGTGATCTAGTCATCATACATAAAAATGTTCATAGAAGCGTGCCTCGCCAATATCTTTTGCCTCATTAGTTGCCACATATGACATTTTAATGGTGAAATTGGACAGAATTATAATAGATTGTAAATTTGAGGCAATAGTGGGTTGAAACATCATTTAGGTAAATGTGTTCAAGTAATTGCTATTTCTGTTATGCTAATTCTAATAATATAGACATATTCTTCCTTTTCTTCTTCCCCTTTGGAAGAGTCGAGTCCCTTTATGCCAAGTGATTCCCTCGAAGAACATTGGTGAAGTCAAGTTCATATTAGGATTGGGTTCACATTCTTCATTGGCTTATGCTAAAGTTCTTTCTCTTTCTCACTTTCCATCCCTTAGTGAACCTTCGTTTAAGTCTCGTTGGCCCCAAGTCATCCCCTATCCAAAATGCAAAATTCAAGGAAGTGAGAATGATATTGCCAAGAAATTGCCCAGAACTTTGGTTCTGATCGTTGCTTTCCGCGGTTTGCGCAAAAAGAAGACGAAAGTAAAAAAGAAGCTCGACAAATGAACGGGGATCGGGCATGAATCTCTACTTTATCGACCTGACTGTGATAGTACGCGGTAGTGGGGGGAATCTAACTTCCTTTGGTCTTCGTTCTATTGCAACAATCATACTCTACGAGCAAAGTGATACAATTTTTGGTAATATCAGCCTTTCCTTACTCTTATGATCTAATTTGAATTAGTTAGCTAATCTGAATGGATATATGTAAGGACGAGACACACAACAACCGAGTCTTTGTATCATCAAATATAAATATTGTCATATGTGAACAATTTATCTCATACCGTGTTTTCTTCGGATCCAATGCATTGTTGATACCGACCACTTGAAAGTTAAGTTTTTGATAAAAGTAATAAAAAAGAGAAGTTTTTATCTCATTGTGATTGCCTTTTCGAGATAATTTCACTATCATTAGTAGTAATGACATGTTCTTCTTATCTGATTGATACAGTGCAAGCACACTTAATTTAGGGTTGTGGAGAGAGACATGCGAGTCATTCTCTTCACATTTTTGGTAATATGCTTTTCTAGACTTGATGACAATTTTTCCCTGGCTGGGCTCATCATAGGGATTCGGATTGGCTTTGTTGGAGATTAGTAGGACATTTTAATCATATGAAATAATTATTTTCCTACGTGAAAGGAGAGTATTAGGCAATTTGTGCGTAATCCCCACGGGGCAAGATTTTTTATAGACTAAGAGCCTAGCAAGTTTTTATAGGTCTACCAATCTCACTTGTATGGAATTCTAAATTGCAATATGTTTGGACCAAAAAAAAAAAAGAATTTCAATATGCAATTTTGACTTAACAATAGTAGAGATAAGTTGGGTAAATTCAACTTTCTCCAATTTTACACGGGTCTCCAATGAAAAAATGGCTATATGGTCATCATGCATTGCAAATATCCTTAGTCTCGTTAAAAAAATTTAATGGCAAGATTGGACGGAATTATAACATATAGTAAATTGAGGCAATAGTGGGTTGAAACATCATTTAGGTAAATATGTTCAAGCAATTTGCTATTTTCTGTTATATTAATCATGATAATATAGATATATTCTTTCTTTTCTTCTCCTCCTTTGGAAGAGTCAAAATTCTTTTCATTTGGCAAGTGAAAATGCCAAGTGATTCCCTCAGAGAATATTGGTAAAGTCACGTTCATACTAGGATTATGTTTACATTCTTCATTGGCTTACACTAAAGTTCATCTCTTTCTCACTTTCCATCCCTTAGCGACCCTTGGTTTAAGTCTCGTCGGCCCCAAGTCGTCCTCTATCCAAAACGCAAAATTCAAGGAAGTGGAAATGATATTGCCAAGAAATTTCCCAGAACTGGTGCGTGGGATATTCATTCGGAAGGGAGGGAACGAGGAAAGTCCCAAAAGGAACCTGGGAGAAAAGAAACTTTGGTTCCGTGAGAATGTAGATGATCATTTTTTTAATAGTGGCCCTAATTGCTGCTTTCGGCGGTTTACGCAAAAAGAAGACGAAAGTTAAAAAGAAGCTCGACAAATAAATGGGGAATCGGGGAGAAAAGAAACTTTGGTTCCGTGAGAATATAGACGATCATTTTTTAATAGTGGCCCTAACTGCTGCTTTCGGCGGTTTACGCAAAAAGAAGACGAAAGTTAAAAAGAAGCTCGACAAATAAATGGGGAATCAGGGAGAAAAGAAACTTTGGTTCCGAGAGAATGTAGACGATCATTTTTTAATAGTGGCCCTAATTGCTGCTTTCCGCGGTTTAGGCAAAAAGAAGACGAAAGTTAAGAAGAAGCTCGACAAATAAATGGGGAATCAGGGAGAAAAGAAACTTTGGTTCCGAGAGAATGTAGACGATCATTTTTTAATAGTGGCCCTAATTGCTGCTTTCCGCAGTTTAGGCAAAAAGAAGACGAAAGTTAAAAAGAAGCTCGACAAATAAATGGGGAATCAGGGAGAAAAGAAACTTTGGTTCCGAGAGAATGTAGACGATCATTTTTTAATAGTGGCCCTAATTGCTGCTTTCCGCGGTTTAGGCAAAAAGAAGACGAAAGTTACAAAGAAGCTCGACAAATAAATGGGGAATCGGGCAGAATCTCTACTTTATTGACCTGACTGTGATAGTACGCGGTAGTGGGGGAATCTATCTTTGGTCTTCGCTCCATTGCGTGAGTCATAATACTCCACGAGCAAAGTGATACAATGATGAGAACTACAGCTTGGCTCCCGACGACCCAACAGCCGAGGAGGAGCCAAGGTTGGCGGTCTACAGTGGTCCGAAGACACCTAATTAGATTAGCCTAGCTTAGTTTTAACAGGCTAGCTTGGATTAATAAACTTAGGTTTCAAGAAGTAAGTTTAGGTTCTAGTTAATAAAAGCCTGATTATACTTAGAACTACATCCTAAATAATTGGTCAGAATAGCTTAAATTAGCTTCACCATCGTAAAATAAATAGAATTAGGTTTAGAATTAGCATCTAGCCTCAAGCTTATGGAGATTCATGTCCTAAGGTTAAATAAGAAGACATTATATATTCTTTGCCCGACTTAACATTGTGTTTAGCTTATGGGGATTCTTAATAACGAGGTCATGTTTATTTTTTGCCCGACTTGTATCGAGTTTTTCATCTCCGGTACTTTTTCTTGGATGCTTTCAATACTTGGTGATTTATTTTAAAAAGCCATTTCAATGGCCTAAATGTTAATTTCCTTTTTAGAAGCTTGAGACTAGAACAATTTTTTAGGTGTCAACTAAATCTTAGGTGTTAATACTAATGTAGACAATTTTTTAATTTTTAATTTTAATTTTAGGGCCAACAAGATTGTGGTCGCCTCTTGCTAGGCATGGGGGAGGGTTCGTTGTTTCACAAAAATAAAATTTACAATATACCAAAATCGAGATTAAGTGAAACTTAAACATGAATGTGCCACATGATATCGAACTTCAACTTGTTAGTACTCGGCTCAATAATTTTATAAGTCTAATTGAGTTTTTTTTGTAAATTATTTATATGAAATTTCGAGCCCAATCCATTTAAATTGAATTCAGGCGCAACTTTTGAATACTTCAATTTTCTTTTTCAGGTGAGTTCAAGAAAGAAATTCAATTCTTGATTAAGCTAAAGCTCGAGTGAAGTTTCGAGCGGTCAAACATGTGAGTCGAGCTTGACATTGCATCAGCTCGTCTCAATGTGATTATCCTCCTATCTCGAGGACTAGGCCTAGGACGCTAGCGCTTAGACTTGATACCTCGAAGGTGGATTGCGCATCCTTGCGCGTGGACTAAGGTGCTGCATGGCAACGTTTCTATTCCTCAAAATTTCTGTTCTTTGGTTCCCCGGAACAAAAAAAGAACAGAAACTTGTTTGGTAATGCCAAGTTGTTTTTCTATTCCCGGGAATAGAAAGTTAGCCCGGGAATAGATTTGGAGCAGAAATGAGAAGCAAAAAAAATTTGCTTCTTGTCCCGGGACCAATTTCTAGAAATAAGCTGATTTTCTTTTTTAATTTTCTTTTATTTCCTTTTCTTGCCGCGACCACCGTCAACCGCCTGGAGCCGCCGCCGCTGCCGGTCACCATCTCCGGCGCCGCCCGCCGCCGCCATCTCCGGCGCCGCCGCCGGTCAACCGCCCGGAGCCGCTGCCCGCCGCCGCCGCCGCCGCCGCCGGCCGCCGGCCGCTATCTCCGGCGCCGCCCACCGTTGCCGTCACCGCCCGCCGTCGCCGTCACCGCCCGCCGGTCACTCTGGCGGGCGGGCGGCGGCGATCCGTCGGCAAGAATAAAAAATGAATAAATACAAACAAGAAATTGTTGCGTTACCAAACGCATTTCTATTCTTTTTCTATTCCAAGAGTAGAAATTTTGTGTCGTTACCAAACGGGTTCTTTTACTCAGAAATTGTTCCCCGGAGCAGAAATAGAAAAGAACCATTTCTGAAAAAAAAAAAACTCTTCCCTGGAAGAGAAGCGTTGCCATGCGCAGCCTAAGAGACACCAGCCCAAAGACGTTTCGTGTGGGCCGGACCCAAGACCTCACAGCCAGATTTATAAACCCTAGTGGCAGCTTTTGCATCGTTCCAGATTCGTCGGTTGTTCACGTCGATATCGCTCTCCAAACCCTCGCCGTCGCGCGTTCCTTCCTCGTCAAACAGCATATCTATCTGAAATCGAAAGCTGAAAACGTTTTCACCAACCAAATGGCCCTAAGAGTGCTCGTTTCTTTGGAGCGAGAGTGAGAGCCAGAGCCAGAGCCAGGGTATAGGGAAGAGATCGTCGACTTCACTGCCGATCGGGGAAGGGCAACCTCGGGTCAGAGGCCGCCGAGCCTCTCCGAGAGCAAAGCGCACTCTGCTTCAGCTTTCAGCCCTTGATTTTCTTAGCAACACTCTCCCTCTCTCTCTCTGTGTTCCGAAGCTTGGCATTCTAGAGAAGCACATATACCATCAGCTCTTCTAATGGCTGCTCCTTCGAATATGAAAAGGAATTATTACCATGTGTTCCTCAGTTTCAGAGGGCCAGATGTCCGCCACGCCTTCCTCAGTCATCTCTATGCGGCTCTGGACCAGCAAGGAATATACACTTTTGTGGATAGCGAGGAGCTCAGGAAAGGAGAGCAAATATCGCCGGCGCTCATGAGAGCGATCGAGGAATCGCGCATCACGGTCATTGTCTTCTCTGAGAACTACGCCTCCTCGCCGTGGTGTTTGGACGAGCTCTTGAAAATCATGGAGTGCAAGGAGCAAAACGACCTGATGATGGTGTTCCTAGTGTTTTACAAAGTGGAACCAAGGGAAGTAAGAGGAGGGAGAGAGAGTTATGGGAGAGCTATGGCGAAGCATGAGTCCAAGTTCGGGAAGGATTCAGAGAAAGTGAAGAGATGGAAGAAGGCTCTCTTTGAAGCCGGTAACTTGTCTGGTTGGAAGTTGAATGACAGGTACGCACAAATGTGATGCAGTGCTTTGCGATTGTTAGCTCGTGATTGTTTGTTAGATATCAAATCGTATCTATAGCTTCGAGTTGCCCAAACGATGCATCAAGTTCTTTGAATTCGCAGTAGACACAAAAGTCGAAAGACCAAAATTTGAAGCTAGCAGAAATTTCTGTCTTACATAAGTAGTGTGGTTCCAAGGACCCGAGTAATTAGTGTCTTCAGGCGCACATTCTTTGTAATTTTCCTTCCGCTGACGTTGGCGCAGGTGTGTATTATTTCTTTTCATTTTATTATTTGTTAATCTTCTTATGAAATTTTCCTTATGACATTAGACGTTGAATTCCTGCCATGGCTTGAAATGGTAAAACATGTTTCTATTTCTTTTGAGTGCTCATCAGAGATGACGAAGCGGAGCTCATACAATCCATCGTCAAAGAATTATCAAGTCGTCTCAGACCAAGATCCTTATATGTTGCTAAGTATCCAGTCGGTATAGAATCCCAAGTTCAAAATCTGATAAGTTTGTCAGAGCCAGCTGGCAGTGATGTTTTGATGATAGGTCTATGGGGACCTGGCGGCATCGGAAAGACGACGATTGCTAAGGCACTATATAATGCTATTGAGAACCAATTTCAGGGTTGTAGTTTTTTGGAGCGAGTTAGAGAAAAATCGAACCAAAGCAGTGGTCTTGTTGCTTTGCAAGAACAACTTCTATCTCGGATCTTTTCTCGTACAAAATTTACGGTCTACACTGTTGACAGAGGAATTAGTTTGATACAGGAAAGACTATGTCGCAAGAAGGTTCTCCTAGTTCTCGATGATGTTGATGATATGGATCAACTGAATGCCTTAGCTGGAAAAGGCGATTGGTTTGGCAAAGGGAGTAGAATCATTGTTACATCAAGAGATAGACATTTATTAACTTCTCATGACAAAAATTATGTGTATGAAGTTAAAACTTTGGAAGGCAATGAAGCACGAGACCTTTTTGGTCAGCATGCCTTTACAAACAGCAATAAAGTAGAAATAAAAGGGGATCTCATTGATGGAGCACTGCATTATGCCAGCGGCCTTCCATTAGCCCTGGAAGTGTTGGGCTCATTCCTACGTGGAAGAAGGGAACCTGAATGGGAAAGTACGTTGCATAAACTCTCTAAAATTCCTGAATCAAAAATCAATCGAGTTCTCAAGATAAGCTTCGATGGATTGGACGAGAATGAGAGGGAGATTTTCCTTGATATTGCTTGTTTCTTTAAGGGGAAAAGTATAAAAGACATCAAGAAAGTTCTTGACAGCTGTGATTTCGACACAATCATAGGAATAGAAATTCTCATCGAAAGATCCTTGATAAAAAATGAGGACAAGACCCTCCAAATGCATGATTTGATTCAGTCAATGGGTCAAGATATTGTTAATCAAGCATGTCGTGATGATCCTGGGAAACGCAGCAGATTATGGCTTTTGGAAGATGTTGAGGATGTTTTTTGTTATAATACGGTAAAAGTTGTTTATGTCAGTTTTGCTACATTTCGGTTTACATTACTCTAATTTTACGTAAATCTTTATTGAAAATTTTGTCTGACAACTGAATTTGCTCTGTTATGGATAGGGCACGGATGCAGTAAAGGCCATAGTATTGGACTTGCGCCCACCAAAAGCAATAATCATCATTCCTGATGCTTTCACAAATATGAAAAAGTTGAGAATGCTCATTTTGCTTGGAGTGTGTATCTCTTCACATGCTCAAGTTCTTCTCCCTAACGAGCTAAGATGGCTTGAATGGCCCAAAGCCCCGAATCTAGAATTTGGCTCTGGTCGAAATAAACTCGTGAGACTCGATGTCCTGAAAAGTCATATCAGACAATTAGGGGGCAACTTTCACGTAAGCCATTGTGATGATTAGCTTTTCCTTTGTATAGCTATAAAAAACATTCGCAGAGCTTAATGACCGTGCTAGTATGTTTTTTGCAGAATTTTAGCAAGCTGAAGTCCATCAATTTCAGTGAATGCAAGTCCCTGGTTAGTATTCACGACCTGTCATCGGCTCCAACTATGGAGAAATTGATTCTTAATGAGTGTGAGAGCTTGGTGGAGGTTCACCCATCCATTGGAGATCTTGTCAAGCTGAAAGTTTTGTCGCTAGGAGGGTGCTTTAATCTTAGAAATTTTCCTAACACGCTGAAGAGTAAATCTCTTCAAACCCTTGAGCTCTATGGTTGCTCTAAACTAGAGAAGTTCCCATATATAGACGGAAAGATGGAACATTTGGAAGTACTTCGTCTATATGGTACCGCTATTAAAGAACTCCCTGCATCAATTGAAAATCTTGTCTCTGTGAAGCGGATAAATTTATCATTTTGCAAAAACCTCATGAGGCTTCCGTCGCACATTTATAAGTTGAAAAATCTCGAGTACTTTTTTCTTGACGGCTGCTCGAATTTAATTACGTTTCCAAAAAGCATGGATGATTCAACTGATCCTGATGGCCGTATGGGATTCCAAAAACTAAGGCACCTGGGACTTCGGCAGTGCAATCTATTAGAAGTAGAGTTCCTTGAGAGTTTTTCCAGTTTCCCGGAATTGAAGTGTCTAGATCTTCAATATAACAAGTTTGCTCATATGCCGACATGCATCAACAAGTACTATCGTTTGCACACATTGAACGTTAGGGGATGCGAGCTGCTGCAAGAGATTCCTCAGCTTCCACCAAATATCTTTCATCTATCAGCAGGTTATTGCAAATCTCTGCAAAAGCTCCCAACTACAAGGGGTCTCTCATGCGGCGATCTTCAGCTTGAATTGACTTCATGTTATGAATTATTCCGCAATGGGGTCAATATGGATGATGTGGCTAATATGTCATTACTCGAGGTCTCTCTCTCTCTCTCTCTCTCTCTCTCTCTCTCTCTATATATATATATATATATATATATATATATATATATATATATCAATATATCATCAAATGCTTGACATGCGTCTATCTGTGTGACAGGAACTGCCAAAGGTGGGAGGTACCGACATTGTCCTAGTTGGAAGAGAGATGCCTAAATGGATTCTCCCCTGTGAAGAGGATTTCATATCTTTCATGGTTCCCCACAACTTGTATGACAAGGTCGAAGGACTAGCATTCTGTGTTGTTCTCAGCCCGGAGGAAGGAAAAGTGGTCGATAATTCATGTAATTACACAATACTTGTTAATGGCCAAGTACAGAAAGAGGGGACGAGACGTGTTTCTGCGATGGAATCTGACCATGTGTGGCTTAGTTATAGGAGAATGGGTTTCCTCTTTCGCCAGAGCCTACGAAATGCTTGGAGCCATTTCCAAGTTCGCCTCAGAGCAGTAGAAGGAAGCATAAAGCAGCGTGGATTCCGTCTAATATGTGAGCAAAAGGAGGATGATCTGAGGGTGGTGTTCCCAGCACCATCAGCTGATAGAAAGGAAGTGAAGTATTATGGGGAAGACTCAGAAGAAGATAATTCAATAGACACCGAGGAAGAAGATACTCCTATTGAAACAGATGTGGAGGAAAGCTCATCACCTTTAACAAAGAAGACGCGGCGATCTTAACTACCATGAGACACTGGGTTCCAATGTCTTTGCCTTTCCCTTTTCTGGGCCTCCACTAGAGGAGAAAATATTCAAGTGGTTAGTGCGCGCCACGTCATCCGCTGACCTGGTGCGCACTAACCAATGAAATGCCGGCACGTGTCCCCGAGCGGGACCTGCTGAAAAAGGAAGGCGCTGATTTTTGGTCGGCTTGGCTCGGCTCCACACGGTCAGCTTATTCCTCCCGCTCAAAATTTTTTCGCTCTCCTCACTCGAATTTGCTGGGTTTTTCTCTCTTTCTCCTCTCTCGCCTTTCTCACTCTTCCCTCCCTCTCTCTCCGACGAACAGGACGCGACTTCCCAGTCTCTCTGTGCCCTCCGCCTTTCCGACCGGCGAACCACCGCCAGCAACCGACGAACTACTGCACCGGACTGGCGAGAGGACCGCGACCTCCCTCTCTCTCTCTGCCCTCCCTCTTTCCGACCGGTGAACCACCGCACTGGACCGGCGAGAGGACCTCGAGCAATCGACGAACCACTGCACGGGACTGGCGAGAGGACCGCGACCTCCCTCTCTCTCTCTGGCCCTCCCTCTTTCCGACCGGCGAACCACCGCGAGCAAATCAGACCTGGGGTTTTTTTGGGGGGGGGGGGGGAGGGGGGATTTTTTTTTTTTTTTTTTTAAAGGCTGAGGGGGTTGGGCTTCTTTGTTTGTGCTGTCCAGACGACAGAGAAGGCGATCATCAGAAAGGAGAAGCACCTGGAAGAGGAGACTGATGAGGACGAGGGAGTCATCTACAAAATTGAAGTTCTGGCGAACAGGTGACTGCGAAGCTGATTCGGCATTCGGTTAGATGTTGTGTGTTTCGGATGGGTTTGGAGCTGTTTCGCGAGTTGTGGGTGAATTTTGGTTCGGGGGTTTGAGATGCTAGTGTCCGTCTTCGGATGGGTTAAAGTCTTTCGCGGACCATGTTGCTCGTAATGGCTATCGAGATGCTGTGTGGTTCGATCTTTGAATAATTTGTGAGAAATGCCTTGATGTGAAGAAAGGACTCCACTGAGTTGTTTTGAATAATTTGGTGAAGTGGTGATGATAGATATGTTGCTTGAACTAGTTTTCATTCTCGAGATCTATATTCAATTTGATATTTTATTTGCATGTAATAGATGTCCAGCCCCCCAATCCCTCCACTTAGTACATCAGATGCTTGTGCTTATGCTAGATCCTCAAAATGTTCTGCTTGGATTGACATGCTCGGATTCTCTCGATATTTTAGGCGAAGAACACTGGTTGCAATTAGGACTCATGACTTGGATACGCTAGAAGGCCCCTTTAGCTATGAGGTGTGTGTTTGAACTAATCGCCTAAACTAGAATCTAAAATGAGGAATTCTGCACATGTCCTACTATCCTCGCTTGAAGCTAAGGCCTAGCTAGAACTTAAATGGAAGATTTTCAGATTGCTGGCATAATGGATCTTGTCATGATAGAGTGTTATCCGGGCTGGAAGCTTGTGCTCACCTATTCTTTCCTTTTTTTCTCTCTATATATTTAAATGCCTGAAGGATTTCCTCTTTAAGCTTCTTTCTACCCCACACTTTGCCTCAGCATCTATTACATGTTTTCGAGGAGTTGCAGCTAGCTAGACAAGCTTTGACCAGTTCAAGTTTTGTCATCCTCTGAGCTTGTCCCAGAGGATGTTATTACTATATATATCCGAGATACTCCATTTTGATCCCAAAAATTCGTAGTATTATGTTTCGCTATCAGAAGTGCTCATCTACTAGATAAAGCATAGACGAAAACAGACATGACCAGGAATTGCACATTTGGTTTAGCTTAATATGTATGAGTTATATATTTGCTACAGCTAAATGTTTCTTCTTAATATGTACGAGTTATATATCTGCTACGGCTAAATGTTTCTTAGAGCAAAGTATGATAAAATGTTATGAGAAGTGCAGCGTATCACCAACTCATGTTCCTTTTCCTTTGGTCTCAGGCTTTGCCGCCTTCCAGTATAAGTTTCCTCCCCTTGAAGCAGGTAGTTTCATGATAAAGATTGTATTTTTCTGTTCATGCATGTGCCATGAGTCTGATCTGTAGTGAAGATCTATGTATTTGTAAGGATTTTGTTAACTGTTCTCTAGGGGCAATTCTTAAGTAGTTGATTAAGAAATTTTTATGGTTTTCAATTGGATGCACAGATTGTTCTTGTGGTATTTGTAATTTTTTCTTTGGAAAGTGAATCATATTAAATAAGTACGCTTAACAAGTGCCCTTTTGTTAACAGTGCTCTAAGGAGACTTACTAAGTAACTAAAAAGGAAATTTTGTAGTTTCCAATGCATTAGCGTGTTATTTATAATTACTATTTTGCAAAGTGAATTATTCCAAATTAAGTATGCTTAACATGTCAATGCCACTTTTGAGTTCATGAGATTGCTTTCATTTATATATTTGTTTTGTTTTCTCTACCAACTGCGATTGATGTGTTGGCTGATCGTGCCTTAGTTTCTATTCTGATATTAGGTGAAGAACTTCAGAGCTGATGAACTAATGGAATTTTATAAGGTGGGTCCTCAATAGCTGCTCCTTTTAATGGTCTTTTTATAACTGTCATATTTGTTTTGTTACATATATCTTATGCTTGGAACTTGCTTATTCAGTATGCTAGTTGATATCTTCCTGTAAATGAAGAATTATGTAATAGTTCCTCATCTTTGTCATGTTGTTTTACCCGTTTTTCGCTACTTTGTTGCAGTCAGATTTGAAATTGAAGAAGTTCTTGCACATAATAGAGGACTCGCCTGTGTTCCCTGTTATCTATGATTCAAAGAGGTATATTGGTTTCTTCATACACTCTTTTTTGTAATGTGAGTTCCATGTATAAATATGAAGTGTGTATATTGATGTTAAGGGAAAATAATAAATAACCACTTAAATGTAATGACATGTTGACTTAGTTTTGATTCAACCATTGCCACTTAAGTCATTAATATTGCAACCTTGAGTTATTTGGGGGTTGATCGATGCATCGGGTTCAATTTGCAAAGAGAAAATAATCTAGGCCTTCAAGCATCTTCTGCCACATTAAGCCACTAAGTGCTTGGTCTCGTTTATGAGTTGCAGTGAGATCAATTGTTCTGTTTAGGTGTCACTAGTGTTCTCAAAAGCACTGGAGTTGCCTGGGTAGGCACCCAATGTGGCGACTTCAAAAGCACCTCGAGTAAGGCTGGTCATTCTCTCAGGCATTCCCTCAAGGAAAAAGATGAAATTAGGTCATGTTCTTTGACCCTTTTTGTTCCTTTCTCTAAACAAAACTGAGAAAGGAGGTATATTATTTAAGTAAAAGGGCGAAGTTTTTAGAAAAGCAGCTGTCGACTCTACATTAGCACAGTCAGTTTTTAGAAAAGCAGCTGTCAACTCTACATTAGCACAGTCAGAGACTTCCAGAGCCTAGTCTTATGCCTATAACATTACTTTAAGAGAGCCAGTGAAAAAGGTGAAAATGTGTAGTCTTCTATACATCTTTGCTTTTCTTTGAACATTGTCTTTCCTATGTACACCTTTACACTGAACTTAGCAGTCCATTCTTATTTCATCTCTCTCTCCACTGGCGACAAGGAGGAGCCTGGATCGTCGGATGATGGCTGGGTCGAGGCTGCGAAGGTTGATGGGGCTAACGGTGGTGGTGAAGCCTATGATCCTGCTTCTAAGAAGCTCAGGAGGTACGTTGATTTGGTTCAGCGCCTTCTCTGTTGCCTGTAAAGTTCCGGGTTAGTGATCCCCAGAGGGTGTGTGATGTCTGCTGTGTGCGGCTTGAGTCTGTCCAGCCTTACCTAATGGATCAAGTAAGCCACGCTTCTCAGTTTCCGACCCAAGATCTGACAGACCTTAGTATGTTGACATCTTGGATCAATTTTCCATGGGGACAATCAATGGAACATGAGATTTACAAGGCAACAAACGCAATCCGAGGTTATAGTAAGGTAGGGGCAAGGTTCAGATGATACTGTCTACCTAATGATTCCATCTGTGTATTTCTTAGAACAGTTGGCTAGTATTGCTGTTGCTACTTGAAAAATAAATGCTCTCTATAGTGGACTTAACCTTTGACAAGGGAGGCCATTTTCTCATTATCGTCGGTGAAACGGTGATTTAATTTTAGATATGTTTAAGATCTTTGTAAAACTATTCCTTAAGAGTTTTTTGTATTATTGGTGCAAGATAAAGTAATTAAGAATTTTTCTTCCCTTTTTTTTTTTTATACTTTGGCATTAAAATTAGGTTCTCTTGCACTTCTCGTGTGGTTATTAAGCTTATTATATGATGCATTCTGATTGCTCGGGTGGGTTCACTAAAACTTGAGAAGGCAATTCCTGATGCCATTTAAGACAAGCAAAAGGCCTTGCAATAATTACTGTTGTGAAAGTTGGTATGACGGTAACCTACAATATTGGAATCGGCCTTGTGGTTGCTCGTAGGGAAGACAGCTCATGGTCTCCACCTTCTGCAATTTCTTCATGTGGAATAGGGTGGGGAGCACAGGTAGGCTCGTTTTATCGTATCCCTGGATTTTGATTTCATCAACCTTAAGGGCCAAGCATCGGAACCAACAAATGTTTTTGGCTTTCATGCAGTCTGCAGATTAACCACGTGAATCAACGTGCTCAAAATGATTGTTTAGATAATAAACACCAATTTGATTTTTTACTCCATCCGGAATGCTTGACGTATTGTCTGCTTCATTTCCATGGTCTCTGTGAGAATTTTCCTTTGTAAATGTCTGGTCTGTCATCCTTCTATTTCATGGAATGTGCCATTTGTTTCTCCTTTCTGGAACTCTATCTAAGAACAGTATTTCTCAGGATGAGATTTGGACTTTTTGTTTGATTACCATGTTGCCATTGAGTTTTCAAGTTCCTTTCTGCATCTCTGTTCCCTTTCTCTGAATTTGTGTTTTGCTTTTTTGTGGAAGTGGGAGAAGTCCCTGAGCCAGAGATTGCCCTTGTGTTACTTATAATCGTTCCCTTTCTGTTAACATGTCTATCGCATTAATAGCTTCTGCTTGTGTGGCTTAAGCTCGAGCAAAGAAGTCTTGCATAAAACATAAAAATCAACTAAAGAAATCTTTAGTCAATTCCCCTTCCTCCCGAAATGATAACAACAATAATAGTAAAAATCAAATACATAAATGAAAAGATTATCCCTGCAAGAAATGTTTGATTTTGTGTTATATTTTTATGTAGAGATATCCTTATTCCAGTCAATAGTAACCAGTCAAGGGTGATTGCAGGCTGGAGGAGAATTGACAGACTTCGTTATAGTGTTGAGAACAACTGAGGCTGTGAAGACATTTGGTGGTACTGCTCATTTTTCAGTTGGGGCTGGTTTGAGTGCAGTAGTTGGTCCCATTGGAAGGGCTGCTGAAGCTGATGTACGAGTGGGGGATGGTGGCTGTGCTGCTTGTTATACGTACAACTGCAGTAAAGGTACTCATCTATATAGCTATTTTTCCTTTTAAACTGTGGAGTTGTCCTCTGGACTGATTTTTGGGGTATGTATACATTGCTATGCAAAAAAACATGGATAGTATCCTATGATATTAACCGTTTTAACGCGATAGTAATTTCTCTATTTTTATTAAGTCCTAAGTGGATGCAATAACAGTCTCGGGACGTAGAAAAACTGCTCATTTTGCAAAGGATCTTGTTCTCTCACTTTCTTTCTTCCTCATTTGTCTCTGTTGCTGAGGTGAGCTATGTAGTCTAGCTTGTATGGCATGGGTATCTGTCCTTAGGCAGTCACGTAAAAGACTATTCTCCGATTACTTAAAATGCTCTTGCACAAATGCTATTTATATATTCAATAAAATGATGATACTCTTTACCTTTTCAAGCTATGTGAAGCTGTTTTCATTAGATCATTGGTTGAAAAAGTTTCTACAAAGAGCATTTCTTGAGAAGCTTGCTTGTTGCCCATTTCTTAGTGCCAAAGAAAGGGGAAAAGGGAGAGACATTAGTTGAGAAAGCTTCTGCAGGGATATTTTTGAATAAGCAATCATATGAGAGAACACTGAGCTTGATTCGTCATAGATCCTACTTAAATTGAGCCGCTCATAGTAAAAAGTTGGAGAGGTCTAGAATTTGTATTTCTCATTTTCCTATCATTTCATTGCCAGCAGTCTGTGGGGCTCGTTCCGCTTTCTGAAGGTCTTTAATTGTTCTCAACTTTTTCATAAAATAATTGGCAGGTGCTTTTGTTGGATGCTCCTTTCAAGGTAGTGTCGTGACAACGCGGACAAGAGAAAATTGCCGATTTTATGGCAACCAGTCTATAAATGCATTGGACATACTATTGGTTCGTTGCCGAGGCCGCCAGCTGCTGCCATCCTTTATAACGCACTCGCAGACATGTATCAGAAGTTGGAGTGGTCATCACCATATTAGTGCCGTACAGCTTGGTCAATTGTCCTCGATACTGCCTATGGAAGTTCTTAGCTGCAATTCTTGCCACTGTAAAGTTGTCTATTCTTATCAAGTGTACGGCATGTTCAAACTCATTGCTTCCCTCTCTTCGCCGGGGGTTTCAGGAGAGGAATATGTAAATAGTTATAATTGCTGGGATCAATCTTTGGAATGTACATATAGCTATACATTTCATATTTGGTGTTTACTCAGGGTATCGGGGAAGACAAGCAAAAACCACCCTTCTTTTCAGATTACTTTGAAGATTGCTTGAGCATGTCCTAGGAAGTTTTATGTGATTGTTCATGATGAACCCAGAAAAACAGGTTGCATGGTCACGACCTGATATACAGCTCTTCTATGGATCTTGTTCGGTACTACACCGCGCATTAGACTCGAGTCAATGCAGTGTAGCGGAAATCCACCTCCCTCCCTGTTTTGAATTAGTGCATACAGATCATAAACAAGAGAAAATTGCTGATTTTGAGTAGATCTGAGCTTTTTATGTAAATCCCCCTAGAACCACACCCATGATTAGCTTGTATGATTATAGTAGTTGCTTTGCCTAAGTGGGTTCATGATTTGGTTCAGCGCCTTCTTGTGTGTCATTTAAGCGGAAAAATGCAAGAAAGGGAAATCCGAAACCTCTTAAGCGTGATATGTTGCCGCATTTCAGCCCTCACTACCAACGGTTGCCTCCTACCACCGCCCGTGGCGGTGATGGTGGCACGCCTCTAAGTTCAGCAATGGTTTGGTCTCCTGTCGGATAGGAAGGACTGCCGAGGGGACATAAAATCATTTTGAGTTTTTCCTCTTTCTTTGTCCTAGACCAGAACTGTTTTTCCTTTTCTCTGCGCAAATCGAATATAAAGTGACCGATTCCCCTCAATTTTTCTTTCTTTTTCTTCAGTGAATATCTAAAGAAAATCAAATATTTCTTCTCTTTCGTTTTCTCTTCTTACGTTGTTATCATCGAGAGTCCCTTTTTTACCCTTATCTCTATCTGAATGAAACAGAGTCGGCAATTTCAGATTGAGATCTCTCTGTTCTAAAATAGGATCAAGCTATGTTTGACCAAAGGGCAGCATGGAGTTAGATGGAACAAAATGAGGGATTGAAAATTACAATCCTCGAACTTCTTTATATCAAATCACTTATCCGACGACTCATTTCATATATAATCGTACGTACTACGGATGCTTTCTAATATAAATTACTGAAAAATTACAAAATAAAATACTAGGATTAGAAAAGAAATCAAACAAACAAAAAGAAAACCTAGACCTAATGACTGCCCCCGAAACTCTATGACAACAGCGACGTCCTCCTTGATGGCGGGCCACACCAACACCACAACGACCCCATGGTGGCGGTCGTCTCCGTCGGAATGGTCACTTAAGACCGCCGTAATTGATTCTCCATCTCACACGCACCCATGAGAGATACAAAGGCGACCACCGCACACCATTTAGGTGAGAGATAGAGAGAGAGCGAGCGAGAGAGATGGCCACCCAATAGATAAAACAAGGTCATTGTTAGATATCATTGTAGCAACAAAATAGCACAATAGCAAATGGCGAACAAAAAATTTAACTCAACTGATGAGAGAATAATATAACCAACCAACTCTAATATAAGCTCACATCCACCTAATGTGAACATTTAAACTCCAGCTTGAAATGAATATTCACAATACCTCTTCAGCTTTCAAGGCGACTCCAATTGAATCGTTGACATAAGATAAGGACACTTCCATATTGTATAGGGACAAATCAGGATAAACGCATGACTCCCCATTAGAGTATATCACTTCAACTGGTTCAACTTCATACTTCTTCCCACAGTATGCTGAGAAGATTGTCACCTAAAGGAAAACACTTGCCCGCATTAGTCCTCTATACAGAAGGATGGGTGTAGAGAAAAGGACAAACAATTGAGTATGCTCACCATTGTATTTAGAACTATCTTAGCCTTTGTTAAGTCCGTTGCAGTACATTCAATGAGAACATTTTTCGTCTTTAAAGTTTTTGCCGGATGTGCTTCATTGATAATTGGCGGCAGAGACAGCACAGTTCTGCATGGAGTAAAAAATTAGCCTTTTCAGTGATAAGAAGCTTAGTCAACTGTATCATTTCAGTCAATGTAGATGCTCGCTAATCAATCAGACTATACATCACAAATATCTGTCAAATTGTTGATTGCAAGACACCCAAAAAGCGGATGAAGCATCACTTTGCCCACACTGTTTGGCTATGACAGCTAAATAATTACAATTTGTTCACATTGAGCATATTCAATGGGAACCAAAATTGTGAAGCCAATGGCAACAGTGTAAATCTATCCGCAACTGGAGTAACTAGATTAGAACCCCATGTGCAAAAAAATTTGAAACCAATCTTTTTAAAAAGCTGACCCCTGTTCAAACAGGATAAACAGCTTAATGGTCAACCATAATTGGTTGTTGCCTAATTAATACATTACCAATAAACATCAGTCCATAGCTAATCAAGAATTTATGAAGCAATCAACTGTATCATTTCTAATTATTCAGGACGTCAGAAAAGAAAATATCATCCACTGTTGTCAAGCAAGGCCCTAGCCTAAAATAAGGGACATGTTACATTAAAAGTTTGGGATGAATCCTTTAGCAAGAAATTTTTTTAACCTTTTCTTTAAATGAACCCAAAGAATGTATTAGCAAGGTAGATCTTAAGTCATGAAATGATATTCCGGAAAAAATTAATTTTTGTACTACATTATAGCATCTTTCTTATTGACATTAGGCACTTGCTTTCCCATATCAAATTTTGTGACACCGCATGCAAAAGTTCTTTTTCCCGATATGGTACCTAGCAACCGGTGGAGAGAGAGATGAAATAAGAATGGACTGCTAAGTTCAGTGTAAAGGTGTACATAGGAAAGACAATGTTCAAAGAAAAGCAAAGATGTATAGAAGACTACACATATTCACCATTTTCACTGGCTCTCTTAAAAGTAATGCTATAGGCATAAGACTAGGCTCTGGAAGTCTCCGACTGTGCTAATGTAGAGTCGACAGCTGCTTTTCTAAAAACTTCGCCCTTTTACTAAAATAATATACCTCCTTTCTCAGTTTTGTTTAGAGAAAGGAACAAAAAGGGTCAAAGAACATGACCTAATTTCATCTTTTTCCCTGAGGGAATGCCTAAGAGAATGACCAGCCTTACTCGAGGTGCTTTTGAAGTCGCCACATTGGGTGCCTGCCCAGGCAACTCCAGTGCTTTTGAGAACACTAGTGACACCTAAACAGAACAATTGATCTCACTTCAACTCATAAACGAGACCAAGCACTTAGTGGCTTAATGTGGCAGAAGATGCTTGAAGACCTAGATTATTTTCTCTTTGCAAATTGAACCCGATGCATCGATCAACCCCCAAATAACTCAAGGTTGCAATATTAATGACTTAAGTGGCAATGGTTGAATCAAAACTAAGTCAACATGTCATTACATTTAAGTGGTTATTTATTATTTTCCCTTAACATCAATATACACACTTCATATTTATACATGGAACTCACATTACAAAAAAGAGTGTATGAAGAAACCAAGATACCTCTTTGAATCATAGATAACAGGGAACACAGGTGAGTTCTCTATTATGTGCAAGAACTTCTTCAATTTCAAATCTGACTGCAACAAAGTAGCGAAAAACAGGTAAAACAACATGGCAAAGATGAGGAACTATTACATAATTCTTCATTTACAGGAAGATATCAACTAGCACATTGAATAAGCAAGTTCCAAGCATAAGATATATGTAACAAAACAAATATGACAGTTATAAAAAGACCATTAAAAGGAGCAGCTATTGAGGACCCACCTTATAAAATTCCATTAGTTCTTTTTTTTTTTTTTTTGGTCAGTCCTACTCTATTCCTACTCTACACTCACTCTCAGACTTTTGCCCTGCCTCTTGCAGGGCGTGGGAGTCGAAACCCACTCCTGAAACTTACGCGTCCCCACCCCATCCCCCCCTGAGAAGGTGGGGATTTGAACCCCTCACCTCCCCCTTCCATGTTGGAAGGGTGGCCACTGGGGCGAATCCCAGTGGTTAAAATCCATTAGTTCATCAGCTCTGAAGTTCTTCACCTAATATCAGAACAGAAACTAAGGCGCGATCAGCCAACACATCAATCGCAGTTGGTAGAGAAAACAAAACAAATATATAAATGAAAGCAATCTCATGAACTCAAAAGTGGCATTGACATGTTAAGCATACTTAATTTGGAATAATTCACTTTGCAAAATAGTAATTAGAAATAACACGCTAATGCATTGGAAACTACAAAATTTCCTTTTTAGTTACTTAGTAAGTCTCCTTAGAGCACTGTTAACAAAAGGGCACTTGTTAAGCGTACTTATTTAATATGATTCACTTTCCAAAGAAAAAATTACAAATACCACAAGAACAATCTGTGCATCCAATTGAAAACCATAAAAATTTCTTAATCAACTACTTAAGAATTGCCCCTAGAGAACAGTTAACAAAATCCTTACAAATACATAGATCTTCACTACAGATCAGACTCATGGCACATGCATGAACAGAAAAATACAATCTTTATCATGAAACTACCTGCTTCAAGGGGAGGAAACTTATACTGGAAGGCGGCAAAGCCTGAGACCAAAGGAAAAGGAACATGAGTTGGTGATACGCTGCACTTCTCATAACATTTTATCATACTTTGCTCTAAGAAACATTTAGCCGTAGCAGATATATAACTCGTACATATTAAGAAGAAACATTTAGCTGTAGCAAATATATAACTCATACATATTAAGCTAAACCAAATGTGCAATTCCTTGTCATGTCTGTTTTCGTCTATGCTTTATCTAGTAGATGAGCACTCCTGATAGCGAAACATAATACTACGAATTTTTGGGATCAAAATAGAGTATCTTGGATATATATAGTAATAACATCCTCTGGGACAAGCTCAGAGGATGACAAAACTTGAACTGGTCAAAGCTTGTCTAGCTAGCTGCAACTCCTCAAAAACATGTAATAGATGCTGAGGCAAAGTGTGGGGTAGAAAGAAGCTTAAAGAGGAAATCCTTCAGGCATTTAAATATATAGAGAGAAAAAAAGGAAAGAATAGGTGAGCACAAGCGTCCAGCTCGGATAACACTCTATCATGACAAGATCCATTATGCCAGCAATCTGAAAATCTTCCATTTAAGTTCTAGCTGGGCCTTAGCTTCAAGCGAGGATAGTAGGACGTGTGCAGAATTCTTCATTTTAGATTCTAGTTTAGGCGATTAGTTCAAACACACACCTCATAGCTGAAGGGGCCTTCTAGCGTATCCAAGTCATGAGTCCCAATTGCAACCAGTGTTCTTCGCCTAAAATATCGAGAGAATCCGAGCATGTCAATCCAAGTAGAACATTTTGAGGATCTAGCATAAACACAAGCATCTGATGTACTAAGTGGAGGGATTGGGGGGCTGGGCATCTATTACATGCAAATAAAATATCAAATTGAATATAGATCTCGAGAATGAAAACTAGTTCAAGCAACATATCTATCATCACCACTTCACCAAATTATTCAAAACAACTCAGCGGAGTCCTCTCTTCACATCCAGGCATTTCTCACAGGTTATTCAAAGATCGAACCACACAGCATCTCGATAGCCATTACGAGCAACATGGTCCGCGAAAGACTTTAACCCATCCGAAGACGGACACTAGCATCTCAAACCCCCGAACCAAAATTCACCTACGACTCGCGAAACAGCTCCAAACCCATCCGAAACACATAACATCTAACCGAATGCCGAATCAGCTTCGCAGTCACCTGTTCGCCGGAACTTCAATTTTGTAGATGACTTCCTCGTCCTCATCAGTCTCCTCTTCCAGGTGCTTCTCCTTTCTGATGATCGCCTTGTCCGTCGTCTGGCCAGCACAAACAAAGAAGCCCAACCCCCTCAGCCTTTAAAAAAAAAAAAAATACCCCCCCCCCCCAAAAAAAAACCCAGGTCTGATTTGCTCGCGGTAGTTCGCCGGTCGGAAAGAGGGAGGGCAGAGAGAGAGAGGGAGGTCGCGGTCCTCTCGCCAGTCCCGTGCAGTGGTTCGTCGATTGCTCGAGGTCCTCTCGCCGGTCCCGTGCAGTGGTTCGCCGGTCGGAAAGAGGGAGGGCACAGAGAGACTGGGAAGTCGCGTCCTGTTCGTCGGAGAGAGAAAGAGAGAGGGAGGGAAGAGTGAGAAAGGCGAGAGAGGAGAAAGAGAGAAAAACCCAACAAATTCGAGTGAGGAGAGCGAAAAAATTTTGAGTGGGAGGAATAAGCTGACCGTGTGGAGCCGAGCCGAGCCGACCAAAAATCAGCGCCTTCCTTTTTTAGCGTGTCCCGCTCGGGGACACGTGCTGGCATTTCATTGGTTAGTGTGCACCAGGTCAGCGGATGACGTGGCGCACACTAACCACTGAATATTTTCTCCCACTAGAGATTTGCAAGTGTCTGCTCCTTCAATTAGAATCCAAGATCATTATAAAACAGAGGTTTCACACCATGTTACTGACATGATTGAGGAACATTTGTTTTAAATTTTTTTTGCCTCTGTTTCTTTTTTATTTGTGATGCAGAGTGCATTAACCCAAAAATTAAGGGGATGCTTGTTAAAATGGCCATGGTCTTTCAAGTTGCTTCGTTTAATTTATCACACAGGCCTCTGTCGCCTCTCTTAATCCAATCAATGATGCCAATACTTCATACTTCAAAATTCTAAGATAGTAAGTTTTGCTCAATCTAGTATGATCTATATCTTTAAAAAAGTGTTGTTCAAATTGTCTCAAAGATCAAGAGGTCTATATAGGGAAAATTGGTTAATTCCTCTGTTGTTTGTCGGCATATTGCATTGGATAGGTATAAAGGGATAGCGCTGGCGTCTAAGAAACTTTGCAATTTAGCAAAGGAGATTGACTCCAAGGATATTCATGAAAAGCAAACAATATTTGGCAAACACCTTCTAAAATAAGTACTGCAAAGCAATTTTTAGAATGAGAAAAAAAAATTAAAAAGGTAGAATGAAGGAACTTGCAGGTACATATAAAAGCACAAGTGGGGGGCACAACAGTAGGACCAGTGCGGACCTTGTGCAACCCTAGGCAATACACCGATGAGGTCAACCAAACCTAGGAGACGCAACACCAATGTTGCTTGACCTTAGGCGACACGACATTCAACGCCAGTGTCCCATGACCTCAATTGGCGGAATGTTGGAGCCCCACAACTAGGCAATGCAATGCTCAACCTTTGGCAAGCAAAATCTGACATCAAGCAACCCTCGCAAGGCTTCTTGGAATCGTGCAACCCTTGACGAAGCTTTGCCGGTGTCCATCAGCCGTTAGCCTCCTTCATGAAGCTTCCTAGCCATGAACAACCATGGCTTTCTCTCTCCTATCCAAGGTTGAGGGGTAAAATATTATTACAAATATATCAGTGATGGTAAGATTGGAAGAAGAAAATTCATTGAACGCCCAAAGGTGAGGCTTGCCTTGAGCTTCAAGCATTTCAAAGCAGAACTTTTCACTAAAGTCTTTGAAATTGTGTTGCCAAATATTAAAACTTATTATAAGAGCTTTTGAAAGCCCAAAACAGCTTAATTCAAGACAATGGAGCACTCAAATTTATAAGGGCCAAATTGAATGGGATTGAAATAGAGGGTAAAATTGGAATAGTGTATCACTTTGGGGTCCTTGTGAGTCAAAAAATAATTTTTAGTAAATTATTTAAGGTTACCAGTTTGAGAATTTCTGTGATATTAATCCAAATAATATCTATATATTATTTACTTCCTTTTTTAACCTTTTGAAGAGTTGAGTCTAATTCATTTGGCAAGTGAAATGCTAAAGTGACATTTTAATAATTTCCATTGAGAATATTAGTAAGTTAAGTTCATACTAGGATTGCGTTTATATTCTTCATTGGCTTACACCAAATTTCATTCTCTTTCTCACTTTCTACCATTAGTCACCCCTCGTTTAAGTCTAGTGGGCTCAATATCGTCTATTTGAAACACAAAATTCAATGGGTCGAGTTAACGGGTCAATGCTGGTCAACTATGGTCGACAGATGATCGGGTCGGGTCAACTGGTCAAATGGGTCAAGTCAACAGGTTGGCTAGGGGCAAACTAGTAATAACATCGAACAATAAAGGCATAATCGTAAAAACAATTGTCAATGGTAAAAATGTAATATTTTAAAAATAATATGGGCAAATCCGTAAAAAGAGGCTCAAGCATGTGCCACGCATGCGCCAGCGGTTGTCGCGTGCAGTGCACCCGCCTGTAGTTTACAATGTGGGTGTGTTGCACACGCACCTGGGAACCGCCTTGGCGCGTGTGTTGCACGCACCAACAATGCAGGACTTCTGGCCACACATGGCAACGCGTCCGGCAGTCCCCGGCGGTGATCCACTCGTCGTTTTTCTCGTCTCGACGAGAACTACGACCCTGCCCTATTAAAAACAAATTTTGATTTATGGAAAATCATGAAAGGGGAGTGAATAGTACGGGTGTGTCGGGATTTCCGTCCCCGAACATCTGACAGCAACGTTTCTCAAAATAATCTCGGCCAAAAAACAATTTATAAACATCAACGATGATCGGGAAACATGAACATTATTACTTTGATACCAATGTTGGAAACAAATTCCTAAAAATTGAATAGATACTCAAACAATCAAATACCGAAAATGAACGCGGAAAACGTGCCCGGGAAAACATGTAACACCGATCGAAGGCATATCACAGATACAAACATACCTTAATTGCCATATATTAAGTACCGTCACAGTTTTTGAGGAATCCTTTGAAGCCCTGGGTTCTGTTCATCGAGAGGAGTATACTACTTCAAAGGGGGAAAAGTGAAGAAACATATTTCTCTCTGAAGAATACTACTGTTCAGATATTCCATTTTTTACTTTTTATTTTATATATTAGAGTAACTGCACTTTTTTATGGGCCCTTTACTTATGGGCTAGGTTTTGGCCCAACATAGGCAAACGGGTTTAAGTTGATCCATCAAATAAAAAACCAATCGCATGTGATTGAGACAATTATAGAGTTTTAGTCAAGTAAAGATTCGCATCTGTTGTTACAATTTATTTTTACTATATACCTAATTTTAATAATCACAAAAATTCCTCTATAAGTATGCCAATTTCAATTGAAACTTATCAATTTGTTGGTTTATGAGGAAATTCTTTAAGCTAAAAAGGGTTAAAACAATATCTGATGGACTAGCTAGATGTATACGGAATACAGAAGTGCGGTGAACAAATGGATTAAAGGAGAACACCTAAAAACAAGAAGCTGCAGTACAAATCCAATAGAATTGTCCAACCTCGCTAAACATTCTGAATGTGTAAACTGTCTCGAATCTGCACTTTATATCACCATAACTCATAATACCATAAATCAATTTTACCGATGTATCATAATAGTATTGTACTTGTAATTACAACATGATGTTGTAATATTATATTATACATTCGAAGTAGTATAGAAGTGACTTTAACTTACGAGTATGTTATTGAATAAGAATGATATGTAGAAAAATAATGAATATTTCCATTTTTATGCCAATCGGGAGAAAAAGAGGAGAGTTTTTCAATTTACGGCACATATGTGCTTATGGGAACCATGTTGGAAATTATATCCAGAGAAAGCACACTGTTTGTTGAAATCAGAACATGAAAGTAGAGAAAACGATAACAGCTATATAATATTCTTCTTTTTATGTAAACTTACAACTCTTGGAGAAGAAGAAAATAAAATATAACATAAAATTGGAGGTGAGGTACGGATAACCGAATCTCCTTAAGGCGATTAGTTCCTGCCAATGGTGCTCCGCAGATTCACGAACTATGCCTCCCAAGATACAACACCTCGAACCTGTTTGGATTAACACTATGCAAACAGGACTCAGTCGAACCGTTCAATTGAACCAGCACACCCAGAAAAAACAAAAGAGTTAAAACGTATATCAAGCTCTTTTGGAATCTAGTTAGAAAAGCCAAAAACCAAAAACCAAAACCCCAATGAAGCTCTATGTTCCTATCTATATATAGAGCTTTTTAGTTCATGTGCTACAGAGATACATGAATTAAATAGACGCGTGTATCCACGAGATTCATGAATAAAGAGATACGTGAATCTAAGAAATTCATGTATCCAAAGATACATGAATTCAAGAGATTCATGAACTCAATAAATACATGAACTAAAAGATACATGAATCTAGGAAATTCATGAATTCAATAGATACATGAACAGAAAAATTTAGGAATTCATGAATCCAAAAGAGATACGTGAATAGAAAAAACGTATCTTAATTTATTAGCTTTCGTTGATTCATTAACCATAATTATAACCATAATTACAACAAACCAAAATCAAGTGTATGTAAAACTTAAACATGAGTGGTCGATTAAAAAAAAAAAAACATGAATGTGCCATACAATTCGGCCTCTTCGGTCGGCCCCTCCCTAAACAAATCACCGCCGTCGATCATATCCAACGACCCACCTCTGTCTCTGGGCCCCACTGCATAGCGCATATCCCCATCCCTTTGACCCCCCGCTCACCTTGGATCTCTCCTTCTTCGTCATTTTTCCCATTTCATTCCATTTCTTTATAAATAAATAAAAAAAACGGATTTGAGTGTAAATAAAAATAAATTTTATTAAGAGGTATCCAAAAGACACTGATTAAGAATAATAAAATAATAAAAAAAATATAAACACATTGTAAAGAATTAAGCAAGAACTAATTTCGAATGAAAGCAAGTTATTTTAATTTAATTTAATATATACATTTTTTTTCTTCTTCTCCTCTTGAAGAGTTTGCAGTCCCATTTCAATTGGCAAGTGAAAATGCCAAGTGATTTCCTCTAAGAATATTTTATAAAGTGAAGTTCATACTAAGATTGCATTTATATTCTTCATTGACTTGCGCTAAAGTTTAATCTCTCTCCTTTTCCATCTCATTAGCGACCCTTTGTTTCAAGTCTTGGAGGCCTGAAGTCATGCGCAAAATTCAATGAAGTAGAAATGATATTGCCAATCACTTTCTGAACTGAAGAAATTGCCCAGAACCGGTGTACACGATCATTTTCGAATATTGGGGGAGAGGGAACGAGGAAAGTTCCGAAAGGGAAATAGGAGAAAGAAACTTGGGCTACGGGCAAATTGCGCACGATCATTTTCGGATGGAGTCTCTGACTGTACCTGATGGTGATACTGCGCGTGGGGCTTCTAAACCCAAAAGGATAACCCCGGTAGTGGCGGGGATCTGATCTAGGTATAACTTTCTTTGGTCTTTGTTTCATTGCATAAGCCATAATCCACAAACAAAGTGATCTATAGATGAGAGCTAGAGCCTGGAAACCCCATCAGATGGTAAACATTCTTGAAGCCCATCATTCATGGGCTCTTCTCATGGCTGCTTCTTTGAATCAGAAAAGGTGTTACCATGCTCCTGAGTTTAAGAGGCAAGAACGTCCACAACAACTTCCTTGGTCATCTCTCTACTAGAAATTTGAAAATGTCTGCTCCTTTGATCAGAAATCAAAATCACTATGAAATAAAGATTTCGCATCATGCTACCGACATGGTTGAGGAACTTCTTCTTTTTCCTCTCTTTATTTATGATTTGTGATGCTGAGTATTTTAATTCAAAATTAATTGGATGCTTGCTGAATGGCCATGGTCTTCCGAGTTGCTTTGTGTAATTTATCATATGGACATCTGTCACCTCTTATAATCTAATCGATGATGCTAGCACTTCATACTCTAAAATTCTGAGATAGTAAGTTCGAATCAATCTAATATAATCCATCTCTTTGGGAAAGCATTGATCTAATTGTCTCATAGATCAAGAGTTCTATATAGGGAAGATTAGTCGGCTCCTCTATTGTCGCTAGGCAGATTGCATTGTATAGGTACTAAGGGAGAGCTTTAGCTTCAAGATTTTGCATTTAAGCAAAGGACATTGACTCAAAGGAATTAATTTTAAAGTAAAAAGTGTTTAATACCTTGTTAAAATACTTACTGCAGAGCATTTTTTTTTCAAATAAGCAAGAAGAAGAGAACAGAGGAACTTGCAGTTGCATATGAAAACTCAGGTAGGGGCCACAAAACTAGACCAGTGCCAATGTCATGCGATCCCATTGCATTGCCGTGGTCCCATGCGATGCGCAGCGCCATGGCCACACAAATAGGTAAGGCAATGCTCGACCCTCAACAAACTAGATCTGGTGTCAGGTGACCCTAGGCAAGTATAATCTAGTGTCGAGCGACTGACCCGGTAAAGCTTGCTAATGTCCCCCGACCCTCGTCAAGCTTGCCGCTGTCCCCCAACTTTCTCCAAAAAGCATCCCAGCCATGAGCGACCACGGCTCTCTCTGTCTCCATCCAAGAGAAAAAACATGAACATGCATGCCAAAGATGTTAAGCCCCCAAGCTCTCGCTCGCCTTGAGCTTTGACCATTTTCAATGCAAAATTTTGCACCAAAATATTTGAAGTCGTGTTCCAAAATGCCAAAACTTTGGCTCAAAGGGCTTTTGGAAATTCAAAGCTGCTCGTCTCCCATATGCAACTTGAGCGTCTTGACTCAGTAAGGGCAGAAGTGTAATTTCATGAGTGCCAACTCAGTCGGCTCATAATTTGGGTCTCTTGACTCGGCCCCTTCCCCCAACAGATAACACCTAAGATTTTCTTCTGAAACCGATATTGGTGTCCGACGTCTTCCCGACTTTCTTAACCTTTTAGCCCTGAGAGCAAAAATAGAAATCTCGTTTTCTAGTTATTTTCTCTCTTTCTAAAATTTTGAATTTTAGCTTATTCCACTTTAAAATTTAATATCAACTTAAAACGCTCTCTGAATTGGTAATTTTTTAAGGCAATCGATATTCACCACTACAACCATTTAATAACAAGATTAATCAATCTTATTTTGCAAATCTTTTGGTCAAGCTTGCACCCTTTTTTTTTAATATATATATAAGTTAAGAATTAGGAGGTAAGAACATAGTGATTCATGGTTCAACAATTCACATTAACCTCAAGAAAAAAAATTAAACGTAGTTATAATTACTCTAAATATTATTCTATCAAAGAAAGAGTCAATAAATATTCTCCATACTATATAAGGAGTCGACCGATATTGCTAAACAGTTAGGGGGACTAAATATTCATTACCCTTATTAAAAGGTTTACTTGTTTTCTTCTCTCAGAATCATACAAGTGTGAAATATTATGTTTACTTCATTTATACAATAAAGAATCCCTTATACTGTGCACGCAATTCAGGCTTTATATTTCAAATTTTTTATTGTATATTTGATGTACACAAAATATAAACACGTCTTTGTCTTTCTTCCTATTTGGTAAAAAAAATCTTTCACAAAATAGAATTTATTAATGTAAACACTTAATTCGTGTGCTTGTTACACTCTAACTATACTAATACAACCACAAAATAGAATTTATTGTAAATTATTAATGTCTCTTTAAAAAATATATATCAAATTGTTTACTCCAAGTAATTTTACAATGTTTTATACCAAACAAAGGAACTTTGCTATGCTAAAATATCTTCTTATCTATAGGGTTTGCGAGGGTCTTCTATATATGTAGTCTTTCTTCGTCTAATAAGTTAAATTTCTAGGTTGGACTATTCAATATGATATCAAAGCCAAGTTCAAACCCAGTTTATTTTGTATATGTGGCTCTCCACACATCAATTTCACCTATCATTTTAAGATCGGTTTTGCACGCTGAAAGAGATATTATAATATTATACTTTGCTTGTTTACAGAATTTATACTGACCTTATTATCTCTCCACGAATAGTGGCAAAAAAAAAAAATCATAATTAAGTGACTTTTACGAGTGCACGATTACGGAATGTCGCATGTGAAAAAAGTAACTTTAACCTGCTATGAACTGAGATGACAAAAAACAATCAAAACAAGTAATGTTGATTAAGCTTTTTTAAGTCTAAGGTCCAAGTATGCAAGGACTGACCTTGTTCATTTTTTTTAACATAGTGATCAAGATAATATTTTTTATTTACTTATAGTAGATAGAAATGAAATCTAATTTTAATTCTCCAAAAAGCACTGAGATAATGAGAGATTGATTCATACGACAAATCCTATATCTAGTTACATACTCGCCATTTAGAATAACTCTAAGGATGCACGCCCATGATCGGCCCTATGTGTGCATATCCCAAGCTTATGGGGGTTCATGTCCCAAGGTTAAATAACAAGACATTATAAATTCTTTGGCTGACTTAACATCGTGTTTAGCTTATGGGGATTCATGTCCAGAGACTTAATAACGAGGCCATGTTTATTTTTTGCCCGACTTGTATCGAGTTTTTCATCTCCCATACTTTTTCTCAGATGCTTTTGATACTTGGTTGTTTACTTTAAAAAGCCATTTCAATGGCCTATATGTTAATTTCCTTTCCAAAAGCTTGAGACTAGAACAATTTTTTAGGTGTTAACTAAAATTCAGATGTCAATACTAATGTAGCAATTTTTTAATTTTTAATTTTATTTTTATTTTCTTCATAGGGCCAACAAGACTGTCGACCCCCCCTCGCTAGGCATGGGGGAGGGTTCGTTGTTTCACAAAAATAATATTTACAATATACCAAAATCGAGATTAGGCGAAACTTAAACATGAATGGGCAATATGATATCGAACTTCAACTCGTTAGTACTCGGCTCAATAGTTTTACAAGTCCAATTGAATTTTTCTTTTTGTAAATTATTTATATGAAATTTCGAGCCCAGTCCATTTTTATTTCAACATGATAAAATTGAATCTAGGCGCAACTTTTGAAATTCAATTGAGTTCAAACAAGAAATTCAATTCTCGATCAAGCTAAGCTCAAGTGGAGTTTCGAGCAATCAAACACATGAGTCGAGCTTGACATTGCACCAGCTTGTCTCAATGTGATTATCCTTCTATCTCGAGGACTAGGCCTAGGACGCTAACGCTTAGACTTGATACCTCAAAGGTGGATTTGCGCGTTCTTTATGCGCGTCCTTGGACGCGTTCTTTTTGCGCGTCCTTGCACGTGGATTTGGATTTGCGCGTGACCGCTTTCGTCTTCTGAGTCCTTGGCCGATTCATCATCGTTCCAGATTCGTCGGTCGATCCCGTCGATCTCGCCCTCCAAACCCTGAGAGCGCTTGTTTCTTTGAAGCGAGCGAGAGCCAGAGTTAGATCCAGGGCTTAGGGAAGAGATCATCGACTTCACTGTCGATCGGGGAAGGGCAACCCCGGGTCAGAGGCCGCCCAGCCTCTCCGAGAGCAAAGCCCACTCTGCTTCTGCTTTAAGCCCTCGATTTTCTTAGCAAGACTCTCTCTCTCTCTCTCTCTCTCTCTCTCTCTCTCTCTCTCTCTCTGTGTTCCGAAGCTTGGCATTTTAGAGAAGCACACATACCATCAGCTAATCTAATGGGTGCTTCTTCGAATATGAAAAGGAATTACCATGTGTTCCTCAGTTTCAGAGGGACAGATGTCCGCCACGGCTTCCTCAGTCATCTCTATGCCGCTTTGGACCAGCAAGGAATATACACTTTTGTGGATAGCGAGGAGCTTAGGAAAGGAGAGGAAATATCGCCGGCGCTCATGAGGGTGATCGAGCAATCGCGCGTTGCCATCATCGTTTTCTCTGAGAACTATGCTTCCTCACCATGGTGTTTAGAAGAGGTCGTGAAAATCATGGAGTGCAAGGTGCAAAATGACTTGATTGTGTTCCCAGTGTTTTACAAAGTGGAACCAAGGGAAGTGAGGAAAGGGAGGGAGAGCTATGGGAGAGCTATGGCTGAGCATGAGTCCAAGTTTGGGAAGGATTTGGAGAAAGTGAAGAGATGGAAGAAGGCTCTCCTTGATGCTGGTAGCTTATCTGGGTGGCACTTCAATGACAGGTACGCGCTAATGTGATGCAGTGCTTTGCGATTGTTAGCTCGTGATTATTTGTTAGATATCAAATCGTACGTATAGCTTCGAATTGCCAAAACGATGCATCGAGTTCTTTGAATTCGCAGTAGACACAAAAGTCGAAAGACCAAAATTTGAAGCTAGCAGAAATTTCTGTCTTGTACTGATTGTTCTCTAAATGTAAGTTTTCTTAGATAAGTAGCGTGGTTCCTAGGACCTGAGTAATTAGTGTCTTCAGGCGCAGATTCTTTGTCATTTTCCTTCCGCTGACGATGGCGCAGGTGTGTGTTATTTCTTTTCATCTTACTATTTGTTAATCTTCTTATGAAATTTTCCTTATGACGTTAGACGTTGAATTCCTGCCATGGCTTGAAATGGTAAAACATGTTTCTATTTCTTTTGAGTGCTCATCAGAGATGAAAGAGATGAAGCAGAGCTCATACAATCCATCGTCAAGGAATTATCAATTTTTCTTAGACCAAGATCCTTATCTGTCGCTAAGCATCCAGTCGGTCTAGAATCTCAAGTTCAAAAACTGATAAGTTTGTCAGAGTCAGCTGGTAGTGATGTTTTGATGATAGGTCTGTGGGGACCTGGCGGCATAGGGAAGACGACGATTGCTAAGGCCCTATATAATGCTATTCAGACGCAATTTCAGGGTTCTAGTTTTTTGGTGCTAATTAGAGAAAAATCGAACCAAAGCCGTGGTCTTGTTTCTTTGCAAAAACAACTTCTATTTGAAATCTTACATCATAAAGAATTAAAAGTCTACGATGTCGACATAGGAATTAGTTTGATACAGGAAAGACTATGTTGCAAGAAGGTTCTCCTAGTTCTGGATGATCTTGATGATATGGATCAACTGAATGCCTTAGCTGGAAAAGGCGATTGGTTTGGCGAAGGGAGTAGAATCATTGTTACATCAAGAGATAGACATTTATTAACTTCTCATGACAAAAATTATGTGTATGAAGTTAAAACTTTGGAAGACAATGAAGCACGAGACCTTTTTGGTCAGCATGCCTTTACAAACAGCAATAAAGTAGAAATAAGAAGGGATCTCATTGATGGAGCACTGCATTATGCTGGTGGCCTTCCATTAGCCCTGGAAGTGTTGGGCTCATTCCTACGTGGAAGAAAGGAACCTGAATGGGAAAGTACGTTGCATAAACTCTCTAAAATTCCTGAATCGAAAATCAATCGAGTTCTCAAGATAAGCTTCGATGGATTGGACGAGAATGAGAGGGAGATTTTCCTTGACATTGCTTGTTTCTTTAAGGGAAAGAGAATTATATACATCCGGAAAGTTCTTGACGACTGTGGTTTCAAGACAACCATAGGAATAGAAATTCTCATCGAGAGGTCCTTGATAAAAAATGAGGATGGTTCCCTACAAATGCATGATTTGGTTCAGTTGATGGGTATGGATATTGTTAAACAAGAATGTTGCGATGATCCTGGGAAACGCAGCAGATTATGGCTTTTGGAAGATTTTGAGGACATTTTTTGTTATAATATGGTAAAAGTTGTTTATGTCAGTTTTGCTACATTTCGGTTTACATTACTCTAATTCGAACAGTATAACGTAAATCTTTACTGAAAATTTTGTCTAACAACTGAAGTTACTCTGTTATGGATAGGGGACAGATGCAGTAAAGGCCATAGTATTGGACTTGTCCCCACCAGAAGCAATAATCATCAGTCCTGATGCTTTCACAAATATGAAAAAGTTAAGAATGCTCATTTTGCTTGGAGTGGATATCTCTTCACAAGCTCAAGTACGTCTCCCTAATGAGCTAAGATGGCTTGAATGGCCCAATGCCCCGAATCTAGAATTTGGCTCTGGTCCAAATAAACTCGTGAGACTCGATGTCTCAAAAAGTCATATCAGACAATTAGGAGGCAACTCTCAGGTAAGCCCTTGTGATGATTAGCTTTTCCTTTTTATAGCTATAAAAAATATTTGCAGAGCTGAATGACTGCACTAGCATGTTTTTGCAGAAATTTAGAGTTCTGAAGTTCATCAATTTCCGTAAATGCAAGTCCCTGGTTAGTATTCACGACCTGTCATCGGCTCCAAATATGGAGAAAATGATTCTTAATGGGTGTGAGAGCTTGGTGGAGGTTCACCCATCCGTTGGAAATCTTGGCAAGCTAAAAGTTTTGTCGCTAGAGTCGTGCTCTAATCTTAGTAATTTTCCCAACACACTGAGGACTAAATCACTTGAAGCCCTTATTCTCTCCGGTTGTTCTAAATTCGAGAAGTTCCCAGATATTGATGGAAAGATGGAACATCTGCAGAGTCTTTATCTTAATGGGACGGCTATTAAAGAACTCCCTTCATCAATTGAAAATCTTGTCTCTGTGGAGGGGATAGAATTAGCATTCTGCAAAAACCTCATAAGGCTTCCATGGCACATTTATAAGTTGAAAAATCTCGAGCTTTTGAATCTTTCTGACTGCTTGAATTTAATCACGTTTCCAAAAAATATGGAGGATTCAACTGATCCCAATGTTGGATTCCAAAAACTAAGGGTCCTAAAACTTTGCCGCTGCAATCCATCGGAAGTAGACTTCCTCGAGAGTTTTTTCAGTTTTCCCATGTTGGAGAGACTATACCTTTCAGATAACAAGTTTACTCATCTGCCGGCATGCATCAACAAGTACCATAGTTTGTGTGAATTGTTTGTTAACAGATGCGAGCTGCTACAAGAGATTCCTCAGCTTCCACCAAGTCTCGTGCTATCAGCCCGATGTTGCAAATCTCTGCAAAAATTCCCAGATCTGGGGGGTCGCCCTGACCTCGCTCTTTCCGTTGACTTGACTTCATGTTGTGAATTATCCCGCAGAGGGGTCACTATGGCTGATGTGGCTGATTTGTCGTTACTTGAGGTCTGTCTGTCTCCCTCTCTCTCTCTATGTATATATATGTGTTAACTGCAAATGCTTGATATGCGTACTATCTGTGTGACAGGATCTGCCGAAGGTGGATCGTCTCAACATTAAACTACCTGGAAGAGAGATGCCTAAATGGATTCTTCCCTGTGAAGGGGATTCCATATCTTTCATGATTCCCCAGGAGTTGTACGACAAGTTTAAAGGAGTAGTACTCTGTGTTGTTCTTGGCCCGGAGGAAGGAAAAGTGGTCAATGCTTCATGTACAGTCGGAACATATGTTAATGGCGAGTCAGCGGGTCAACAGGGGCGAATTTTTTATTCGATAGAATCTGACCATGTGTGGTTTAATTATTATCCACATCTTTTTGTAGATCTGCGAAACGATTGGAGCCGTTACCAAGTTTGCTTCAGGGCAAAAAAAGCAAGCATAAAGAAGTGTGGATTCCGTCCAATATGCGAGCAAAAGGAGGATGTTCTGAGGATGGTAATCCCAGCACCATCAGACGATGGAAACAAATTGAAGTTTTCAAGGAGTGACTCAGGAGATAGTTCAATAGACACCATGGCAGCAGATGATCTATTTGAAATATATGCAAGGTAAAGCTCATCACATTTAACAAAGAAGAGAAGACGGTCTTAACTACGGTGAGACTATGAGTTCCAATGTCTTTGCTTTTCCCTTTTCTGGGCCTCCACTAGAGATTTGCAAGTGCCTGCTCCTTCAATTAGAATTCAAGATCATTATAAAACAGGGATTTCGCACCATGCTACAGACATGATTGAGGAACTTTTTTTTTTTTTTTTTTTTGCGTTGTTTCTCTATGATTTGTGATGCAGAGTTTATTAAACCAAAAATTAAGAGGATGCTTGTTAAAATGGCCGTAGTCTTCCAAGTTGCTCCGTGTAATTTATCACACGGGCCTCTGTCGCCTCTCTTAATCCAATTAATGATGTCAATATTTTGTACTTTAAAATTCTAAGATAGTAAGTTTTGCTCAATCTAGTATAATCTGTATCTTTAGGAAAGTGTCGTTTGAATTGTCTCAAAGATCAAGAGGTCTACAGAGGGAAAATTAGTTGATTCGTCTGTTGTTGGTCGGCGGATTGCATTGGATAGGTATAAAGGGATAGCGCAGGCTTCTAAGAAACTTCGCATTTTGGCAAAGGAGGTTGACTTCAAGGATTTTCATGAAAAGCAAATAGTATGTGGCAAACACCTTCTAAAATAAGTATTGCAAAGCAATTTTTAGAATGAGAAAAAAGATTAAAAAGGGAGAACGAAGGAACTTGCAGGTACATGTGAAAGCACAAGCGAGTGGCACAACAGTGGGACCAATGCCCATGTCGTGCGACCCTAGGCAATATGCCGCTGAGGTCAACCAAACCTAAGGAACGCGACACCAGTGTTGCTTGACCCGAGGCGACACAACACTGAACACCAATGTCCCATGACCTCAAGTGGCAGAATGTCGAAGCCACGGGACTAGGCAATGCAAAGCTCAACCTCCGCAAGCTAAATCTAGCATCAAGCAACCCTTGCAAAGCTTCTCGGAATCATGCAGCCCTCGACGAAGCTTTGCCAGTGTCCGTTAACCCGGCCTCCTTCATGAAGCTTCCTAGCCATGACCAACCATGGCTTTCTCTCTGTCCTAACCGAGGTTGAGGGACAAAACATTATTATAAATATATTAATGATGGTAAGATTGTAAGGAAAAAAAAAATTAATTAAACTCCCAAACTTGCATTTAGAAAATCCTACAGCCCAAAGGTGAGACTTGCCTCGAGCTTCAAGCATTTCAAAGTAGAACTTTTCGCTAAAGTCTTTGAAATTGTGTCACCAAATATCAAAACTTATTTTAAGAACTTTTCAAAGCCCAAAAACAGCTTAATTCAAGATGACGGAACACCCCAATTTTTAAAGGCCAAATTGGATGTTATTGAAAGGAGGGCAAAATTGGAATAGTGTATCACTTTGGGGGTCTTTGTGAATCAAAAAATGATTTTGAGTAAATTATTTAAGGGTACCGATTTAAGATTTTCCGTGAAGTTAATCCAAATAATATCTATGTATTATTTTGTTTTTCTTTTTTACATTTTGAAGAGTTGAGTTTGATTCATTTGACAAGTGAAATGCCAAGTAACATGTTAATCATTTCCACCGAGAATATTAGTAAGTTCATACTAGGATTGTCTTCATATTCTTCATTGGCTTAACATATTCTTCATTGGCTAACACCAAAGTTCATTCTCTTTCTCACTTTCTACTATTAGTCACCCTTCATTTAAGTCCAGTTGGCTCGATATCATCTATTTGAAATGCAAAATTCAATAAACTAGAAATGTTGTTGCCCATCACTTTCTGAAGCCAAATGTAAGATTATTATAACCTCCAAAAAGGTGACCCAATCACATTATTAGAGAATACGAGATATCAAATGCTCATTACTAAACTATTAATTACAATCATTAAGGTTCGGAATCATGTACACCGATAATATATCTTTTCAATATTTCATTCAGATCGTAACACATATTCACCTCGAATTAAATCTACCACCCACGATCAAATTCCAAAATTATAGCATCACACCCTCCTTCTTGTCCTCCTTTTCCTCTCTCTCTAGATAAAAAGATGGAGAAGAGCTATCAACACCAGCGGCCCTTTTTGAAATGTACCAACCCATTAAGAGTATATACTTCATTTCACATCTTATTATAATTGGAGAAACATTGCCTATGGGAAACGATTAATACTCCCGGAAGCAATATGCCGATTCTATTTAGACATCAAGTCATCCCGTGTGATGAACCTTTCCTAATTCTTATGATTTATAATGTATTAACAACGTTCAAGAGCAAAATCAAACAGATGACTCCAACCTTTGCAAAGTATGCAACCCAAAATGTCAACAAGCACGAAGCGATGTTGGGCAACTACTTGAGCAAAATCTTGGGCCAACCAGAATTGAAACAGTCCTAGGTGAACTCCACCAAATGGGCAACCAAGACTGAAATGATGGGCCGATTCTCTTGCTGATCCTCAAGCAAGACTGAAGAATGGGCCATCTTCATACCTCATATCTAAAATAAATCAGTCGACCTTGACAAGATTAGAGATCATATCATCTCATCAATCATAAAATTCATCCCCCAACTCCTCTCAATTAAAAATAATGCAATAGTTACTTACTAGTGAAATCGATGTTAAGAGATTACTTTACCAATTAAGAGCCGTCCAATTCAACATTTGAATTAAAAACCACAAACAGCAAAAAAAAAAAATCCTTCACAACACTTTCAAAGCAATACAAAACTTTATTTGAGAAAACTATGAGAAAATGACACCCGATTACTGCTGAAAAACCTATTTAAAATTAATTGTTGGGAAATATCTTGGCCCAAAAAATCATTCTTATATTACTTAACCTCCATTTACTTGTAAATCTTTAATTGAAGAAAAATGTCAAAAGTAGAGTGATCTTGATCTGGAAGCTTGCATCAGCGATAGCCACATGGACGACTTCAAGCATCCTCAATTATGTCAGGATGGACCAGGTCTTGTTCTAGAAAATGACTTCATGACAATGTTTGTCATTCCATAAACATTGTCAAGGGGTCCAAAAGATCAAAAAAGTGGGGGAAAATGAAAAAAAAAAAAAAAAAAGAGGGAATTGCCTATATTTTCACTTTTGATATTTGCAATTAGCTCCTATATTTTTAGTATTTTAGTATCTAATCCTCTATGTTTGTTTTTTTTTTTCATTGGTAAATCTTTTTATTAGATCTAACAAGCTTAATTCTCCAAAATTTTGTTCCAAAACCAATCTTCAATGAGCATAGACAAATTTTCGCAACTATCCAACAAAGTAGCATCGACAATTCCCACCAAAAATGAGCGGATGCAAGGATAAATTGGCCAGAGCTAAAAAGAGAGCAAGATCAAGTGGGGATAGAATTATCCTAATGTTATTGATTTTTTTTTACCTAAAATATTTTTTTTTTGTTTTTCTTCTTTGATTTTGTGCTAAGTAATTTAATGGTCAAATTTCACGTGTAATTGACTTTTCTTTTCTTCTTTTTTATCCCATCAGTGTTCTCTCTGTGGCCGTGGAATTCGGTTTATTGTATTAAAAAAAAAAAAAAACAGCACTTGATTTCAACCGTCGAGTTGTCTCCGGAAAAAAAAGAGGAAAATGATAAAATCGTTGGACCACACGAGCCGTCCGATTGTGTATATTTACAAATGTAACGTTGGCTCTCCTGGAAAAGAGGGGATGTCGGAATTTTCTTAACTTTTGGTCTCCGTGGTCTCTCAACTTTCCGAGCTCCTTCACCTGTTGAAATGCCATTCAAGTTTTATATTTTAGTTTTCTAATATTACTTAATGTACAAAAAATGTTAACACGTGGCATTCTTTCTTCCTATTTGGTGAGGTTAAAAAAATCTTACACAAAATAGAGTTTATTAATGCACACTGTAATTCATGGGTTTGTTATTCTATCACTACACTAAATCCAGCCACAAAATAAAATTTATTTTAATTTATTAATGTTTGCTCACTTCAAGTAATTTTACAATGCTTTATACCAAACGAAGTAACTTTGGTATGCTAAAATGTCTCTTTACCTACAGGGTTTACAAGGGTTTCATGTACACGTATTCTCTATCAGTATAATGCTTTTTGTTTTTGGGGTTAGACATTTTAACATATCACAAAGTCAAGTTCTGCACCAGTTTTTTTTTTTTTTTTTGCACTCTTCGTTCGTTAATTCTGCATGTCGTTCTCACATTAGTTTTACACACTAAGAAGCTTATTAAAGAATTACATATCACTTGTCTATGAAATTTATACGAGCCTCATCATCTGCCTATGGATCGCAAAAAAAACAAAAAAAAAAACAAAAAAAAAACAAAAACAAATTTACTCATTCAAGTGAATGAATACAGAATACCAATTGCTAAAATTAAAATGTCGAAGTTCACTGTATGCATCTTAATTTTTTAAATAACGAGTGATTGACTAACACTTTACAAAATGAACGTGATGCATCTTGACATGTAAAAAAGCAAAAGTTTAACCTAGCTACGAAAGTGAGATGAAAAAGAAAATCAAAATAAATTGTTTATCAAGCTTCTTCTTTTTTTTTTTTTTAGTTTAAAGTCTAAGTCTAGGTGGCAAGTATGCAAAGATTGACAGGGTTGCATTCTTTTAAACTTATAATCCAAGAGGTAGTTTGAGTAGTTAAATGGTTAAATCATACAACCAATTTAGTATTTAGTTATGAAGTCACCGTTTACAAAAACTTTAAGCGGTCACGCCCATTATTGGCTTATTGATGAGATCTTGTTGCTCACAGATAAGATGATTTGCATGCATTAATAAGATTTAGTTAAGTGAAGATTCGTATTCGTTGAAAAAAAGTTATACCATAATCTTATTTATTGTTAAAAAAAAAAAAAAAATCCTGGATGGGGGAGAGGGTTCCAGCGGCCAACCTTCAATGGCAAGTGGCCAACACGTGTGAACAAATGGGTTGCAAAGCAAAAAAAAAAAACGGCAAACGAAAGCTGCAGTGCAAATCCTGCACGTTCTGAACTAAATTCTACGAATGTGAAAAATGTACCGAATCCCACTTTTCTAATAACAGTTTTACGTTACGGTTACGATGACATGTGATATAATATATTAATATGTATATATATATATATATACATGTGATATAATATATTAATATGTGTATATATATAGTGTTAAGACGTTTTTGTATTTAATTGCAATGACACATAGTAGTCTTATACGATACATTTGAAGTACCGTAGAAGTGCTCCTAACGTACAAGTTTATGTTGGAAGATATGCCTGAAGATCCGCCGGATTTGATCTAAATTGATCTAATCTGATCGATTAAATATTGTACAGAAATATAGATTTGATTTGTAGAATATTTGAAGAATATTTTATTTCCTTTTTTCATGTACACTATGTATTATAATCTATGAAGCACCGACACGTTGTCCGTGCTTCCGTGTCGTGTCCGACATGTGTCGGAGCGTGTCGGACACGTCGACATGCTCGGACACGGTCGGACACGCGGTCAACGCGTGTCAGGTTTTCCGACACGTGGTCAACCTTTGCCCGACACGTTTTGACACGCGTGTCCGGGAGGGAGTAGACCGCGAGCGACGGCAAGAGACGGCCGAGCATAGACTGAGTCGAGGGCTGACCCTGTGATGCTGCGACGGATCCGACGAGGCTGTAGCTGCGAGGGAGAAAGGACCAAAGGTGAGAGGAAGAGGAGAGGAAGGTAGTCGTGCGGCGAGCGGCGAGGAAGGGGGTCGTGCGTGCAGCGAGGAGCAGCGAGCGGCGAGCGACGAGGAAGGGGCGAGCGGCGAGCGGTGAGGAAGGGGGTCATGCGTGTGGCGAGGAGCAGCAAGCGGCGAGCGGCGAGCAGCAAGGAAAGGGGTCGTGCGTGCGGCGAGGAGCGGCGACCGGCGAGGAAGGAGGTCGTGCGGCGAGCGGCAAGGAGGGAGGAGGAGAAGAGGAAGGGTCGCGAGCGGCGAGGAGGAAGAGTAAAGGAGCTAGGGTTTCTGAGAAACTCAAAAGTAATTAAAAAAAGTGGGGGTCTATGGGTACCTATTTTGGGGGGAGGGAAAGTGACGGACAGATGGGGGGAAATGGACGGGGCGAAATGGACGATTGTGGGAGGGAAAGGAAAAAAAATAAATTTGGGTGGGGGGAGTGGACGATGGTGGGGACTGGGGAGGGAAACAAAAATAAATTTGGGATGGGGGGAAATGGATAAGGAAAAGAAGAGAGTTGGGTGGACTCTAATGATAATTTTTTTTTAATCAGAAAAATAAATAAATGAGATTAAAAAATAAAAGTAAATTTAGGGATAATGAAATAAAAAAAAGTGTAAGATTTATTAATATTACTAGTATGAATTCATTATAAACTCTTTATTTATTTATTTATTTGTGAATTTGAATCAAATTAATTAAAAATAAAAATATTTATTTAATATTTAACGTGTCGGAACGTGTCGAAATTCTCTACTTTTCGAGAAATGACGTGTCGCGTGTCGTGTCATGTCGTATTGCGTGTCCGTGTCGCCGTGTCCATGCTACATACATTATAATTACAGAACAATGTATATCGAATTCATACAATTGAAGTAATAGAAAAAACTTCTCTCAATTTCTTCACCTCTTGCTTCCTTTATGCATTATGTCATGGTATCAAAGCAGTAGGCTCCTGAACCCGCTTCTGCACCAATTATTCTTCGAACTCTCTAATATGCAAAAGTGATTTACAAAGGTATTTTTTTTTCGCTAAAGGAAGAAGAAGCAAGCATAGACGATTACCATGGCTCACCGAGAAAACACATCCTCGGCTCTTGATGTTTCATCCACAGAAGAAGTTGCGCCACAAATCTCAGAAGCACAAGGCCATCTTGTGTCGACTCCCATAACCCAACAGCAATCTCAGGCTCAAGGCGTGCAGTGACCATTCTTCCCGGCTCAGTCAAATATGGGGTTGCCCATTGTGGGCCATCCTTACCAATGGGTACCATATCCATGGTACGTTGGGCCAAGTGCATCATCGCCGGGGCTTACAAGCTACCAGAGTAGCATTCAGCCCGACGAAGGCCTACCAGCCACGAATGGGGCAAGCCAAACCGCCAGAACAGAACAAGTTAGCGGGTCGGACGAAGCGGGTCTGGGAGCGAACCCCTACCCGAATTTCTCGCATGCGGGTCATGGAATCGGATCTGGTGGGTTGGGCTTAGGGATGAATCCCTACCCAAGTTTCTTGCCCAATTTTCTACCTTTTCTGATCGCGGCTGTCATCGGCTGATCGGAGCCTGGGGATCCCCTGTACGTATCAATCGCCGACGGTCCAGAACTGCGATTGATTACCTTGTAGCTGACCGGGCTGGAAAACTACTCCAGATGGTCACAGGACTTTCGGCGAGCCCTCGTGACGAAGGACAAGGACGGATTCCTCAACGGAACCGTGCCCACTCCTTCGGACGAGCGACTAGCCCGACACTAGAGAAAATGCAACCACCTCATCCGAATGTGGATCGGCAATTGTGTCTCTCCAGATGTCGCGTCCGGCCTCCCACCAATAGAAGACTCGAAGAAAATGTCGGACAATATCAAAGAAATATATGAAAAATTAGATCGAGCCAAAAAAATTTCCCTCATGCAGGAACTCGGCGAATTCAAGCAAGGAAATCTGACGGTCACGGCTTGTTACAACAAGCTATCGTCACTTTGGAACGAGCTCGAGGCCGCGGAAGAAAAACTCAAGGGACTGGCAGAGACCCTCGAGCAGTATAGATCTATAAAAGAGAGGGAGAAAACCATTTGTTTCCTTTTGATTTTAAACGAAAATTACCTAACGTTTCAATTGTAGATCTTGGCGATGGATCCTGTCCCTCCTCTCGGAAGGATTTTTCAACTCGCTGTCCAGGAAGAAAACCAACGACTCGTGGCGTCGGAGCACAAGGGAGGAAGCGACAGTGTCACACTTGTGCTTCGTGATGAGCGACGAGAATCGGGGTTCAAAACCCTAGCGCGAGAGAAAGCAAATCGAGAGACCCTAGGGTTTCACGGGAGCGGCGAGAGGACACTTAAAAAGGGAGGCACGAATGGTCCAGATTTTCCACGCCGATCCGACGGTATCCAAGAGGCTGATCTTTTCGCGGAATCGAATGGCGCATATAATTCCGCGAGAAGGGGATCAAATGGTCATATCATTTCCGCATTAGACGGCCAGATTATTTTCACGTCTTCAAGGAATTTTGGCCAAAATTCGAAAGGGAAAGGTAAATTATATTGTGAATACTGCAAACGCCCGCATCATACTATAGAAAATTGCTGGAAATTGCATGGAAAGCCAGGAGAAAAAGAGAAAGAATATCCTGCAGCTTACCAAGTTACTGGGCTCAGTAATGACTGGCCAATTACCTATGGACAATATGAGCAATTAATGCAGGCTCTACAAAAGGCAGACATCGCAAATAAAGGAGGAAGTTTTTTAGGTATATCTCATTGCCTAATAAATTCTATTTCAAGAAAAGCCTAGATAGTGGACTCAGGAGCAAGTGATCACATTATTTGTGATAAAAGTTATTTTTCTGATATGCATAAGGAGCTGAATATCCCTATTTCTGTGCAATTGCCGAATGGCAATATCACTAATGTCACCTTGACAGGCACTATTCGTCTGAGTCCTCAAATCACCCTTCGAAATGTCTTCTATGTCCCTGAATTTCAATTCAATCTTATCTCTGTGTTCAAAGTCTGCAAAAAAAATTCCTGTCAAGTATTCTTTGATTCTGATGCTTGTTTTTTCCAGGCCCTTTCGACTGGCAAGTTGATGGGCTTGGGTAATCTATCATAAGGATTATTTTTTTGGAATAAGCTTCCAAATCACTTTGATTTTTCATCAATTATCTTGAATAAAATATCATTGTGTAATGCTACTACCGATGATAAGAGCTTTCTTTTACATTCAAGAATGGGTCATAGTGATTTTTTTCCCTGCTCTAAATGTCATATATGTCCTATGGCAAAACAATCTCACACACCTTTTCCCACCAGTAAGAGTCATTCCACTACTGTTTTTTCACTACTCCACATCGATGTTTGGGGACCTTATCACACGGCACATCGTGATGGTTCGCGATATTTTCTTACTATTGTGGATGATCACTCGCGTGCCACCTGGATATTTCTAATGCAGTCCAAGGCTCAAGTGTCTTCTAATATGAAATCCTTCATCATTCTGACCAAAAATCAGTTTGGGAAGACAATCAGGTGGATTCGCACTTATAATGGGAAAGAATTTTTTAACCATGAATGCAACTCACTCTTACCATCTCATGGGATTCTACATGAAAGCTCATGCGTTTACACTCTGCAACAAAATGGAGTAGTAGAACGTAAGCATTGTCATCTATTGGAGATTGCCAGAGCACTGAAGTTTCAGGGATCCATTCCAGATATTTATTGGGGAGATTGTATTCTCACTGCAGCATATCTTATCAACCGGATGCCAACTCGAATACTGGCTGGTAAATCACCTTTTGAATTACTATATGGAAAAAAAACCAGCAATTGATCATTTAAGAGTTTTTGGTTGTTTATGCTACACTGCAACTGTGGGACCTCGGGACAAAATGAGTCCTCATGCTAGGCGATGCATATTTATGGGTTACCCCAACCTACAGAAAGGATATCGTGTTCTTGATCCATCTACAGGGGATTTTTCTTGTGAGCAGAGACGTCATTTTTCATGAAACTATCTTCCCATTCTAGGAAACCAAGGAAAATTTGACTGTTTCTGATAATTCTCATAGTTCCTTCCATCAGGAAGATGTATCCCCTGAATATTTTCTCACAGGATCTCCAGCTCAAGCAATTCCTTCACACCCAGAATCCCATTCACCTCATCAGCTGCACCATGAGGAAGAAGGTATGCCTACAACTCAGCCTAATGTGGACAACCTTTATGATGTTTCAGCATAAATAAACATAGGAGAACCATCTCCTTCACCACCAGAGCATCCTCCACGTCGTTTGGGACGAGCCACACGACCACCAACATGGACAAAGGATTATATCTGTGCCTCTCTTAATTCGCCAGGTATTAACTATCCAATATCCTCATATGTCTCTTTTGATAGACTTTCGTCCGAACATCGATGTTGCATTAGTCGGATTTCCGATGAGAAGGAACCATCTAGTTATGATGAGGCTTCCAGAGATCCAAGGTGGCAACAGGCTATGGCAGCATAATTACAGGCATTAACTGATAATCAAACTTGGGAATTGGTCCACCTTCCTTCCAACAGAAAGTTTATAGGATGCAAATGGGTTTATAAGATCAAATATAGAGCTGATGGATCCATTGAGCGTTACAAGGCTCGGTTGGTGGCCAAGGGATACACTCAACGAGAAGGTTTCGATTATCATGAAACCTTCTCCCCAGTTGCTAAAGATGTCACCGTTTGATCTTTCTTATCAGTTGCAGCAATCCATGATTGGTCCTTACATCAAATGGACGTCCACAATGCTTTTCTCCATGGCAACTTGGATGAAGAAATTTATATGAATATTCCTCAGGGCTTACGGAGACAGGGAGAGAATAAGGTATGTCGTCTCCGCAAATCCCTTTATGGACTAAAGCAAGCTTCCAGGCAATGGTATGCAAAATTTGCTAAGGCTCTCACCACTGCGGACTTCAAACAATCCAAATATGATTATGCCTTGTTCACATGGACTAAAAGTACATCATCTATTTACTTAATGATATATGTAGATGACATTCTCATTATGGGAAATGATGAAGCTGCAATAGAGAATCTTAAGAAATATTTGCATACTACATTCCATATAAAAGATTTGGGAGCGCCAAAATATTTTCTTGGAATTGAGATTGCCAGATTTCACCAAGGAATTTCTCTCAGTCAGAGGAAGTTTGTATTAGAGATTATATCAGAAGTAGGTTTATCAGGATGCAAACCAGCAGTTATTCCAATCGAGCAAAATACCAGATTAATTGCAGCGGATCATGTCAAGGAAACATCTCAGGGTGATCCTCTTCTTAGAGATCCGACGAGTTATCAGAAGCTCATTGGAAAACTCATATACCTGACTATGACCAAGCCTGATATATCGTATGCAGTGCAAAATCTCAGCCAATTTATGCACAAACCGAAGGAATCTCACATGAATGCTGCTCTGAAGGTTGTAAAGTATTTGAAGAAGTGCCCAAGACTGGGAATACTTTTGTCTAGAAAATGCAACATGGAAATGACAGCATATTATGATGCAGATTATGCGACTTGCCCTATGAGTCGAAGATCTGTCTATGGTTTTTGCATTAAACTAGGAGAATCACTTCTTTCATGGAAAACCAAGAAGTAGGCAACGGTTTCATTATCTTCAGCCGAAGCAGAATATTGAGCCATGGCAAAAACCACATGTGAGATTGTATGGATACGAGGTTTACTGGGAGATCTTGGAATACAAGTTAAAGGGCCGACAAAACTGTTTTGTGACAACGAGTCGGCATTGAAACTTGCAACCAATCTCATAATGCGTGAAAGAACCAAGCATATAGAAGTGGATTGTCACTTCACTCGAGAGAAAATCCAAGAAGGGATAATTGAAACAAGAGGGATTGGAATTGTTGAACAACCGGCGGACATTTTCACCAAACCTCTATGTTCAAGACAGCATGCATATCTACTAAGCAAGCTAGGCGTCTTGGATATCTACAAGCCACCAGCTTGAGGGGGAGTGTTGGAAGATATGCCTGAAGATCCGCCAGATTTCATCTAAATTGATCATTCGCTGGATTTGATCTAAATTGATCTAATCGGATCAATTAAATATTGGACAGAAATATAGATTTGATTTGTAGAATATTTGAAGAATATTTTATTTCCTTTCTTCATGTACACTATGTATTATAATTACAGAACATTGTATATCGAATTCATACAATTGAAGTAATAGAAAAAATTTCTCTAAATTTCTTTGCCTCTTGCTTCCTTTACGCATTGTCAGTTTATCCAATTAAAAAGTGACATTCACACTTTTTATATATGGCAACATGCCAATTGGAAAGAAGGTTTTTCAATTTATAATAAAGATCAATTAGACAATACACAAACGAGTTCAAGTGAAACTTAAACGTGAATGTAGCGCACAATATCAAGCTCAAACTTGCTAATACCCAATTTGATAGTCTTAAGAGCCCAATCGGGTTTAACTTACTTTTTATTCATTATTTAATATAGTCAAGCGGAGTAAGTCAAATTTGAATAGTCCGATTTTCTTTTTCAAGTTGAGTTTGAACAAGAACTTTAGGCTCCGTTTGTGAAATAATTTTTGAGAAAACGTTTCCCGAATTTTTCAATGTTCGTTTCACAGAAAAAGAAACATTTTCCATGAAGGGAAGAGAGTCTTCTAAACTAGGGAAAAATATTTTTCACTTTTGAAAATTGGAAAACATTTTCCTCACTTGATCTATCTTATCTCATACTCCTATAAGCCCTCACTTCCTCCTCCTCTTCCTCCTCCTCCTCCTTCTTTTTTTTTTTATTCGAATTATTTTTTATTTTCTTTGTTTTCCCTCTTCTTCTTTATTTTTATGTTTTATTTTTCTTTTTTAAAATTGATTTTTAATTCTTTTTTCTTTTTTTCTCTTTTCTTTTTCTTCTTCCTTGGCCGGTCGCTGACCATGGTGGCGGTCGGCGACTGGCCACAGGCCAACTCCAACCTCGCCCAAGGCCAGTTCTGGCGAGAGCAAGCTTCAAGCTTATCGAATCTAGCAAGCCACGAGCTCGCCGACCTCAATGGAGTTCATTAGATCGAGCGAGCCACGAGCCTGCTGGCCTCGATAAAGCTTGGTCTCACCTGGATCAGGTCGGCAAGCTCACGACTCACTCGATCCAAGCAAGCTTGAGCTCCTTTGAGGCTGGCAAGCTTGAGGCTCGGCTGATCTAGGCGAGCCACTTGCGACTCACTTGGATCGAACGAGCCTCGAGCTCGCTAGATTGATCGAGCCTCGAGCTCGCCAAATCTGGCGATTGTGTCTTGGTTGGCTGTCAGGCAGTCGGCCACATCGAGTCATGCAGCAGCAAAGGAAGGAGGAGAAAGAAGGAGGGAGGAAAATAAAAAGGAAAAAAGAAAATGAAAGAAAAAAAGAAAAATTAAATATAATAAAAATTCAATTTTTAAAAAATAAAAGCAATTAAAATTTTATTTTTAAATATATATTAAAATTAAAATATTTGGGTCAATTAACAATATTAAATTTTAATTTTTTTGGTAATTTTTCTCAAAAAATCAAATTAGATAATGAACAATGGAAAAAATGTTCTATTCAAATTTCAGGTTTCAGCAGAATGCCAGAAAATATAATTATTTTTTGGAAAATGACTTCCTAAAAAATATTTTTTGAAAATGTGATATTTTTTGCGAAATGAACGGACCCTTAATACTTGATTGAGTTCAAGTGAAGGTTCAAGCATCAAGTATGTTTTATTAGCTCAACTCTATTTGGATTATGTCTCCACATTGAGGGCTAGACCTAGGACCCTAGCACTTGGACTAGAGACACCAGCAAAACAAGTTATAGCATGGGCCGCCTAAGACCCTACCATAGACTCGAGACCTTGGCCTTGGACTTGAGTTGTGAATTATGAAACTATAACGCGCTATCATCAATTTGTATTTATATATCGTATAACAACTCCATATTATGAAATACTTGACGATGTTGTACAAAAAAGATCATTGAGTCCACCACAACATAAGATATTAATAGAGTACCAAGCAATAAGTATGGAAACAATCTCTCGTAGCATATTTACTCTCAAAAATTACCAAGAGAAACTCTAAAACACTCTCAAGGTAGAATCACGCGAACGCGAACTCTGTTTTCAAATCAATCTTCACTCCAAGCTTCAAGCCAAGTCAAACTCGTGCTCTGGTTTGACCACAACCCGTGACGTCAAAATGACACATCCGATTACTCGATCTCTTCCTATAAATTTTTGATCCGGAAAAAAATTCATTAGGTTACGCAAAAATGCGCACGATGATTTTCTGTTAGTCGCTTTGATAGTACCTTTGCCCAGTTCCCGTACGAAGAAGGAAAATAAAAAACGAACTCGCTGCTCTCCCTGATGGTGCGAGCGCCTTGGCTCACCGAGGGCACAAGTGTAATTGCACGAGCGCCTAGCTTAGTCGGCTCAGGATTTCGGCCTCTCGAGTGGGACCCATCCCCCCGAGACGAATCACGGCCGTCGATAATACCCGGCCCGTGTGTCGGCACACAGTGACCCGACACACGTGCGGAGTCTCATTAACGTGCTGTCCCTCCCACCAGTCAACGACCCATCCCTATATCTGTGGGACCCCACTGCATATCCCCATCGCTGGGCCATGGCCCCCACCATACGCTTATCTCGAATGTAATCTCCGCCCATTTCCAATTTTTTCTTAAAAAGAAATTGAGCTTAAATAAAAATAAAAAAGGAAAATGACACCGCGATATCTGAAATTTAGCCCAACAAGTAATGCCGTTCCTGAACTTTCAATTTGTTCAATATGGTCCCTAAAATTCATATTTAATCTAGTTCATACCGTCTTTGAACTTAAATTATTGAGATGATAGCTAACGGTGATTGATTCAAGGATAGGTAGGTTTTAAAATTGGAACCTGGATTCTATCCTATTATAACCGGTTTCTATTTTTTGAACCCTAAAACCTATTATGTCCTCTATTTTTCTGATTTGGTTTGAGGGTTCACTTGAGAATCTGTTTTATCTGTTTTTTTTCCTTTTTTTTTTTACTGCAAAATCATATAAGGTTATCAGTAACGAAATGATTCAAAGTAAAAGATGAATAACATAAATCCTAATCTACCAAAAACATCAATCTGAATATGTAGTCAAGTATAATCATAAATGATAAAAAAGTTCAAACACATAATATAAAACATAAATTCCCCATTCATCCATAAAAGTTAAATGAAAATGAAAGACTAGCAAGAAGTTTCAAAAATGGACAAAAGACGAAAGAGTACTGAGGTTAAAATTTAGGGAAAAAAACAATTAGAATTTAAGCTTTTTTAACTTATAAAATAGATTCCAAAGTAGAGTGGAATCAATGGATCTTTACTTGAAACCTATTCATAGAACTATTTCAAGGAGAATCGATTCTCAGTCATATTTTTCGGAAAGTTGGATCCAATTTCTAAGTAAAATCGGTTTAGTTGCACACCCCTAATAACAACATTAAGCATCTTCGTATAGCGTAGGAACTAACTTGAATATGTACTAAAATTTTAAGGATCATATTAAATAAATTAAAAGTTCAAGGATTGCATTATAAATTGAGTCAAAATTCAAAGACTATTTATGTCATTATCCAAAATTGATATCAATATCCATTTAAAAATTTTAAAAGAGCAATTTGCTTTTAAGTTAGCAAATTTTTTTAATATTATCAAAGCACTATTAACAACCCGAAAGTCCGCCACCACAGAAACATTATCGCTATCTCCCCCTATCTTAAAGTCTCAAAGCTCAAAAGAAAAAAAAAATATCAACAGCGCTCAGAGCTTCCCACTCGATAAACCCTTGCGGCAGCTTTCGTCTTCCAAGTCCTTGGCCGATTCATCATCGTTCCAGATTCGTCGGTCGATCACGTCGATCTCGCCCTCCAAACCCTGAGAGCGCTTGTTTCTTTGAAGCGAGCGAGAGCCAGAGCCGGGGCATAGGGAAGAGATCCTCGACTTCACTGCCGATCGGGGAAGGGCAACCCCAGGTCAGAGGCTGCCCAGCATCTCCGAGAGCAAAGCCGACTCTGCTTCTGCTTTAAGCCCTAAGACTCTCTCTCTCTCTCTCTCTCTCTCTCTCTCTCTCTGTTCCGAAGCTTGGCATTCTAGAGAAGCACATGTACCATCAGCTAATCTAATGGCTGCTTCTTCGAATATGAAAAGGAATTATCACGTGTTCCTCAGTTTCATAGGGATAGATGTCCGCCAAGGCCTCCCCTGTCATCTCTACGCGGCTCTGAACCAGAAAGGAATATCCACTTTTGTGGATAGCGAGGAGCTTAGGAAAGGAGAGGAAAAATCGTCGGCGCTCATGAGGGCGATTGAGGAATCGCACGTTGTGATCATCATTTTCTCCGAGCACTACACTTCCTCATGGTGGTGTTTGGAAGAGCTCTTGAAAATCATGGAGTGTAAGGAGAAAAACGGCCTGATTGTGTTCCTTGTGTTTTACAAAGTAAAACCAAGGGAAGTGAGGAAAGGGAGGGAGAGCTATGGGAGAGCTATGGCTAAGCATGAGTTCAAGTTCGGTAAGGATTCGGAGAAAGTGAAGAGATGGAAGAAGAGTCTCTTTGAAGCCGGTAGCTTGTTTGGGTGGGAGTTGAATGACAGGTACGCACGAATGTGACGTGGTGTTTTATGATTGTTAGCTCGTGATTTTTTGTTAGATATCAAATCATATGTAGAGCTTCGAATTGCCAAAATGATGCATCAACTTCTTTGAATTCGCAGTAGACACAAAAGTCGAAATACCAAAATTTCAAGCTAGCAGAAATTTTTGTCTTAGATAAGTAGTTTGGTTCCTAGTATCCGAGTAATTAGTGTCTTCAGGCGCAGATTCTCTGTATTTTTCCTTCCGCAGATGTTGGCTTGGGTATGTGTTATATCTTTTCACCTTATTATTTGTTAATCTTCTTATGAAATTTTCCTTACAACGTTAGACGTTGAATTCCTGCCATGGCTTGAAATGGTAAAACATGTTTCTATTTCTTTTGAGTGCTCATCAGAGATGAAGCAGAGTTCGTAGAATCCATCATCGCGGAACTATCAAGTCATCTCAGACCAAGATTATTAGATGTCGCTAAGTATCTGGTCGATATAGAACCCCGAGTTCAAAAACTGATAAGTTTGTTAGAGTCAGCTGGTAGTGATGTTTTGATGATAGGTCTATGGGGACCTGTGGGCATAGGAAAGACAACATTGCTAAGGCCCTATATAATGCTATTGAGTTGCAATTTCAGGGTTGTAGCTTTTTGGAGCGAGTAAGAGAAAATTCGAAGCAAAGCAGAGGTCTTGTTGCTTTGCAAGAACAACTTCTATCTCAGATCTTATCTCCTAAAAGCTTAACGATCTATAGTGTCGATGGAGGAATTAGTTTGATACGGGAAAGGCTATGTTGCAAGAAGGTTCTTTTGGTTCTTGATGATGTTGATCAGTTGAACCAACTACAAGCATTAGCTAGAGAAGGCAATTGGTTTGGAGAGGAAAGTAGAATTATTGTTACATCAAGAGATAAACATTTGCTAACTTGTCATAAAATAAGATGTGTGTATGAAGTTGAAGCTTTAAAAAATGATGCAGTACTAGACCTTTTTCGTCGATATGCCTTTTCAAATAGCAAGAAAGTTCAAATAAGTAGGGATCTCATTGATAGAGCACTACATTATGCTAATGGCCTTCCATTAGCCCTCGAAGTGTTGGGCTCATTCTTATGTGGAAGAAATGAAGTTGCATGGGAAAGTGCATTGCATAAGCTCTCCAAACGAGTTGTCAAGACAAGCTTTGATGGATTGGAGTACAATGAGAGGGAGATTTTCCTTGATATTACTTGTTTCTTCACGGGAAAGGAAAAAGAATACATCAAGAAAGTTCTTGACGACTGTGGCTTTGACACAACCATAGGAATAGATATTCTCATCGAGAGGTCCTTGATAAAGAATGAGAATGGAATCATGCAAATGCATGATTTTATTCAATTGATGGGTAAGGATATTGTTAATCAGGAATGGCCCAGTGATCCTAGGAAACACAGCAGATTATGGCTTTTTGAAGATGTTCAGGATGTTCTCTGTGAAGATACGGTAAAAGTCGTTTATGCCCGTTTTGCTACATCTCAATGTTTTTCGATAATCTAATTCAGGTAGTAAAATGTAAATTTTAATCAAAAATTTTGTCTAACGACTGAATTTGCTCCATTATGGATAGGGCATGGATGCAATACAAGCCATATTATTGGACTTGCTCGCACCAGAAAAGATGACCATTAGTCCTGATGCTTTTACAAACATGAAAATGTTGAGAATGCTAATTTTGCATGAAGTGCATATCTCTTCACAGGTCCTCTACGCCTCCCTAACGCGCTAAGATGGCTTGAATGGCCCAATGCCTTGGATCTAGAATTTGGCCCTGGTCAAAAGAAACTTGTGAGACTCCATTTCCGAAATAGTCATATCAAACAATTGGGAGGCGACTTTCAAGTAAGCCCTTGTGATGATCAACTTTCCCTTTTTTAAAGTTATGAAAATATTTGCAGAGCTTGATAACTGAACTTGTATGTTTTTGCAGAATTTTAGAAATTTGAAGTCCATGATGTTCTGCGATTGCAATTCCTTGGCTAGTATTCCTGACCTTTCATTGGTTCCACATTTGGAAAGCTTCAAGCTTACAAGGTGTGAAAGCTTGGTGGAGGTTCACCAATCCATCGGATATCTAGACAAGTTAAAGCTTTTGTCGATATCAAGTTGCTCTAATCTTAGGATCGTTCCAAACATACTCAAGACAAAGTCTCTTCAAAGCCTTAAACTATCTAGTTGCTATAAACTTGAGAAATGCCCTGATTTTCTAGGAAAGATGGAACATCTAGAACATCTTGATCTTTCAATGATGGCTTTTAAAGAACTCCCAATGTCAATTAAAAATCTTGTCTCTGTGAAGATTATAGGGTTATCTTTTTGCAGAAACCTCACAAGGCTTCCATCGAGCATTTATAAATTGAAAAACACTCGAGAGTCTGTATCTTCATGATTGCTCAAATTTTGCCATGTTTATGAAGAACTTGGAGGATTCAACCGATCCTGATGGCAATTTGGGATTATCAAGTCTACATTGGCTAGACCTTAGTGGCTGCAATAAATTAGAAGTAGAGCTCCTTGGGAATGATTCCAATTGTCCTGCATTGGCGCACCTAAATCTTTCAAATAACAAATTCAATCATCTACCGACATGCATCAACAAGTATGATTGTTGGAAAGACTTGTTTGTTTATGCCTAGACTTAACTCGGGCTCTCCCAAGCCCATATCAATTCGCGACTTAGGTTCAAATTTTTAAACATGCAAATGGATTTTGTCTAGGAGTCACTACTAATCGGTTTATGGTAGGTCGATTAGACGCCTAAGAAAAATAATGGAAGAATTATTTTACTCTTACAAACTAGAGACCATGGGTACGAGGACTTGTTACACTAGATTTCTCTAATGCCCTTTCGATACCTTTCTCTTTTATTTTAAAAAATGTTTGGCAAGCAGCTTGAATTGATTTTAATTTGTTTCCCTAACATGTGAGGTGATCATGCGGGTACGCAAACCACCAATTTAACACCCAGAAAAACAATGAATAAATTGTAAAAACTTACCTCAAAACAACTAAAGCATCTGCAATGTTAAATTAGAATCCACATCAACAACCCTAGATATGATTTCTAATTAACACGCCATGCAATATGCAATGCAGTATTAACTAAATGACCTAATTCTGATGACATGCAATTTCTAATTAAACGGACCTGGCAACAATCCCTAAATGGTAAGCATTTCATGAATTTAATTCTAAATGACATGCAATGACATTTTTTTTTAAATGCAATCTATCATAGAGATTGAAACTAATTCAAAGATTTTTTTTTTGTATTTTTTATGAAATTTGGAAATTAGAAAAATGTGAAAATTATCTGGCTAAATTAAGATTCTACCTAATTTATATTAAGGATTAGGTCAGGCTAAACCCTAATTTAAACCAGGATATTATCTTAACCTAAATAATCCTAAAATGCAATATATCTAAGAAAATACCTAAACTTATAATAAATTAAGAAGAAATATTATCTAAAATTAAACTAAGTGCAATTTTACTATAATATACAATGACATACAAAATATGCCCTAATTCTACATGACATATGCATGATGATTTTTGTTGTTTTTTTTTTCTTTTTCTTTTTTTTATTTCGAAACTAATAATTTCCAAATAATTAAACATGCATTCCAAATTAAAATATAGCAACCTAAATTGATTGATTTGAATTTTTTATTTTTTTATTTCAAAAATTCATGATAAATAGAATGCTTAGCCTAAATATGCAAATAACCCTAAAACATGCAATATTCTAACTCACATATTTCAAGATAAATAAAATAATCAAGTCCATTCAAAATTACCCAAAAAAATATCACACATCGTTCAGATCAGGAGATAATATTTCACTAGTAAAATCAACTGTACTCTGGGGGTGGAGGTGGTGCATAAGAAACCATGAACTGGTATTTATCACACTCACCAAGAGTATCAACGGAGGGATCTCCGTTTAAGTACCTTTGGTACACCTTATCCTTTGGCCTTTTCCTACAGGGTGCAGGTTTTGCAAAAGGATCTACCTCGTTAGGGGAATTTGTACAATAGGAACATTGGCAAAAAGGATCCCAAAAACAATTACCATAGTTGTCTTTTTAGTAATGGACAGGATGTTCATCACTGTTGAAGTGTCGAATAAGCTTTTTTGGATATGGCTCGGAAATTGATTGAGGAACACATGGTTCGATCATGAAGAGGGTCTGGAAGATAGAAGGACTTTCTTCCTTTTCCTTGCCAAATTTGATGGAAACAGTTCCATCTTTTTTCCAGACAAACTCAGAATCCATGGACTGGAAAGTCTTGTTATGCTGATGTAGCTTTTTGTAGTTGGTAATCCAAGTCTCTGGAAGGAGCTTGGCCAACGTATCCTTCGAGATATGTCTAGGAACATGGATACAGGATGCCTGGTCATTCTGCATAGAGATAAACAAAGCATCTTCATTACCATTATTGAAGTTGAGATCAATGGCATGGTTCTGCACTCGATAGACCATCTGGTAATGTAGTGTTGCAGCTACAGAGTCAGCAGTTTGAGGAGCTCCAGTGAGCTGGACTTGAACTTTTAGAAAAGAGAGCAGTTGGGGGTCTGAAAGAGCGATGTTGAAATTTGGATATAGAGTCACAAAGACCGTTCCAGCATTCAAGGTGGTTTGGGCAGTACCGATGCAAGCATGTTGGTATTGTAAAAACTTGGTATCCAACAACGCTATTCTTGCCACAACTGGCAAACCTTTACGACCATGAAAGGTAAGAGCAAGTCGAACAGCGCCATAGTGGACATGAGTATATCCATGTTGAGCCCATTGTCTGGGGAACTCTGGAGGGATTTGAAGAGTAACAAAGTACTCTTTTTCAGTGGCAGGAATGGGATGCTGGTTGAATTTGGAGGACTGGACGTACTCCTTTACTTGCTTTGGGGTTTGGTGAATAAGTTGGCGTATGGAGCAGATAGGTGAAAATGATGAGTTAGGTTTGGCAAAAGCGGAGTAAGGGTTCATGAGAGGAAGTTGGGTTTTAGAGATCTTGGTTTCATCACTAAGAGAGACTTCATAAAGATAATCTATCTTAGAAGCATTGGAAACACGGAATTCTGGAGGAGTTGAAGATGAAGGAGAAGGAGCAAGAGAAACAAGTGCTTTGAGAATTTCTAGTTCTGTAGACATGATGTAAGAGGATTTTCTCAGCACTGGATTCACCTACCAAGCGCATGGAATGGATAATATTATAAACGAAACCATGGCTCTGATACCATGAATGGACCTAGACTTAGAACCAGGGAATGAGAGTAAATTTCCTGCAGGTATGCATCCCACAGTGGGCGAACAACCCGTTCAAGCCCTTTAGGGACAACCTTTTAGCAGAAAACCACTCAGCCCTTTAGTTCAAAGCCTAGAGACACTTAAAGATTCTAGGATGGAAACGTTTCTAACCTACCCAAGCTGCATTTCTTGGAGGATCCTACCAGGCTGGAGAAGAAGAGAAATTTAGAAAGCCATGGAGAGGTTTTTCACAAAGCACACACTTTACTTCAAGGGACTCTGCCCAACACATTACACCCTCCTCGCCTTTTATAGATGATAAGAAGTCACAAAGACACACACACGGACCAAGCTCATGGGTCCGGATACAAACAGAGGCACCGGAAACTTCCGGAAGGGAATTATTCGCACACTATGAACAATGATCGTACTGTGAACAGTACCTTCCCTAGCCTAGTGCTACAATAAAAGTGAATAATGATTTTCTACAGTGAAAATTGTACGGACTCAGCGGTCTCGTCCGTCATGAGCATTGTAGTCATAGTCGGAGTCATCCGAGTTGTGCACTGTTGCTAAGCAGTGTTCATCATACTTTTGTTCAAGAGCTTCAAGGTCTTTTGGTGATAGGATTTGGTTGAGCTAACGGGATGTGGATGCAGAGGCTTCGTAAGTCCAATGGGATGCTTCTTCTTCTGCCCAGTTTGTGTTGTCATTTTCTTCAGTGTCGGCAGGAATGCTAGGCTGGGGCCAATTGGATGACTGTGCATAAAAGGATGTGTCCATGCTTTGGGATAAGGACGAAGGTCCTTGTTCATAGGGATCCTGGGACAAAGGACCTCCAAAGCGTGCATAGAGGTCCTGGGTGGATTGAACAATGTCATATGCTCCTGTCATTTCATGATCTTGAGATGATGCAGCTTATCTGTATTGCCTGAGTGCTTCCTTAGCTTCTGGTGCTAGGTCATAATGATCCCACGTAGTGGGTACATTATTCCATATATCTTCGGGAATAGTCTTGTTTTCCTAGCACAAGATTCTCTGGAGTTCTCGGTACTGGTGTTCACAAGATCTAACAAATCTGGGATAAGATTTGTAAATTCGAGCTTTTCGGCTGTCCAAGTGAGGTTTATAGGATGTGGTTCCTATTTCCTGTGGGGGCATTAATGATGTGGCCATTATTTGTGAAAAAATGCCATGGTCGTTGAAAGAACAAGATGGTATGAACTTCAGGATTTGGGGTCATGGTTCTCAGTTCTTTTTCCAAGAGATGTTTCCAGTGAGTAGGATGGTAGAACCAATTAAGAAAGTCTAAGAGATTCTTAGCACTTTATTTCTCAACATTTCTTCCGAGTAAAAATATTCTGGTGAGGTTGGCAATGAAACTTCTAGTTGGAATTTCAATAGCTATTAAGTACTTATTAGTTAAGTAATATAATAACGTCTTGAGTTGATCCGGGAAATCATCTTCCTTCCAGATAAGAGAATGAATAAATTGATAATTCGAATTTAACCCAAAAGGATAAAGAATCGAACCTCCATTAGATCTGAACAGATCTGCGTGGCATTGCCACATAAGGCTCTCCAGGTTTTCAGCAAGACTATCATTCTGGATTTGTTGAATAATCTCCTGGGGATACTTCCAACTTGGCAAGTCTTTGATCCTCTCAATCTTATATTTCACGCCATGATTGAGCATATGAAAAGCATGCCTCTTGATGTACATGTTGATTTCAACTGGTGCTTTTGGCCTTGAGAGGAAGTCAGCAAGCACATTCTTCTTTCCAGGAATATGTTTGGTTTCAAAAGAGTATTTTGAAAACCATTCAGCCCATCGAAGCAATTGGGAATTTGGAATCTGTTTTTGTTTAAATTTGGTCATCTGAGGGAAAGATGCCATGTCTAATTCTACCAGGAAGTGACGGCCGATGAGATGAAACTCAAACTTTTTTATTCCATTTTTTACTGCTAAGATTTCTTTGAAAGTGGAATGGTAATGCATTTCAGCTGGAGAAAACTTTCCACTTTTATGAGCACAAAGGTGTCTCTTACCATCAATTTCTTCGAACATGATGGCTACCCAGTATTCATCACTAGCGTCAGTTTGAAGAATTCTTTTTCCTGTTGATGGTTTTTGCAATGGTGGGAGATTATGCATAATCTCCTTAAGCTCAACGACTGCTTTGGTTTGAGTTTTTCCCCAAGGTAGGGGATTCTTCTTCAGCATGGATTGCAAAGGAATCAAGAGCTTTGCAATGTTTGGGACAAAATCCTTGAGATAATTTATTATCCCAAGAAATTGCTGAACTTGTTTTGTAGTGAAGTTATCTTCAGGAAACTTCAATAATTCTTGAGCAATATGTGGCCTTAGGTAGTACGTACCTTAGTTGAGGTGCATACCAAGAAATTCAATCTCTATTTAGGCAATATTCATTTTCTTTTGAGAAAGCATAATGTCATGTTTTTTCACGATTTCTGTGAATTGCTCAAGGAGTTGATAGTGTAACTGTTCATCAGGACTGTAGAGCAGAATGTCGTCAATGTATACTGCTGCACTTGACAAGATTGGTTGGGAAATACGGTACATGGCCTTTTGGAAAAGGGATAGTGCTACCTTTAAGCCAAAAGGAAGAACTTTCCACTGGAAATGCTGGTTTGGGATACAGAATCCTGTTTTAGATCTGTCTTCAGGGTTGATGCCCAATTGCCAAAATCCGGCTTTGAGGTTGAATTTGGAATAGATATGGGCCTTTGTTAGACCAGCAAAGAGAGAGTCTCTGGATGGTAAATGGAATTTATCATCTTGGAGAAAAAGGTTGAGAGGTTGATAATTGATTACCAGTCTCATTTTTTCCCTATTTTGCTCAGCACGCTTATTGACATAAAAGGCTTCGCAGGCCCATTGAGAATCCGAGATTTCAATAAGGCATTGTTGCAATAATTTTGAGCATTCCCTTTGAGCTAAAGCCAGATATTCTGGCTTCATTTCCATGTGACTCGCCTTGGTTGGATTTATATCTTCATTTTTCTTAAAAGGAAGGCGAACAAAGAACTTTGGATTTTTCCATAAAGAATGGGAACACTTCTGAGCAAATTCCGAATGGGATTCTGAACAAGATTCTAACAACTTTTGCATGATTGGATTTAATAGACTCATCTGAATGGAAAAGAGTCTCTGAATATTGACAAACTCAGAGAATTGGTCTTTATACCTAAGACCTTTTCCAGGAATGATACGGAGTTAAGAGATTTGAGTCATGATGTCCCACTCAATTATCAAGTCTTTATTAGGGAGATTTGATCCAAAAATCTTTATGGTTATGGAACACTGAGGAAAGAACTGGACAGTTACTGGAGTGGTCCTAACATTTGTGGAGAAAGTGTCTCCTGAAGCAGAATTGAAATATTGGACATAAGGAGTCCAATATTCTTCAGGAAGAACTTTGGTGTCCAGTATTGAACAATTTGCTCCAGTATCAATGAGAGCAATAACAATGATCAGTTCGGCAAACTTTGAAGTGAGGATTTTTACAGGAAAATGGGGACAGTGAGTTTGACTTGAAAATATGTCAAAGCTTGGTTCTGGAGATGTGGAGGATATGTGAAAGATGTCTTCAGATTCTAATTCTGACTCAGTCTCACTGGAAGTTTGGTAAGAGGGAATGACACAAAGAGTTTGTTCAGATGGCTCTTCATCAGCAGAGAATAAGGATTTAATATCATTGTTTTCAAGAGAAATACCTGTTTCATTCTCAATATGATGAATTATATGATTCTGACCTTTTCTCGCTTGATGACAGTTTTTGGCAAAATGTCCTTTCTGATTGCAGATGAAGCAACGGTTTGATTTCTTATGGCCTATGCGATCCTTCCTTTTGCGTAGGTATCGTCATTTCTTCTTTTTCCGAAAGTTCTTGAAGTGTTTCTTCTTTCGAGAAAACTTACCGCAAGTACCATCACAGTCTTGTTTTGAACATTTGATTTTTAACTTCTGGTGAGAGCAAGCTGTCTCGAGACTTCTGTCATCTGTGATGTAAGTACGGACCATATGGCGCTTTAAGCACAGTTTTTCAAGGCATAGATGGATTTCTTGTTGTATTTCTCCCAAAGGAATATCTTGTATTCTCCTTTGTCTTCCAAAGAAAGATCTTTCGACCATCTGGGATAATTCTTTAGGGATGGAAGTCAGGAGAACATGTTTCAGATTTGGATCAGCTCCAATTTGATAGAAAAGCTGAAGCATTATTCGATAATGCTTATCAAGATATTTCTTCTGGAGGGAGAAACATTTCCTTTTTAAAAATTCTTTTCTTTTCATTTCTATGAGGTCAGTGGGTTTTCCCACAAAGACATGATATAAGATGGTGATGGCATGGCTGAAATCAGGTGACATCAGAAAGTGAATTTGATCTTGTTCTGAAACTGATTTCCACCAAAGTTTGAGGCTTCCTGAGAACCTCGTAACAAAGTTGTAAAGGACATCATTCATATCATGGTTGGTGATGGACTGAGTATTCAACCAAGTATGAAATTCTTCAAGTCTTTCTGGTCATTTGTGATAAGGAATATCATCAATGGTGAAAAACTGTTTTGATACCATGGACACATGTCTTCCGAGATTGTCTATCTGAACATTTTTTGGCTCAGAATAGTTTGATTCCATCTCATAATCTGGAGGGAATCAATAGTAGGAATCGAGAAAGATGAAGAGGACGAAAGGGATACTTATTATGATTCAGTATTAAAGATGCTAGGAGAAGTTTGTTTAGCTGGGAACAAAATCTGATTTTCCGGAATGGCAGGATCAGGTTGTTGGATAACAAGGTCAGGTTCTTGAGTACCCAAGTCCTTTAAAAAAGATTCTAATGGATTGGATAACATCATCTGATCTGGCTTTTCTCTTATAACAACTGAACTTGATTTTGTAGGCATCTTTTCTTTTCCTTTGTCTTTCTGCAACTTTTTGATACGATCTCGTAATTCTGCCATATTTGGTTCTTTTCTGAAAGAATCTTCTAGGATGGCAGCACAGATGGACGTCTGGGGTGGTGGAGGCAAGTACCCAGTTCTGACAGGAGTTGCAAAAGGATCAAAAGGTCTGAACCTTCCTTCTTTAAGGAGTTGAATTTGCCTCTTGAGTTTCTTTATCTCTGGCTTTGGGCTCTCTAGATGATGATACCCTAGATGTTATCCTGATTCCAAGGCATTTAGCCTCTTCTGGAATTCAGAAATCATTTTCTTGGTGGTTTCATCATACTTTCAAAGATCTTGTTACACATTTCCAATCTTGGAATCAATTGCCTTGAAGGCATTGTTTTGTGCTAACAGAGTCTCTGATTACCAATTTAGAACAGCTTCAGCAGTAGGAGTTCTTTTCTGTCTTCCATGCTCATCCACATCAGTGGGGGTAGCTATCTTAGGAACATGGCGATATTTGCCTTGTGGATCAATGTGGCACCCCGAAGCGCCTAAGGTCACCACATCTTACCGAAGAAGTGCCTTAGTGAAGTGCCTTAGTTCCTAGGCATTTTTTTTTTTTTTAAAATGGTCCTAGCGCGACTCATTAGCGGAAGCAAAACTTAATATCGCCATCTCTCCCTCCAACAATCATGATACAATTGCACACCACTAAACATTATAAGAAAAGATAGAGCCCATACACTTTTATTTACATATTTTCATGATGGATTTTCTTGGGTCAGTACATCAAAAGAAAGGCCAAGATTTTTAACTACACTCGGCCACAACCCCAAAAAGAAACACTCGACCCATTATGTCTATCGTGTAAGATCCCCCATTAACCAATGTCGGCTACTTTCCAAAAAGTTGCAGCCCCTACTTCTCACGCACGGGCCCTCACACCCATCCCGGTGCATCAGGCGGTGGCGGCGGCAACATTCCTCGCATCGCCCCATCTCATCGAACGTGAACCGATATGAACTCCTGAATGACAGGGCCCTCAGCCAGGCCTACATCGTACATCACTATCGCACGAACCCGAATAAATGTAAGACCAAGGATGGTGGGACAGTCGATCTCCACACACTCGACCTCCACATCCGAAGGAAGGCCGTAAAAGACGCCCCACGTGACAGCAGGGAGCGGCATCTCTCTCTCTAATCTGAAATGTTGGTCCCCGAAGGAGTGAGTACAACCACTCGGCAAGTAAAGGACCAATAAACCACTCAATGCATCATGCCCCACACTTATCACAATCATAGCATAACACATGTCATTAAAGCATCCATGCATAATTTACCTTGATATCATGCACATGTCATCATACCTCATGTACCTACATCATCATATAGTCATCACCATCATGCATCCATGCACTCATCATCATCATATCACATGTACCATCATCATTGCCATGCATCCATGCGCTCATCATCATATCACATGTACCATCATCATTACCATGCATCCATGCACATATCATCATATCACATGTATCATCATCATTACCATGCATCCATGCGCTCATCATCATATCACATGTACCATCGTCATTACCATGCATCCATGCGATCATCATCATATCACATGTACCATCGTCATTACCATGCATCCATGCACGTATCATCATCATATCACATGTACCATCATCATTACCATGCATCCATGCATATATCATCATCATATCACATGTACCATCATCATTACCATGCGTCCATGCACATATCATCATCATGTCATGCATATACCATCATGCATAATTCAATTTCAATTTCTCAATTTCATCCTTTCATTTTGAACAACCACATTTCTCTTTCCCGGGACCAATGTTTGCATCCCACATTCATCACTCGCACCCCACCTGGCATCGCGAGAACCATCCGGCACAATACTTGCCGGGCATCAGGCACAATACCTGCCAGGCATCTCGTACCCCAACTAGCATCACGAGGCATCCCCCGGCTCAATACCAGCCAGGCTTCCAACTCCCCCACTCTCCGGGCATCTCGAAACTCCCGAGGACCCTCCGGCATCCGGCCATTCCAGGCCACCGGGCAACCGGCCGTACCCTTCTAGCTAGGCATCCTGACACTCCCGGGGAATCGTCGGCTCACACCTCCGACGGCCTTCTCACTTATCTCAATTCACATCTTCAATTATAGTTCAATTTTAACATGGCGTGTGATGTGATGGCAATCAAGATCATTTTCATCCTTTGATTCATACATGCATCTCCAATCATCATCATACATGCAGCAAGACAAAATCATCCATAATAATACAATTCATGGAGTCCATACAATTTAGGATAGTCCATATACCATGCCTTTTTAAAAATCCAGCTTGTACCATTTTAGAAAACATTTAAATCAAATAACCATATGATTCTCAAAAATCATGAAATCAGGACACATGATAGACAAGACAATAAGATAGCAATTTCATGAAAAACACATGTCCAAAAGAGTTTCACACAAGAAGATATAATTTACACAAATACAGCATGTAATTTCGGATAGAAACAGATTGCGCAGTTTTTGAAATAATTCGATTAAAATACCCGAATGACCTCCGAAAATTATGAAATTTCACCAGGTTATATTTAAGATACTAAAGTAGATTTTTCAAGAAGACATATAGGCCAGATTCGTTCTAGATAATTTTCTATAGGCGTCCGAAGCTCCTGCTTCTAGCACCGAAACGTCCAGTATAGCTATCTCCGAAATATCGAGTTTTCACCCACTTATTCTTCTTCGTTTCCCCTGAAATTTGGATATTTTTTTCTCCAAGAGGTACCCTACAACTTTCATCAAGGGATCTAAGTGAAGTTTCCAAATAATAGTCACCATATAGGTCTAGGAAGTCTCGGGTGTCCAGTACCGCGTTTCCAGATTTACCATCTTCAAGAGTAAGTCGATTCACTAGGCTAAACTTGTTAATTTTACCTAAAATTTGAGTATGTTAGTATTTAGGATGTTCTCTACACTTTTCATGAAGAAGTCAAAGTGAGATTCTCGGTAAAAAGCAATATGCAACCCACAAAACCACCAAAAGGTCGACAAAGCAATTCCAGATCTAGTGTCTTCGTAGAAGAAGAGTTTCACCCCTTAAATCTCAGCCATTTTGTCTCAAATTTTCGTATGTTATACTTTGAGATGTTTTCTACAACTTTCATGATGGAATCGAAGTCAAAATCCAACTCGAAACATGCATGCAAGCCTCCACAAGTTTCTGGGTCATGCAGTTTACACGAAATCAGCAAGCATTTTCAAGAACAAACCACATTAGCTTCGGTTCCTTACCTCTAAACACCCAAGAATTCAACTACACATGCAAGACACACATGCAAGAGTAGAAATTGATCCTAACTTGCCTCTAAAATCAAACGGACGACGGCACACGGACGGCACACCGGCGACGAACGGACGGACGGCTAACGGACGGCGTGCGGGGGAGCGGCTCCTTTTCTCTCTCGGCTCCTCTCTTTCTCTCGCAACTCTCTCTCTCTCTCTCTCTCACTTGGATGGCAGCCCTCAACCAGCCATTCTCTCCCTTTTGTTTCCCCACATTTCCATCATTAACAATGATGGTGTGCCTCCCCACAAGCCAATGCATGGAGCCTTCCTTTTTGCCACTTGGCAAGGCTCATGCAAGATGGGCTTGGGCTTGGAAGAAGTGGGCCGGCCACTCCTCCCCTCCTTGGTCGACGGTCACCTCTCCATGGGCCTCAATGGGCCGGCCATTTTGGCCCATTAAAGATCCAAGCTATTGGGCCTAAGGCCCAAACCTAATTAAACCCTAAATTTTACCTTTAAACACTTTTAATTCTTTCTTTTGTAGGTTTCAAGTTTTTTATTTCACATGGCCAAAATCTTGTAACATTTTATCTATAGGAATTTAGTCTATGAGGTGCATAGCCAAGAATAGATTATTATCATTAATTTATCCTATAACACTAATTTCATAAATTCATGAACACACGCATATATCACTTAGTCCTAAGAGAAAACTAATGGCTAAAACATAGACCATAGGTAATTCCATTACCTAATTATGGGCTTTAATACACCTTAGAGCTTGTCTTGAATTTTTGGGATGCCACAATCAATGAATTCTTCTGAAGCGGGAAACGAGAGTTTAGAACTTTCTCTGACAAGAGGGGGAAAGTCAATATCATGGAACATAGCAATGGAAGAAGTGGGTGGTGTTTCTGCTGGGGCTTGGAGTGGGTAAGAATGCTTCTTAGCCCATTTTAAGGTTGGCTTATAAATTTTATGCCTTAAAGATCAAAATATCAATTTTATTCACACTTGATTAATTATTTCATCTAAAGCCTTATAGATGAAACAAAAAACCCCGGCACGGTTGCGAATCAGGTGATATATTGGGATTCCAATTATGCATAGATAGGTATTTCAACCAAAGAAAACAACATATAAAGAGATAATATAATAAAAAAAAAAAAGAGAAAAACCTAAACTTACCTAATAAAGTAAAGAAAAAATACCTAATAAATTTTTTTCTTTTTCAAAAAAAAAAAAAGAGAAAAGGGAAATCTTGGCCGCTGGTTTTGGGGGGAATCACCGGTGAGGGTTTCCAGCGAGGACACCAAGAGCGGCGTGACGGCAGTGAGGCAACAGGGAGCGTCGCGGGTCTGGGTGCGAGCATCGTGGGCGAGGGACTCTGAGCGCGGGCAGAGGCAAGGCGGAGACGGTGTCGGGGCGGCTAGGCAATAGGGAGCGTCACGAGTGGCACGGTGAGACCGGTAGGCAGTGTCGCGGGCGGAGCAGGAACTTCGGATCTCCTGGCGTTGGTCACGAGCAGGGCGGAGTGCAACCCCGGGCCGTCAGGTCACTGGATCTATGGCATCGGGTTACCGATCGGAGGTTGCGATGAGGTTGCAAACGGAATGTGACGGAGCAGGGGCTTCAGATTGATGTGGGCTCGCGGGTGGAGGTTTGGAGCGACGGTCTGGCGTCACGGGTGCGGCCGAGTCGCGGCGTTGGCGGCGGGCGAGATGGCGACGGTGCGGGCAGGCGATGCTGACGCCGGCTGGGACACCCCCACGAGGAAGATGAACAGTCGCGTGGGGGCTTTTTTTTTTGGTTTGGTCTCTCCTAGGTAGCACAGACACGTTCAAAAGGCCTCCATGTCGTGTCGGACACGTTCGGACACGCGGTCAACACGTGTCGGAGTTTTTGACACGTGGTCAACTCTTTCCGACACGCGCGTCGGAGCGTGTCCGGAGGGCGGATCTGCAGGTGCGAAGGAAGAAGGGGATGGAGGGTGGAGGCAAGAGTGAGGGAGCCGAGGCGACGCTGTGAGCGACGGCGAGGGAGGGCTGCGAGCGCTGACTGCAACGCCGGAGAAGGCTGTGACCGCCGACTGCGCCGAGAAGCCTTCTCGATCGTCTTGGTCAGCTGCGACCGCCGACTGCAACGCCGAGATGAAAAACCGCAACACCGCGGAGGGCTGGACACGAGGCTACGATGGCAAAGGGAAGAACGAAGGCGAGGCAGCGGCGGGAGAGGTGGAGACCGAGTAAAGGGGAGGAAAAATAAGGTGGTTGCTAGGGTTTTTGCCCTTTGGACTGTTTTTAGGGAGAAGAGAAAGGAGAGAGACGAGGCGTCGACGGGAAAGAAAGCCTGAGGAAAGAAAGCCTCGTGCAGGGGAAAGAAGGGAAGTGACAGGCGCAGGGCTGTGGGGGAAGAAAGCGTGTGCTGAAATAAATGGGTGGGACCCATTTAACCCTAAAAAGAAATATTAAATATTAAATAATTTTATTAATACATGATAAGGCTAAAAAATAAATAAATTGACAAGTTAAAAAAGTTATTTAAAAAAATAAAAGTACTAGATATTAAATAATGATAAATTTTGATCATCAGAGAAAAATTTAAATTTATTTTGACTCTAATCTTTCATATGTTATTTATTTTATCGATAACTTTTGTTAAAGTAAAAAAATGTCTTTCCAAATTTTTATGAATAAATTTATTAATGTTATTAATATAAATTTATTATAGGCTCTTTTTTTGTTGATTTATTTATGAATTTGAATAAATTAATTTAAATATAATAATTAATCATGTATATATAAAAATATTGATTTAATATTTAACGTGTCGGAACGTGTCGAAATTCTCTACTTTTTGAGAAATGGCGTGTCGCGTGTCGTGTCGTGTCGTGTCGTGTCGTGTCGTGTCGCGTGTCGCGTGTCGGTGCTACCTAGGGTCTCTCTCTCTCTCACGTCACTTTTTCAACTTTTCACTTTTGTGTACTTTTTCACCGAAAAGAAAGAGCCCCTTTTACTTTGCGCGCGATGTATTTTGTAGGTCCAAAAAATGTATCATCACGACATATATTTTTTCCTTTTTAGCTTGCACACAATACTCCTAAATATGTCGTTGAAATGTACATTCCCCACGCAATATTCCCTTTTATATTTCTCACATATTCTATTCAGAAAAATTCCCTCTTTGCACAAAATACACCCCTTAGTGTATATTAATATGAAAAATCTAAACGGAATATGTGAAAAATCTTCCCTTCACCGGCGGCCTAAAATAAAATAAAACAAAATGAAAATAAAAATAAAATGTTTCTAAACTATATGCCATGTGTGTTTTTATTTATTTTTATTTTAGTAAAAATTAACCCGAAATTGTGCAAATATTTAGGTGTCAACAGTTTGATATGTGTACTATCCGTATGATAGGTAGTTGAGATTGTTGCAAATGGAAGAGAGATGCCTAAATGGATTCTCCCCTGTGAAGAGTCCATATCTTTCATGGTTCCCCTAGACTTATATGACGAGTTCTTAGGACTAGCACTCTGTTTTATTCATGGCCAGTATAAAGAAAACCCGTTCGGAATTCTGTTTATGTTAGAAATATATGTTAATGGCAAAAGAAATTATGGGGATTCTAAATTTGTTGCTCCATTGGAGTCCGATCATGTAAGGCTTTTATATATCCCAACCGGCAATAAGAGAGGAGAAGAGAAGCGTCTGCAAAACGATTGGATCCATATCCAAGTTTGCTTCAGAACAAACCCAGAAGGAAGCGTAAAGACGCATGGATTCCGTCTAATATGCGAGCAACAGGAGAATGATCTGAGAGTCGGTTTTCCAACACTGTCAGCCGATGGAAACGAATTGGAGTTTCAAGGAAGGATACTCGAAAGAAGACAATTTTCAGATGAAATTTGAGGAAGAAGATAGTTCCGGGGAACTAAACATAAAAGGATGAGATGGTCTTTAGCGATGACGAGAGTAGGGGTTCCACTAGCGCCACTTCTTGAGGTAGCGATTCTTGGGGATGCGAACTGACTGGGTGATATTGATTCCAATGCCTCTTGCTTTTCCCTGTTTTTTTTTCTCGTCTTTACTAGAAATTTGCAAATGTCTGCTCCTTCAATTAGAATTCGCATAACACTACCGACATGGTTAAGGAACTTTTTATTTCCCTCGTTCTCTATCATCTGTGATGCAAAGTGCACTAATCCAAAATTAAGTGGATGCTCGTTTAATGGCGCCATGGTCTTCGCAGTTGAGGAAGATGTATTACATAGAACTGTCACCTCTATCAATCCAATCAGTGATGCCGGTACATTATACTTTACAATTATAAGATAGTAAGCTTTGCTTCTTGAGGTAAGTGTTGATCTAATTGTCTTAAAAATCGAAGGGTCAACACGGGAAAGATTAGTTGATTCCTTTGTTGTTTCTAGGCAGATAGCGTTGGATAGGTACCAAGGGAGAGGCCTTGCGAAATATTTACTGCAAAGCAACTTTAAAATAAGAGAAAAAAAAAAAAAGGAAAACAGAGGACTATGTAGATGCATATGAAAGCAGAGTGAGCAGCACAACGGTAGGACCGATGCTGATGTTGCATGACCCCAAGCGATGTGCCATTGAGGTTGAGCAAACCCACACAACACAACGTCGGTGTTGTGTGAGCCCAAGTGGCACAATGTCGAGGCCACTTGCTAGGCAGCACAACACTTGACCCTCAATGAGCTAAAATTGGCATCAAGTGACCTAGACCAAGCTTCCCAGCATCATTAAGGGTTCAAGATGCCATTGAGGTCGAGCAAACCCACATAACGCAATGTCGGTGTTGTGTGACCCCAAGTGGCACAACGCCGAGGCCACTTGCTAGGCAGCGCAACACTTGACCCTCAATGAACTAAAATTGACATCAAGTGACCTAGACCAAGCTTCCCAGCATCATTAAGGGTTCGAGATCATATGCACCGGTGATGTCTTTTTTCAATGTCTAATTTCTATAATCATAACATGCATTCATCTGTCGTATAATTTACCAATCATAGCATCACCCCTTCTCTTCTCCTCCTTCTCTAGTGTCATAGCATCACCCTCTCTCTCTCTCTCTCTCTCTCTCTCTCTCGCAAACAAATTTATACTCCACAAAAGACGGGAAAGAACTACCAACGCTAATGACCCTCTTTTGGGTGTCACCCCATGAAGAGTATTGTTGACATCCGAATTTTGTGGATTGTTAAAGTGTCTATTTTGGGCAAAAACATAAAAATTCAAATAATATTAATAATAGTAATAATCATCATGATGATGACGACGACGACAACGACAAAATCGGCTGAGGGGCTTAGCCCGTTTATTTTCAGCAGGTTGTAGACCGGAAGAGCTCATGCGTTCAGCCCAAAATCTAATCCCCTCAACCCATCTTTTACTTCCCAGGTTCCTCCTCTTTCGCATGCTCACGTCGGGGAGCGAAGAAGACGGCGTGCGGTGCCCGAGCAAGAGAGGCGTCCGTGAGTCGGTCCGTGAGAGAACAGCGAGAGAGGGAAAATAACATAAAAGATTCCTTCTCGGAGAGAGAGAGGGGAGGAGGAAGCTCGACGACATGGAGAGTGCGTGCACGACGATATAGGTGAGCAGGGGAGCTAGCTCGAATGGGAGAGAAAGGGAGAGTGCAACCCGTTTCGGAGTAGCAGAAAACCGCATCGCCGGAGTTCGCCGTCGGTTTTCAGAGCTCCGGTCAACGGCCAATCCGCGAGTTGTTCTTCACAGATTCAGTGTTGAAGATCAGACGAGTACTGAGATTTATTCCACGAGCAGAGGAAAAGCTCTAACCAGACGCCCTTCATCGTCGTCAATCGAGACCTCGATTCGCCGAACAAACCAGGTACAGTCTTGCTCCAAACGCTCTACTTTGTCTCTGTTTTGGCCGAGAAAGACGTGCTCGGTTCGATCGATTTTCTTGAAGAGATCTTGATAAAACGAAGTTTCTTTGTTGCTAACCATGGTGTTTTAAGTCTGTTTGTAACGTGTGAGGCTGAGGATCTCGTTAAAATTAAAACAGAAAACCATTGAAAGATCTGCGTATTGCATGTTTGACAAAATGCTTAAAAGAGGCCGAATGTCAAGTCCCGTCTAAATTCAAGATCGATTCGTTTTTTCCGTGCTTTTTGTTGAATCATATCTAATACTGGCATTTTCTCTGTGTTTCTATGGGATTTGATGAAAAATATTTGCTTGAGTCCAACGTACATGCGTATCTCCAAGGCCGGAAAGCTTTTTGTCAGAGTTTCCCCTTGCACCAGCGAAGTAAGGGTTTCAGGGGCATACTAGTTAGCCCATCTCACTTCATTCTAATGTATTTTTTCTTGTTAATTTGTTGGGGATGCTGCGGTGAAAAGTGTGGATTAGGTAGGATGGTTTTTGTTAAGTTTCGCGATAATGGAGCAGGCGGCCAGAGGTGGTCAACGTCGGAGCGGCGGTAATCTAAGTTCTGGTGATGAAATCGTCAACGATGGTATTTTGTTTCGTTAAAAAGAAAAAATGGCGGGAAAGGTGGGGTTGCAGGTTGAAAATGGCGTTCGGGTAAAGGATGTCTGGAGGAAGAAGAGGAAGTGCAGGCAGAAAAAGACAAAAAGACAAAGAGAATAAAAAAAAAAAAATCCAGTTTTAATCCGACGCGGGTCGGATTCGGGTATAAGGGTCCGGTCAATGGGTCGGATCGAGTAAACAGTCCGAACCCATTCCCCGAATATATTATTAATAATAATATTAAAAAATTTTAAAATCCAAAAAGTCATTAAAAAATTTTAAAATTCGAAAAAAATTTATAAAAATTCAGAAAATGATAAAAACTTAGGAAATAATAAAAAATTCGAAAATTCGAAAATCAATAAAAAATCAGAATTTTAAGATAATCATTAAAGATTTTAAAAATCCAAAAAAATCATTAAAAAATAAAAAAAATCGATAAAAAAATTTAAAAATGAGAAAAATCATAAAAATTTATAAAATTCAGAAATATAAAAAAATAGAAAATTATAAAAAAAAAGTGAAAAAAATTAGAAGCCCTTAGAAATTGAAACCCATATTTGGACAAGTCTTTAGAGTTTTACAATAGGGTTCTTTAGTGGTTTGGATTTTTTTTTTTTTAAGGAACAATATTAGGAAGCTTGTATGTTTTCTTTTTATTATACACAGTTGTATTTTTTAATATATTGGATGTTATTTCTTTTGTTTTAGGATGGTCAGGACAAAACTTAAATTTTTCAATAGGTTGCCATGGCGTTAGTTAACATAATCAAGTTAGGTACTGAAAGGGCGTTAGTGTTAGGGCTAACGTAATTAAATCCTGAGTTTATAATCTTTGATTGTATAAATAATAGGATATTCTCCTGTATCTTACTAATTTCTAACCACCCCCAAAAAAAGCTAGTGGTGACTTTTTTGTTAAATTTGCATAGGCTAAATTGATTGAAATTTTCAATATTTAATGTCGTGCGAGGTATGAATTTGAAAAGTCAATGAATGGTCATTGGGCTTAAGTTGACAATACCCTCAAACTTAACAATGAGTTAGGTCACGACAAGTATATACTATTTTTTCATTCAAAAATATATTTTTTAATCCACATCAATGAGAGCAAGAGCAACACCATTGATAGAAAATGATTAATAAAACCCAAAGCAATGTACCGATTTCTATTTATATATTGGAATTCCATTATACCAGCCTTCCTTATTGTTGTGATTTATTTTGAGTTAACAACGTTTGAGAAAAAAATCCAAAAGGATGACTCTACAAAATTGCCACACGAAGACCAACAAAGCGCGAAGCAATGTTGGGCAAATTCACGAGAAAAATCCTGGGCCGACCTGATTTGAAACAAGCTTGGGTCAAAATGGACCTCTTAAGACAGAAACGATGGGCCGTTTCTCTTGCTAGCTTAATTGGAACATGAATGAAAATATGGTTTGGACTCGCTTTACATTTCATGAAAATTTTCTTTCCTACTTAAAAAAAAAAAAAAAATCGTTCCCAGCATCATGATGATGATGATGATGATGATTATTATTATTATTATTATTATTATTATTATTATTATTATTATTATTATTATTATTATTATTATTATTATTATTTAGTTTTTCTAAGTCCTAAACTGGCCAAAGAAATTAATCACGTGCTATTGTAGTTGATCAGTGCGGTTAATTCACATGATTTTATTTTCAAAAAAGCTAAAAGTAACTCTATTTGAGTATTTGGTAAATTCTCGAATGCAGAATTTGGTGTCAGCTAAGCCCGAAGTAAATTTTAACGCATCCCGATCATGAAAATGCTTTGACAAAGCGTTCGTTCATATTAGTAGTCTTAACTAGTATCTTTAGGACACTTCTACACTTTTAAACAATTTTTTTTATGTTAATTGTAATAAACTCTTCAAAAAAAAAATTAAAGGGATTTTATTTTCGCTCTATAATTAGTTCGCTCTTAAATTATAATGTGGTGGTTACTTACAAGTGGAACCCACGTTAGGAGATCACTCGGCAAATCGACAGCCATCAAGTTCAGATTTTGGATGAATAACGGCAGGCGGAAAGGAAAGAAAAAAAATCTGATAATTTATTTTTCCATAACAGTTGTCAGTTTCCAAGCAATAATGAACTTCATTTTAGGAACCATATGAAGAAAATGACACCCAGTCACAGCTGGAAAACCTATCTGAAATTGATTGCTAGGAAATAACTTGGCCAAAAAAATCCCATCAATCAATTAATCTCTATCTACTTCTCATTTGATGGAAAAAAAATGTCAAAAGTAGAGTAATCTTGATTTCGAATCTTACACCAGTGACAGCCACGTTGATGACATAAAGCATCCTCAGTCACATTAGGTTTGGACCAAGGCCTTTTTCTAGACATTGACTTCTTGACAATATTTATCATTCCATAAATATCAACAAGGGGTCAAAAAATTCGAAGAAACGAGGGAAAAAGACTAACGAGAAAGGAATTGCGTATATTTTCATTTTTGATATTTGCAATATCTTTACTTTTTAGTATGTAATCCTCTAAGAATCAAGCTATTTGACAGTCATAGTAAATACTCTGTTGTCCCACTCTTAATAGAGCATGTCCCATATTTAAGTGTTTGTCTAGACTAATCTATCTTTTGTTAATTGGGAATTTAAAGGAATAACAATAATTTCCATAGTTCGTCAAATAGTTTCCTCGAAGTGCTTCTAAAAGGTCTCATCTATTCTATCATTCGCCTATTGCATATCAAGTTTCAACATAGCTGTCAACTTCTTATTGCTTGCATGCACTCTTAGAGGGCAACATCTCCTGAACAATGAGTATATTGTCTTGAATTTGACGGCTACTAATAGAAGCATTTTGTTCTATGTAGATAATATCCAAAACTAATGATTTAATCTATTGGTCATAAATTTGGATATAATTTTGTTGACAAAATTACACAAGCTAATGGGACGAAACTATTTCAACTTTTCTAAGTAGGGTATTTTGGGAATAAGTATAATTTAGGTTTTATCTGCTTTAGCATTTAAGCACCCAGTGTTCTAAAAGGAAGTTACTTATTGAAAAACATCATGTTGAATGTCCTCCTAGTGGTGTTTGAAAAAATGACCACTTAAACCATCAGGATCGGGGGCTTTGAGAACTCCTAACTGGCGTACGATTTCTGAAATTTCTACTATGGTGACCTCAACTATAAACTTTCAATCCATATCTTCCAACACTAAAGTTGGAATATGTTCAATAACTGGTTGGAAATTTCTTTGTCTCGACGACATATATAAACTCTTAAAGTATTCCACCATTATTTGCTTTAGAGCACTAGGTTCACGTGTCCACTCCCCATTAGTATTAGCAACATAGAGATTCCGTTTTCCTACCTCCTTTGAATAGTTGTTGCATGAAATTTTTGGAATTTTTATCCCCCATTTCAACCAGCTAATTCCGGAATGCATGCCCCAAAAAAAATTTCTTTGCTTTTACACAATGAGCCAATTTCCTTTTTTCAATTTCGGTGTCTTTTCTTTACTTTGGGAAATATATGGGCAGTTTGTTATATTTTTGATTTCCTACTTTAGCGTCTCAATTCTCCTATGAGCGCTTTGAGAATTTTTTCCTACTCCAAGATGCAAGGGTTTAGGTCACTTTTCACAATTTAGTTATTAAATCAGCTCCTTCTCGCTTGGGAGCTAACCAAACCCCCTTGACAATATTTCCATACTCCTCATCCTCTAAGCGCTATGTTTCAAATCTGAATTCTTTTGCTTTTTTCATTGGTTGTGGGAATAATCTTAGCAAGATAGGACTATTGTTTGACCAACTGCAAATAAAGCAAAGACTTCCGTGTCAGGAAAAGCACCATCCATTCAATCATGCATAAGACTCTATCTAGTTTCTTTTTGACAAATTCCCCCCTTCTTAATTATTATCCCAAGTGAAAGCACATCCTTGCTTTCCACTTCTATAATATCACAATTGTTTAGGAAGTTTCTAAATGCTACTAGCCAATAATTTTTAGCCATCCTTCTCCCCACCTTCTCCCAAGGATGAAGTATTTCATTAAATGCCCTACACACATCCATGGTAGACGATTCGGATGTTTAATACCTTCCAGCTCCTTCCATAACATTTGTCTATCATGAAATACATTGGGTGCATGGATACAAGTTATATGCATTCGTAACTTATGATCTTTTAGTTTACATATCATATCAACAAGATCTATTGATATTTTGCTTCATGGAAATTGCTATTGTGGATACAAGTACTTTCCCTCAGCGAGTGCACGTCTTGTTAATATCTCCTTTAAGGGAAAGGGGAACCGGGGGGGGGGGGGGGGGGGGTGTGGGAGAGGAAAATGGTAGGGCTCTAGATGCTCTTTGGGCTTCGTGATCTTTTGCTTTTGGATTCTTTATTTGGGACTGAGTTGAAATCATAGTGCCTGAATTCAAACATCCACTTCTTTGGGCCTTGCAAACTGGACCAGGCCCTTCCAATCAAGACCACATTGGAGCCCTTTCTATCGTTTTCTCTTTCTTTTAATTTCTTAAAATTCATTTTAATATATTTTACAAGAATCTGTGCTTGATTTGTCAACTAAAACTTATGTGTCAATATTGATGTGGACAATTTTTTTAATTTTTAATTTTTAATTTTATTTTTCTTCACATGGCCAACAAGATTGTTGGCGCTTGGTAGAGGCGATGGCCAACGAACCCCTCAACAAGCGTGAGTAAGGGTTCGTTGTTTCACAAAAATAATATTTAGTATATACCAAAATCGAGATTAGGTGACAGTTAAGCATGAATGTGTCATATGATATCGAACTTTAACCGACCAATACTCAATTCGATAGTCTTATAACTCTAATTGAGTTTTTATTTTTGTAAATTATTTATATGAAATTTCGAGCCCAGTCCATTTATATTTCAGCATAATAAAAATGAATCCAGGTGTAACTTTTGAATACTTCAATTTTCTTTTGCAATTGAGTTCAAGCAAGATATTCAATACTCAATCGAGCTAAACTCGAGTAAAGTTTCAAGCAATCAAACATGTGAGTCGAGCTTGACATTGCATTAGCTCATCTCAATGTGATTATCCTTCTATCTTGAGTGGATGGGGAGGTCGGCTAGGACGTGACGATCAACCATCGCTCAACAACTAGATTTGGTTTGCTACTTAACAATTTTAAGCTCGAGTCTTGGTTTGTCTATAACTGTCGGTGACAAGCTCAATAGCTTTGTCAAGGACCATGGTGGGCACGGAGGCCACAGTGAGGTGGTGGCGATGGCGGGTTGGGCAATGGAGAAAGCCAAGCCCAGGCAGAGCATAGGTTGAAGAAGGAGGAGTAAAAGAGAAAAAAAGATTAATTTTTTTTTTTAATTTCAATGTCAATATCCATACATGAAGATCTAATTAGATATTAGTAAATAAGTGCATGCCATATGAGACGTTGACATGGCGCGAACCATTGAATATTTTTTTCTCCCCACCGCAATGACTAGACTTAGGTCGCTATCGATTAGACTGATGCCTCAAAATTGGATTGCGCATCCTTGCGCGTGGTCTAAGAGACACCATCCGCACGGGTGATCGCGTGGGCCGCAGCCGCACCCGAGACCTCGTGGCCAGATTTACAAACCCTAGCGGCAGTCTCTGTCTTTGAGTCCTCTGATTCTTTCTTCATCGGTCCACCTTTTGTCTCTTGAGATTTTCTTTCTGCTTCCCTGGCTTTCTCTCTCTTCCCACTTTCTTCTTCCTCCTCCTTCATACTCCTTCAAAACAATAGTCAACTCAGAACCGCCTGGCAGCCAGAGTCCTAGATCTCTCTATCTTCTCGCCCTCGACACCGTCAGGGCCGGGCAACCCATCGTCGTTACGGGTCAGCTTCGTTTATTTTTGCACTCCTATGGTTTTCCGGTGATCCCGACGTGGATCTCGCCCTCTACACCCTCGCCGCCGCGCGTTCCTTCCTCGTCCAGCAGCATATTTATCTGAAATCGAAAGCTGAAAACGTTTTCACCAACCAAATGGCCCTGAGTCTCGTCCAATGTTTTTCTGAGAATGATACAGGCTGAGAGCGCTTGTTTCTTTGAAGCGAGCGAGATCTAGAGCCAAAGCAAAGGGAAGAGATCGTTGACTTCGCTGCCGATCGGGGAAGGGCAACCCCGGGTCAGAGGCCGCGGTGCCTCTCCCAGAGCAAAGCCGACTCTGCTTCAGCCTTCAGCCCTTGATTTTCGTAGCAAGACTCTCTCTCTGTTCCGATGCTTGGCAATCTAGGGAAGCACATGTACCATCATCACTTCTGATGGCAGCTTCTTCGAATATGGAAAGGAATTACCATGTGTTCCTCAGTTTCAGAGGGACAGATGTCCGCCAAGGCTTCCTCAGTCATCTCTACGCGGCTCTGGACCAGAGAGGAATATACACTTTTGTGGATAGCGAGGAGCTTAGGAAAGGAGAGGAAATATCGCTGACGCTCATGAGGGTGATCGAGGAATCGCGCATCGCGATCATCGTTTTCTCTGAGGACTACGCCTCCTCGCCGTGGTGTTTGGAAGAGGTAGTGAAAATCATGGAGTGCAAGGAGCGAATGGACCTGATTGTGTTCCCTGTGTTTTACAAGGTGGAACCAAGAGAAGTAAGAGGAGGGAGAGAGAGTTATGGGAGAGCTATGGCTAATCATGAATCCAAGCTTGGGAAGGATTCGGAGGAAGTGAAGAGATGGAAGAAGGTTCTCTTTGATGCTGGTAACTTGTCTGGGTGGCACTTGAATGACGGGTATGCACAAATGTGACTCAGTGCTTTGCCATTGTTAGATGTCAAATAGTATGCTCTTTTTTTTAATAAAATTGAATAGTATATTCGAATTGCTCAAACAATGCATCAACTTCTTTGAATTTGCACATATAAGCTCTTGTTTGAACGACGGTATGCACAAATTGAATCGCTAATTGTAGACGTTTAGAGGTTAATTGGAAATGCTACTATAAATTTGATTACCCATGAGTAGGAAAGAATCACTCCCACTGGAAAAGTGGTATACATTGTTAAATCGGTCTTTTGATTGAAGATACAAGAGGAGATATGCTAGACAGTAGTCACAGAAGTTGAATAACCAAACTTCAAGCTAGCAGATTCTTCGAATTCGATTCTTGCTGTGTAGATGATGAGAAATTTTATGTCTTAAATTAATAGTGGGGTTCATAATTTCCGAGTCATTATTGTCATGTTCTTTGTAATTATTCTTCTGTAGATGTTGATGCAGGTTCACCCATATTTTTTTTTGCTAAACTTACGAAATTTTCCTTTATGATGTTAGAGGTTGAATTCCTGCCATGGCTTTGCAACGCTAAAACATGGTTCTCTTTCTTTTGACTGTTAATCAGAGATGAAGCAGAGCTCATACAACGCATTGTGAAGGAATTATCAATTCATCTTGATCGAACACCCTTACACGTGGCTAAGTATCCGGTCGGAATACACTCCCGCGTTGAAGAACTGATATGGTTGTCACAAAAAGAGTCGGCCAATGATGATGTTCTAATGATAGGCCTATGGGGACCTGGAGGCATAGGGAAGACAACAATTGCTAAAGCCATGTATAATGCTATTGAGAGACAATTTCAGGGTTCCAGTTTTTTGGCGCTAGTTAGAGAAACTTCGAAACAAATCAATGGTTTAGTTGCTTTGCAAGAAAAACTTCTATCAGAGATCTTATCCCTTAGAAATTTAATGGTATATAGTGTTGACGGAGGAATTAGTTTGATACGGGAAAGACTATGTTGCAAGAAGGTTCTCCTGGTTCTTGATGATGTTGACCGGTTGGATCAGCTCAATGCATTAGCTGGAGAAGGCCATTGGTTTGGCAAAGGAAGTAGAATCATTGTTACATCAAGAGATAAACATTTACTAACTTCTCATGGCATAAATTGTGTGTATGAAGTTCAAACTTTAGAAGATGATGAAGCTCTAGACCTTTTTTGTCAGCATGCCTTTCCAAAGAAAGTTGAAATAAGAAGGGATCTCATAGATAGAGCACTGCATTATGCTGGCGGCCTTCCATTAGCCCTTGAAGTGTTGGGCTCATTCTTATGTGAAAGAAATGAACCTGCATGGGAAAGTACATTGCGTAAACTCTCCAAAGGTCCTGACCAAACTATCAATCAAGTTCTCAAGACAAGCTTCGATGGATTGGAGGATAACGAGAGGGAGATTTTCCTCGATATTGCTTGTTTCTTTAAAGGGAAAAGTATAGAGTACATCAAGGAAGTTCTTGATAGTTGTGATTTTGACACAACCATAGGAGTAGATATCCTCATTGAGAGGTCCTTGATAAAAAATGAGTATGGGACCCTGCAAATGCATGATTTGGTTCAGTTGATGGGTAAGGATATTGTTAATCGGGAATGTCTCGATGATCCTGGGAAACGCAGTAGACTATGGCTTTTCGAAGATGTTCTGAACATTCTATGTGAAGATTTGGTAAAAGTTGTTTATGTGAATTTCGCCACATCTCAGTTTTTACATTACTCTGATTTGCATAGTATAACGTAAATCTCAATGGAAATCTTGTGCCACAACTGAATTTGCTGTGTTATGGACAGGGAACGAATGCAGTAAAGGCCATAGTATTGGAGTTGCCTGCACCACAACAGATAACTATAAATCCTAATGCTTTCACAGACATGAAAATGTTGAGAATGCTCATTTTGCATGAGCTGCATATTTCTTCACAAGGTCCCGTACGTCTCCCTAATGAGCTTAGATGGCTCAAATGGCCCAATGCCCCTGATCTAGAATTTGGCTCTGGTCCAAAGAAAGTTGTTGGACTCGATGTCCAGAACAGTCATATCAGACAATTAGGAGGCCAAATTAAGGTAAGCCCTTGTGAGGATTAGCTTTCCCTTTTTATAACAATAAATATTTGCAGAGCTTAACGACTTTTTTTTTCTTTTTTTGTCAGACAGTTTTTGACTGCACTAGTATGTTTTTGCAGAATTTTAGAAAGTTGAAGTCCATCAATTTCAGTGAATGCAAGTCCCTAACTAGTGTTCCCGACCTTTCATTGGTTCCAAATCTGGAGAGCTTCAATCTTGATGGGTGTGAAAGCTTGGTGGAAATTCATCAATCCGTCGGATATCTTGACAAGTTGAAAGTATTGTCGCTCCAATGGTGCTCTGAACTTAGTATGTTTCCTAACATGCTCAAGACAAAATCTCTTCAAATCCTTGATCTTTGCGGTTGCTCTAAACTTGAGAAGTTCTCTGATGTTCCAGGAAAGATGGAAAATCTGGAAGAACTTCATCTAGATGGGACAGGTATTAAAGAACTCCCTGCATCAATAAAAAATTTTGTCTCTTTGAAGAGGATAGGTTTAGGATATTGCAAGAACCTTGCAAGGCTTCCATGGAGCATTTATAAGTTGAAAAATCTTGAGATTCTTAATCTTGAAGGTTGCTCGAATTTTTTCCTGTTTCCAAAGAACTTGGAGGATTTAACCGATTGCAATGGTAATATGGGATTCTCAAATCTAAACTGGCTAGATCTTGATAGCTGCAATCTATCAGATGTAGTGTTCCTTGAGAGTTCTTCCAGTTTTCCCAAATTGGCGTTGCTAAATCTTTCAAATAACAAGTTTACTCATTTGCCAACATGCATCAACAAGTACGATGGTTTGGAAGAATTGCATGTTTATAAATGCAAGCAACTAAAAGATATTCCTCAGCTTCCATCAAAAATGCGTTTTTTTAAGAGCAAAGGGTTGCAATTCTCTGCAAAAACTCCCAGATTTGTCGAGTATTTCCTCCTCCTTCCTTCAAGTTGACTTGTCTTCATGTTCCGAATTATTCCGCGAAGGGGTCAACATAACTGATATGTCATCACTGGAGGTCAGACACTCTCTCTCACTCTCTCTCTCTCTCTCTCTCTCTCTCTCTCTACCTTTGAATGCTTGATACCCTACAATCTGTATGACAGAAACTCCCTAAGAAGAGCAGAGTCGACATTCTCCTTATTGGAAGTGAGATTCCAGAATGGTTTCTCCACTGTAAAGAGGGTTCCATATCTTTCATGGTTCCCCAGTACTTGTATAACAAGTTCTTAGGACTAGCGCTCTGTTTTGTTCTCGGCCTGGAGGAAGGAAAAGTGGTTGATGCCTCATGTCAGGTCCAAATATTTGTTAATGGCAAAAATTTGCTTCTGTATGGGAGAATCTTTTATTCAGTGGAATCGGATCATGTCTGGCTTATATATTTCCCACGCAGAAATCTTAAAAATGTAGAGGAGCATCTGCGAAATGATTGGAGCCATTTCGAAGTTTGCCTTCGAGTATCGGAAGTAAGTTTAAAGAAGCATGGATTCCGTCTAGTATGCGTGGAACAGGAGGATCATCTGAGGGTCTGTGCTCCAACACTACAAGCCAATTTGGAGTTTCAAGGAGACTTAGAGGTAGACAATTCATAGACACTAAGGAAGAAGATAACCCAAGTGAAACAGATGTAAAGGTGATCGACTTAACAAAGAAGATTAGACGGTCTTAACTGTGGCGAAAGCATGGGTCCTATTCTCTCCAACTCTGATATGATAGTTGGCTTGCAAAAATGCCTGTCGAATTGGTCTCTCGACTACAGACCAAGAAAAGAAAAAAGATTAGGTCTCGAGGAAGTGATTTTAGGGAAAGCGAACTGGGTGATTCTGATTCCAATGCCTTTTGCTTTTCCCTTTTTTGCGTCTCTACTAGAAATTTGTACATGTCTACTCCTTCGATTAGAATTCAAAATGACTATGGAACAGAGGTTTCGCATGATGCTGCTGACTTGATTGAGGCACTTTTTTTTACCTTCTCTCTATGATTTGTGATGTGAGCGCACTAATTCAACATTAAGTGGATGCTTGTTGAATGGCAAGGTCTTCCAAGTTATTCTGTGAAATTTATCACAGACCTCTTTCTCTTCTCTTAAACCAATTAATGATGCCAATGCTTAATACTCTACAATTCTGAGAATTTACTAAATCTAATATAAACTATATATTTAGGAAAGTGTTGATCTAATTGTCTCAAATATCAAAAGGTCCATACGGGGGAAATTAGTTGACTCCTCGTTGTTACTAAGCAGATTGCATTGGATAGCTAGAAAGGGAGAGCTTTAGCTTTGAGACTTTGCATTTAAGCAAAGCACATTGACTTGAAGAATTTTTATGATAAGCATATAGCGTATAGTAAAAACCTCATATAATACTTATTGCAAAGTAGTTCATAAAATAAGAGGGGAAAAAATACAAAAGGAGAACGGAGAGACTTGCCATTACAAATAGAAACCCAAGCATGGGGCTCAACGGTAGCACCAGTGCCAACATCCCACAACCTAGGTAATGTGCCTGGGGTAAATTATCAAAAAAGTCATAAATACATGACAATCAAGTCAATTCAATCTTAAATATTTTATTTTTGTCAATTTAGTTATAAACATTTTAATAATTTGCCAATTCAATCCATTCAGCCAATTTTGGCTAGCGTAGATGCTAGCTATCTTACGTGATGCCATTGGAACTGATATGGACAAGATTTATAATTTTTTATTTTATTATTTATTCTCTCTCTCTCTCTCTCTCTCTCTCTCTCTCTCTCTCTCTCTCTCTCTCTCTCTCTCTCTTTTATTTTTTATTTTTTTTTATTGTGACCTTGCCAGTGATTGGTTGGTGAAGTCATGGCTCGCCCAACCCCCGACGAGGCCCGAGTCCTCACTAAGGTTGTGAGGTTGACCCTCGCGGCCTTTGACTTCATAGCCTTTGGGGAGGGCCACTCTTGCCCAGTAATGGTGGGGTTGAGCCTTGCCAGCCACAATGAAAACAAAAAAAAATAAAAAAAATAAAAATAAAAAGAGAAAAAACTTCATAAAATTTACAAATTCATAAAAAATTATCCACATCAGTGACAGGGGCACCATGTGGAACGGTCATCATCCTTGACGTGGTGTTTGGAAGAGGCTGTGAAAATCATGGAGTGCAAGGAGCGAACGGGCCTGATTGTGTTCCCATTGTTTTACAAAGTGGAACCAAGAGAAGTAAGAGGAGGGAGAGAGAGTTATGGGAGAGCTATGGCTAAGCATGAGTCTAAGTTCGGAATGGATTTAGAAAAAGTGAAGAGATGGAAGATGGCTCTCTTTGAAGCCGGTAGCTTGTCTGGGTGGGAGTTGAATGATAGGTACGCGCAAATGTGACGTGGTGTTTTGTGATTGTTAGCTTGTGATTGTTTGTTAGATATCAAATCGTATGCTCTTTTTCGGATCTTCCAATTAAAGATACAAAGTGGAGATAAATTAGACAGTAGACACATAATCAAATAACCAAAGCTCGTAGATTCTTTGAATTGATTCTTGCTATGGATAATGAGAAATTTATCTAACACAAATAGTGTGATTCATAGTGCCCGAGTCATTATTGTCTTCAGATTTAGGTTCTTTATAATTTTCCTCGCGTAGATGTTGGCGCAGGTTCACCCACTTTTCATCTTATTATTTACTAATCTTCTTATGAAATTTTCCTTATCACGTCAGAGGTTGAATTCCTGCGACGGCTTTGAAATGCTAAAACGGCTTTTTCTTTCTTTTGAGTGCTTATTAGAGATGAAGTGCATCTCATACAATGCATCGTGTGAAGGAATTATCGATTCAACTTGACCGAACACCCTTACATGTCGCTAAGTATCCTGTCAGAATAGATTCCCGAGTTCAAGAACTGATATGGTTGTCACAGAAAGAGTCGGTTGATGATGATGTTCTAATGATAGGTCTATGGGGACCTGGAGGCATAGGGAAGGCAACAATTGCTAAGGCCCTATTTAATGCTATTGAAAGACAATTTCAGGGCTGTAGTTTTTTGGCACGAGTTAGAGAAACTTCGAACTCAAGCGATGGTCTAGTTGCTTTGCAAGAAAAACTAATGTCTCAGTTCTTATCTCGACGAGATGTAAAGGTCGATAATGTTGATATGGGAATTAATTTGATACAGGACAGACTATGTTGTAGGAAAGTTCTCCTGGATCTTGATGATGTTGACCAGTTGGATCAATTGAATGTGTTAGCTAGAGAAGGCAATTGGTTTGGCAAAGGAAGTAGAATCATTGTTACATCAAGAGATAAACATTTGCTAACTTCTCATAGCAGACATTTTGTTTATGAAGTTCGGACTTTAGAGTTCAATGAAGCACTAGACCTTTTTAATCGGCATGCTTTCCCAAATAGCAAGAGAGTTGAAATAAGATGGGATCTCATATGTAAAGCAGTGCAATATGCTAACCGCTTTCCATTAGCCCTTAAAGTGTTGGGCTCATTTTTACGTGGGAGAGAGGAACCCGCACGGGAAAGTACATTGCATAAACTCTCCAAAATCCTTGAACAAACAATTAATCGAGTTCTCAAGATAAGCTTCGATGGATTGGAGGATAATGAGAGGGAGATATTCCTCGATTGTGCTTGTTTCTTTAAGGGGGAGAGTATAATGTACATCAAGGATGCTCTTGATAGCTGTGATTTTGACACAACTATAGGAATAGAAATTCTCATCGAGAGGTGCTTAATAAAAAATAAGTATGAGATCCTACAAATGCATGATTTGATTTAGTTGATGGGTAAGGATATTGTCAAGCGAGAATGTCCGATGATCCAGGGAAGCACAATAGATTATGGCTTTTTGAAGATGTTCAAGACATTTTATATGAAAATACGGTAAGAGTTGTTTATGTCAAATTTTCTACATCTCAATTTTTACATCTCTAATTTGGACAATATAATGTAATTCTCAACCAGAATTGTTTGACGACTTAATTTGCTCTGTTATGAATAGGGAATGGATGCAGTAAAGGCCATAGTATTGCCCGCCCTAGGAGTGATAACCATTAGCCCTAATGCTTTCATAAACATGAAAATGTTGAGAATGTCACGCCCCGAAGCTCCTTGAGCATGCGCACATCCCTCGGTGGATAGCGACGTCCTAGGACGCGTCACCGACTCATTCATTTTATTGCACATGCAGAAGCGAATAAACAATTCTCCTGACAGCCAAACAGCATAGGATAGAAAAGTAGGACAATAAATTCACAACCAAAATACGCTTTTATAAACCAACTAGTTTATATACAATACTAGTCTTATCTACCAAAAATATCAGTCCTCAAAAGGAAATTGTCCTATGATCCACTAGTCGGACACATTCACTGACCCTTCGAACTCCATAGGCTTCGGGGGTGCCAGGTCCACCACAACACCATCAGGATGGTCTACTGTACCCTCGCCAAAAGCAGCATTTACTACTGCAGCTAGGATCTCAAAATCTTGGAGGGGACTCACTTTGTATCCATTGAGCCCACAACGAAACACGCCTTAAATCGATGAAGTACCCTCTCAGGTAGGCCCTCATTGACCTAGACAGTGGTTACTATGAGCTCATAGACCTAGACCCTGTGGCCTCTGGGAATAAGGTAGTCAGTAACCAACTGAGTCACCCTCCTAGGTTGACCATAACGCATTGGAGGGATCGCCATCTAAGGACCTGAAAAGAATTGAGCCAACGACGGATTGAGACAATATCTTAGCAAGTTCACCCTCTAAACTCCGACTAGGAAGGAAATACGCTTAGAGGCAGTCTATGCACACAAGATAGAGGACTTACCTCCCCTCAGTTCCCTCTTGCATATTAGCACAATTCATATATTCAATCAATTAATCAATCAATTTAATTTAATCTATACAATCGATCCATCAATCAATTCAATCAATACAATCTATTAATGAGTCAATACAATAGCCGGGGTCCCGATTATAAGGCTAAATTATTATGACACGTCCCATATCGTACCACACAATTTTGTCTCATAATCCAGCGCGTCAACGCCAATCAATCACACGTTCCAATTTCGATTACTGCTCGCAAAGGACAATATACCGACGCAGATCGGTCTTCTGGCGTAGCCAAACTTCGTCTCACACCTTTGAGCACGGCAACATCCATCAACACACATCGGGGATAGCATTCCCGAAGGAGCATCGGTCCAGAATTTACTGCGACCGGCTTTTGTTATCCAGGGGCATCCCATATAGGGGCAACGTCCTACCGATGCACATCAGGGACGGGTTCACTTAGCCATCACACGATCAATCAATCCAGGCCAATGATATTGTGCTTTGCATTCAAATGCCTCAATTAAAATAATGACTTGGCCTATTTTCTTCGTATTAAAAACACCCAATAAAAAAATAATCGTGTGTGGGTTCACGGTCAAATTGAACTAGAAAAATTGATATCATTCCTTTTAAAATCCCACTATTTGATATAGTAATTAAAACCATTTTTTTTTGTGTCAAAATCCGATACCCGGGATTTTCTAATTGAATATCAAATTTCACAATTTTGGAAGAAATAACCAAATTTCACAATTTTGGAATAAATAACCAAATTTCTAATCATCACTCAATTTGCACAGATTAACACTCAATTGCATAAACTAAGCACACCATTGCAATTAGCACGAAATTCCAGTCACTAGCTATCCTGGTATAATTTTCGAAAAATATTAAATAATTAAATAAATACAAAAAATAATTAAATAATGCAATTTAATACAATAAATACCAACTTAGGGAAACGCTAATCTAACCACCTAAACGGGCCTAAAAAATTTCCGTATATATCTAGATAAATAGTACAATCTAATTAGCCCCTAATCAATTTATTCTAACCACCTAACATGCACAATTGAATAATTAAATCACTAATCTACACTAACTAACCACATAATCCTTAATTAGCCTAAACTAAACACCCTTTAAGCATTATTAACTCTCTAAGTATATTTTAGCAAGTAAACTCATTGGTTTAGTGGGATGGTGAGTTCACGACGTCGGCGACGCAGAGGCGAGCAAAAAATGAGCCTACGACGACACCAACAGAGGTCTAGGTGGGCCTAAAAACGAGCCTTGAAGACCAAGAACCCTTGTTGGCTTCAGTTTTTGCTTGGGCGGGAAGAATCAGTCGAAGGGGCTGCTCGGCTAGGGGAAAGGGGCACAGCGGGACGACAAGGGCAGCAATGGACCAGGCGGGCAATTCCGGCGGCTGGACGGCGATGGTGGAGCTCCGGCTGAGCTTTGACATCGATCGGGTGGCTCGGGACAGCAGTTGGGCACGATAGGAGGCACGAGCGAGCGGGACAATCGCATGAGTGAGTGGGCAGCGCGACGCGTGTGCAACGGCGGTCCGGCAGCTTTGGGCGGCTGTCGATGGCAAGGGGGAGGGCTTCTCTGGTTTCTTTGCAATTTTTTAGCTCAAGACTACCTCAACAATGGATAAAGGTGGCTGGGGAAGAATAAAAAGACTGCTGAAGGATGGAGAGTCCCATTTGGCCACAAAAGTCCATGGAAATATCCATTCTACTCAAGTTTATGCCCCCACCACTCTTGGCTGTCATCCATGGCCAATTTGCAGCACCAAATTTCCCCTAGAAGCTTCCCCAAATGGTTCATAATGTTGTCTTCCCCTTAGCCTACGAATTTTGGGCCAATTCCACCTTCAATTCCTTTCTAAATTGACCCAATTGATGTCCAAAAAATTCAGCCAATGTGTCCTCGTCAAATACAACATTTTTCCTCTTCAATTGAACCAACTTGACGTCCAAAATTGCGACAAAAAATGGCCCTCTGATTTTTCCGGTTCAAAATAACCTTACTTTGATTTTTTCGCCGAAATCTCTGGTTTGTAGAAAAATCTTCGGAGGACGAGTTGACGTTCTTAAAATGAATCATGACATGACAAAACTTTTAATTTCTAAATTCGGGTTCAAATTCGCGGTTAATTTCAACCGGGCGCGATTTTAGCGTAATCTAGCTTATCGGGTAGTTTTTATGAATTTTTAGTGCAATTGACCTGTGGTCGATTATTTTCGAGCCACATTGTACCTCTTCGACACATTGGTGACTTTCGATTTTCGTGAAAATCTCAAGATTTCAAATACGGACACGGGGTACAGAAATGACAGAAAAATCAGTTTAGTGTTGTTCGACAAAAATTTTGCAATTAGGTGGAATCACCCACACTTTAATCACATAATTTAATCGAATTGACCTATCTCTGATCTCTAATCAATTTTGATAGTGCCGTATTGACTCTTGCAGATTAGCATGATCAAGCAGTTGATTTCTAGTTGAATTCTCAAATCTATTGCGTTAAAATCCCTTAACGGCTTCATCAGATAGACTAGTTATTTCGTGAGTGATTAGCTCAAAGAAAAAGACTATAGGTGCATCGATGAAAAACCCAACTTATTCAATTGAAAACAGAATTGGAAAATCATGATGTCACAGAAAATGCTCATTTTGAATGTTCACACTATCTCTTCACAGGGTCTTGTGCGTCTCCCTAACGAGCTAAGATGGCTTAGATGGCCCAATGCCCCGGATCTAGAGTTTGGATCTAGTCCAAAGAAACTTGTTGGACTTGATGTCCCAAAAAGTCCTACGATACAATTAGAAGGCAACTTTCAGGTAAGTCCTTGTGATGAGAGCTATGCCCTTTTATAGCTATAAAAATATTTACAAAGCTTAATGATTGCACTAGTATGGTTTTGTAGAATTTTAGAAAGTCGAAGCACATCGATTGCAGTGCATGCAATTTCCTGGCTAGTATTCTCGACCTTTCATCAGCTCCAAATCTGGAGAGCTTGAATCTTGATTCTTGCGGACGTTTGGGGGAGGTTCACCAATCCGTTGGATATGTTCACAAGTTAAAATATTTGTCGGTACAATCGTGCATTAATCTTAGTGTATTTCCTAGTACAATCCAGTCAACTAATCTTCAGGAACTTCATCTCTCTCGCTGTTCTAAACTTGAGAAGTTCCCCGATATTCTAGTAAAGATGAAACATCTAGAATATCTTGACTTACAAGATATGGCTATTAGAGAACTCCCCATATCAATTGAAAATCTTGTTTCTGTGAAGAAGATAGGTTTGGAATATTGCAAAAACCTTGCAAGGCTTCCATCAAGCATTTACAAGTTGAAAAATCTTGAGTCTCTAAGTCTTGAAGGGTGCTTAAATTTTGTCACATTTCCAAAGAACTTGAAGGATTCAAACTGATCCTAATGGCGATATGGGATTCCAAAATCTGTGCAAGCTAAGACTTACAATCTATCAGAAGTAGAGTTCCTTGAGAGTTCTTCTAGTTTTCTGCTATTGGCATGCCTACTTCTTGCAAATAACAAGTTTACTCATTTGCCGACATGCATCGACAAGTATGATTATTGGAAAGACTCATTTATTCATAAATGCAAGAAATTACAAGAGATTCCTCACCTTCCATCAAATTTGTGTACCATAGCAGCAAATAGTTGCAATTCTCCGCAACTCCTAGATTTGTTGGGTTTGGCCTCTAATTGCCTCTCTCTCTCTCTCTCTCTCTCTCTCTCTCTCTCTCTCTCTCTCTCTCTCTCTCTCTCGTTCCTAGGATTAGCACTCTGTTTTGTTCTCGACTTGGAGCAACGAAAATTGGTCCATAATCATTCATATGTGCTTAAAATACATGTTAATAATGTTCCTAGGATTAGCACTCTGTTTTGTTCTCGACTTGGAGCAACGAAAACTGGTCCATAATCATTCATATGTGCTTAAAATACATGTTAATAATGCCCTGAGAGTGTCTTCATCTTCCGACCAAATGTACTTTTATCCATTGGGATCCGATCATGTGTGGCTTATGTATTTCCCACACAAAACACTAATTAGAGGATGATATCATCCGCGAAAGGATTGGTACCATGTCCAAGTTGGACTCAGAATCGAAAAGAAGCTTGAAGAAGTGTGGATTCCATCTAATATGCGAGCAACAAGAAGATGATCTGAGGGTTGTGCTCCAGCACCATCAGCCTATAGAAAGAAATTGGGTTGTCAAGGGAGGACACTTAGAGGAAGAGCCGATAGAAGGAAATTGGGTTTTCGAGGGAGGAGACCCAGAGGAAGACATTGAAGACTCCGAGGAAGACAATAGAGACTCAGAGGCAGACAATTCAATAGACACCGAGGAAGAAGATAGTCTAGCCGAACAGAACTTAACAAAGAAGAGGAAATGTTCTTAACTGTGGTGAGAGTATAGCTTGCAAAACATGCCTGTCAGATTGGTCACGACTTGTTGAGGAAGTGATTATATGTGATTTTGATTCCAATGCCCCTTGCTTTTCCCTTTATCAGTCTCTACTAGAAATTCAAAAATGGCTGCTCCATCAATGTTAATTTGAAGTCATGCTACTGAGATGGTTGAGGAACTGTTTCTTCCCCTCTTGTTTTCTATGATTTGTGATGCAGATAGACTGCACTAATCCAACAATAAGTGGATAGATAACATTGAACTTTCAATAATTAAACATGTCATTTATACTAAGTAAATATTCAAAGGAGATATATCAACATAGAAAGAGATATTTACACCTAAAATATCTCAAACTAATCTAATAAAAATAAATAATTAAAACCAAATATCCTCATTTATCTCATAAATTGGAAAAGTCTCTTTTAATCTCCTAATAAAATCCTTTGAGAATTCTGAAGACACATTGGTCAACCATGAAAAGACCTACAGAGAGCCCCTATGGCTCCTCAAAGGCGCATTCATTATGCGCCATGTGACACTCAACTCAATGGTTGAAGTCTTGGTTGTCTCAATTCCATAGTACTCTCTTACAAAAGCTATTGCAAGCCTTCTATAATCCGGAACCACGTTGACCTCCCATAGACGATCTAACACTGCTTGCCATTCTAGTGGAAGAGTGTTCACTAGGGCCATCACCTTCTAAAAATCCGGTATAGGATAATCATTCCAAATGATTTCTTGTATCATCTGATTAACCCTGAACATCGTTGTCATTCTACCGATAATTAACTAATTTTGTTTTTAGCCCATCAAGTTTCGCCTTTTGTTCGTCTGTTCTCGGAAATATAGGCATGCGTACAAAATGAATTATTGCTCTTGCAACAAATGTGGGACAAAAGGGTTGCATATAATCCACAACGAACATAATAGGAAAATCATATTTTCCTCTTTTTTTTGCTGGTCAACACCAGTCAACAGTGGTCAACGATGGTCAACTCTAGTCAATGATCGGTCAACGGATGACCGAGTCGGGTCAACAAGTCAGCTAGGGGCAAAATGGTAATAATGTCAAACAATAAGCGCATGGGAACCGCCTTGGCATGTGCGTTGCACACTCTAACGATGCAAGACTTCCGGCCATGCATGGCGGCACGTCCGGCAGTCCCCGGCGGTGATCCACCCATCGTTTTTCTTGTCTTAACGAGAACTATGACTCTGCACTATCAAAAACAAGTTTTGATTTATGGAAAATCATGAAAGGGGGGCGAATAGTATAGGCGTGTCAGGATTTCTGTCCTTGAACGTCCGACGGTGACGTTTCTCAAAATCTCGGCCAAAAAACAATTTGTAAACATCAATGATGATCAAGAAACATGAACAATATTGCTTTAATACCAATGTTGGAAACAAACTCCTAAAAATTGAACAGATACTCAAACAATCGAATACCGAAAACAAATGTGAAAAATGTGTTTGGGAAAACATGTAACACCGATCGAAGGCATATCACGGAGATTGACATACCTTAATTGTCACAGATTAAGTACCGTCATAGTTTTTGAGGAATCCTTTGAAGCCCTAGGGTTCTGTTTATTGAGAGAAGTATATTACTTCAAAGGGAGAAAAGTGAAGAAACAAATTTCTCTTTGAAGAATGATACTATTCAGATATCCCGTTTTTTACTTTTTATTTTATATATTAGAGTAACTACACTCTTTTATAGGCCCTTCATTTACTGGCCAGGTTTTGGCCAAACATGGACGGACGGGCTTAAGTTGACCCATCATTGAGATAATTATAGGGTTTTAGTCAAGTAAAGATTCGCATCCGTTGTTACAATTTATTTTTACCATATACCTCATTTTAATAATTACAAAAATTCCTCTATAAGTATGCCAATTTCAATTGATACTTATCAATTTGTTGGTTTATGGGGAAATTCTTTGAGCTAAAAAGGGGTAAAACAATATCTGATGAACTAGCTAGATGTATACGGAATACAGAAGTGTGGTGAACAAATGGGTTAAAGGAGAACACCTAAAAACAAGAAGCTTCGGTACAAATCCAATAGAATTGTCCAACCTCGCTAAACATTCGGAATGTGTAAACCGTATCGAATCTGCACTTTATATCACTATAACTCGTAATACCATAAATCAATTTTACCGATGTATCATAATAGTATTGTACTTTTAATTACAATGGGATGTTGTAATATTATATTATACATTCAAAATAGTATAGAAATGACTCTAACTTATGAGTTTGTTATTGAATAGGAATGATACGTTGAAAAATAATGAATTTTTCTATTTTTATGCCAATCGGAAAAAAAAAAGAAGGAGAGTTCTTCAATTTACGGCACAGATAAGCTTATGGGAACCAAAATCGAGTTTATGTAAAACTTAAACATGAGTGGTCGATAAAAAAAAAAAAAAAAAACATGAATGTGCCATACAATTCAGCCTCTTCGGTCGGCCCCTCCCTAAACAAATCACCGCCGTCGATCATATCCAACGACCCACCTCTGTCTCTGGGCCCCACTGCATAGTGCATATCCCCAATTCCCCATCCCTTTGACCCCCGCTCACCTTGAATCTCTCCTTCTTCGTCATTTTTCCCATTCCATTCCGTTTCTTTATAAATAAATAAAAAACGGATTTGAGTGTAAATAAAAAAAAATTATTAAGAGGTATCCAAAAGACACTATTAAGAATAATAAAATAATAAAAATACATATAAACGCATTGTAAAGAATTAAGCAAGAACAAAATTCGAAAGAGAGCAATTTATTTTAATTTAATTTAATATATACATTTTTTTTTCTTCTTCTCCTCTTGAAAAGTTTTCAGTCCCATTTCAATTGGCAAGTGAAAATGCCAAGTGATTTCCTCTAAGGATATTTTATAAAGTGAAGTTCATACTAAGATTGCATTTATATTCTTCATTGACTTGCGCTAAAGTTCAATCTCTCTGACTTTCCATCTCATTAGCAACCCTTCGTTTCAAGTCTTGGAGACCTAAAGTTATGCGCAAAATTCAATGAAGTAGAAATGATATTGCCAATCACTTTCTGAACTCAAGAAATTGCCCAGAACCGTACACGATCATTTTCGAATAGTGGGGGAGAGGGAACGAGGAAAGTTCCGAAAGGGAAATAGGAGAAAGAAACTTGGGCCACGGGCAAATGGCGCACGATCATTTTCGGATAGTCTCTGACTGTACCTGATGGTGATAATGCGCGTGGGGCTCCTAAACCCAAAAGGATACCCCCGGTAGTCCTGGGGATCTGATCTACGTATAACTTTCTTTGGTCTTTGTTCCATTGCGTAAGCCATAATCCACAAACAAAGTGATATATAGATGAGAGCTAGAGCCTGGAAACCCCATCAGATAGTAAACATTCTTGAAGCCCATCATTCATCGGCTCTTCTCATGGCTGCTTCTTCGAATCAGAAAAGGTTTTAACATGCTCCTGAGTTTCAAAGGCAAGAACGTCCACAACAACTTCCCTAGTCATCTCTCTAATAGAAATTTGAAAATGTCTACTCCTTCAATCAGAAATCAAAATCACTATGAAATATAAATTTCGCATCATGCTACTGACATGGTTGAGGAACTTCTTCTTTTTCCTCTCTTTATTTATGATTTGTGATGCTAAGTATTTTAATTCAAAATTAATTGGATGCTTGCTGAATGGCCATGGTCTTCCGAGTTGCTTTGTGTAATTTATCATAAGGACATCTATCACCTCTTATAATCTAATTGATGATGCTAGCACTTCATACTCTAAAATTCTGAGATAGTAAGTTTGAATCAATCTAATATGATCCATCTCTTTGGGAAAGCAAGCATCGATCTAATTGTCTCACAGATCAAGAGGTCTATACAGGGAAGATTAGTCGGCTCCTCTGTTGTCACTAGGCATATTGCATTGTATAGGTACTAAGGGAGAGCTTTAGCTTTAAGATTTTGCATTTAAGCAAAGGACATTGACTCAAAGGAATTAATTTTAAAGTAAATAGTGTTTAATACCTTGTTAAAATACTTACTATAGAGCATTTTTTTTTCAAATAAGCAAGAAGAAGAGAACAGAGGAACTTGCAGTTGCATATGAAAACTCAAGCGGGGGCCACAAAACTAGAGCAGTGCCAACGTCATGCGATCCCATTGCGCTAACGTGGTCCCATGCGATGCGCAACGCCATGGCCACACAAATAGGTAATGCAACGCTCGACCCTCAACAAACTAGATCTGGTGTCAGGTGACCCTAGGCGAGTAGAATTTGGTGTCGAGCGACCAACCCCGGTAAAGCTTGCTGATGTCCCCCAACCCTCGTCAAGCTTGCCGACGTACCCCAACCTTCTCCAAAAAGCATCCCAGCCATGAGCGACCACGGCTCTCTCTGTCTCCATCCAAGATTGGGTTGGGGGGAGGGGTGCTATTGGAAAAAACATGAACATGCATGCCAAAGATGTTAAGCCCCCGAGCTCTCCCTCGAGCTTCGACCATTTTCAATGCAAAATTTTGCACCAAAATATTTTAGCTTATTACACTTTAAAATTTAATATCAACTTAAAATGCTCTCAGAATTGGTACTTTTTTAGGGCGATCAATATTCACCGCTACAACCATTTAATAACAGGATTAATCAATCTTTTTTTTTCAATTTTTTTTTGTCAAGCTTGCACCCTTTTTTTATATATGATTTAAGAATTAGGAGGTAAGAACATAGTGATTCATGGTTCAACAATTTACATTAACCTCAAGAAAAAAAAAATTAAACGTAGTTATAATTACTCTAAATATTATTCTATCAAAGAAAGAGTCAATAACTAATCTCCATACTATATAAGGAGTCGGCCGATATTAATAAACAGTTAGGAGGACTAAATATTCATTACCCTTATTAAAAGGTTTACTTGTTTTCTTCTCTCAGAATCATACAAGTGTGAAATATTATGTTTACTTCATTTATACAATAAAGAATCCCTAATACTGTGCACGCAATTCGGGCTTTATATTATATTTTATTTTTATTGTATAATTGATGTACACAAAATATAAACACGTCTTTGTCTTTCTTCCTATTTGGTAAAAAAAAATCTTTCACAAAATAGAATTTATTAATGTAAACACTTAATTCGTGTGCTTGTTACTCTATAACTATACTAATACAACCACAAAATAGAATTTATTGTAAATTATTAATGTCTCTTTAAAATGTATATGTCAAATTGTTTACTCCAAGTAATTTTACAATGTTTTATACCAAACAACGTAACTTTGCTATCAAAATATCTTCTCACTCTATAGGGTTTGCGAGGGTCTTCTATATATGTAGTCTTTCTTCGTCTAATAACTTAAATTTCTAGGTTGGACTATTCAATATAATATCAAAGCCAAGTTCAAACTTTTTTTTTTTTTTTTTTTTTTGTATATGTGGCTCTCCATACATCAATTTCACCTATCATTTTAAGATCGGTTTTGCACGCTAAAAGAGATATTATAATATTATACATTGCTTATTTACAGAATTTATACTTACCTTATTATCTCTTCACGAATAGTGGCCAACAAAAAAAGAAAAAAATCATAATTAAGTGACTCCTACAAGTGCACGATTACGGAATGCCGCATGTGAAAAAGGTGACTTTAACCTACTATGAACTGAGATGACAAAAACCAATCAAAACAAATAATGTTGATTAAGCTTTTTTAAGTCTAAAGTCCAAGTATGCAAGGACTGACCTGGTTCATTTTTTTTTTTTTTTAACATAGTGATCAAGATAATATTTTTTACTTACTTATAGTAGATAGAAATAAAATCTAATTTTAATTCTCCAAAAAGTTGACTGAGATAGTGAGAGATTGATTCATACGACAAATCCTATATCTAGTTACATACTCGCCATTGGCGATCATGGGCGTGCATATCCCAAGCTTATGGGGTTCATGTCCCAAGGTTAAATAACAAGACATTATATATTCTTTTCCCAACTTAACATCGTGTTTAGCTTATGGGGATTCATGTCCTGAGACTTAATAACGATGCCATGTTTATTTTTTGCCCGACTTGTATCAAGTTTTTCATCTCCCATACCTTTTCTTGAATGCTTTCAATGCTTGGTTGTTTACTTTAAAAAGCCATTTCAATGGCCTATTTGTTAATTTCCTTTCTAGAAGCTTGAGACTAGAAAAAAATTTTAGTTGTCAATTAAAACTCAGATGTCAATACTAATGTAGACAATTTTAAATTTTAAATTCTATTTTTATTTTCTTCACAAAGCCAACAAGACTGTTGACCCCCCTCACTAGGCATGGGGGAGGGTTCGTTGTTTCACAAAAATAATATTTACAATATATGAAAATCAAGATTAGGCGAAACTTAAACATGAATGTGCCATATGATATCGAACTTCAACTCGTTAGTACTCAGCTCAATAGTTTTACAAGTCTAATTGAGTTTTTCTTTTTGTAAATTATTTATGTGAAATTTCAAGCCCAATCTATTTATATTTCAGCATAATAAAATTGAGTCCAAGTGCAGCTTTTGAATACTTCGATTTTCTTTTTCAATTGAGTTCAAGCAAGACATTCAATTCTCAATCAAGCTAAGCTCGAGTGAAGTTTCGTGCTATCAAACATGTGAGTCGAGCTTGACATTGCATCAGCTCGTCTCAAGGTGATTATCCTTCTATCTCGAGGACTAAAGCCTAGGACGCTAGCGCTTAGACTTGATACCTCAAAGGTGGATTTGGGCCGGACCCGAGACCTCACAGCCAGATTTATAAACCCTAGTAGAAGCTTTCGTTTTCTGAGTCCTTCGCCGATTCTTCGTCTTTCCAGATTCGTTTGTCGATCACGTCGATCTCGCCCTCCACACCCTCTCCGCCGCATATTCATCTGAAAACGAAAGCTGAAAACGTCTTCACGAGCCAAATTACCCTGAGTCCGGTCCAATAATTTCCTGAGAATGGAACAGGCTGAGAGCGCTTGTTCCTTTGAAGCGAGAGAGAGCGAGAGCCAGAGCAAGAGGAAGAGATCGTCGACTTCGCTGCCGATCGGGGAAGGGCAACGCCGGGTCAGAGGCCGCCCAGCCTCTCCGAGAGCAAAGCCCACTCTGCTTCAGCCTTCAGCCCTTGATTTTCGTAGCAAGACTCTCTGTTCCGATGCTTCGCATTCTAGGGAAGCACATGTACCATCAGCTCTTCTAACGGCTGCTTCTTCGAATATGAAAAGGAATTACCATGTGTTCCTCAGTTTCAGAGGAACAGATGTCCGCCGCGGCTTCCTCAGTCATCTCTACGCCGCTCTGGACCAGAGAGGAATATACACTTTTGTGGATAGCGAGGAGCTTAGGAAAGGAGAGGAAATATCGCCGACGCTCGGGAGGGCGATCGAGGAATCGCGCATCGCGATCATTGTCTTCTCTGAGAACTATGCCTCCTCGCCGTGGTGTTTGGAAGAGCTCTTGAAAATCATGGAGTGCAGGGTGAGAATGGGCCTGATTGTGTTCCCAGTGTTTTACAAAGTGGAACCGAGAGAAGTAAGAGGAGGGAGAGAGAGTTATAGGAGAGCTATGGATAAGCATGAGTCCAAGTTCGGAAAGGATTCAGAGAAAGTGAAGAGATGGAAGAGGGCTCTCTTTGATGCTGCTAACTTGTCTGGGTGGGACTTCAATGACAGGTACGCATAAATGTGATGCAGTGCTTTGCGATTGTTAGCTCGTGATTGTTTGTTAGATATCAAATCGTATGTATAGCTTCGAATTGCCGAAACCTGCATCGAGTTCTTTGAATTCGCAGTAGACACAAAAGTCGAAAGACCAAAATTTCAAGCTAGCGGAAATTTCTGTCTTAGATAAGTAGTGTGGTTCCTAGGACCCGAGTAATTAGTGTTTTCAGGTGTAGATTCTTTGTAATTTTCCTTCCGCAGATGTTGGCGCAGGTATGTGTTATTTCTGTTCATCTTATTATTCGTTAACCTCCTTATGAAATTTTCCTTATGACGTTAGACATTGAATTCCTGCCATGGCTTGAAATGGTAAAACATGTTTCTATTTCTTTTGAGTGCTCATCAGAGATGACGAAGCGGAGCTCATACAATCCATCGTCAAGGAATTATCAATTTGTCTCAGACCAAGATCCTTATCTGTCGCTAAGCATCCAGTTGGTCTAGAATCCCAAGTTCAAAAACTGATAAGTTTGTCAGAGTCAGCTGGTAGTGATGTTTTGATGATAGGTCTATGGGGACCTGGCGGCATAGGGAAGACGACGATTGCTAAGGCACTATATAATGCTATTGAGACGCAATTTTGGGGTTGTAGTTTTTTGGCGCGAGTTAGAGAAAGATCGAACCAAAGCAGTGGTCTTGTTGCTTTGCAAAAACAACTTTTATCTCAGATCTTACCTTATAAAGATATAACAGTCTACGATGTTGACATAGGAATTAGTTTGATACAGGAAAAACTATGTCGCAAGAAGGTTCTCCTAGTTCTTGATGATGTTGATGATATGGATCAACTGAATGCCTTAGCTGGAAAAGGCGATTGGTTTGGCGAAGGGAGTAGAATCATTGTTACATCAAGAGATAGACATTTATTAACTTCTCATGACAAAAATTATGTGTATGAAGTTAAAACTTTGGAAGACAATGAAGCACGAGACCTTTTTGGTCGGCATGCCTTTACAAACAGCAATAAAGTAGAAATAAGAAGGGATCTTATTGATGGAGCACTGCATTATGCCAACGGTCTTCCATTAGCCCTGGAAGTGTTGGGCTCATTCCTTCGTGGAAGAAAGGAACCTGAATGGGAAAGTACGTTGCATAAATTCTCTAAAATTCCTGAATCAAAAATCAATCAAGTTCTCAAGATAAGCTTTGATGGATTGGACGAGAACGAGAGGGAGATTTTCCTCGATATTGCTTGTTTCTTTAAGGGAAAGCGAATAGAATACATCCAGGAAGTTCTTGACAGCTGTGGTTTCAAGACAACCATAGGAATAGCAATTCTCATTGAGAGATCCTTGATAAAATATGAGAATGGTTCCTTGCAAATGCATGATTTGGTTCAGTTGATGGGTACGGATTTTGTTAAACAAGAATGTCGCGATGATCCTTGGAAACGCAGCAGATTATGGCTTTTGAAAGATGTTGAGGACATTTTTCGTTGTAATATGGTAAAAGTTGTTTATGTCGGTTTTGCTACATTTCAGTTTACATTACTCTAATTCGGACAGTATAATGTAAATCTTAACTGGAAATTTTGTCTGACAACTGAATTTGCTCTGTTATGGATAGGGGACGGATGCAGTAAAGGCCATAGTATTGGACTTGCCCCCATCAGAACCGATAGTCATCAGTCCTGTTGCTTTCACAAATATGAAAAAGTTGAGAATACTCATTGTGCTTGGAGTGCATATCCCTTCACAAGCTCAAGTATGTCTCCCTAACAAGCTAAGATGGCTTGAATGGCCCAATGCCCCAAATCTAGAATTTGGCTCTGGTCCAAATAAACTCGTGAGACTTGATGTCCCGAAAAGTCATATCAGACAATTAGGAGGCAACTCTCAGGTAAGCCCTTATGATGATTAGTTTTTCCTCTTTATAGCTATAAAAAATATTTGCAGAGCTTAACGATTGCACTAGTATGCTTTTGCAGATTTTTAGAATGCTGAAGTCCATCAATTTCAGTGACTGCAAGTACCTGGTTAGTATTCACGACCTGTCATCGGCTTCAATTATGGAGAAATTGATTCTTAATAGGTGTGAGAGCTTGGAGGAGGTTCACCCATCCGTTGGAAATCTTGTCAACCTAGAAGTTTTGTTGCTAGAGTGGTGCTTTAAGCTTAGTAATTTTCCTAACACACTGAGGACTAAATCTCTTCAAACCCTTAGTCTCATTGGTTGCTCTAAACTTGAGAAGTTCCCAGATATTGAAGGAAAGATGAAACATTTGAAAAGCCTTTATCTACGTGGGATAGCTATTAAAGAACTCCCTGCATCAATTCAAAATCTTGTCTCTGTGAAGTTGATGGATTTAGCATTTTGCGGAAACCTTGGAAGGCTTCCATCGAACATTTATAAGTTGAAAAATCTCAAGTCTTTGAATCTTTCTCACTGCTCGAATTTAATCACGTTTCCAAGAAACATGGAGGATTCAACTGATCCTGATGGTCGTCTGGGATTCCGAAAACTAAAGTACCTAGAACTTAGCGGCTGCAATCTATCGGAAGTAGACTTCCTTGAGAGTTTTTCCAGTTTTCCCACACTGCAGAAACTCCACCTTTCAAATAACAAGTTTACTCATTTGCCAAGATGCATCGACAAGTACTATTGTTTGAATGGATTGTATGTTGACGGATGCGAGCTATTGCAAGAGATTCCTCAGCTCCCACCAAATATCGATGAACTATCAGCAGGTCGTTGCAAATCTCTGCAAAAACTCCCAAATCTGGAGGGTCGCCCCAATCACTCTCTTCACGTTAACTTGACTTCATGTCGTGAATTATTCCCCAAAGGGGTCAATATGGCTGATGTGGCTAATTTGTCATTGCTTGAGGTCTCTCTCTCTCTCTCTCTCTCTCCTCTCTCTCTCTATATGTATATAACTTCAAATGCTTGATATGCGTACCATCTGCATGACAGGAACTGCCAACGAAGCCATCTGTCAGCATTATCCTAAGTGGAAGAGAGATGCCTGAATGGATTATCCCCTGTGAAGAGGATTTCATTTCTTTCACGGTTCCCCAGGACTTCTATGGCAAGTTCCAAGGACTAGCACTCTGTTTTGTTCTAAGCCTGGAGGAAGGAAAAGTGGTCGACAATTTCTGTGGTGTCACAATACTTGTTAATGGCCAACAAGTGAGTACTCACGTGAGATCTTTTTTTTCAATGGAATCTGACCACGTGTGGCTTAGTTATGGTCCATACGGTCTTCTGTCTGGAATGGAGAAGCTCCTGCGAAATGATCGGATCCATATCCAAGTTTGCGCTAGTTCATCAAAAGGAAGCATAAAGAAGTGTGGATTCCGTCTAATATGCAAGCAAGAGGAGGATGATCTGACGGTAGAGATGAAAGCTCCATCAGCTGATAGAAACAAACTGAAGTTTTTTTGGGAACGCTCAGAAGAAGATAATTCAATAGACTCCGAAGAAGAAGATAGTCCAATAGACTTCGAAGAAGAAGATAGTCCAATTGAAATAGACTTCGAAGAAGAAGATGGTCCAATTGAAACAGACTTCGAGACAGACTCCGAGGAAGAAGACAGTCCAATTGAAACAGACTCCGAGGAAGAAGATAGTCCAATTGAAACAGATGCAGTCCAATTGAAACAGATGCAGAGGAAATTTCATTACCTTTAATGAAGAAGATAAGACGGTCTTAACTACGGTGAGACTATGGGTTCCAATGTCTTTGCTTTTCCCTTTTCTAGGCCTCCACTAGAGATTTGCAAGTGTCTCCTCCTTCAATTAGAATTCAAGATCATTATAAAATAGAGGTTTCGCACCATACTACTGACATGATTGAGGAACTTCTTTATTTTATTTTTATTTATTTTTACTTTTTTTGCCTCTGTTTCTTTATTATTTGTGACGTAGAGTGCATTAACCCAAAAATTAAGAGGATGCTTGTTAAAATGGCCATAGCCTTCCTAGTTGCTCTGCGTAATTCATCACACGGGCCTCTGTTGTCTCTTAATCCAATTAATGGTGCTAGTACTTCATACTTCAATATTCCGAGATGGTAAGTTTTGCTCAATCTAGGATAATCTATATCTTTAGAAAATTGTTGTTCGAATTGCCTGAAAGATCAAGAGGTCTGTACAGGGAAAATTAGTTGATTCCTCTATTGTTAGTCGGCAGATGTATAAAGGGATAGTGCTAGCGTCCAAGAAACTTTGCATTTTAGCAAAGGAGATTGACTTCAAGTATATTCATGAAAAGCAAACAGTATTTGGCAAACACCTTCTAAAATAAGTATTGCAAAGCAATTTTTAGCATGAGAAAAAAAATTAAAAAGGGAGAACGAAGGAACTTACAGGTACATAAGAAAGCACAAGCAGGTGGCACAACAATAGGACAAATGCCGACCTTGTGCAACCCTAGGCAATACTCCGCTGAGGTCAACCAAACCTTGGAGACATGACACCGGTGTTGCTTGACCCTAGGCGAGACGACACTAAATGCCAGTCTGAGTGTCCCATGACCTCAAGTGGTAGAATGTCAGAGCCACATGACTAGGCAACGCAATGCTCAACCCTCGACAAGCTAAATCTGGCATCAAGCAACCCTCGCAAAGCTTCTCGGAATCATGCAACCTTTGATGAAGCTTTGCTGCTGTCCATCAACCCTTGGCCTCCTTCATGAAGCTTCCTAGCCATGACCAACCATGGCTTTCTCTCTCCTATCCATGATTGAGGGGTAAAATATTATTACAAATATATCAGTGATGGTAAGATTGGAAGAAGAAAATTCATTGAACGCCCAAAGGTGAGGCTTGCCTCGAGCTTCAAGCATTTCAAAGCAGAACTTTTCACTAGAGTCTTTGAAATTGTGTTGCCAAATATTAAAACTTATTATAAGAGCTTTTGAAAGCCCAAAATAGCTTAATTCAAGACAACGGAGCACTCAAATTTATAAGGGCCAAATTGAATGGGATTGAAAGGGAGGGTAAAATTGGAATAATGTATCACTTTGGGGTCCTTGTGAGTCAAAAATTAATTTTGAGTAAATTATTTAAGGGTGCCGATTTAAGATTTTCCGTGAAATTAATCCAAATAATATCTATGTATTATTTTGTTTTTCTTTTTTACATTTTGAAGAGTTGAGTTTGATTCGTTTGACAAGTGAAATGCCAAGTAACATGTTAATAATTTCCACTGAGAATATTAGTAAGTTCATACTAGGATTGTCTTTATATTCTTCATTGGCTTACACCAAAGTTCATTCTCTTTCTCACTTTCTTCTATTAGTCACCCTTCATTTAAGTCTAGTTGGCACGATATCGTCTATATGAAATGCAAAATTCAATAAAGTAGAAATGTTGTTGCCCATCACTTTCTAAAGCCAAATGTAAGATTATAATAACCTCCAAAAAGTGACCCAATCACATTATTAGAGAATACGAGATATCAAATGCTTGTTACTAAACTATTAATTACAATTATTAAGGTTCGGAATCATGTACACCAATAATATATATTTTTTAATATCTCATTTAGATCGTAGCACATATTCACCTCAAATTAAATCTACCACCCACAATTAGATTCCAAAATTATAGCATCACTCTCTCCTCCTTGTCGTCCTTTTCCTCTCTCTCTAGATAAAAAGATGGAGAAGAGCCATCAACACCAGCGACCCTTTTTGAAATGTACCAACCCATTAAGAGTATATACTTCATTTCACATCTTATTATAATTGGAGAAACATTGCCTATGGGAAACGATTAATACTCCCGAAAGCGATATGCTGATTCTATTTAGACATCCCTTTCCTAATTCATGTGATTTATAATGTATTAACAATGTTCAAGAGCAAAATCAAACGGATGACTTCAACCTTTGCAAAGTTTGCAACCCAAAAAGTCAACAAGCAAGAAGCGATGTTGGGCAACTACTCGAGCAAAATCTTGGGCCAACCAGAATTGAAACAGTCCCGGGTGAACTCCACCAAATGGGCAACCAAGACTGAAATGATGGGCCGATTCTCTTGCTGATCCTCAAGCAAGACTGAAGAATGGGCAATCTTCATACCTCATATCTAAGATAAATTGACATTGGGCTGTCGACCTTGACAAGATTTGGGATCATATCATCTCATCAATCATAAAATTCATCCCCCAACTCCTCTCAATTAAAAATAATGTGATAGTTACTTACTAGTGAAATCGATGTTAAGAGATTACTTGACCAATTAAGAGCCGTCCAATTCAACATTTGAATTTAAAACCACAAACAACAACAACAACAAGAAGAAAAATCCTTCACAACACTTTCAAAGTAATACTAAATTTTATTTGAGGAAACTATGAGAAAATGACACCAGATTACTACTGAAAAACCTATTTAAAATTAATTGTTGGGAAATATCTTGGCCCAAAAAATCCTTCTTATATTAATTAACCTCCATTTACTTGTAAATTTTTAACTGAAGAAAAATGTCAAAAATAGAGTGATCTTGATCTCGAAGTTTGCATCAGCGATAGCCACATGGATGACTTCAAACATCCTCAATTATGTCAGGATGGACCAGGCCTAGTTCTAGAAAATGACTTCGTGACAATGTTTTTCATTCCATAAACATTGTCAAGGGGTCCAAAAGATCAAAAAAGTGGGGGAAAATGAGAGAGAGAGAGAGAGAGAGAGAGAGAGAGAGAGAGAGAGAGAAAGAAGGGAATTGCCTATATTTTCACTTTTGATATTTACAGTGAGCTCCTACATTTTTAGTATTTTAGTATATAATCCTTTAAGTTTTTTTTCATCAGTAAATATTTTTATTAGATTTAACAAGCTTAATTCTCCAAAATTTTGTTCGAAAACCAATCTTCAATGAGAATAGACAAATTTTCGCAACTATCCAACAAAGCAGCATCGACAATTCCTACCGAAAAAGAGCAGATGCAAGGATAAATTGGCCAGAGCTAAAAAGAGAGCAAGATCAAGCAGGGGTAGAATTATCCTAATGTTATAGATTTTTTTTTTTACCTAAAAGATTTTTTTATTTTCTTCTTTGATTTTGTGCTAGGTAATTTAATGGTCAAATTTCACATGTAATTGACTTTTATTTTCTCCTTTTTTATCCAATCGGTGTTCTCTCCGTGGCCGTTGAATTCGGTTTATTGTAAAAAAAAAGCAGCACTTGATTTCAACCGTCGAGTTGTCTCCGGAAAAAGAAGAAGGAAAATGATAAAATCGTCCGACCACATGATTGTGTATATTTACAACTGTAACGTTGGCTCTCCTGAAAAAGAGGGGATGTCGGAATTTTCTCAACTTTTGGTCTCCATCGTCTCTCAACTTTCCGAGCTCCTTAACCTGTTGAAATGCCATTCAAGTTTTATATTTTAGTTTTCTAATATTACTTAATGTACAAAAAATGTTAACACGTGGCATTCTTTATTCCTATTTGGTGAGGTTAAAAAATTCATATGCAAAATAGAGTTTATTAATGCACACTCGTAATTCATGGGTTTGTTATTCTATCACTACACTAAATCCAACCACAAAATAAAATTTATTTTAATTTATTAATGTCTGCTCACTTCAAGTAATTTTACAATGCTTTATACCAAACGAAGTAACTTTGGTATGCTAAAATGTCTCTTTACCTACAGGGTTTACACGGGTTTCATGTACATGTATTCTCTATCAGTATAATGCTTTTTGTTTTTGGGGTTAGACATTTTAAAATATCACAAAGTCAAGTTCTAAACTAGTTTTTTTTTTTTTTTTTTTGCACTCCTCATTCGTTAATTCTGCATGTTGTTCTCACATTTGTTTTACACACTAAGAAACTTATTAAAGAATTACATATCACTTGTCTACGAAATTTATACGAGCCTTATCATCTCCCTATGAATCGCAATATATATAATTTACTCGTTCAAGTGAATGATTACAGAATACCAATTGCTAAAATTAAAATGTCAAAGTTCGCTATATGCATCTTAATTTTTTTAAAAACGAGTGATTGACTCACACTTTACAAAATGAACGTGATGCATCTTTACATGTAAAAAAGAAAAAGTTTAACCTAGCTATGAAAGTGAGATGAAGAAGAAAATCAAAATAAAATGTTTATCAAGCTTTTTATTTATTTATTTATTAGTTTAAAGTCTAAGTCTAGGTGGCAAGTTCACAAAGATTGACAGGGTTTCGTTCTTTTGAACTTATAGTCCAAGAGGTAGTTTGAGTAGTCGAATGGTTAATTTATACAACCAATTTAGTATTTAGTTACAAAGATACCGTTTACAAAAACTTTAAGCAGTCACACTCATTATTGGCTTATTGATGAGGTCTTGTTGCTCATGGATAAGATGATTTGCATGCATTAGTAAGATTCGTATTCACTGTTGAAAAAGAATTATACCATAGAAATAATCTTATTTATTGTAAAAAAAAAAAAAAATCCTGGATGGGGGAGAGGGTTCTGTCGGCGCAACCTTCAATGGCAAGTGGCCAACACGTGTGAACAAATGGGTTGGGAAGAGAAAAAAAAAAACCGCAAACGAAAGCAGCAGTGCAAATGCTACACGTTGTGAACTAAATTCTACGAATGTGAAAAACGTACCGAATCCCACTTTTTTAACAACGGTTTTACGTGACGGTTACGACGATCTGTGATTTAATATATATAAATATATATTTAAGATGTTTTTATATTTAATTGCAATGACGCATAATAATCTTATACAATGCATTTGAAGTATTGTACAAGTGCTCCTAACATACAAGTTATCATGAAAGGAAAATAAAAAAGTGACATTCACACTTTTTATATGTGGCAACGTGCCAATTGGAAATAAGGTTTTTCAATTTATAATAAGGATCAGTTAAACAACGCACAAACGAGTTCACGTGAAACTTAAACATGAATGGAGCACACAATATCAAGCTTAAACTCGCCAATACCCAATTTGATAGTCTCAAGAGCCTAATCAGGCTTAACTTACTTATTTAATATAGTCAAGTTGAGTGAAGTCAAATTTGAATAGTCTAATTTTCTTTTTCAAGTTGAGTTTGAACAAGAACTTTAATACTTGATTGAGTTCAAGTGAAGGTTCAAACATCGAGTATGTTGTAGTAGCTCAACTCAATTTGGATTATATCTCCACATAGAGGGTAGACCTAGGACCCTAGCACTTGGATCAGAAACACCAGCCAAACACGTTATAGCATGGGCCATTGAAGACCCTACCATAGACTTGGGACCTTGGCTTGGACAAAGTTGTGAATTATGAAACTATAATGTGCTATCATCAATTGTATTAATATATCGCATAACAACTCCATATTACGAAATATTTGACGATGTTGTGCAAACAAGATCATTGAGTCCGCTACAACGCAAGATATTAATAGAGTACTAAGCAATAAGTACAAAAACAATCTCTCGCAGCATTTTTACTCTCAAAACTCACCAAGAGAAATCTTAAAACACTCTCAAGAGGTAGAACCACCTGGCCCTATGTCCGTTTGTCTCGTGGACACCACGCAAACTCCATCTTCAGATTGATCTTCACTCCAAGGTTCAGGCCAAGTCAAACTTGTATTTTGTAATCAAGGGGTCCAAAAGATCAAAGAAGTGGGGGAAAACGAAGAAAAATAAAGGATTTGACTATATTTTTACTTTTGATATTTGCAATTAACTTCTTTATTTTTAGTATTTTAGTATATAATCCTCTAAGTCTGTCTTTTTTTCATTGGTAAATATTTTCATTAGATTTAACAAGCTTAATTTTCCAAAAATTTGTTCCAAACCAATCTTCGATGAGCGTAGACAAATTTTCGCAATGATCCGACAAAGCAACATTGATGATTCCTACCGAAAATGAGTGGATGCAAGGATAAATTGGCGAAAGTTAGAAAGAGAGCAAGATAAAGCAATGATATGATCATCCTAATGATATCATTTTTTTCTTTTACCTAAAAGATATTTTTATTTTCTTCTTTGATTTTGTGCTAAGTAATTTAATGGTCAAATTTCACGTGTAATTGACTTTTCTTTTTTCCTTTCTTTTCCAACCAGAGTTCTCTCCGTGGCCGTTGAATTCAGTTTGTTGTAAGAAAATGTGGCACTTGATTTCAACTGTCAAGTTGTCTCTGAAAAAAGAAAAAGGAAAATGATAAAATCGTCCGACTACACTAGCTGTCCGATTGTGTGTATTTACAAGCGTAACCTTGGCTATCCTAGAAAAGAGGGGATGTCTGAATTTTCTTAATTTTTGGTGTCGATCGTTTCTCAAATTTCCGAACTCCTTAACCTGTTGCATGCCATTCAGGTTTTATATTTTAGTTTTCTAATATTAGTTAATGTACAAAAAATGTTAACACGTGGCATTCTTTCTTCCTATTTGGTGAGGCTAAAAATATCTTATGCAAAATAGAGTTTATTAATCTGCACTCTTATTTCATGGGTTCGTTATTCTACCACTATACTAAATCCAGCCACAAAACATAATTTATTTTAAGTTATTAATGTTTGCTTACTTCAAGTGATTTTACAATGTTTTATACCAAGGAAAGTGACTCTAGTATTTTTTTTTTTATCCTACTCTACTCCTATTCTAATTCGATTAACAATGCTTTATACCAAATAAAGTAACTTTAGTATGCTTTTTTTAGCCGATCATGCTCTACTCGTACTCTAATTCTCATTCTCAGACTTTTACCTTACCTCCATACAAAACGTGAGAATGAAAACCCACATTTGAAACTAAATCATTCTCACCTTAACCATTTTGAGAGGGTGGTGATCCGAACCCCTTACCTCCCCCTTGTTATGTGAGAAGGGTGGAAAACTTTAGTATGTCTATAGGGTTTACGCGGTTTCATATACTCGCATTCTCTATTATAATAATAATTTTTGTTTTTGGGTTGGACATTTTAACATACTCACAAAGTCACGTTCTAAACCAGTTTTTTTTTTTTTTGGCACTCCTCATTTGTTAATTCCACATGTCGTTATCACATTAGCTTTACACACTAAGAAGCTTATTACAGAATTACCACATCACTTGTCTACGAAATTTGTATGAGCCCTCCCCATGGAAGGCGGCCAACTAAAAAAAAAATATAATTTACTCCTTCAAGTGAATGATTACAAAATACAATTGCTAAAATTAAAATGCCGAAATTTTCTGTACACACCTTAATTTTTTTAAATAATGAGTGATTGACTTACACTTTACAAAAGTGATGCATCGCTACATGTAAAAGAAATAATTTTAAGCCAGCTACAAAAGTGAGATGAAAAAGAAAATCAAAAATGTTGTTGAAGTTTTTCATTTTCGTTTAAAGTCCGAGTCTAGGTGGCGAGTATGCAAAGATTGACGAGGTTTCATTCTTTTAAATCTATAGTCCAAGAGTTACTTTGAGTAGTTGAATGATTAATTCATACAATCAATTTAGTGTTTAGTTACGAAGTCACCGATTACAAAAACTTTAAGGGGTTATAACCATTATTGACTTATTCATGAAGTCTTGTTGCTCATGGATAAGATGATTTGTATAAGTTAGTAAGATTTGGTCAGGTGAAGATTCGTAATCACTAATAAAAAAAAAAAATCATACCATAGAAATAATCTTATTTATTGAAAAAAAAAATCCTCGATGGGGGAGACAGTTCGGTTGGCCCAACCTTCAACGGCAAGTGGACAGCACATGTGAACATGTGGGTTGAAAAAAAGGAAAAAAAAAAAAAAAACTGCGAACGAAAGCTGCAGTGCAAATCCTACACGTTGTGGACTAAATTCAAGGAATATGAAAAATGTATCGGATCCACTTTTTTAACAACAGTTTTACGTTACGGTTATGACGATTTGATATATATATTGTATTAAGACGTTTTTGTATTTAATTGCAATGACACATAATAATCTTATACAATATATTCGAAGTATCGTAGAAGTGCTCCTAACATATAATTTTTTTTTTTTTTGGTAAGAAGCTCCTAACATGTAAATTTATTGTCGAAGGAAAATAAAAAAGTGACATTCACACTTTTTATATATGGCAACATGCGAATTGGAAAAAAAGGTTTTTCAATTTACAATAAGGATCAATTAGATAATGCACAAACGAATTCAGGTGAAACTTAAACATGAATGTTGCACACAATATCAAGTTTAAACTTGCCAATACCCAATTGATAGTCTCAAGAACCTAATCAGGCTTAACTTACTTTCTATCAATTATTTAATATAGTCACATTGACTGAAGTCACATTTGAATGGTCCGATTTTCTTTTTCAAGTTGAGTTTGAACAAGAACTTTAATACGTGATTGAGTTCAAGTGAAGGTTCAAGTATCGAGTATGTTGTAATAACTTAACTCAATTTGGATTATATCTCCACATTGAGGGCTAGACCTAGGACCGTAGCACTTGGACTAGAGACACAAGTAAAACAAGTTATAGCATGGGCTACCTAAGACCCTACCATAGACTCTAGACCTTGTTTTTGGACTTGAGTTGTGAATTATGGAACTATAACGTGCTATCATCAATTTGTATTTATATACCGCATAACAACTTCATATTACAAAATACTTGATGATGTTGTACAGAAAAGACCTTTGAGTCCGCCACAACGCAAGATATTAATAGAGTACCAAGCAAAAAGTATAGAAACAATCTCTCGCAACATATTTACTCTAAAAACTTATCAAGAAAAACTCTAAAACACTCTTAAGATAGAACCACGCAAACTCCATCTCCCGATCGATCTTCATTCCAAGGTTCAAGCCAAGTCAAACTCGTGCTTTGATTTGGCCACAACCCGTGATGTCAAAACCCGTGACGTCAAAACGACACGTCTGATGACTCGATCTCTTCCCATAAATTTTCGATCATAAAAAAATTCATTAGGTTACTTGTAAATGCACACAATGATTCTCGGTTAGTGGCTTTGGTAGTACCTCTCTATCTCCGTGGACCCCACTGCATATCCCCATCCCTGGCCATGGCCCCCACCATACGCTTATCCCGAATCTAATCTCACCCCTTTCCAATTTTTTTTTATTAAAAAGAAATTGAGCATAAATGAAAATAAAAAGGGAAAATGACACCGCGATCATTGAAATTTAGCCCAACAAATAATGTCGTCCTTGAACTTTCAATTTGTTCAATATGGTCCTTAAAATTTATATGCAACCTAGTTCTTAGACTATACAAAAATGTTCGAACTTGAATTATTGAGACGATAGCTAGGGGTGATTGATTTCAGGGTAGGTAAATTCTAAAGTTGGAATATGAATTATACCTTATTATAATCGGTTTCTATTTTTGAACCCTGGAACCTATCATGTCCACTATTTTTTTGGTCTGGATTGAGGGTTCAAATCGAGAATCTATTTTATCTTTTTTTTCCATTTATTTATTTATTTTTACTACAAAATCATATGAGATTATGAGTAATGAAATAATTCAAAGTAAAAGATGATTAATAGAAATCCTAATCTACAAAAAACAACAATCTGAATACGTAGTCAAGTATAATTATAAACGATAAAAAAGTTCAAACGAGTAATATAAAACATAAATTCCCCATTCATCCATAAAAGTTAAATGAAAATGAAAGACTAGCAAGAAGTTTCAAAAAAGGACAAAAGACGAAAGAATGCTGAGGTTAAAATTTAGGGAAAAAAACAATTAGAATTTAAGCTTTTTAACTTATAAAATAGATTCCAAAATAGAGTGGAATCAGTGGATCTTTACTTGAAACCTACTCCTAGAACTATTTCAAGGAGAATCAATCCTCAGACATTTTTTCAAAGGTTGGATCCAATTTCTAGGTAAAATCGGTTTAGTTACATACCCCTAATAACAACATTAAGCATCTTCATATAGCGTAGGAACTAACTTGAATATGTACTAAAATTTTAAGGATCATATTAAATAAATTAAAAATTCAAGGACTGCATTATAAATTAAGTCAAAATTCAAAGACTATTTATGTCATTATCCAAAATTGATATCAATATCCATTTAAAAATTTTAAAAGAGCAATTTGCTTTTAAGTTAGCAAATTTTTTTAATATTATCAAAGCACTATTAATAACCCGAAAGTCCGCCACCACAGAAACATTATCGCTATCTCCCCCTCTCTTAAAGTCTCAAAGCTCAAAAGGATAAAAAATATGAACAGCGCTCAGAGCTTCTCACTCGATAAACCCTCGCGGCAGCTTTCGTCTTCCGAGTCCTTGGCCGATTCATCATCGTTCCAGATTCGTCGGTCGATCACGTCGATCTCGCCCTCCAAACCCTGAGAGCGCTTGTTTCTTTGAAGCGAGCGAGAGCCAGAGCCAGGGCATAGGGAAGAGATCCTCGACTTCGCTGCCGATCGGGGAAGGGCAACCCCGGGTCAGAGGCCGCCCAGCATCTCCGAGAGCAAAGCCCACTCTGCTTCTGCTTTAAGCCCTTGATTTTCTTAGCAAGAATCTTTCTCTCTCTCTGTTCCGAAGCTTGGCATTCTAGAGAAGCACATGTACCATCAGCTCTTCTATCGGTTGCTTCTTCGAATATGAAAAGGAATTACCATGTGTTCCTCAGTTTCAGAGGGACAGATGTCCGCCAAGGCTTCCTCAGTCATCTCTACGCGGCTCTGGACCAGAAAGGAATATATACTTTTGTGGATAGCGAGGAGCTTAGGAAAGGAGGGGAAATATCGTTGGCGCTCATGAGGGCGATTGAGGAATCGCACGTTGCGATCATCGTTTTCTCTGAGCACTACGCTTCCTCACGGTGGTGTTTGGAAGAGCTCTTGAAAATCATGGAGTGCAAGGAGAAAAATGGGCTGAAGGTGTTCCCTGTGTTTTACAAAGTGGAACCCAGAGAAGTGAGAGAGGGGAGAGAGAGTTATAAGAGAGCTATGGATAACCATGAGTCCAAGTTCGGGAAGGATTCAGAGAAAGTGAAGAGATGGAAGAAGGCTCTCTCTGAAGCCGGTAGCTTGTCTGGGTGGGAGTTGAATGACAGGTACGCACAAATGTGACAATGGTGTTTTGTGATTGTTAGCTCGTGATTGTCTGTTAGATATCAGATCATATGCACTTTTTTGGATCTTCAATTGAAGATACAAAGTGGAGATAAATTAGACAGTAGACACATGATCAAATAACCAAAGCTCGTAGATTCTTTGAATTGATTCTTGCTGTGTAAATAATGAGAAATTTATCAAACATAAATAGTGCGATTCATAGTGCCTTAGTCATTATTGTCTTCAGATTCAAGTTCTTTGTAATTTTCCTCGCGTACATGTTGGCGCAGGTTCACCCACTTTTCATCTTATTATTTACTATTCTTCTTAAGAAATTTTCCTTATCACGTCAGAGGTTGAATTCCTGCTATGGCTTTGAAATGCTAAAACGGGTTTTTCTTTCTTTTGAGTGCTTATTAGAGATGAAGCAGATCTCATACAATGCATAGTGAAGGAATTATCGATTCGTCTCAACCAAACACCCTTACATGTCGCTAAGTATCCGGTTGGAATAGATTCCCGAGTTCAAAAACTGATATGTTTGTCACAGAAAGAGTTGGCTGATGATGATGTTCTGATGATAGGTCTATGGGGACCTGGAGGCATAGGGAAGACAGCAATTGCCAAGGCCCTATATAATGCTATGATGAGACAATTTCAGGTTTGTAGTTTTTTGGAGCAAGTTAGAGAAAAATCACACCAAAGCGGTGGTCTTGTTTCTTTACAAAAGGATCTTCTATCTGAGATCCTGGTTCATCCTTCAACGGTCTACAGTGTCGCTGGAGGAATTAGTTTGATACAAGAAAGACTATGTCGCAAGAAGGTTCTCCTCGTTCTTGATGATGTTGACCATATGAATCAACTGAATGCATTAGCTGGAAAAGGCAATTGGTTTGGAAAAGGAAGTATAATCATTGTTACAACAAGAAATAAACAATTGCTGACTTCTCATGGCATAAATCGTGTGCATAGAATTCAAACTTTAGGATGTTGTGAAGCACGAGACCTTTTTTGTCTGCATGCTTTCCCAGATAGCGAGAGTGTTGAAATAGGAGTGGATCTCATAGATAGAGCACTGCGTTATTGTGATGGCCTTCCGTTAGCCCTCGAAGTCTTGGGCTCATTCTTATGTGGAAGAAACGAAGCTGCATGGGAAAGTGCATTGCATAAACTTTCCAAAAGTCCTGACCAAATTATTAATCAAGTTCTCAAGACAAGCTTTGATGGATTGGAGAACAATGAGAGGGAGATTTTCCTCGATATTGCTTGTTTCTTTAAGGGAAAGGGAGTAGAATACATCAAGGAAGTTCTTGATGACTCTGGTTTTAACACAACCATAGGAATAGAAATTCTCATCGAGAGGTCCTTGATAAAAAATGAGTATGGAACCCTGCAAATGCATGATTTGATTCAGTTGATGGGTAAGGATATTGTTAATGAGGAATGGCCCGATGATCCTGGGAAACGCAGCAGATTATGGCTTTTCGAAGATGTTGAGGAAGTTCTCTATGAAGATACAGTAAAAGTTGTTCATGTCCATTTTGCAACATCTCAGTTTTTTACTTTGCTCTGATTTGGATTGTAATATGTAAATTTCGATCAAAAATTTTGTCTGACGATTGAATTTGCTCTGTTATGGATAGGTAATGGATGCAGTAAAGGCCATAGTATTGAACTTGGCCACGCCAAAAGAGATGACCATTAGTCCTTGTGCTTTCAAAAAAATGAAAAGGTTGAGAATGCTCATCTTGCACAAAGTGCATATCTCTTCACAAGGTCCTGTACGCCTCCCTAATGCGCTCAGATGGCTTGAATGGCCCAATGCCCTGCATCTAGAATTTGGCCCTGGTCCAAAGAAACTGGCAAGACTCCGTTTTCAGAACAGTCATATCAAACGATTAGTAGGCAACTGTCAGGTGAGCCCTTATGATGATCAGCTTTCCCTTTCCAAAGCTATGAAAATATTTCAGAGCTTAATGACTGCACCAGTATGTTTTTGCAGAATTTTATATGTTTGAAGTCCATTGAGTTCCGGGATTGCAAGTCCCTGGCTAGTATTCCTGACATTTCATCGGCTCCACTTCTGGAGAGCTTAGATCTTTTCAGTTGCAAAAGCTTGGTAGAGGTTCACCAATCCGTTGGAGATCTTGACAAGTTGAAACATTTGAATATATCAAGTTGCTCCAATCTTCGGATCTTTCCAAACACACTCAAGACAAAGTCTCTTCAATGGCTTGATTTCTCTGGTTGCTCTAAACTTGAGAAATGCCCTGATATTCTGGAAAAGATGGAACACCTAATATATTTTTTTCTAAAAGGGACGGCTATTAAAGAACTCCCTGCATCAATTGAAAATCTTGTCTCTATAGAGCAGATAGATTTAGGTTGTTGCAATAACCTCACAAGGCTTCCGTCGAGCATTCATAAGTTGAAAAATCTCAAGTCTCTGGTAGTTAGCTACTGCTCGAATTTTGTCATGTTTCCAAAGAACTTGGAGGATTCAATTGATCCTGATGACGATTTGGGATTCCCAAGTTTAAGGTGGCTAGACCTCTCTCACTGCAATCTATCAAAAGCAGAGTTTCTTGAGAATGCTTCCAGTTGTCCTATATTGACGTGCCTAAATCTTACAAATAACAAATTTACTCATCTTCCTACATGCATCAACAAGTATGATTATTGGAAAGACTTGTTTGTTTATAGCTGCAAGCAAAGCAAAGGGGTCAGTGTGGCTGATGCGTCATCACCCAAGGTCTCTCTCTATCTCTCTCTCTCTCTCTCTCTCTCTCTCTCTCTCTCATTTTGAATGTTTGATACGTGTACTATCTGTATGACAGGAAGTTGAGATTCTTGTAAATGGAAGAGAGATGCCTGAATGGATTCTGCATTGTAAAGAGGACACCATATCTTTCATGGTTCCCCCAGACTTATGTGACAAGATCTTGGGACTAGCAATCTGTGTTATTCTTCGCCAGAATAAGAAAGGCTCGTTCGACGATTCGTCCTGTTCATTTGACATCAGCTTGTTTGTAAATGGCATAAGATCGTATTACCGTTTGATATTTTTTGATCCATTGGAATCCGATCATGTGAGTCTTGTTTATTTCCCAAGCAACAGAAAGATAGAAGAGAAGCCTCTGCAAAACGATTGGAGCCATATCCAAGTTTGTGTCAGGGCACCGGAAGGAACCATAAAGAAGCGTGGATTCCGTCTAATATGTGAGCAACAAGAGGATGATCTGAGGGTCTGTTTTCCAACACCATCGGCGGATGGAAACAGATTGGAGTTTCAAGGAAAGATACTCGAAGGAAGACAATTATCGATAGACACTGAGGACGAAAATAGTCCACTGGAACAGAACTCAACAAAGAAAGATGAGACGGTCTTAGCAATGGCGAGAGTATGGGTTGAACTCGCACCACCTGTTGAGGTAGCGATTCTTGGGGATACGAACCGGTGATCTTGATTTCAATGCCTCTTGCTTTTCCCCTTTTTTCTCGTCTCTACTAAAAATTTGCAATTGTCTGCTCCTTCAATTAGTCGCATAGTGCTACTGACATGGTTGAGGAACTTTTCATTTCCCTCTCGATCTCTATGATCTGTGATGCAAGAGTGCACCAATCCAATATCAAGTGGAATGCTTGCTGAATGGCCATTGTCTTCCAAATTCAGTGAGATATATCACATAGAACTCTTGTCACCTCTCTTAATCCAATTAATGATGTCAATGCTTCATATCCGAGAATTCTTAGATGGTAAAGCTTTGCTTCTTGAGGAAAGCGTTGATCTAATTGTCTCAAAAATCGAAAGGTCTACACGGGAATGATTAGTTGATTCCTTTGTTGGTCCTAGGCAGATTGCGTTGGATAGATACCAAGGGAGAGATCTAGCTTCTGAGGCTTTGCAGATAAGCAAAGGGTACTGACTTAAAAGATTTTCATGAAAAGCGAATGGTGTTTAACAAACGCCTTGTAAAATATTTATTACAGAACAATTTTTAGTATAGAGAAGAAAAATAGAGAAGGAACTTGCAGTTGTATATGAAAGCACAAGCGGGGGCGAAACAACAGTTGGACTGGTGCTGACATTGTGCAACCCTAGGCAAGGCACCTCTAAAGTTGAGCAAACCCGGCGATGCGACACTGAGGTACACTGAAACTAAGCAACACAACACAAGTCTCACGCAACCCCAAGTAATAGAACGCCGGGGCCACACTACTAGGCAATGCGACGCTTGATCCTTGGCAAGCTAAATCTGACATCAAGCGACCCTCGCAAAGCTCCTCAAGGTCGAGAGACCCTTGACAAAGCTTTGCTGATGTCTTGCAACCCTCGGCAAAGCTGCACCTGCATCCCTCGGTCCCTCGGTCCCTCTTCTAAGCTTCCCGGCCATGATCAAACACATCTTTGTCTCTCTTATCCAAGGTTGAGGGTTAAAATATGACTGCAAATGTATTAGTGATGGTAAGATTGGAAGAAAAAACTTTATTAAACCCCTAAACTTGCATTTCAAGAATGCTAGAGCCCATACTCGGAGGCTTACCTTGAACTTTGAGCGTTTTCAAAGCAAAACTTTCGATCAAAATCTTTGAAATTGTGTTATCAAACATCAAATCCTTGGCTCAAGGCCCCTTGAAGGTCCAAAATAGCTTAATTCAAGATGACTGAGCACTCAAATTTTTAACGGCCAAAATTGAATAGGATTGAAACAAAGGGTAAAATTGAAATACCGGTACCAATTAAGGGGTTTTTATGAGTCCGAAGTTTTTTTTTTTGAAGTAAATATGTTTGAGTAGTACCAATTGAAGATATTTTGTTATATCAATCCTAGTAACATATATGTATTATTTCCTTTCTTTTTCTCCTTTTCAAGAGTCAAGTCCCATTTCATTGGGCAAGTGAAATGCCAAGTGGCATTTTGATAATTTCCTCTCAGAATCTTGGTAAGTCAAGTTCCTACTAGTATTGCCTTTGTATTCTTCATTGGCTTTCACTAAAGTTCATTCTCCTTATACTTTCCCTCCCATCAGTTGCCCGTCGTTTTAGTCTTGGTGGTCCCAAGTTGTCCATTCTTAAATGCAGAATTCAAAAAAGTAGAAATGATATCTCCAATCACTTTCTAAAGGCAAGAACAGGTAAGAATAGACAATTACTATAGTCTCCGCACAAGCAACATAATCACATCACGAGTGAATATGAGATGTCAAACGCTCGTTACTATACTATCACTTACAATCATTAAGGATATGAGATTATACACACTAGTGATGTCTTATGTCTTTTTTGAATATCTAATTTTTTGAATTGTAACACGTGTTCATCTCACGTATATTTATCACAAATGATCAAATTTCAAAATCATGGCATCACCATCTTCTTTCCTCCCCCTCCTCCCCCTCCTCTTTCCCTCCCTTTCTCTCTCTCTATAACACAAGTACAAGCACGAAATAATTTATACTTCCCAAAGAATAGGAAAGAACTACCAACGCTAGTGGCTCTTTTTTAGGTGTAACCCCATAAAAGAGAATGTACTTATTAAACATCGACTCTTTTCAAATCTTATTTTATGGGAGCAACACCGCTGAGAGAAAATAATTAATAAAAACCGAAGTAACATAAAGATTTTATTTAGACATCCAATCATTCCATTTTTTATGAGCCTTTCCTAATTCTTGTAACTTATTTTGAATTAACAACGTTCAAGAACAAATTCAAAAGGATGAGCAAAGCCCACTCTGCTTCTGCTTTAAGCCCTTGATTTTCTTAGTAAGAATCTTTCTCTCTCTCTCTCTCTCTGTTCCGAAGCTTGGCATTCTAGAGAAGCACATGTACCATCAACTAATCTAATGGCTGCTTCTTCAAATATGAAAAGGAATTATCATGTGTTCCTCAGTTTTAGAGGGACAGATGTCCGCCAAGGCTTCTTCTGTCATCTCTACGCGGCTCTGGACCAGAAAGGAATATCCACTTTTGTGGATAGCGAGGAGCTTAGGAAAGGAGAGGAAATATCGTCGACGCTCATGAGGGCGATTGAGGAATCGCACGTTGTGATCATCATTTTCTTTGAGCACTACGCTTCCTCATGGTGGTGTTTGGAAGAGCTCTTGAAAATCATGGAGTGCAAGGAGAAAAACGGCCTGATTGTGTTCCTTGTGTTTTACAAAGTGGAACCAAGGGAAGTGAGGAAAGGGAGGGAGAGCTATGGGAGAGCTATGGCTAAGCATGAGTTCAAGTTCGGTAAGGATTCGGAGAAAGTGAAGAGATGGAAGAAGAGTCTCTTTGAAGCTGGTAGCTTGTCTGGGTGGGAGTTGAATGATAGGTACGCAAAAATGTGACGTGGTGTTTTATGATCGTTAGCTTGTGATTTTTTGTTAGATATCAAATCATATGTATAGCTTCGAATTGCCAAAACGATGCATCAACTTCTTTGAATTCGCAGTAGACACAAAAGTCGAAATACCAAAATTTCAAGCTAGCAGAAATTTTTGTCTTAGATAAGTAGTTTGGTTCCTAGTATTTGAGTAGTTAGTGTCTTCAGGCGCAGATTCTCTGTAATTTTCCTTCCGCGGATGTTGGCTTGGGTATGTGTTATATCTTTTCACCTTATTATTTGTTAATCTTCTTATGAAATTTTCCTTACGACGTTAGACGTTGAATTCCTGCCATGGCTTGAAATGGTAAAACATGTTTCTATTTCTTTTGAGTGCTCATCAGGGATGAAGCGGAGTTCGTAGAATCCATCGTCGCGGAACTATCAAGTCGTCTCAGACCAAGATTATTAGATGTCGCTAAGTATCCGGTCAATATAGAACCCCGAGTTCAAAAACTGATAAGTTTGTCAGAGTCAGCTGGTAGTGATGTTTTGATGATAGGTCTATGGGGACCTGGGGCATAGGAAAGACAACGATCGCTAAGGCCCTATATAATGCTATTGAGTCGCAATTTCAGGGTTGTAGCTTTTTGGAGCGAGTAAGAGAAAATTCGAACCAAAGCAGAGGTCTTGTTGCTTTGCAAGAACAACTTCTATCTTAGATCTTATCTCCTAAAAGCTTAACGATCTATAGTGTTGACGGAGGAATTAGTTTGATATGGGAAAGGCTATGTTGCAAGAAGGTTCTTTTGGTTCTTGATGATGTTGATTAGTTGAACCAACTACAAGCATTAGCTAGAGAAGGCAATTGGTTTGGAGAGGGAAGTAGAATTATTGTTACATCAAGAGATAAACATTTGCTAACTTGTCATAAAATAAGATGTGTGTATGAAATTGAAGCTTTAAAAAATGATGCAGCACTAGACCTTTTTGGTCGATATGCCTTTTCAGATAGCAAGAAAGTTCGAATAAGTAGGGATCTCATTGATAGAGCACTACATTATGCTAATGGCCTTCCGTTGGCCCTCGAAGTGTTGGGCTCATTTTTATGTGGAAGAAATGAAGCTACGTGGGAAAGTGCATTGCATAAGCTCTCCAAAAGTCCTGACCAAACTATTAATCAAGTTCTCAAGACAAGCTTTGATGGATTGGAGTACAACGAGAGGGAGATTTTCCTTGATATTACTTGTTTCTTCAAGGGAAAGGAAAAAGAATACATCAAGAAAGTTCTTGATGACTGTGGCTTTGACACAACCATAGGAATAGATATTCTCATCAAGAGGTCCTTGATAAAGAATGAGAATGGAATCGTGCAAACGCATGATTTTATTCAATTGATGGGTAAGGATATTGTTAATCGGGAATGGTCCAATGATCCTAGGAAACGCGGCAGATTATGGCTTTTTGAAGATGTTCAGGATGTTCTCTGTGAAGATACTGTAAAAGTCGTTTATGCCTATTTTGCTACATCTCAATGTTTTTCGATAATCCGATTCGGGTAGTAAAATGTAAATTTTAATCAAAAATTTTGCCTAACGACTGAATTTGCTCCATTATGGATAGGGCATGGATGCAATACAGGCCATAGTATTGGACTTGCCCGCACCAAAAAAGATGACCATTAGTTCTGATGCTTTTACAAACATGAAAATGTTGAGAGTGCTCATTTTGCATGAAGTGCATATCTCTTCACAAGGTCCTCTACGCCTCCCTAATGCGCTAAGATGGCTTGAATGGCCCAATGCCTCGGATCTAGAATTTGGCCCTAGTCAAAAGAAACTCGCGAGACTCCATTTCCGAAATAGTCATATCAAACAATTGGGAGGTGACTTTCAAGTAAGCCCTTGTGATGATCAACTTTCCCTTTTTTAAAGTTATGAAAATATTTGCAGAGCTTGATAACTGAACTTGTATGTTTTTGCAGAATTTTAGAAATTTCAAGTCCATGATGTTCTGCAGTTGCAATTCCTTGGCTAGTATTCCTGACCTTTCATTGGTTCCACATTTGGAAAGCTTCAAGCTTACAAGGTGTGAAAGCTTGGTGGAGGTTCACCAATCCGTCGGATAGCTTGACAAGTTAAAGCTTTTGTCGATATCAAGTTGCTCTAATCTTAGGATCGTTCCAAACATACTCAAGACAAAGTCTCTTCAAAGCCTTAAACTATCTAGTTGCTATAAACTTGAGAAATGCCCTGATTTTCTAGGAAAGATGGAACATCTAGAACATCTTGATCTTTCAACGATGGCTTTTAAAGAACTCTCAATGTCAATTGAAAATCTTGTCTCTGTGAAGATTATAGGGTTATCTTTTTGCAGAAACCTCACAAGGCTTCCATCAAACATTTATAAATTGAAAAAACTCGAGAGTCTGTATCTTCATGATTGCTCGAATTTTGCCATGTTTCCAAAGAACTTGGAGGATTCAACTGATCTTGATGGCAATTTGGGATTATCAAGTCTACGTTGGCTAGACCTTAGTGGCTGCAATAAATCAGAAGTAGAGCTCCTTGGGAATGATTCCAATTGTCCTGCATTGGCACACCTAAATCTTTCAAATAACAAATTCAATCATCTGCCCACATGCATCAACATGTATGATTGTTGGAAAGACGTGTGCAAGCAAAGCAAAGGGGTCAGTGTGGTTGATGTGTCATCGCCCAAGGTCAGTCTCTCTCTCTCTCTCTCTCATTTGGAATGTTTGTGTTGCGACCAATTTTTTGGGTGTGAACCACCTAGGGTTTGGCTAATGGATTGTTAAGCCTACACTTAACTCGGGCTCTCCCAAGCCTATACCAATTCGCGACTTAGGTTCAAATTTTTAAACATGCAAATGGATTTTATCTAGGAGTCGTCACTAATCGATTTATGGTAGGTCGATTAAATACCTAAGTAAAATAATGGGATAATTATTTTACTTCTACGAACCAGAGGCCATAGTACACTTGGTTACACTAGATTTCTCTAATGCCCTTTCGGTACCTTTCTCTATTATTTTAAAAAATATTTGGCAAGCAGCTTGAATTGATTTTAATTAGTTTCCCTAACATGTGAGGTGATCATGCGGGTGCGCAAACCACCAATTTAATACCCAGAAAAATAATGAAATAAATTGCAAAAACTTACCTCAAAGCAATCAAAGCATCTGCAATGTTAAATTAGAATCCACATCAATAACCCTATATATGATTTCTAATTAACACGCAATTTCTTTTTTGTTTTCACTTGATTAATGAAAATCATGCAATATGCAATGCAATATTAATTAAATGACCTAATTCTAATGACATGCAATTTTTAATTAAACGGATTTAGCAACAATCACTAAATGGCAAACATTTCATGAATCTAATTCTAAATGACATGCAATGACATTTTTATTTTATTTTATTTTATAAAAAAATGCAATCTATCCTAGAGATTGAAACTAATTCAACGATATATTTTTTTTTGTATTTTTTTTATGAAATTTCGAAATTAGAAAAATGTGAAAATTATCTGGCTAAATTAAGATTCTACCTAATTTATATTAAGGATTAGGTCAGGCTAAACCCTAATTTAAACCAGGATATTATCTTAACCTAAATAATCCTAAAATGCAATATATCTAAGAAAATACCTAAACTTATAATAAATTAAGAAAAAATATTATTTAAAATTAAACTAAGTGCAATTTTACCATAATATGCAATGACATACAGAATATGCCCTAATTCTACATGAGATTTTTGTTGTTGTTTTTTTTTCTCCTTTTTTTTTTTAAATTTCGAAACTAATAATTGCCAAATAATTAAACATGCATTCAAAATTAAAATATAGCAACCTAAATTGATTGATTTGAATTTTTTATTTTTTTATTTTGAAAATTCATGATAAATAGAATGCTTAGCCTAAATATACAAATAACCCTAAAACATACAATATTCTAACTCAGACATATTTCAAGATAAATAAAGCAATCAAGTCCATTCAAAATTACCCAAAAAAATATTACACATCGTTCAGATCAAGGGATAATATTTCACTAGTAAAATCAATAAATTGATCTTAAGCCTTAAAGATTAAAATATCAATTTTATTCCTACTTGATTAATTATTTCATCTAAAGCCTTATAGATAAAATAAAAAAACTTTGGAACGGTTGCGAATTAGGTGATATATTGGGATTTCCAATTATGCATAGATAGGTATTTCAACCAAAGAAAACAACATATAAAGAGATAATAAATAAATAAATAAATAAATAAAGAGAAAAACCTAAACTTGTCTAATAAAGTAAAGCAAAAATACCTAATAAATTTTTTTCTTTAAAAAAAAAAGAAAAAAGGGAAATCTTGGCCGCTGGTTTTGGGGGGAATCGCCGGCGAGGGTTTCTAGCGAGGACACCAGGAGCGGCGCGACGGCGGCGAGGCAACAGGGAGCGTCGCGGGTCTAGGTGCAAGCGTCGCGGGCGAGGGACTCCGAGCGCGGGCAGAGGCAAGGCGGAGATGGTGTCGGGGCGGCGAGGCAACAGGGAGCGTCACGGGCGGCACGGCGAGACCGGCAGGCAGTGTCGCGGGCGAAGCAGGAACTTCGGATCTCCTGGCGTCGGTCACGAGCAGGGCGGAGTGCAACCCTGGGTCATCAGGTCACTGGATCTGTGGCGTCGGGTTACCGATCGGAGGTCGCGATGAGGTTGCAGGCGGAGTGCGACGGAGCAGGGGCTTCAGATCGATGCGGGCTCGCGGGTGGGGTTTCGGAGCGGCGGTCTGGCGTCGCGGGTGCGGCCGAGTCGCGGCGGTGGCGGCGGGAGAGACGGCGACGGTGCGGGCAGGCGGTGCCGGCGCCGGCAGGGACACCCCCACGAGGAAGATAAACAGTCGCGTGGGGGGCTTTTTATTTTATTTTATTTGGTTTGGTCTCTCTCTCACGTCACTTTTTTAACTTTTCACTTTTGTGTACTTTTTCACCCGAAAGAAAGAGCCCCATTTTACTTTGCGCGCGATGTATTTTATAGGTTCAAAAAATGTATTCTCATGACATATATTTTTTTCATTTTTTGCTTGCGCATGATACCCCTAAGTATGTCGTTGAAATATACATACCTCACGCAATATTCCCTTTTGTATTTCTCGCATATTCTATCCACAAAAATTGTCTCTTTGCACAAAATACATCCCCTAATGTATATTACCTAAAAATATGAAAAATCTAAACAGAATATGTGAAAAATCTTCTCTTCACCGGCGGCCTAAAATAAAATAAAACAAAATGAAAATAAAAATAAAATGTTTCTAAAATATATGCCATGTGTGTTTTTTTATTTTTATTTTAGTAAAAATTAACCCAAAAATTGTGCAAAAATTTAGGTGTCAACAGTTTGATATGTGTATTATCTGTATGACATTGACAGGTAATTGAGATTGTTGCAAATGGAAGAGAGATGCCTGAATGGATTCTCCCCTGTGAAGAGGACTCCATATCTTCATGGTTCCCCTAGACTTATATGACGAGTTCTTAGGACTAGCACTCTGTTTTATTCATGGCCAGTATAAAGAAAACCCGTTCGGAATTCTGTTTATGTTAGAAATATATGTTAATGGCAAAAGAAATTATGGGGATTCTAAATTTGTTGCTCCATTGGAGTCCGATCATGTAAGGCTTTTATATATCCCAAGCAGCAATAAGAGAGGAGAAGAGAAGCGTCTGCAAAACGATTGGATCCATATCCAAGTTTGCTTCAGAACAAACCCAAAAGGAAGCGTAAAGAAGCATGGATTCCGTCTAATATGCGAGCAACGGGAGAATGATTTGAGGGTCGGTTTTCCAACACTGTCAGCCGATGGAAACGAATTGGAGTTTCAAGGAAGGATACTCGAAAGAAGACCATTTTCAGATGAAATTTGAGGAAGAAGATAGTTCGGGGGAACTAAACATAAAAGGATGAGATGGTCTTTAGCGATGACGAGAGTAGGGATTCCACTAGCGCCACTTCTTGAGGTAGCGATTCTTGGGGATGCAAACTGACTAGGTGATCTTGATTCCAATGCCTCTTGCTTTTCCCTGTTTTTTTCTCGTCTTTACTAGAAATTTGCAAATGTCTGCTCCTTCAATGTCAATTCAAAATCATGCCCCTTGCTTTTCCCCGTTTGTCTTTCTACTAGAAATTTGCAAATGTCTGCTCCTTCGATTAGAATTCGCATAACACTACCGACATGGTTAAGGAACTTTTTATTTCCCTCTCGTTCTCTATGATCTGTGATGCAAAGTGCACTAATCCAAAATTAAGTGGATGCTTGTTTAATGGCGCCATGGTTTTCACAGTTGAGTAAAATGTATTACATAGAACTGTCACTTTTCTCAATCCAATCAGTGATGCCGGTACTTTATAATTTACAATTATAAGATAGTAAGCTTTGCTTCTTGAGGTAAGTGTTGATCTAATTGTCTTAAAAATCGAAGGGTTGACATGGGAAAGATTAGTTGATTCCTTTGTTGTTCCTAGGCAGATAGCGTTTGATAGGTACCAAGGGAGAGGCCTTGCGAAATATTTACTGCAAAGCAATTTTAAAATAAGAAAAATAAAAAAAGGAAAACAAAGGACTATGTAGATGCATATGAAAGCACAGTGAGCAGCACAACGGTGGGACCGAAGCTGATGTTGCATGACTCCAAGCGATGTGCCATTGAGGTTGAGCAAACCCACACAACGCAACATCCGTGTTGTGTGACCCCAAGTGGCACAACGTTGAGGCCACTTGCTAGACAGCGCAACACTTGACCCTCAATGAGCTAAAACTGGCATTAAGTGACCTAGACCAAGCTTCCCAGCATCATTAAGGGTTCAAGATGCCATTGAGGTCGAGCAAACCCACACAACGGAACATCTGTGTTGTGTGAACTCCACAAAAGACGGGAAAGAACTACCAACGCTAATGACCCTCTTTTGGGTGTCACCCCATGAAGAATATTGTTGACATCCGAATTTTGTGGATTGTTAAAGTGTCTATTTTGGGCAAAAACATAAAAATTCAAATAATATTAATAATAGTAATAATCATCATGATGATGACGACGACGACGACGACGACAACGACAAAATCGGCTGAGGGGCTTAGCCCGTTTATTTTCAGCAGGTTGTAGACCGGAAGAGCTCATGCGTTCAGCCCAAAATCTAATCCCCTCAACCCATCTTTTACTTCCCAGGTTCCTCCTCTTTCGCATGCTCACGTCGGTGAGCGAAGAAGACGGCGTGCGGTGCCCGAGCAAGAGAGGCGTCCGTGAGTCGGTCCGTGAGAGAACAGCGAGAGAGGGAAAATAACATAAAAGATTCCTTCTCGGAGAGAGAGAGGGGAGGAGGAAGCTCGACGACATGGAGAGTGCGTGCACGACGATATAGGTGAGCAGGGGAGCTAGCTCGAATGGGAGAGAAAGGGAGAGTGCAACCCGTTTCGGAGTAGCAGAAAACCGCATCGCCGGAGTTCGCCGTCGGTTTTCAGAGCTCCGGTCAACGGCCAATCCGCGAGTTGTTCTTCACAGATTCAGTGTCGAAGATCAGACGAGTACTGAGATTTATTCCACGAGCAGAGGAAAAGCTCTAACCAGACGCCCTTCATCGTCGTCAATCGAGACCTCGATTCGCCGAACAAACCAGGTACAGTCTTGCTCCAAACGCTCTACTTTGTCTCTGTTTTGGCCGAGAAAGACGTGCTCGGTTCGATCGATTTTCTTGAAGAGATCTTGATAAAAAGAAGTTTCTTTGTTGCTAACCATGGTGTTTTAAGTCTTTTTGTAACGTGTGAGGCTGAGGATCTCGTTAAAATTAAAACAGAAAACCATTGAAAGATCTGCGTATTGCATGTTTGACAAAATGCTTAAAAGAGGCCGAATGTCAAGTCCCGTCTAAATTCAAGATCGGTTCGTACTTGCTTTGTTTTTTGTTGAATCCTATCTAATACTAGCATTTTATCTGTGTTTCTATGCGATTTGATGAAAAATCTTTGCTTGAGTCCAACGTACATGCGTATCTCCAAGGCCGGAAAGCTTTATGTCGGAGTCTCCCCTCGCACTAGCGAAGTCAGGGTTTCCAGGACATACTAGTTAGCCCATCTCACTTCATTCTAATGTATTTTTGCTTGTTAATTTGTTGGGGATGCTGCGGTGAAAAGTGTGGATTAGGTAGGATGGGTTTTGTTAAGTTTCGCGATAGATGGAGCGGGGCGGCCAGAGGTGGTCAACGTCGGTCGGAATAAATGATCGGCGGTTGTAGATAGATGGACGGTAATCTAAGTTCTGGTGATGAACTTGTCGACGATGGTATTTGTTTCGTTAAAAAGAAAAAATGGAGCGAAAGGTGGGGTTGCAGGTTGAAAATGGCGTTCGGGTAAAGGATGTCTGGAGGAAGAAGAGGAAGTGCAGGCAGAAAAAGACAAAAAGAATTTTTTTTTAAAAAAAAACAAGCATAAAATCCAGTTTTAATCCGACGCGTGCCGGATGCGGGTATAAGGGTCGGGTCAATGGGTCGCTCGGGTAAACAGTCCGAACCCATTCCCCGAATATAATAATAGGGTATGTTTGTTTCACGGAAAACGTAATGTTTTTGGAAAATATTTTCCAGGAAACCATTTTCCAAAAAAACAGTTAGTTTTCCTTTGTTTGGTGATACGTGACTGAAAATATTTTCTGGTTTTTGGATTGCATTTGAAAAATGATTAAAGGTGTAGAAGACGCCAACGAAGAGGAAGAGGAGGGAGCGAAGCCAACAGGAGTGCAGGAGGGGCTAGGGTTGGAGGAGGCGGCGGTGACGAAAAGGAGGGGGTGAAGGAGAAGGAGAGAGGGGAGGAGGAGTTAGGGTTTATGTTCATAGGCTAAAAAAGAAAAGAGAAAATAAGAAAAAAAAAAAAGAAAGAAGAAAGAAAAGAAAATATATAATAATAACAAATTAAAAATTTTTAATTACAAATTCTTTTTAATAATAATTTTTTCATCAAGTAAGGACCTTAAAATATTTTGGAAAATGTTTTCCAGTTTTTTCAAAAGGGAAATCGTTTTCCTGAATTTAAGCTTTGGAAGGAAAATATTTTCCGTTGACTAGGAAAACATTTTCCGTTGACTCATTTTCCTAAATGAAGCAAACGCTAGAAAATAAGGAAAACGTTTTCCCAAAAATTGTTTTTCGCAAAACAAACACACCCATAATTATTAAAATTTTAAAAAAATCCAAAAATTCATTAAATCTATGAAAATTGAGAAAATGATAATAAAAATTTAGAAAATTCGAAAATCAATAAAAAAAATCAGAATTTTTAGATAATCATTAAAGATGATAAAAATCCGAAAAATCATTAAAACTAAAAAATAGATAAAAACATTTAAAATTTTGAAAAATGAGAAAATTTATAAAAATTTAGAAAAGTCATAAAATGTTAAAAAAATAGAAATCCAGAAAAGAAAGAATTCGAAAATCATTAAAAAATTCAGAAAATTATAAAAAAGTCAAAAAAAAAAATTAGAAGCCCTTAGAAATTGAAACCCATAGTTGGACAAGTCTTTAGAGTTTTACAATAGGGTTCTTTAGTGGTTTGGATTTTTTTTTTTTTTAAGGAACAATATTAGGAAGTTTTTATGTTTTCTTTTTATTATACTCGGTTGTACTTTTTAATATATTGGATGTTATTTCTTTCTTTTTTTAGAATGGTTTAGACAAAACTTAAATTTCTTCGATAGGTTGCTATGGCGTCAGTTAACATAATCAAATTAGGTACTGAAAAGGCATTAGTTTTAGGGCTAACATAATTAAATTCTCGAGTCTATAATCTTTGATTATATAAATAATAAGATATTCTCTTGTATCTTACTGATTTCTAATTGCCCCCCAAAAAAGCTGGTGGCCACTTTTTTGTTAAAATTTGCATACGCTAAATTGATTGAAATTTTCAACATTTAATGTCGTGCAAGGTATGAATTTGGGAGATCTCGAGTCAAGGAATGGTCATCGGTCTTAAGTTGACAATAACCCTAAACCTAACAATGAGTTAGGTCACGACGAGTATGTACTATTTTTTCATTCAAAAATATATATTTTAATTCACATCTTATGCAATGAGAGCAAGAGCAACACCATTGATAGAAAATGATTGATAAAACCCGAAGCAATGTGCCGATTTCTATTTATATATCGGATCATTCCGTTTTACCAGCCTTCCTTACTGTTGTGATTTGTTTTGAGTTAACAACGTTTGAGAACAAAATCCAAAAGGATGACTCTACAAAATTGCCACACGAAAACCAGCAAAGCGCGAAGCAATGTTGGGCAAATTCACGAGAAAATCCTGGGCCGACCCGATTTGAAACAAGCTCGGGTCAAAATGGGCCTCTCTTAAGACTGAAACGATGGGCCGTTTCTCTTGCTAGCTTAATTGGAACATGAATGAAAATATGGTTTGGATTCGCTTTACATTTCATGAAAATTTTCTTTCCTGCTTTTAATTTTATTTTTTTTTGTTCCTAGCATCATGATGATGATGATGATGATGATGATTATTATTATTATTATTATTATTTAGTTTTTCTAAGTTCTAAACTGGCCAAAGAAATTAATCATGTGCTATTGTAGTTGATCAGTGCGGTTAATTCACATGAGTTTACTTTCAAAAAAGCTAAAAGTAACTCTATTGGAGTATTTGGTAAATTCTCGAATGCAGAATTTGGTGTCAGCTAAGCCCGAAGTAAATTTTAAGGCATCCCGATCTTGAAAATGCTTTGACAAAGCGTTCGTTCATATTAGTAGTCTTAACTAGTATCTTTAGGGCACTTCTACACTTTTAAACAAATTTTTTTATGTTAATTGTAATAAACTCTTCAAAAAAAAAAAAAAGTCAAGGGATTTTATTTTCGCTCTATAAAAAATTAGTTCGCTCTTAAATTATAATGCGGTTGTTACTTTCAAGTGGAACCCATGTTAGGTGATCACTCGGCAAAACGACAGCCGTCAAGTCCAGATTTTGGATGAATAACGGCAGACGGAAAGGAAAGAAAAATCAGAGAATTTCTTTTTCCATAACAGTTTCCAAGCAATAATGAACTTCATTTTAGGAACCATATGAAGAAAATGACACCTAGTCACAGCTGGAAAACCTATCTGAAATTGATTGCTAGGAAATAACTTGGCCAAAAAAATCCCATCAATTAATTAATCTCTATCTACTTCTCATTTGATGGAAAAAAAATGTCAAAAGTAGAGTAATCTTGATTTCGAATCTTACGCTAGTGACAGCCACATTGATGACTTAGGGCGAGAATGATAACCATTCTAGCCAGAAATTGATTTCTGAAAGAGAAATAGATTTTTCTATTTCTATTTTTAGATGAGTTTCTAAGCAAAAATACCCATTTGATAACAACATAAAATTTCTACTTTAAAAATAGAAATTTATTTGATAACAACACAAAAATTTTCCTTTCGGACGGCGGCCGGCGATCGGCGGATGGCGGACGGTGGCGGCGATGGACAGCGGGTGGTGGCGGCGGTGGCGAACAGCGGTCGACGGCAACAGATGGATGATCGGTTCATAGTAAGGACGAACGATGAGAAGAATTTTTATTTTTCATTTCTATTCGAGAAATAGAAAAGTAAAAAAAAAAATTACTTCTAATTTCTTTTTCAAACTTATTTTTGGAACAAAAATCTATTTTAGAAATAGAAAAATATAATAATTTTATCAAGCATTTCTATTCCAGAAACAAGTTTGGAATAGAAAAATTGTTTCTGGAATAGAAATTGTAGTTTGTCATGCACCCCCTTAAAGTATCCTTAGTCACATTAGGTTTGGACCAAGGCCTTTTTCTAGACAATGACTTCTTAACAATATTTATCATTCCATAAATATCATCAAGGGGTCAAAAAGTTTGAACAAATGAGGAAAAAAGATTGACGACAAAGGAATTGCGTATATTTTCATTTTTGATATTTGCAATATCTTTACTTTTTAGTACGCAATCCTCTAAGAATCAAGCCATTTGACGGTCATAGTAAATACTCTGTGGTCCCGCTCTTAATAGAGCATGTCCCATGTTATTGTTTGTCTAGACTAATCTTTCTTCCGTTAATTGAGAATTTAAAGGAATAACAATAATTTCCATAGTTCGTCAAATAGTTCCCTTAAAGTGCTTCTAAAAGGTCTCATCTATTCTATCATTCGCCTATTGCGTATCAAGTTCCAACATAGCTGGCAACTTCTTCGCCCGACTTAACATCGTGTTTAGCTTATGGGGATTCATGTCCCGAGACTTACTAACGAGGTCATGTTTATTTTTTGCATGACTTGTATCGAGTTTTTCATCTCCCATACTTTTTCTTGGATGCTTTTGATACCTGTTTGTTTACTTTAAAAAGCCATTTCAATGGCCTATATGTTAATTTTCTTTCCAAAAGCTTGAGACTAAAACAATTTTTTAGGTGTCAATTGAAACTTAGGTGTCAATACTAATGTAGACAATTTTTAATTTTTAATTTTAATTTTATTTTCTTCATAGGGCCAACAAGACTATCGACCCCCTCGCTAGCAATGGGGGAGGGTTTGTTGTTTCACAAAAATAATATTTACATTATACCATAAACAAGATTAGGTGAAACTTAAACATGAATGTGCCATATGATATCGAACTTCAATTTGTTAGTACTCGGCTCAATAGTTTTACAAGTCCAATTGAGTTATTCTTTTTGTAAATTATTTATATGAAATTTCGAGCTTTGATCCATTTATATTTCAACATAATAAAATTGAATCCGAGCGCAACTTTTCTTTTCCAGTAAAGTTCAAGTAAGAAATTCAATTCTTGATCAAGCTAAGCTCGAGTGAAGTTTTGAGCAATTAAAAATGTGAGTCGAGCTTGACATTGCGTCAGTTCGTCTCAATGTGATTATCCTTCTATCTCGAGGACTAACCTAGGACGCTAGCGCTCAGACATGATACCTCAAAGGTGGGTTGAGCGTGGACTAAGGGACACCAGCCGAAGAGGTTACCACGAGGGCTGGACCCGAGACCTCACAGCCACATTTATAAACCCTAGTGGCAGCTTTCGTCTTCTGAGTCCTTGGCCGATTCTTCATCGTTCCTGATTCGTCGGTCGATCACGTCGATCTCGCCCTCCAAACCCTGAGAGCGCTTGTTTCTTTGAAGCGAGCGAGAGCCAGAGCCAGGGGCATAGGGAAGAGATCGTCGACTTCGCTGCCGATCGGGGAAGGGCAACCCCGGGTCAGAGGCCGCCCAGCATCTCCGAGAGCAAAGCCCACTCTGCTTCAGCTTTAAGCCCTTGCTTTTCTTAGCAAGACTCTCTCTCTCTCTCTCTCTGTTCCGAAGCTTGGCATTCTAGAGAAGCACATATACCATCAGCTCTTCTAATGGCTGCTTCTTCGAATGTGAAAAGGAAATACCATGTGTTCCTCAGTTTCAGAGGGACAGATGTCCGCCGCGGCTTCCTCAGTCATCTCTATGCGGCTCTGGACCAGCAAAGAATATACACTTTTGTGGATAGCGAGAAGCTTAGGAAAGGAGAGCAAATATCGCCGGCGCTCATGAGAGCGATTGAGGAATCGCGCATCGCGATCATCGTTTTCTCTGAGAACTACGCTTCCTCGCGGTGGTGTTTGGAAGAGCTCTTGAAAATCATGGAGTGCAACAAGCGAAATGACTTGATTGTGTTCCCAGTGTTTTACAAAGTGGAACCAAGGGAAGTGAGGAAAGGGGGGGAAAGTTATGGGAGAGCTATGGCTGAGCATGAGTCCAAGTTGGGGAAGGAGTCGGAGAAAGTGAAGAGATGGAAGAAGGCTCTCTCTGAAGCCGGTAGCTTGTCTGGGTGGGAGTTGAATGACAGGTACGCACAAATGTGAAGTGGTGTTTCGTGATTGTTAGCTTGTGATTGTTTGTTAGATATCAAATCGTATACTCTTTCTGGATCTTCGAATTGAAGATACAAAGTGGAGATAAATTAGACCGTGGACACAAAAGTCAAATAACCAAAGCTAGTAGATTCTTTGAATTGATTCTCTCTGTGTGGATAATGAGAAATTTATCAAACATAAATAGTGCGATTCATAGTGCCTGAGTCATTATTGTCTTCAGATTCAGGTTGTTTGTAATTTTCCTTGCGTAGATGTTGGCGCAGGTTCACCCACTTTGCATCTTATTATTTGCTTATCTTCTTATGAAATTTTCCTTATCACGTTAGAGGTTGAATTCCTGCTATGGCTTTGAAATGCCAAAAAGGGTTTTTCTATCTTTTGAGTGCTTGCTAGAGATGAAGCAGATGTCATCCAACGCATCATGAAGGAATTATTGATTCATCTTGAGCGAACACCCTTACATGTCGCTAAATATCCAACCGGAATAGATTCCCAAGTTCAAAAACTGATATGGTTGTCACAGAAAGAGTCGACTGATGATGATGATGTTCTGATGATGGGCCTATGGGGACCTGGAGGCATAGGGAAGACAACAATTGCGAAGGCCCTATATAATGCTATGATGAGACAATTTCAGGGTTGTAGTTTTTTGGAGCTAGTTAGAGAAAAATCAAACCGAAGCGACGGTCTTGTTACTTTACAAAAGAATCTTCTATCTGAGATCCTAGGTCAGCCTTTAACGGTCTACAGTGTTGCTGGAGGAATTAGTTTGATACGAGAAAGATTATGTTGCAAGAAGGTTCTGCTGATTCTTGACGATGTTGATCAGATGGATCAACTCAATGTGTTAGCTGGAGAAGGCGATTGGTTTGGTAAAGGAAGTAGAATCATTGTCACATCAAGAAATAGACATTTGCTAACTTCTCATGGCATAAATTGTGTTTATGAAGTGAAAAGTTTAAAAAACTACGAAGCACGAGACCTTTTTCGTCGACATGCATTTCCAATTAGCGAGAAAGTTGAAATAAGAGGGGAACTCATAGACAGAGCACTACATTATGCTGACCACCTTCCATTAGCCTTAGAAGTGTTGGGCTCATTCTTACGTGGAAGGAAAGAACCTGCATGGGAGAGTACGTTGGATAAACTCTCCAGAATTCCTGAACCAACTATCAATCGAATTCTCAAGATAAGCTTCTATGGATTGGAGGATAACGAAAGGGAGATTTTTCTTGATATTGCTTGTTTCTTTAAGGGGAAACATATAGACTATATCAAGGAAATTCTTGACAGCTGTAATTTCAACACAACCATAGGACTAGAAATTCTCATCGAGAGGTCCTTGGTTAAAAATAAGTATGGGATCCTGCAAATGCATGATTTGGTTCAATTGATGGGCAAAGATATTGTTAATCAGGAATTTCCATATGATCTTGCAAAACGGAGCAGACTATGGCTTTATGAAGATGTTACGGACATTCTATGTGAAGATACGGTAAAAGTTGTTTATGTCGATTTTGCCGCATCTCAATTTTTACATCACTAAGATTTTGAAGGTACAATGTAAATCTCTACCGAAAATATTGTGTGATAACTGAATTTGCTTTGGTATGGATAGGGAATGAATGCAGTAAAGGCCATAGTATTGTACTCGCCCACATCAGAAGGGATAACCATTAGTCCTAATACTTTCGCAAACATGAAAATGTTGAGAATGCTCATTTTGCATGAGGTGCATATCTCTTCACATGGTCCTGTACGTTTCTCTCACGAGCTAAGATGGCTCGAATGGCTTAATGCCCCGGAATTGGAATTTAGCTCTGGTCCAAAGAAACTCACGAGACTTGATGTCCAGAAAAGTTGTATCAGACAACTAGGGGGCAACTTTCAGGTGAGCCATTGTGATGATTCGCTATCCCTTTTTGTAGCTATAAATATCTGCATAACTTAATGATTGCACTAGTATGTTTTTGCAGAATTGTAGAATGTTGAAGTCCATAAATTTCAGCCGATGCATGTCCCTGACTAGTGTTCCTGACCTTTCATTGGTTCCAAATCTAGAGAGCTTGAATCTTGATGGGTGCCAAAGCTTGGTGGAGGTTCACCAATCCATCGGATATCTTGACAAGTTGAAATTTTTGTCGCTAGACTGGTGCTCTAATCTTAGTATCTTTCCTAACACACTCAAGACAAAATCTCTTCAAGCCCTTAATCTCTCTGGTTGCTTTAAACTGGGGAATTTCCCTGATATTCTAGGAAAGATGGAACATCTGGAATATCTTGATCTACAAGGAATGGCTATTAAAAAACTTCCTGTATCAATTGAAAACCTTGTTTCTGTGAAGAGAATAGGATTGCAATATTGCAAAAACCTCACAACTCTTCCATTGAGCATTTATACATTGAAAAATCTCGAGTCTTTGAATCTTGAAGAGTGCTCGAATTTTGTCATGTTTCCAAGGAACTTTAAGGATTCAACTGATCCTGATGGCAATATGGGATTCCAAAATCTTAATGAGCTAAGACTTAGTGGCTGCAATCTATCGGAACTAGACTTCCTTGAGAGTTCTTTCAATTTTCCCAAATTGGCGTACCTCTATCTTTCAAATAGCAAGTTTACTCTTCTGCCGAAATGCATCAACAAGTATAATTATTGGAAAGACTTGTTTGTTTATAAATGCAAGCGATTGCAAGAGACTCCTCAGCTTCCGTCTAATATATGCATTGTAGAAGCAAATAGTGGAAATTTTCTTCAGAAACTTGCGGATTTGTCGAGTCTGCTCTCTTCATGTTATGATTGCAAAGGGGGCAAAGTGGCCGAGGTCTCTCTCTCTCTCTCTCTCTCTCTCTCTCTCTCTCATTTTGAATGCTTGATATGTGTACTATTTGTATGACAGGAACTCTTGAAGAGGAGCGAAGTCGACATTCTCCTTAGTGGAAGAGAGATGCCTGAATGGATTCTCCACTGTGAAGAGGGTTCGATATCTTTCATGGTTCCCACGAACTTGTATGATAAGTTCCTAGGACTAGCACTCTGTTTTGTTCTTGGCCCGGAGGAAGGAGAAGTGGTCGGTCAGGCTTCATATAAAGTCAGCATTCTTGATAATGGGGGCTTACAATGGTCTGACCACGCGATGTACTTCTATCCACTGGAATCCGATCATGTGTGGCTTATATATTTCCCACGCAGTACACTGATTAGGGGACGAGATTATTTGCAAAAGGATAACCATTTCCAAGTTCGCCACAGCTTACCGGAAGGAAGCTTAAAGAAGTGTGGATTCCGTCTAATATGTGAGCAACAGGAGGATGATCTGAGGGTGCAATTCCCAGCACCATCAGTGGATAGAAACAAAGTGAAGTTTTCTCGGGAAGACTCGGAAGAAGATAATTCAATAGACACCGAGGAAGAAGATACTCCACTTGAAATAGATGAAGAGGAAAGCTCATCACCTTTAACAAAGAAGATGAGACGGTCTTAACTACAGTGAGACTGTGGTTCCAATGTCTTCGCTTTTCCCTTTTCTGGGCCTCCACTAGAGATTTGCAAGTGTTTGCTCCTTTAATTAGAATTCAAGATTATTTTAACAGAGGTTTTGCACCATGCTACCGACATGATTGAGGAACATTTTTTTTTTTGGGCTCTATTTCGTTATGATTTGTGATGCATAGTGCATTAACCCAAAAATTAAGAGGATGCTGGTTAAAATGGCCATGATCTTCTAAATTGCTGTGTAATTTATCACATGGGCTTCTGTCACCTCTCTTAATCCGCCGATACTTCATACTTCAAAATTCTGAGATAGTAAGTTTTGCTCAACCTAGTATAATCTATATCTTTAGGAAAGTGTGGTTCGAATTGTCTCAAAGATAAAAAGGTCTATAGAGGAAAAATTAGTCAATTCCTCTGTTTTTTACTCTGCAGATTGCATTGGATGGGTACAAAGGGAGAGCTTTAGCTTTGCAATTAAGCAAAGGAGATTTGACTCAAAGAATGTTCATGATAAGCAAATAGCGCATAGTGAACGCCTTATAAAATACTTATTGCAAAGTATTTCATAAAATAAGAGAAAAAAATGCCGAAAGGAGAATGGAGAAACTTAGACAGAAGCCCAAGCGTGGGGCACAACAATAGCACCGGTGCTGGCGTCCCGTGACCCTAAGTGACGTGTTGCCAAGGTCGTGCGAGCCCACATATGGCAGCACGCACGTGCCCACATAATGCGCTGGTGCTGCACCATTCTAGGCGGCATAATGCTGAATTCACAAGACTACGCGACTCGACGCCCGACTCTCTGTGAGCTTCATCTAGCAATGAGTGACCCTTGGTGAGTTAGATTTGGTGTCGAGCAACCCTTGGCAAAGCTTGCTGACGTCCGCCAACCCTCGGTGAAGTTGTGCCGGCGTCCCTTGACCTCTTCCACGAAGCTTCCTAGCCACGATTGACCATGGCATTCTTTCTGTCTATCCAAGATTGTTTTTGGGGGGGGGGGGTGAGGGGTTGTAAAATGGGAATACTACTATATCAGTGATATCAAGATTGGAAGAACAAAACTATATTAAACCTCTGAACGTGCATTCCGAAAAGATTAGAGCGAGTTTGTCTTGAGCTTTGAGCAATTTCAAAGCAAAAATTTACACACAAAAATTTGAAACCGTGTTACCAAACGCCGAAGCTTCGGCTTAAAGACTTTTAAAGGTCCAAAGCTCCTCGTAAATGCTCTCCCAATGGCACTTGATTAATCTTGGCTCAGTCATAGCAAAAGTGTAATTTTATGAGTGCCCACCCTATCGGCTCAGTACTTAGGCCTCCCATGTCGGCCCCTCCCCAACAAATCACCACCGTCGATCATGCCCTGGCCGTCTCATCATGTACTTTCATCCCCACCCATCGACTCATCTCTCTGTCCGGCCCCATTGTATCTCCCCATCCCTGGGCCCCACTACAAAACCTAACCGAAAAAGAAAAGTTAGGTCTTAAATTATATGAAATCTTCATTTTTATTTTTGTCACTACAAAACAATTGAAATAAAGCAGGCCGAATAAATCACGCATTCCCAAGATCACGAGCGTGCCATATTGCATAGAATAGTACCAATATTATAGCACAAAAAACTAGAGTTTAAATTAAGTGAAAATCTAATCTAAACAAACAATTTAAAAGACACAATCCAAAAATGCTCGGGATATAATTGTGTATGAAGATCCAATGACTTGTTTAGATTTTAACATCCAAATTCCAATAGGATTAAGTTATAGCATATGTTTTCATTAGTTGATTTGTTCACCTAGGAGTAGGGACCCAAAAAAAAAAGGATTTAGGTACGTTGGTTGTAATTATATGAGGTTTCTTAATCGTAAAAAAAAAATAATCCTAAATTACCAATTAGTATCCCTTTGCAATTGTAGCTCCAAATATTTTTCTCCTCTTTCCTTTTCATTTTAGTGGATTTTTTTTATGGTTTTGTATTGCCGCGTGACTTATTAAGGTGGTGATTTATTATAGAAGAATGAGTCATTTCATTCATCGTTTATAAAATAAATTCCCATTGAGTTATCCACCTTACCAAGATTAGACTTCACTTCAGGAACTCAACCCCCAACTCTTCTCTCGATGATGCGATAGTTACTTACTAATGGAATGGAGGTTAGGAGATCACTCGACAAATTGTGAGCCATTGATTTCAAGGGAAAATTCCAAATAAAGACCCGAAGTGGATCAATTTTCTCAAATAAAGATCTGAAATGAACTTTATATCAGATAAAGATCTAAAGTTGACCCGTTGTCTCAAATAAGGACCTGAAGTGATTGAATCAATTAGCTTGCTGGTCAGCCAAATATTCACCAGCTATCAAGCATGCAACATTTCCGACGACTAGAGTTTGGGCAATTTTGTCCAAAAAAAAATCTAGGGAAAATTAACAAATCTTAAAATAGAAACAAAAAACCCTAGGTTTTCTACGGTCTCCCCATTCCTTGTACCCATCCTCCACAAAGTCGAAGACCCAAATTCTCTGCCGGTTAATACACGAATTCAAAAACAAGAAGAAAACCAAATGCTTCTTTCTTTGTTTGTGGAGGCCCAAATTCTCCGCCAGTTGAGCAAGGCAAGGAGCGACGAGAATCAAGTCACGACGATGACCAGGCAGCAATTTGGTTGAGGAGTAGTGGAGGAGAAGAAAGAAGAAAACGTAAACATCTAAATGAATAACCTAAACTTAATTAATTTAGAATTTTCCCTTTTTTTTCCAATCACAAATTTTTGACATAATTGCCCCTATTTTAATCACCGGAAAATGTCTGCTGGCAAGCTAAGGTCCTCAATAGAGATTAACTTGATCACTTCAGATTCTTATTTGATACAAAATTCACTTCAGGTCCTTATTTGAAACAATGGGTCCACTTCGAGTCCTTATTTGACACAAAGTTTACTTTGGGTTCTTATTTGAGAAAATAGATTCACTTCAGGTCCTTATTTGGAATTTTCCCTTGATTTCAACATTCAGAAGAAAAACGGCAAATAGATAAAGAAAAAGATCAAATAATTTCCTTTTTCGTATCACTTTTAAATCAATACTTAACTTTTATTTGAGGAAACCATATAAGAAAATAACAACGACTACTGAAAATCTATGCGAGAATTAATTATAAGGAGGTAACGTGGCAAAAAAGAAGAAGTTCATCTATTAATTTAAATTTCTAAATACTCGTCAATTTAATAAAAGAAAAATGTTAAAGCTAGATTAGTCTTGATTTTGAATCTTGCATAAAGACAGCCCCATCGATGACTTCTAGCATTCTCGATTATGTCGGGATGGACCAGGATTTGTTCTAGACAATGAAGGAAAAAGGCATTGCCATATTTTCACTTTAGGTTTTGCCATTTGCTCGCTTCGTTTAGTTTTTAGTATATAACCCTCTTAGTTTGTTTTTTTTTCATTGGTAATAATCGATTTTTTCATTAGATTTGACAAGCTCAATTCTCAAAATTTTGTTCTGAAATCGATCTTCGATGAGTGCAAGCAAATCTTCACAGTGATCCGACAATGGAGCATGGATGATACCTACTGGAAATGAGCGGATGTGAGGATAAATTGGCTAGAGCTTGAAAGAGAGCAAGACTCTTAGAATACTTATATAATAAATCAAGTCTTCATTTAACAACTTAAATTCTTTGAATAGTTAGCAATGATTTCACCAAAATCTCATATGGCATCAGAGCAAAAGGTCTTGAATTCAAATCTTTCAGGCCCCTATTTGCTTCTCCAATTACATATTTCCATGCCTAGGCTTAGGTTAAAGATCAACCTATGCATAAGAGAGTCTCTTAGAATATTTAAATTATAAATCACGTTTTTATCTAACAAAGATCAAGTAATATCACACAAAGATCAAGTGGTGTTAGGATTATCCTAATGTTATCATTTTTTTTTTGCCTTAAAGATATTTTTATATTCTTTTTGATTTTGTGCTAAGTTATTTAATGGTCAAATTTCATGTGTACTTGACTTTTCTTTTTTCTTTCTTCTCTGATAAGTGTTTATTACTCTATCACTGTACTAATACAACCACTATATTGAACTTATTTCAAGTAATTGATTTCTCTTACAAATACATTTCAAAGTGCTTACTTCAAGTAGTTTTGCAATGTTTTTTTTTTTTTTTTGGTAAAGGTAATTTTGCAATGTTTTATACCAAAGAAAGTAAAATTTTCCTTTGATTAGAACCAAACAAAGTTTATTTATGATGCTAAAATATATTCTTATCTATAGTGTTTGCACGGGATATATATAATCTTTCTCCATCTAATAAATTAAATTTTTTGTATGGACATACAAATATGATATCAGAGGTAATTTAAACCTAGTTTGTTTCCTCTTAATTGGCCCGTCTCGCCTCCTTCCTCTTTGTTGGATTTACTGTATTCGAATGCTTTGGCTGCCGGTTGTGCTCTTACCTTTCATAAATGAATTTCTCCTTTCGACCAAAAAATAAAATAAAATAAAATTTGCACACTAAAAGAGATATTATAGTGGCGAACAAAAGAAAATCATAATTAAGTTACTCCTTCAACAAGTGCATGATTACGGAATGCCATGTGTGACAAAAGTATCTTTAACCCTGCTATGGTACTGAGATGACAAAAAAAAATGAAATTAAAACACATGATGTTGATTCAGTTTTTGTAAGTCTAAAGTCCGAGCCTAGGTCGAAGTATGCAAGAATGACGAGGTTCATATTTTTTTTTTTTAAACTATAGCGATCTTTACAATAAAATGAAATAAAATGTAATTTTTAATGTTCAAGGAGTTGATTGAGTATGTGAGAGATTTATTTATAAGACAGATCGTGTATTTAGTTGCATGCTCGCCAGTAAGGGGTCATGCTCACGATCGGCCCATTGATGGAGTCTTATTGCATGTGATTGAGACAATTATAGGATTTTAGTCTAGTAAATATTCGCATCCGTTGTTACAATTTATTTTTACTATATACCTAATTTTAATAATTACAAAAATTCCTCTATAAGTGCCAATTTCAATTGAAAGTTATCAATTTGTTGGTTTATGGGGAAATTCTTTAAGCTAAAAAGGGGTAAAACAATATCTGATGGACTAGCTAGATGTATACGGAATACAGAAGTGCGGTGAGCAAATGGGTTAAAGGAGAACACCTAAAAACAAGAAGCTGCAGTACAAATCCAATAGGATTGTCCAACCTCGCTAAACATTCGGAATGTGTAAACCATATTGAATCTGCACTTTATATCATCATAACTCGTAATACCATAAATCAATTTTACCGATGTATCATAATAGTATTGTACTTTTAATTACAACGGGATGTTGCAATATTATATTATACATTCGAAATAGTATAGAAGTGACTATAACTTATGAGTTTGTTATTGAATAAGAATGATACGTTGAAAAATAATGAATATTTCCATTTTTATGCCAATCGAAAAAAGAAAAGAAAAAAAGGAGAGTTTTTCAATTTACGGCACAGATCAGCTTATGGGAACCAAAATCGAGTCTATTTAAAAACTTAAACATGAGTGGTCGATAAAAAAAAACAAAAAAACATGAATGTGCCATACAATTCGGCCTCTTCGGTCGGCCCCTCCCTAAACAAATCACCGCCGTTGATCACATCCAACGACCCACCTCTGTCTCCGGGCCCCACTGCATAGTGCATATCCCCATCCCTCCCCCCGCTCACCTTGAATCTCTCCTTCTTCGTCATTTTTCCCATTCCCTTCCGTTTCTTTATAAATAAATAAAAAACGGATTTGAGTGTACATAAAAATAAATTTTATTAAGAGGTATCCAAAAGACACTGATTAAGAATAATAAAATAATAAAAACACATATAAACGCATTGTAAAGAATTAAGCAAGAACAACTTTCGAATGAGAGCAATTTATTTTAATTTAATTTAATATATACATTTTTTTTCTTCTTCTCCTCATGAAGAGTTTTCAGTCCCATTTCAATTGGCAAGTGAAAATGCCAAGTGATTTCCTCTAAGAATATTTTATAAAGTGAAGTTCATACTAGGATTGTATTTCTATTCTTCATTGACTTGCGCTAAAGTTTAATGTCTCTCACTTTCCATCCCATTAGCGACCCTTGATTTCAAGTCTTGGAGGCCTAAAGTCATGCGCAAAATTCAATGAATTAGAAATGATATTGCCAATCACTTTCTGAACTCAAGAAATTGCCCTGAACCGGTGTACACGAGAAAATATTCAGTGGTTGCTAACCACCAGGTCACCATCCTACGTGGCGCGCGTGAGCTGAAGTGGCTCCATTGAAAGATCGACACGTGACCTCTAATCTGGACTGGCCACGAAATGGAAAAATCTAAAAGTTGAGTTTTCTTTTTCTCGTTCCGCAGGCTGGCTGTCAGAAAAGGACGAGACAATAAATGCTCGAACTCCCGCTTAAAAAATTCTCTCTCTTAATTTCAATTTTCAGAGCTCTTTACGTTCTTTCTTGAAGAAGAACAGCCGGGACACTTTTCCTCTTTCTTTCTCCAGCGAGTCCACTACCTCCGCCTCTCCAGAAAGCCTCGTCGGTCGTCGCTTCCCCCAAGAGCTCCGTTGGTCGCAACTGGTTCCCGCCTTCGCCTCCGCCGTTGCCTCTCGGAGCGCCATCGGTGGTTCCAACGAGCTCGAGTAAACCTTGCACGCGCTTCGCTCCTCTCTCTCGCCTGGGTTTTGGGAAATCAAGCGACGAAGAAGAAGCTTCCCCATTTTTTTCTGCTTTTTCTTGGAGACATTTCTTGTTTTCGCCCAACCTGTATCCTTGTTTCGACACCGCCATTTGAAAAGCTCATTTGTCATTGTTAAGCTCAAAATCCTCTTGGTGTTTTATTCTCTGTTGAAGTTCATTTCTCTTGACACTGTACAAATACTCTGTTTTCTTTCCCCTTTTCTTCGCCCGGTTTTGATTTCGAGCTAAAAAACACCTTATTTGCAAACATTTTTTCCCTTCATTCAAACACCCACAATGTGCACGCATTTTTTTTTTAATGGGTGTGTTTTACTTGTGCAGGATCCTAACACGTATGGGAAGATGCGAGTGTGCATGACGGTGTTGACATTGATCAAGGCTTTGGAGGGTGAAGCTTGCATCTTCATCATGACGTTCAAATAAACCCCTTTCCTTGGAAATATCTAAAGAAGCGAGGGCTTCGAGATGGCAAGCCTGGAGAGGTCACGGAGGAAAGTGTGGAGGAGGGTTTTCATCTTCATGGAGCTGGAAACTGGAAAGAGAAGGTGGAAGCTTCATGAAGAAACTACGAAGATGTAGTTTGTGTCTCATGTTTCTATTTTATGGGTGTTTTTGGCTTCAAATTTTTGAGCAGGTTGAACGTACCTTTCAGGTGAAGGTTAGAATGTAAAAATTAAATGACGAGTGGGAATGGCAGGCTTAAAGAAACGAGCCGTTTTCTTTCATGTAAAGTTAGTTAATAACAAGAGATCTTTTTACATGCTTCAATTTTTTCCTTCAGTTTTTCCTCAAGTTCCCTTCTACTTATACTCATGGTTTCTACTAATATCTACTCCATTCAAGCGTTGCTCATTTCCTCACCTATCTTTCATCCTTAATCCTCAATCCTTTACTGGAAAAGCCCTGAGTAAGTCAAAATCTGGCATTCAACATTTTAGGCAAAAAAATCATCAGCTCCTTATTTGATGCCTTCCATACCACAATTGCAACCATTCACGAAGAATTAAAACTATTCAGTATGCCATCTACGTCCATCTCCCCGGTGGTAAGCTAATGTTGCATAAGGTCAAAAAATGAAAATCAAAATGCAGGTTCAACATTTTAGGCAAAAAATCATCGTCTTCGTAGTTTCTTCATGAAGCTTCCACCTTCTCTTTCCAGTTTCCAGCTCCATGAAGATGAAAACCCTCCTCCACACTTTCCTCCGTGACCTCTCCAGGCTTGCCATCTCGAAGCCCTCGCTTCTTTAGATATTTCCAAGGAAAGGGGTTTATCTGAACGTCATGATGAAGATGCAAGCTTCACCCTCCAAAGCCTTGATCAATGTCAACACCGTCATGCACACTCGCATCTTCCCATACGTGTTAGGATCCTGCACAAGTAAAACACACCCATTAAAAAAAAATGCGTGCACATTGTGGGTGTTTGAATGAAGGGAAAAAATGTTTGCAAATAAGGTGTTTTTTAGCTCGAAGTCAAAACCGGGCGAAGAAAAGGGGAAAGAAAACAGAGTATTTGTACAGTGTCAAGAGAAATGAACTTCAACAGAGAATAAAACACCAAGAGGATTTTGAGCTTAACAACGACAAAGGAGCTTTTCAAATGGCGGTGTCGAAACAAGGATACAGGTTGGGCAAAAACAAGAAATGTCTCCAAGAAAAAGCAGAAAAAAATGGGGAAGCTTCTTCTTCGTCGCTTGATTTCCCAAAACCCAGGCGAGAGAGAGGAGCGAAGCGCGTGCAAGGTTTACTCGAGCTCGTTGGAACCACCGATGGCGCTCCGAGAGGCAACGGCGGAGGTGAAGGCGGGAACCAGTTGCGACATCGGGCAAGGCTTTCTGGAGAGGCGGAGGCAGTGGACTCGCTGGAGAAAGAAAGAGGAAAAGTGTCCCGGCTGTTCTTCTTCAAGAAAGAACGTAAAGAGCTCTGAAAATTGAAATTAAGAGAGAGAATTTTTTAAGCGGGAGTCCGAGCATTTATTGTGTCGTCCTTTTCTGACAGCCAGCCTGCGGAACGAGAAAAAGAAAACTCAACTTTTAGACTTTTCCATTTCGTGGCCGGTCCAGATCAGAGGTCACATGTCGATCTTTCAATGGAGCCACTTCAGCTCACGCACGCCACGTAGGATGGTGATCTGGTGGTTAGCAACCACTGAATATTTTCTCGGTGTACACGATCATTTTCGAACAGTGGGGGAGAGGGAAGGAGGAAAGTTCCGAAAGGGAAATAGGAGAAAGAAACTTGGGCTACGGGCAAATGGCGCACGATCATTTTCGGATAGGGTCTCTGACTGTACCTGATGGTGATACTGTGCATGGGGCTCCTAAACCCAAAAGGATAATCCCTGGTAGAGGTGGGGATCTGATCTACGTATAACTTTCTTTGGTCTTTGTTCCATTGCGTAAGCCATAATCCACAAACAAAGTGATATATAGATGAGAGCTAGAGCCTTGGAAACCCCATCAGATAGTAAACATTCTTAAAGCCCATCATTCATGGGCTCTTCTCATGGCTACTTCTTCGAAACAGAAAATGTGTTACCATGCTCCTGAGTTTCAAAGGCAAGAACGTCCGCAACAACTTTCTTGGTCATCTCTCTACTAGAAATTTGAAAATGTCTACTCCTTCGATCAGAAATCAAAATCACTATGAAATATAGATTTCGCATCATGCTACCAACATGGTTGAGGAACTTCTTCTTTTTCCTCTCTTTATTTATGATTTGTGATGCTGAGTATTTTAATTCAAAATTAATTGGATGCTTGTTGAATGGCCATGTCTTCCGAGTTGCTTTTTGTAATTTATCATATGGACATTTGTCTCCTCTTATAATCTAATTGATGATGCTAGCACTTCATACTCTAAAATTCTGAGATAGTAAGTTTGGCTCAATCTAATATAATCCATCTCTTTGGGAAAGCATTGATCTAATTGTCTCACAAATCAAGAGGTCTATACAAGGAAGATTAGTCGGCTCATCTGTTGTCGCCAGGCAGATTGCATTGTAAAGGTACTAAGGGAGAGCTTTAGCTTCAAGATTTTGCATTTAAGCAAAGGACATTGACTCAAAAAAAATTAATTTTAAAGTAAAAAGTGTTTAATACCTTGTTAAAATACTTACTACAGAGCATTTTTTTTCAAATAAGCAAGAAGAAGAGAACAAAGGAACTTGCAGTTACATATGAAAACTCAGGTAGGGGCCACAAAACTAGATCAGTGCCAACATCATGCGATCCCATCGCGTTGCGGTGGTCAAATGCGATGTGCAACGCCATGGCCACACAAATAGGTAATGCAATGCTCGACCCTCAACAAACTAGATCTGGCGTCAGGTGACCCTAGGCAAGTAGAATCTGGTGTCAAGTGACCGCTTTGGTAAAGCTTGCTGATGTCTCCCAACCCTCGTCAAGCTTGCCGATGTCCCCCAACCTTCTCCAAAAAGCATCCCAGCCATGAGTGATCACGGCTCTCTCTATCTCCATCCACGATTGGGTTGGGGTAGGGGTGTCAAAAACTGAACCGAAAATCGAACCGAACCGAACCGAAAAAATCGATTTTTTTTTTGTTCGGTTCTTATTCGGTTTGATTCTCATTAAAAATTGAAACTTTTTAACCGGTTCAATTTTTATCAGTTCGGTTAATCGCACAAAATCAATAAAATCTAAAGTTTTTGTTTTTTTTTTTAAATCATTTTTTTTATTTTTTTTTTTATTTTTTTTTATTTTTCTTCCTCTTCTTATTCATTGGTTGGTCATCGGTCAACGGCCGGTGACCAGCCAATGAAGAAGAAGAAGAAGAAGAAAAAGAAAAAAAATTAAAATCGATTTAAAAAAATAAAAAATTTAAAGAAAGGGGTGTATGTAAAGAGAAATACAAACACAAATGAGAAAATCGAAAAACCGAACAGGGATTTCAGTTCGGTTCGATTTGGGTTCAGATCGGATTTCGATTTGGTTTAATAAATTCCTTATCGGTTCAGTTTTTCAAAAAAATTGGACCGAACTGGACTATTTACACCCCTAAGGGGTGCTGTTGGAAAAAATATGAACATGCATGCCAAAGATGTTAAGCCCCCGAGCTCTCCCTCGCCTTGAGCTTTGACCATTTTCAATGCAAAATTTTGCACCAAAATTTTTGAATTCGTGTTCCAAACTGCCAAAACTTTGGCTCAAGGGCTTTTGGAAATCCAAAGCTGCTCGTCTCCCATATGCAGCTTGAGCGTCCTGGCTCGGTAAGGGCAGAAGTGTAATTTCACGAGTGCCAACTCAGTCGGCTCATAATTTGGGCCTCTTGACTCGGCCCCATCCCCCAACAGATGACACCTAAAATTTTCTTCTGAAACCGATCTTGGTGTCCGACGTCTTCCCGACTTTCTGAACCTTTTAGCCCTGTGAGCAAATATAGAAATCTCGTTTTCTAGTTATTTTCTCTCTTTCTAAAACTTTGAATTTTAGCTTATTCCACTTTAAAATTTAATATCAACTTACAATGCTCTCTTAATTGGTACTTTTTAAAGGCGATCAATATTCACCGCTACAATCATTTAATAACAGGATTAATCAATCTTTCTTTTCAATTTTTTTTGTCAAGCTTGCACCCTTTTTTTATATATATAATTTAAGAATTATGAGGTAAGAACATAGTGATTCATGGTTCAACAATTTACATTTACCTCAAGAAAAAAAATTAAACGTAGTTATAATTACTCTATTATTCTATCAAAGAAAGAGTCAATAAATAATCTCCATACTATATAAGGAGTCGGCCGATATTGATAAACAGTTAGAAGGACTAAATATTCATTACCCTTATTAAAAGGTTTACTTGTTTTCTTCTCTCAGAATCATATAGGTGTGAAATATTATGTTTACTTCATTTATACAGTAAAGAATCCCTTATACTGTGCATGCAATTCAGGCTTTATATTTTAATTTTTTTTATTGTATAATTGATGTACACAAAATATAAACACGTCTTTGTCTTTCTTCCTATTTGGTAAAAAAAATCTTTCACTAAATAGAATTTATTAATGTAAACACTTAATTCGTGTGCTTGTTACACTATAACTATACTAATACAACCACAAAATAGAATTTATTGTAAATTATTAATGTCTCTTTAAAAAATATATATCAAATTGTTTACTCCAAGTAATTTTACAATGTTTTATACCAAACAAAGTAACTTTGCTATCAAAATATCTTCTCATCTATAGGGTTTGCGAGGGTCTTCTATATATGTAGTCTTTCTTCATCTAATAGCTTAAATTTCTAGATTGGACTATTCAATATGATATCAAAGCCAAGTTCAAACCCTGTTTATTTTGTATATGTGGCTCTTTATACATCAATTTCACCTATCATTTTAAGATCGGTTTTGCACGCTAAAAGAGATATTATAATATTATACATTGCTTGTTTACAGAATTTATACTGACCTTATTATCTCTTCACGAATAGTGGCCAACAAAAAAAAATCATAATTAAGTGACTCCTACAAGTGCACGATTACGGAATGCCGCATGTGAAAAAAGTAACTTTAACCTGCTATGAACTGAGATGACAAAAAACAATCAAAACAAATAATGTTGATTAAGCTTTTTTAAGTCTAAAGTCCAAGTATACAAGGACTGACCTGGTTCATTTTTTTTTTTTTTTAACATAGTGATCAAGATAATATTTTTTATTTACTTGTGGTAGATAGAAATAAAATCTAATTTTAATTCTCCAAAAAGTTGACTGAGATAGTGAGAGATTGATTCATACGACAAATCCTATATCTAGTTACATACTCGCCATTTAGAATAACTCTAAGGATGCACGCCCATGATCGGCCCATTGGCGAAGTCTTGTTGCATGAGATTGAGACAAACTGCGTGCATTCATAGAGTTTATTCAAGTCAAGATTTGCATTAGCCACCATTTTATATTACAATACCTCGTACTATCTATAAATCAATTTTACCAATGTATTATAACGTGTCGGTACTTCAATTGCAACGGTACGTTGTAATATTATGCGGTATACTTGAAGTAGCATAAAAGTGTCTCTAACTTACAAGTATGTTATTGAATGAGAAGGATATGTCGAAAAACAATGAGTTTTTCAATGTACCATGCCAATTGGGAAAAGGAAAGTTTTTCAATTTACTACACAGATCCACTATATGAACCAAAATCAAGCTTGGGTGAAAATTAAACATGAATGTGCCATACAATATCAAGCTTGAACCTGTCAGTAATTTGCTCAATAGTCTTACGAGTCTAATTCAGTTTAAGTTACTCTTTGCAGATTATTTGATACTTCTAGGAATAGACACAAAAATTCTAAAGATTCCATTGTATATGAAATTTCTAGCTCCATTTCATTCATATTTCAACATAATCAACTTGTATTCAAGTGAAACTTTTGAATATCTCAATTTTCTTTTCAAGTTGAGTTTAAGCAAGAAATTCAATACTTGATCAAGCTCAGCTAAAGTGAAGTTTCAAGCATCAAGTATGTGAGTCAAGCTCGCCATTGTATTAGCTTGTCTCAATTCGATTATGATTCTTTCTTGAGAGTTGGACTAAGGACCCTAGTGCTTAAATCCAAGAGCGGAAAGGTTGACTACAAATCCTAACGCATGGACTAGAGACAACGGTCAAACAGGTTATCGCATAAGCAGACCAAGGCACCGCCATAGACTTAGGGCCTCAGTCTCAAACTCGAGGCATGAATTATGGAATTACAAGTGCAATCGTCAATTTGTATTAGTGTGATGTATGATAATTCTACATTATGAACAACCTTGCGCAAACAGGACTGCACCATCCACCTCGACGCAGGAAATAAATAAAGTGTTAAATAAGAAATAGAGAAACAATATCTCACAATATTTTTACTTTTAAAACTTACGGAGATAAATCCCAAGACACTCTCAATATGGCTCCTGAGAACAGAAATTTTTTCTTGCTTCTCTTTTTGGACACTTGCATTGACGGGTTATCGAACGCTGGTGGCAGCTTTTGGCCTTCGCGTCCTTCGCCGAGTCTTCATCATTCCAAGAAGAAGAGCACGCCCGTTCCCTTCTCCTTTCTGACCGGCTTTTTTTATTTTTTCCACCTGCAGGTTTTTATCGTCTACCTCGCTTGTCCTTTTTGTTCCTTTTTTTTTCCCACAATCACACCCGATGCGCCCCGTAATTCTCTGTTTTGATGTTCCTTTATCCAGATTCCCATGTCCTTTTTATTTTTCCTTCGTTTTGTCTTGTACTCTCCCTTTTCTCGATTCCTGTCTCCAAAGTCTTTTCCATGTGTCCTCTTTTTTTCCGGACGCAAGCAATTCTTTTTTATTGCCTGTCTTGCACGCATTCTTTCGTGTTTAGACTGTCTTTAGTTCAGCTTTGATAAAACTCTTTGGGCCTTTAAAATCCCTTAGATAATGCGAATGACCTTTGGCAAATTTTTTGAAGAATTTTGGAGGGATATTATTTCATTTCCAAGGACTTTTTAAAGGTATTTAACCCAAAGCAAATTCCAAGGTGTTTTGAATTTTGAGCATTTTCGGGAATGCAATACAATTTTTTTTCAACTTTGCCCTCTCTCAATTTTCATAATTTCGGATATATCTCCAACTTATGTGATCTCACAATGAGTAGGGGTAATCGATTCTTAATCCAGTCCAGTCCCACCCAGAACTCGGGCACCGGACCACTTGGTCTTGGGACCGGATTAATCTGGTCTAGTTCCTAGGCTATCCAATATAGTGGATTCAAATATCTTGGCCAAAAGTTTTGGATTAATTGAATCACTAATCCATGTAGCAATTTGAAACTTGGATTTCGTCCAAGATTTGCAAAGAAAACTGAGAAATGATGGGGCTGTGATTCTAAGAGCTCACTCGAAAAAAGGAAAAAAAAAGAGGAGTATTCAATGGATTCTTTTCCATAAATGATGGACTTCCAAATTTAAGGAAGGTGCAAGTAAGCGAGGATGGTGAAATTGGTCAATATTTGCAAGAAAAGAAAGTAAGTAAAATAAATAAAGAAGCAAGAGAGAAAATGAGCAAGTTGGATAAATCAGTGCCGTATTATGAAAGAAATATCATTTGGAATGAGAGAGGATTAGGGTTTAGGTTAAAACTTTACTTCTTTAAGAAATAAATAAATAAATAAATAAATAAATAAATATATATATATAATCGATTCAATTTCTATCATGGAACTAGCAATCGGATTGAAAATCACTTGTTCCGGTTTTATGGAATCAGAAATTGGATTGATATCCCTTAAAACTACCCAAAATCAGCCGATTCAATTTGGTTCAGGCGGCTCTTGGTTCGGGCAATTATATATGCTCACCTCCACGAATGAGGGTTCAAGCTGCCAATTAGGCCAAATCTGACTATTAGCTGGCCAGCCAAGCCTAGTTCATGCAACCTCAAGTGTTGTCACCTTTGCCCTAAGGTTGCACGACCTTCAGGCGAGGCTGAGTTGGCTGGCGGCCGATTTGGCTCTTTGTTGGCTAAGTTTTGCCAACAAAGGGCCTTTATAAAGTGTAGTTTTCCAAACGGTGTATCAATCAAATTGTTTTCTAATGTTTTTTTTTTAAGAAAAACATATTACTAAATACTAGTTGCATGTCAGAAAATCTATTTATCCTAAAGACCTTTGCATTTTTTTGCAAAATTTCTCTATTGATTCGAATGCACTCTTAATTCGCGGACGGTTTCACTTATCAGCCCAACATTCTCGCCTGTCTTTTATTTGCTTTTCAACATGGCCCAAGTCCAAATGGATGTGCCTATCAGAGCGTTGCTCCGCCTTTTTCTTTTGTCAAGCTGCGTTAACAAAATTCGCGAAAGTCGATGTTGGATGCAGACATAATATTTTAGAAAAATGACACAAATGACAGAGCTCATTGACCTCTGATGAGGTGAAGTCACACCCGAGGCTAACGGGGCTTTGAGCTTAGCTCTAGTGGGTTGCTAGCCATCGAGCGAAGAGGAAGGAAAAATTAATTAAAAATTTAATTTCTTAAAAAAAAAAAAAAAAGACCGTAGTCACCTTCGCTCTCTTTGATTTTTCTTTTTTTTTTTTTACATTTTTTGTTTTCTTTGCTTACATCTTCATATTTTGTTATTTTACTTTTTTAATTTGATATAAAATTTTATCCCAGTAACACATTAACATGAAGAGCTTAAATGAGTTAGTATTTATTTTCATAATTAGGGTTAAGTATGGATATATGTAGTAACATGGGTCAAGTCGAATATGGGTTGGGTTGAGGTTAGGTTAGGTATGGGTCGTCAAAATTCCATTGCATGAAAATGGGCAATATGGGTTGGACCATTTTTTACCCAACTTAAACCCGATTTAACCCACCCATTTGACACCCCTAAACTTCAAGTAATTTTACAATGTTTTATACCAAACAACATAACTTTGCTATGCTAATATATATTTTATCTGTATATGTTGCCTCTCTCTGCATAATAGCTTAAATTTTTAGGGTGGACATACTAATATAATGTCAGAGTCAAGTTCAAATCCATTTTATTTCATGTATGTGGCTCCCCATACGTCAATTTCACTAGTCATTTTAAGATCGATTTTGCAAGCTAAAAGAGCTATTATTGTATTGTACATCGATTGTTTATGAAATTTAAATGGCCTTCTTATCTCCCCACGAATGGTGGCAAAAAAAAATCATAATTAATTTGCTCCTTCTACAAGTGCATGATTACAGAATGCCATATGTGAAAAAAAAAAAGTGACTTTAATCCTGCTATGAAACTAAGATGAGAAAACGAAATCAAAATACATAATGTTGATTAAGCTTTTTTAAGTCTAAAGTCCCAGTCTAGGTCGAAGTATGCAAGGACTGACGTGGTTCATTTATCTTTTTAAACTAGAGCGATCAAGATATTTTTTTTTATTTACTCACGTTAGAAAGAAATAAAATCTAATTTTAATCTTCAAGGAGTTAACTGAGTAGTTAAGAGATTGATCCATACGACAAATCTTGTATTCCATTGCATACTCGCCAGTGACAATAACTCTTAAGGGGTCACGAAGTCTTATGGGATGTGATTGAGACAATTTGCATGCATTCATACCGTTTAGTTAAGTGAAGATTTGCATCTGTTACTACAATATAAATAATTGTTTACTATGTACCTAATTTACGAACTAGATGTATACGGAATACAGAAATGGGGTGTGTACAAATGGGTTTAAAGAGAACACCTACAAACAAAAGCTGGAATGCAAATCCAAAACAATTGTCCTACCTTGCTAACATACGGCAATGTCTAAACCGTACCGAATCTCCGCCCTTTCAGCGGCGGTTTTATATTACCATTCCTCATAATATCATAAATCAATTTTACCAATGTATTATAACGTTTCGGTACTTCAATTGCAGCAACACTTTGTAATATTACACGTCACACTTGAAGAGGCATAAAAGTGCCTCTAACTTATAAGTTTGTCATTGGATGAGAATGTTACGTTGAACAACAATGACTTTTATAATTTTTTATGTCATTTTTAATGTACAACTTAAATCAACTATATGAACCATAGTGGAGTTTAGGTGAAACTTAAACATGAATGCACCATAAAATATCAAACTTGAACCTGCTAATAATCGGTTCAATATTCTTATGAGTCTAATTGAGTTTAAGTTACTTTTTAAAAAATATTTCTAGGAATAGACGCAAAAAGAAAACTTAAAATTCCATTGTATATGAAATTTCGAGCACTAGTTCATTTATATTTTCACATAATCAAGTTGAATTCAATCGAAACTTGAATATGTCAATTTTCTTCTCGAGTTGAGTTCTAGCAAGAAATTTCAATACTTGATCAAGCTCAGCTAGATCGAAGTTTCAAGCATCAAGTATGTGAGTCAAGCTTGACATTGTATTAGCTCGAATTATAATAGTTCTATCTTGAATGCTGGACCTAGGACCTGAAAGGTTGATTGCGGATCCCAGCACATGGACTAAAGACACCGCCCAAAAAGTTTATCACATGAGCGGGGCCGGGACTCCACCATTAGACTTAGGACCTCAGCCTTGGACTCGAGTTATGAATTATAGAACCATAAGTGCAATCGTCAATTTGTATTAATGTAGATAATTCAATGATGTTGCGCAAACCGGACCACGCCATACACCTCAACGCAAGAAATTATTAGAGTTCTAATTAAGAAATAGAGAAACAATATCTCATGGAATTTTTACTTCTATAACTTCTGGAGAGAAACCCCAAGACACTCTCATGGCAACTCCTAAGAACATGCTTTTTCTTTCTTTTTTTTTTTTTCTTTTTTTTTGGAGACTCTCAAGGAAGCTGAATTTTTTTTGGGCGCAAATGATAATTATTTTGTTTCAAAAATCAATTTTATAAATAAATTTGTGTATTTCTATTTCCTTTATGAGTTTTTGAGCAATCATACGTATTTGATGACAAAAAAAATTGCTTCCAAAATAAAAATTCATTTAATGACGACATAAAATTTCTTTCTTTCGAGCGGCAAGTAGGCAAGCAACTATAAGCAACGGACAATAAGTGGTAAGGAGTGGGTGGCCGAGCAATGAGAAGAATTTTTATTTTTTATTTTTGTTCCAGAATTAGAAAAGTTTACAAATTTTAGTTTTCATTTCTTAATTAAAAATTATTTTAGAAATAAAAAATAAAATTGTGTTAAAAATGAATTAAACAAATATAATAGTTATGATGTGCATTTTTGTTCCTTTATCCAGATCCCCATGTCCTTTTTTTGTTTTTTGTTTTTTGTTTTTTGTTTTTTCATCTTTTTGTCTTGTATTCTCCACGTGAAGAACCGAAAGGCCATTAAACATCATCCACCATTTCCTTAATTCCTGTTCCAAAGTCTTTTTCATGTGTCTTGTATTTTACTTAGGCAACAGATATCACGAAAATTTTTAAATTAATTAAAATAAAATTTTGATTACTAAAAAAACTTTCAAATTGGTACATTTATAACAAATTTATCTTTAATTTTCATTAGATTTTACTGTCAAATTATTGAGTTGGACAATACATGACAGTTGATGAATATATTAATTTGGGGTTTTACCTTTCATTTTTTACAAGTGTACTAGTCTATGAATTTTCATGATATTAATCCAATTTAACATAAATTAATTTGAGGTAAAATTGTCCAAATATATTGATTTAGGATTTTTTGTGATTTATTAATTCATCCCTTTTCCCTTTCTTGGATGCATTCTCTTTGTACTCTTTGAAGCTTTTGCCCGTGCTTGAATGGCTGTGCTTGTTAGAGTGTTGCTCCCCATTTTCTTTTGTCGAGTTGCGTGAGAAAGCTGGTTCACAAAATTTGGAAAGGTTGATATCCGACGCGGACATGCTATTTCATGAGACAAATTCTACGACTAAAAATTGAAATTTAAAAATGCAAATGCGAAATTATGTGATATCACTATTTTGATTACAAGTCAAATTCTACTATTCTTATTCTTAATTTTTATGGAAATGCACGAGAAATTTTTGAGCAAAAATTTATGTGTTGATGGAATTGGACTTCACTTATGAATCATGGAACTATAAGTGCAATCATCAATTAATATTAATGTATCGCATGATGACTCAATATCATGAAATGGGAGTACCCATTTTCTGTAGTGGGCACATTATCATTGCGCGGCGGGGCCAATGCGTTACTGATACCAACCAACTGAAAGTTAATTTTCTGATAAAAGTAATAAGAAAGAGAAACACCCATTTTCTGTAGTGGGCACATTATCGTTGCGCAGTGGGGCCAATGCGTTACTGATACCAACCAACCGAAAGTTAATTTTCTGATAAAAGTAATAAGAAGGAGAAATCTTTTATCTTATTGTGATTGTCTTTTCGACGTAATTTCACTATCGTATGTACTGTATTTATCTGAAAGATATAGTGCAAGCACATGCAATTTAAGGTTGTGAAGAAAGACAGGTGAGTCTTGTCTCTTCACATTTTTGGTAATAGCTTTTCTTAGACTTTATGTCAATTTTTCCCTTGCTGGGCTCATCATAGGGATTGGGATTGGCTTTGTTGGAGATTAGTAGGACACTTCAATCATATGAAATAACTATTTTCCTACGTGGAAGGAGAGTATTATGCAATTTGTGCGTAATCCCCACAGGGCAAGATTTTCTACAGACTAAGAGCCTAGCAAGTTTTTATAGGTTTTCCAACCTCACTTATATGGAGTTCTAAATTGCAGTATGCTCGGACCAAAAAAAAAAAAACATTGCAATATGCAATTTTGACTTAACAATAGTAGAGATAGTTGGGTAGATTCAACTTTATACAATTTTACATGGGTCTCCATTGAAAAAAATGGTGATCTAGTCATCATACATAAAAATGTTCATAGAAGCGTGCCTCACCAATATCTTTTGCCTCATTAGTTGCCACATATGACACTTTAATGGTGAAATTGGACAGAATTATAATAGATTGTAAATTTGAGGTAATAGTGGGTTGAAACATCATTTAGGTAAATGTGTTCAAGTAATTTGCTATTTCTGTTATGCTAATTCTAATAATATAGACATATTCTTCCTTTTCTTCTTCCCCTTTGGAAGAGTTGAGTCCCTTTTTGCCAAGTGATTCCATCGAAGAACATTGGTGAAGTCAAGTTCATACTAGGATTGCGTTCACATTCCATTGGCTTATGCTAAAGTTCTTTCTCTTTCTCACTTTCCATCCCTTAGCGAGAGAAAATTAGCGAACCTTCGTTCAAGTCTCGTTGGCCCCAAGTCGTCCCCTATCCAAAACGCAAAATTCAAGGAAGTGAGAATGATATTGCCAAGAAATTGCCCAGAACTTTGGTTCTGATCGTTGCTTTCTGCGGTTTGCACAAAAAGACGACGAAAGTCAAAAAGAAGCTCGACTAATGAACGGGGATCGGGCAAGAATCTCTACTTTATCGACCTGACTGTGATAGTACGCGGTAGTGGGTAGTGGGGGGAATCCAACTTCCATTGGTCTTCGTTCCATTGCAATAGTCATACTCTACGAGCAAAGTGATACAATTTTTGGTAATATCAGCCTTTCCTTACTCTTGTGATCTAATTTGAGTTAGTCATCTAGTCTAAATGGATATTGTCGCGACCTCCCCCGGAGCGGGTTGGACCACCTAAGGGTTCGGCTAATGGATTGCTAAGCCTAGACTTAGCCCGAGCTCTCCCAAGCCCTTACCAATTCGCAACTTAGGGTTTGAGTTTTTAATATGCAGATGATTTTTATCCTGGAGTCACTACTAATCTATTTTTGGTGGGTAGATTAGAAACCCAAGTAAAGTAATGGGAGAATTACTTCACTCCTACGAACTAGAGATTGTGAGTTTAGGGACTTGGTTACACTAGATTTCTCTAATGCCCTTTCGGTACCTTTTCTCTTTTATTTCATAAAAATGTTTTGCAGGCAGCTTGAATTGATTTTAGCCTAAAACACTTAAGTGATCATACGGGTGCACAAACATTAAAGATAACATTCAAAAAGGAAAAAAAAAATTGAGGAATTAAACACAATAAGGCAAGCAACTATATATATATATATATTTGGGTTTTCTCTTGTTTTAAAATGAAAACTTACCTATATAACATGTACATGATGTTTTTTTTTTTTTTTTGAAATTCGAAATAATTACTGAAAGTTGACTACCAAACTTGACAAGTTATCCTACTCAAGTTAAGAAATAATTTAGATTAAATCCCATTTTAATTCAGAAACTCATCTTAATTAAGTAGCCGTAACATGCAATCTAATATTAAAAAAATTCTAACTAGAAAAATTCTAAACACGCGACCCTATCCTATTTAAGAAAATTATTTTTTTTAATGAGATTATTAAAATATGCAAACATTATCTAAAACCCTATTTAAAAAAAAAAGTCATTTAGATCCTATCCTAATCTATTCTAAAATTGTCTAAGCATGCAATCATATTCAAACTAAATAATACTATCATGACGTGCAAAATGCAATCCTAATTTATGAAGCCATCATATTCCGATGCAAGATTTGATTGATTTTTTTTTCAAAACAAGCAATTACCAAATAAGCGTTGTACCCAACTCACTCAGGATATTCATCAAATGAAGGGTTAAAATAATTGAAAAATGATCCGTCGTCTCACGGATTAAATTAACGATTATTTTAACCCTAAATATCATAACAGTTAAGAAAAATCAAAATAATTAGAAGATTGATCCGAAGTCTCTCGGATCAACTTAATAATTATAATGATTTCAAAGACAAAATATCTTCAAAATCAACATAATTAAAAATATGGTCCGAAATCTTACGGACCAAATTAGTAATTATAGTGATTTTTACCAATAATATCCTATTAGGTAATGCCTAAAGTATTAAAAAAGAACATTAACACCCCATGCTCTAATTTTACACAATAATAACAGAAGCTTGATAAAATAAATAAAAACTACCTAAAGGGGAACTCCACGGGAATCTGCAGCACTATGGGAGAAGGCGTGGCAATGGGTGAACAGGTCGCAGCAGGAGGCGTTGCTGGTTGCTGGGTTGTCGGGGACAAACGCGGTGGCAGAGCTCCGGTGAGGGCGGACCGGCGGAGGTGTGGCGTCCGGCGCGTGCTGCTGCGTGGCGGAGCGGGAGCAGCGGCGGTTAGCTCGCAGGGCAGCAGGCAGGGGCGCGACGGAGGGCGGCCGGAGGTGGCGCAGGCTGCTGGGCAGTGGCGGGCGAACAGCAGCGACGATCGGAGACGACAGGAACGCCTAGTCGGAGGGCAGAGGGCTCGGTGACGTGGGCGGCTGGCGTTGGGCGCGCAAGCGGAGACTGGTGTGCGCGACGAGGGGGACGCGCAGGCGGCGATGGTGATGGCACGGGCTGCGTCAGAACGGAGGTGCGGCGTCGGCTGGTCGTCGAGGGCAGAGGCGGAGGCTGGCTGTGGGCGTCGGGCACCAGGCGCAGCAGCAGTGATTGCGTGGTGCAGAGGCGCGGGGACCAGCAGAGGTGGTCTGGTCTTCAGCTCCGGGCAATGTCGGCGTGGACTCCGAACGCTGGGTCGCGGGTGGAGGTGCTGCGGTGCGGTGACGGGCCGCTGCGGAGGTGCTGCTCGTCTTGGATCGGCGCGGTGGCGCGGCGAGGAGGCTCGCGGGCTGCAGGCGTTGGGCGGGTGCTCGTGGCGGTGGTTTGCAGGAGCGGGGCAGCGAACGTGGGGGGAAGACAATGAACAGTAAATGTCCAATCACTTCCCCCTTCTGCCGCTTTTCTTTTTACGTCTCCCCCTTTTGTCTTTGTACTCTCTCTCTCTCTCTCTCTGCTTTTTCTCTTCTTTTTTTTAATCTCCTCCCCCTGACTTCATCTTTTCTTCTTTTTCTCTGACGAGAATCTCTCCTTTTTTAATCCCCTTTTTCTCTCAACTCGTGTGTCTCCACACGGGCTCTCTTTTTTTTAACAACTCTCACAATCCTCTCTAGGGAATTTTTTTTCGTTCCTCTCTCCTTCCCCCCTGAGTTCGAGCATCTCTTTCTTTTCTAGTCTCTTACAAAACCTCTCCAGTGAATGCTTCCTTCTCCTCCACTCGGTCTGTCTCTCTACGGGCTCTCTCTTTTTTAATAGCTCTCACACAACCTCTTCAGTCAATTTTTCGTTCTTCTTCCTTCCCCCCCCCCCCCCCCCCCTAAGCCGAGGATCCTTGCTTATTTATAGGCAACAAGTGAACAGGAGGCAGCCGCAACTTTTCCTTGCTTGTTCAAGTTTTGGTTCTTCTTTTTCAAATATGGTGGCCACCGCCTGACAATCCACCTATTTTATAATATTTTATGAGTTCATCTTGCTTCTTTGAGGCTCCTTACGTCCGCCGAATTGTGTGCATGCATGTGCATGCATTAATGAGCGTGAGACAATGGACGTATAGGAACTTCTTTCTTCTCCAGCCAATTTGCTCTCTAGGAAGGAAAGTAATATAAAATGTCAGCCCATCTTTTTGCATGTGTCTGTAGAATTTTCACGTCCCCCACTCATGCGTGCATGTGCATGCATTAATGAGGGGAAGAAAATGCAGGTTCATGGATTCTTCTTTCTTCGCATGCTTGGGGTTTCTTATACGGCTACTTGTCCCTCCCTTCTATAGAATAGCCACAACTTTTGACTTTTCTTTGCTTGTTATTTGCTTCCTCCTTCAGCAAATTTCTCGTTGCTTCTCCTGACAACTCACACTTGAGAGAGAGCATATTATATAATATTATATCATGGGCTCATTTTGCTTCTCTAAGGATTCCGCACGTCCGCCGAATTTGTGCGTGCATGCGCATGCATTAATGAGGGAGAGACAACGGACGTGCAATTCCTTCCTCTCTTTTTTTTTTGACTTTAGCTCTTTTGCGTGCTCAGACCAGTGGCGAGAAACCATCCCTTCGTGCATGTAAACGACTGCGGGCCGCTGCGTCTTGTTGCGCTTTTAGTACCGATGCAAATGCGACAACGTGAAATGCAATTTTACTATTATTTTTTTTCTTAGGGGTTAAAGATTAATCCCTAAATTTTCATGCAATTAATTATTAAATGATTAATCAAAATTTAGGTGTCAACAGATATATGTAAGAACGAGACACACAACAATTGAGTCTCTGTATCATCAAATATAAATAATGTCATATGTGAACAATTTATCTCATACCGTGTTTTCTTCGGATCCAATGCGTTGTTGATACCGACCACTTGAAAGTTAAGTTTTTGATCAAAGTAATAAAAAAGAGAAGTTTTTATCTCATTGTGATTGCCTTTTGGAGATAATTTCACTATCGTTAGTAGTACTAATATGTTGTTCTTATCTGATTGATACAATGCAAGCACACTCAATTTATGGTTGTGGAGAGAGACGTGAGTCATTCTCTTCACATTTTTGGTAGTATGCTTTTCTAGACTTGATGATAATTTTTCCCTGGCTAGGCTCATCATAGGGATTTGGATTGGCTCTGTTGGAGATTAGTAGGACACTTTAATCATATGAAATAATTATTTTCCTACGTGGAAGGAGAGTATTAGGCAATTTGTGCGTAATCCCCACGGGGCAAGATTTTCTATAGACTAAGAGCCTAGCAAGTTTTTGTAGGTCTACCGATCTCACTTGTGTGGAATTCTAAATTGCGATATGTTTGGACCAAAAAAAAATATTGCATATTGCAATTTTGACTTAACAATAGTAGGGATAAGTTGGGTAGATTTAACTTTCTCCAATTTTACATGGGTCTCCAATGAAAAAATGGCGATATGGTCATCATCTATCGCAAATATCATTAGTCTCATTAACAAAATTTTAATGGCAAGATTGGACGGAATTATAACATATAGTAAATTTGAGGCAATAGTGGGTTGAAACATCATTTAGGTAAATATGTTCAAGCAATTTGCTATTTTTTGTTACATTAATCCTGATAATATAGATATATTCTTTATTTTCTTCTCCTCCTTTGGAAGAGTCAAAATCCTTTTCGTTTGGCAAGTGAAAATGCCAAGCGATTCCATCAAAGAATATTGGTAAAGTCACGTTCATACTAGGATTGTGTTTACATTCTTCATTGGCTTGCGCTAAAGTCCATTCTCTCTCACTTTCCATCCCTTAGCGACCCTTGGTTTAAGTCTCGTCGGCCCCAAGTCGTCCTCTATCCAAAATGCAAAATTCAAGGAAGTGGAAATGATATTGCCAAGAAATTTCCCAGAACTGGTGCGTGGGATATTCATTCGGAGGGGAGGGAACGAGGAAAGTCCCAAAAGGAACCAGGGAGAAAAGAAACTTTGGTTCCGTGAGAATGTAGACGATCATTTTTTAATAGTGGCCCTAATTGCTGCTTTCCACGGTTTACGCAAAAAGAAGACAAAAGTTAAAAAGAAGCTCGGCAAATAAATGGGGAATCGAGGAGAAAAGAAACTTTGGTTCCGTGAGAATGTAGACGATCATTTTTTAATAGTGGCCCTAATTGCTGCTTTCCGCGGTTTACGCAAAAAGAAGACGAAAGTTGAAAAGAAGCTCGACAAATAAATGGGGAATCGGGGAGAAAAGAAACTTTGGTTACGCGAGAATGTAGATGATCATTTTTTAATAGTGGCTCTAATTGCTGCTTTCCGCGGTTTACGCAAAAAGAAGACGAAAGTCAAAAAGAAGCTCGACAAATGAATGGGGATCGGGCAAGAATCTCCACTTTATTGACCTGACTGTGATAGTAAGCGGTAGTGGGGGAATCTATCTTTGGTCTTCACTCCATTGCGTGACTCATACTCCCCGAGCAAAGTGATACGATGATGAGAGCTAGAGCTTGGTTCCCGACGGCCCAACAGCCGAGGAGGAGCCAAGGGCGGCGGCCTACAGTGGTCCGAAGACACCTAATTAGATTAGCCTAGCTTAGTTTTAACAGGCTAGCTTGGATTAATAAACTCAGGTTTCAAGAAGTAAGTTAGTTTAGGTTCTAGTTAATAAAAGCCTGATTATACTTAGAACTACATCCTAAATAATTGGTTAGAATAGCTTAAATTAGCTTCACCATCGTAAAATAAATAGGATTAGGTTTAGAATTAGCATCTAGCCTCAAGCTTATGAGGATTCATGTCCCAAGGTTAAATAAGAAGACATTATATATTCTTTGCTCGACTTAACATCGTGTTTAGCTTATGGGGATTCATGTCCCGAGAGTCAATAACGAGGCCATGTTTATTTTTTTCCTGACTTGTATCGAGTTTTTCGTCTCCCATACTTTTTCTTGGATGCTTTCGATACTTGGTTGTTTACTTGTTATGTGATTATCCTTCTATCTCGAGGACTAGGCCTAGGACGCTAGCTCTTAGACTTGATACCTCAAAGGTGGATTGCGCGTCCTTGTGCGTGGAGTTAGGGACACCAGCTGAACAGGTGATCGTGTGGGCCGGACCCGAGACCTCACAGCCAGATTTATCGACCCTAGTGGCCGCTTTTGTCTTTTGAGTCCTTGGCCTACCCTTCGTCGTTCCAGATTCGTTTGTCGATCACGTCGATGTCGCCCTCCGCACCCTCGCCGCTGCACATAAGCAGCATATTTATCTAAAATCGAAAGCTGAAAACGTCTTCACGAGCCAAATGACCCTGAGTCCGGTCCAATATTTTCCTGACAATGGGACAGGCTGAGAGCGTTTGTTCCTTTGAAGCGAAAGAGAGCGAGAGCCAGAGCAAGGGGAAGAGATCGTCGACTTCGCTGCCGATCGGGGAAGGGCAACCCCGGGTCAGAGGCCGCGGTGCCTCTCCGAGAGCAAAGCCCACTCTGCTTCAGCCTTAAGCCCTCGATTTTCGTAGCAAGACTCTCTCTCTGTTCCATGCTTGGCAATCTAGGGACGCACATATACCATCAGCACTTCTGATGGCTGCTTCTTCGAATATGAAAAGGAATTATTACCATGTGTTCCTCAGTTTCAGAGGGACAGATGTCTGCCAAGGCTTCCTCAGTCATCTCTACGCGGCTCTTGACCAGAAAGGAATATACACTTTTGTGGATAGCGAGGAGCTTAGGAAAGGAGAGGAAATATCGTCGGCGCTCATGAGGGCAATTGAGGAATCGCACGTTGCGATCATCATTTTCTCTGAGAACTACGCTTCCTCACGGTGGTGTTTGGAAGAGCTCTTGAAAATCATGGAGTGCAAGGAGCGAAATGACTTGATTGTGTTCCCAGTGTTTTACAAAGTGGAACCAAGGGAAGTGAGGAAAGGGGCGGAAAGTTATGAGAGAGCTATGGCTGAGCATGAGACCAAGTTCGGGAAGGATTCGGAGAAAGTGAAGAGATGGAAGAAGGCTCTCCTTGATGCTGGTAGCTTGTCTGGGCGGGAGTTGAATGACAGGTACGCACAAATGTGCCGTGGTGTTTTGTGATGTTAGCTCCTGATTGTTTGTTAGATATCAAATCGTGTGCTCTTTTTTGGATCTTCGAATTGAAGATACAAAGTGGAGATAAATTAGACAGTAGACACATAATCAAATAACCAAAGCTCGTAGATTCTTTGAATTGATTCTTGCCGTGTGGATAATGAGAAATTTATCTAACTTAAATAGTGTGATTCATAGTGCCTTAGTCATTATTGTCTTCAGATTCAGGTTCTTTGTAATTTTCCTCTCATAGATGTTGGCGCAGGTTCACCCACCTTTCATCTTATATTTTGCTAATCTGATTATGGAATTTTACTTATTTGAAATGCTAAAACCTGTTTATCTTTCTCTTGAATGCTTATCAGAAATGAAGCGGAGCTCATACAATGCATATTGAAGGAATTATCAATTCATCTCAACCGAACGCCTTTATATGTCGCTAAATACCCAGTCAGAATATATTCCCAAGTTCAACAAATTTTATCGTTGTCAAAGAAAGAGTTGGCTGATGATGATGTTCTGATGATAGGTCTATGAGGACCTGGAGGCATAGGGAAGACAACAATTGCCAAGGCCCTATATAATGCTAAGATGAGACAATTTCAGGATATTAGTTTTTTGGAGCAAGTTAGAGAAAAATCAAACCGAAGGGATGGTCTTGTTACTTTACAAAAGGATCTTCTATTTGAGATCCTGGTTCATCCTTTAACGGTCAACAGTGTCGCTAGAGGAATTAGTTTGATACAAGAAAGACTATGTTGCAAGAAGGTTCTCCTGGTTCTTGATGATATTGACCATATGAATCAACTGAATGCATTAGCTGGAAAAGGCAATTGGTTTGGAAAAGGAAGTAAAATCATTGTTACAACAAGAGATAAACAATTGCTGACTTCTCATGGCATACATTGTGTGTATGAAATTCAAACTTTAGGATGCCATGAAGCACAATGTCTTTTTAGTCTGTATGCTTTCCCAAATAGCAAGAGTGTTGAAATAAGAAGGGATCTCATAGATAAAGCACTGCATTATGCCGACAGACTTCCATTAGCCCTAGAAGTGTTGGGCTCATTCTTATGTGGAAGAAAGGAACCTGCATGGGAAAGTACGTTGCATAAACTCTCCAAAATTCCTGAAACAACTATCAATCGAGTTCTCAAGATAAGCTTCGATGGATTGGAGAACAACGAGAGGGAGATTTTCCTTGATATTGCTTGTTTCTTTAAGGGGGAAAAAATAGAGCGCATCAAGGAAGTTCTTGATAGCTGTGGTTTTCACACAGCCATAGGAATAGATATTCTCATCGAAAGGTCCTTGATAAAAAAAGAAAACCATAATGACACCTTGCAAATGCATGATTTGATTCAGTTGATGGGTCGAGATATTGTTAATGAAGCATGTCGTGATGATCCTGGGAAACGCAGCAGATTATGGCTTTTGGAAGATGTTGAGGACATTTTTTGTTATAATACGGTAAAATTTGTTTGTCAGTTTTGCTACATTTCAGTTTACATTACTCTAATTTGGACTGTATAATGTAAAATTTTAAATCTTAACTGGAAATTTTGTCTGACAAATGAATTTGCTCTGTTATGGATAGGGGACGGATGCAGTAAAGGCCATAGTATTGGACCGACCCCTACCAAAAGCGATAATCATAAGTCCTGATGCTTTCACAAATATGACAAAGTTGAGAATGCTTATTTTGTTTACAAATTATACCTCTTCACAAGCTCAAGTACGTCTCCCTAACGAGTTAAGATGGCTTGTATGGCCCAATGCCCCGAATCTAGAATTTGGCTCCGGTCCAAAGAAACTCATGAGACTCGATGTCCCACAAAGTCATATCAAACAATTTGGGGGCAACTCTCAGGTAAGCCCTTGTGATGATTAGCTTTTCCTTTTTATAGCTATAAAAAAACATTCACAGAGCTTAATGACCACACTAGTATGTTTTTGCAGAATTTTAGCAAGCTGAAGTCCATCAATTTCGGTGGATGCTACTCCCTGGTTAGTATTCACGACCTGTCATCAGCTCCAAATATGGAGGAAATGATTCTTTGGGGGTGTGAGAGCTTGGTGGAGGTTCACCCATCCGTTGGAGATCTTGTCAAGCTAGAAGTTTTATCGCTAGACTGGTGCTTTAATCTTAGAGAATCTCCTAACACGCTGAAGACTAAATCTCTTCGAACCCTTGCGCTCCGGGGTTGCTCTAAACTAAAGAAGTTCCCAGATATAGACAGAAAGATGGAACATTTGAAAGAACTTCCTCTATATGGTACGGCTATTAAAGAACTCCCTGCATCAATTGAAAATCTTGTCTCTGTGAAGCTGATAGATTTATCATCTTGCGAAAACCTCATGAGGCTTCCGTCGCAAATTTATAAGTTGAAAAATCTCGAGCACTTTTATCTTAAGGGTTGCTCGAATTTAATCACGTTTCCAAAAAACATGGAGGATTCAACTGATCCTGATGGTTGTCTGGGATTTCAAAAACTAGTGTGCCTGAAACTTGGGGGGTGCAATCTATCAGAAGTTGAGTTCCTTGAGAGTTTTTCCAGTTTTCCTAAATTGAAGTATCTACACCTTGAAAATAACAAGTTTGTTGGTTTGCCAACATGCATCAACAAGTACTATAGTTTGAGCAGCTTGTATGTTGACGGATGCAAGCTACTGCAAGAGATTCCTCAGCTTCCACCAAATATCAAGACACTATCAACAAATGATTGCAAATCTCTGCAAAAACTCCCAGATCTGTGGGGTCATCCCTCCCACAGCTTGTCTGTTAGCTTGGTCATGTTGTGAATTATTCCGCAAAGGGGTCAATATGGATGATGTGGCTAATGTGTCATCACTCAAGGTCTCTCTCTCTGTATATATGTTTATGTATGTGTATATAACTTCAAATGCTTGACATGCGTACTTTCCGTGTGACAGAAACTGCTAAAGATGAAAGATGAAGTCGACATTATCATAATTGGAAGAGAGATGCCCAAATGGATTTTCCCTTGTGAAGAAAATGTCATATGTTTCACGGTTCCCTCGGACTTGTATGACAAGCTCAAATGACTAGCAATCTGTGTTGTTCTCAGCCCGGAGGAAGGAAAAGTGGTCCGTTATTCATGTAACTACATGATACTTGTTAATGGCCAAGAGGTGAAAAGTGGCAGGAAATATTTTCATGCGATAGAATCTGACCATGTGTGGCTTAGTTGTTGGTTAATGAGTTTTAAGGATGGGAGCCGTTTCCAAATTCGCCTCAGAGCAGAGAAAGGAAGCATAAAGAAGCGTGGATTCCATCTAATATCCTATGCGAGCAAAAGGAGGATGATCTGAGGGTGGTGTTCCCAGCGCCATAAGTGGATATAAACAAAGTGAAGTATTTTTGGGAAAACTCATAAGAAGATAATTCAATAGACACCGAGGAAGAAGATAGTCCAATTGAAACAGATGAAGAGGAAAGCTCGGAACAAAGAAGATGAGACAGTCTTACTACGGTGAGACTATGGGTTCCAATGTCTTCGCTTTTCCCTTTTTCGGGCCTCCACTAGAGATTTGCAAGTGTCTGTTCCTTCAATTAGAATTCAAGATCATTGTAACAGAGAGGTTTGCACCATGCTACCGACATGATTGAGGAACATTTGTTTTTTTTGCCTCTATTTCTTTATGATTTGTGATGCAGAGTGCATAAACCCGAAAATTAAGAGGATGCTAGTTAAAATGGCCATGATCTTCTAAATTGCTCCGTGTAATTTATCACACAGGCCTCTGTCGCCTCTCTTAATCCCATTAATGATGCCGAAACGTCATACTTCAAAATTCTGAGATAGTTTTGCTCAATCTAGTATAATTTATATCTTTTGGAAAGTGTTGTTCGAATTGTCTCAAAGATCAAAAGGTCTATAGAGGAAAAATTAGTCGATTCCTCTGTTTTTAACTCCGCATATTGCATTGGATGGGTACAAAGGGAGAGCTTGAGCTTTGAGACTTTGCAATTAAGCAAAGGAGATTTGACTCATAATGTTCATGATAAGCAAATAGCGCATGGTGAACGCCTTATAAAATACTTATTGCAAAGTATGTCATAAAATAAGAGAAAAAAAATGCCAAAAGGAGAATGGAGAAACTTAGATAGAAGCCCAATTGTGGGGCACAACAATAGCACTGGTGCCGGAGTCCTGTGACCCTAAGTGACGTGCTGCCAAGGTCGTGCGAGCCCACATATGGCAGCACGCACGTGCCCACATAATGCGCTGGTGCTGCACGATTCTAGGCAGCACGATGCCGAATCCACAAGACTCGATTTGGTGTCGAGCAACCCTCGGCAAAGCTTGCTGACGTCCACCAACCCTTGGTGAAGTTGTGCCGGCGTCTCTTGACCTCCTCCGTGAAGCTTCCTAGCCACGATTGACCATGGCTTTCTTTCTGTCTATCCAAGTTTGTTTGGGGGGGGGGGGGGGGGGGTGTTTGTAAAATAGGAATACTACTGCATCAGTGATATCAAGATTGGAAGAACAAAACTATATTAAACCTCTGAACTTGCATTCCGAAAATACTAGAGCCCAAAAATTTACACAAAAAAATTTGAAACCGTGCTACCAGACGCCAAAACTTCGGCTTAAAGACTTTTAAAGGTCCAAAGCCCCTCTCCCAAAGGCACTTGATTATCTTGGCTCAGTCAGAGCAAAAGTCTGATTTTATGAGTGCCCGCTCTATCGGCTCAGTACTTGGGCCTCCTGTGTCGGCCCCTCCCCAACAAATCACCACCGTCGATCATGCCCTGGCCGTCTCATCATGTACTTTCATCCCCACCCATCGACTCATCTCTCTGTCCGGCCCCATTGCATCTCCCCATCCCTGGGCCCTACTACAAAACCTATCCAAAAAAGAAAAGTTAGCCCTTAAATTATATGAAAATCTCCATTTTTTTTTCCACTACAAAACAATTGAAATAAAGCAGGCCGAGTAAATAACGCATTCCCAAGATCACGAGAGTGCCATATTGCATAGAATAGTACCAATATTATAGCACAAAAAACTAGAGTTTAAATTAAGTGAAAATCTAATCTAAACATACAATGTAAATGACACAATCCAAAAATGCTCGGGATATTATTGTGTATGAAGATCCAATGACTTGTATAGATTTCAACATCCAAATTCCAATAGGATTATGTTATAGCATATGTTTTCATTAGTTGATTTGTTCACCTAGGAGTAGGGACCCAAAAAAAAAAAGGATTTAGGTACGTTCGTTGTAATTATATGAGGTTTCTTAATCATAAAAAAATTCCTAAATTACCAATTAGTGTCCCTTTGCAATTGTTGCTCCAAATATTTTTCTCCTCTTTCCTTTTCCTTTTAGTGGATTTTTTATGGTTTTGTATTGCGGTGTGACTTATTAAGGTGGTGATTTATTACAGAAGAATGAGTCATTTCATTCATCGTTCATAAAATAAATTCTCATTGAGTTATCCACCTTACCAAGATTAGACTTCAGGAACTCAACCCCCAACTCTTCTCTCGATGATGCGATAGTTACTTACTAGTGGAATGGAGGTTAGGAGATCACTCGACAAATTGTGAGCCATTGATTTCAACATTTGGATGAAAAACGGCAAATAGATAAAGAAAAAGATCAAATAATATCCTTTTTCGTATCACTTTCAAATCAGTACTTAACTTTTATTTGAGGAAACCATATAAGAAAATGACAACGACTGCTGAAAATCTATGCGAGAATTAATTGTAAGGAGGTAACGTGACCAAAAAAAAAATCCATCTATTACTTGAATTTCTATATACTCGTCAATTTAATAAAAGAAAAATGTCAAAGTTAGAGTAGTCTTGATTTCGGATCTTGCATAAATCACAGCCACATCGATGACTTCTAGCATTCTTGATTATGTTGGGATGGACCAGGATTTGTTCTAGACAATGAAGGAAAAAGGCATTGCCATATTTTTACTTTGGGTTTTGCCATTAGCTCGCTTACCGTTTAGTTTTTAGTATATAACCCTCTTAGTTTGATTTTTTTTTTCATTGGTAATAATTGAATTTTTTCATTAGATTTGACAAGCTCAATTCTCAAAATTTTGTTTTGAAATCGATCTTCGATGAGTGCAAGCAAATTATCACAATGATCCGACAATGGAGCATGGATGATACCTACTAGAAATGAGCAAATGCGAGGATAAATTTGCCAGAGCTTGAAAGAGAGCAAGACTCTTAGAATACTTAAATAATAAACCAACTCTTCATCTAACAGCTTAAATTTTTTGAATAGTTAGGAATGGTTCCACCAAAATCTCATATGGCATTAGAGCAAGAGATCTTTAATTCAAATCTTTCAGGCCCCTATTTGCTTCTTCAATTACATATTTCCATGCCTAGGCTTAGGTTAAAGACCAACCTATGCATAAGAGAGAGTCTTAGAATATTTAAATTATAAATCACATCTTTATCTTAAAGTAATATCTCAAAAGATCAAGTAGTGTTAGGATTATCCTAATGTTATCATTTTCTTTTGCCTTAAAGATATTTCTATATTCTTTTTTATTTTGTGCTAAGTAATATAATGGTCTGTGTACTTGACTTTTCTTTTTTCCTTTCTTATCCGATCAATGTTTATTACTCTATCACTGTACTAAATACAACCACTGTATCGAACATATTTCAAGTAATTGATTTCTCTTACAAATACATTTCAAACTGTTTACTTCAAATAATTTTGCAATGTTTTATACCAAACAAAGTAAAATTTTCCTTTGATTGGAACCAAACAAAGTTTATTTATTATGCTAAAATATCTTCTTATCTATAGTGTTTGCACGGATCTCCTATATATATGTAGTTTTTCTCAATCTAATAGATTAAATTTTTTGTGTGGACATCCAAATATGATATCAGAGCTAATTTAAACCTAGTCTGTTTCATATATGTAGCTCTCCATAGTCCCTAGTTTTAAAATAAGTTTTGCACACTAAAAGAGATATTATAGTGGCCAACAAATGAAAATCATAATTAAGTTACTCCTTCAACAAGTGCATGATTACGGAATGCCATATGTGACAAAAGTAACTTTAACCCTACTATGGGACTAAGATGACAAAAAAAAAATCAAAACACATAATGTTGATTCAGTTTTTGTAAGTCTAAAGTCCAAGCCTAGGTCGAAGTATGCAAGGAATGACAAGGTTCATTTAAAAAAAAAAAAAACTATGGCGATCTTTACAATAAAAATGAAACAAAATGTAATTTTTAATCTTCAAGGAGTTTATTGAGTATGTGAGAGATTTATTTATAAGACAGATCCTGTATTTAGTTGCATACTCGCCAATAAGAATAACTCTTAAGGGGTCATGCTTGCGATTGGCCCATTGATGGAGTCTTATTGCATGTGATTGAGACAATCAAAGGGCTTTAGTCAAATAAAGATTCGCATCCGTTGTTACAATTTATTTTTACCATATACCTAATTTTAATAATTACAAAAACTCCTCTATAAGTATGCCAATTTCAATTGATACTTATTAATTTGTTGGTTTATGGGGAAATTCTTTAAGCTAAAAAGGGTTAAAACAATATATGATGGACTAGCTAGATGTATACGGAATACTGAAGTGCGGTGAACAAATTGGGTTAAAGGAGAACACCTAAAAACAAGAAGCTGCCGCACAAATCCAATAGGATTGTCCAACCTCGCTAAACATTCGGAATGTGTAAACCGTATCAAATCTGCACTTTATATCACCATAACTCGTAATACCATAAATCAATTTTACCGATGTATCATAATAATATTGTACTTTTAACTACAACGGGACGTTGTAATACTATATTATACATTCAAAGTAGTATAGAAGTGACTCTAACTTACAAGTTTGTTATTGGATAAGGATGATAGGTTGAAAAATAATGAATATTTTCATTTTTATGCCAATCGGAAAAAAGAAGAAGAGTTTTTCAATTTACGGCACAGATCAGCTTATGGGAACCAAAATCGAGTCTATGTAAAACTTAAACATGAGTGGTCGATTATTAAAAAAAACAACATGAATGTGCCATACCATTCGGCCTCTTCGGTCGGCCCCTCCCTAAACAAATCACCGCCGTCGGTCATATCCAACGACCCAACTCTGTCTCCGGGCCCCACTGCATAGTGCATATCCCCATCCCTTTGACCCTCGCTCACCTTTAATCTCTCCTTCTTCGTCATTTTTCCCATTCCATTCCGTTTCTTTATAAATAGATAAAAAAAAAAAAAACGGATTTGAGTGTAAATAAAAATAAATTTTATTAAGAGGTATCCAAAAGACACTGATTAAGAATAATAAAATAATACAAACACATATAAACGCATGGTAAAGAATTAAGCAAGAACAAATTTCGAATGAGAGCAATTTATTTTAATTTAATTTAATATATACATTTTTTCTCTTCTTCTCCTCTTGAAGAGTTTTCAATCCCATTTCAATTGGCAAGTGAAAATGCCAAGTGATTTCCTCTAATAATATTTTATAAAGTGAAGTTCATACTAGAATTGCATTTATATTCTTCATTGACTTGCGCTAAAGTTCAATCTCTCTCAGTTTCCATCTCATTAGCGACCCTTCATTTCAAGTCTTGGAGGCCTAAAGTCATGCGCCAAATTGAATGAAGTAGAAATGATATTGCCAATCACTTTCGGAACTCAAGAAATTGCCCAGAACCGGTGTACACGATCATTTTCGAATAGTAGGGGAGAGGGAACGGGTAAAGTTCCGAAAGGGAAATAGGAGAAAGAAACTTGGGCTACGGGCAAATGGCACACGATCATTTTCGGATAGAGTCTCTGACTGTACCTGATGGTGATACTGCGCGTGGGGCTACTAAACCCAAAAGGATAACCCCGGTAGTGGTGGGGATCTGATCTACATATAACTTTCTTTGGTCTTTGTTCCATTGCGTAAGCCATAATCCACAAACAAAGTGATATATAGATGAGAGCTAGAGCCTAGAAACCCCATCAGATAGTAAACATTCTGGAAGCCCATCATTCATCGGCTCTTCTCATGGCTGCTTCTTCGAATCAGAAAAGGTGTTACCATGCTCTTGAGTTTCAGAGGCAGGAACGTTCGCAACAACCTCCTTGGTCATCTCTCTACTAGAAATTTGAAAATATCTGCTCCTTCGATCAGAAATCAAAATCACTATGAAATATAGATTTCGCATCATGCTACCAACATGGCTGAGGAACTTCTTCTTTTTCCTCTCTTTATTTATGATTTTGTGATGCTGAGTATTTTAATTCAAAATTAATTGGATACTTGCTGAATGGCCATGGTCTTCTAAGTTGCTTTGTGTAATTTATCATATGGACATCTGTCACCTCTTATAATCTAATTGATGATGCTAGCACTTCATACTCTAAAATTCTGAGACAGTAAGTTTGGCTCAATCTAATATAATCCATCTCTTTGGGAAAGCATTGATCTAATTGTCTCATAGATCAAGAGGTCTATATAGGGAAGATTAGTCGGCTCCTCTGTTGTCGCTAGGCAGATTGCATTGTATAGGTACTAAGGGAGAGCTTTAGCTTCAAGATTTTGCATTTAAGCAAAGGACATTGACTCAAAGGAATTAATTTAAAAGTAAATAGTGTTTAACACCTTGTTAAAATACTTACTGCAGAGCATTTTTTCAAATAAGCAAGAAGAAGAGAACAAATGAACTTGTAGTTACATGTGAAAACTTAGGCGGAGGCCACAAAACTAGACCAGTGCCAACGTGATGCGATCCCATTGCGCTGCTGTGGTCCCATGCGATGCGCAATGCCATGGCCACACAAATAGGTAATGCAATGCTCGACCCTCAACAAACTAGATCTAGTGTTAGGTGACCCTAGGCAAGTAGAATCTAGTATCGAGCGACCATTTCGATAAAGCTTGCTGATGTCCCCCAACCCTCGTCAAGCTTGCCGATGTCCCCCAACCTTCTCCAAAAAGCATCCCAGCCATGAGCGACCACAGCTCTCTCTATCTCCATCCAAGATTGGGTTGGAGGTAGGGGTGTCAAAAACCAAACCGAAAATCGAACCGAACCGAACTGAAAATTTTGGTTTTTTTTTTCGGTTCGATTCTCATTAAAAATCGAAACTTTTTAACCAGTTCAGTTTTTATCGGTTTGGTTAACCAAACCAAATCGATAAAATCTAATGTTTTTCCTCTCTTTTTAAAATCATTTTTTTAATGTTTTGATTTTTTTTTTCTTTTTCTTCCTCTTCTTATTCATTGGCTGGCGAAAAATAAAAAGAAAGAAAGGAAAAATAAAATAAAATTAAAAAAATTAAAAAATCGATTTAAAAAATAAAAAATTTATAGAAAGGGGTGTATGTATGGAGAAATACAAACATAAAAGTAAAAACCGAAAAATCAAGATTTCGGTTCAGTTCAATAAATTCTTTATTGGTTCGATTTGGTTCGATTCGGTTTGATTTTTCAAAAATACCAAACCGAACCGGACCATTTACACCCCTAGGGGGTGCTGTTGGAAAAAAAAAAATATTAACATGCATGCCAAAGATGTTAAACCCCCGAGCTCTCCCTCGCCTTGAGCTTTGATCATTTTCAATGCAAAATTTTGCACCAAAAAATTTGAAGTCGTGTTCCAAAATGCCAGAACTTTGGCTCAATGGCTTTTGGAAATTCAAAGCTGCTCGTCTCCCATATGCAGCTTGAGCGTCCTGGCTCGGTAGGGGCAGAAGGGTAATTTCATCAGTGCCAACTCAGTCGGCTCATAATTTGGGCCTCTTCACTCGGCCCCTCCCCAAAACAGATAACACCTAAAATTTTCTTCTGAAACCGATCTTGGTGTCCGAGGTCTTCCCGACTTTCTGAACCTTTTAGACCTGAGAGCAAAAATAGAAATCTCGTTTTCTAGTTATTTTCTCTCTTTCTAAAACTTTGAATTTTAGCTTATTCCACTTTAAAATTTAATCTCAACTTAAAATGCTCTCTGAATTGGTACTTTTTTAAGGCGATCAATATTCACCGCTACAACCATTTAATAACAGGATTAATCGATTTTTTTTTTCAATTTTTTTTGTCAAGCTTGCACCCTTTTTTAATATATAATTTAAGAAATAGGAGGTAAGAACATAGTGATTCATGGTTCAACAATTTACATTAACATCAAGAAAAAAAAAATTAAACGTAGTTATAATTACCCTAAATATTATTCTATCAAAGAAAGAGTCAATAAATAATCTCCATACTATATAAGGAGTCGGCCGATATTAATAAACAGTTAGGAGGACTAAATATTCATTACCCTTATTTTCTTCTCTCAGAATCATATAAGTGTGAAATATTATGTTTAATTCATTTATACAATAAAGAATCCCTTATACTGTGCATGCAATTCAAGCTTTATATTTTAATTTTTTTATTGTATAATTGATGTACACAAAATATAAACACGTCTTTGTCTTTCTTCCTATTTGGTAAAAAAAAATCTTTCACAAAATAGAATTTATTAATGTAAACACTTAATTCGTGTGCTTGTTACACTATAACTATACTAATATAGCCACAAAATAGAATTATTGTAAATTATTAATGTCTCTTTAAAAAATATATATCAAATTGTTTAAGGAGGCAATATGTAACTTTATAAAGTTTTGAGAGCTATTGCGCAATAGTATCAATGTTCAGGGTGGTTTCAGCAAATATTCCATCATTTTATATTCAATTTTAGCTATCATTGTATTGTTTAATGTTGTGAGATTTTGTGGTACTACAGCCAATTATTCTAAAAATTTAAATTGTTAGATGAATGTGTGGTTTATTATTTAAATATTCTAATAAATATCCAATAGAAATGCAACTACTCCCCAAGAAATAGGCCGATTATCCACTAAAAGAGTTATTAGAAAATAAAAATAAACCTCCGACTTTGAAACTTATGAGAGATGTCTATGTCTATTTTGAAAAAAAAAAAAATGGTCTTTAGCCCTTTTGGGGTATAGTTAAACGTTTTGACTGGGGACTAACAGAGCCATGGCCAGTTCGGCTTGATGGAAATTGCGACCGTGGATCCAAGTACTTTCCCTCAACGAGCACGCGTCTTGTTAATATCCCACGAGGAGAGACAGAAAGGGACAGGAAAACGAGAGAAAAATGACCGGGCTCTGGACGCTCTTTGGGCTTCGTGGGCTTATTTTGTTTGATTCTTTAATTGGCACTAAGTTGAAATCGATAGTGCTTGAATTCAAACATCCACTTCTTTGGCCATGCAAACTGGACCAGGCCCTTTCAATCAGGACCGCATTGGAGCCCTTTTTATTATTTTCTCTTTCTTTTAATTTTTTTAAATTCATTTTCATACATATTACAAGAATCTGTGCTTGATTTGTCAGCTAAAATATAGATGCTAACACTGACGTGGACAATTTTTTAGTTTTAATTTTTTTCTTTTTGTTTTATTTTTTCTTCACATGGCCAACAAGGCATTCGTCCCCTGGCAAAGGTGAGGGCTAGCAACCCCCTTGTCAGGTGCGAGTGAGGATTCGTTGTTTCATAGAAATAATATTTACTATATGCCAAAATGGAGTCTAGGTGAAACTTAAACATGAATGTGCCATACGATCTTGAACTTTAGCTCGCTAGTACTTAGCTCGATAGTCTTACAAGTCTAATTGAGTTTTTTTTTTTTTGTAAATTATTTAATACTTCTAGATATCGACAAAATTCTAAAGATTCCATTGTATATGAAATTCTAAGCTCCGATCCATTTATATTTCAACATAATCGAATTGACTTCAAGTAAAACTTTTGAATACTTAGATTTTCTTTTCTAGTTGAGTTCAAGCAAGAAATTTAACTCTCGATCAAGCTAAGCTCAAGTGAAGTTTTTAGCAATCAATCATGTGAGTTGAGCTTGACATTTCATTATCTTGTCTCAATGTGATTATCCCTCTATCTCAAGGGCTACACCTAGGACAGTAGCATTTAGACTTAATACCTCAAAGGTTGATTACAATGAACATTAAAGACATGAATGATAACCATTCTATTTTAGAAATCAATTTCTTATCAAAAACAGAATTGTCCATTTCCAATTTCCTAGGCAAATTTCTGAGCAAAAATACTTGTTTGATAATAACACAAAAATTCTGTTTCCAAAATAAAAATTCATTTGAAAATGATACATAATTTTTTGCTCTCTAGTAGGCAATGGAAGGTGGGCAGCTAGCTAGTAGTAAGAGTAAGTAATGAGAAGAGTTTTTATTTCTCCTTCTTATTCTAGAAATAGAAAAATAGAAAATTTTTATTTCCCAATTATGTTCCAAATTTAATTCTAGACAAAAAATTTATTCCAAAAAAAAAAAATTGAAATTACGCCCTAAAAAACTAGCCAAATCGATTATCACGTGTACTGGAGCCGAGACCGCGTAGCCATATTTATTAACCCCGGGAGCAACTTTTGTTTTCAAGTCCTTTTGCCGATTCTTCATCGTTCTCACTTTCTATCTTCTTCATTCTTCTTCAGGACCGGCAGTCAACTGAGAACCTTCTGGCAGCCGCAATCCAAGATCACTCTCTTCTCGCCCTCGACACCGTCAGGGCCGTGCGATCCATTGTTGTTACGGGTCAGCTTCGTCCATTTTTGCACGTCTATGGTTTTCCGGCGATCCCAACGTTGATCTCGCCCTCCACACCCTCGCCGCCGCGCGTTCCTTCCAGCAGCATATTTATCTGAAATCGAAAGCTGAAAACGTTTTCACGAACCAAATGAACCTGAGCATATTTATTAGAAAGTACTGTATGTGAACTTTTAAGCCACGGAGAAAAACGATATTTGAAAAAATATTGAGTGCGGAGACTATAAAAGTAGTTTGGGATATTTTGCAAAAATTCTACAAAGGCGATCATCGTGTGAAACATGTTTGGTTTCAAACACTTCAAGGTGATTTAGAATTTCTATGCATGAGTGACTCTAGAGATTGCTTTGAAGTAAGATCATTGCCCAATCAGTCTCGGCTTAATTTGATCGCGTGTAGATTGTTAACCAATTTACTATATGGGCTAACACAGGGACAGTGAGCCTCGTACACGTGGATCAACACTTAGCTATTAGAGCATGGCTTTCAAAAATGCTCCTATGACCATACACTACATCAAGTCAAATACTAATAGTAACTTAATAATTGTATGCCTTTACGTTAATTGGAGTTGTGAAAATATATTTACTAAATTCAGGGATCAGCCATTTTGAGATAACAAATTTAGAATTAATGTCCTATTTTCTAGGCCTTAAAGTAAAGCAAACAAGTGATGTCATACTTATTTCACATTAGAAATATACTAATAATATTTTGAAGCGATTGAAGATGGAATTGCTCATATCAATACGAAATCCGGCAATAAAATGTTTGGATGTAAAAAATGAATAAATCGGTGAACTAGTAAATCGCACTTATTGTTGACACCTGAATTTCACCGATACATTGTTTGCAATAATATAAAAGTATAAAAATAGCAAAATATGAAAACAAAACAAAATAAAATAAATACAATAATAGAGCCAGCATAGGAAGCCCATCTTGGATGGCCCAAATTTGAAAAACTCATCGAGCGAAAAAGATTTCTTTCCCTATTGAGATGGGACGATAGATAACGGATTCCGGTGCAGCAAAAAGAAGGAGAATCGTAGCTCTGGGGACACCTCTCCGTCCGCCATCTCTGATCATCAGCCAGTCGCCGACGACATTGAATTCATCAATCTTCAGACGCCGCAGCCTCCACGAATAGTCGTTTTCGACCGATCTTGAAGCCGCATTGGAGCCCTCCGTTGGACTCTGTTCGGCGACTTTGAGGATTGAAATGACCAAATCTCCCCTGAAGCTCTTTCACCGGACTTGATACTCACCGGAGGCATCGCTCGCTTGGCAGCAATTGGCGATCGGCAACCAAGCTCTCAAGGTAAAGCTCGAATGTTCATCTATAAGTCAAAAACGAGGCTGGAAAGTTGAGACTGGTGTCAATATGAACGCGAATCATCGTTGAGTCCCTGCATTTAGACCATTAGATTGAGACGCCCTCCACGTGTTCGATGAAATTTCTTTGAAGTCTGATCCTGAGGTAATGCCTATTGCGGTGATTTGCATATTTTTACCTGGTTGAATTGGTTATTAAGCACGATTTTGTGGAATCTTACTTAATCACTGTGAGGAGTAATCCATGTCTTTGTCTCATCATTTCCGGATTTGCTTGTCATGGCGGTCGTCGATGGCTGTGTACGGGGAACAAATGGATTCGGATTGCGGGACTGTGTGTTCATCCTTGGGAGGCGTTCACACTGGTTTGCTTTTGTCTATCTCTATTACTGGTGTGCTGTGAATGTTTGAAGTCTCTGTTTTAAACGGTGAGTCAAGATGGAGGTGGTGGTTCTGTCACCGGAAATTGCCGCTGGTAATGTTCCGGTGGTGGCCGGAATAGATGGCCGACGGCGGTGCTTAGATGATCGGAGATGGTGGCTTACTTTGATGGCCGGCCGGTGTGGCGAATGTTAAAGGGGAAAGCAACCTCCGGCGAGCGTCGAGGAAGACGACGCAGAGAAGGAAAGAAGAAATAATAGAAATGCAAAAAATAATAAAATAGAAAAATAAATACAAATTAGAAAGTCGAAAAATCAAAATAAAAAGTCAAAAAAATATAAAATATGGATATAATGAAGTCGGGTCAGATCCAGGTAATAAATTCGGGCCGGGTTACATGAATGGGCTTAGAGAATAGACCGGGCCGAACATAAAAAATGATTTTGAATAGATTCGGCGATTGGGCCATATTCGGACCGGGCTTGAAGGCCGGCCCAAGTTCAGACTAAACCCGGACCGCTAGGGTCCTGTTCTGACCCACAATTTGGACCGGGTCCTTGACATCCGAAGTCCATTTTAGAAATAAAAATAAAAATAATCCAAAAAAATTTCTTAGTAATTAGATTTTGACTAGTTTCATTATATTTTTGTTTTGATTCCAATTTAGAACTAATTTAGCGAAAAATTGAACTCAAAATTGAATAAGCCTTTGGGCTTCACAATAAATTTTTGAATGCTTCCTTTTTTGGAAACAATGCTAAGTTGCTATTTGGACAACCTCATGTCGATTTTACTTGATGGTGCTTTTTCAATACATTGACTATTAATTTCCACTTTTAGTATGATTAGGTTAAATCATTAGGAGCATAATAAACAATCATCACCTAGACATGTAGTGAACAAGAATTTAGTGAGCAAGTAATCAAGTTTAAGTATCAAAATGACACTGGTTTAATCAAGTCCTCATTCCTTAGATCTCTGATTGCATAAAAAGTGACGTGTCCTCTCATACTCACTTGGTTTCTAATTGACCTCATTAAATTAGTGGCAACTCTTTACATATAATTTTTAGGATAGATTCAAATTTAAATTGCAAATCCCGTGTTTATGTGAGGTATGGTCTTGGAAGAGATTTATGATCGAGGGTGTGTTATCAAGTTAAGGTCCATTCGAGACTTTAGCTTGTATGTACCATTTGGTCACAACACTTATTTTTAGAAACATTGTTGACGGTTTAAGATATATGGCTTCCATTAAGCAATATATTACTTATGGTGTGGGAATTATTGGTAAGTTCATGGGGAAGTCATACCAATCTCATATATAGGCAACAAACATAATTTTATGGTAAGTGGAACTTGCAATCATGGAGTTTATATTCTTGTACTAACAGTTTCAATTAGGGGTGAGCAGCGGTCTAGGGTCGACCCTGGACCAACCCTGGACCGGCCCAACCCTGCCAGTCCTGGTCCGGTTCCCAAGGGGATTGGGTCGGTCCTTGGTCTTGAAATTCCAGGACCAACACTGTGCGGGTTGGTCCTCGGTCTTAAAAGTTTTGGGTCGATCCAACCTTGGACCAACCCTGTATATTATATTATATTATATTATATTATATTATATTATATTATATTATATTATATTATATTATATTATTTATAATTCTCTTATATATTCAAACCTAAGTAAAATGTCTGTTATATTATATTATATTGAAATGTTCTATCAATAGTACTAATTGTAATTTCAATTTAAAACTTTTGTTGAATATTAATTAAGTGTCGTTTGTTTTGTTTTCAGGTGTTTAGAAGTTCAAGTGAATTAACAAAATGTGAAGTTATATATTCATGGTTTATATTAAGTATTTTGAACTTTTTATGGTTTAATTGTATTTTCCTAATGAATTTCAACTGCACTTTGCTTTTCAATTTGTGTCAAATGGTAGAAGTTTTTGAATAGTAGAGTAGTACTGCAGTTGCTACGGTGATTTGCTAGTCAAGTGGTGTGAAGCTCATTTTTTGGTTGAGTGGACTCTACATAATCAAATGCAGGAAAACGCTTTTGCATATGATGTTATGAATATTAAATATAAATGATTACAAGAACTTTCCATCTTGTTCCATATCTCGATGAGCGGTTAGCAAATTTGCTAAATATGTATTGGTATTTATAATTTAGTTGCACAATGTCGCATTATTGATGGATGTGTAATTTGAATTTGTAAGTTTACTTTTTTAGGGAGTATAAAAAATAAGATGAAAAAAATTATCAATCGGTCCCGGGTTAACCTTGGAATCGGACCAAACCTATTGGGTCGGTCCGATCCTTGGTCCCAGGCTCAATAGGGTCGGTTCTCAGTCTTAAAAATTGAGGACTGACACTGTACAGGTTGGTCCTAGGGTTAGGGGGTGGCCCGGACCAACCCGGACCATGCTCACCCCTAGTTTCAATCTAGTGGTATATACAAATAATGATTGGGACGGTGATATCGAAACTCGAAAAAGTACTTCTAAATATGCTTTCTTTCTTGGATCACAAGTAATCTCTTGGTCGTCTTAAAAACAAGTTGTTATACTCTTGACTACTGAAGCATAATACATAATATTAGTTGTAGTGGCATGTCAAACAATATGACTTCGAAGGATATTGTGTGAATTAAAGCATGAACAGAACCAAGCAAACATATTGCCGTCAAGTATTACTATATTCGTGGATGTGTCAAAAATGGTGAAATTGAGCTTAATTTATACAAATTAGAAGATCAAGTTGAAGATATTTTGACGAAACTATTAAAAGTGGATTCTTTCAAAAAATTATGGACCATTTTTGGTGCTGGTGATTTCCAAATTCAATTTTAAGACTGTCAGAATGATATAAAATTGATTGTTAGATCGTTGAAAATTTGAACACGTCACTTGTTGGTTTCTATATAGGCTGCTAGTGTTCTTCAAGAAGGTTGCGAGCATTTTATCAAGAAGAGCAATTAATGACTTCAGGCTGTTTATCTGTATATGCAAACAAAATAAGCGGTTTGTTTTTTTCTTTTTCATTAAATGGTGTGTGGACTGTTTTGTTTTCTTCAATAAATGTTACTGACATTCGTGCTTAGTTTGTGTGCATTTAGCTTCTATATAAAGATCTGAAGTTCAAAAATTGTTAGTATGAAATCACATAAAGAAAGCATTCTAAATAAGAAGTTCTCTTCATCTTGTCTATGCTTCTATTTCAAATGTCTAAAGTTTATATTATTTATTTGGTTTCAACAAAGTGTTGATCAAATTATCTCAAAGATCAAAAGGTCTATATAGGAAGATTAGTTGATTTCTCTCGTTACAACTTAAACTTTGCAAGTGAGAAAAGGACATTGATTTAAAAGGATTTGCATAAAAGAAAATAGTGTTTGGTAAATAATGTGCAATAAACTTATTGCAAAGCAATTTCTAAAATAAGGAAAAAAAGGGAAAATGAAGAAATTTGCAGTCGTATATGAAAGCTCAGGCAGGTGGCACAATCGTTTCATTGGCATTGACGCCGCGTGACCCTAGGGGACATGCTGCCGGGGTCGGGCACACCCTGGTGGCGTAATGTTAGGGCTGCAGACTAGGCGATGCGATGCTCGACCATCGGTGAGCTAGATGGCATTGAGCGACCCTCAACAAAGCTTGGCGATGTCTCCCCAGTCATCGGCAAAGCTACGCTGGGGTCCCTTGACCTTCTCTGCGAAGCTTCCCAGCCACGATCCACCACGGCTTTCTCTATCTCTATCCAAGATTTGAGGGGAAAGATCGGAATACTAATATGTTAGTGGCAGCAAGATTAGAAGCGAAAATACCCCATGCCTCGGGCTTGGAGCATTTTCAAAGCAAAATTTTGCACGAAATATTTAAAATTATATTATCAAAAACCAAAATTTCGGGTCAAAGGCCTTTAGAGGCCCAAATGTGCTCGTAGATGCTCCCTCAAACACTGCAGTATATTGGCTTTATACGAGCAATGCAATTTTATGAGTGCCAACTGAACCCAAATGCTTTGTAAAGAAGTTTTTACCAAATATAATTTGCATTTCCCCAAAAAATTTTAGGCTTTTAGTATCTTTTGTATATTCCAAAGCTCATTTCCAAAATCAAACCAAATGTAGCTTGAGTTGGCTTAGCATTTGGACCTCTTGAGTCAGCTCCACCCCAACAAATCACCACCGTCCATCATACCCTGCCTATCGGCATGGAGTAACCAAGCCATATTTTAATATCATTATGTACGTTCGCAATACACCCATTGACCTATCTCTCTCTTCGGGTCATAGCATCTCCCGTACCTGGGGCAACTACATATCATCTCAAAAAAGAAAACTCAAGGGATTAGTTTGTTCTTAAATTAAAAGAAAATCTCCCTTTATACCACCACAAACCAATTGAAATAAAGCAAGCTAAATACATCTTGCATTCACAAGATTACAATCGTGCCATGTTGCACAGAATAGTACCAATGTTATGGCACAAAAAATTACAGTATAAACTAAGTGAAAATATAGTCCAAACTCACAACGTATATAACACAATCTAAAAGCACTTGAAATATTATTGTATCAGAAGATTCGGTAATTTGTTTAGATTTTAGAATCCAAATTCTAATAGAATCACATAATAGTTTAACATATTTACCTAGGAGTAGGGACAAAAAAACGAATTTAGGTATGTTCCTTTTAATTATTAAGGTTCTCCATTGTAAAATAATTCCTGAATTACCGAATTGGAGCATGTAAGAATATGGCACCCAATCTACTATTGCTAAACCTATCTGAAATTATTTGTCAGGAGGTAAATAAGGCCAAAAAAAATCATCTAACAATTAATTGATCTCTATCTACTCATAAGTATAGAGTGGTCTTGATTTCGAATCTTGCATCAATGACAGCCACATCTATGACTTCTACCATCTTAAATTAAGTCAGGATGGGCTAGGCCTTGTGCTAGACATGACTTATGGACACTGTTTGTCATCCTGTAAGTTTTATCAAGGGGTTATCAAAATCAAAGAAATGGGGGAAAATGTAGAAGGAAAAAGCAATTCGTATGTTTTTCACTTTTGATTTTTGCAAATTGTTGCCATAGTTTTGAGGTTTTAGTAAATATTCTTTATTTGCTTTTTCTCAATGGCAATAAGATGCATAATTTGTAGAATATAGGATGGGGCGATGGATATGTATTATTATTTTCTGTTTTTTGTTTTCTTGTAGAGTATTTTTTTTTTCCTAAGCAAAGGCGTATCATATACATGAGAATGCAGCTTACGGACTTTCAGAACTTAGGATGAGAATCGATATTGATACAAAAGGTGAGGATGGTACTTGTAATTATGTGATCTTCTTTTTTTAACGAAAAAAGGGTTCATCATAGAGCAAGGTTGACGTCGGGATATATTGATGCACCAAATAAATAAATTGATTTTGCGAATTTAGCAAGAAAATAACCTTACTATTTTTAGCCGAATCTTCGCCTTGATAAGCCAGTCCAAGGATCGAGCACTATCTTGATCACTAACGAACCGAGGAATCCACTAAGGAAAAGAGAGGCAAAGAAAGAAAAGATAGACGGAACAAATTTCCCAAAAAAAAAAAAAAAAACTTAATTTAATAACTCAACGATATTTATAACTGTCAAACAATAGTCTTATGTGTTTATATATATTTATGACCGATGGACCACCGAAGATCACCCTTTGGGGATCACATAACCCTCCAGTGCTTGGTAGCATTGGTGGAGCCTTGCCGCAAGCCGCTATTTAGACGTAAACCCTCGGGAGGCTGACCTAGTAAACCACCCCTAAGACCCCTACTTAAGTCGCAAGCATCAGAAATTCGAACTCGTTCTCTCGGCGATGAGGTAGTAAATCCCAATCATTACGGCTACCTACGGGTGGGTTATGTTAAAAAAATATTCATTGTTCATCCTAACTATAATATCAAATCAAAATGACAATATTATACTAAAATCGCATTCTAGATAAAACTACCTAGACAAATTCAATACTCAACTTATAGAAAAAAAAATGATTAATATCACAAAAAAATCCCAAACTAATATATCTCCGATAAATTTATCAAAACTAATTTTTTTGATCATAAAAAACTCCAAACTGGTATACATGTGACAAATTTACTTTCTGTTAGTTTTCGCTAAATTTTATTATTAAATTGCTGAGTTTAATGACACATAATAGTAGACTAGTGTACCAATTTGAGGTTTTACTCATTATTTATTATAAGTATACAAATTTTCAATTTTTCGTAGTATTAATTCAATTTAATAGAAACTAATTTAAGGAAAATTTATCACAAATATACCAATTTGGGATTTCTGGCAGTTAAAAAAATTAGTTCAGGATAATTTATTATATACGTACCAATTTGGGGATTTGTATAATCAAAATAGTAATTTGAAATAAATTTGCTATAGATGTATTGGTTTTCGATTTTTCATAATATCAACTTTGATAAAATCGTAATCCAACTAAATTTGAATGCTAGAGTTTTAAAAAAATTTCGACAGCATATCTTTCTCAAACCTTTCACATTATACTGCAGATCGTCTCTCACATCAAAGAACATTCAACTTAGGTCAATTCTATAGTCAGCAGACTACCTACCATAGATTAACCTGTCTTTCGGCTGATTTACGAGGTAAGTTTCCTAGCTGGGCACATGGAACAATAGGAGCAATCGACAGTGGCGGGAGTTGTCAGGGATTGCGATGATAATCGGATCGCGTGATTATCGAGAAAGATTAACATTGTCGCTCTGTTATGGCTCAGGCATGGCCAATGCAAGATGATATGAGGCATTCGATAAATCGTCATTACCCTTATTAAAAGGTCTACTTGTTTTCTTCTTATCTATAATAGCTTAAATTTCCAAATTGGACGATTTAATATAATATCAAAGCCAAGTTCAAAGTTGCTTTGTTTGGTATAAAACATTGCAAAATTACTTGAAGTAAACAATTTGAAATATATTTTTTAAAGAGAAATTAATAAAAAAAAAAATGTAACAAACACACGAGTTAAGTGTGTACATTAATAAATTCTATTTTGCAAAATATTTTTTTTAGCAAATAGAAAGAAATAGAAATACGTGTTTACATTTTGCGTACATTAATTATAAAATAAAAATTAAAAATATAAAGCCTAAATTGCATGCACAGTATAAGGGATTCAATACTTGTTTTCTCCTCTCAGAATCATATAGCTGTGAAATATTATGTTTACTTCATTTACACAATAAATGAGTCAATATGGGTCGAGTCATTTTCAATCTGTCCTAAACTCGACTCAACCCACTCATTTTACATACCTAGACTTCAAGTAAGTTTACAATGTTTAATACCTAACAAAGTAACATTTGCTATGCTGTGTATCTTTTTATTTGTATATGTAATCTCTCTTTGTTTAATAGCTTAATTTTTTTAGGTTAAACATTCTAATATGATATCGAACCAAGTTCAAACCTAATTTATTTCGTATGCATGGCTCTCCATACGTCTATTTTACCTGTCATTTTAAGATCGATTTTGCATGCTAAAAGGGATTATTTTGTCATACATCGTTTGCTCACAGAATTTGAACGGCCTTATCATCTCCCCACGAATTGCGGCAAAAAAACTATAATTAAGTTGCTGCTTCTACAAGCGCATGATTACGGAATGCTACGGAATGCCACATGTGAAAAAAGTAACTTTAATCCTGCTATGAACTGAGATGAGAAAACAAATCAAAAAACATAATGTCGATTAAGCTTTTTTTTTTAAGTCTCAATCCCAGTCCAGGTCGAAGTATGCAAGGACTGACATGGTTCATTTTTCTTTTCATACTGTAGCGATCAAGATAATTTTTTTATTTACTCACGTTAGATAGAAATAAAATCTAATTTTAATCTTCAAGGAGTTAACTGAGCAATTAAGAGATTGATCCATACGACAAATCCTGTATTCTGTTGCATACTCGCCAGTGAGAATAACTCTTAAGGGGTCACAGAGTCTTATGAGATGTGATTGAGACAATTTGCATGCATTCATATCGTTTAGTTAAGTGAAGATTTGCATCCGTTACTACAATATAAATAATTGTTTACTATGTACCTAGTTTACGAACTAGATGTATACGGAATACAGAAATGGGGTGTGAACAAATGGGTTTAAAGAGAACACCTACAAACAAAAGCTGGAATGCAAATCCAAAACAATTGTCCTAACTTGCTAACATACGGCAATGTCTAAACCGTACCGAATCTCCGCCCTTTCAGCGACGGTTTTATACTACCATTCCTCATAATATCATAAATCAGTTTTACCAATGTATTATAACATTTCGGTACTTCAATTGCAGCAACACCTTGTAATATTATACGTCACACTTGAAGAAGCATAAAAATGCCTCTAACTTATAAGTTTGTCATTGGATGAGAATGTTACATTGAAAAACAATGACTTTTTATAAATTTTTATGCCATTTTGAATGTACAACTCAAATCAACTATATGAACCATAATGGAGTTTAGGTGAAACTTAAACATGAATGCACCATAAAATATCAAACTTGAACTTGCCAACAATCGGTTCAATAGTCTTATAAGTCTAATTGAGTTTAAGTTACTTTTTAAAGATTATTTAATATTTCTAGGAATAGACACAAAAAGAAAACTTAAATTCCATTGTATATGAAATTTCAAGCTCTAATTCATTTATATTTTAATATAATCAAGTTGAATTCAATCGAAACTTGAATATGTCAATTTTCTTCTCGAGTTGAGTTCGAGCAAGAAATTTCAATACTTGATCAAGCTCAGCTAGATTGAAGTTTCGAGCATCAAGAATGTGAGTCAAGCTTGACATTGTATTAGCTCGAATTATTATGCTTCTATCTTGAATGCTGGACCTAGGAAGTAAAAGGTTGATTGCGGATCCCAGCACATGGACTAAAGACACCGCCCAAGAAGGTTATCACATGAGCGGGGCCGGGACTCCACCATTAGACTCAGGACCCCAACCTTGGACTCGAATTATGAATTATAGAACTATAAGTGCAATCGTCAATTTGTATTAATGTAGATAATTCAATGACGTTGCGCAAACCGGACCACGCCATACACCTCAACGCAAGAAATTATTAGAGTTCTAATTAAGAAATAGAAAAACAATATCTCATGGAATTTTTACTTCTATAACTTTTGGAAAGAAACCCCAAGACACTCTCATGGCAACTTCTAAGAACGTGTTTTTTTTGGAGACTCTCAAGGAAGCTCTGGAATTCTTTTTGAGCACAAATGATAATTATTTTGTTTCAAAAATCAATTTTATAAATAATTTTTTTGTATTTCTATTGCCTTTATGAGCTTTTGAGCAAACATATGCGTTTGACAAAAAAAAACTGTTTCCAAAATAAAAATTTGTTTAATGACAACACAAACTTTCTTTCTTCTGAGTGATAGGTGGGCAAGCAACTACCAGCAACGAACAATAGGTGGTAAGGAGTGGGTGGCTGAGTGATGAGAAGAATTTTTATTTCTCATTTTTGTTCTAGAATTAGAAAAGTATAAAATTTTTAGTTTTCATTTCTTAATTAAAAATTTATTTTAGAAATAGAAAAATAAAATTGTGTTACAAATGAATTAAAGAAATATAATGGTTATGATGTGCATTTTTGTTCCTTCATCCAGATCCTCATGTCCTTTTTTTGTTTTTTGTTTTTCTTTTTGTCTTGTATTCTCCACGTGAAGAACCACAAGGCCATTAAACATCATCCGCCATTTCCTTGATCCTGTTCCAAAGTCTTTTTGGTGTGTCTTGTATATTACTTAGGCAACCCATTACTTTTCTTTTTAAGTAGATATCACGAAAATTTTTAAATTAATATATTTATAATAACTTAGAATAAAATAAATTTTTGATTACTAAAAACCTTCAAATTGGTATATTTATAACAAATTTATCCTTAATTTCCATTAGATTTTACCGTCAAGTTATTGAGTTGGACAATAAATGACAGTTGATGAATATATTAATTTGGGGTTTTACCTTTCATTTTTGACAAGTGTACTAGTCTATGAATTTTCGTGATATTAATCCAATTTAACATAAATTAATTTGAGGTAAAATTGTCCAAGTATATTGATTTAGGATTTTTTTGTGATTCATTAATTCATCCCTTTTCCCTTTCTTGGATACATTATCTTTGTACTCTTTGAAGCTTTTGCCCATATTTTGGGAAAATTCCAAATAAGGACCTGAAGTGCTTTCATTTTCTCAAATAAAGACCTAAAGTGGACATTTTTTCAAATAAGGGCCTGAAGTACCATCATTTTCTCAAATAAGGCCTGAAGTGAATCTTGTTTCAAATAAAAACTTGACTTTTCAGCTGGTCAAGAGCATTTTAGTCATTTACCTTTTTTTTTCCTTGTCCTAGTTTTGTTTCTTTCTTCGCTAGTAGCCGACCGAACACCAGCAATACCAAATTGGACTAGGCAAGGGTCGACCTCACCTAGGGACAACGAGTGCTTGGCGACCCTTGCCCTAGGGGAGGCCGCCCTCATGACCATCAGCGAGGTTAGCCCTCGCTAAATTTGGGGGAGGGTCACCTCGCCAGCGGCTGGCAAGGGATGGATTTGCTTGGGCAAGCCTTGCCCTTAGGGATGCTGGCCTTGCTAGTGACCAATGAGGGCCGGTAGGCCCTAGCCCACCTTTACTGGCGGCCAGTGAGGCTGGCAAAGCCCTCACCTTGCCGGGCCTTACTAGTGGTCGATAAGGATCAGCAAGCCCTCTACAAAAAAAAAAAAAAAAAACAAAAACAAAAACAAAAACATAAGAAAAGTGAAAAAGGAAGGAAAAAGGAAAGAATAAAAAATAATTTAAATTATAATTATAATTGGAAAAAAATCACCCTTGACCGATTGGAATATTTAGTTGGTCGGCAATCAGCGATGTTAAGTTTTTATTTGAAACAACAACGACCATTTTAAGTCTTTATTTAAAACAACTGTGGTTACTCTATGTCCTCATTTGATACAAAATCCACTTCATACTCTTATTTTTAAAAAAATAAGAGCATTTACCCTTATTTGAATTTTTCTCTATTTTTTTTTATTTGCTTTTGAACATGGCCCGTGCTTGAATGGCTGTGTTAGAGTGTCGCTCCCCTTTTTCTTTTGTCGTGTTGCGTGACAAGCTGGTTCACAAAATTTGGAAACGTTGTATCCGACGCGGACATACTATTTCATGAGACAAATTCTACGACTAAAAATTGAAATTTAAAAATGCAAATGCGAAATTATGTGATATCACTATTTTGATTACAAGTGAAATTCTACTATTCTTATTCTTAATTTTTATGGAAATGCACGAGAATTTTTTGAGCGAAAATTTATATGTCAATGGAATTGGACTTCACTTATGAATCATGGAACTATAAGTGCAATCATCAATTAATATCAATGTATCACATGATGACTCGATATCATGAAATGGGAGTACCCATTTTCTGTAGTGGGCACATTATTATTGTGCAGCGGGGCCAATGCGTTACTGATACCAACCAACTGAAAGTTAATTTTCTGATAAAAGTAATAAGAAAGAGAACTCTTTATCTCATTGTGATTGTCTTTTCGATGTAATTTCACTATCGTACATACTGTTTTTATTTTATAGATATAGTGCAAGCACACGCAATTTAGGGTTGTGGAGAAAGACAGGTGAGTCTTGTCTCTTCCCATTTTTGGTAATATGCTTTTCTTAGACTTTATGTCAACTTTTCCCTTGCTAGGCTCATCATAGGGATTGGGATTGGCTTCGTTGGAGATTAGCAGGACACTTCAATCATATGAAATAATTATTTTCCTACGTGGAAGGAGAGTATTAGGCAATTTGTGCGTAATCCCCAAAGGGCAAGATTTTCTACAGACTAAGAGCCTAGCAAGTTTTTATAGGTTTTCCGACCTCACTTATATGGAGTTCTAACTTGCAATATGCTCGGACCAAAAAAAAAAGAAAAGAAAACATTGCAATATGCAATTTTGACTTAACAATAGTAGAGATAGTTGGGTAGATTCAACTTTATCCAATTTTACATGGGTCTCCATTGAAAAAAATGGTGATCTGGTCATCATACATAAAAATGTTTGTAGAAGCGTGCCTCGCCAATATATTTTGCCTCATTAGTTGCCACATATGACATTTTAATGGTGAAATTGGACGAAATTATAATAGATTGTAAATTTGAGGCAATAGTGGGTTGAAATATCATTTAGGTAAATGTGTTCAAGTAATTTGCTCTATCTGTTATGCTAATTCTAATAATATAGACATATTCTTCCTTTTCTTCTCCTTCGAAAGAGTCGAGTCCCTTTATGCCAAGTAATTCCCTCAAAGAACACGGGTGAAGTCAAGTTCATACTCGGATTGCGTTCACATTCTTCATTGGCTTATGCTAAAGTTCTTTCTCTTTCTCACTTTCCATCCCTTAGCGAACCTTCGTTTAAGTCTCGTCGGCCCCAAGTCGTCCCCTATCCAAAACGCAAAATTCAAGGAAGTGAGAATGACATTGCCAAGAAATTGCCCAGAACTTTGGTTCTGATTGTTGCTTTCCGCAGTTTGAGCAAAAAGAAGACGAAAGTCAAAAAGAAGCTCCACAAACCCTGGTGGGCCGGACCCGAGACCTCACAGCCAGATTTATAAACCCTAGTGAAAATTCAGAAATGATGAGGACGGAACTGTAGTTCGGTCCAACTTGTCCGGATCAATAATTGCAAATGACCAAGACTTTTTTCTCTCTCGTGAAAGAGACTATTGTTTCTTTTCGTCATCTACGATTCGTACACAGTAAAATAAAATCATTCATTAATTACTTTATGGTCCAAAATTTCTACCTATCTTGTAATGGATAACAAACCTATTTTATGGGACCGTATAGAGTCATGGGAAGCTTCTTACAGTTAATTCGACTCGTTTCACGAGAAATTAAATCCATTGAAATCATTTGTGTGCTTAGTGTGATCACTTTCTTTAAATACGAAAAACAAAACTTGAAAGTTCGCAGTACAAACCAATTTTCTGCCTATTGTGTGATCACTTCCCTTAAATCTAAAAAACAAAAGCCTTTAGGTTTTGGTTGCGATGCCCATCAGTCAGTGTGGCATCGTATGATCTACCAAGTTGATGATCACTTTTTTTATTTTTCTACCTATCTTGTCTGCTTTTAATGAGTTGAAATGAGGATTTTTTTTAATGTAATTATTGTTTAAATTCGGTTCAAAAAAAGAATTGAGCGATCCGAGCTGTGCAGGTCACACCAATCGCCCGCTAAAATGATCTCGTCCACAGTGAACTGAGTTTAGACTAGACTGAGTTGGATTTTGCCGGTAAAGTATGATGGTCATGAGTAAAAACAAATGCTTTTAAGGCTAGATGTTGGTTGGTCTCCTGACCCTTTGTCACTCGATTTTTATTTAAAATTTTACCATCACAGTGTACTAGCATGTGCTCATTAACACGAGATTGTACAACAATACCCCACCTCGTAGACTTTAAGGATATTAACTGAGTCACGTGGCTACACAAATCAAGGGGAAGAAGTTGTGTCCATCCATATTTTTGTGCCCATTAAATGAGACTCTCCCATGGCTCACATTTTGGGTATGCACAACAAAATTTCTAGAACAAAAACTATTCCATAAATAATAGAAATTGAGAAGTTAAAAATTTTAGTTTCTGATTTCTTCTTCAAAATTATTTCTGGAATAGAAATTTGTTCTAAAAATAGAAAAATCAAATTGCGTTACCAAACGGATTTCTGTTTCAAACCTGTTCCGGGGAACAGAGAAACAGATAAATAGAGAAATAGAAATTTTATCATGCGTGCCCTTTGTGTCCAACTTGAGAAAGACAAAATTGATGATTGGTTTTGTCCAGCTTGCTCAGATATATAATTGTCCAGCTTGCTTGGATATATAATTGCATATCGTATGAAGACAAATGAAACAAGGCAACAAAAATCGAGAAACTTGACTGCAACTAATAAGGCTAAAGATATTGGCGAGGCACGCTTATATGAAAATTTTATGTATGATGACCAAATCACCAATTTTTTTCAGTGGAAACCTAGGTAAAATTGGATAAAGTTGAATCTAACCAACTATCTCTACTATTGTTAAGTCAAAATTGCATATTGCAATGTTTTTTTTTTTGGTCCGAGCATATTGCAATTTAGAACTCCGTATAAGTGAGATCGAAAGACCTATAAAAACTTGCTAGGCTCTTAGTCTATAGAAAATCTTGCCTTGTGGGGATTACGCACAAATTGCCTAATCCTCTCCTTCCCCGTAGGAAAATAATTATTTCATATGATTGAAGTGTCTTGCTAATCTCCAACAAAGCCAATCCTAATCCCTATGACGAGCCCAGCAAGGGAAAAATTGTCATCAAGTCTAGAAAAGCATATTACCAAAAATGTGAAGAGAATGACTTGCATGTCTCTCTCCAAAACCCTAAATTGAGTGTGCTTGCACTGTATCAATCGGAGAAGAACATGTTAGTACTACTAACCATAGTGAAATTATCTCGAAAAGGCAATCACAATGAGATAAAAACTTCTCTTTTTTATTACTTTTATCAAAAACTTAACTTTTAGGTGGTTGGTATCAACAATGCATTGGGTTGAAACATCATTTAGGTAAATGTGTTCAAGTAATTTGCTATTTTTTTTTTTTGGTAAAGAAGTAATTTGCTATTTCTGTTATGCTAATCCTAATAATATAGACATATTCTTCCTTTTCTTCTCCTCCTTTGGAAGAGTCGAGTCCCTTTATGCCAAGTTATTCCCTTGAAGAACATTGGTGAAGTCAAGTTCATATTAGGATTGTGTTCACATTCTTCATTTGCTTATGCTAAAGTTCTTTCTCTTTCTTACTTTCCATCCCTTAGCGAACCTTCGTTTAAGTCTCGTCGGCCCCAAGTCGTCCCCCATCCAGAACGCCAAATTCAAGGAAGTGAGAATGATACTGCCAAGAAATTGCCCAGAACTTTGGTTCCGATCGTTGCTTTCCACGGTTTGCGCAAAAAGAAGACGGAAGTCAAAAAGAAGCTCAACAAACCCTGGTGGGCCGGACCCAAGACCTCACGGCCAGATTTATAAACCCCTAGTGGCCGCTTTCGTCGGTCGATCACGTTGATCTCGCCTTCCAAACCCTGAGAGCGCTTGTTTCTTTGAAGCGAGCGAGAGCCAGAGCCGGGGCATAGGGAAAAGATCCTCGACTTCACTGCCGATCGGGGAAGGGCAACCCCCGGTCAGAGGCTGCCGAGCATCTCCGAGAGCAAAGCCCACTCTGCTTCAGCTTTAAGCCCTTGATTTTCTTAGCAACACTCTCTCTCTCTCTCTCTCTCTCTCTCTCTCTGTTCCGAAGCTTGGCATTCTAGAGAAGCACATATACCATCAGCTCTTCTAATGGCTGCTTCTTCGAATGTGAAAAGGAATTACCATGTGTTCCTCAATTTCAGAGGGACAGATGTCCGCCAAGGCTTCCTTAGTCATCTCTACGCGGCTCTGGACCAGAAAGGAATATACACTTTCGTGGATAGCGAGGAGCTTAGGAAAGGAGAGGAAATATCGCCGGTGCTCATGAGGGCAATCGAGGAATCGCGCATCGCGATCATCGTTTTCTCTGAGGACTACGCCTCCTCGCTGTGGTGTTTGGAAGAGGCTGTGAAAATCATGGAGTGCAGGGAGCGAATGGGCCTGATTGTGTTCCCTGTGTTTTACAAAGTGGAACCAAGAGAAGTAAGAGGAGGGAGAGAGAGTTATGAGAGAGCTATGGGTAAGCATGAGTCCAAGTTCGGAAAGGATTCAGAGAAAGTGAAGAGATGGAAGGAGGCTCTCTTTAAAGCCAGTAGCTTGTCTGGGTGGGAGTTGAATGACAGGTACGCACAAATGTTACGCGGTGTTTTCTGATTGTTAGCTCGTGATTGTTTGTTAGATATGAAATCGTATGCTCTTTTTTGGATCTTCGAATTGAAGATACAAAGTGGAGATAAATTAGACAGTGGACACAAAAGTCAAATAACAAAAGCTAGTAGATTCTTTGAATTGATTCTTGCTGTGTGGATAATGAGAAATTTATGTAACATAAATAGTGTGATTCATAGTGCCCGAGTCATTATTGTCTTTAGATTCAAATTATTTGTAATTTTCCTTGCGTAGGTTCACCCACCTTTCATCTTATATTTTGCTAATCTTATTATGGAATTTTACTAATTTGAAATGCTAAAACCTGTTTATCTTTCTCTTGAATGCTTATCAGAAATGAAGCGGAGCTCATACAATGCATAGCAAAGGAATTATCAATTCATCTCAACCGAATGCCTTTGCATGTTGCTAATTATCCAGTCGGAATAGATTCCCAAGTTCGACAAATTATATCGTTGTCAAAGAAAGAGTCAGATGATGATGATGTTTTGATGATAGGTCTATGGGGACCTGGAGGCATAGGGAAGACAACAATTGCCAAGGCCCTATATAATGCTATGATGAGACAATTTAAGGTTTGTTGTTTTTTGGAGCAAGTTAGAGAAAAATCAAACCGAAGCGATGGTCTTATTACTTTACAAAAGAATCTTCTATCTGAGATCCTGCTTGATCCTTTTAAGGTCTACAATGTCGCTGGAGGAATTAGTTTGATACAAGAAAGACTATGTTGCAAGAAGGTTCTCCTGATTCTTGATGATGTTGACCATATGAATCAACTGAATGCATTAGCTGGAAAAGGCAATTGGTTTGGAAAAGGAAGTAGAATCATTGTTACATCAAGAGATAAACAATTGCTGACTTCTCATGGCATAAATTGTGTGTATGAAATTCAAACTTTAGGATGCCGTGAAGCAGAATATCTTTTTAGTCTGTATGCTTTCCCAAATAGCAAGAGTGTTGAAATAAGAAGGGATCTCATAGATAAAGCACTGCATTACGCCGACGGACTTCCATTAGCCCTTGAAGTGTTGGGCTCATCCTTACGTGGAAGAAAGGAACCTGCATGGGAAGGTACATTCCATAAACTCTCCAAAATTCCTGAACCAACTATCAATCAAGTTCTCAAGGTAAGCTTCGATGGATTGGAGAACAATGAGAGGGAGATTTTCCTTGATATTGCTTGTTTCTTTAAGGGGAAAAATATAAAGCTCATCAAGGAAGTTCTCGATAGCTGTGGTTTTCACACAGCCATAGGAATAGATATTCTCATCGAAAGGTCCTTGATAAAAAAACAGTTGGAGATTCTGGAAATGCATGATTTGATTCAGTTGATGGGTCGGGATATTGTTAATGAAGCATGTCGTGATGATCCTGGAAAACGCAGCAGATTATGGCTTTTAGAAGATGTTGAGGACATTTTTTGTTGCAACACGGTAAAAGTTGTTTATGTCAGTTTTGCTACATTTTAGTTTACATTTCTCTAATTCGGACAGTATAATGTAAATCTTAACTGGAAATTTTGTCTGGCAACTGAATTTGCTCTATTATGGATAGGGGGCGGATGCAGTAGAGGCCATAGTATTAGACTTGCTCCGACCAGAAGTGATAATCATCAGTCCTGATGCTTTCACAAATATGAAAAAGTTGAGAATACTCATTTTGCTCGGAGTGCATATCTCTTCACAAGCTCAAGTACGTCTCCCTAACAAGCTAAGATGGCTTGAATGGCCCAATGCCCCGAATCTAGAATTTGGCTTCGGTCTAAATAAACTCGAGAGACTCGATGTCCCGAGAAGTCATATCAAACAATTAGGGGGCAACTCTCAGGTAAGCCCTTGTGATGATTAGCTTTCCTTTTTATAGCTATAAAAAACATTCGCAGAGCTTAATGACCACACTAGTATGTTTTTGCAGAATTTTAGCAAGCTGAAGTCCATCAATTTCAGTGGATGCAAGTCCCTGGTTAGTATTCACAACATGTCATCGGCTCCAAATATGGAGAAATTGATTCTTAAGGGGTGTAAGAGATTGGTGGAGGTTCACCCATCCATTGGAGATCTTGTCAAGCTGGAAGTTTTGTCGCTAGAATCGTGCTCTAATCTTAGAAATATTCCTAACACGCTGAAGACTAAATCTCTTCAAACCTTTGAGCTCCATGGCTGCTCTAAACTTCAGAAGTTCCCAGATATAGATGTAAAGATGGAACATCTGAAAAGACTTGATCTACGTGAGACAGCTATTAAAGAACTCCCTGCATCAATTGAAAATCTCGTCTCTGTGGAGTTGATTGATTTAGCATTTTGCAAAAACCTCATGAGGCTTCCGTCGCACATTTATAAGTTGAAAAATCTCAAGCGTTTTATTCTTGAGGGCTGCTTGAATTTAATCACGTTTCCTAAAAACATGGAGGATTCAACTGATCCTGATGGCCGTCTGGGATTCCAAAAACTAGTGCACCTGAAACTTGAGCGGTGCAATCTATCAGAAGTAGAGTTCCTTGAGAGTTTTTCTAGTTTTCCTGAATTGAAGTATCTACAACTTCAAAATAACAAGTTTGCTGGTTTGCCAACATGCATAAACAAGTACTATTGTTTGAACAGCTTGTATGTTGACGGATGCGAGCTACTACAAGAGATTCCTCAGCTTCCACCAAATATCGATACACTGTCAGCAGATGGTTGCAAATCTCTGCAAAAACTCCCAGATTTGTGGGGTCAGCTCTCCCACATCGAGCGGGTTCGCTTAGCTTCATGTTGTGAATTATTCCGCAAAGGGGTCAATATGGATGATGTGGCTAATGTGTCATTACTCAAGGTCTCTCTATCTCTGTATGTATATATGTATATGTATATGTATATGTATATGTATATAACTTCAAATGCTTGACATGCGCACTTTCTGTGTGACAGAAACTGCCAAAGATGAAAGATGACGTTGACATTGTCCTAATTGGAAGAGAGATGCCTAAATGGATTCTCCCTTGTGAAGAGAATTCCATATCTTTCGTAGTTCCCCGGGATGTGTATGACAAGCTCAAAGGACTAGCATTCTGTGTTGTTCTCAGCCCGGAGGAAGGAAAAGTGGTCAGTTGTTCATGTGGTATCACGGTACTTGTTAATGGCCAAAAGGCGATAGAGGGCACGAGATATTTTTTTGCGATGGAATCTGACCATGTGTGGCTTAGTTGTTGGTTAAAGAGTTTTAAGGAAAAACTGCCAAAGGATTTGAACCATTTCCAAGTTTGCCTCAGAGCAGTGAATGGAAGCATAAAGAAGCGTGGATTCCGTCTACTATGCGAGCAAGAGGAGGATGATCTGAGGGTGGTGTTCCCAGCACCATCAACCGATAGAAACAAATTGGAATTTTCAAGGGAAAGATACTCGAAAGACAATTTTCAATGGACCAGTCCGGTTGAAAGAGATGGGGAGGGCTTGTCACTTTTGACGAAGAAGATAAGATCGTCTAAAACTATGGCGAGACTGGGCGTTGCAATGACTTTTGCTTTTCTTCTTTTTTGGGTCTCCACTAGATATTTGTAAGTGTCTGCTCCTTCAATTAGAATTCAAAATCATTATAAAACAGTGGTTTCGCATCATGCTACTGACATAATTGAGGAACAATTTTTTTTTTTTTTTTTTTTTTGCCTCTGTTTCTTTATGATTTGTGATGCAGAGTGCACTAACCCAAAAATTATGAGGATACGCCTTGAATGGCCATGGTCTTCCAAGTTGCTCCGTGTAATTTATCACATCAGCCTATGTCGCCTCTTTTAGTCCAATTAATGATGCCACTACTTCGTACTTAAAACTTCTGAGATGGTAAGTTGTGCTCAATCTAGCGTTATCTTACACCTTTAGGATAGTGTTGTTTGAATTGTCTCAAAGATCAAAAGGTCTATACAGGGAAAATTAGTTGATTCCTCTGTTGTTATTCGGCAGATTTCATTGGATAGGTACGAAGGGTGAGCTTTAGCTTTAAGACTTTGCATTTAGTCAAAGGACATTGACTCGAAGAATGTTTATGACAAGCGAATAGAGCCTTAGTAAACGCCTTGTAAAATACTTATTACAAAGTATTTCATAAAATAAGAGAAAAAAATTGCCAAGAGGGGAATGGAGAAACTTGCGATTGCAGATAAAAGCCCTGGCCTGCGGCACAACAATAGCACTGGTGCCGACGTCTTGTGACCCTAAGTGATGCTACCAAGGTCGCACGAGCCCACATAATGTGCCAGTGCCGCACGATTCTAGGCGGCGCAATGCAGAATCTGCATGAGTAGGCAACTTGACGCCTGACTCTCTCTAAGCTACATCTAGCATCGAGTGACCCTTGGCGAGTTAGATTTGGTGTAGAGCAACCCTTGGCAAAGTTTGCCGATGTTTGCCGGCCCTTGGTGGAGTTGTGCCGGCATCCCTCAGCCTCTTCTGTGAAGCTTCCCAACCACCATCGACCACGACCTCTATCCAAGATTGTGAGGGGGGTAAAATAGGAATACTACTATATGAGTGATATCAAGATTGGAGAAACAAGACTATATTAAACTTCTGAACGTGCATTTCGAAAATACCAGAGCCCAAAGCTGGAGTTCATCTTTAGCCTTGACCATTTTCAAAGCAAAACTTTACAAAAATTTGAAAATGTGTTACCAAAAGCCAAAACTCTGGCTTAAAGACCTTTAAAGGTCCAAAACCGCTTGTAAATGCTCCCCCAAAGGCATTTGATTATCTTGGCTCAGTAAGGGCAAACGTGTAATTTTGTGAGTGCCCACCTCATCGGTCTAGTATTTGGACCTCCTAAGTCGGCCCCTCCCCTAACAAATACCACCGTCAATCATGCTTTGCCCGTCTCATCATGTACTTTCATTTCCCACCCATTGACCCGTCTCTCTAACTGGGCCCCATTGCGTCTCCCCATCCCTAGGCCCCACTACAAAACCTCTCCAAAAAAAATTGACTCTTAAATTATATGAAATTCTCAATTTTTTTTTTGCCACTTCTTTTTTTTTGTCAAACAAAAATTTATTAAATATCAAAGTACTTCGAACACCAAAGCTCACAATCGGGCATCAAAACAAAGCAGATCTTAAAGGGATTGAGGGGATGAATTATCTAATTAGAAGGTAGAGTTTTTAGTCGATGAGCCTTATAGATCTAGTTCGCTATTCTATTGGACTCTCTTGGACAATGGGCTAAGTAGGTATGCTTGAATTGGCCCATAATCTCACGAGCTTCCGTAATAAGAGCACGTGTTTCCCGCTTACATTGATTTGAGCCATTAACCATGTGAACTAAAGACTTGCAGTCGGACATGGTTTCTTCCTTCTTTGCTTCGAGGAGAGAGAGAGAGAGCTGTGAGCAGACCTAGGGTTTCGACTTGAATCGCAGACAACGCTGGTACCGATCTTGCCGTTCCGTCCACCAAGTTTCCAGACACATCTCGAACAACACAGGCAACTACTCCCGTGTTCGATCCATCTACATAAGACCCGTCAAAATTGGCCTTTAAAGTTCTTTCCTTTGGAGCTCTCCAACGCAGAGGTGGGTCTTCTTCTTCTGACATTATTTCTTGATCTTTCTAATTACACTTGCACCAGCGTAGATGTGGGTCTTCTTCTTCTGACGTTGTTTCTTGTTCTTTATAATTCCACTTGGACCAGTTACGGAACATGTTGCGTGCCTCCTCAACTAGAATTTCTGGTTTTGGGCGTCTCTTTCGAAAGATGTAGTCGTTTGTCGCCCTCCAAATGAACCACAAGACACTTGCAACAGCCTCGAAAGACGGTAGATCTACTCATTTTTCCTTGATTTCCAGCAACCGTTCTTCGATTCTTGACAGCCCAACTCGTGAAATCATAATTTGCAATGCAGGATTCGCCCAGATCAGCGAAGTCCAAGGGCACAACAAGAACAAGTGCTCTCGTCTCAGGTTCTGAGGTGCAAATGGGACATGAGGCTTCAGGTAGTATGTTTCCTCTGCATAAGTTGACCTTGGTAGGGATAACATTCTGATATAGACTCCTATAAAGATTCTATTTTTTTTTTTTGGGGGGGCGGGGGGGGGGGGGGGGGGGCCGGGGGGGGGGGGGGGGGGGGCGGGTGTTTCATATGCCAAATTATGTTCCATAACTGATGGAGCGGTGGATATGATGTTGATGTTTGCTCTCCCATGTTTGGCAAAACCGTTTTTCAATCTATATGTAAGCACTCTTAATGGTGAAATGACTTGATTCAGTCCCTATCGACACTAACCTATCTCAAGCATCCTGAGTTTTAAGATGAATCGTTAGTATTTCGTCAATGATCTGCTCATCGAACATTATAGGTAGCATTTGTTCATTCCATTTATCCTCCTCCTTAAGAATTAGTTCAGCAACTCGAGTAGGTTCACCATAGTTCGCAAGTTCACCATTGATGCCTCTCTTGAGCCATATGTCTTCTCTTATACTAATATCATCTCCGTTTCCTACTGACCACATCACTAAAGGTGAAATAACTTCTCTGCCCATTAACATACTTTGCCAACCCCAAGGGTCGGGAACATTTTCTAGCATTCCAAAATGAGCCGTGGGGGAAGTAGATCCCTTTTAAAATCTGACATCACAAAGAAGTTGTATTATGAGAAAGCCTCCAGGCTTGTCTCCCAAGCATCACCCTATTAAAAGAAATTAAGTCTTTGAATCCCATCCCTCCTTAATCTTTCCTCTGTTTTAACAATTCCCATCTTCTCCAATGTAGCCCTGTTTTAGAGTCATTGTTTTTCGACCAAAAAGAAGCTATTCGCCTTTGAATGGATTTGCAAAGGGAAACTGGAATTTCAAAAATAAACATGGCATATTGCAGCAATGCTTGAACCACTGTTTTGAGTAGAATTTCTTTGCCCACTTTTGAGATCAAGCTTTCATTCCACCCCTCTAATTTCATATTAACTCTGGTTAATATCCATGCAAACATTTGCTTTTTAGAAGATCCCCAATCAGATGGAATTCCCAAGTACTTCCCAGTCCTTTCAATTTCAGGGACTCTTAGTTCATATGCCATATTTCTTCTCAAATCCTATGGACAATCTTCACTGAATGAAATGCTTGACTTGTTCAAATTAATAGCTTGCCTGAAGCATAGCAGTATTGATTTAGAATTAAAGCTGAATTCTAACACTCTCTTACCTTTCCATCTAGGAAGAAAATGAAATCATCTGCAAATAACAAGTGAGAGAATTGGATAATGTCTATTTTAATTTTATGCCATTGATAGTGCCTTCTTCCACTGCTAATTTAATTAAATACGGCAATGAATTTACCATAACGATAAAAAGATACGGAGAGATAGGATCACTTTGTCGAAGCCCTCTCGAGGGTTGGAAGAAGGGTATAGGCTCCCTATCGAATTTAACACTAAACAGGACAGTTTTGATACAAGTCATCACCCTATTAACCCACATCTAATTGAACCCCATTTTCAGCATACACACCTTCAAAAAATCCCGTTCTACTCCATCATGTGCTTTCATCATATCCAATTTCAGCACAGCTTGAAATTTCTTATTTCGATTGTGTATTCTTAGTTGGTGAAGGACCTCCTGCACTATAAGAATATTATTTTGTATTTGCCTCCGGTGCTTTGCTCACCAGTTATAATCTCAAGAAGCCACTGTTTTAACCTATTTGCCAAGACCTTTGAAAAGATCTTGTACACAAAAGTGCTCAAATTGATATGTCTAAATTGATCCAGACTCTCAGGGTTGGGCACTTTTGGGATCAATATAACATGAGTTTTGTTAATTTCTAGGTCAAGATACCCAATCTTGAAGAAGTTCAGCACTGTCTGAATCACTCCAAACTGAATATCCTCCCAACAAATTTGATAAAATTGACCATTGGGATCATCCGAACCTAGTGCTTTTAAGGCTCCCATCTCAAACACAGTTTGCACCTCCTTCATTGTTACTTCAGCATCTAGCTTCTAATTCATTTCTTCTGTAACAAGGACAGGGATTTTTGTATTACTGGATTGAAATTTCGAGTGCCCACGATGTTGTATAACTCCTTAAAGAATTATGTTGTCATCTTCTTTAGTTCTCTAGGCTTCCAAGTCCAACTGACTTTCTCAACGCTGAAATTCTAATCCTCTTCCTCCTTTGTATTGTCATAGCGTGAAAATACTTAGTATTTTTATCCCCCATTTCAACCAATTAATTCTATAATGCAATCCCCAATACATCTCATCTCCAACACAACTCGATTTGTTTTGTTAATTGTTTCACCCTGTTTCTTCTAAACTTCAGATTTTTTGCATTAGCTAAATGCTGGAGTTTCCCTTTTAATTCAGTAATTTTCTTTAAATTATTAGGGAATGCCTTTTTACTCCACTTATCGAGCTCCTTTGATAAGGCTCTCAGCTTACTAGCCAAGCTCAGATCAACAAAATTTGGAGAATTCCATACCTGCTTTACTATCCTTCCACACTCTTCATTTTCAGGCCAAAATGCTTCAAATTTAAATGACTTGACTCTCTTAACCGGTTCAACTGAAAAAGACAATAAAAGAGGGCAATGATCAAAATCAATGGCTGGTAATGCACATGCTTATGCTTTTGGGTACAAAAGTCTCCATTCGATATTACAATTTACCCGGTCCAACCTCTCTTCAACATATTCCTCTCCTTCACGATTATTTGACCAAGTGAAAACACATCCGTTACTCTCCATATCCATCAAATGACAAGCATTTAAAAAGTCTTTGAAACCACTTAACCTGTAATTTTCCACCATTCTTTTACGCACCTTCTCCCAATGATACAAAATTTCATTAAAATCACCTAAACATACTGTTGTACTTAATTAGTATGTTCATGATGATGTGCGATTGGAACGCACCATTTCGTCTTAATATGCTACAATGGAAAGACACCATTTTAAGAGGGTGTGACGGAGTCACATAAAAGACTCCTGAAGACAACCATTGGCACATTTGGTGGAACGTACGCTCAAAAAGAAAGTTTTGATTTTCTTACCCCCTTTCCATCAAAAGAAAAATAAGGCGTTCCATTTCTTCTTTACAAGAACAATTGGCATTTACACTATGGAAATTGGATGTTTTCCTCGTGATTACATTCAGACCAACGTGAGGTAATATTGTTCGTGATTCATCCGCAATTCAACGATCGTTCCGAGGTAAATTGTTGACTAAGCATAGGTTAGAGGTAATTCGTCTTCCTCCGACTTGAATTTCATCATTGGTATCAGAGCCCGGTCGTGATTTCTGCTTTATTTTTCATTGAATTTTCTCATTTGACCATTTGATATTGAGATCAAGAGTATGAAATCTACACTGTTTGGATGTCTATTGGTTGGAATTGCTATCTGAATCATCGAAAACGAATCGAAGCGAAGAAAGGGTTCTGGGTCGGGCACACCCGTACGGTTTTGGCCATTTTTCGAAATATTGTTTCGGCCAAAATCATTTTTTAAACATACAGGGTGAAAGTGCTCATCAAGACGAATCCGACGATGGGTCGAGTGCCGTCGGAAGTCGCCGAACGCGCCCAAATGCGCGGCCAGAAGCCGCTGCGCGTGGGATCCATGTGCCTGACGCATTGGGCACGCCAACGCATGAGCGTCACACGCGGGTCAGCGAACCGACGCGTGCTACATCATCCGTGACGTTATCCGTGACGTCATCCGTGACGTCATCAACGGTCGGTAACCGCTGGATGACGTCATTGATGATGTCATTGCCGGCGGCAGTTGACCGGCTGATCGTCAGCTAGTGATCCGACCCATGACCAACCCGAGACTAACCCGTGACCCGACCCGACCCAACCATTGATCGGTCAACTGATTCGGCAGTCGAACCGGTCGAACCGGCCAGGAGCCGTTTGGCTCGTTGGCGCATGCGCCACACGCGCCGCACATTCAGGCGGCGCGTGTGGGCGTGTGGGAGCTTCGATTGGAGCGTGGTCGGCAGCGTTTGGTTCGTATGGATGTTCTCTACACCGTGATATATTTATTTTTTATTTTTGAGTTTTATAAATGTATAAAAATGTATAGGAAACCCTAAGTACGCGTATTTTTTGGGGTTTAATGCATAGTTTATTTATTTTTAGCTTGTATTTTCTTATATTTTAGGAAATACAGTAGCTAGTCTATATGAAAATGATGTCATATAAGTTGAGTAGAGCTTGGTTCGATGGTAACGTGTTTATAATTTAATATACTTGCAATTTTCTAGTTTCAAGAAAATTCGAACAATGGTAGGAAATCCTTATTTTTCGGTTACATGTTGAATTGTGGTTTTGATTGTAGTTATAGCATGATTATTTTTTGTACGTTGATTCACATAATGCAATGTTTTCGTGTTAATGGAAAAATGTAGAAATCACATGAGCTTATGTAATTATTTTTCCTAGTGGGAGTTCGTAGGTTAGTAAAATTCGAAGGAGTTCTCACATAGAACTTAAAATTTACTAAACTAATTAATGATAATAGAACAATCGTACATAAAAGTTGATTGGGAACATAGTGAAATTTTGTTTTTGTGTCTTTTGTTGAATTATTATTAATTTAGTTTGTTTTTCCTGCAAATTAAATATGTGTATTACTCTAAAAAATGTGCTAGTATTGATTCTGCGTCTATTATGTCAATATGCTATAGCAAATTGATTATGGCTTCGGCATCTAAGACTATTGTAGCTGACCTCAATAAGGGTGAGAAGCTGAACGGTGACAATTATGATATTTGGCACCGAAAGGTTTAGTACATCCTTGAGGAGCAAGAAGTTTTGGAAACCCTCAACCACACCATGGATGAACCTGAGCATGAAACTTCAGCTCAACACATTCAAGCTTGGAAAAAGAAAAATAGCATTGCTCGCATCACATTGCTGAGCTGTATGTAAGATGATCTTATGTGTGAGCTTGAAAGTTATGATAAAGCTCAAGCCATGTGGGTTGTCTTGAAAGATAAGTTTAGGGGTACATTTGCCACTAAGTTGAGGAGACTCACCATCAAGTTTAACACATACTGAAAGCGCCCAAATGTAACGATAATGCAGCATCTTCGGGAGATGTCAAACATGATTGGTGAGCTAAAGTCGGCATGTCACTCCCTTACTGATGAATAGCAAGTTCAAACTGTTATAAGGTCTCTTCTCGATAATTGGGAGCATATGAAGATCGATATGACGCATAATGAGAATATTATCACTTTTAATGATATAGCGCGTCATTTGGAATTAGAGGATGATCACCTAGATACTGGGAGATCTTTTACCCGTGCTTATGTTGCTAAATCGAGTTTGCGCAAAACTTCGGGCTTCAAGCACAAAAGGAATCATCAATTCAACAACAAAATGAAGAAGACTGATTAGGCACCTAAAAGGGCTAAGACTTTCCAACGCAAGAAGCGTGGTGGGAAGAAGGACAATGCCAAGATGAAGTGCTACAATTGTGGTAATATGGGTCACTTTGCTCGTGAATGCACTGAGCTGAAAGAGATACCATATTACTCAATTACTTTAAGTAATGCTTTTCTTTCTAGCACTGTGATATTTGATGAATCTCATCCAATGTAGATTGTAGACTCAAGAGCAACAGATCACGTAGCTATAAATCAAGAAACATTTGTGGAATATCGTCGGATACAGCTTGGAAGAAGATGGATATATGTTGGGAATAACTCAAGAATTAAAGTGAAGAGTATCAGCACATGTAAATTAATTTTACGTGGTGGTCGAAACCTATTCCTACATGATGTCCTGTATACTCTAGATATTCGATGAAACTTGGTCTCCGTAGTTGTTCTTCTTAGCCTAAGTTATGTATTGAATTTCCATGGTGATTGTGTTAACATTTTGTATGGAATAGTTTATTATGGTTCAGGTCATGTATCGAATGTTTTTATGGTGTTAGACATTGACCATGATTAGTATAATATTAATGTCGATGGTTGTTTTTCTTTAATTGCATTTTCTAGTAATGTTGAGATTGATGCAAGTACTTGGCATGCTAGATTATGTCACATTGGGTTGCAAAGAATGCAAAGATTAGCTAGAGAATGCCTTTTAAGGTCACTCACTAATGTTGATCTACCCGTATGTGAACATTGTCTAGCGGGAAAAGCAACTAGAAAACCATTTGGTAAAGTAACTAGAGCCGAATTTCCATTGCAATTAATACATTCTGACATTTGTGGTCCTTTAAACGTGATGGCGAGGCATGGAGCCTCATATTTCATTACTTTCATAGATGACTTCATGCGTTTCAGTTATGTCTTTTCGATCTCCCATAAGTCAAAAGTATTGGACTGCTTTAAACAATGTATAGCGATGATAGAGAATCAGTTGAATAAAACAATAAAAGCATTGAGAACCGATTGCGGACATGAGTATCTATCGGAGCAATTAAAGACTCTTTGTGATGAAACGGGAATTTTACGAGAATTGATTATTCCTGGTACTCTACAACAAAATGGGGTAGTTGAGAGAAGGAATAGAACCCTATGATAGCACAAGCAAATTTACCTATCTCCTATTGAGGAGATGCGTTATTGATTGCTGTCTATGTATTAAATTGAGTGCCCTCAAAGTTGGTCACTTCCACCTCTTATAAATTATGGACTGGTAGGTAACCAGACTTAAGTAGTCTACGTCCATGGGAATGTGCAGCTTATATTCATGATTCTTCCCATAAATATAACAAATTAGGTCATAGAGGGAAGAATGTATATTTATAAAATATACTGAACACTCCAAATAGTACGTGTTCATAGGTGAACAAGTTGATGGAAGTGTGACCGAAATGGAGTTACGAGATGTCACGTTCTTGAAAAACGATTTTCCTAATAGATGTGAGATTGATAAGAACTTCCAATTATATGAAATGGAAGACCCTAATAACACACCCATTGATGTTGTAGAGGGAAATGAAGACTTACCTCAACATGCAAGACCTAGTGGGAGTGTTGCATCGTTTGGCAAACTGAATTCAAGAGAAATTCAATTGCGTAAAAGTAATCGTAAAAATATTCCCCGTTGTTGTTTTGAGATTGAAGGGGAAGCATTTATGATTGCTCAAAAAGACGATGCCAAGCTAAAGACTGTTCAAGAGGCTCTCTCATCCTCTAATAAAGAAGAGTGAAGAAAAGTTTTGGAAGATGAAATAGAGTCTATGAGGGCAAATCACGTCTGGGAGTTGGTTGATTTACCACCCCATCGCAAGACCATTGGAAACAAATAGGTCTTCAAAATTAAGCGAAGGGCGGATGGATCTATTGAGAAGTATAAGGCTCGCCTTGTGGCGAAAGGTTATACTTAACAAGAGGGTATAGACTATGAAGAAACATTTTCACCGGTTGTAAGGTTTACCTCAATACGCCTTATTCTAGCCATTGTTGCACATTTCAAATGGATGTAAAGACGGCATTTCTCAGTGTAGAACTAAATAAGGAAATGTATATGAAACAACCAATAGGTTTCATAGTTAAAGGTCGAGAGGATAAAGTTTGCAAGTTTCGTCGCTCAATATATGGCCTTAAGCAATCATTTAGACAATAGTATCTTCGTTTTTGTTGAGTTATAACCACTTTTGGTTTCACGATAATTGAAGAAGATCATTGTGTATATGTCAAATGGTCCGAAGATAAATTTGTGATTTTATTACTTTATTTGAACGATATTCTGTTTGCCAGAAATGACAATGTTTTGGTTATCATCATAAAAGAATGATTGTCCTCCAATTTTGAAATGAATGACATGGGATAAGTTGCTTATATGTTAGGAGTTAAGATCGAAAGAGATCGATCAAGGAAACTCCTTGCTTTATCGCAAGAGTCTTATATAATGAAGATTTTTGAGCATTTATGCAGCATTGTAATCTCATTGATACCCTTGTCATGCAAGGTGAAGGCTTAAGTACTGAGATGTGTCTTAAGACTCCAAAAGAAATTAAAGTGATGGAAATTACTTCAAAAGAAATTAAAGTGATGGAAATTGTTCCTTACTCTAGTGCGGTCGGAAGTTTGATATATACTATGATGTGTACTCGACCCGACATATGTTATGCCGTGGGATTAGTGAGCCAATATTAATCAAATCCCTGTCAAGCACACTGGAAAGCAGTGAAGAGAATCTTGAGATACTTGAAAGGCACAATAGACTATCGACTTTGTTACCAAGGGAATGATTTACGCCTATTAGGTTTTTCAGATGTCGATTGGGGTAGAGACCTAGATGAGCATAAATCGACTTCTGAACATGTGTTCTTGCTCAATGGAGGTACAATTTCTTGGAATAGCAAGAAATAGACATGCACGGCCTTGTCTACTATGGAGGCTGAATTTATTGCATGTTTTGCCACAGTGCAAGAAGCAGTATGACTAAAACGTTTCTTGGAAAATTTAGCTACTATCACCGAGGTTCCAAGACCGATGATAGTTTATTTCGATAGTCAAACAGCCATTGCCTATGTGAAAGATCTCAAGTATCATGGAAGGACGAAGCACATTGACATAAAAAACAACTTTATCAAAGATATTATAGCGTAAAAAGAAGTGATCCTATAATACATTTCAACCAATAAAATGGTTGTTGATCCATTTACAAAGATTGTTTCTAGAGACATATTATTGACCCACAAGATGTCACTAGGATTGTATAAAATGTGATATGTGTTATTGTAGAGAATCATTGACTTATGTATTTGTGGACATATGTATTGTACTTGTTTGTTTATTAGTGACTTAATATTTTATCAATAAGTACAAATACATTATGAGACTAGCACATACACACATATATTATTGAAAAGTATGTCAGTAGGCAATAATTGGCTCACTCACACGAGCAATCACCTTAAGTGTTATAGTTAGCACATTGAGATGAGACGTTATGTACAAATGAATGCTAAAGAGTAAGTTTAGTACATAAAATAAGATGTTGCCTTGATTGGAGTCAAGATAAGGTCTGTGATTTGTTTATAATAAGACCGAATATGATAGTCCCACAATCATGTATGCCTGTAAGATGCCGGATGCGAGTATTTAATTGGGCGCTATAGAAAGTGAGCTGATATAACACTCAAGCTAAACATGAGTATGTGAGAAGCACGTGACTATGTTTAGGCTAAGATCCGTATAATAGATATACTTAATAAATGACATACGCTCTTATAGAAAGAGAAATCCACTATAGCATGTAATTCATATTACATGTGCATTGTTCGACCGATAAGGGGAGGTGAGTAAAATTATCCCTATTTACTCATCGTGTGAGCCTTTGAGGTAATTTATAATTTTACCTCATTTTGTACCCTATGTTACTTCTGACTATGTTATCAAAGTGAAAGATCAATGTTGCTACTTTAACATGTTACCGGCGGTCATGAATAGATATGGCTTTATGGGACGTGTCTAGGAAAGCAGTTGTTCTGAAATGGATAGGGACATGAGTGCGAAGGAAGACTATTGTTGTTTACATCTATCACATGTATTTACTGATCGATCAATTATATCTTCTTATGTGGTTGCGGATATAATTATAAATACATGATGTTTTTGAGAATAGTCAAGTATAGCCTTTAAGGGATAGGTATACTTGGATTGATGTAACAAAATATGTCTGGTTTACTGTGAGACATCGATTTTTTTTTTCGGGGTTGTAGCCATTATGTCATCCCTAATAGGTGCATAATTTGAGCTCCCAAGTGCAGATTTACTTACTGATCGCACGGCTTACTTGCATGTATGAATTGTTTTGTAAAGTTGATAAATGTTGAATGCCTTATATTTTTGATAGAATGCTATCAAGCCCATCATATCCGAGTGGGAGATGTTGTACTTAATTAGTACGTCCATGATGGGGTGCGATTGGAACGTACCATTTCATCTTGATATGTTACGATGGAAAGACACCATTTTGAGAGGGTGTGATGGAGTCATATAAAAGACTCCTGAAGACAACCGTTAGCACGTTTGGTGGAACGTACGTTCAGAAAGAAATTTTTGATTTGCTTGTCCCATTTCTACCGAAAGAAAAAGAAGGTGTTTCATTTCTTCTTTACAAGAATAATTGGCATTTACACTGTGGAAATCGGATGTTTTCCTCGTGATTATATTCAGACCAACGTGAGGTAATATTGGTCGTGATTCATCCGCAATTCAACGATCGTTCCGGGGTAAATTGTTGACTACGCATCGATTAGAGGTAAGTCGTCTTCCGCCGACTTGAATTCCATTACATACCCAAGGTAATTGCTCCTACAAGTTTAAGCTCTCAATTTTCTCCCATAAATCCAAATGTGCTTGAAAAGAAATTGGTGCATGGATAAAAGTCAATCTGCTCTTTTTTCCTCTCTTAGGATCTTCAAAAATAACGTTAACGAACTCATCTTTAGCTTAATCTACCCTTATATTTGTTCCATCATTCCAAAAAAAATGTCAAACCCCCTACAATTCCCGTTGAATTAATAGCAAAATAGTGCTTCGGACTGCTTCCTTATGATTCTTAGTCTCCATTAAAAACACTGAGTTGGGCCTTTGTTGAGCCAAAGTGGCTCTCAATGCTTGGACGATCAAAGGTGTGCCCAACCCCTGATAGTTCCAGCAAAGAAGTTTCATATGTCTCTTCATATATCTCTCGGTGGCTTATTAGGGGTAGCCACCAAAGCCCATATTCTAGAATTTGATGCCTCCTGAATCGGAGTATCCATAAGTAGCCTCTCATCCAATATTTGCAATGGTTTGATTCTCTGATCATATGGACAATATCTACTACCTTTATTTTGTGTTGTTGAGGATGCTTTTCTTTGCTTCCTTTGTAGCTTTTCCTCCACAAACTGTGATGAAGGGAGCTCTACGGGCAGATTAAGAGCCATTGTATACGAAGGAAAGTTTTCTGTTCTCGGTGCTGCCTCAATAGATGACATGTCTAATTTGATGAGTTTTCTCTTACCTCTTTCATCCTGTGGGGGGCCTTGCTGAAAATGGGAGCTATTTGGCTCCTTCACAATTAGAGCTAATTGTTCAAAATTAATTGTAGTTTCAGGCACGATCTCACCCAGCTCCTCAGTAATATCTCCATAAAAGGACTCCCAGAAAGGGCTATTGGCATTTGTTTCAGCCTTTAGCCAATAGCCATAGTATATTATCATTACTGGAGAAAAAAATCCTCATCATAGGGTACTAACTTGCAGTTTTTTGCATTATGGCCAATCCTATTGCACGAGCAGCAGAAATGGGGAAGTCGTTCATATCTAAATCCAGCCAATATTCCTTTCCTTGAAATGTTGAAATCATCCCAAATAGTAAAGGAGTGGATAGCTTCAAAGTAACCCTTGTTCCTATTACGATGGACGCAAAGCCTCTAGTTTCAATTTTAACCTCATTTACACTTCCCACTAACTCAACAATTTTCCGGATGGCTTCTTCTGTTCTCCCCTTAATGGACAATTCATGAATTTGCATCCAAAATGCACAGGAATCAGATTTAATACAGTGCGGAGGAGTACTTGGTTCCCATGGCTTAAGAACAAGAAGATGCCTAGTAAAAGACCAAGGGCCCGACCTTAAAATCTTGTTTTTCTCTTCTATTGAAGAAGACTCAAGAAATTTTCTTTTGTATTTTAACATAATCAAGTTGAATTCAAGTGAAACTTGAATATGTCAATTTTCTTCTTGAGTTGAGTTCGAACAAGAAATTTCAATACATGATCAAGCTCGGCTAGATTGAAGTTTTGAGCATCAAGAATGTGAGTCAAGCTTGACATTGTATTAGCTGGTCTTAATTCGATTACGCTTCTATCCCGAGTGCTGGACCTAGGACCTGAAAGGTTGATTGCGGATCTTAGCACATGGACTAGAGACATCGCCCACACAGGTTATCACATGAGCGGGGCCGAGACTCCACCATTAGACTCAAGACCTCAGCCTTCGACTCAAGTTATGAATTATAGAAATATAAATGCAGTCGTCAATCTGTATTAATGTAGATAATTCCATATTAGGAACGATGTTGCGCAAACCGGACCACGCCTCAACTCAAGCAATCATTAGAGTTTTAACTAAGAAATAGAGAAATGAGATCAAGGAAGCTCCTAAGAACAGTTCTTTTTTTTTTTTTTTGGGAGACTCTCAAGGCAGCTCCTGAATTTTTTTGGGTGCAAATGATAATTATTTTGTTTCATAAATCAATTTTTGGACAAACATATATATATATATATATATATATATATATATATATATATTATTTCTATTTCCCAGATGAGTTTTGAGTAAACATATACGTTTGACAACAACATAAAATTTCTCCCTCTCAAGCAGCAGGTGGGCTAGTGGCGACTAACAATGGATAGTAGGTGGTAAGGAGCGGGTGGCCGACTAGAAGTGAGGGCGATTGATGAGAAGAATTTTTATTTCTCTTTTTTGTTCTAGAAATAGAAAAATAAAAAAAATTTACTTTTTATTTCTTGATCAAATTTTTTTAAAAAAAATAGAAAAATGAAATTATATTATAAATGAAATTTTATTCCAAACTTATTTTCGAAAAAAAAAATTAGAAAATAAAGAAATAAAATAGTTATGATTTGCATTTTTGTTCCTATATCCAAATCCCCATGCCTTTTTTTTTTTTTTTCCTCTTTTTGTCTTGTACTCTCCAGTGAAGAATCAAAAGGCCCTTAAACATCATCTAACATTTCCTTGATTCCTGTTCCAAATTGATACACTTATGATAAATTTATCCTTAATTTCCAGTAGATTTTATCGTCAAATCACATGACAGTTGACAAATGTACTAATTTGAGGTTTTATCTTTCATTTGTCAAACATAAATTAATTTAAGATAAATTTGTCCAAGTATATTGATTCATGATTTTTCGTGATTTATTGGCTCTTCCCTTTTATTCTCTTTGTGCTCTTTAAGGCTTTGGCCCATTTTATGGAAAAATCCCAAATAAGGGCTCAAGAGACCTTCATTTTTAAAAATAATGGTCTGAAGTGAATCTTATTTCAAATAAGGACTTAAAGTGTCATCATTTTTTCAAATAATGGTTCAAAGTAGATCTTATTTCAAATAAACGCCTAAATAGACTATATCTATTTCAAATAAGGGCCGGACTTTTCGGCTAGTCAAGGGCATTTAGTCATTTATCTTTTTAAATTTGTTTTTCCTTTGTTTCTTTGTTTCTTTCTTTTTTTCTTTTTTTTTTTCCTTTTTCTAGTTTTTCTTTCTTCTTTGCTAGAAAGGGTTGGGCAAGGGTTGGCCTCGCCTAGAGCCGATGAGGGCTTGGTGACCCTTGCCCTGGGAGAGGTAGCCCTTGCGGCCATCGGCAAGGCAACCCTCGCTAGATCTAGGCAAGGCCTCGCCAACAACTAGCCAAGGTAGCCGAGCCCTCATCGGCCCTAAGTGAGGTCAACCTGGTAGAGTCCTTGCTGACAGCCATTGGCCCTTAGCCGGAAAAAAAAAAAGTGAAAAAAGGAAAGGAAAGAAAAGAAAAGAATATAAAATAATTCAAAATTAAAATTGTTATTAGAAGAAAACATCCTTGACCGGTTGAAATATTTAGCTAGCTGACGACCGATGAGGTTGGTCCCTTATTTAAAATGACAATGGCTATTTAGGCCTTTATTTGAAATAAGCATGGACACAAAATTCACTTGGAACTTTTATTTGAGAAAATGATGGTACTTTAAACCCTTATTTAGAAATTTCTTCTTTTTTTTATTTGCTTTTAAGCGTAGCTTGTGCCTTAATGGCCATGCTTGTTAGAGCGTTGCTCCCCTTTTCCTTTTTATCGAGTTGCGTGACAGGCTAGTTCACAAAAGTCAATATTGGACTCGAATATAATATTTCATGAGATAAATTCTACGATTAAAAATTGAAATTAAAAAATGCGAATGCGAAATCATGTGATATCTCTATTTTGATTACGAGTCAAATTCTACTATTCTAATTCTTAATTTTTATGGAAATTCATGAGAAATTTTTGAGCAAAAATTTAGATGTATTGGACTTTATTTATGAATCATGGAATTATAAGTGCAGTCATCAATTGATACCAATGTATCGCATGACGAGTCGATATCATAAACTGGGAGTACCCATTTTCTGTAGTGAGCACATTACCATTGTACGGCGGGCCGGCCAATCTCACAAAATCAATTGGCCACTGGCTTTCAACCTCTTTACCCCGAGCACCTGACACATGTTCCTTGTCTCCTGGACAACGTGCAAATTCCTTGCTCGCACCTATCTTCACTTCAACAAAAATAAAAATAAAAATTAATGATCCATTAAGCCATATATCGATTCTATTTAGATATTGAATCATCCCATTTTATCAGCCTTTCCTTACTCTTGTGATCTAATTTGAATTAGTCAGCTAATCTGAAGGGATATAAGTACAAACGAGACGCAACAATCGATTCTTCATATCATCAAATATAAACAATGTCATATGTGAACAATTTATCTCATATCATGTCTTATTCGGATCCAATGCGTTGTTGATACCAACCACCTGAAAGTTAAGTTTTTGATAAAAGTAACGAAAAAATATAAGTTTTTATCTCATTGTGATTGCCTTTTCGAGATAATTTCACTATCGTCAATAGTACTGACATGTTGTTCTTATCTGATTGATATAGTGCAAGCACACTCAATTTAGGGTTGTTGAGAGAGACATGTGAGTCATTCTCTTCACATTTTTGGTAATATGCTTTTCTCAAACTTGATGACAATTTTTCCCTGGCTGGGCTCATCATAGGGATTTGGACTGGCTTTGTTGGAGATTAGTAGGACACTTTAATCATATGAAATAATTATTTTCCTACGTGGAAGGAGAGTATTAGGTAATTTGTGCGTAATTCCCACAGGGCAAGATTTTCTATAGACTAAGAGCCTAGCAAGTTTTTATAGGTCTACCAATCTCACTTGTATGGAATTCTAAATTGCGATATGTTTGGACCGAAAAAAAAATATTGCAATATGCAATTTTGACTTAACAATAGTAGAGATAAGTTGGGTAGATTCAACTTTCTCCAATTTTATTTGGGTCTCCAATGAAAAAATGGCGATATGGCCATCATGCATCGCAAATATCATTAGTCTCGTTAGCAAAATTTTAATGGCAAGATTGGACGGAATTATAACAGATAGTAAATTTGAGGCAATAGTGGATTGAAACATCATTTAGGTAAATATGTTCAAGCAATTTGCTATTTTCTGTTATATTAATCCTGATAATATAGATATGTTCTTTCTTTTCTTCTCCTCCTTTGGAAGAGTCAAAATCCTTTTCATTTGGCAAGTGAAAATGCCAAGTGATTCCCTCAAAGAATATTGGTAAAGTCACGTTCATACTAGGATTGTGTTTACATTCTTCATTGGCTTGTGCTAAAGTTGATTCTTTTTCTCACTTTCCATCCCTTAGCGACCCTTGGTTTAAGTCTCGTCGGCCCCAAGTCGTCCTCTATCCAAAACGCAAAATTCAAGGAAGTGGAAATGATATTGCCAAGAAATTTCCCAGAACTGGTGCGTGGGATATTCATTCGGAAGGGAGGGAACGAGGAAAGTCCCAAAAGGAACCCGGGAGAAAAGAAACTTTGGTTCCGTGAGAATGTAGACGATCATTTTCGAATAGTGGCTCTAATTTCTGGCCTAGACCTCACAGCCAGATTTATAAACCCTAGTGGAAGCTTTCGTCTTTCGAGTCCTTGGCCTACCCTTCGTCGTTCCAGATTCGTTTGTCGATCACGTCGATCTCGCCCTCCACACCCTCACCGCCGCGCATAAGCAGCATATTTATCTGAAATCGAAAGCTGAAAACGTCTTCACGAGCCAAGTGACCCTGAGTCCGGTCCAATATTTTCCTGAGAATGGGACAGGCTGAGAGCGCTTGTTTCTTTAAAGCGAGAAAGAGCGAGAGCCAGAGCAAAGGGAAGAGATCGTCGACTTCGCTGCCGATCGGGGAAGGGCAACGCCGGGTCAGAGGCCGCGGTGCCTCTCCGAGAGCAAAGCCGACTCTGCTTCAGCCTTCAGCCCTTGATTTTCGTAGCAAGACTCTCTGTTCCGATGCTTCGCATTCTAGGGAAGCACATGTACCATCAGCTCTTCTGATGGCTGCTTCTTCGAATACGAAAAGGAATTACCATGTGTTCCTCAGTTTCAGAGGGATAGATGTTCGCCAAGGCTTCCTCAGTCATCTCTACGCGGCTCTGGACGGTAAAGGAATATACACTTTTGTGGATAGCGAGGAGCTTAGGAAAGGAGAGGAAATATCGCCGACGCTCATGAAGGCGATAGAGGAATCGTGCATCGTGATCATCGTTTTCTCTAAGGACTATGCCTCCTCGCGGTGGTGTTTGGAAGAGGCTGTGAAAATCATGGAGTGCAGGGAGCGAATGGGCCTGATTGTGTTCCCATTGTTTTACAAAGTGGAACCAAGAGAAGTAAGAGGAGGGAGAGAGAGTTATGGGAGAGCTATGGCGAATCATGAGTCCAAGTTCGGTGAGGATTCGGAGAAAGTGAAGAGATGGAAGAAGGCTCTCCTTGATGCTGGTAGCTTGTCTGGGTGGGAGTTCAATGACAGGTACGCACAAATGTGATGCAGTGCTTTGCTATTGTTAGCTTGTAATTATTTGTTAGATATCAACTCATACGTATAGCTTCGAATTGCCGAAACGATGCATCAAGTTCTTTGAATTCACAGTAGACACAAAAGTCGAAAGATTTAAATTTGAAGCTAGCAGAAATTTTTGTCTTAGATAAGTAGTGTGCTTCCTAGGACCCGAGTAATTAGTGTCTTCAGGCGCAGATTCTTTGTAATTTTCCTTCCGCAGATGTTGGCGTAGGTATGTGTTATTTCTTTTCATCTTATTATTTGTTAACCTCCTTATGAAATTTTCCTTGTGACGTTAGACGTTGAATTCCTGCCATGGCTTGAAATGGTAAAACATGTTTCTATTTCTTTTGAGTGCTCATCAGAGATGAAAGAGATGAAGCGGAGCTCACACAATTCATCGTCAAGGAATTATCAATTCGTCTCAGACCAAGCTCCTTATCTGTCGCCAAAAATCCAGTCAGTATAGAATCCCGAGTTCAAAAACTGATAAGTTTGTCAGAGTCAGCTGGTAGTGATGTTTTGATGATAGGTCTATGGGGACCTGGCAGCATAGGGAAGACCACGATTGCTAAGGCTCTATATAATGCTATTGGACACGATTGCTAAGGCCCTATATAATGCTATTGGGTGGCAATTTCAAGGTTGTAGTTTTTTGGCACAAGTTAGAGAAAAATAAAACCAAAGCGGTGGTCATGTTGATTTGCAAAGACAACTTCTATCTGAGATCTCACCTCATAAAGAATTAACGGTCTATAGTGTCCACAGAGGAATTAGTTTGATACAGGAAAGACTATGTTGCAAGAAGGTTCTCCTAGTTCTCGATGATGTTGATGATATGGATCAACTGAATGCCTTAGCTGGAAAAGGCAATTGGTTTGGCAAAGGGAGTAGAATCATTGTTACATCAAGAGATAGACATTTATTAACTTCTCATGACAAAAATTATGTGTATGAAGTTAAAACTTTGGAAGACGATGAAGCACTAGACCGCAGCATGCCTTTACAAACAGCAATAAAGTAGAAATAAGAAGTAATCTCATTGATGGAGCATTGCATTATGCTGGCGGCCTTCCATTAGCTCTGGAAGTGTTGGGCTCATTCCTACGTGGAAGAAAGGAACCTGAATGGGGAAGTACGTTGCATAAACTCTCTAAAATTCCTGAATCAAAAATCAATCGAGTTCTCAAGATAAGCTTCGATGGATTGGACGAGAATGAGAGGGAGATTTTCCTTGATATTACTTGTTTCTTTAAGGGAAAGAAAGAAAAATACATCAAGAAAGTTCTTGAAGACTCTAATTTCTTCACAACCATAGGAATTGATATTCTCATTGAGAGGTCCTTGATAAAAAATGAGAATGGAATCCTGCAAATGCATGATTTGATTCAGTTGATGGGTAAGGATATTGTTAATAAGGAATTTCCTAATGATCCTTGGAAACGTAGCAGATTATGGCTTCTTGAAGATGTTGAGAATGTTCTCTACGAAGATAAGGTAAAAGTTGTTCATGTCCATTTTGCTATGTCTCAGTTTTTTACTTTACTTTGATTCGGATAATAATATGTAAATCTCAGCAAGAAATTTTGTCTGATGACTGAATTTGCTCTGTTATGGATAGGGCATGGATGCAGTAGAGGCCATAGTATTAAACTTGTGCAAACCAGTAGAGATGACCATTAGTCCCAGTGCTTTTGCAAACATGAAAAGGTTGAGAATGCTCATGTTGCACGAAGTGCATAACTCTTCACAAGGTCCTATACACTTCCCTAATGCGCTAAGATGGCTTGAATGGCCCAATGCCCTGCATCTAGAGTTTGCCCTGGTCCAAAGAAACTCAGGAGACTCCATTTCCGGAGCAGTCATATCAAACAATTAGGAGGCAACTGTCAGGTAAGCCTTGTGATGATCAGCTTTCCCCTTTCAAAGGTATGAAAATATGTAGAGCTTAATGACTGTACTAGCATGTTTTTGCAGAATTTTGAACGTCTGAAGTCCATCGAGTTCCTCGATTGCAATTCCCTAGCTAGTGTTCCTCAATTATCAGCTCCAAATCTGGAGAGCTTGTATATTTTAAGATGCAATAGCTTGGTGGAGGTTCACCAATCTGTCGGAAATCTTGACAAGTTAAAACTTTTGAGGATATCAAGTTGCTCCAATCTTAGGATCTTTCCAAACACACTCAAGACAAAGTCTCTTCAAAACCTCGATCTCTGTAATTGCCATGAAATTGAGAAATGCCCTGATTTTCTGGGAAAGATGGAACATCTACAGTATCTTCGTCTTTCAGGGGTGGCTTTTGAAGAACTCCCAACATCAACGGAAAATCTTGTTTCTGTGAAGAGCATAAAGTTATCCTATTGCAAAAACCTCACAAAGCTTCCATCAAGCATTTATAACTTGAAAAAACTCGAGATTCTAGAACTTCATGAGTGCTCAAATATTGTTATGTTTCCGAAGAACTTGGAGGATTCAACTTATCCTGATGGTGATATGGGATTCCCAAGTCTAAGACGACTAGACCTTCGTGGCTGCAATCTATCAGAGACAAACTTCCTTTCCAGTTGTCCTAAATTAACGAACCTAAATCTTTCAAATAACAATTTAACTCATCCGCCGGCATGCTGCAACAAGTATGATTATTGGAAAGGCTTGGTTGTTTATGGCTGCAAGCAAAGCAAAGGGGTCAGTGTGGCTGATAAGTCCGAGGTCAGACTCTCTCTCTCTCTCTCTCTCTCTCTCTCATATTTTGAATGTTTGATATGTGTACTATCTGTATGACAGGTAGTTGAGATTCTTGCAGATGGAAGAGAGATGCCTGAATGGATTCTCCCCTGTAAAGAGGACTCCATATCTTTCATGGTTCCCCCAGATTTATGCGACAAGTTCTTAGGACTAGCACTGTGTGTTATTCTTGAGCAGCATCAAGAAAGCCTGCTCGGAAATCGATATGCCATCAGCATATCTGTTAATGGCAGAAAAAATTGCGGTATGATGGTATATGCTTGTCCATCGGATTCGGATCTTGTAAGTCTTGTGTATATCCCAAGCAACCGAAAGAGAGGAGAAGAGAAGGGTCTGCAAAACAATTGGTGCCATGTCCAAGTTTGTTTCAGCACAGCGATGGCAAGGATAAAGAAGCGTGGATTCCGTCTAATATGCGAGCAACAGGAGGATGATCTGAGGGTCTGTTTCCCAACACCATCAGCCGATGGAAACCAATTGGGGTTTAAGAAAGGATGCTCGAAGGAAACTTTCTAGAAGAAATCGAGGAATAAGATAGTCCGGCGGCACTTAACATAGAGGATGAGATGGTCTTTAGCGATGACGAGAGTACGGGTTCCAATAGCGCCACTTCTTGAGGCGGCGATTCTCAAGGATGCGAACCGGGTGATCTTGATTCCAATGCCTCTTGCTTTTGCTTGTTTTTTTCTCGTCTCTACTAGAAATTTGTAAATGTCTGCTCCTTCAATGTCAACTCAAAATCATGCCTATTGCTTTTCCCCGTTTTGTCTTGTCTCTACTAAAAATTTGCAAATGTCTGCTCCTCCAATCAGATTTCGCATGATGCTACTGACATGGTTGAGGAATTTTTATTCCCCCTCGTTCTCTATGATTTGTGATGCAAAGTGCACCAATCCAAAATTAAGTGGATGCTTGTTGAATGGCCATGGTCTTCCAAGTTCAGTGAAATATATCACGTAGAACTCTTGTCACCTCTCTTAATCCAATCTAGTGATGCCAATGCTCCGTACTCTACAATTCTAAGATAGTAAAGCTTTGCTTCTTGAGGAAAGTGTTGATCTAATTGTCTCAAAAATTGAAAGGGCTACACGGGAAAGATTAGTTGATTCCTTTGTTGTTCCTAGACAGATTGCGTTGGATAGATACCAAGGGAGAGGTCTAGCTTCTAAGACTTTGCATATAAACAAAGGGTGTTGACTTAAAAGATTTTCATGAAAAAAGAATGGTGTTTGACAAACGCCTTGTAAAATATTTATTACAGAACAAGTTTTAGTATAGAGAAAAAAAAACAAAAAAAAATAGAGAAAAAAGGAACCTGCAATATATGAAAGCACAAGCGAGGGTGACAACAGTTGGACTGGTGCCGACATCGTGCAACCCTAGGCAACGTGCCTCTAAAGTCGAGCAAACCCGGCAACGCGACACTGAGGTCGAGTGAAACTAAGTGACACAACGCTAGTGTCACACAACCCCAAGTGGAAGAACGCCGGGGCCACACTATTAGGCAATGCGATGCTTGACCCTCGGCAAGCTAAATCTGGCATCAAGCGGTCCTCGCAAAGCTCCTCAACATTGTGTGACCCTCACCAAAGCTTTGCCGATGTCTTTCAACCCTCGCAAAGCTGCACCAGCGTCCCTTGGTCCCTCTTTAAAGCTTTCCGGCCATGATCAACCACATCTTTCTCTCTCCTATCCAAGGTTGATGGGTAAAATATGATTGCAAATATATTAGTGATGGTAATATTGGAAGAAAAAAACTTTATTAAACCCCTAAACTTGCATTTCAAAAATGCTAAAAGCCCATACTCGGAGGCTTACCTTGAACTTTGAGCGTTTTCAAAGTAACTTTGGATCAAAATTTTTGAAAGTGTGTCATCGAACATCAAAACCTTGGCTCAAGGGCCCTTGATGGTCCAAAATAGCTTAATTCAAGATGACTGAGGACTCAAATATTTAACAGTCAAATTGGACTGGTTGCCGACCATGGCGGTGGTCGGCGACTGGCCACAGGCCAACTCCAACCTCGCCCAAGGCTAGATTCAGCGAGGGTGAGGCTTGAGCTTATCGAATTTAGCAAGCCACAAACTTACCGACCTCAGTGGAGTTCATCGGATTGAGCAAGCCATGAGCTTGCTGGCCTCGGCGAAGCTTGGTCTTGCCTAGATTGGGTCGGCAAACTCACGGCTCGCCCGATCCAGGCAAGACCGTGCTCCGTCGAGGCCAGCAAGCTCAAGGAATGTTCTACTCAAATTTCAGGTTTCAGCAGAATACTAGAAAATATAATTATTTTTTTTTTTTGGAAAATGATTTCCTAGAAAATATTTTTCAAAAATGTGATATTTTTCGCGAAATGAACAGACCTTAAATACTTGATTGAGTTCAAGTGAAGGTTCAAGCATCGCATCAAGTATGTTGTATTAGCTCAACCCCATTTGGATTATATCTCCGCATTGAGGGCTAGACCTAGGACCGTAGCACTTGGACTAGAGACACCAGCGAAACAAGTTATAGAATGGGCCGCCTAAGACCCTATCATAGATTGGGGACCTTGGCCTTGGACTTGAATTGTGAATTATGGAACTATAATGTGCTATCATCAATTTGTATTTATATATCGCATAACAACTCCATATTACAAAATACTTGACGATGTTGTACAAAAAAAATCATTGAGTCCGCCACAACATAGGATATTTACAACATAAGATATTAATAGAGTACCAAGCAATAAATACATAAATAATCTCGCAGCATACTTAGTCTCAAAACTTACCGAAAGAAACTCTACAACACTCTCAAGATAGAACCACGCGAATTCCATCTTCAAATCGATCTCCACTCCAAGCTTCAAGCCAAGTCAAATTCGTGCTCTAGTTTGGCCACAACTTGTGACGTCAAAATGACACGTCCGATTACGCGAAAATGCGCACGATGATTTTCAGTTAGTGGCTTTGATAGTACCTTTCCCCGGTTCCCGTACAAAGAAGGAAAATAAAAAACGTAGTCGCTGCTCTCCCTGGTGGTGCGAGCGTCTTGGCTCACCGAGGGCACAAGTGTAATTGCACGTGTGCCCAGCTCGGTCGGCTCAGGATTTCGGCCTCTCGAGTCGGCCCCATCCCCGAGACGAATCACGGCCGTCGATCATACCCGGCCCGTGTGTCGGCACACAGTGACCCGACACACGTGCGGAGTCTCATTTTACGTGCTTTCCCTCCCACCAGCCAACGACCCATCCCTATCTCCGTGGACCCCACTGCATATCCCCATCCCTGGGCCATGGCCCCCACCATACGCTTATCCCGAATCTAATCTCAGCCCGTTTCCAATTTTTTATTAAAAAGAAATTGAGCATAAATGAAAATAAAAAGGGAAAATGACACCGCAATCTCTGAAATTTAGCCCAACAAATAATGTTGTCCCAGAACTTTTAATTTGTTCAATATGGTCCTTAAATTTATATGCAACCTAGTTCTTAGACTATACAAAAATGTTCGAACTTAAATTATTGAGACAATAACTAGGGATGGTTGATTTCAGGATAGGTAAGTTCTAAAGTTGGAATCTGAATTATACCTTATTATAACAGGTTTCTATTTTCTGGACCTTGGAACCTATCATGTCCACTATTTTTCCGGTCTGGTTTGAGGGTTCACTCGAGAATCTGTTTTATCTTTTTTTTTTCCATTTTTTATTTATTTTTATTACAAAATCATATGAGATTATGAGTAACGAAATAATTCAAAGTAAAAGATGATTAACAGAAATCCTAATCTACCAAAAACAACAATTTGAATACATAGTCAAGTATAATTATAAATGATAAAAAAGTTCAAACGAGTAGTATAAAACATAAATTCCCCATTCATCCATAAAAGTTAAATGAAAATGAAAGACTAGCAAGAAGTTTCAAAAAAGGACAAACAACGAAAGGATGCTCAGGTTAAAATTTAGGAAAAAAACAATTAGAATATAAGCTTTTTAACTTATAAAATAGATTCCAAAGTAGAGTGGAATCGGTGGATTTTTACTTGAAATCTATTCCTAGAACTATTTTAAGGAGAATCGATTCTCAAACATATTTTTCCGAAAGTTGGATCCAATTTCTAAGTAGAATTGGTTTAGTTGCACACTCCTAATAACAACATTAAGCATCTTCATATGGTGTAGGAACTAACTTGAATATGTACTAAAATTTTAAGGATCATATTAAATAAATTAAAAGTTCAAGGACCGCATTATAAATTGAGTCAAAATTCAAAGATTGTTTATGTCATTATCCAAAATTGATATCAATATCCATTTAAAAATTCTAAAAGAGCAATTTGCTTTTAAGTTAGCAAATTTTTTTAATATTATCAAAGCACTGTTAATAACCCGAAAGTCCGCCACCACAGAAACATTATCGCTATCTCCCCCTATCTTAAAGTCTCAAAGCTCAAAAGGAAAAAAAAATATTAACAGCGCTCAGAGCTTCTCACTCGATAAATCCGCGCGGCAGCTTTCGTCTCCCGAGTCCTTGGCCGATTCATCATCGTTCCAGATTCGTCGGTCGATCACGTCGATCTCGCCATCCAAACCCTGAGAGCACTTGTTTCTTTGAAGCGAGCGAGAGCCAGAGCCAGGGCATAGGGAAGAAATCCTCGATTTCACTGTCGATCGGGGAAGGGCAACCCCGGGTCAGAGGCCGCCCAGCATCTCCGAGAGCAAAGCCGACTCTGCTTCTGCTTTAAGCCCTTGATTTTCTTAGCAAGAATCTTTCTCTCTCTCTGTTCCGATGCTTCGCATTCTAAGGAAGCACATGTACCATCAGCTCTTCTAATGGCTGCTTCTTCGAATATGAAAAGGAATTATTACCATGTGTTCCTCAGTTTCAGAGGGACAGATGTCCGCCAAGGCTTCCTCAGTCATCTCTACGCGGCTCTGGACGAGAAAGGAATATATACTTTTGTGGATAGCGAGGAGCTTAGGAAAGGAGAGGAAATATCGTTGGCGCTCATGAGGGCGATTGAGGAATCGCACGTTGCGATCATCGTTTTCTCTGAGCACTACGCTTCCTCACGGTGGTGTTTGGAAGAGCTCTTGAAAATCATGGAGTGCAAGGAGAAAAATGACCTGAAGGTGTTCCCTGTGTTTTACAAAGTGGAACCCAGAGAAGTGAGAGGGGAGAGACAGTTATAAGAGAGCTATGGATAACCATGAGTACAAGTTCGGGAAGGATTCAAAGAAAGTGAAGAGATGGAAGAAGGCTCTCTTTGAAGCCGGTAGCTTGTCTGGGTGGGAGTTGAAGGACATGTACGCATAAATGTGACGTGGTGTTTCGTGATTGTTAGCTTGTGATTGTCTGTTAGATATCAGATCGTATGTTCTTTTTTGGATTTTCGAATTGAAGATACAAAGTGGATATAAATTAGACCGTGGACACAAATGTCAAATAACCAAAGCTCGTAGATTTTTTTGAATTGATTCTTGCTGTGTGGATAATGAGAAATTTTATCAAACATAAATAGTGTGATTCATAGTGCCTAAGTCATTATTGTCTTCAGATTCACGTTGTTTGTAATTTTGCTCGCGTAGATGTTGGCGCAGGTTCACCTTCCTTTCGTCTTATTATTTGCTTATCTTCTTATTAAATTTTCCTTATCATGTCAGAGGTTGAATTCCTGCTATGGCTTTGAAATGCTAAAACGGTTTTTTTCTTTCTTTTGAGTGATAAGGCTTATCAGAAATGAAGCGGAACTCATACGATGCATCGTGAAGGAATTATCGATTCATCTCAACCGAACGCCTTTACATGTTGCTAAATATCCAGTCGGAATAGATTCCCAAGTTCAACAAATTTTATGGTTGTCAAAGAAAGAGTCCGATGATGATGATGTTTTGATGATAGGTCTATGGGGACCTGGAGGCATAGGGAAGACGACAGTTGCCAAGGCCCTATATAATGCTATGATGGGACAATTTTCGGGTTGTAGCTTTTTGGAGCAAGTTAGAGAAAAATCAAACCGAAGCGATGGTCTTGTTACTTTACAAAAGGATCTTCTATCTGAGATGCTGGTTCATCCTTTAACGGTCTACAGTGTTGCTAGAGGAATTAGTTTAATACAAGAAAGACTATGTCGCAAGAAGGTTTTGCTGATTCTTGATGATGTTGATCAGATGGATCAACTCAATGCATTAGCTGGAGAAGGCAATTGGTTTGGTAAAGGAAGTAGAATCATTGTCACGTCAAGAGATAAACATTTGCTAACTTCTCATGGCATAAATTGTGTTTATGAAGTGAAAAGCTTAGAAGACTACAAAGCACGAGACCTTTTTGGTCGACATGCATTTCCAAATAGCAAAGAAGTTGAAATAAGAGGGCAACTCATAGATAGAGCACTACATTATGCTGATCGCCTTCTGTTAGCCTTAGAAGTGTTGGGCTCATTCTTATGTGGAAGGAAAGAACCTGCATGGGAGAGTACGTTGGATAAACTCTCCAAAATTACTGAACCAACTATCAATCGAGTTCTCAAGATAAGTGTTGATGGATTGGAGAACAACGAGAGGGAGATTTTCCTCGATATTGCTTGTTTCTTTAAGGGGAAAAAATAGAGTACATCAAGGAAGTTCTTGACAGCTGTGGTTTTCACACAGCCATAGGAATAGATATTCTCATCGAAAGGTCCTTGATAAAAAAAACAAGTATGAGACCTTGCAAATGCATGATTTGATCCAATCGATGGGTCAGGATATTGTTAATGAAGCATGTCGTGATGATCCTAAGAAACGCAGCAGATTATGGCTTTTGGAAGATGTTGAGGACATTTTTTGTTATAATACGGTAAAATTTGTTTGTTAGTTTTGCTACATTTCAGTTTACATTACTCTAATTTGGACAGTATAATGTAAATCTTAACTGGAAATTTTGTCTAACAATTGAATTTGCTCTGTTATGGATAGGGGACGGATGTAGTAAATGCCATAGTATTGGACCGGCCCCTACCAGAAGCGATAATCATCAGTCCTGATGCTTTCACAAATATGAAAAAGTTGAGAATGCTCATTTTGCTTGGAGGACATATCTCTTCACAAGCTCAAGTACGTCTTCCTAATGAGCTAAGATGGCTTCAATGGCCCAATGCCCCGAATCTAGAATTTGGCTCTGGTCTAAATAAACTCGAGAGACTCGACGTCCCGAAAAGTCATATCAAACAATTAGGGGGCAACTCTCAAGTAAGCCCTTGTGATTTCCTTTCTATAGCTATAAAAAAACATTCGCAGATCTTAATGACCGCAATAGTATGTTTTTGCAGAATTTTAGCAAGCTGAAGTCCATCGATTTCAGTGGATGCGAGTCCCTGGTTAGTATTCATGACCTGTCATCGGCTCCAAATATGGAGAAATTGATTCTTAACTTGTGTGAGAACTTGGTGGAGGTTCACCCATCCATTGGAGATCTTGTCAAGCTGGAAGTTTTGTCGCTACGTTTGTGCTCTAATCTTAGAAATTTTCCTAACACGCTGAAGACTATATCTCTTCATACCCTTATGCTCTATGGTTGCTCTAAACTTGAGAAGTTCCCAGATATAGACGGAAAGATGGAACATCTGAAAGCACTTGATCTACGTGGGACAGCTATTGAAGAACTCCCTGCATCAATTGAAAATCTTGTCTCTGTGGAGTTGATGACTTTAGCATTTTGCAAAAACCTCATGAGGCTTCCGTCGCACATTTATAAGTTGAAAAATCTCGAGACCTTTGATCTTGGGGGCTGCTCGAATTTAATTACATTTCCAAAAAACATGGAGGATTCAACTGATCCTGATGGCTGTCTAGGATTCCGAAGACTACGCTACCTACGCCTTTATGGCTGCAATCTATCAGAAGTAGAGTTCCTTGAGAGTTTTTCCAGTTTTTCCGCATTGGAGTTTCTACACCTTGAATATAACAAGTTTGCTCATATGCCGACATGCATCGACAAGTACTATTGTGTGCGCTCATTGAATGTTAGGGGATGTGAGGAACTACAAGAGATTCCTCAGCTTCCACCAGATATAGATTATCTATTTGCAGATTGTTGCAAATCTCTGCAAAAACTCCCAGATTTGTGGAGTCAGCCCTCCCACACATCATTTGTTGACTTGTCTTCATGTTGTGAATTATTCCGCAAAGGGGTCAGTATGGATGATGTGGCTAATGTGTCATTACTCGAGGTCTCTCTCTATATATGTATATGTATATGTATATGTATATGTATATGTATATGTATATGTATATAACTTCAAATGCTTGACATGCGTACTTTCTGTGTGACAGAAACTGCCAAAGATGAAAGTTGACGTCGACATTGTCCTAATTGGAAGAGAGATGCCTAAATGGATTCTCCCCTGTGAAGAGGATTCCATATCTTTCATGGTTCCCCGGGACTTGTATGACAAGTTCAAAGGACTAGCATTATGTGCTGTTCTCAGCCCAGAGGAAGGAAAAGTGATCCGTTCATGTGGTCTCACGGTACTTGTTAATGGCCAAAGGGTGATAGAGGGCACGAGATATCTTTTGGCGATGGAATCTGACCATGTGTGGCTTAGTTGTCGGTTAAAGAGTTTTAAGGATAGACTGCTAAAGGATTGGAACCATTTCCAAGTTTGCCTCAGAGCAGAGGAAGGAAGCATAAAGAAGCGTGGATTCCGTATACTATGCGAGAAAAAGGAGGATGATTTGAGGGTGGTGTTCCCAGCACCATCAACTGATAGAAATTAATTGGAATTTTCAAGGGAAAGATACTCGAAAGACAATTTTTAATGGACCAGTCCGGTTGAAAGAGATGGGGAGGGCTTGTCAACGGAGAAGATAAGATCGTCTAAACTATGGCGAGACTGGGGGTTGCAATGACTTTTGCTTTTCCTCTTTTTTTGGGTCTCTACTAGATGTTTGTAAGTGACTGCTCCTTCAATTAGAATTCAAAATCATTATAACACAGAGGCTTCGCAGCATGCACTGACATGATCGAGGAACAATTTTTTTTTTCTTTGTGCCTCTGTTTCTTTATGATTTGTGATGCAGAGTGCATTGACCCAAAAATTATGAGGATACGCGTTGAATGGCCATGGTCTTCCAAATTGCTCCAAGTTATTTATCACATCGACCTCTGTCACCTCTCTTAGTCCAATTAAAGATGCCACTACTTTGTACTTAAAAATTTTAAGATAGTAAGTTGTGCTCAATCTATCGTAATCTTATACCCTTAGGATAGTGTTGTTTGAATTGGCTCGAAGATCAAAAGGTCTATACAGGGAAAATTAGTTGATTCCTCTGTTGTTACTCAGCAGATTTCATTGGATAGGTACGAAGGGTGAGCTTTTGCTTTAAGACTTTGCATTTAGGCAAAGGACATTGACTCGAAGAATGTTTATGACAAGCGAACAGCGCCTTAGTAAACACCTTGTAAAATACTTATTGCAAAGTATTTCATAAATTAAGAGAAAAAAATTACCAAGAGGAGAATGGAGCAACTTGCGATTCCAGATAAAAGCCCCCACTTGGGGCACAACAATAGCACTGGTACTGACGTCTTGTGACCCTAAGTGATGTTGCCAAGGTCGCACGAGCCCATGTAATGTGCCGGTGCTGCACGATTCTAGGCGGCGCAATGCAGAATCCGCATGAGTAGGCAACTTGACGCCCGATTCTCTCTAAGCTACATCTAGCATCGAGTGACCCTCGACGAGTTAGATTTGGTGTGGAGCAACCCTTGGCAAAGTTTGCCGATGTTTGCCGACCCTTGGTGGAGTTGTACCGGCACCCCTTAGCCTCCTCCGCGAAGCTTCCCAACCACATTCGACCACGACCTCTATCCAAGACTGGGAGGGGGGGTAAAATAGGAATACTACCATATGAGTGATATCAAGATTGGAAAAACAAGACTATATTAAGGGTGCGTTTGTTTGTGTTTCTATTCAAAAATTGTTCCGAGGAACAAAAATTGTTCCGAGGAACAAAAATAGAAAAAACTATATAAAAAAAACTAATTTTGTTCCAGGGAATAATTTTCGACCAGAAAAACGTGTTTGGTAAACTTATTCCGGGAATAAAAAATGAACAGAAGCATTGGTAAATTTATGTTCTTTTTTAGTTTCTTTTAATTTTTAAATATTTTTTATTTTATTTTTCCTTTTTTTCTTTCTTTTTTCTTTTTTTCTTCTTTTGGCCGGTCGGCTAGCCTTGGCCCTGTCTGGCGATGGCGAGGCTCGCCGGCCCCTAGTGAGGCTAAGCCTCGCCGGTGGCTGGGCGAGCTCAGCCTCGCAGGATTTAGGTGAGCCTGAGCTCACCGAGCCTCGCCCTGCGCTGGCGAGGCCAAGTCTTGTCAGGGGCCGGTGATGCTCCGACAAGGTCACTAGCCCTCAATGGCCGATCGCCGGTCATGGCCGAGGCCGGCGACCGGCCAAAGAAAAAAGAAGAAGAAAAGAAAGAGGAGAATATAAAGAAAAGAGAGAAAATTTGTTTCTCCAAATTGTTCCAGAAATAAGAAACAAGTTTTTTTTATTTCTTATTTCTATTTCAAATTTGTTTCCAGGAACAAAAAAATAGATTTGGAATAAAAACACAAACAAACGCATTTCTGTTCTTTTTTTGTTCCCGAAAACAAAAAAAAACAAAAAATTTGTTCATGAACAAAAAAAATAAATACAAACAAATATGCCCTAAACTTCTGAACGTGCATTTCGAAAATACTAGAGCCCAAAGCTGGAGTTCGTCTTGAGCCTTGACTATTTTCAAAGCAAAACTTTACAAAAATTTGAAATTGTGTTACCAAATGCCAAAACTCTGGCTTAAAGACCTTTAAAGGTCCAAAACCGCTTGTAAATGCTCTCCCAAAGGCATTTGATTATCTTGGCTTAGTAAGGGCAAAAGTGTAATTTTGTGAGTGCGCACCCCGTCGGCCTAGTATTTGGACCTCCTAAGTTGGTCCCTCCCCAAACAAATACAACCGTCGATTATGCTCTGCCCGTCTCATCATGTACTTTCATCTTCCACCCATCGACCCGTCTCTCTGACTGGGCTCCATTGCCCCTCCCCATCCTTGGGCCCCACTACAAAACCTCTCAAAAAAAAAAAAAATTGGCACTTAAATTTATGAAAATCTCCATTTTTTTGCCACTTCTTTTTTTTTTTTGGTCGAACAAAAATTTATTAAATATCAAAGTACTTCGAACACCAAAGCTCACAATCGTGGCATCAAAACAAAGCAGATCTTAAAGGGATTGAGGAGGATGAATTATCTAATTGGAAGGTAAGAGTTTTTAGTTGATAAGCCTTTTAGATCTAGTTCGCTATTCTATTGGACTCTCTTGGACAATGGGCTAAGTAGGTATGCTTGAATTGGCCCATAATCTCACAAGCTTCTGTAATAAGAGCACGTGTTTCCCACTTACATTGATTTAAGCCATTAGTAGGACACTTTAAACATATGAAATAATTATTTTCCTACATGGAAGGAGAGTATTATGCAATTTGTGCGTAACCCCCCCGGGGCAAGATTTTCTATAGACTAAGAGCCTAGCAAGTTTTTATAGGTCTACCGATCTCACTTGTATGGAATTCTAAATTGCGATATGTTTGGACCCGAAAAAAGATATTGCCATATGCAATTTTGACTTTACAATAGTAGAGATAAGTTGGATAGATTCAACTTTCTCCAATTTTACATGGGTCTCCAATGAAAAAATGGCAATATGGCCATCATGCATCAGAAATATCATTAGTCTTGTTAGCAAAATTTTAATGGCAAGATTGGACGGAATTATAACATATAGTAAATTTGAGGCAATAGTGGGTCGAAACATCATTTAAATAAATATGTTCAAGCAATTTGCTATTTTCTATTATATTAATCCTGATAATATAGATATATTCTTTCTTTTCTTCTTTCCTATGGAAGAGTCAAAATCCTTTTCATTTGGCAAGTGAAAATGTCAAGTGATTCCCTCAAAGAATATTGGTAAAGTCACGTTCATACTAAGATTGTGTTTAAATTCTTCATTGGCTTGTGCTAAAGTTGATTCTTTTTCTCACTTTCCATCCCTTAGCGACCCTTGGTTTAAGTCTCGTCGGCCCCAAGTCGTCCTCTATCCAAAACGCAAAATTCAAGGAAGTGGAAATGATATTGCCAAGAAATTTCCCAGAACTGGCGCGGGGGATATTCATTCGGAAGGGAGGGAACGAGGAAAGTCCCAAAAGGAACCTGAATATCTCTACTTTATTGACCTAACTGTGATAGTACGCGGTAGTGGGGGAATCTATCTGTGGTCTTCGCTCCATTGCGTGAGTCATACTCCACAAGCAAAGTGATACAATGATGAGAGCTTGGTTCCCGACGACCCAACAGCCGAGGAGGAGCCAAGGGTGGCGGTCTACAGTGGTCCGAAGACACCTAATTAGATTAGCCTAGCTTAGTTTTAACAGGCTAGCTTGGATTAATAAACTTAGGTTTCAAGAAGTAAATTTAGGTTCTAGTTAATAAAAGCCTGATTATACTTAGAACTACATCCTAAATAATTGGTCAGAATAGCTTAAATTAGCTTCACCATCGTAAAATAAATAGAATTAGGTTTAGGATTAGTATCTAGTCTTAGGCTTATGGGGGTTCATGTCCCAAGGTTAAATAACAAGACATTATATATGCTTTGCCTAACTTAACATCGTGTTTAGTTTATGGGGATTCATGTCCCAAGACTTAATAACGAGGCCACGTTTATTTTTTGCCCGACTTGTATCGAGTTTTTCATCTCCCATACTTTTTCTTGGATGCTTTCGGTACTTGGTGGTTTATTTTAAAAAGCCATTTCAATGGCCTATATGTTAATTTCCTTTCAAGAAGCTTGAGACTAGAACAATTTTTTAGGTGTCAACTAAAACTCATGTGTTAATACTAATGTAGACAATTTTTTTAACTTTTAATTTTTAATTTTATTTTCTTCACAGGGCCAAAGCGATTGTGGACGCCTCTCGCTAGGCACGGGGGAGGATTTGTTGCTTCATAAAAATAATATTTAAAATATACCAAAATCAAGATTATGTGAAACTTAAGCATGAATGTGCCACGTAATATCGAACTTCAACTTGTTAGTACTTGGCTCAGTAGTTTTACAAGTCTAATTTAGTTTTTCTTTTTGTAAATTATTTATATGAAATTTCGAGCCCAATCCATTTAAATTGAATCCAGGTGCACCTTTTGAATACTTCAACTTTCTTTTTTCAGTTGAGTTCAAGCAAGAAATTCAATTCTCAATCTAGCTAAGCTCGAGTGAAGTTTCGCGCTATCAAACATGTGAGTCGAGCTTGACAGTGCATCAGCTCGTCTCAATGTGATTATCCTTCTATCTCGAGGACTAAAGCCTAGGACGCTATCGCTTAGACTTGATACCTCAAAGGTGGATTTGCGCGTCCTTGCGCGTCCTTTTTGCGCGTCCTTGGGAGTGGGCCGGACCCGAGACCTCACAGCCAGATTTATAAACCCTAGTAGAAGCTTTCGTTTTCTGAGTCCTTCGCCGATTCTTCGTCGTTCCAGATTCGTTTGTCGATCACGTCGATCTCGCCCTCCACACCCTCACCGCCGCGCATAAGGAGCATATTCATCTGAGATCGAAAGCTGAAAACGTCTTCACGAGCCAAATTACCCTGAGTCCAGTCCCATATTTTCCTGAGAATGGAACAGGCTGAGAGCGCTTGTTTCTTTAAAGCGAGAAAGAGCGAGAGCCAGAGCAAAGGGAAGAGATCGTCGACTTCGCTGCCGATCGGGGAAGGGCAACGCCGGGTCAGAGCCCGCCGAGCCTCTCCGAGAGCAAAGCCGACTCTGCTTCAGCCTTCAGCCCTTGATTTTCGTAGCAAGACTCTCTGTTCCGATGCTTCGCATTCTAGGGAAGCACATGTACCATCAGCTCTTCTAACGGCTGCTTCTTCCAATATGAAAAGGAATTATTACCATGTGTTCCTCAGTTTCAGAGGACCAGATGTCCGCCACGGCTTCCTCAGTCATCTTTACGCCGCTCTGGACCAGAGAGGAATACACACTTTTGTGGATCGCGAGGAGCTTAGGAAAGGAGAGGAAATATCGCCGACGCTCGTGAGGGCGATCGAGGAATCGCGCATCGCGATCATCGTCTTCTCTGAGAACTACGCCTCCTCGCCATGGTGTTTGGACGAGCTCTTGAAAATCATGGAGTGCAAGGAGCAAAACGACCTGATTGTGTTCCCTGTGTTTTACAAAGTGGAACCGAGAGAAGTAAGAGGAGGGAGAGAGAGTTATGGGAGAGCTATGGCGAAGCATGAGTCCAAGCTCGGGAAGAATTCAGAGCAAGTGAAGAGATGGAAGAAGGCTCTCCTTGATGCTGGTAACTTGTCTGGGTGGGACTTCAATGATAGGTACACGCTAATGCGATGCAGTGCTTTGCGATTGTTATCTCGTGATTGTTTGTTAGATATCAAATCGTATGTATAGCTTCGAATTGTCAAAACGATGCATCGAGTTCTTTGAATTCGCAGTAGACACAAAAGTTGAAAGGCCAAAATTTCAAGCTAGCAGAAATTTCTGTCTTAGATGAGTAGTGTGGTTCCTAGGACCCGAGTAATTAGTGTCTTCAGGCGCAGATTCTTTGTAATTTTGCATTCTGCAGATGTTGGCGCAGGTATGTGTTATTTCTTTTCATCTTATTATTTGCCGATCTCCTTATGAAATTTTCCTTATGACGTTAGACGTTGAATTCCTGCCATGGCTTTGAAATGCTAAAACGAGTTTTTCTTTCTTTTGAGTGGTTATCAGAGATGAAGCGGATCTCATACAATGCATCGTAAAGGAATTATCGATTCATCTCAACCGAACACCATTACATGTCGCTAAGTATCCGGTTGGAATAGATTCTCAAGTTCAAGAACTGATATGGTTTTCACAGAAAGAGTCGGCTGATGATGATGTTCTGATGATAGGTCTATGGGGACCTGGAGGCATAGGGAAGACAACAATTGCCAAGGCCCTATTTAATGCTATGATGAGACAATTTCAGGTTTGTAGTTTTTTGGAGCAAGTTAGAGAAAAATCAAACCGAAGCGATGGTCTTGTTACTTTACAAAAGGATCTTCTATCTAAGATCCTAGTTAATCCTTTAACGGTCTACAGTGTCGCTAGAGGAATTAGTTTGATACAAGAAAGACTATGTTGCAAGAAGGTTCTCCTGGTTCTTGATGATGTTGACCATATGAATCAACTGAATGCATTAGCTGGAAAAGGCAATTGGTTTGGAAAAGGAAGTAGAATCATTGTTACAACAAGAGATAAACAATTGCTGACTTCTCATGGCATAAATTGTGTGTATGAAATTGAAACTTTAGGATGCCATGAAGCACAACATCTTTTTAGTTTGTATGCTTTCCCAAATAGCAAGAGTGTTGAAATAAGAAGGGATCTCATAGATAAAGCACTGCATTATGCCGACAGACTTCCATTAGCCCTGGAAGTGTTGGGCTCATTCTTATGTGGAAGAAAGGAACCTGCATGGGAAAGTACGTTGCATAAACTCTCCAAAATTCCTGAACCAACTATCAATCGAGTTCTCAAGATAAGCTTCGATGGATTGGAGAACAACGAGAGGGAGATTTTTCTCGATATTGCTTGTTTCTTTAAGGGGGAAAATATAAAGTACATCAAGGAAGTTCTTGACAGCTGTGGTTTTCACACAGCCATAGGAATAGATATTCTCATCGAAAGGTCCTTGATAAAAAACCAATATGAGACCTTGCAAATGCATGATTTGATTCAGTTGATGGGTACGAATATTGTTAAACAAGAATGTCGCGATGATCCTGGGAAACGCAGCAGATTATGGCTTTTGGAAGATGTTGAGGACATTTTTTATCATAATACGGTAAAAGTTGTTTATGTCAGTTTTGCTACATTTCAATTTATATTACTCTAATTTGGACAGTATAATGTAAATCTTAACTGGAAATTTTGTCTGACAAATGAATTTGCTCTGTTATGGATAGGGGACGGATGCTGTAAAGGCCATGGTATTGTGCTTGGCCCCACCAGAAGCGATAATCATCCGTCCTGATGCTTTTGCAAATATGAAAAGGTTGAGAATACTCATTTTGCTTGGAGGGCGTATCTCTTCACAGGCTCAAGTACATCTCCCTAATGAGCTAAGATGGCTTGAATGGTCCAATGCCCCGAATCTAGAATTTGGCTCTGGTCCAAATAAACTCGTGGGACTCCATGTCCAGAAAAGTCATATCAAACAATTAGTGGGCAACTTTCAGGTAAGCACTTGTGATGATTAGCTTTTTTCTTTTTTATAGCTATAAAAAATATTTGCAGAGCTTAGTGACTGCACTAGTATGTTTTTGCAGAATTTTAGAAAGCTGAAGTCCATTGATCTCTCTGAATGCAAGTCCTTGGTTTGTATTCCTGATCTGTCATCGGCTCCAAATATGGAGAAATTGATTCTTAATGGGTGTAAGAGGTTGGTGGAGGTTCACCCATCTATTGGAGATCTTGTCAAGCTGGAAGTTTTGTTGCTAGGAGGGTGCTTTAATCTTAGAAATTTTCCTAACACGCTGAAGACTAAATCTCTTCAAATCCTTGAGCTCTATGGTTGCTCTAAACTTGAGAAGTTCCCAGATATAGACGGAAAGATGAAACATTTGGAAGTACTTCCTCTATGTGGTATGGCTATTAAAGAACTCCCTGCATCAATTGAAAATCTTGTCTTTGTGACGTTGATAAATTTATCATTTTGCAAAAACCTCATGAGGCTTCCGTCGCACATTTATAAGTTGAAAAATCTCAAGTATTTAAATCTTATGGGCTGCTTGAATTTAACCACGTTTCCAAAAAACATGGAGGATTCAACTGATCCCGATGGCCGTCTGGGATTCCAAAACCTATGCAGCCTAGATCTTCACCGCTGCAATCTATCAGAATTAGAGTTCCTTGAGAGTTCTTCCAGTTTTCCCAGCTTGCTGTACCTAAACCTTTCATATAACATGTTTACTCATTTGCCAACATGCATCGACAAGTACTATCGTTTGAGGAGATTGGGTGTTGAGGGATGCGAGCTACTACAAGAGATTCCTCAGCTTCCACCAAATATTACTATGCTATCAGCATGTAATTGCAAATCCCTGCAAAAACTCCCAGATTTGCTGTGGGATTCGGATTTGGGTGACTTGACTTCATGTGAATTATTCCACGAAGGAGTCAATATGGATGACGTGCCTGAATTCTCACTCGAGGTCTCTCTCTCTCTCTCTCTCTCTCTCTCTCTCTCTCTCTCTACATATATATACTTAAATGCTTGATATGCGTACCCTCTGTGTGACAGACGCACCGGCTCGACGTCGTTATAAGTGGAAGAGAGATGCGTAAATGGATTCAACCCTATGAAGAGGATTCCATATTTTTCATGATTCCACAGGACTGGTATGATGAGATTAAAGGACTAGCACTCTGTGTTGTTCTTAGCCCGGAGGAAGGAAAAGTGGTCGACGTTTTATGTCATTTAACAGTACTTGTTAATGGCCAAGAAGCGATGTCTTGGAGTAAAGAATTTTGGTCAATGGAATCTGACCATGTGTGGCTTTATTATGATTCACACTTTTTTAAGCCTTTAGTGAAGGGGCCTTCAGTGAGTTGGTGTTTGCAAAATGATTGTAGCGATTTACATGTTCTTTTCAAAGCACAACAGGGAAGCATAAAGAAGTGTGGATTCCGTCCAATATTTGAAGAAAAGGAGGATGATCCGAGGGTGGTGTTCCTAGCACCACCAGCTGATGGAAGCAATGTGAACGTTTTCTCGGAAGACTCAGAAGAAGATAATTCAATAGACACCGAGGAAGAAGATACTCCACTTGAAACAGATGAAGAGTCATCACCTTTAACAAAGAAGATAAGACAGTCTTAACTACGGTGAGACTTTGGGTTCAATGTCTTTGATTTTCCCTTTTCTGGACGTCTACTAGAGACTTGCAAGTGTCTGCTCCTTCAATTAGAATTCTAGATCATTATAATACAGATGTTTCGCACCATGCTCCTGACATGACTGGGGAACATCTTTTTTTTTTTTTGCCTTTGAATTATGATTTTTAGTGCAAAGTGCATTAACCCAAAAATTAAGAGGATGCTTGTTGAAATGGCCATGGTCTTCTAAGTTGCGCTGTGTAATTTATTAGATGGGTCTCTGTCGCCTCTCTTAATCCAACTCTTAATCCAATTCCAATTAATGGTGCCGATACTTCATAATTCAAAATTCTGAGATAGTAAGTTTTGCTAAATCGAGTATAATATATATCTTTATGCAAGTGCTGTTCGAATTGTCTGAAAGATGAAGAGGTCTATACAGGGAAATTTAGTTGATTCCCCTGTTACTCAGGAACTTGCATTGGATTGGTATAAAGGGACAGCTCTGGCGTCTGAGAAACGTTGCATTTTAGCAAAGGAGATTGACTTCAAGGATATTCATGAAAAGCAAATGGCATTTGTCAAACGCCTTCTAAAATAAGTATTTCAAAGCAATTTTTAGAATGAGAAAAAAAAATAAAAAATGGAGAACGAAGGAACTTGCAGGTACATATGAAAGCACAAGCAGGTGGCACAACAGTAGGACCAGTGCTGACCTTGTGCGACCCTAGGCAATACGCTGCTGAGGTCAACCAAACCTTGGAGACATGCTAGGTGACATGACACTAAATGCCAATGTTCCATGACCTCAAGTGGCGGAATGTCGGAGCCACACGACTAGGCAACGCAATGCTCAACCCTCGACAAGCTAAGTCTGGCATCAAGCAACCCTCGCAAAGCTTCTTGGAATCATGCAACCCTCGACGAAGCTTTGTCGGTGTCCGTTAACCTGGCCTCCTTCAAGAAGCTTCCTAGCCATGACCAACCATGGCTTTCACTCTCCTAAACATGAGCCGTCTAATTGTGTGTATTTACAAGTGTAACCTTGGCTATCCTGAAAAAGAGGGGATGTCGGAATTTTCTTAATTTTTGGTGTCCGTCGTTTCTCAAATTTCCGAATTCCTTAACCCGTTGCATGCCATTCGGGTTTTACATTTTAGTTTTCTAATATTAGTTAATGTACAAAAAATGTTAACACGTGGCATTCTTTCTTTCTATTTGGTGAGGTTAAAAATATCTTACGCAAAATAGAGTTTATTAATGCACACTCGTAATTCATGGGTTTGTTATTCTATCACTATACTAAATCCAGCCACAAAATATAATTTATTTTAAGTTATTAATGTATTCTCACTTCAAGTGATTTTACAATGTTTTATGCCAAAAAAAGTGACTTTAGTATTTTTTTTTATCCTATTCTTCTCATATTCTAACTTGATTTACAATGTTTTATGCCAAACAAAGTAACTTTAGTATGTTTTTTTTAGCCGATTATACTTTACTCCTATTTTAATTCTCATTCTCAGACTTTTACCTTGCATTCATATAAAGCGTGGAAATCAAAACTCACATCTGAAACTAAATCATTCCCATTTCAACCCTCTTGAGAAGGTGATGATTTGAACTCCTACCTCATCCTTCTTATGTGAGAAGGGTGGAACCCCAGTACTTAACTTTAGTATGTCTATAGGGTTTACACGGGTTTCATATACATGCATTATAAGTATAATGCTTTTTGTTTTTAGGTTGGACATTTTAACATACTCACAAAGTCAAGTTCTAAACCTTTTTTTTTTGCATTCCTCATTTGTTAATTCCACATGTCATTATCACATTAGCTTTACATGCTAAGAAGCTTATTACAGAATTACCACATCACTTGTCTACGAAATTTATATGAGCCCTCCCATGGATCGCAACCAACAAAAAAAATAATAAATAATTTACTCCTTCAATCGAATGGTTACAAAATACCAATTGCTAAAATTAAAATGCCAAAGTTTGTTGTGTACATCTTAATTTTTTAAATAACGAGTGATTGACTTACACTTTACAAAATGAAAGTGATGCATCGTTACATGTAAAAGAAAAAAGTTTAAGCCAGCTAGAAAAGTGAGATGAAAAAGAAAATCAAAATAAAATGTTATTGAAGTTTTTCCTTTTAGTTTAAAGTTGAGTCTAGGTGGCAAGTATGCAAAGATTGACGGGGTTTCATTCTTTTAAACCTACAGTCCAAGAGTTACTTTGAGTAGTTTAATGATTAATTCATACAATCAATTTAGTGTTTAGTTACGAGTTACTGTTTACAAAAACTTTAAGGGGTCATAACCATTATTGGCTTATTGATGAAGTCTTGTTGCTCATGGATAAGATGATTTGCATACATTAGTAAGATTTAGTCAGGTGAAGATTTGTGATCACTAATGAAAAAAAAAATCATACCATAGAAATAATCTTATTTATTGTTAAAAAAAAAAAATCCTCGATGGGGGAGACAAGTCGGTCAGCCCAACCTTCAATGGCAAGTAGCCAGCACATGTGAACAAACGGGTTGAAAAAAAGAAAAGAAAAAAAAACTGCGAACAAAAGCTGCAGTGCAATTCCTACACGTTGTGGACTAAATTCGAGGAATGTGAAAAATATACCGAATCCCACTTTTTTAACAACAGTTTTACGTTACAGTTATGACGATTTGTGATAATATATATATATAATTATAATATTAAGACGTTTTTGTATTTAATTGCAATGACAAATAATAATCTTATACAATATATTCGAAGTATCGTAGAAGTGCTCCTAACATATAAATTTATCATCGAAGGAAAATAAGAAAGTTACATTCACACTTTTTATATATGGCAACATGCCAATTGGAAAAACAAAAGATTTTTCAATTTACAATAAGGATCAATTATATAATGCACAAATGAATTAAGGTGAAACTTAAACATGAATGTAGGACATAATATCAAGCTTAAACTTGTCAATACCCAATTGATAGTTTCAAGAGCCTAATCAAGCTTAATTTACTTTTTGTCAATTATTTAATATAGTCGAATTGAGTGAAGTCAAATTTGAATGGTCTGATTTTCTTTCTCTAGTTGAGTTTGAACAAGAACTTTAATACATGATTGAGTTCAAGTGAAGGTTCAAGCATCAAGTATGTTATATTAGCTCAACTGAATTTGGATTATATCTCGACATTGAGGGCTAGACCTAGGATCCTAGCAATTGGACTAGAGACACCAGCAAAACAAGTTATAGCATGGGCTGCCTAAGACCCTACCATAGACACGGGATCTAGGCCTTGGACTTGAGTTGTGAATTATGGAACTATAACGTGCTATCATCAATTTGTATTTATATATCGCATAACAACTCCATATTACAAAATACCTGACGATGTTGTACAAAAAAGATCATTGAGTCCGCCACAATGCAAGATATTAATAGAGTACCAAGCAATAAGTGTAGAAACAATCTCTTGAGACATTTACTCACAAAACTTACCAAGAGAAACTTTAAAACACTCCCAAGGTAGAACCACGCGAATGTGAACTCCGTCTTGAGATCGATCTTCACTCTAAGCTTCAAGCCAAGTCAAACTCGTGCTCTAGTTTGGCCACAACCTGTGATGTCAAAACGACACGTATGATTACTTGATCTCTTCCTATAAATTTTCGATCCGGAAAAAAATTCATTAGGTTTCGCGAAAATGCGCACGATGATTCTCAGTTAGTGGCTTTGATAGTACCTCTCCCCGATTCCCGTACGAAGAAGGAAAATAAAAAACGAACTCGCTGCTCTCCGAGGGCACAAGTGTAATTGCGCGAGTGCCGAGCTCAGTCGGCTCAGGATTTCGGCCTCTCGAGTGGGCCCCATCCCCCCGAGACGAATCACGACCGTCGATAATACCCGGCCCGTGTGTCGGCACACAGTGACCCGACACACATGCGGAGTCTCGTAAAAGAAAATATTGAGTGGTTCGTGCGCGCCACGTCATCAGCTGACGTGGCGCGCACATACCATTTAGATACCGAAACCTGTCATGTGGGACCCGCTGGAAAATGAAAGGACTCGGTCGGCTCGGCTCGGCTCGCTGACAGAAGAAAAGACAAGTCACGCAAGTTCCCGCCCAAAAGACCATTCTCTCTCCTCATATGAATCTTCTGCAATTTTTTCTCTCTCTCACTTTCTCTCTCCTCGCGGGAGAACAAACACAGAACGATCGAGACCGCTTCCGCTTCCGCCTTCGTCTCCGGCTCCGCCTCCTCAAAAGCCTCGCCGTCATCTGCTTCTGGCACGTCGAAGCCTCACCAGTCGCAGTCGGGTCCCGACCCCCTCCACCTCCGATTGTTCGCGCGGAGATTGGGTACGAGGTTTGTGTCCGCCTCCGGCTCCGGCTCCGGCTTCCTCCCCCAAAATCTGCTTCTGGCACGTCGGAGCCTCACCAGTCGCAGTCGGGTCCCGACCCCCTCCACCTCCGACTGTTCCCTCAGAGATCGAGCAGAAGGTTTGTGTCTGCCTCCGGCTCCCTCCCCCAAAAGCCTCATCTGCCTCTGGCATCCTCCGTCTCCGGCATCTGCTCGTCCTCCCCGTCCCGCCGGCCTCCGCCGCGAAGCCATCGGCCTTCGGCAGGAGGGAGGCAGCCTCGGTCTCGTTCCCGAGCGGCACTAGGCTCCCCGCCGCTGATCGGGCGCTGTCCGTAACGCTGGCCCGCTCGGTCGCGAGGGAGATCTCGGACGGCGCGGAGAAGAAGGAGAGGCGCGGGCTAGAGAAGGATTCCCGCCGGCCTCCGCCGCGAAGCTATCGGCCTCCGGCAGGAGGGAGGCGGCCTCGGTCTCATTCCCGAGCAGCACCAGGCTCCCCGCCGCTGACCGGAAGTTGTCCCTGACGCTGGGCTGCTCGGTCGCGAGGGAGATCTCGGCGGACCTGGGCAGGGTCGACGGCGCGGAGAAGAAGGAGAGGCACGGGCTGGAGAAGGACTCCCGCTTGCTGTGGACCTGGGCGGGGTCCGTGCGTTTCTCTCTCGACCGGTGAGTTTCCTTCTTCCTCCCCTCTCATGGGCTGGTTTCTGAATGCGCAGTCGAAATCCCGAATGGTTTGTTTCTGCATCTTGTTGGGATGTTCAGTTGCCAGCGAATGTGTGAGTAGCGAGGGAGCACGAAAGTGGAAGATTTGAAGGGTAATTTACTTCACATGTCTTTGAGGACAACCTTCATTTCTTCTATCTAGGCTAAGCACTGTAATGCCTAGGCTCTCTTTGATGGAATAATATGTTGTTTCATTTATGGCAAAAAGAAGATAAATATTAGTGGGAATATGGGCAATTGAAATTTAATTTTTTGATTAATAAATGATTTTGATGTGCATGGAAACACCTCACTAGTGATATTCTGCAACTACAATAATAGGTATTCTTACATGACTTGATCAAAACTGCAGAGCCTAAAATAAGTATATGTCCTGTTGTCCTTGGAAGACCGTACCGGTTTTGACTAGTTACGTTGCTGGTTGAACATGGAATCTACATGTCAGTTTAGTCCTCAATTGCCTTCACTTTTTCCCCACTGACAATCTTTCGGTGCTTCATTCGGTATCATAGGATCAATAGTCAAGTTATTCACTGACTATATGATTGAGGCGAAGGAAAACGTTGACAGGAACCTTTCTGCCACCATTGCTAATGGTACACAGGTAAGAAGTCAGACTTTGACAAAATCACTACGAAAGTGCAGGCCTGGTTCCTGATATTTCTTCTATGCTGTTTTCTTCTGTCATAGGATTCAGTCAAGCTCTTCATGAAAATAATCTCACGTCATTTGGAGGAGCAACCTCAAGGCAAGCACCCCGAGGTAAGAAGTTTGATTTTCTTCCATAGCAGCATTGGTTGCTCATTGCCTATATGCCTCACATCTATTAAGTATTTCTTCACAGATGCACTAGAAGGTAGAAAGAGTACAAATCGCACAGCTTGTAGATTGAGTGGGAAGGCATTGCTTTCTTCTATCGCATAGACAGAGCTCGCCCGTAGAAATTTTGCACACGCCTTTTGTGCCTGTTTGATGTGTATGAGATTAAAATTATAGTTGTAAGACTAACCAGAGGGGTAAATATGTTGTTGTTTTCCAGTGCTTCCTTTGCATCCATGCAAGAAATACAGTGCACTAAATGTCACAGGAGTGGCATTTCCATTTTTTTCCTACAAATAAAATAAGCAGCAAATCTTCTTTGCTGAACTAAATGTCATGTTCAACCATCAGGGAAACATTTTGTACTCAAATCTACTGCCCAATATAATTGATATAGGGATGAGAAACTTTGAGTTTGTTAAGTTTTTCACTTTTTGATACTGATGGTTTTTTTTTCCTATCACAATCACAAATGACATGAATTGTTTCAACATCCAATTTCAGCTGGATTTAGTCTTTGGAGATTTACTAAAAGAAAGAGGCAGGTTGCTTTCAACATCCTCACCCCTGGAGGAATTGTCCACTCGAAGATCCAAGGTATGTCATCTTTGTGAACTTACTCCCCTGCAGTTAAGCTGCAGGTACCGATATCCTTTTTCCTGCCTTTGTCATATAGTGTTGTCCATTGGCATGAGATAATTTGTGCAAGAAATTTATATATATTATGTTCCCTTAATATGCTCTTGTTATCACATTAGTTGATGCTTTATGATGACTTTTTGGTCAATTGGCACGATCAGGTGTGGGTTTTGTCCTTATTGGAATGGGTATCGCATTCTCTTTCTATTATGTACTCCGAAAAGAAAAAAATTAAACGGCTCATTGGTCAACTATCACTTGATTATAGAAGCTAGAAATTAGTTCTTAGTACATATGGTTACCTGAATATCTTTCTGCTCGCAATTAAGTAGCTATTATCACCGTGGAGAATTTGGAATCTGATGCCTCTGCACTCTTCTTGTTCATAGTGCTGCAGAACCTGTTCGAAAGAGGGTAACTGCGATCATCGAAATGTATTTGAGATGCAAGAGAAAGAACTTTTGGTGAGTGCCTCTCTATATGATGCAGAAAATCTTTAGGAAAGAAAAGCTTGCAGACTTCTTTTGCCGATTTTTGCAAAATGAATTGGAAAGATTTTGTTTGATAAAAAGATTTTAGTAAGGGTGGTTGGGACTATAATAGATATTTTCAATTTTCATTTAAACTTGCTTGCAAGATAGACTAATAAAGCAAGGTCTTTAAGTTAACGTGATTTCATGTTCCTGTCAACAATTGTAAAGGACGAGAAAGTCTAATATTTGCATCTTGCAGGATCTTAAAACTTTGTTGGTGAAGACAAAAAGGGAGTTTGAAGATCTGCAGTTCCAGTTTCAGAGAGATCTAAAATAGCTAGGTAGGAAAAGTAGACTAAAAAGGAGTAGTCTAATTAGTTCTTTTTTTCTGAGCACAGGCAAGGCTGAGGACATGGAGCTGCATGTTCCTTGTCCTTTTGCATTGAATGTCAACCATTTTAGATGAGTGTCGTCTATATACTTCATTTATTACAGCTCCTCCGCTGAATGTTATTATCTCAGATTGAGGCCATTGTCATTAATATGCTCCCTAAGATTTGGCAATAAATCTCAAATTTGAACTTGAAGAATGAATCTATGGGATCTTGTTACGATCTTTTTTTTTGCTTTTGCATTTTATTAAGGAGAATAAAAGCTAGGTGTGACATGCTTCCTGAGCATTAATATGTGTTTTTGCTTTTCCAATGGATCAGGCAATCAAGTCCAGGAGATGTCTACTGCTGCCCTTGGATATCATAAAGTGGTGAAGGAAAATCGAAACCTTTACAACATGGTTCAGGATTTAAAAGGTCAGCTTTTTTTTTCAAGGAGAGTTATTTGTTTATGAATTGGATCGCATAACTCAATTTTTTGAGCAGTAAGCATTTATCCGCAGAAGTATATGCTTGTCCATGGGTCAGTTGCTTTTAAGTAAAGGAGCTTTCATTGTTTTATTTCCAATGTTACGAGTTTAATTTGACAAAAATCTTTACAGGAAATATACGAGTATACTGCAGAATTAGACACATTTTTAATGCGGAAGCCAAAAATGTGGTAGATTTTATTGGAGAAGATGGTTCACTTGTGATTGTTGACCCTTCAAAACCCCATAAAGATGGAAGGACAGTGTTTCAGTTTAATCGGGTTTTCAGTCCACTTGCTACTCAAGGTATTGTTACACTTCATCTTACTGTCTAAGGGTATATTGTTGGCCAAGTGATTATCCTGCAAGTTGATGTTCAGCTCCTAAATAACAATGTAAATTATTTTTCGCCATGCGGCCCTCTTTGCAGATGATGTGTACATGGATACTCAACTTTGATTAGATCAGTTATGGATGGTTACAATGTCTGCATCTTTGCTTATGGTCAAACTGGATCGGGTAAAACACATACAATGGTAAGAACTTAAGTGTAGCTTTAGTAGATCCAACCTTTGTGCCAGATCACCTCCTAGGCTCCTAGATAATTTGTGTAAAATAAAAAGTGTGCATTTTCCTTGCTGTTAGATGGATGTACTGTTAATTTCGTATATCTACCTGCAAAGCATGAACATAATTCAATCTAAGCAGATGCTTAAGATTGCTTACGTTGATTTGAGGAATAACTAGTCATTGCCTTTTGGAATTGCAGAGTGGTCCATCAGGCGAACTGACAAAGGACATGGGGATTAATTACTTGGCTGTCAACAATCTCTTCGAGTTGTCTAACAGAAGGAAGGACATTATAACTTATGATATTCATGTTCAGATGGATGAAATATATAATGAGCAAGTGCGTGATCTCCTTGCTGAGGGTTCAGCATCCTTAAGATATCCTTTGAAATGGATTATTCTGTCTAATATAGATACATTTGATGTCAAATAAGTAGATAAAAAGACTGAAGAAAGCTTAAGTTTCTGACATGTAAATTTGGGTTCCTTGACTATGCACAAATTAGAGATTCGAAGCTGTACCAGTGACGGTGGCTTGAGCCTTCCAGATGCTACCATGCATTCTGTCAACTCCACAGCTGATGTGGTCAGCCTAATGAAACTCGGTGATGTGAATCGTGTCGTCAGTTCTACAGCACTGAACAATAGAAGTAGCCGGTCTCACAGGTCAGTTTTTGGACAGGCAGAGTTTCCTTCCCATTCTTTTTGGTATTAATTTTGATGTAGTTTCCAATAGATAGATTATTCAAGAGAGTGATACTGATGTCCATGGGATGCATCCTTGCAGTGTGCTGACAGTACATGTTCAAGGGAAAGATGTATCTGGATCCATCCTCCGCAGTTGCCTGCATTTGGTTGATCTTGCAGGAAGTGAATGGGTAGATAAATCTGAAGTCACAGGAGAGAGACTGAAGGAGGCACAGTACATTAAGCAGTCTTTGTCTTGTCTGGGAGATGTTATCACAGCTTTGGCCCAGAAAAACTCCCATGTACCTTACCACAATAGCAAACTTACGCTTCTACTGCAAGATTCCCTAGGTACCTATTTCGAAGTTTCGAACTTTGTCAGGTGTCATTGAAGCTTCATTTTAGGATAAAATTACTAATTCCCAGAGTGAGCATTTCATAGAATTGAGATACTCTGATTATGATCCTTGGGTAATGGTGACATTGCTTTTATGCATTTTATTTCAGGAGGAAATGCGAAGACATTGATGCTGGCTCATGTGAACCCTGAGAGAGATTCATTTGGGGAATCAATGAGTACCTTGAAGTTTGCCCGGAGAGTTTCAACAGTTGAACTTGGTGCTGCACGCATGAACAAAGAGACCAGTGAGGTCATGCAACTCAAAGAGCAGGTAAATGTACTTGGGTAATCTCTATGCTTCAGATGCCTTTCTGACAATAATCAACATTACAATTCTAGGGGGCTGGATCTGTCGATTTGCCAAAAATGAGATCCAGATTGTTATGCAAGGAGAGCGCACTCTTTGTACTGATCCTCGAACGCCCAACTTGCTTGTTCAAAGCATGAATGGCAAGGAATCTCACATAAGGAAATCGCTGCACACCATAGGGAGGAAGCTCATCAATGGATTTGAAAGGAGGTCAGTGAAATATTTAACTATCTAGTCTTAACACTGAATTGGACAAATTTAGTATGGTATGAAATACTCAAATGCAACTGAAAAATTCCAAAATGACGGGTAATATGAGAATTTGCTCACATCATTATCTTGCCATTAAGACTTGGTTTCTATGCAACTGCAGGAACCAAAGAAATGTGACAGAAGCTCGTTCACCTGTCAGAGGCTCTACTACTTGCATTAAAAATGGCGTATTGGCAATTGCAGCCAACACACGGACACAAAATGGAGTATTGGCAATTGCAGCCAACACACGGACACTTAGGAGACAATCACTAACAGGTGCTGGTTTAGACCAGTCTCGCCGGTCTTCTCTGGGAGGCAAGTCCACTAATTCCAGTAAGCAGAATCAGCATAATTAAATTTAATTCACAGTATATGTTTCATCTCATTATGTCCATCATCTGATTATTTGTTTTTGTTTCTTCAATAAGATGTAAAAGACACAAGGAATGCCAAGACGCCTCCTCCAGTCCACCCATTATCTACGATAGCAAAGCGTTGGCTGTAGCTATAGATGGCGAAATTTAGTGTTCAATGACCAGCGAAGTGATGCTTTGACTCGAAGCTGACTGAAGTTTTGACATGATAGATGAGACTGAGAATTGACGAGGGAAAGACTGAAGAGTTAGCCAACAAACGCAATAGCAATTTTTTGGTTTAACACACTGCTTATGTACATATTGACACAAGTTCTTCAAATAATGCCCGAAATTTCTATGGCAATGTTTTCAAACTGCTCTTGCCCATTGTTCTCTGAATCTCTGACTTAAGTCATCAAAGCTATCGGCATCTTTTAACAGAAATGGAGGAAATGACAGGTGCCTCTGCTAATAAACCGGCTGCTTTTCTATTGTATAGCTAGCTAAAAATCAAAGATTATAGCATGACATTCATGTAATGTGACACCAATGTGGTACTATAGGATCAAGTGTTCTTGTTTTTAGTATAATTGATTATAATAGCTTCACAGGCCCTGAAACCGAGATCCCTCAGTTTATCCAGCGACACCTTGCGTGATATGGATCATACGTAGTTTACTTATTCAGTTATAAACCTCCAATGTAACTGAGGGGCTAGTCAGTTAAAAAAAACACACACAACTATAGCAACAACTTCCATGTTTCATTTTCCGAAACAGGATCCCATGCTCATCTTTGAAGTTCAGCTTAATTTAGTTGAAGATGCAAACAAGCAGATGGCCATTGCCTTAGATTTACCCAAAAGTGCTACTGTCAGGAAAACAGACGTGAAGGTTAAGAGGAGCATCATTAACAAGTCATCCAGTTCACCAAATTGTTAAAAAATGCCTTCTTTACAAGTTTATGATGAACCTGAAAAACTGATTCACAGATGAGTGTACTTTATTCAAGTTTCAACCATTCAGTCAATGGAAAGAAATATCGACAATTATTTAAGGAAGGTGAAGAGAAGGAAGTAGTTAGCAAAGCTTAAAAAAGTCGGTTGTTTGATTGTAGCTAATTTGCCCGTTTATTTTCTTGAAGGAATAGTCATAGGCTTGAAGCAGCCACTTGTGGAATCTCCTCATGTCCAAGCTCACATTCTGTCTGTCGAGATAGATCTCCTTAGTGTATTGCCATCCCTTCCTAGTCACACCCTTTGGATTCGTAAGGACTGGATCATCTTTATTGTATTCATTATACAGTGAGCTCTCCCTAGGCGAAATCTTGTAGCCAATATACTTGAGACCAAGCTCTCTAGCAGGTTTACCAAAGCATGTCTCAGCTGGTGAATCCGTCCCTAAAGGAATGACTTGGATGAGCACAGAACCAGGCTTCAGGAAAAGGAAGTGGGTCAATGCAGCCCCGTGTACACCAACCATAACCTCGCTCTTATTAAGCAAGCGATACATCTTCGCCAGTTCAGTCTATCGCTTAGGCCGCGAAACTTCTACTCTGAACCCCATATCCTCTGCCATTTTAACCAAGCAGTCTTTGTTAACTAACGCCCTGGACCCACTGCGGGATAATATCACTAGCTTCGGTTTCTTCACCTGGTGTTTCTGGTCGTCTTTATTAATTTTCATCGATTGCCCCAAAGTTGGCACTGAAGCCGATTGATTCATTTTCATCTGTACCCCTTGCTCCTTGTCTGGTATAGAACCTTTTATCCGCGGCTGGTAAGCACGGTCAAGGAAGTGTCTGAAATCGAGGATGCTCTTATTCCCCTTCATCAGTGAAGGATCCACAGTAAGGTCATCATGGATTTTCACACCAACAATGGCCTCCGGTAAGCAATGGGTTCTTTCATCTCCAGCAAAGTCGATGAGCGGATAGTTCGAGAGGCGAGAAAGGATGTTCTCATACTTCATAATCCACCAATTGTACAAACTTCATCACTTTTAAGAATTCCTGTGGGATCGGTTGTCCCCATTAGATAGTAAGAATCTGGAAAAGGAATCCTTCCTCCTTTCAAACTCTTCTTTTCATCATTCATCAGGATGGACAGACGATTTTGTAGGTATGTTTCGTCCAGAGGAATCCCAGATAAGATCATTCTGGCAGCAGTGAAACCATCCTTCTCACCATGATTCACCGAAACTGTTCATACGGTAAAAGCACAAAAGGAAAACACGAGGGAAAATGTTTACACATCAAATAGCAATTGAAGGAAATATGCACCCAAGGGAATTAAAAGCAGCAAAGATGAATAGAGATGCATTTTTTTACTTATGCATATTTCGAATCAAGAAAAATAAAAGAAGCACATCCAAGTATAGCAAAAAAAAAAAATTGGAGAAAAATCTCATTTTGGACTGTTTTAAGAATAGACAATATTACAACAGTCCAAATGTTCAGAAGAATACTACCTCTTAGAGCTGCTCGTTTACTAGAGAAGACACTATTTGCATCTCCCAGAGCATTCTCCACCATGTCCAAAAGAAATTCATTAGGGACCCCGCCATAGCTTAAAAGTGCAATCAAAATCTTTGAAAGATACGCAAGCTCTGGTTTATTACTGCATCAATGAGGACCAAGGTCCAATCAGTTCTTCCAAAAAGGTAAAATTTGATGGCAAAAAAAGCTCCAAACAAAAAGCAATTGGATTTAGTAATTCACAAGAAAAACATGTCCCATGTTCAAATTAAACTGCTGAAAGAACAAAAAAGCCGCTAACTTTTTAGTCTGTTTATGTAAGGGTCTTTTAACTAGCTAACTCCAAAGGAAAATCTTAACACAACGATCAACAAATCAACAGCATAGCCAGGCAACAAACCCACAGATAACACTGTGATCACAATACTAGGGGTCAGAGGTACCATAAGAACCTCAAGAGAATTAATTAAAACAATGATAGCCTGCTGGCAAATATGTTGGTTGTACCTTGTTTGTACTATTTCGACTGCATCAACGGTCCTGATATCTAAAAGCTTCGGGTCCTTTTCAACCTTGATCATCGATGGTCTAATATGAATTGTATGAGGAGGGAGCTACAGATTAAAATTCGGCCAAAACAATTAGAATGGAAGATATAAATGAACCGATAGAAAAAATGAAATATATCGCAATATGGAGAATTATTGCAGCTGAAAAACTAATAACTAGACTCACACTTAATAATACAATGTAGATTTTCCTAAGCAACCAAAACACTCTAAACAACATCAATGATCTAACCAAGTTTCTGCATATAAAATGACTGGCTTGACAAACCGCATTCCTTATATGCTTCCTCTTGTGAGCATGATGGATAGGAGAAATTCCCACCAGAACACATGGGACTTTTATTGCACTCTCATACCGATACATTATCACTAAAGGCAGCAGAAATGAAGTTGGAGAGAATTTCTTTCATGTCAACCACCAAACTGACTTTCATTTGGGCTCGTGAAACCAGTCTGGAGTATAATTAAATAGCATGAAAACAGTGTAATCTATCCGCAACTGGAGTAACCAAATATCATAGGACCTGAATGAGCTAGATTAGAACCCCATGTGCAAAAAAATTTGAAACCAATCTTTTTAAAAAGCTGACCCCTGTTCAAACAGGATAAACAGCTTAATGGTCAACCATAATTGATTGTTGCCTAATTAATACATTACCAATAAACATCAGTCCACAGCTAATCAAGAATTTATGACGCAATCAACTGTATCATTTCTAATTATTCAGGACGTCAGAAAAGAAAATATCATCCACTGTTGTCAAGCAAGGCCCTAGCCTAAAATAAGGGACATGTTACATTAAAAGTTTGGGCTGAATCCTTTAACAAGAAATTTTTTTAATCTTTTCTTTAAATGAACCCAAAGAATGTATTAGCAAGGTAGATCTTAAGTCATGAAATGATATTCTGGAAAAAATTAATTTTTGTACTACATTATAGCATCTTTCTTATTGACATTAGGCACTTGCTTTCCCATATCAAATTTTGTGACACAGCATGCAAAAGTTCTTTTTCCCGATATGGTACCTAGCAACCGGTGGAGAGAGAGATGAAATAAGAATGGACTGCTAAGTTCGGTGTAAAGGTGTACATAGGAAAGACAATGTTCAAAGAAAAGCAAAGATGTATAGAAGACTACACATTTTCACCTTTTTCCCTGGCTCTCTTAAAAGTAATGTTATAAGCATAAGACTAGGCTCTGGAAGTCTCCGACTGTGCTAATGTAGAGTCGACAGCTGCTTTTCTAAAAACTTCGCCCTTTTACTAAAATAATATGCCTCCTTTCTCAGTTTTGTTTAGAGAAAGGAACAAAAAGGGTCAAAGAAAATGACCTAATTTCATCTTTTTCCTTGAGGGAATGCCTGAGAGAATGACCAGCCTTACTTGAGGTACTTTTGGAGTCGCCACATTGGGTGCCTGCCCAGGCAACTCCAGTGCTTTTGAGAACACTAGTGACACCTAAACAGAACAATTGATCTCACTTCAACTCATAAACGAGACCAAGCACTTAGTGGCTTAATGTGGCAGAAGATGCTTGAAGGCCTAGATTATTTCCTCTTTGCAAATTGAACCCGATGCATCGATCAACCCCCAAATAACTCAAGGTTGCAATATTAATGACTTAAGTGGCAATGGTTGAATCAAAACTAAGTCAACACGTCATTACATTTAAGTGGTTATTTATTATTTTCCCTTAACATCAATATACACACTTCATATTTATACATGGAATTCACATTACAAAAAAGAGTGTATGAAGAAACCAAGATACCTCTTTGAATCATAGATAACAGGGAACACATGCGAGTTCTCTATTATGTGCAAGAACTTCTTCAATTTCAAATCTGACTGCAACAAAGTAGCGAAAAACATGTAAAACAACATGGCAAAAATGAGGAACTATTACATAATTCTTCATTTACAGGAAGATATCAACTAGCACACTGAATAAGCAAGTTCCAAGCATAAGATATATGTAACAAAACAAATATGACAGTTATAAAAAGACCATTAAAAGGAGCAGCTATTGAGGACCCACCTTATAAAATTTCATTAGTTCATCAGCTCTGAAGTTCTTCACCTAATATCAGAACAGAAACTAAGGCGATCAGCCAACACATCAATCGCAGTTGGCAGAGAAAACAAAACAAATATATAAATGAAAGCAATCTCATGAACTCAAAAGTGGCATTGACACGTTAAGCATACTTAATTTGGAATAATTCACTTTGCAAAATAGTAATTAGAAATAACATGCTAATGCATTGGAAACTACAAAATTTCCTTTTTAGTTACTTAGTAAGTCTCCTTAGAGCACTGTTAACAAAGGGCACTTGTTAAGCATACTTATTTAATATGATTCACTTTCCAAAGAAAAAATTACAAATACCACAAGAACAATATGTGCATCCAATTGAAAACCATAAAAATTTCTTAATCAACTACTTAAGAATTGCCCCTAGAGAACAGTTAACAAAATCCTTACAAATACATAGATCTTCTCCACAGATCAGACTCATGGCACATGCATGAACATAAAAATACAATCTTTATCATGAAACTACCTGCTTCAAGGGGACGAAACTTATATTGGAAGGCGGCAAAGCCTGAGACCAAAGGAAAAGGAACATGAGTCGGTGATACGCTGCACTTCTCGTAACATTTTATCATACTTTGCTCTAAGAAACATTTAGCTGTAGCAGATATATAACTCGTACATATTAAGAAGAAACATTTAGCTGTAGCAAATACATAACTCGTACATATTAAGAAGAAACATTTAGCTGTAGCAAATATATCTCATACATATTAAGCTAAACCAAATGTGCAATTCCTTGTCATGTCTGTTTTCGTCTATGCTTTATCTAGTAGATGAGCACTCCTGATAGCGAAACATAATACTACGAATTTTTGGGATCAAAATAGAGTATCTCGGATATATATAGTAATACCATCCTCTGGGACAAGCTCAGAGGATGACAAAACTTGAACTGGTCAAAGCTTGTCTAGCTAGCTGCAACTCCTCGAAAACATGTAATAGATGCTGAGGCAAAGTGTGGGACAGAAAGAAGCTTCAAGAGGGAATCCTTCAGGCATTTAACTATATAGAGAGAAAAAAAGGAAAGAATAGGTGAGCACAAGCTTCCAGCCCGGATAACACTCTATCATGACAAGATCCATTATGCCAACAATCTGAAAATCTTCCATTTAAGTTCTAACTGGGCCTTAGCTTCAAGCGAGGATAGTAGGACATGTGCAGAATTCTTCATTTTAGATTATAGTTTAGGCAATTAGTTCAAACACACACCTCATAGCTGAAGGGGCCTTCTAGCGTATCCAAGTCATGAGTCCCAATTGCAACTAGTGTTCTTCGCCTAAAATATCGAGAGAATCCGAGCATGTCAATCCAAGCAGAACATTTTGAGGATCTAGCATAAGCACAAGCATCTGATGTACTAAGTGGAGGGATTGGGGGGCTGGGCATCTATTACATGCAAATAAAATATCAAATTGAATATAGATCTCGAGAATGAAAACTAGTTCAAGCAACATATCTATCATCACCACTTCACCAAATTATTCAAAACAACTCAGCGGAGTCCTCTCTTCACATCCAGGCATTTCTCACAAATTATTCAAAGATCGAACCACACAGCATCTCGATAGCCATTACGAGCAACATGGTCCGCGAAAGACTTTAACCCATCCGAAGACGGACACTAGCATCTTAAACCCCCGAACCAAAACTCACCCACGACTCGCGAAACAGCTCCAAACCCATCCAAAACACACAACATCTAACCGAATGCCGAATCAGCTTCACAGTCACCTGTTCGCCGGAACTTCAATTTTGTAGATGACTTCCTCGTCCTCATCAGTCTCCTCTTCCAGGTGCTTCTCCTTTCTGATGATCGCCTTCTCCGTCGTCTGGCCAGCACAAACAAAGAAGCCCAATCCCCTCTGCCTTTAAAAAAAAAAAAAAGAAAAAACCCCCCCAATAAAAAACCCAGGTTTGATTTGCTCCCGGTGGTTCGCCGGTCGGAAAGAGGGAGGGCGGAGAGAGAGAGGGAGGTCGCGGTCCTCTTGCCAGTCCTGTGCAGTGGTTCATCGATTGCTCGAGGTCCTCTCGCCAGTCCCGTGTGGTGGTTCGCCGGTCGGAAAGAGGGAGGGTAGAGAGAGAGAGAGGGAGGTCGCGGTCCTCTCGCCGGTCCGGTGCGGTAGTTCGTCGGTTGTTGGCGATGGTTCGCCGGTCGGAAAGAGGGAGGGCACAAAGAGACTGGGAGGTCGCGTCCTGTTCATCGGAGAGAGAGAGAGAGGGAGGGAAGAGTGAAAGGCGAGAGAGGAGAAAGAGAGAAAAACCCAGCAAATTCGAGTGAGGAGAGAGAAAAAAATTTGAGCGGGGGGAATAAGCTGACCGTCCTTTCTTCAGTAGTGGAGCCGAGCCGAGCCGACCAAAAATCAGCGCCTTCCTTTTTAGCAGGTCCCGCTCGGGGACACGTGGCGGTATTTCATTGGTTAGTGCGCACCAGGTCAGTGGATGACGTGGCGCGCACTAACCACTGAATATTTTCTCCGTATGAGACGTTGACGTGGCGCTTGCAAAGCGTTGAATATTTGTTCTCTCTATCGCGAGGACTAGGCTTATGTCGCTAGCGATTAGACTGATGCCTCAAAAGTGGATTGCGCATCCTTGCGCGTGGACTAAGAGACACCAGCCGCACGGGTGGTCGCGTGGGCCGGACCCGAGACCTCGTAGCCAGATTTTCAAACCCTAGCGGCAGTCTCTGTCTTTTGAGTCCTTGGCCGATTCTTCATCGGTCCAGCTTTTGTCTCTGAGTTCTTCTTTCTGCTTCCCTGGCTCTCTCTCTCTCTTCCCACTTTCTTCTTCCTCCTCCTTCAAAACGATAGTCAACGCAGAACCGCCTGGCAGCCACAATCCTAGATCTCTCTATCTTCTCGCCCTCGACACCGTCAGGGCTGGGCGATCCATCGTCGTTACGGGTCGGCTTCGTTTATTTTTGCACGTCTATGGTTTTCCGGTGATCCTGACGTCAATCTCGCCCTCTTAACCCTCGCCGCCGCGCGTTCCTTCCTCGTCAAGTAGCATATTTATCTGAAATCGAAATCTGAAAACGTTTTCAGCAACCAAATGGCCCTGAGCCTCGTCCAATATTTTCCTGAGAATGAGACAGGCTGAGAGCGCTTGTTTCTTTGAAGCGAGCGAGATCTAGAGCCAGAGCAAAGGGAAGAGATCGTTGGCTTCGCTGCCGATCGGGGAAGGGCAACCCCGGGTCAGAGGCCGCGGTGCCTCTCCGAGAGCAAAGCCGACTCTGCTTCAGCCTTCAGCCCTCGATTTTCGTAGCAAGACTCTCTCTCTCTGTTCCGATGCTTGGCAATCTAGGGAAGCACATGTACCATCAGCACTTCTGATGGCTGCTTCTTCGAATATGGAAAGGAATTACCATGTGTTCCTCAGTTTCAGAGGGACAGATGTCCGCCAAGGCTTCCTCAGTCATCTCTACGCAGCTCTGGACCAGAGAGGAATATACACTTTTGTGGATAGCGAGGAGCTTAGGAAAGGAGAGGAAATATCGCCGATGCTCATGAGGGCGATCGAGGAATCGCGCATTGCGATCATCATTTTCTCTGAGGACTACGCCTCCTCTCCATGGTGTTTGGAAAAGGCTGTGAAAATCATGGAGTGCAGGGAGCGAATGGGGCTGATTGTGTTCCCATTGTTGTACAGAGTGGAACCAAGATAAGTAAGATGAGGAAGAGAGAGTTATGGGAGAGCTATGGCTAAGCATGAGTCCAAGTTCGGAAAGGATTCGGAGAAAGTGAAGAAAAGGAATAAGGCTCTCTTGGAAGCCGGTAGCTTGTCTGGGTGGGAGTTGAATGACAGGTATGCACAAATGTGACTAGTGTTTTGTGATTGTCTGTTAGATATTTTATCGTATGCTCCTTTTTGGATCTTCGAATTGAAGATACAAAGTGGAGATAAATAAGACAGTGGACACAAAAGTCAAATAGCCAAAGCTAGTAGATTCTTTGAATTGATTCTTGCTGTGTGGATAATGAGAAATTTATGTAACATAAATAGTGTGATTCATAGTGCCCGAGTCATTATTGTCTTCAGATTCAGGTTCTTTGTAATTTTCCTTGTGTAGATGTTGGCGCAGGTTCACCCATCTTTCATCTTATATTTTGCTAATCTTATTATGGAATTTTACTTATTTGAAATGCTATAACCTATTTATCTTTCTCTTGAATCCTTATCAGAAATGAAGCGGAGCTCATACAATGCATAGTAAAGGAATTATCAATTCATCTCAACCGAACACCTTTACATGTCGCTAATTATCCAGTCGGAGTAGATTCCCAAGTTCAACAAATTATATCGTCGTCAAAGAAAGAGTCAGATGATGATGATGTTCTCATGATAGGTTTATGGGGGCCTGGAGGCATAGGGAAGACAACAATTGCCAAGGCCTTATATAATGCTATGGAGAGACAATTTCAGGGTTGTAGTTTTTTGGAGCAAGTTAGAGAAAAATCAAACCGAAGCGATGGTCTTGTTACTTTACAAAAGGATCTTCTATCTGAGATCCTGGTTCATCCTTTAACGGTCTACAGTGTTGCTGGAGGAATTAGTTTGATACAAGAAAGACTATGTTGCAAGAAGGTTCTCCTGGTTCTTGATGATGTTGACCATATGAATCAACTGAATGCATTAGCTGGAAAAGGCACTTGGTTTGGAAAAGGAAGCAGAATCATTGTTACATCAAGAGATAAACAATTGCTGACTTCTCATGGCATAAATTGTGTGTATGAAATTCAAACTTTAGGATACCGTGAAGCACAAGATCTTTTTAGTCTGTATGCTTTCTCAAATAGCAAGAGTGTTGAAATAAGTAAGGCTCTCATAGATAGAGCACTGGATTATGCTAACGGGCTTCCGTTAGCGCTCAAAGTTTTGGGCTCATTTTTATGTGGAAGAAATGAAGCTGCGTGGGAAAGTGCGTTGCGTAGGCTCTCCAAAAGTCCTGACCAAACTATTAATCAAGTTCTCAAGATAAGCTATGATGGATTGGACAGCAACGAGAGGGAAATATTCCTCGACATTGCTTGTTTCTTTAAGGGAGAGGAAATAGAAGTCATCCAGAAAGTCCTTGACAACAGTGGTTTCGACACAACCATAGGAATAGAAATTCTTATCGAGAGGTCCTTGATAAAAAAAATGAGTATGGAACCCTGCAAATGCATGATTTGATTCAGTTAATGGGTAAGAATATTGTTAATCAAGAATGGCCTGATGATCCTTGGAAACGCAGCAGATTATGGCTTTTCGAAGATGTGTTTTCTATGAAGATACGGTAAAAGTTGTTCATGTCCATTTTGCTATATCTCAGTTTTTTACATTATTCTGATTCAGATAGTAATATGTAAATTTCAACAAGAAATTTTGTCTGATGACTGAATTTGCTTTGTTGTGGATAGGGAACGAATGCAGTAAAGGCCATAGTATTGAAGTTGCCCGCACCAAAAGAGATGATCATTAGTCCTGGTGCTTTCACAAACATGAAAAGGTTGAGAATCCTCGTATTGCTTAATGTGCATGTCTCTTCACAAGGTCCTATACCCCTCCCTAATGAGCTACGATGGCTTGAATGGCCCAATCCCCCGGATCTAGAATTTGGCCCTGGTACAAAGAAACTCATTAGACTACATTTCCAGAACAGCAGTATCAAACAATTAGTAGGCAACTGTCAGGTAAGCCCTTGTGATGATCAGCTTTCCCTTTTTAAAGTATGAAAATATTTGTAGAGCTTAATGACTGTATTAGCATGTTTTTGCAGAATTTTAAACATTTGGAGTCCATCGAGTTCTGCGATTGCAATTCCCTGACTACTGTTCCTAACTTTTCATCGGCTCCAAATCTGGAGAGCTTGTATATTTTAAGGTGTGATAGCTTGGTGGAGGTTCACCAATCCATTGGATATCTTGACAAGTTAAAATTTTTGACGGTATCAAGATGCGACAATCTTAGGATCTTTCCAAACACACTCAAGACAAAGTCCCTTCAACACCTTGATCTCTCTTATTGCTATAAACTTGAGATATGCCCTGATATTCCAGAAAAGATGGAACATTTACACAATCTTGATCTACCAGGGACGGCTTTTAAAGAACTCCCTGCATCAATTGAAAATCTTGTCTCTGTGAAGCGGATAGATTTATCATTTTGCGAAAACCTCATGAGGCTTCCGTCGCACATTTATAAGTTGAAAAATCTCGAGTGCTTTTATCTTGAGGACTGCTCAAATTTAATCACGTTTCCAAAAAACATGGAGGATTCAATTGATCCTGATGGCTGTCTGGGATTTCAAAAACTAGTGTGCCTGAAACTTGGGGGGTGCAATCTATCAGAAGTAGAGTTCTTTGAGAGTTTTTCCAGTTTTCCTAAATTGAAGTATCTACACCTTGAAAATAACAAGTTTGCTGGTTTGCCAACATGCATCAACAAGTACTATAGTTTGAGCAGCTTGTATGTTGACAGATGCAAGCTACTGCAAGAGATTCCTCAGCTTCCACCAAATATTGAGACACTATCAGTAGATCATTGCAAATCTCTACAAAAACTCCCAGTTTTGTGGGGTCATCCCTCCCACACCTTGTCTGTTAGCTTGGTTTCATGTTGTGAATTATTCTGCAAAGGGGTCAATATGGATGATGTGGCTAATGTGTCATCACTCAAGGTCTCTCTCTCTCTCTCTCTCTCTCTCTGTGTATATATGTATATGTATATGTATATAACTTCAAATGCTTGACATGCGTACTTTCCGTGTGACAGAAACTGCTAAAGATGAAAGATGAAGTCGACATTATCATAATTGGAAGAGAGATGCCTAAATGGATTTTCCTCTGTGAAGAGGATACCATATGTTTCACGGTTCCCTCGGAATTGTATGACAAGCTCCAAGTACTAGCATTCTGTGTTGTTCTCAGCCCGGAGGAAGGAAAAGTGGTCCATTATTCATGTGACTACACAATAGTTGTTAATGGCCGAGAGGTGAAATGGGGCGGGAAATATTTTCATGCAATAGAATCTGACCATGTGTGGCTTAGTTGTTGGTTAATGAGTTTTAAGGATGGTTTGCGAAAGGATGGGAGCCATTTCCAAGTTCACCTCAGAGCAGAGAAAGGAAGCATAAAGAAGCGTGGATTCCGTCTGATATCCTATGCGAGCAAAAGGAGGATGATCTGAGGGTGGTGTTCCCAGCACCATCAGTGGATATAAACAAAGTGAAGTTTTTTTTGGGAAAACTCAGAAGAAGATAATTCAATAGACACTGAGGAAGAAGATACTCCAATTGGAACAGATGAAGAGGAAAGCTCATAACAAAGAAGATGGGTTCCAATGTCTTCGCTTTTTCCTTTTCTGGGCCTCCACTAGAGATTTGCAAGTGTCTGCTCCTTCAATTAGAATTCAAGATCATTGTAACAGAGAGGTTTCGCACCATGCTACCGACATGATTGAGGAACATTTTTTTTTTTTTTGCCTCTATTTCTTTATGATTTGTGATGTAGAGTGCATTAACCCAAAAATTAAGAGGATGCTGGTTAAAATGGCCATGATCTTCTAAATTGTCCCGTGTAATTTATCACAAAGACCTCTGTCGCCTCTCTTAATCCCATTAATGATGCCGAAACTTCATACTTCAAAATTCTGAGATAGTAAGTTTTGCTCAATCTAGTATAATTTATATCTTTAGGAAAGTGTTGCTCGAATTGTCTCAAAGATCAAAAGGTCTATAGAGGAAAAATTATTCGATTCCTCTGTTTTTCACTCTGCAGATTGCATTGGATGGGTACAAAGGGAGAACTTTAGCTTTGAGACTTTGCAATTAAGCAAAGGAGATTTGACTCAGAATGTTCATGATAAGCAAATAGCGCATAGTGAACGCCTTATTAAATACTTATTGCAAAGTATGTCATAAAATAAGAGAAAAAAATGCCAAAAGGAGAATGGAGAAACTTAGATAGAAGCCCAAGCGTGGGGCACAACAATAGCACCGGTGCCGGCGTCCCGTGACCCTAAGTGACGTGCTGCCAAGGTCGTGCAAGCCCACATAGGGCAGCGTGCACGTGCCCACATAATGTGCTGGTGCTGCACGATTCTAGGCGGCATAATGCTGAATCCACAAGACTAAGCAACTTGACGCCCGACTCTGTGAGCTTCATCTAGCAATGAGTGACCCTTGGTGAGTTAGATTTGGTGTCGAGCAACCCTCGGCAAAGCTTGCTGACGTCCGCCAACCCTTGGTGAAGTTGTGCTGGCGTCCCTGGATCTCCTCTGCAAAGCTTCCTAGCCACGATTGACCATGGCTTTCTTTCTGTCTATCCAAGATTGTTTTTTTTTTGGGGGGGTTGGGGGGGGGGGGGGATTGTAAAATAGGAATACTACTATATCAGTGATATCAAGATTGGAAGAACAAAACTATATTAAACCTCTGAACGTGCATTCCAAAAATACTAGAGCCCAAAGTTGGAGTTTGTCTTGAGCTTTGAGCAATTTCAAAGCAAAAATTTACACACAAAAAATTTGAAACCGACGCCAAAACGTCGGCTTAAAGACTTTTAAAGGTCTAAAGCCCCTCGTAAATGCTCTCCCAATGGCACTTGATTATCTTGGCTCAGTCAGAGCAAAAGCGTAATTTTATGAGTGCCCACTCTATCGGCTTAGTACTTGGGCCTCCTACGTCGGCCCCTCCCCAACAAATCACCACCGTTGATCATGCCCTGGCTGTCTCATCAAGTACTTTTTTTTTTTGGGACAACTAAGCTGGCTTTCATTACTAACGGAATAATCAGTATGAGTATTAGTACAAAGTAAATCCAAAAGACTGGGGGGTAGTAAACCAGTTTCTAGGGAGACAGCCCATTCGTTGGGCTTTGGCTAACCAATCAGCCACTTTGTTGGTGGCGCGATTACAATGGGTTAAAGTGAGTCCCAAAATTTTCGCCAGTTTATGCTTGGCCTGGTCTACTAGAGGTTGCACTGCCCAACTTAAAGGAGCTAAGGTGAGAACACTTTCCACCAGCGTACAACAATCAAACTGAAGGATAAAATCTTTGTCTATAATATTCTGGGAAAGCTTAGAAGAGATGAAGTCCAGGTTTCAACCAAAGCTACGGCCTTCACTTGTTCCGCTGAACTCACCTCAATGTTTTTGGCAAACCCATCCCTAATCTTGCAAAATGAGTCTCTGTAGACGCATGCAACAGCAGCCTGAGAAGGAGGTCTACCCTGCTGAGCATCGAAGAGACGTCCATGCTGCCCTTTGGTGGAATCAAGACTGCGCCAGATCTGGGCTGCCTACAACCTATCTATCAGAGAGATCAGGGCCAGGAGATGGTTCGGGAGATGAGTCGAGCTCACCATTGGCGTCGCCGCTGTTCAGGTAAGTCTCGCTCTTATGCTGCTCTTCCGGTCTGCCTGTTCTTACTGGGCGGGCTTAGTTGTTGCGCAGGGGGGTTATCACGAAAGGGGCTGCATTCTATCTGTCGTTCAGTGAGAACAGGGGTAGGACGATGTGATTCGGACCCTACTTCGCTGTTGTTGTTATTTGGGTAGGTGCGGCCTCCATCTAATTCATCCATTCTGGTATGCAGAGCAGGATAATCCGAGCTTGAGGCACCTCCATTCCCAATTGCTACCCAAGGGGCGTTTTCCACGATCGTGTGCTTGACAGCTACTAGGCAACTTGGGTATGGCTTTGCTGATGGGGTTTTTTCGATTCTCCTCTCTGTTGAAAGCAGGCAAGAGTTGGGGTATCCAGGCATTTTGCCGCGCCAATGAGTCAGAGTTGCTGTCGGCCACATCTTCACTCCGCACTGGGGTAAAGGTTGGGGGAGCACTTTGCTGGGCCGATGCATCTTCGCTAGTTGAAACTGAACCCAGGTTAGACTTTGACACTATGTCGTTGCTATGCATCAAAATTGCTTGGCTGGAATTAGAGGAAAAGTTGGTTGTGCAGGCAAAGTCGAAAGAAGCATCAATGTTGATTTTGAGAACTCCTGGGGTCGGTGGTTGCCACTTGCTAGGTAGGCCATATTCTTGCTCCCCTTTTTGTGACTTTTGATTCCAAGTTGTGAAGCTTTCCTCAAGCTTTGTAGCTCTGAACAGGGTTTGATGTGGGTTGATGGGACTTTTCCTAAAGATGAAGTGGCTGCGATCTTTTCATATGCACCATAAGACAATCGCAACCAATGCAAAACTACGTGAGTTCCCTGGTCCTTCGAGATATCTGCACAACCAATCATCAAATCGTGTCAGGTCCATCCGGTTTATATGGATTTACAGGGATGGCTCATTCCATATTTGTGATGTCCAGGGGCAAAGCAGTAAGGTGTGTTCAATCATCTCTGGTTCTAGATTACATATCGGGCACATTGGAACAGGTACGATCTTCCGCCTATAAAGATTTTCCAAAGTAATTTTGACAAGCACTCCATAAGAAGAACTTTATTTTTGGTTGTATGGTGGAGTGCCATATGTGCTTCCATAAAACTGGATCAATTTGGTGGGATGTTGCTGGCATTGAGTCGCTATGATTTTTTGTGGGTTTTCTGGTCATAAAATATCCACTCTTCACCGTATAAGTTCCAAATTTATTATTTTCTCAAACTAGTTTGTCTTCTGTACTTCTAGTTTGTCTTTTGTACTTAGGAGGCCAATAGGGGTTGCTTTAATCTCTGCCACTAGAGTATCATTGAAGTCTCATCATGTACTTTCATCCCCACCCATCGACTCATCTCTTTGTCCGGGCCCCACTGCATCTCCCCATCCCTGGGCCCCTCTACAAAACCTATCCAAAAAAGAAAAGTTAGCTCTTAAATTATATGAAAATCTTAGGGGTGATCGGTTTTTGGTTCAGTCCGGGTCCACCTCGGAACTAGGGGCACCGGTTCCCAAAATTGCGAACCGTGGACCAGACCGTTTGGTCCTAGGATCGGGAGCGGGACCCAACCATCGATTTTGGTCCGGTCCGGTCTAACAAAATCGGCTCTACTTTTTTGCACTAAAGAGATACCGCACTCCGGACCGATCAATCCAATTCGGTTCTCGGACGATTCAACAAAACTAATTACACATGTTTCCACGTGCAAAATATTCAAACTTCACTTGTGTGATTCACACTTCGTGTGTTTCACACTTAACTTTAACCATGAAGGCCATAAACAATTTGGCTAAAGGTTGTGCTTGTCTTAGATTTTATAGACAATCTCTCTTCTGCTCTTTGAATGTTTAGTCAGTGTGGGACTCTTGGAGGTTTGAAGTGCTTTGTGGGTCTCTTGGAGCCTTAGTCCCACATCAAGTAGAAGATGAAACTAACAATAAGATTTTTTCTATAAATAAAAGAGTAACAAAAAATGTTTTAATGGTCTCTTGGCCACATAAGAGGTTGCTACCTCAAATTGCAATTTTGGTTGCAATAAGTTATCATGTTTATATATTTTATTAATTCTATGTATATAAATTATATATAAAAAAATTTGGTTCGATCCGGTTTGGTTCGGTTCGGTTTGATTCCCACCTTGGAACCGTCTATGTAGCACGGACTGTGACATCCCGATTTTCTAATTTTATTTTCAATAAATTGAGATGGACATTTCGTTGGCACGCATATAGTTATTTTCCTTGAGTCGGCCACTCATGTGGAAACTAGTCTATCAGGTGAAGTCGTTAAGAGTTTCTAATGCATCAGACTCGAGAATTTGAGCAGGAAGCGACCTTTCGACCGAGCTAATCTGCAAGGGTCATTACGGCACAAATAAAAATCGATTAGAGACCGGAGATAGGTTGACTCGACAGAGGCATGTGATCGAGTGTGGGTGATTCCACCAGATCGCACAATTCTTGTCGATCGGCACTGGACCGACTTTTCTATCGATTGGGTACTTTGTGTTCGTATTTGAAACCTTGAGATTACGCCGACAACCGAAAGTCGCCAATGTTTCAAAGATGTACATTGTGGCTTGAGATGATCAACCACAGGTCAAATGCATGACAATTTCTAAAGGCTATCCGGTAGGTTGGGCCGCGCTAGTATCGTGCCAAAGTGAAATTAACCGTAGAATTGAAATCGAATTCAGAAATTGGAAGTTTGGGTGTGTCACAAATCATTTTAGGAATATTGACTCATATTTGGAAGATTTTTCATACAAACCGAGTATTTCGGCAATTTAATCAGAGAATGGCTAATTTGGCTCGAGAAATTAGTAGGCCCGTCTTTGGTCACGCTTTTGGGACTTAAGTTGGTTCTATGGACAAGTGAAGATGTGAATTGAAGTGTGGTGACATTGGATTAATTTTATGAATTTCAATTGGACTCAATTGGTAGAGAATTGAATGGAATTGGAGAAATTAGTGTACAAGATTTTATGCCCCGGCGGAAAAATAAATTGCAACCATTGGAAGAGGTTGTGGAGGATTGGGTGAGTGGAGTGTGATGTCATCCATGAGGTCATGAGGTGGGCCATTTTTGGTTGGATTAAAGAAAAAAGAAAAAGAAAAGGGAATGGTCCCATCTCTCTCTCTCTCTCCTCCTTCTCTGTCCTCCCTCTCTTCTTCCTCTCTTCCGTGCGACTCCTCCATCTTCTTCATCTTCCATCTTCGGCTGCTCGGTTCCGTGGAGAAGGAAGACCAAGGGAAGCAGCAGCCATCGTCCACGCCTCTCGTCGCCGTCGCTGCTTCGCCGTCGCCGTCACAGCCCCTCGCCTCGTCGCTCACCCTACTCGCTCACATCCCCATCTCTCTCCTCCATTCCCTTGCGGTTCGACACCCTTGCAAGTTGAAGATCGACGAAGCCAGCTCGCCTTTGAGGCCTCACCGCCGCGCACCACAGCCGAAGTAGCCGACGCTGCTCGTCGCAGCTCCGCCCGTCTCCGCCTCCATTTCGCCGGCCCTCTGTTCTAGCTACAATTCCAGATCTGGGGAAGCTCGGTTGAAGCTGTCCAGCACCATGAACTGCTACCGGAGCTGCCGTGGACCGCCATACACCCCTGCCGTTGGCCACACGGCACCGCCGTAGCTCCTCCGCCGTTCCTCTGCCCAACCGACGCCGGAACCGCCCCATCTCCGCTCGTGAGCATTAGCCAAGAAAATGGGTATGGCAGCCCATGTTAGGCCCATTTTGGCCGCCTTCTCGAGCCCGGATGCTCGGCCCGCCTTGAGGAAAGTCGATCCTCGCGTCGTCCTCGTCGTTTTGGTCCGCTCGGCTCACTAATCCGGTGAGTTTAACTCACTAAACTTTGATTAGACGGTTAATGATGCCCTAAGTGTGCTTAGCCTAAGTTAAGTAAGCTTAGGTGGTTAAATTAGTTTATTTGGTTGATGATTAGATTAGGATGTTTAATTAAGTTAAAGTGTGTTTAGTTTAAAGTTAAGTATGTTTATTTTTAAAATAAAGCCTTGATGTGACATAATAGGGTTTTATTTTTGAATTATTTAAAGATTTCGAATTCTGGAAATTTATAATATTATATTAATTCCGAAATTATTAAAATATTATTATTTACAAAAAAGGAAAAAAATTATTTTTGACCCCGGTTGCTCAGAATTTTGTGCCGATCATTGCTGTGTAGGCGGATTTTGAAATTGATGATTAGATATTATAAATTGAGCGTGGATCGTGAAAAATATGGATATTATTATTATATTAATTTTCGGAATAAATTTAATTATTTAATAAATTTCGAAAAATTATTTTGGGACCCTAAATTCTCAGAATTTTGTGCCGCTCGCTGCTGTGTAGGCAGATTTTGAAATTGACGATTGGATATTATAAATTGAGTGTGGATCGTGAAAGACATGGATATTATTATTTAATTAATTTTCAGAATAAATTTAATTATTTGATAAATTCTAAAAATTATTTTGGAACCTTATTCCCTCAGAATTTCGTGCTGATCGATGCTGTGTAATTATAATTTGAATTTGATGATTGATTGTGGCAAATGGAGTGTGATTGTGATAAATAGGGATTCTTTATAAAATCCTAAGTGTAGAACTTGATGGGAGATTGGCCGTGATTGACCACCTATTAGAGGTCGTGCCCAGTGAGGCCGTGATGTACCACCTAGGAGAGGTCGTGCCTAGTGAGGCCGTGATTGACCACCTATTAGAGGTCGTGCCTAGTGAGGCCGTGATGGACCACTTATGAGAGGTCGTGCCTAATAGGGCCGTGATGAACCACCTATGAGAGGTCGTGCCCAGTGAGACCGTGATGTATCACCTAGGAGAGGTCATGCCCAGTGAGGCCGTGATTGACCATCTATTAGAGGTCGTGCCCAGTGAGGCTGTGATGGACCACCTAATTAAAGGTCGTGCCGAGTGGGGCCGTGATTGCCACTGTTTGTTAAACCTTCCTATAGGGCCGGGATTGAGAGCAATGATTGATTTGCTAGAATGACATGTAATCGGCTGAGTCGATTGATCGCTGAGACGATCCAAGTGGTTGAATTGTTTGATAATGTGATCGTGTCATGGTTGTTTGGTTATCATAATTGTACGTGGTTGAATTATATAAATTGTGCTAACCTGCAGATGAAGGCTGAGGCGAGGTAAGTCTTCTGTGTGATGTGGCTAGGCCACCCGGGGTGTATTTTCTTTCTAATAGGGGTTTAGGGGGTTGAACTTGCTGAGACATCGTCTCATCTCGGTTGTGGGATTAAAATTTCAGGTCCCTAGTGGATGGAGCGGCCAGATAGCTTTGGTTGGCCTTGAGGAGTTGCAGAGGTGAAGTCATAAGGATTGGAGAGCGTGTCCGACTTGTAGGTCGTAGGACAGTTCATTTTTAAGAGCCGGTCTTTTGTAGACTTTTAGCTGTAGGCCTTCGTCTATAACTCCGTTGGTTTATGTAAGTGATTGGTTGTGAAATTGTTTCCTACTTTTCTATCCCGTATTTTATTGTCATGGGTTTTATAATACGTTCCGTTTGCGCAATAATAAATGAATGGGGTCGGCGACACTACATGGGAATGTCGCATTTGAATGACCATGGTGGGATGTTGACGCGCTCGAGGTTCGGGGCGTGACGCGGACACTCTCCGGAAGCCTTCGTGTCGTGTCCAACACTTCGACACGTGTCCGACACGCTCCGACACGTCTCGACATGCTCCAACACACGGTCAACGAGTGTTGAAAAATCCGACATGTGGTCAACTCTTTCCGACACGCGAGTCCAGAATTCCGACACTCGATTCCGACACGCACGAGGTCAATTTTAAAAATTTCTAATATTTGAGGGGTCAAAATATAAATATACACAAAAGAAGTAATAAAACTGTTATAAATATACACACGCGATGTCAATTTTTTTTTTTTTTTTCAGTTTTGTTGTTTTCGAATTTTTTATTTTTAAAAAAAGTCTTTTACTATGAAAGGAGTAATAAAAAATGCTATATATAATAAATAAATAAATTTAAAAACATTATTTCAGCATTTTTCTTTAAACAATGTTTTTTTCCTCTAAGTTTTGTGTATTATTGTAACAAATTAAAATAATGAATGATATTATTTAATATTTTTCGTGTAAATTAATTCTAGGCTATTATTATTATTATTATTATTTATATATTTATATATAAAAATATATTTAATATATAACGTGTCGGAACGTATCGAAACGTGTCGAAACGTGTCGAAATTCTCTATTTTTAAGAAATGACGTGTCGGCGTGTCGTGTCGTGTGTCTCGTGTCCGTGTCAGTGCTACATAGGGAACCGTACCGCCGACCGTGGGAACTGCCCAAAACCGGCCGATTCGGTCCAGTCTAGCCGGTTCTTGGTTCGGGCGGTTCCCATTGCACACCCCTAGAAAATCTCCATTTTTTATTTTTGCCACTACAAAACAATTGAAATAAAGTAGGCCGAATAAATCACACATTCCCAAGATCACGAGCGTGCCATATTAGAATAGTACCGATATTATAGCACAAAAAACTAGAGTTTAAATTAAGTGAAAATCTAATATAAACATACAACATAAATGACACAATCCAAAAATGCTTGGGATATTATTGTGTATGAAGATCCAATGACTTGTTTAGATTTTAACATCCAAATTCCAAAAGGATTATGTTATAGCATATGTTTTCATTAGTTGATTTGTTCACCTAGGAGTAGGGACCAAAAAAGAAAGAGAGAAAAGGATTTAGGTACGTTTGTTGTAATTATATGAGGTTTCTTAATCGTAAAAAAATTCCTAAATTACCAATTAGTATCCCTTTGCAATTGTAGCTCCAAATATTTTTCTCCTCTTTCCTTTTCCTCTTAGTGGATTTTTTTTTTTTTTATGGTTTTGTATTGCGGTGTGACTTATTAAGGTGGTGATATATTACAGAAGAATGAGTCATTTCATTCATCGTTTATAAAATAAATTCCCATTGAGTTATCCACCTTACCAAGATTAGACTTCAGGAACTCAACCCCCAACTCTTCTCGATGATGCGATGGTTACTTACTATTGGAATGGAGGTTAGGAGATCACTCGACAAATTGTGAGCCATTGATTTCAACATTCGGATGAAAAACGGCAAATAGATAAAGGAAAAGATCAAATAATTTCCTTTGTCGTATCACTTTCAAATCAATACTTAACTTTTATTGGAGGAAACCATATAAGAAAATGACAACGACTGCTGAAAATCTATGCGAGAATTAATTGTAAGGAGGTAACGTGGCAAAAAAAAAAGTCCATCTATTACTTAAATTTCTATATACTCATCAATTAATAAAAGAAAAATGTCGAGGTTAGAGTAGTCTTGATTTCGAATCTTGCATAAAGACAGCCACATCGATGACTTCTAGCATTCTCGATTATGTCGGGATGGACCAGGATTTGTTCTAGACAATGAAGGAAAAAGGCATTGCCATATTTTCACTTTGGGTTTTGCCATTAGCTCGCTTACCGTTTAGTTTTTAGTATATAACCCTCTTAGTTTGATTTTTTTCTTCATTGGTAATAATCGATTTTTTTCATTAGATTTGACAAGCTCAATTCTCAAAATTTTGTTCTGAATTTGATCTTCGATGAGTGCAAGCAAATCTTCACAATGATCCGACAATGGAGCACGGATGGTACCTACTGGAAATGAGCGGATGCGAGGATAAATTGGCCAAAGCTTGAAAGAGAGCAAGACTCTTAGAATACTTAAATAATAAATCAAGTCTTCATCTAACAGCTTAATTTTTTGAATAGTTAGCAATGATTCCACCAAAATTTCATATGGCATTAGAGCAAGAGACCTTGAATTCAAATCTTTCAAGCCCCTATTTGCTTCTCCAATTACATATTTCCATGCCTAAACTTAGGTTAAAGACCAACCTATGCATAAGAGAGAGTCTTAGAATATTTAAATTATAAATCACGTTTTTATCTAATTGTAATATCACACAAAGATCAAGTGGTGTTAGGATTATCCTAATGTTATCATTTTTTTTTTTTTGGCCTTAAAGATATTTTTATATTCTTTTTGATTTTGTCCTAAGTAATTAAATGGTCAAATTTCATGTGTACTTGACTTTTTCTTTTCTTTCTTCTCCGATCAGTGTTTATTACTTTATCACTGTACTAAATACGACCACTATATCGAACTTATTTCAAGTAATTGATTTCTCTTACAAATACATTTCAAAGTGCTTACTTCAAGTAATTTTGCAATGTTTTATACCAAACGAAGTAAAATTTTCCTTTGATTGGAACTAAACAAAGTTTATTTATTATGCTAAAATATCTTCTTATTTATAGTGTTTGCACGGGTGTCCTATATATATGTAATCTTTCTCCATCTAATAAATTAAATTTTTTGTATGGACATACGAATATGATATCAGAGGTAATTTAAACTCAGTTCGTTTCATATATGTAGCTCTCCATAGTCAATTTCACCTAGTTTTAAAATAAGTTTTGCACACTAAAAGAGATATTATAGTGGCGAAAAAAAGAAAATCATAATTAAGTTACTCCTTCAACAAGTGCATGATTACGGAATGCCACGTGTGACAAAAGTATCTTTAACCCTGCTATGGTACTGAGATGACAAAAAAAATAATTAAAACACATGATGTTGATTCAGTTTTTGTAAGTCTAAAGTCCAAGCCTAGGTCGAAGTATGCAAGGAATGACGAGGTTCGGTTTTTTTTTTTTTTTAAAACTATAGCGATCTTTACAATAGAATGAAATAAAATGTAATTTTTAATCTTCAAGGAGTTGATTGAGTATGAGTTGATTAAGTATGTGAGAGATTTATTTATAAGACAGATCTTGTATTTAGTTGCATACTCGCCAATAAGAATAAACCTAAGGGGTCATGCTCACGATCGGCCCATTGATGGAGTCTTATTGCATGTGATTGAGACAATCATAGGGTTTTAGTCAAGTAAAGATTCGCATCCATTGTTACAATATATTTTTACCATATACCTAATTTTAATAATTACAAAAATTCCTCTATAAGTATGCCAATTTCAATTGATACTCATCAATTTGTTGGTTTATGGGGAAATTCTTTGAGCTAAAAAGAGGTAAAACAATATCTGATGGACTAGCTAGATGTATACGGAATACAGAAGTGCGGTAAACAAATGGGTTAAAGGAGAGCACCTAAAAACAAGAAGCTGCAGTACAAATCCAATAGGATTGTCCAACCTCACTAAACATTCGGAATGTGTAAACTGTATCGAATATGCACTTTATATCACCATAACTCATAATACCATAAATCAATTTTACCGATGTATCATAATAGTATTGTACTTTTAATTACAACAGGGTATTGTACTTTTAATTACAATGGGATGTTGAAATATTATAGTATACATTTGAAATAGTATAGAAGTGACTAACTTACGAGTCTGTTATTGAATAAGAATAATACGTTGAAAAATAATGAATATTTCCATTTTTATGCCAATCGAAAAAAAAAAGGAGAGTTTTTCCAATTTACGGCACAGATTAGCTTATGGGAACCAAAATCTAGTTTATGTAAAACTTAAACATGAGTGGTCGATAAAAAAAAACAAAAACAAAAAAACATGAATGTGCCATACAATTCGGCCTCTTCGAACGGCCCCTCCCTAAACAAATCACCGCCGTCGATCATATCCAACGACCCACCTCTGTCTCTGGGCCCCACTACATAGCGCATATCCCCATCCCTTTGACCCCCACTCACCTTGAATCTCTCCTCCTTAACAACTGGGATTCGCCCTAGTGGCCACCCTTCTATCATGGAAGGGGGAGGTGAGGGGTTCAAATCCCCACCTTCTTAGGAGGGGATGGGGTGGGGACGCGTAAGTTTCAAGAGTGGGTTTCGACTCCCACGCCTTGCACGAGGCAGGGCAAAAGTCTGAGAGTGAGTGTAGAGTAGGAATAGAATAAGCCTGACTAAAAAAAAAAAAAAATCTCTCCTCCTTCGTCATTTTTCCCATTCCATTCCGTTTCTTTATAAATAGATAAAAAAAAAAAGGATTTGAGTGTACATAAAAATAATTTTATTAAGAGGTATCCAAAAAACACTGATTAAGAATAATAAAATAATAGAAACACAAATAAACGCATTGTAAAGAATTAAGCGAGTACAAATTTCGAATGAGAGCAATTTATTTTAATTTAATTTAATATATACATTTTTTTTCTTCTCCTCCTCTTGAAGAGTTTTCAGTCCCATTTCAATTGGCAAGTGAAAATGCCAAGTGATTTCCTCTAAGAATATTTTATAAAGTGAATTTCATACTAGGATTGCATTTATATTCTTCATTGACTTGCGCTAAAGTTTAATCTCTCTCACTTTCCATCTCATTAGCGACCCTTCATTTCAAGTCTTGGAGACCTAAAGTCATGCGCAAAATTCAATAAAGTAGAAATGATATTGCCAATCTGAACTCAAGAAATTGCCCAGAACCGGTGTACACGATCATTTTCGAATAGTAGGGGAGAGGGAACAGGGAAAGTTCTGAAAGGGAAATAGGAGAAAGAAACTTGGGCTACGGGCAAATGGCACACGATCATTTTCGGATAGAGTCTCTGACTGTACCTGATGGTGATCCTGCGCTTGGGGCTACTAAACCCAAAAGGATACCCCCGGTAGTGGTGGGGATCTGATCTACATATAACTTTCTTTGGTCTTTGTTCCATTGCGTAAGCCATAATCCACAAACAAAGTGATATATAGATGAGAGCTAGAGCCTAGAAACCCCATCAAATAGTAAACATTCTTGAAGCCCATCAGTCATCGGCTCTTCTCATGGCTGCTTCTTCGAATCAGAAAAGGTGTTACCATGCTCTTGAGTTTCAGAGGCAGGAACGTTCGCAACAACTTCCTTGGTCATCTCTCTACTAGAAATTTGAAAATATCTGCTCCTTCGATCAGAAATCAAAATCACTATGAAATATAGATTTCGCATCATGCTACCAACATGGCTGAGGAACTTCTTCTTTTTCCTCTCTTTATTTATGATTTTGTGATGCTGAGTATTTTAATTCAAAATTAATTGGATGCTTGCTGAATGGCCATGGTCTTATGAGTTGCTTTGTGTAATTTATCATATGGACATCTGTCACCTCTTATAATCTAATTGATGATGCTAGCACTTCATACTCTAAAATTCTGAGACAGTAAGTTTGGCTCAATCTAATATAATCCATCTCTTTGGGAAAGCATTGATCTAATTGTCTCATAGATCAAGAGGTCTATATAGGGAAGATTAGTCGGCTCCTCTGTTGTTGCTAGGCAGATTGCATTGTATAGGTACCAAGGGAGAGCTTTAGCTTCAAGATTTTGCATTTAAGCAAAGGACATTGACTCAAAGGGATTAATTTAAAAGTAAATAGTGTTTAATACCTTGTTAAAATACTTACTGCAGAGCATTTTTTTCAAATAAGCAAGAAGAAAAGAACATAGGAACTTGCAGTTGCATATGAAAACTCAGGCGGGGGCCACAAAACTAGACCGATGCCAATGTCATGCGATCCCATTGCGCTGTCGTGGTCCCATGTGATGCGCAACGCCATGGCCACACAAATAGGTAATGCAATGCTCAACCCTCAACAAACTAGATCTGGTGTCAGGTGACCCTAGGCAAGTAGAATCTGGTGTCTAGCGACCGTTTTGGTAAAGCTTGCTGATGTCTCCCAACCCTCATCAAGCTTGCCGATGTCCCCCAACCTTCTCCAAAAAGCATCCCAGCCATGAGGGACCATGGCTCTCTCTATCTCCATCCACGATTGGGTTGGGGGTAGGGGTGTCAAAAACTAAACTGAAAATCGAATCGAACCGAATCGAAAAAATCGACTTTTTTGGTTTGGTTCTTATTCGGTTTGATTCTCATTAAAAATCGAAACTTTTTAACCGGTTCAGTTTTTATCAGTTCGGTTAATCGCACCAAATCGATAAAATCTAAAGTTTTTCTTTTTTTTTAAAAATCATTTTTTAATTTTTTTAATTTTTTCTTTTCTTTTTTTTTTCTTTTTCTTCCTCTTCTTATTCATTGGCTAGTCATCGGCCAGCGGCCGGTGACCAACCAATGAAGAAGAAGAAGAAGAAGAAGAAGAAGAAAAAGAAAGAAAAAGAAAAAAATAATTAAAAATTGATTTAAAAAAATAAAAATTTATAGAAAGCGGTGTATGTAGGGAGAAATACAAACACAAATGAGAAAATCGAAAAACCGAATAGGGATTTTGGTTTGGTTCGATTTGGGTTCAGATTGGATTTTGATTTGGTTTAATAAATTTCTTATCGATTCAGTTTTTCAAAAAAATCGAATTGAACTGGACTATTTACACCCCTAGGGGGTTCTGTTGGAATAAATATGAACATGCATGCCAAAGATGTTAAGCCCCCAAGCTCTCGCTCGCCTTGAGCTTTGACCATTTTCAATGCAAAATTTTGCACCAAAATATTTGAAGTCGTGTTCCAAACTGCCAAAACTTTGGCTCAAGGGCTTTTGGAAATTCAAAGCTGCTCGTCTCCCATATGCAGCTTGAGCGTCCTGGCTCGATAAGGGCAGAAGTGTAATTTCATGAGTGCCAACTCAGTCGGCTCATGATTTGGGCCTCTTGACTCGGCCCCTTCCCCCAACAGATAACACCTAAAATTTTATTCTGAAACCGATCTTGGTGTCCGACGTCTTCCCGACTTTCTGAACCTTTTAACCCTGAGAGCAAAAATAGAAATCTCGTTTTCTAGTTATTTTCTCTCTTTCTAAAATTTTGAATTTTAGCTTATTTCACTTTAAAATTTACTATCAACTTAAAACGCTCTATGAATCGGTACTTTTTTAAGGCGATCGATATTCACTGCCACAACCATTTAATAACAGGATTAATCAATCTTCTTTTTTTTTTTTTTCAAATTTTTTGTCAAGCTTGCACCCTTTTTTTATATATAATTTAAGAATTAGGAGGTAAGAACATAGTGATTCATGGTTCAACAATTTACATTAACCTCAAGAAAAAAAAATTAAACGTAGTTATAATTACTCTAAATAGTATTCTATCAAAGAAAGAGTCAATAAATAATCTCCATACTATATAAGGAGTCAGCCGATATTGATAAACAGTTAGGAGGACTAAATATTCATTGCCCGTATCAAAAGGTTTACTTGTTTTCTTCTCTCAGAATCATATAAATGTGAAATATTATGTTTACTTCATTTATACAATAAAGAATCCCTTATACTGTGCATGCAATTCAGGCTTTATATTTTAATTTTTTTATTGTATAATTGATGTACACAAAATATAAACACGTCTTTGTCTTTCTTCCTAGTTGGTAAAAAAATCTTTCACAAAATAGAATTTATTAATGTAAACACTTAATTCGCATGCTTGTTACACTATAACTATACTAATACAACCATAGAATAGAATTTATTGTAAATTATTAATGTCTCTTTAAAAAATATATATCAAATTGTTTACTCCAAGTAATTTTACAATGTTTTATACCAAACAACGTAACTTTGCTATCAAAATATCTTCTCATCTATAGGGTTTGCAAGGGTCTTCTATATATGTAGTCTTTCTTTGTCTAATAGCTTAAATTTCTAGGTTGGACTATTCAATATGATATCAAAGCCAAGTTCAAACCCAGTTTTTTTTTTTTTTTTTTTTTTTTTTTTTTGTATATGTGGCTCTCCGTACATCAATTTCACCTATCATTTTAAGATCGGTTTTGCATGCTAAAACAGATATTATAATATTATACATTGCTTGTTTACAGAATTTATACTTACCTTATTATCTCTTCACGAATAGTGGCCAACAAAAAAAAATCATAATTAAGTGACTCCTACAAGTGCACGATTACGGAATGCCGCATGTGAAAAAGGTAGCTTTAACCTGCTATGAACTGAGATGACAAAAAACAATCAAAACAAATAATGTTGATTAAGCTTTTTTAAGTCTAATGTCCAAGTATGCAAGGACTGACCTGGTTCTTTTTTGTTTTTTAACATAGTGATCAAGATAATATATTTTACTTACTTATAGTAGATAGAAATAAAATCTAATTTTAACTCTCCAAAAAGTTGACTGAGATAGTGAGAGATTGATTCATATGACAAATCCTATATGTAGTTAGATACTCACCATTTAGAATAACTCTAAGGATACACGCTCAAGATCGGCCCATTGGCGATCATGGGTGTGCATATCCCAAGCTTATGGGGGTTCATGTCCCAAGGTTAAATAACAAGACATTATATAATTCTTTGCCCAACTTAACATCGCGTTTAGCTTATGGGGATTCACATCCCGAGATTTAATAATGACGCCATGTTTATTTTTTGCCTGACTTGTATCGAGTTTTTCATCTCCCATATTTTTTCTTGGATGCTTTTGATACCTGGTTGTTTACTTTAAAAAGCTATTTCAATGGCCTATATATTAATTTTCTTTCCAGAAGCCTGGGACTAGAATAATTTTTTAGGTGTCAATCGAAACCCAGATGTCAATACTAATGTAGACAATTTTTTAATTTTTAATTTTAATTTTATTTTCTTCACAGGGCCAACAAGACTGTCGACCCCCTCGCTAGCCATGGGGGAGGGTTTGTTGTTTCACAAAAATAATATTTACAATATACCAAAATCGAGATTAGGTGAAACTTAAACAGGGATGTGCCATATGATATCAAACTTCAACTCATTAGTACTCGGCTCAATAGTTTTACAAGTCCAATTGAGTTATTCTTTTTGTAAATTATTTATATGAAATTTCGAGCCCAGTCCATTTATATTTCAATATAATAAAATTGAATCCATGTGCAACTTTCGAATACTCCAATTTTCTTTTCCAATTGAGTTCAAACAAGAAATTCAATTCTCGATCAAGCTAAGCTCGAGTGGAGTTTTGAGCGGTCAAACACGTGAGTCGAGCTTGACAGTGCATCAGCTCGTCTCAATGTGATTATCCTTCTATCTCGAGGACTAAGCCTAGGACGCTAGCGCTTAGACTTGATACCTCAAAGGTGGATTGCGCATCCTTGCGCGTGGACTAAGAGACACCAGCCCAAGAAGGTATCGCGTGGGCCGGACCCAAGACCTCACAGCCAGATTTGTAAACCCTAGTGGCAGCTTTTGCATCGTTCCAGATTAGTCGGTCGTTCACATCGATTTCGCTCTCCAGACCCTCGCCGCCGCGCGTTCCTTCCTCGTCAAACAGCATATCTGTCTGAAATCGAAAGCTGAAAACGTGTTGACCAACCAAATGGCCCTGAGGGCGCTTGTTTCTTTGAAGCGAGCGAGAGCCAGAGCCAGGGCATAGGGAAGAGATCCTCGACTTCACTGCCGATCGGGGAAGGGCAACCCCCGGTCGGAGGCTGCCAACCATCTCCGAGAGCAAAGCCGACTCTGCTTCAGCTTTAAGCCCTTGATTTTCTTAGCAACACACTCTCTCTCTCTCTCTCTCTCTCTCTCTCTCTCTCTCTCTGTGTTCCGAAGCTTGGCATTCTAGAGAAGCACATATACCATCAGCTATTCTAAGGGCTGCTTCTTCGAATATGGAAAGGAATTACCATGTGTTCCTCAGTTTCAGAGGGACAGATGTCCGCCACGGCTTCCTCAGTCATCTCTACGCGGCTCTGGACCAGAATGGAATATACACTTTTGTGGATAGCGAGGAGCTTAGGAAAGGAGAGGAAATATCGCCGGCGCTCATGAGGGCTATTGAGGAATCGCACGTTGCGATCATCGTTTTCTCTGAGGACTACGCTTCCTCAAGGTGGTGTTTGGAAGAGCTCTTGAAAATCATGGAGTGCAAGGAGCAAAACGGCCTGAAGGTATTCCCAGTGTTTTACAAAGTGGAACCCCGAGAAGTGAGAGAGGGGAGAGAGAGTTATAATAGAGCTATGGATAACCATGAGTACAAGTTCGGGAAGGATTCAAAGAAAGTGAAGAGATGGAAGAAGGCTCTCTTTGAAGCTGGTAGCTTGTCTGGGTGGGAGTTGAATGACATGTACGCATAAATGTGACGTGGTGTTTCGTGATTGTTAGCTTGTGATTGTCTGTTAGATATCAGATCGTGTGCTCTTTTTTGGATCTTCGAATTGAAGATACAAAGTGGAGATAAATTAGACCGTGGACACAAAAGTCAAATAATCAAAGCTCGTAGATTCTTTGAATTGATTCTTGCTGTGTGGATAATGAGAATTATCAAACATAAATAGTGCGATTCATAGTGCCTGAGTCATTATTGTCTTCAGATTCAGGTTGTTTGTAATTTTGCTCGCATAGATGTTGGCGCAGGTTCACCCACCTTTCGTCTTATTATTTGCTTATCTTCTTATTAAATTTTCCTTATCACGTCAGAGGTTGAATTCCTGCTATGGCTTTGAAATGCTAAAACGGTTTTTTTCTTTCTTTTGAGTGATAAGGCTTATCAGAGATGAAGCGGAACTCATACGATGCATTGTGAAGGAATTATCGATTCGTCTCAACCGAACGCCTTTACATGTTGCTAAATATCCAGTCGGAATAGATTCCCAAGTTCAACAAATTTTATGGTTGTCAAAGAAAGAGTCAGATGATGATGATGTTCTGATGATAGGTCTATGGGGACCTGGAGGCATAGGGAAGACGACAGTTGCCAAGGCCCTATATAATGCTATGATGGGACAATTTTCAGGTTGTAGCTTTTTGGAGCAAGTTAGAGAAAAATCAAACCGAAGCGATGGTCTTGTTACTTTACAAAAGGATCTTCTATCTGAGATGCTGGTTCATCCTTTAACGGTCTACAGTGTTGCTAGAGGAATTAGTTTGATACGAGAAAGACTATGTCGCAAGAAGGTTCTGCTGATTCTTGATGATGTTGATCAGATGGATCAACTCAATGCGTTAGCTGGAGAAGGCGATTGGTTTGGTAAAGGAAGTAGAATCATTGTCACATCAAGAGATAAACATTTGCTAACTTCTCATGGCATAAATTGTGTTTATGAAGTGAAAAGTTTAGAAGACTACGAAGCACGAGACCTTTTTGGTCGACATGCATTTCCAAATAGCAAAGAAGTTGAAATAAGAGGGCAACTCATAGACAGAGCACTACATTATGCTGACCGCCTTCCGTTAGCCTTAGAAGTGTTGGGCTCATTCTTATGTGGAAGGAAAGAACCTGCATGGGAGAGTACGTTGGATAAACTCTCTAGAATTCCTGAACCAACTATCAATCGAGTTCTCAAGATAAGTGTCGATGGATTGGAGAACAACGAGAGGGAGATTTTCCTCGATATTGCTTGTTTCTTTAAGGGGAAAAAAATGGAGTACATCAAGGAAGTTCTTGACAGCTGTGGTTTTCACACAGCCATAGGAATAGATATTCTCATCGAAAGGTCCTTGATAAAAAACAAGTATGAGACCTTGCAAATGCATGATTTGATTCAATCGATGGGTCAGGATATTGTTAATGAAGCATGTCGTGATGATCCTGAGAAACGCAGCAGATTATGGCTTTTGGAAGATGTTGAGGACATTTTTTGTTATAATACGGTAAAATTTGTTTGTCAGTTTTGCTACATTTCAGTTTACATTACTCTAATTTGGACAGTATAATGTAAATCTTAACTGGAAATTTTGTCTAACAACTGGATTTGTTCTGTTATGGATAGGGGACAGATGTAGTAAAGGCCATAGTATTGGACCGGCCCCTACCGGAAGCAATAATCATCAGTCCTGATGCTTTCACAAATATGAAAAAGTTGAGAATGCTCATTTTGCTTGGAGGACATATCTCTTCACAAGCTCAAGTACGTCTTCCTAATGAGCTAAGATGGCTTCAATGGCCCAATGCCCCGAATCTAGAATTTGGCTCTGGTCTAAATAAACTTGAGAGACTCAACGTCCCGAAAAGTCATATCAAACAATTAGGGGGCAACTCTCAGGTAAGCCCTTGTGATGATTAGCTTTTCCTTTTTATAGCTATAAAAAACATTCGCAGATCTTAATGACCGCAATAGTATGTTTTTGCAGAATTTTAGCAAGCTGAAGTCCATCGATTTCAGTGGATGCGAGTCCCTGGTTAGTATTCACGACCTATCATCGGCTCCAAATATGGAGAAATTGATTCTTAACTTGTGTGAGAACTTGGTGGAGGTTCACCCATCCATTGGAGATCTTGTCAAGCTGGAAGTTTTGTCGCTACGTTCGTGCTCTAATCTTAGAAATTTTCCTAACACGCTGAAGACTATATCTCTTCATACCCTTACGCTCTATGGTTGCTCTAAACTTGAGAAGTTCCCAGATATAGACGGAAAGATGGAACATCTAAAAGCACTTGATCTACGTGGGACAGCTATTGAAGAACTCCCTGCATCAATTGAAAATCTTGTCTCTGTGGAGTCGATGACTTTAGCATTTTGCAAAAACCTCATGAGGCTTCCGTCGCACATTTATAAGTTGAAAAATCTCGAGACCTTTGATCTTGGGGGCTGCTCGAATTTAATTACGTTTCCAAAAAACATGGAGAATTCAACTGACCCTGATGGCTGTCTGGGATTCCGAAGACTACGCTACCTACGCCTTTATGGCTGCAATCTATCAGAAGTAGAGTTCCTTGAGAGTTTTTCCAGTTTTTCCGCATTGGAGTTTCTACACCTTGAATATAACAAGTTTGCTCATATGCCGACATGCATCAACAAGTACTATTGTTTGCGCTCATTGAATGTTAGGGGATGCGAGGAACTACAAGAGATTCCTCAGCTCCCACCAAATATAGATTATCTATTTGCAGATTGTTGCAAATCTCTGCAAAAACTCCCAGATTTGTGGGGTCAGCCCTCCCGCACCTCGTTTGTTGACTTGGCTTCATGTTGTGAATTATTCCGCAAAGGGGTCAGTATGGATGATGTGGCTAATGTGTCATTACTCGAGGTCTCTCTCTGTATATATGTATATGTATATATATGTATATGTATATGTATATAACTTCAAATGCTTGACATGCGTACTTTCTGTGTGACAGAAACTGCCAAAGATGAAAGTTGACGTCGACATTGTCCTAATTGGAAGAGAGATGCCTAAATGGATTCTCCCCTGTGAAGAGGATTCCATATCTTTCATGGTTTCCCGGGACTTGTATGACAAATTCAAAGGACTAGCATTATGTGCTGTTCTCAGCCCGGAGGAAGGAAAAGTGATCCGTTCATGTGGTCTCACGGTACTTGTTAATGGCCAAAGGGTGATAGAGGGCACGAGATGTCTTTTTGCGATGGAATCTGACCATGTGTGGCTTAGTTGTCGGTTAAAGAGTTTTAAGGATAGACTGCTAAAGGATTGGAACCATTTCCAAGTTTGCCTCAGAGCAGAGGAAGGAAGCATAAAGAAGCGTGGATTCCGTATACTATGCGAGAAAAAGGAGGATGATTTGAGGGTGGTGTTCCCAGCACCATCAACTGATAGCAATTAATTGGAATTTTCAAGGGAAAGATACTCGAAAGACAATTTTTAATGGACCAGTCCGGTTGAAAGGGATGGGGAGGGCTTGTCAACGGAGAAGATAAGATCGTCTAAACTATGGCGAGACTGGGGGTTGCAATGACTTTTGCTTTTCCTCTTTTTTGGGTCTCTACTAGATGTTTGTAAGTGACTGCTCCTTCAATTAGAATTCAAAATCATTATAAAACAGAGGTTTCGCATCATGCCACTGACATGATCGAGGAACAATTTTTTTTTTTTCTTTTTGCCTCTGTTTCTTTATGATTTGTGATGCAGAGTGCATTAACCCAAAAATTATGAGGATACGCATTGAATGGCCATGGTCTTCCAAATTGCTCCAAGTTATTTATCACATTGACCTCTGTCACCTCTCTTAGTCCAATTAATGATGCCACTGCTTCGTACTTAAAAATTCTAAGATAGTAAGTTGTGCTCAATCTAGCGTAATCTTATACCCTTAGGATAGTGTTGTTTGAATTGGCTCGAACATCAAATGGTCTATATAGGAAAAATTAGTTGATTCCTCTGTTGTTACTTAGCAGATTTCATTGGATAGGTACGAAGGGTGAGCTTTAGCTTTAAGACTTTGCATTTAGGCAAAGGACATTCACTCGAAGAATGTTTATGACAAGCGAATAGCGCTTTAGTAAATGCCTTGTAAAATACTTATCGCGAGTATTTCATAAAATAAGAGAAAAAAATTTGCCAAGAGGAGAATGGAGCAACTTGCAATTGCAGATAAAAGCCCCCGCCTGGGGCACAACAATAGCACTAGTACCGACGTCTTGTGACCCTAAGTGATGCTGCCAAGGTCGCACGAGCCCACGTAATGTGCCGGTGCCACACGATTCTAGGCGGCGCAATGCAAAATCTGCATGAGTAGGCAACTTGATGCCCGACTCTCTCTAAGCTACATCTAGCATCGAGTGACCCTCGGCGAGATAGATTTGGTGTGGAGCAACCCTTGGCAAAGTTTGCCGATGTCTGCCGACCCTTGGTGGAGTTGTGCCGGCATCCCTCAGCCTCCTTCGCGAAGCTTCCCAACCACAATCAACCACGACCTCTATCCAAGATTGGGAGGGGGGTAAAATAGGAATACTACTATATGAGTGATATCAAGATTGGAAAGACAAGACTATATTAAACTTCTGAACGTGCATTTCGAAAATACCATAGCCCAAAGCTGGAGTTCGTCTTGAGCCTTGACCATTTTCAAAGCAAAACTTTACAAAAATTTGAATCACAAACGCCAAAACTTTGGCTTAAAGACGTTTAAAGGTCCAAAACCGTTTGTAAATGCTCTCCCAAAGGCATTTAATTATCTTGGCTCAGTAAGGGCAAAAGTGTAATTTTATGAGTGCCCACCCCGTCGACCTAGTATTTGGACCTCCTAAGTCGGCCCCTCCCCCAACAAATGCCACCGTCGATCATGCTCTGCCCGTCTCATCATGTACTTTCATTTCCCACCCATCGACCTGTCTCTCTGACTGGGCCCCATTGCATCTCCCCATTCCTAGGCCCCACTACAAAACCTCTCCAAAAAAAAAATTGGCTCTTAAATTATATGACAATCTCCATTTTTTTTGCTACTTTTTTTTTTTTTTGTCAAATAAAACTTTATTAAATATCAAAGTACTTCGAACACCAAAGCTCACAATCAGGCATCAAAACAAAGCAGATCTTGAAGGGATTGAGGGGAATGAATTATCTAATTAGAAGGTAGAGTTTTTAGTCGATAAGCCTTATAGATCTAGTTCGCTATTCTATTGGACTCTCTTGGACAATGGGCAAAGTAGGTATGCTTGAATTGGCCCATAATCTCACGAGCTTCTGTAATAAGAGCACGTGTTTCCCGCTTACATTGATTTGAGCCATTAACCATGTGAACTAAAGACTTGCAGTCGGATATGGTTTCTTCCTTCTTTGCTTCGAGGAGAGAGAGAGAGAGAGAGAGAGAGCTGTGAGCAGCCAAAGGGTTTCGACTTGAATCGCAGACAACGCTGGTACCGATCTTGCCGTTCCGTCCACCAAGTTTCCGGACGCATCTCGAACAACACAGGCAACTACTCCCGTGTTCGATCCATCTACATAAGACCCGTCAAAATTGGCCTTTAAAGTTCTTTCCTTTGGAGCTCTCCAACGCAGAGGTGGGTCTTCTTCTTCGGACATTATTTCTCGATCTTTATAATTGCACTTGCACCAGCGTAGATGTGGGTCTTCTTCTTCTGACGTTGTTTCTTGTTCTTTATAATTCCACTTGCACCAGTTACGGAACATGTTGCGTGCCTCCTCAACTAGAATTTCTGGTTTTGGGCGTCTCTTTCGAAAGATGTAGTCGTTTGTCGCCCTCCAAATAAACCACATGACACTTGCAACAACCTCGAAAGACGGTAGATCTACTCATTTTTCCTTGACTTCCAGCAACCGTTCTTCGATTCTTGACAGCCCAACTCGTGAAATCATAATTTGCAATGCAGGATTCGCCCAGATCAGCGAAGTCCAAGGGCACCACAAGAACAAGTGCTCTCGTCTCAGGTTCTGAGCTGCAAATGGGACATGAGGCTTCAGGTAGTATGTTTCTTCTGCATAAGTTGACCTTGGTAGGGATAGCATTCTGACATAGACTCCAGACAAAGATTCTAATGTCTTTCTTTTATTTTTTTTGGGGTGTTTCATATGCCAAATTATGTTCCATAACTAATGGAGCGGTGGATATGATGTTGATGTTTGCTCTCCCATGTTCGGCAAAACCGTTACCTGATTCAGTCCCTGTCCTCACTAACCTATCTCGAGCATCCTGAGTTTTTAGATGAATCTTTAGTATTTCGTCAATGATATGCTCATCGAACATTATAGGTAGCATTTGTTCATTCCATTTATCCTCCTCCTCAAGAATTAGTTCAGAAACTCGAGTAGGTTCACCATAGTTCGCAAGTCCACCAATGATGCCTCTCTTGAGCCATATGTCTTCTCTTATATTAATATCATCACCGTTTCCCACTGACCACATCACTGAAGTTGAAATAGCTTCTCTGCCCATTAACATACTTTGCCAACCCCAAGAGGGTCGGGAACATTTTCTACCATTCCAAAATGAGCCGTGGGAGATCCCTTTTAAAATCTGACACCACAAAGAAGTTGTATTATGAGAAAGCCTCTAGGCTTGTCTCCCAAGCATCGTCTTGTTAAAAGAAATTAAGTCTTTGAATCCCATCCCTCCTGAATCTTTCCTCTGTTTTAACAATTTCCATCTTCTCCAATGTAGCCCTATCTTAGAGTCATTGTTTTTCGACCAAAAAAAGCTATTCGCCTTTGAATGGATTTGCAAAGGGAAACTGGAATTTTAAAAATAAACGTGGCATATTGCAGCAATGCTTGAACCACTGTTTTGAGTAGAATTTCTTTGCCCATTTTTGAGATCAAGCTTTACTTCCACCCCTCTAATTTCATATTAACTCTACCTAATATCCATGCAAACATTTGCTTTTTGAAAGATCCCCAATCAAATAAAATTCCCAAGTACTTCCCAATCCTTTCAATTTCTGGGACTCTTAGTCCATAAACCATATTTCTTCTCAAATCCTATGGACAGTCTTTGCTGAATGAGATGCCTGACTTGTTCAAATTAATAGCTTGCCATGAAGCATAGCCATATTGATTTAGAATTAAAGCTAAATTCTAACACTCTCTTACCTTTCCCCATCTAGGAAGAAAATGGAATCATCCGCAAATAACAGGTGTGAGAGAATTGGATAATGTCTATTTTAATTTTATGCCATTGATAGTGCCTTCTTCCACTGCTAATTCAATTAAATACGGCAATGAATTTACCATAATGATAAAAAGATATGGGGAGATAGGATCACTTTGTTGAAGCCCTCTTGGGGGTTGGAAGAAGGGTATAGGCTCCTTATTGAATTTAACACGAAACGGGACAGTTTTGATACAAGTCATCACCCTATTAAACCACATCTAATTGAACCCCATTTTCAGCATACATGCCTCCAAAAAATCCCGTTCTACTCCATCATGTGCTTTCATCATATCCAATTTCAAGCTGTATTTCAGCACAGCTTGAAATTTCTTCTTTCGATTACGTATAATTAGTTGTTAAGGACCTCCTGCACTATAACAATATTATCTTGTATTTGCCTCCGGTGCTTTGCTCACCAGTTATAATCTCGGGAAGCCATGGTTTTAACCTATTTGCCAAGACCTTCGAAAAGATCTTGTACACAAAATTGCTCAAACTGATATGTCTAAATTGATCCATACTCTCAGGGTTGGGCACTTTTGGGATCAATATAATATGAGTTTTGTTAATTTTTGGGTCAAGATACCTAGTCTCGAAGAAGTTCCGCTCTGTCTGAATCACTCCCATCTGAATATCCTCCCAAAAAAATTTGATAAAATTGACCATTGAGATCATAAGGACCTAGTGCTTTTAAGGCTCCCATCTCAAACACAGCCTTTTGTACCTCCTTCATTGTTACTTCAGCATCTAGATTCTGATTCATTTCTTCTGTAACAAGGACAGGGCATTTTTGTATAACTGGATTGAAATTTTGAGTGCCCACGGTGCTGTATAACTCCTTAAAGAATTCTGTCATCATCTTCTTTAGTGAGTCCAACTGACTTTCTCAATGCTGAAATTCTATTCCTCTTCCTCCTTTGTATTGTCATAGCATGAAAATACTTAGTATTTTTATCCCCCATTTCAACCAATTAATTCTAGAACGCAATCCCCAATACATCTCCTCGTCTCTAACACAACTGATTTGTTCTGTTAATTGTTTCCCCCCGTTTGTTGCAAAATTCAGATTTTGTGCATTAGCTAAATGCTGGAGTTCCCCTTTTAATTCAGTAATTTTCTTTAAGTTATTCGGGAATGCCTTTTTACTCCACTTATCGAGCTCCTTTGATAAGGCTTTCAGCTTACCAGCCAAGCTCAGATCGACAAAATTTGAAGAATTCCATACCTGCTTTGCTATCCTTCCACACTCTTCATTTTCAGGCCAAAATGCTTCAAATTTAAATGACTTGACTCTCTTAACCGGTTCAACTGAAAAAGACAATAAAAGAGGGCAATGATCAAAACCAATGGCTGGTAATGCACATGCTTCTGCTTCTGGGTACAAAAGTCTCCATTCGATATTACAATTTACCCGGTCCAACCTCTCTTCAACATATTCCTCTCCTTCACGATTATTTGACCAAGTGAAAAGACATCCGTTACTCTCCATGTCCATCAAATGAAAAACATTTAAAAAGTCTTTGAAAGCACTTAACCTGTAATTTTCCACCATTCTTTTACGCATCTTCTCCCAATGATACAAAATTTCATTAAAATCACCTAAACATACCCAAGGTAATTGTTCCTGCAAGTTTAAGCTCTCAATTTTCTCCCATAAAACCAACTGTGCTTGAAAAGAAATTGGTGCATGGATAAAAGTCAATCTGCTCTTTTTTCCTCTCTCAGCATCTTCATAAATAACGTCGACGAACTCATCTTTACCTGAATCTACCCTTATATTCATTCCTTCATTCCAAAAAAGAGTCAAACCTCCTGCAATTCCTATTGGATTAACCACAAAATAGTGCTTCGGACTGCTTCCTTATGATTCTTAGTCTCCATTAAAAACACCAAGTTGGGCCTTTGTTGAGCCAAAGTGGCTCTCAATGCCTGGACTGTCAAAGGTGTGCCCAACTCCTGATAGTTCCAGCAAAGAAGTTTCATATGTCTCTTCATATATCTCTCGGTGGCTTATTAGGGGTAGCCACCAAAGCCCATATTTTAGAATTCGATGCCTCCCAAATCGGAGTATCCATAAGTAGCCTCTCATCCAATATTTGCAATGGTTTGATTCTCTGATCATATGGACAATATCTACTACCTTTATTTTGTGTTGTTGAGGATGCTTTTCTTTGCTTCCTTTGTACCTTTTCCTCCACAAACTGTGATGAAGGGAGCTCTACAGGCAGATTAAGAGCCACTGCATGGGAAGGAAAGTCTTCTGTTCTCGGTTCTGCCTCAATAGATGACATGTCTACTTCGATGAGTTTTCTCGTACCTCTTTCATCCTGTGGGGTGCCTTGCTGAAAATGGGAGCTATTTGGCTCCTTCACAATTAGAGCTAATTGTCCAGAAATAATTGTAGTTTCAGGCACGATCTCACCCAGCTCCTCCTCAGTAATATCTCCATAAAAGGACTCCCAGGAAGGGCTATTGGCATTTGTTTCAGCCTTTAGACAAGAGCCATAGAGTATATTATCATTACTGGAGAAGAAATCCTCATCAAAGGGTACTAACTCGCAGTTTTTTGCATTATGGCCAATCCTATTGCACGAGCAGCAGAAATGGGGAAGTCATTCATATCTAAATCCAGCCAATATTCCTTTCCTCGAAATGTTGAAATCATCCCAAATAGTAAAGGAGTGGACAGCTTCAAAGTAACCCTTGCTCTTCCTATTACGATGGACGCAAAGCCTCTAGTTTCAATTTTAACTTCATTTACACTTCCCACTAACTCAACAATTTTCCGGATGGCTTCTTCTGTTCTCCCCACAATAGGCAATCCATGAATTTGCATCCAAAATGCACAGGAATCAGATTTAATACAGTTCGGAGGAGTACTTGGCTCCCATGGCTTAAGAACAAGGACATGCCTAGTAAGAGACCAAGGGCCCGACCTTAAAATCCTGTTTTTCTCTTCTATTGAAGAAGACTTCAGAAATTTTCTTTTGTATTTTAACATAATCAAGTTGAATTCAAGCGAAACTTGAATATGTCAATTTTTTTCTCGAGTTGAGTTCGAACAAGAAATTTCAATACATGATCAAGCTCAGGCAGATTGAAGTTTTGAGCATCAAGAATGTGAGTCAAGCTTGACATTGTATTAGCTGGTCTTAATGATTATGCTTCTATCCCGAGTGCTGGACCTAGGGCCTGAAAGGTCGATTGCGGATCTCAGCACATGAACTAAAGACACCGGCCAAACAGGTTATCACATGAGCGGTGCCGAGACTCCACCATTGTGCCGAGACTCCACCATTAGACTCAGGACCTCAGCCTTCGACTAAAGTTATGAATTACAGAAATATAAATGCAATCGTCAATTTGTATTAATGTAGATAATTCCATATTAGGAACGATGTTGCGCAAACCGGACCACCCAATACACCTGAACGCAAGCAATCATTAGAGTTTTAACTAAGAAATAGAGAAACGAGATCAAGGCAGCTCCTAAAAACAGTTTTTTTTTTTTTTGGGGGGGGGGGGGGGGGGGAGACTCTCAAGGAAGCTCCTAAATTTTTTTGGGTGCAAATGATAATTATTTTGTTTCAAAAATCAATTTTTGGACATAAACATATATATTTTTTTATTTCTATTCCCCAGACGAGTTTTTGAGTAAATATATGCATTTGATAACGACATAAAATTTCTTCATCTCAAGTAGCGGGCAAGCTAGTGGCGACTAGCAATGGATAGTAGGTGGTAAGGAGCGGGTGGCCAGCTAGAAGGGAGGGTGAGCAATGAGAGAAAAAATTAATTTTCTTTTCTGTTTTAGAAATAGAAAAATTTAAAATTTTTACTTTTAATTTCTTGATCAAAATTTTGTTTTAAAAATAGAAAAATGAAATGAAATTATAAATGAATTTTTATTCCAAACTTATTTTCGAAAATAAAAAGTAGAAAATAAAGAAACTTATAATGTGCATTTCTGTTCCTATATCCAAATCCCCATGCCCTTTTTTTTTTTTTTTTTTTTGCCTCTTTTTGTCTTGTACTCTCTAGTGAAGAATCGAAAGGCCCTTAAACATCATCTAACATTTCCTTGATTCCTGTTCCAAAGTCTTTTCCGAGTGTCTAGACTTAGGCAACCCATTCCTTTAAGTTAATATCACAAAAAAATTAAATTAATATATTTATAATAATAAAATAAATAATTTTATGATTACTAAAAACTTTCAAATTGATACACTTATAACAAATTTATCCTTAATTTCTATTAGTTTTTATCGTCAAATCACATGACAGTTGGCGAATGTACTAATTTGAGGTTTTATCTTTCATTTGTCAAACATAAATTAATTTAAGGTAAATTTGTCCAAGTATATTGATTTAGGATTTTTCGTGATTTATTAACTCTTCTCTTTTATTCTCTCTGTGCTCTTTAAGGCTTTGGCCCATTTTTTTGGGAAAATCCCAAATAAGGGCCCAAGATACCTTCATTTTTTCAAATAAGGGTCTGAAGTGAACCTTATTTCAAATAAGCGTCTAAAGGAATTATATCTATTTCAAATAAGGGCCAGACTTTTCGGCTGGTCAAGGGCATTTAGTCATTTATCTTTTTTTTGAATTTTTTCCTTTGTTTCTTTCTTTTTTTTTTTTTTCCTTTTTCTAGTTTTTCTTTCTTCTTTGCTGGAAAGGGTTGGGCAAGGGTCGGCCTCGCCTAGAGCTGACGAGGACTTGGTGATCCTTGCCCTTGGAGAGGCCACCCTTGCAGCCATCGACAAGGTCAGCCCTCGCAAGATCGAGGCGAGGGTCACCTCGCCAGCAACCAGCCAGGGTAGCCGAGCCCTCGTCAGCCCTAAGCGAGGTCAACCAAGTAGAGTCCTTGCTAACAACCGTTGGCCCTTAGCCGGAAAAAAAAATTAAAAAGGAAAGGAAAGAAAAGAAAAGAATATAAAATAATTCAAAATTAAAATTGTTATTAGAAGAAAACACCCTTAATCGGTTGAAATATTTAGCTGGTCGATGACCGATGAGGTTAGTCCCTTATTTAAAATGACAATGGCTACTTTAGGTCTTTATTTGAAATAATCACAGACACAAAACTCATTTCGAGCTCTTATTCGAAAAAAAATGATGGCACTTTAAACTCTTATTTAGAAATTTTCCCCTGTTTTTTTTTTTCTTTTTCTTTTGAGCATAGCTTGTGCCTTAAAGGCTGTGCTTGTTAGAGCGTTGCTCCCCTTTTCCTTTTTATCGAGTTGTGTGACAGGCTAGTTCACACAAGTCGATATTCGACTCGAATATACTATTTCATGAGACAAATTTTACGATCAAAAATTGAAATTAAAAAATGCGAATGTGAAATCATGTGATATCCCTATTTTGATTATGAGTCAAATTCTACTATTCTTATTCTTAACTTTTATGGAAATCCATGAGAAATTTTTGAGCAAAAGTTTATGTGTCAATGGAATTGGACGTCATTTATGAATCATGGAACTATAAGTGCAGTCATCAATTGATACCAATGTATCGCATGACGAGTTGATATCATGAAGTGGGAGTACCCATTTTTTGTAGTGGGCACATTATCGCTGTACGGCAGGGCCGGCCAATCTCACAAAATCAATTGGCCACTGGCTTTCAACCTCTTTACCCCAAGCACCTGACCACATGTTCCTTGTCTTCTGGACAACGTGCAAATTCCTTGCTCGCACCTATCTTCACTTCAACAAAAATAAAAATAAAAATTAATAATCCCTTAAGCGATATATCGATTCTATTTAGACATTGAATCATCCCATTTTATCAGCCTTTCCTTACTTTCGTGATCTAATTTGAATTAGTCAGCTAATCTGGATGTATATATATAAGAACGAGACAGACAACAATTGATTCTTCGTATCATCAATTATAAACAATGTCATATGTGAACAATTTATCTCATACCATGTTTTCTTCGGATCCAATGCGTTGTTGTTATTGACCACCTGAAAGTTAAGTTTTTGATAAAAGTAATAAAAAAAAGACAAGTTTTTTATCTCATCGTGATTGCCTTTTTGAGATAATTTCACTATCGTCAGTAGTACTGACATGTTGTTCTTATCTAATTGATACGGTGCAAGCACACTCAATTTAGGGTTGTGGATAGAGACATACGAGTCATTCTCTTCACATTTTTGGTAATATGCTTTTCTAGACTTGATGACAATTTTTCCCTTACTGGGCTCATCATAGGGATTAGGATTGGCTTTGTTGGAGATTAGCAGGACACTTCAATCATATGAAATAATTATTTTCCTACGTGGAAGGAGAGTATTAGGCAATTTGTGCGTAATCCCCACAGGGCAAGATTTTCTATAGACTATGAGCCTAGCAAGTTTTTATAGGTCTTCCAATCTCACTTATATGGAGTTCTAAATTGCAATATGCTCGGACCAAAAAAAAGAAAATAAACATTGCAATATGCAATTTTGACTTAACAATAGTAGAGATAGTTGGGTAGATTCAACTTTATCTAATTTTACATGGGTCTCCATTGAAAAAAATGGTGATCTGGTCATCATACATAAAAATGTTCATGGAAGCATGCCTCGCCAATATCTTTAGCCTCATTAGTGGCCACATATGACATTTTAATAGTGAAATTGGACATAATTATAATAGATTGTAAATTTGAGGCAATAGTGGGTTGAAACATCATTTAGGTAAATGTGATCAAGTAATTTGCTATTTCTGTTTGCTAATCCTAATAATATAGACATATTCTTCCTTTTTCTTCTCCTCCTTTGGAAGAGTTGAGTCCCTTTACGCTAAGTGATTCCCTCGAAGAACATTGGTGAAGTCAAGTGCAAGCTAGGATTGCGTTCACATTCTTCTTTGGTTTATGCTAAAGTTCTTTATCTTTCTCACTTTCCATCCCTTAGCGAACCTTCGTTTAAGTCTCGTCGGCCCAAAGCCGTCCCCTATCCAAAACGCAAAATTCAAGGAAGTGAGAATGATATTGCCAAGAAATTGCCCAGAACTTTGGTTCTGAACGTTGCTTTCCGCTGTTTGTGCCAAAAGAAGATGAAAGTCAAAAAGAAGCTCGACAAATGAACGGGGTGTTGGGATTTCATGAATCATGTATAGGTAAAATTAATACAACACAGTGGAAACAAAAATGATATATTTCTACACATGATTTTCTGAAGGCGTTGTTCGTGCGTTTTAATAAAAACAATTAAATATAAAAAGGGAGTTAAACGAATTACCTCTTAAAGCGCGTTTTAAACGAATTGATTCGGATGTTCTTCAGTTCAAGCCCCACAATGGACGTCGAATGGAAAAGAGAACTTTCGGATAATTACCACTATAATCGTACTAGCAATCTCGTGGAGACAACCCTGTATCCTTGATGTTTTAGCCACGGCCCAAATGAGAGAATCCCTTTTGTTTCTTGTGTGCAAAAACACACGAACACGCACGCCACTTTTCTCTCTATATTTTGCAACCTTTTAGCGGCAATTTTTATTTTTCAAAAAACTTTCACAAATCAGCAATGATCGTGCACGATCATGCACGAAGCATCGTGCATGAACGGTCAGCAACCGTTGCTGACCATCATGCATGAAGCTTCCCTTTTTAATTTAATTTAATTTTTTTTATAATTATCATTATTAAGATATGCACATATCAGGATCGTGCATGAACGGTCAGCAACGGTTGCTGACCGTTCATGTTGCTGACCGTTCATGCACGATGCTGACGGTCAGCAACGTTGCTGACCATCATGCATAAAGCTTCCCTTTTTAATTTAATTTAATTTTTTTTTATAATTATCATTATTAAAATATGCACATATCACAATCGTGCATGAATGGTCAGCAACGTTGTTGACCATCATGCATGAATGGTCAGCAACGTTGTTGACCATCATGCATGAAGCTTCCCTTTTTAATTTAATTTTTTTTAATAATTATCATTACTAAAATACGCACATATCATGTGCGTTGGAAATGGTCAGCAACAATTGCTGACCATTTGCACATTGATTAATTAATTAATTAAATGAATAAATAAATAATTAATCAATCCCCTTAAAAAAAAAGACATAATCTTTATATGTACATTTGGAATACATTAACATATATTTACTTTGGGCATGCATGTGCATCATATGTAAGTAGGCTCGTGACTATAATACAATTTAAATTAAATCTCATTTAATTTAATTTCAAGTCGACTCAATTCGATTGTAGTAATTGCAAACATATCTACAACACTATTTCTCTCTTGTTCCACATTGTCCTAATTGTTTATTATGTGTGACATCCCTAGATTCATCACTAAATTAGTAGTAAGACTTATACTAACACATTAGTACTCCCAAAAGAATTAATTGTCCCGATTAATCTTTGGGTCCTATAAGCCATGATTGACATCTAGCAATATGTCATGGCTACCCAAATAGTGTGAATGTTTTAAAAACATGATGAACTTGTCAGCTTTAACTACAGTATAATTCAATCCTTCCGTCTTACTATGTCCCGATCGAACAAAAACCATGGAATATTTGTCAAGTCACCAATTCGATCATATGCACAAATCTAATTGACATGCATTCTATTCGAAACATAAACAATTTATTTTCGGTTACAACCCCGGCCGAGGATTTCAATGCAGCGTCATAATTAGATCGCATATGACATTATTATTATACCTTGCATATAATAAGGAGACAGATTCCACATTATGCACACGTGCAACTTCGTATATGAACAAACTATGACCATCATGTATAAAGACGGATCAACAACCTGGCATTACGTGCACCTGTGAATCATAGTTGTTCGAGACACAAGTTAATACTGTGTCTCAGGTCTAAGGATTATTTATACTAGACCAAAGGCATGAACAATTAGACATTGACTACGCTAAAAGCTTCCATGTCGCTAATCGTTCCATATGTGTCACGTTCAGTGAACTTGTCTAATACAAACACTCGTGTTCTTAACTCAGGTATCACAATACCCAATGACTTGTGACTCATCATTCCTTTAAGTATCCAATACTTAATGGTGAAGTTATGAATACACCGGTCTCAACAAGATTATTAATATCTACTCAATAATCTATCGACCGGGAACGATTTAAAGATTCATGAACCCGTCACATATATTCTTAACGTCTAAAGAATAGGTCTAATTGCAACTTATCTTATGGAATCATTCATAAATATAAAATAATTGGACAACTGAATGAATACGTCATTGCCATTAATTAAATAATAATAATGATTGTATAATTGAAATCCCTAATATGTAACTATTACATGGTAGCTTTAGGGCATACATCTAACACGGGGATCGGGCAAGAATATACCAAAATCAAGATTAGGTGAAACTTAAACATGAATGTGCCATATGATATTGAACTTCAACTTGTTATTACTCGGCTCAATAGTTTTACAAGTTTAATTGAGTTTTTCTTTTTGTAAATCATTTATATGAAATTTCGAGCCTAATCCATTTATATTTCAACATAATAAAATTAAATCCAGGTGCAACTTTTGAATACTTCAATTTTCTTTTCCAATTGAGTTCAAGCAAGAAATTCAATTCTCAATCAAGCTAACCTCGATTGAAGTTTTGAGCGAACAAACATGTGAGTTGAGCTTGACATTACATTAGCTCGTCTCAATGTGATTATCCTTCTATCTCGAGGACTAGGACTAGGACGCTAGCGCTTAGACTTGATACCTCAAAGGTGGATTTGCGCGTCCTTGCGCGTTCTTTTTGCGCGTCCTTGCGCACGGGCCGGACCCGAGACCTCACACCCAGATTTATAAATTCTAGTGGCCGCTTTGGTCTTCTGAGTCCTTGGCGGATTCTTCATCGTTCCAGATTCGTCGGTCAATCACGTCGCTCTCGCCCTCCAAACCCTGAGAGCGCTTGTTTCTTTGAAGCGAGCGAGAGCCAGAGCCAGAGCAAAGGGAAGAGATCGTCGACTTCGCTGCCGATCGGGGAAGGGCACGGGTCAGAGGCCATCGAGCATCTCCGAGAGCAAAGCCGACTCTGCTTCAGCTTTAAGCCCTTGATTTCTTAGCAAGACTCTCTCTCTCTCTCTCTCTCTCTCTCTCTCTGTTCCGAAGCTTGGCATTCTAGAGAAGCACATATACCATCAGCTATTCTAATGGCTGCTTCTTCGAATATGAAAAGGAATTACCATGTGTTCCTCAGTTTCAGAGGAACAGATGTCCGCCACGGCTTCCTCAGTCATCTCTACGCAGCTCTAGACCAGAAAGGAATATACACTTTTGTGGATAGCGAAGAGCTTAGGAAAGGAGAGCAAATATCGCCGACGCTCGTGAGGGCGATCAAGGAATCGCGCATCGCTATCATCATTTTCTCTGAGAACTATGCTTCCTCAGGTTGGTGTTTGGAAGAGCTCCTGAAAATCATGGAGTGCAAGGAGCGAAATGGCCTGATGGTGTTCCCAGTGTTTTACAAAGTGGAACCGAGAGAAGTGAGAGGGGGGAGAGAGAGTTATAAGAGAGCTATGGATAACCATGAGTCCAAGTTCGGGAAGGATTCAGAGAAAGTGAAGAGATGGAAGAGGGCTCTCCTTGATGCTGGTAACTTGTCTGGGTGGCACTTCAATGACAGGTACGCACAAATGTGATGCAGTGCTTTGCGATTGTTAGCTCGTGATTGTTTGTTAGATATCAAATCGTATGTATAGCTTCCAATTGCCGAAACGATGCATCGAGTTCTTTGAATTCACAGTGGACACAAAAGTCAAAAGACCAAAATTTCAAGCTAGCAGAAATTTCTGTCTTAGATAAGTAGTGTGGTTCCTAGGACCCGAGTAATTAGTGTCTTCAGGCGCAGATTCTTTGTAATTTTTCTTCCGCAGACGTTGGCGCAGGTGTGTGTTATTTCTGTTCATCTTATTTTTTGTTAACCTCCTTATGAAATTTTCCTTGTGACGTTAGACGTTGAATTCCTGCCATGGCTTGAAATGGTAAAACATGTTTCTATTTCTTTTGAGTGCTCATCAGAGATGACGAGGCGGAGCTCATACAATCCATCGTCAAGGAATTATCAATTTGCCTCAGACCAAGATCCTTAGATGTCGCTAAGTATCCAGTCGGTATAGAATCCCGAGTTCAAAAACTGATAAGTTTGTTGGAGTCAGCTGGTAGTGATGTTTTGATGATAGGTCTATGGGGACCTGGCGGCATAGGGAAGACGACGATTGCTAAGGCCCTATATAATGCTATTCAGCCGCAATCTTGGGGTTCTAGTTTTTTGGCGCGAGTTAGAGAAAAATCGAACCAAAGCGGTGGTCTTGTTTCTTTGCAAAAGCAACTTATATATGAGATCTTAGCTCATAAAGAATTAACGGTCTACGATGTCGACGGAGGAATTAGTTTGATACAGGAAAGACTATGTTGCAAGAAGGTTCTCCTGGTTCTTGATGATGTTGATAAGATAGATCAACTAAATGCCTTAGCTGGAAAAGGCGATTGGTTTGGCAAAGGAAGTAGAATCATTGTTACATCAAGAGATAAACATTTATTAACTTCTCATGGCATAAATTGTGTATATGAAGTTAAAACTTTAGACCATGACAACGCACTAGACCTTTTCAGTCAGCATGCCTTTTCAAATAGCAATGTTGAAATAAGAAGGGGTCTCATAGATGAAGCACTGCGTTATGCTAACGGCCTTCCGTTAGCCCTCGAAGTGTTGGGCTCATTCTTATGTGGAAGAAACGAAGTTGCATGGGAAAGTGCTTTGCATAAACTCTCCAAAAGTCCTGACCAAACTATTAATCAAGTTCTCAAAACAAGCTTTGATGGATTGGATGACAACGAGAGGGAGATTTTCCTCGATATTGCTTGTTTCTTTAAGGGAAATGGAATACAATACATCCAGAAAGTTCTTGACAGCTGTGATTTCAACACAACCATAGGAATAGAAATTCTCATCGAGAGTTCCTTGATAAAAAATGAGAGGGGTTACCTGCAAATGCATGATTTGGTTCAATTGATGGGTATGAATATTGTTAAACAAGAATGTCGGGATGAACCTGGGAAGCGTAGCAGATTGTGGCTTTTGGAAGATGTTGAGGACATTTTTTATCAAAATACGGTAAAGTTTTGCTACATTTTAGTTTATGTTACTCTAATTTGGACAGTATAATGTAAATCTTAACTGGAAATTTTGTCTGACAAATGAATTTGCTCTGTTATGGATAGGGGACGGCTGCTGTAAAGGCCATGGTATTGCACTTGGGCCCACCAGAAGCGATAATCATCAGTCCTGATGCTTTTGCTAATATGAAAAAGTTGAGAATGCTCATTTTGATTGGAGTGCATATCTCTTCACAAGCTCAAGTATGTCTCCCTAACGAGCTAAGATGGCTCGAATGGCACAATGCCCCAGATCTAGATTTTGGCTTTGGTCCAAAGAAACTTATTGCTCTTGATACCCAGAAAAGTCATATTAGACAATTCAAAGGAAACTTTCAGGTTGGCCCTTGAGATGATTAGCTTTCCCTTTTTATAGCTATAAAAATATATGTAGAGCTTAATGACTGCACTAATGTGTCTTTTGCAGAATTTTAGAGTGTTGAAGTCCATCAATTTCAAAGAATGTATGTCCCTGGCTATCATTCCTGACGTTTCATCAGTTCCAAATCTAGAGAGCTTGAATCTTACTAGGTGCAACAGCTTGGTGGAGGTTCACCCATCCGTTGGATATCTTGACAAATTAAAATTTTTGTCGCTGGAATCGTGCTTTAATCTTAGTATATTTCCTGGCACACTCAAGACAAGATCTCTTCGAGCCCTTATTCTCTCTGGGTGTTCTAAACTTGAGAAGTTCTCTGATATTCTGGAAAAGATGGAACACCTAGAATATCTTAATCTACAGGGAATGGCTATTAAAGAACTCCCTACATCAATTGCAAATTTTGTGTTTGTGAAGGTGCTAAATCTAGCATTTTGCAAAAACCTCGTTACACTTCCATTAAGCATTTATAAGTTGAAAAACCTAGTGTCTCTGAATCTTGAAGAGTGCCCGAATTTTGTCATGTTTCCAAAGAACTTGGAGTATTCAACTGATCCTGATGACAGTCTGGGATTGCCAAATCTAGAGTGGCTAGAACTTGGTGGTTGCTGCAATCTATTAGAAGTAGAGTTTCTCGAGAGTTCTAGTTTTCCCAAATTGGCGGACAGGTTCTCCGCAATAAAAAGTTTACTCAGCAACCAGCATCGATGCAAGCAACTGCGAGAGAATTAGTGCACAAAGAGTTGCAATTTTTTGCAAAAACACCCGGACTAGTCTCTCCTCCAACTGGCTTGAAGTTCACCTGTCTTCATGTTGTGATTATTGCACAAAGGGGATGTGACTGATGAGTCATCACTTGAGGTGAATCTCTCTCTCTCTCTCTCTCATTTTGAACGCTTGATATGTGTACACTGTATGACAGGAGCTGCCGAAGAGTCTCTCTCTCTCTCATTTTGAATGCTTGATATGTGTACATCTGTATGACAGGAACTGCCTCGAAGAGGAGCAAAGTCAACATTCTCCTAAGTGGAAGAGAAATCCCTGAATACTGTAAAGAGGGTTCTGTATCTTTCATGGTTCCCCAAGACTTGTATGATAAGTTCCTAGGACTAGTACTCTGTTTTGTTCTCGGCCCGAAGGAAGGAAAAGTGGTCAATCGTGCTTCATATAAGGTCAACGTACTTGTTAATGATGACCTGGGAGTGTCTTCACATGCGATGAACTTTTATCCAATGAAATCCGATCATGTGTGGTATATATGTTTCCCATGTACTATACTGATTGGAGGATGAGATTATCTGCGAAAGGATTGGAACCATTTCCAAGTTTGCCATAGATTGTCCAAAGGAAGCATAAAGAAGTGTGGATTCCATCTAATATGTAAGCAACAGGAGGATGATCTGAGGGTCGTGCTCCCAACACCATCAGCTGATAGAAACAAATTGGAGTTTTCAAGGAAAGAGACTCAGAGGAAGACATTTTCAATAAACACCGAGGAAGAAGATAGTCCTAGCGAAACAGATGTAGAGGAAATCTTATCATCTTTAACAGAGAAGAGAAGAGTGTCTTAACTATGGCGAGATGATGCGTGATTTTGATTACCGGCTAGCTGAGGAAGTGATTCTTGGGGGAAGCGGACTGGGTGATTTTGATTCCAATGCCTTTTGCTTTTTCCTTTTTTGGGTGTCCACTAGAAATTTGTAAATGACTGCTACTTCGATTAGAATTCATAATCACTATAAAACAGAAGTTTCCCATCATGCTACTGACATGGTTGAGGAACTCCCTTTCTTTTTTTCTTTTTTTTGCCTTTGTTTCTTTATGATTTGTGATGCATAGTGCATTAACCCAAAATTAAGAGGACGCTTGTTGAATGGCTATGGTCTTCCGAGTTACCTTGTGAAATTTATCACAGACCTCCGTCACCTCTCTTAATATAATTAATGATGCCAATTCTTCATGCCGTAAAATTCTAAGATAGTAAATTTTGCTCAATCTATTATAATCTATATCTTCAGGAAGTATTGATCCGATTGTCTCAAAGATTAGAAGGTCTATACAGGAAAGATTTGTTGATTCCTCTGTTGTTACTGGGCAGGTTGCAGTGGATAGGTACAACAGGAGCACTCTAGCTTCTAAGAAACTTTGCATTTAAGCAAAGGAGATTGATTTCAAGGATTTTCAAGAATTGCATATAGTGTTTGGCAAACACCTTGTTAAATATTTATTGGAAAACAATTTTCATAATAAGAAAAAAAATTAAAGAGAGATTAATGAAGAAACTTGCAGTTGCAGATAAAAGCACAAGCAGGTGGCACAACAATAGGATCAGTGTTGACATTGCATGACCCCAGGCGACGCGGCGCTAAGGTCGAGCAAACCCAGGAGATGCAACACTGGTGTTGCATGACCCCATGCGACGTGCCACTGGTGTCGTGTGACCCAAATGGCAGAATGCTAGAGTTGCGCTAGGCAATGCGACGTTCAATCCTTGGAGAGCTAGATCTGGCATTGAGCAACCCTGGCAAAGCTTCTTGACATAGTGCAACCCTCAACAAAGCTTTGCCAGTGTCCCTCAACCCTCGGCAAAGCTACGCCGGCATTCCTTGGCCTCCTCCGCGAAGTATCCGGGCCGTGATCAACTGCGGCTTTCTCTGTCCTATCCAAGGTTGAGGGGTAAAATATTATTACAAATATTTTAGTCACGGCATGATTGGAAGAAAAAAATTTCATTAAACCAAAGCTGGGGCTAGCCTTAAGCTTCAAGCAAGAAAAACTTTGCACCAAAATATTTGAAAATGGGTCACCAAATATCAAAACTCTGGCTCAAATAATTCAAGGTGATTTGAGCACTCAAATTTTTAACGGCAAAATTGACCGGAACGGGATTGAAACGGTCGCTAAAATTGGAATGGTGTATCACTTTGGGGCTCCTTGTGGGTTAAAAAATATTTTTGGTAAATTGTTCACGAATTGAAACAATCTCGGGTCAAACCCCTTAAATGGGCCTCCGGGACTGAAGTGATGGGCCAATTCTCTTGCTCATCCTCTAGCAAGACTGAAGAATGGACCGCCTTCATTCCTCGTATCTAAAATAAATCAACCTTGGGTTGTCGACCTTATCAAGATTAGAGATCATATCATCACCAATCATAAAATTCAACACCCAACTCCTCTCAATTAAAAATATTGCGATAGTTACTTACTAGTGGAATCGATATTAGGAGATCACTTGACCAATTGGGAGCCATCGAATTCAACATTTGAATTAAAAACCACAAACAGCAACAACAACAAAAAAAAAAAATCCTTTTCACAACACTTTCAAAGCAATACTAAACTTTATTTGAGGAAACTATGAGAAAATGACACCCGACTACTACTGAAAAACCTATTTGAAGTTAATTGTTGGGAAATATCTTGGCCAAAAAAATCCTTCTTATATTAAAAAATCTCCATTTACTTCTAAATTTTAATTGAAGAAAAATGTCAAAAGTAGAGTGGCCTTGATCTCGAGTCTTGCATCAGTGATAGCCACATGGACGACTTCAAGCGTCCTCAATTATGTCAGGATGGACTAGGCCTTGTTCTAGACAATGACTTCTTGACAATGTTTGTCATTCTATAAATATCATCAAGGGGTCCAAAAGATCAAAAAGGTGGGGGAAAATGAATAAAAGAAAGGAATTGTCTATATTTTCACTTTTGATATTTGCAATTAGCTCCTATATTTATAGTATTTTAGTATATAATCCTCTAAGTTTTTTTTAATCGGTAAATCTTTTCATTAGATTTAATAAGCTTAATTCTCCAAAATTTTGTTCCAAAACCAATCTTTGACCAACGTAGGCAAATTTTCGCGACGATCCAACAAGCAGAATCGGCGATTCCTACTAAAAGCGAGCAGATGCGAGGATAAATTGACCAGAGCTAGAAAGAGAGCAAGATCAAGTAGTGGTAGAATTATCCTAATGCTCTCTTTTTTCACCTAAAAGATAGTTTTATTTTCTTCTTTGATTTTGTGCTAAGTAATTTAATGGTCTAATTTCACGTGTAATTGACTTTTCTTTTCTCCTTTCTTATCCAACCAGTGTTCTCTCCGTGGCCGTTGAATTCAGTTTATTTTAAGAAAACACGGCACTTGATTTCAACTGTCAAGTTGTCTTTGGAAAAAAAAAATTTGATAAAATCGTCCGACTACACGAGCCGTCCGATTGTATGTATTTACAAGTGTAACCTTGGCTATCCTGGAAAAGAGGGGATGTCGGAATTTTCTTAATTTTTGGTGTCCGTTCTCAACTTTCCGAACTCCTTAACCTGTTGCATGCCATTCAGGTTTTATATTTTAGTTTTCTAATATTAGTTAATGTACAAAAAATGTTAACACGTGGCATTCTTTCTGCCTATTTGGTGAGGTTAAAAAAAGTCTTATGCAAAATAGAGTTTATTAATGTACACTCGTAATTCATGGGTTGTTATTCTATCACTATACTAAATCCAGCCACAAAATATAATTTATTTTAGGGCTAATACTCTAAAAAACTCCAAACTAGTACACCTGTGACAAATTTACCCCAAACTATTTTTTTGACCACAAAAAATCCCAAACTGGTACACATGTGACGAATCTACCCTCCGTTAGCTTCCGTTCGATTTTTGCCGTTAACCTTGCTGACGTGGCAAGCCATGTGGAAATTCATAAGTTTAATACCATTAAAAACCCCAAACTGGTATATTTATGACAAATTTACCCCAAACTGGTATATTTATGACAAATTTATCCCAAACTGGTATATTTACGAGAAATTTACTCTAAATTAATTTTTTCGATCATAAAAAACCAAAATTGGTACATGTGCGGCACATTTACCCTCTTTCAATTTTCCCAAATTTGAACGAGTTGTGATCTCCAATCAATTTTATTTTCAGGATTACTCAAACATTGCCTCAATATCATTAATACTTGATTTTTTTTTCTTTTTATTGGAATCATTATTATAAAACCATTCAAAGACTACCAAATGTGCACGTCATTCTTTTGCCAAGAGGATGCCCATTAACTAAAAGATTGACAGATTGCTTGCGCACATATACAAAAGAAGTGCTATTCATAATGAGCCAGAAGCAATATACTTTTCATCAGAACAGGCATAGAGAGAGAGAGAGGGAGAGAGAGAGAGAGAGAGACCCTTCCAGCATACAAGCCATATGCAATCAACCAAATTCATCATCAAAATGCAAATAACATCAACTACACAAAATGGAGAGAACGAAACTAAAGCCACATATCAATATATCTTTGAAATACTAAAGCCACATATCAATATATCTTTGAAATAGCTTTACAAAATAGCCTTCACACTAGACTTGAACAAGCTTTACAAAGCAGCCTTTACCCTAAACACCAACCAACCAACTAGCCAAAAAAGGCAATCCAAAAGCATGTTCTATATCAAATACTATCCAAAAAACACAAAGCTTTACAAATCAAGCTTTACAGGACAAGCTTTACAAAACAAGCTTTACAGGACAAGCTTTACACCCAAAATCCAACTCTACCCATAGGTTCATTGCCCTACTTCACTTTGAGATTGTTCAATTTGAGGAGGTCCAGAAACTTGGCTTGAAAGATCCACCGTATGATTTGCACCACCTTGACGAATTTCTTGAACTATGTTACTCCCAGGCATCTGAAAATTGAGGGAAAGACATAATCTTATTATGCTAATCATAGCGGATTAAAAAATGCTTAACAAAATAAAATCTTCACTCTCAAATATGAGTTTCCAGTGGCTTCAGATACGTAAAATCCATATCCTTGTAAAACCTATAAGAAGACAAACCATATTAACATTTTACTTTGGTATTATAAAAAATCATATGAAATCTACTTGTAGACTCCTCACCCTTCTCTTCTCAGAATTGACAATATTTGATTGTCCAATTATAGATCTAGTTGAGGTACTTTCACTTTCTTTGTTTGATGCCCCTCCTTCAATGGTTAGTTGCTTTGGATGCTTCCTTGGCCTACCTCTTTTGCCCTGTATAATAGACATATATAAGGTATTCTAAGGGAAAATGTATCACATTTATGTTTAAATTTCCTTACAGGTAGTTTAATTTGGATAGGTGCCGGAGGTTGGGGGCATGTTGTCTTGTTGTGTCCGGTACCATGACAATTGGAGCATTTCATGGTAATACCAAATTTTGATATTTTAGTAGGATCAGTGTTGGTGACCCTTGGCTTCCTCACTCTTTTGATTTTCTCATCCTTTTTCTGCTCACCATTGGATCTCTTCCTATCTTTCTTGGGCCTCCCTGGAAGCTTTCTGAATGGCGGAGGCAATAAAGGCTCTTCACTATTCGCTGGCCACATTTTCTTTCCATTCAAGGTGGGTAATGCAAATTGATAGCAACGCTCGTACACAGCTTTCTTGAAACAATCAGCTACATAATCATTTAAGTTACACTTCATGAAGTTGATGCACGAGATAGCATGGTTGCGTGGTATCCCCGATATATCCCACTGTCTGCAAGTACATGTCTTCTTATTCAGATCAACCATAAAAGTATCATCATTCACTTCAACTTCAAATCTCGAAGCTGTAGATGGCTTTGGAATACAAAACCTAGACTTCATCTTTTCCTCCTCAATCTTCAATCTGATTCTTGGACAAATCTCATCTCTTGAACCAACCATCAATTGACTTTTCTCATACATTCTTACCATAAGTAATTTTCTTATGCCCTGTAACATATCAACAATGGGAAATTCCCTTTCTTTGCATATATATGAGTTGAACGTCTCGCTCAAATTGTTTTCGATAGCATTGCAATTTTGTCCACACTTGATGAATGCCCTACAAAAGTGCTATGGACCCTGTCTCATGAAGTCTTCATATGCATGAACAGGCTCTTTCTTCATTTCTTTTACTGCCATATTGAAATCGGCCTCATATGTAGAATATGCAGCTCTCCAAAAGCAATTCCTAAATGTTTCTCCCTTGTATAATTTTTTCCAGTTGGCATAAATGTGCCGAGCACAATTCCTATGCTCTGCTCGTGGAGAGAGTTTAGAAACTGCATTGAGCAGGCCTTGTAACATGTTATTTGACATGCAAACAAGTTAGTTTACAAACAACAAATACTTTTATTAGCAAAGCTTGTGCGCAATCTTACCTTATGTTGATCGCTCATGAAGGTCCAGCCAAGACCTTGTCCCACATTCAAGTCTTTCAGTAGTAGCTCGAGGAACCAAGTCCAAGATTCTTCAGTCTCAGCTTCAACAACAGCCCATGCAATTGGAAACATTTGGTTGTTTCCATCTCTACCAATAGCACAAAGTAACATCCCCCTAACTAAAGTCTTCGTAAAGCATCCATCCAATCCAATTACTCGTCTACAACCTGCTAGAAAACCCTCTTTCAATTCTTTGAAGCACACATAGAATCTTTTGAACGTATTACATCATCCAACTTCCAAGTCAAATGTGCTATTAGGACTACATCGAATCAACTCAGCCTTATAAGAATGCAGCAACTTGTATTGCTCGACAAATGGACCTCTAATGATCTCAACAGCTCTAGTAATCGCTCTATAACAAATCCTCCTATTTAGTGTCAATGCCCACATCTCCATTGCATCCGCCTGCATTTGTGATGTTGTATACTTCAAGTTAGCTCTAATTTTAGGCAAAAACTGCTCCGCAAGCCATATATACGATGCATTCTTATTTCTCATGCTCTTAGGGCAAGTATGTTCTTTTCCAACAGTCTTTATGATGAAGGTCTTCTCACTCTGCATCCAACTAGCATAAACTCTCCATTCACAGCCACTCTCACACCTACCATCCATTTTTTTCGCTTCACTCTTCTTCCATCCAATGTTAAATCCGTTTGTGATTGCGTAAAGTTGCACAGCTTTCTTGAATTGAGCATGTGAGACAAATCTCATTCCTACTTTAAATTGTATGTCTTTATGATCAGATTTGGGGTCATATCTAATGGTTTTTGATCTTCTTTGGTCACAAACTTCTTCATCTCCGTCAGAGTTGGGAGGGCTCAAATTCTCATCTCCTTCTTCTAGATCAGTGTCTCCATCATTTTCACCCCCATCCTCATTTTCAGGAATATTAACAGCAACTGTATTAGTAATAGCTGCAGCATCAGCCTCTCTTCTTATTTGCCTAGCAAGAAAGAAATCCTCATTACCACCATCGAGAATGTAGTCATCATCACTTAAAGATAATGTATTAGCATCTTGCTCTGGTTCACTATCTCTATAGCTATCACTCTCACTATTATGACCACTAGTAGAAGAACCACTATCATCACCAAGAGCAGCTCCTTCAATATATACTTCAATAACACCAAAACTTGATCCTAGACCCACCAATTCTAACACTTGATCATCTCCAACAATCTGCACAAGACCACTTCTCAAGGAATCTCCAGGAGTCGCGTACCACAACTTTTTAACTGAGTATCCTAGATCATGAACAGCCTTAACAATTGCATTATAGTTCACCACCATCGACTTACAACGATGGAGATATTCTACATGGTAGCCCGTGTACTTTGTGATGTCTCCAAACTCCATAACTCCACCTAGGTGAAGTGCAATTGTAAATTCGTTAAACATCTGCAAGGGAACAACAAACAAACCAATTAGTTTATAAAAACCTCTCACAAATAATTAGCAAAGATGGGATGACAAAATCGAGTTCGCCAAACAAGATGCTTGGAAGCCTTGATAGGAAATATGAGGCACCTATGTCTAGAAAGAGACCCAGAGCTATTTCAGTCATAGCAAAAACCCTCAACAAGGTTAACCAAACTATACTGATAAAACTCTGGAAATCTTGATATTAAAGGAACAAAAAACTGGATAATCACAACTACCAACTACTTGCTTACATTAGGCACTCAAATTGACACATATCTGCAGTACCAGTTAGATACTCTAGGTTATGTAACAAATTGCATAATAAGTGGCAAAAGATACTGAGAATATAATCATTTTATGTTTTACAAGCAAATATCAGCTTTACGAATTGCCAGTCGACATCTACCCCGCCTTATTTATTAAGCAAACGAGAATTTCAATCTCGTTAAGTGGGGTTAACTGAGCTCAAGTCACTATTCCAAATAATTTATAGGTACATATAAGTGTGTGCCCTTGTATAATTTCAATGACCAAAGAGTTCACAAAAGGAAAAAAGCTCGTCATTGTACCGTGACTATCATGTCAGCTTCTTTAATATCAATTAATTGATTATGATGATCCTGAGAGATTACCTGGTTCGTGTACAAGGCAAAGTTCAGCCTTGCGAGTCGCCCTAGACTAGGAGGACTAGAGAAAAGCTACCTTATATTCTATTCAGAGTAATAATTGAGATACATAATATATAACTTGTTTCTATTGCAAAATCGAACCTTGAAACCTTAATCAAAATTATCCACGTAGATATGTATATTATCCACGTACTAAAGTCGGCGTAATATTATAATATTCAAATGTACGTGCTCTTTAGGGACTAAGCATATTTATGAAATCTCATAAGACATATAGAATTACACTCAAAGTACGCCTAAAATCAGTGACAAACATAAGTGATTTTGGTTCCGGCATTTCAACGAGCATGTGATGTACGAGTCAATCATACCATTTACATGCAAGTTTCATGTTAAAATTTTGACACACTTACGATTCAAGGTAGGAAAGACTACGTAACGCTAATAAAGACATGAACTAACATGAAAGACCAGTAAGTAATCGTACAAACAGATTGCGGACAAGTAGCAAACTATGTGGGCACGAGACATATAAACATAAGGCCACGTTTGTCACAAACCAAAAACGAGCAAAGCAACCACGATTAGAAGAATATGGCTGAAAGATCCAACAAAAATGAAAGAGATGAGGTCCTCAGAAACGTAGAGCTCGAACGTGACGTGGAATAGAGAGCTCTTGTTTTCCTACCTTAATAACATGAAACCACTCAAGTGCAAATCCGCCACATTGGTCCTCAAATGACAGAACACCACAATTCCACTCACCAATCACAGGATAAACCAAAGGCACGCCTACTTAAAAACTCAAACTTTCCACGCTCGGGAGCAATTCACTCACTTTGAGAGTCTCCTCGGCCTGCGCTGACACCGCGACCCCGATGAGCGACCGGACGAACTCATCAAACTTCGACCGGAGCCACGCCTTGTAAATCACCTCGGGAAAGAAGAGTGTTTGTCGAGAAAGATTAACTGAGCTGAATTTGTTGTTAAGGTTTTTTTGTGCTCCAACGAAGAGAGAAGAGAGAACGTGAGGTACCTGAAGAAGGCGTGAGAAATGAGAATTTATTAGGGCTTTTTAAGATATCTTTTTGTTTATCCCTTCACTGTTACAAAGTTATTATTATTTTATTTTGAAAAAAATTAATTTATTTCCACATGGCTTGCCACGTAAGCAACCACGTCATCGAAATTAACGGCAAAATCTAACCAAACTAACGGAGGGTAGATCTGTCATAGGTGTACCAGTTTGGGGTTTTTGGTGGTCAAAAAAATAGTTCAGGGTAAATTTGTCACAGATATACCAGTTTGGGGTTTTTTAAGGTATTAGCCCTTTATTTTAAGTTATTAATGTCTACCACTTCAAGTGATTTACAATGTTTTATACCAAACAAAGTAACTTTAGTATTTTTTTTTTTTATCTTACTCTACTCTTATTCTAACTCGGTTTACAGTGTTTTATACCAAACAAAGTAACTTTAGTATGCTTTTTTTTTTTTGTCGGTTATACTCTCTACTCCTACTCTAATTCTCATTCTTAGGCTTTTGTCTTGTTTCCATACAAAACGTGGAAGTCAAAATCCACATTTGAAACTAAATTGTTCCCACCCCAACTCTCTTGAGAATGTGGCAACTCGAACCCCCTGCCTCCCCCTTCTTATGTAAGAAGGGTGGAACTCCAATAGTTAACTTTAGTATGCTAAAATGTCTTTTTATCTACAAGGTTTTCATATACATGCATTCTCTATCAGTAAATGCTTTTTGTTTTTGGGTTAGATATTTTAACATACTCGCAGAGTCAAGTTCTAAACCAGTTTTTTTTTTTGGCACTCCCAATTCGTTAATTCCACATGTCGTTATCACATTAGCTTTACACGCTAAGAAGCTTATTACATAATTACCACATCACTTGTCTACGAAATTTATACGAGCCCTCCCTATGGATCGCAGCCAACAAAAAAATATAATTTACTCCTTCAAGTGAATGATTACAAAATACCAATTGCTAAAATTAAAATGTCGAAGTTTGTTGTATGCATCTTAATTTTTTAAATAATGAGTGATTGACTTACCCTTTATAAAATGAAAGTGATGCATCGTTACATGTAAAAGAAAAAAGGTTTAAGCCAGCTACAAAAGTGAGATGAAAAAGAATATGAAAATAAAATGTTCAAGCTTTTCTTTTTAGTTTAAAGTCCAAGTCTAGGTGGCAAGTATGCAAAGATTGACGGGGTTTCATTCTTTTAAACCTATAGTCCAAGAGGTACTTTGAGTAGTTAAATGATTAATTCATACAATCAATTTAGTGTTTAGTTACGAAGTCACCGATTACAAATTGGCTTATTGATGAAGTCTTGTTGCTCATGGATAAGATGATTTGTAGACATTAGTAAGATTTGGTCAGGTGAAGATTCGTGATCACTAATGAAAAAAAAAAAAATCATACCATAGAAATAATCTTATTTATTGTAAAAAAAGAAAAAGAAAAATCTTCGATGGGGGAGACGGTTCGGTCGGCCCAACCTTCAATGGCAAGTGGCCAGCACATGTGAACAAATGGGTTGAAAAAAAGAAAAAAGAAAAAAACTGTGAACGAAAGCTGCAGTGCAAATCCTACACGTTGTGGACTGAATTCAAGGAATATGAAAAATGTACCGGATCCCACTTTTTTAACAGTTTTATGTTACGGTTATGACGATTTGTGATATATATATAGTATTAAGACGTTTTTGTATTTAATTGCACACATAATAATCTTATATAATATATTCGAAGTATCATAGAAGTGGTCCTAACATATAAATTTATCATCGAAGGAAAATAAAAAAGTGACATTCACACTTTTTATATATGGCAACATGCCAATTGGAAAAAAAAAAGGTTCTTCAATTTACAATAAGGATCAATTAGATAATGCACAAACGAATTCAGGGGAAACTTAAACACGAACGTTGCACGCAATATCAAGCTTAAACTTGCCAATACCCAATTGATAGTCTCAAGAGCCTAATCAGGCTTAACTTACTTTTTGTCAATTATTTAATATAGTCGAATTGAGTGAAGTCAAATTTGAATGGTCCGATTTTCTTTTTCAAGTTGAGTTTGAACAAGAACTTTAATACATGATTGAGTTCAAGTGAAGGTTCAAGTATCAAGTATGTTGTGATAGCTCGACTCAATTTGGATTATATCTCCACATTGAGGGCTAGACCTAGGACCCTAGCACTGGGACCAGAGACACTAGGTAAACAAGGTATAGCATGGGCCACCTAAGACCCTACCATAAACTCGGGACCTTGGCCTTGGACTTGAGTTGTGAATTATGAAATTATATCGTGCTATCATCAATTTGTATTTATATATTGCATAACAACTCTATATTACAAAATACTTGACGATGTTGTGCAAAAAAGATCATTGAGTCCGCCCGCCACAACGCAAGATATTAATAGAGTACCAAGCAAAAAGTATAGAAACAATCTCTCGCGACATATTTACTCTCAAAACTTATCAAGAGAAACTCTAAAACACTCTCAAGGTAGAACCATGCGAACTCCATCTTCAGGATCAATCTTCACTCCAAGCTTCAAGCCATGTCAAATTCATGCTCTGGGTTTGGCCACAACCCATGATGTCAAAATGACACGTCTGATTACTCGATCTCTTCCCATAAATTTTCGATCGGAAAAAAATTCATTAGGTTATGCAAAAATGCACACAATTATCTTTACCAAAAAAAAAATGCGCACGATGATTCTCGGTTGGTGGCTTTGATAGTACCTCTCCCCGGTTCCCGTACGAAGAAGGAAAATGAAAAACGAACTCGCTGCTCTCCCGGATGGTGCGAGCGTCTTGGCTCACCGAGGGCACAAGTGTAATTGCACCAGTGCCTAGCGGGCCCCTCCCCTCGAGACGAATCACGGCCATCGATCATACCCGGCCCGTGTGTCGGCACACAGTGACCCGACACACGTGCGGAGTCTCATTTTACGTGTTTTCCCTCCCACCAGCCAACGACGCATCCCTGTCTCTGTGGACCCCACTGTATATCCCCATCCCTGGGCCATGGCCCCCACCATACGCTTATCTCGAATCTAATCTCCGCCCATTTCCAATTTTTTCTTAAAATGAAATTGAGCATAAATAAAAATTAAAAAAAAAAGGAAAATGACACTGCGATTTCAGAAATTTAGCCCAACAAGTAATGCCGTTCCTGAACTTTCAATTTTTTAAATATGATCCCTAAAATTTATATCCAATCTAGTTCATAAACTATATGAAAATATTTTGAACTTGAATTATTGAGATGATACCTAGGGATAATTGATTCCAAGGTAGGTAAGTTCTAAAGTTGAAACCTGGATTCTACCCTATTATAATTAGTTTCTATTTTTAGAACCTTGGAACCTATCATATCCTCTATTTTTTCCAGTCTGGTTTGAGGGTTCACTCGACAATCTATTTTATCTTTTTTTCCATTTTTTTTATTTTTACGCAAAGTTATATGAGATTATGAGTAACGAAATGATTCAAAATAAAAGATGAATAATAGAAATCCTAATCTGCCAAAATTAACAATCCGAATACATAGTCAAGTACAATTATAAACAATAAAAAGTTCAAACACATAATATAAAACATAAATTCCTCATTCATCCATAAAAATTTAGAGGAAAATGAAAGACTAGCAATAAGTTTCAAAAAATGACAAAGGACGAAGGAGTGGTGTGTTAAAATTTAGGGGCAAAAAATTAAGGATTTAAGCTTTTTAGCTTATAAAACAGATTCCAAAGTAGAGTGGATCCACTTGGAACTTATTCCTAGAACTATTTCAACGAGAATCGATTCTCAGACCTATTTTAGAAAGTCCGATCCAATTCCTGAGTAAAATCGGTTTGATTGCACACCCCTAATAACAACATTAGGCATCTCCATATAATTTAAAGACTAACTTGAATATGTACTAAAATTTTAAAAACCATATTAAATAAATTAAAAATTTAAAGATCGCATTATAAATTTGGTCAACATTCAGAGACTATTTATGTCATTATCCAAAATGCATATCAATATCCATTTAAAAATTTTAAAAGAGCACTTTGCTTTTAAGTTAGCAATTTTTTTTAATATTATCAAAAGCTCTATTAATAACCCGAAACTCCGCCCCCACATTATCGCTATCTCCCCCTCTCTTAAAGTCTGAAAGCTCCACAGGAAAAAAAAAATCAACAGCGCATAGGGAGCCGCTTTTGTCAACAAAAGCCAACATCATCATCATCATCATCCTCATCATCCCCTCTCTCTCTCTCGCTCAGAGCTTCTCACTCCACAGCAATGCACCACGCCTACATCAGCCCCTCCCAAACCCACCACGGCCACGGCCCGGCCACCCCGAAGTCCCCCTCTGCCCCGGCGGCGGTGGCTGCGACGATGGCGTCGTAGGCGTTCACGGTGATCTGCGTGCTCCACTCCCTGATCGCGCTCTTCTGCGGCTCCCTCATGATGTTCCACGCCCAGGCCATCTACTCCCTCGGCCACGGCACCGACGCTGCCGAGCGCCTACTCGGGTCCACCTTGCAGGACCGGCTCCTGATCCGGACCTCCGACTCCTTCGCCAGCCTCCTGCTCCTCGCCATCGGGCTCCTCCTCCTCATGGTGTCCAACATCAAGGACCGGGAGTTCCAGGACTTCTTCGCCAAGGGCTGCACGGTGCTGCACGTGTGCGTGGCGGTGTGGAGGGTGTCGTTCGAGCGGGGGGTGGAGGACCTCGCCGGGGACTGCCTCCGGCAGACGGTGGGGGACTTCCTGCGGCCCTGTCGTGGCTCCTCTTCGTCGTCTACTCCTGGAGGGAGAAGTACGACTGACCCGAAATGGAATCACGCGTAATAAAAATGAAACAAAATCTAATTTCTAATCTTTAAGGAGTTGATTGAGTAGGTGAGAGTTGATTCATAAGACAAATCCTATATTTAGTTGCATACTCGCCAATGAGAGTAACTGTAAGGAGTCATGCTCATGATCAGTGGCCTGTTGATGAAGTCTTATTGCACGTCATTAAGACAATTTGCATGCATTCATAGGATTTTAGTCAAGTGAAGATTCGCATCCATCGTTATAATTTTTTTTTTCATGTATACCTAATTTTAATTATTATAAAAATTCCTCTCTAAGTATGCCGCTTTCAATTGAAACTTATCAATTTGTTTGGTTTAGGGGAAAATTCTTTAAGCTAAAAAAGGGTAAAACAATATCTTGTTAATCATCTAGTGGACTAACTAGATGTATAAGGAGTACAAAAGGGCGGGTTGAACAAATAGGTTAAGCACCTGCACACAAAAGCTGCGGTGAAAATCCAGAAGAATTGTCCAACCTTGCTAACTTACGGGAATCTCTAAGCCGTACCGAATCTCCACTCTTTCAATGACCATTTCATGTCGCCATAACTCGTAATACTTTAAATCAATTTTAGTGATGTATCATAACAATATTTTTCTTTAATTACAATGATATGTTGTAATATTATATGGTAGACTTGAAGTAGCATAGAAGTCACTCTAACTTAGGAGTCTGTCATCGAATGAGAAGGATACGTTGAAAGACAATAAGTTTTTCAATGTACCATGCCAATTGGGAAAAAGAAAATCTTTCTATTTACAACACAAATCAATTAAATGAACCAAAATCAAGTTTAAGTAAAAGTTAAACGAGAATCTGCCTTGCTGGTATTCGGCTAGATAGTCCTACTATTCTAATTGAGTTTAACTTAATTTATTTAGATTATTTAATAATTCTAGAGAGACAAAAAAATACTTATGATTCCATTGCATATGAAATTTTGAGCTCTAGTTCATTTATATTTCAACTTAATCAAGTTGAATTCAAGTGAAACTTTTTAATATCTCAATTTTTTTCTCGAGTTGAGTTTGAGCAAGAAATTTAATACTTGATCAAGCTCTGCTTAAGTGTGTTGACACCTAAACTTTAACATGTAGACTTATCATTCATCACATTATAAAATAAAATAGAGCCTGATCCCTTAATAAATATAGATATTGCATTGCGTTTAGGCATTTAGACATTATAAAGCATATCTGCATTGAACAAGTTTCAATTGAATTGGCCCCATCGTGGATGGCATTTGAATTGGCCTATCGGCTAAATGGACTCAAATTTAGGAGAGGGGGAGGCCCTAATCTTATTTGAATTTTCAAGATCAGGCCAAATTTAATTCAAGTCCTGTTGAACTTCGGCCAGCACACAAAGTAAAGCATGCAAGGCAAGTTATTTCGGCAAAATGCATGATTCTTGGCAAGATTATTTGGCGTTCTCAAGCAAGAAATTCAATTCTCGATCAAGCTAAGCTCGAGTGAAGTTTCGAGCGATCAAACATGTGAGTCGAGCTTGACATTGCATCAGCTCGTCTCAATGTGATTATCATTCTATCTCGAGGAGTAGGCCTAGGACGCTAGCGCTTAGACTTGATACCTCAAAGGTGGGTTGCGCATCCTTGCGCGTGGACTGAGAGACGCCAGCCGAACAGGTTATCACGTGGGCCAGTGGCACCTTTTGTCTTCGAGTTCTAGGCCGATTCTTCATCGTTCCAGATTCGTTGGTCGATTGCCACATGTTCTGGTGGATCCTGCGCTTCAGAAACTTCCGTTCTTTCTGCTTCCCTGGCTTTCTCTCCCCTCACTTTCTTCTTCCTCCTCCTTCATACTCCTTCAAAACAATATTCAACTCAGAAACGCCGGGCAGCCACAATCCTAGATCTCTTTATCTTCTCGCCCTCGACACCGTCAGGGCCGGGCGATCCATCGTCATTACGGGTCAGCTTCGTTTATTTTTGCACTCCTATGGTTTTCCGGTGATCCCAACGTCGATCTCGCCCTCTACACCCTCGCCACCGCGCGTTCCTTCCTCGTCCAGCAGCATATTTATCTGAAATCGAAAGCTGAAAACTTTTTCACCAACCAAATGGCCCTGATTCTGGTCCAATATTTTCCTGCGAATGAGACAGGCTAAGAGTGCTTGTTTCTTTGAAGCGAGCCAGAGCCAGAGCAAAGGGAAGAGATCGTTGACTTCGCTGCCAATCAGGGAAGAGCGACCGCGGGTCAGAGGCCACCGTGCCTCTCTGATAGCAAAGCCGACTCTGCTTCAGCCTTAAGCCCTTGATTTTCGTAGCAAGACTTTCTCTCTCTGTTCCGATGCTTGGCAATCTAGGGAAGCACATATACCATCAACTCTTCTAATGGCTGCTTCTTCGAATTTGAAAAGGAATTACCATGTGTTCCTCAGTTTCAGAGGAACAGATGTCCGCCAAGGCTTCCTCAGTCATCTCTACGCGGCTCTGGACTGGAGAGGATTCCTCAGTCATCTCTACGCGGCTCTGGACCGGAGAGGAATATACACTTTTGTGGATAGCAAGGAGCTTAGGAAAGGAGAGGAAATATCGCCGACGCTCATGAGGGCGATCGAGGAATCACACATCGCGATCATCGTTTTCTCTGAGAATTACGCTTCCTCACGGTGGTGTTTGGAAGAGCTCTTGAAAATCATGGAGTGCAAGGAGAAAAACGGCCTAATGGTGTTCCCAGTGTTTTACGAAGTGGAACCCAGAGAAGTGAGAGAGGGGAGAGAGAGTTATAAGAGAGCTATGGACAACCATGAATACAAGTTCGGGAAGGATTCAGAGAAAGTGAAGAGATGGAAGAAGGCTCTCTCTGAAACCGGTAGCTTGTCTGGGTGGGAGTTGAATGACAGGTAAGTACAAATGTGATAATGGTGTTTTGTGATTGTTAGCTTGTGATTGTCTGTTAGATGTCAAATCGTATGCTCTTTTTTGGATCTTCGAATTGAAGATACAAAGTGGAGATAAATTAGGCCGTGGACACAAAAGTCAAATAACCAAAGCCAGTAGATTCTTTGAATTGATTCTTGCTGTGTGGATAATGAGATTTATCAAACATAAATAGTGCGATTCATAGTACCTGAGTCATTATTGTCTTCAGATTCACGTTGTTTGTAATTTTCCTCGCGTAGATGTTGGCGCAGGTTCACCCACTTTGCATCTTATTATTTGCTTATCTTCTTATGAAATTTTCCTTATCACGTTAGAGGTTGAATTCCTGCTATGGCTTTGAAATGCTAAAACGGTTTTTTCTTTCTTTTGAGTGCTTATTAGAGACGAAGCGGATCTCATACAATGCATCGTGAAGGAATTATCGATTCATCTCAACCGAACACCCTTACATGTTGCTAAGTATCCGGTCGAAATAGACTCTTGAGTTCAAGAACTAATATGGTTGTCACAGAAAGAGTCGGCTGATGATGATGTTCTGATGATAGGTCTATGGGGACTTGGAGGCATAGGGAAAACAGCAATTAACAAGGCCCTATATAATGCTATGATGAGACAATTTCAGGTTTGTAGTTTTTTGGAGCAAGTTAGAGAAAAATCACACCGAAGCGATGGTCTTGTTACTTTACAAAAGGATCTTTTATCTGAGATACTGGTTCATCCTTTAACGGTCTACAGTGTCGCTGGAGGAATTAGTTTGATACAAGAAAGACTATGTTGCAAGAAGGTTCTCCTGGTTCTTGATGATGTTGACCATATGAATCAACTAAATGCATTAGCTGGAAAAGGCAATTGGTTTGGAAAAGGAAGTAGAATTATTGTTACATCAAGAGATAAACATTTACTAACTTCTCATGACAAAAATTATGTGTATGAAGTTAAAACTTTAAAAGATGACGAAGCACGAGACCTTTTTGGTCAGCATGCCTTTACAAATAGCAATAAAGTAGAAATAGGAAGGGATCTTATTGATGGAGCACTGCATTATGCCGACAACCTTCCATTAGCCCTGGAAGTGTTGGGCTCATTCTTACGTGGAAGAAATGAAGCTGCTTGGTAAAGTGCATTGCATAAACTCTCCAAAAGCCCTGACCAAACTATTAATCGAGTTCTCAAAATGAGCTTTGATGGATTGGACGACAACGAGAGGGAGATTTTCCTTGATATTGCTTGTTTCTTTAAGGGAAATGAAATAGAATACATCCAGGAAGTTCTTGACAGCTGTGATTTCAACACAACCATAGGAATAGAAATTCTCATCGAGAGGTCCTTGATAAAAAATGAGAGGGGTTACTTGCAAATGCATGATTTGGTTCAGTTGATGGGTATGAATATTGTTAAACAAGAATGTCGCGATGATCCTGGGAAGCGCAGCAAATTATGGCTTTTGGAAGATGTTGAGGACATTTTTTATCATAATACGGTAAAAGTTGTTTATGTCAGTTTTGCTACATTTCAGTTTATATTACTCTAATTTGGACAGTATAATGTAAATCTTAACTGGAAATTTTGTCTGACAAATGAATTTGCTCTGTTATGGATAGGGAACGGATGCTATAAAGGCCATGGTATTGGACTTGGCCCGACCAGAAGCGATAATCATCAATCCTGATGCTTTCGCAAATATGAAAAAGTTGAGAATACTCATTTTGCTTGGAGGTTGTATCTCTTCACAGGCTCAAGTACGTCTCCCTAATGAGCTAAGATGGCTTGAATGGTCCAATGCCCCGAATCTAGAATTTGGCTCTGGTCCAAATAAACTTGTGAGACTCAATGTCTGGAAAAGTCATATCAAACAATTAGTGGGCAACTTTCAGGTAAGCACTTGCGATGATTAGCTTTTCCTTTTTTATAGCTATAAAAAATATTTGCAGAGCTTAATGACTGCACTAGTATGTTTTTGCAGAATTTTAGGAAGATGAAGTCCATCAATCTCTGTGAATGCAAGTCTTTGGTTAGTATTCCTGATATGTCACCGGCTCCAAATATGGAGAAATTGACTCTTTATGGGTGTGAGAGCTTGGTGGAGGTTCACTCATCCTTTGGAAATCTTGCCAAGCTAGAAGTTTTGTCACTAGAATCGTGCTCTAATTTTAGTAATTTTCCTAACATGCTGAGGACTAAATCTCTTCAAATCCTTCGTCTCTCTAGTTGCTCTAAACTTGAGAAGTTCCTAGATATTGGCGGAGAGATGGAACATCTTAAAAGACTTTATCTACATAGGACATGTACTAAAGAACTCCCTGCATCAATTCAAAATCTTATCTCTATGGAGTGGATGGGTTTATCATTTTGTGAAAACCTCGTGAGGCTTCCATCACACATTTATAAGTTGAAAAATCTCGTGTATTTGAAACTTTCTGGCTGCTCGAATTTAATCACATTTCTTGAAAACATGGAGGATTCAATTGATCCTGATGTCAGTCAGGGATTTCGAAAACTAAAATTCCTAATACTTAAGGGCTGCGATCTATAAAAAGTAGAGTTCCTTGAGAGTACTTCCAGTTTTCCCGAATTGGAGCACCTAAACCTTTCATATAACAAGTTTACTCATTTGCCAACATGCATCAACAAGTACTATCGTTTGAGGCGATTGAAGGTTAAGGAATCCGAGCTACTACAAGAGATTCCTTAGCTTCAACCAAATTTGAATAGGCTATTAGCACCTAATTGCAAATCCCTGCAAAAACTCCCAGATTTTCTGTGGGATTCAGGTGACTCGATTTCATGTTTATTATTCCGCGAAGGAGTCAATATGCATGATGTGGCTTACGAGGTCTCTCTCTCTCTCTCTCTCTCTCTCTCTCTCTCTCTCTCTCTCTCTCTCTCTCTATTATTTATACACACACACACACATATATATATATATATATATACTTAAATGCTTGATATGCGTACCCTCTGTGACAGATGGGCTCGCTCGACGTTGTTATAAGTGGAAGAGAGATGCCTAAATGGATTCAACCCTGTAAAGAGGATTCCATATTTTTCATGATTCCACAGGACTTGTATGATGAGATTAAAGGACTAGCATTTTGTGTTGTTCTTAGCCCGGAGGAAGGAAAAGTGGTCGACGTTTTATGGAATATCACATTATTCGTTAATGGCCAAGAAGCGATGGCTTGGGAAGAAGAACTTTTGTCAATAGAATCTGACCATGTGTGGCTTTATTATGATTTACACTTTTTTGAACATTCAGTGAAGGAGCTTTTGCAAAATGATCGGAGCCATTTCCAAGTTTGCTTCAAAGCAAAACAGGGAAGCATAAAGAAGTGTGGATTCCGTCTAATATGTGAACAAAAGGAGGATGATCCGAGGGTGGTGTTCCCAGCACCACCAGCTGATGGAAGCAATGTGAACGTTTTCTCGGAAGACTCAGAAGAAGATAATTCAACAGAACCTGAGGAAGAAAATCCAATTGAAACAGATGCAGAGGAAAGCTCATCACCTTTAACAAAGAAGATAAGACGGTCTTAACTACGGTGAGACTTTGGGTTCAATGTCTTTGCTTTTCCCTTTTCTGGACCTCCACTAGAGATTTGCAAGTGTATGCTCCTTCAATTAGAATTCAAGATCATTATAAAACAGAGGTTTCGCACCATGCTACTGACATGATTGGGGAACTTTTTTTTTTTTTTTTGCCTCTGATTCTTTATGATTTTTCTTGCAGAGTGCATTAACCCAAAAATTAAGAGGATGCTTGTTGAAATGGCCATGGTCTTCCAAGTTGCGCTGTGTAATTTATTAGATGGGCCTCTGTTGCCTCTCTTAATCCAATTCCAATTAATGATGCTGATACTTCATAATTCAAACTTCTGAGATAGTAAGTTTTGTTAAATCTAGTATAATCTATATCTTTAGGAAAGTGCTGTTCCAATTGTCTCAAAGATCAAGAGGTCTATACGGGGAAATTCAGTTGATTCCCCTGTTGTTACTCGGCAGCTTGCATTGGATTGGTATAAAGGGATAGCTCTGGCGTCTAAGACACATTGCATTTTAGCAAAGGAGATTGACTTCAAGGATATTCATGAAAAGCAAACGGTATTTGTCAAACGCCTTCTAAAATAAGTATTTCAAAGCAATTTTTAGAATGAGAAAAAAAAATTAAAAAGGGAGAACGAAGGAACTTGCAGGTACATATGAAAGCACAAGCAGGTGGCACAACAGTAGGACCAGTGCCGACCTTGTGCGAACCTCGGCAATACGCCGTTGAGGTCAAGCGACACGACACTAAATGCCAATGTCCCATGACCTCAAGTGGCAGAATGTTGGAGCCACATGACTAGGCAACGCAATGCTCAACCCTCGATAAGCTAAATCTGGCATCAAGCAACCCTCGCAAAGCTTCTGAGAATCTTGCAACCTTCGACAAAGCTTTGCCACTGTCCATCAACCCTCGGCCTCCTTCATGAAGCTTCCTAGCCATCACCAAAGATGGCTTTCTCTTTCCTAACCAAGATTGAGGGGTAAAACATTATTACGAATATATATTGATGATCCGGAAATCGCTGTACAATCAGCAGCTGGCGACGTAAAACTCGGGATAACGCTAGCGCATGGACTCATCTCCCACAGCGCCGCACTTAAGTCGTGCAATTGCACACGCGGTGACTCGAACCTCCCCCTAATCGGAATGGGGGAAATGCCTGAGTCAACGTGCCTACAGCGGGGTGGGTATTACAAATATATTAATGATGGTAAGATCGTAAGAAAAAAAATTTCATTAAACTCCCGAACTTGCATTTGGAAAATAATAAAGCGGAACTTCAAGTAATTCAAAGCAGAACATTTCACTAAAAGGTCTTTGAACTTGTGTTACCAAATATCAAAACTTATATTAAGAGCTTTTGAAAGCCCAAAATAGCTTAATTCAAAATGACAGAGCACTCAAATTTTTAAAGGCCAAATTGGACAGATTGAAACAGAGGGTAAAATTGGAATAGTGTATCACTATGTGCGTCCTCGTGAGTCAAAAAAATATTTTGATAAATTATTTAAGGGTGCCGATTTAAGATTTTATGTGATGTTAATCCGAATAATATCTATGTATTATTATTTTTTCTTTTTTAGCTTTTGAAGAGTTGAGTCTAATTTATTTGGCAAGTGAAATGCTAAGTAACATTTTAATAATTTCCACTGAGAATATTAGTAAGTTAAGTTGATACTAGGATTGCCCTTATATTCTTCATTGGCTTACGCTAAAGTTCATTCTCTTTCTGACTTTCTATCACTAGTCACCCTTCGTTTAAGTCTAGTTGGCCCGAATAGTCTATTTGAAATGCAATATTCAATAAAGTAGAAATGTTGTTGCCCAGCACTTTTTGAAGCCAAATATATAATTACTACAATCTCCAAAAAGGTAACCCAATCACATTGTTAGAAAATACAATATATCAAATGCTCGTTACTAAACTATTAATTACAATCATTAAGGTTCGGAATCATGTACACTGGTAATATCTTTTTTTGATATTTCATTCATTGGATTGTAACACGTATTCACCTCAAATTAAATCTACCACTCACGATCAAATACCCAAATTATAACGGGATGGGAAGTGAGAAAGAGTGAACTTTAGCACCGGCCAATGAATAATTTAAACACAATCCTAGTATGAACTTGACTTAACCAATGTTCTTCGAGGAAATTACTTGACATTTTCACTTGCCAAATGAAATGGGACTTGACTCTTCAAAAGGAGAAGAAGAAAAGAAAAAAATGTCTATGATTAGATATTAAATTAAATTAAATTGCTCTCATTGGAAATTTGTTCTTCTTTAATTCTTTAAAATGCATTTATATGTGTTTTTTTTTTAAAAGAAAAAAGACGGAATGGAAAAAACGATGGGGAGGGACAGATTCGAGAGAAGCGAATGGCGGGGGACAGAGTGATGGATACGTGCAGTGGGGCTCACAGAGAGATGGCTCGTTGGATAGGATCGACGGCGGTGATTTGTTTAGGGAGGGGCCGACTGAAGAGGCCGAATTGTTTGGCAATTCATGTTGTTGTTTTTTTTTTTCTCTCGATTGACCATTCATATTTAAGTTTTACATAAACTCAATTTTGGTTCATATAGTCGATCTTGCCTCTACGTTGAAAAACTTTACCCTTTTTCCAACTGGCATAAAAAAATGGGAAAACTCATTATTTATCAATGTATCATTCTTAGTCGATAACAAACTCCTAAGATTCATTTCTATGCACAAAATGGCCCTCGTTTGCGGCCTCCAATAATAAATAATTATAAATTTGATATTTAAAAAAAATAAAATGAGTGCACGAAGGAAAATTTAATCATTTTTTCATACCAAATGGCAAAAAATATTTTCTAATTCATTTTTAGGTTTTAGGCAAAAACAAAAAAAAATTGCAATTTTCCTTTAAAAAAACTTCTTCCAAGAAACAAATGGAGGCTTATTCTTTTAAAATATTATAAAAATTGTCCACTAGATTTGTATTGCATGAAAGTGTTTTAGCAATACTATTTTAAAAAAATAAGAAATAAGATTTCTTGGATTTACTTAAACAAGTTAGGTATAGGTTAGTAATGGGTCGGGGTGAGTATAGGTCAAGAATTTCGCATCACAATAAATGAGCCATAAATGGGTTAAATAAGTCGATTTGGATCAAACCATTTATGACTCTACCTAAACCCAATCTGACCAACCGATTTAATAGGTCTAGTCTCCGAGGGCCACCTAAGGTCTAGAACCTCGAACAATGGCCACTTATGTAAACAAAGGGCTAGTTATTTTTTTTATATTAATAAAAAAAGTCCTTTATAAATATAATTTTTTCCAAATATTATTTTACTCAAATGTACTTCATAATGGACTTTTGCATTCTGAAAAACGCATTTATTTAAAATTTCTTTACATTTTCCCTAAGGCTTTCCTTAAAAGTCCTACCATATGCAACCTAAATGGTAGACTTAACGACTTCGAGCCATCTAAACTTAAATGAAGGGTCGCTAATGGGATGGAAAGCGAGAAAGAGTGTGAACTTTAGTGCCGGCCATGAGCTTGACTTAACCAATGCTCTTCAAGGAAATAACTTGACATTTTCACTTGTCGGGAAAATGTCACAAATGGTCCCTATACTATTACTTAATGTGCAATTTCATCCATGAACTTTCGATCAGCTCAATTTGGTCCTTGAACTATTAATAAATGTCCGATTTGGTCCCTAAATTTTTTATCGGCTCAATTTGATCCATAAACTATTAATAAATGTTCGATTTAGTCCTTCATTACTATTTTTTCTTCTTTTCTTTTTTACTTATAGTAACGAAATTGAAAAAATAAAAAAAAATAACGAAAAAAAAATAGTAACAAAAAGAAAAATAACGAAAAAGAAAAAAAAGAAACCCTAGCGAGTATTGTTCATCTTCCTCACGGAAGCAGCCTTGCCCGCACCGACCAATTATGCATGGGGAAATATTTCAAATAAAATAAAATAAAATAAACTTGCCTAATAAAATAAATATACCTAATTTAATTTTTTTCTTCTTTCTTTTTGAAAAAAAAAAAAAAAAGAAATCTTGGCCGGTCCGAAACTCCGGCGAGGGGAGTGGCCGGAGAGGGTTTCCGGCGAGGGCACGACGAGTAGCACGTCTGGCGCGGGAAAGCGAGGGTTGACACCGGCGAGGGACTCCGGTGTGGCAGGGCACCGGCGAGGGGCGTCGTGGGGTGCGAGGCTTGCTGTCGGACATCGGGGAGAGACGAGCAGCGGCAGTGTGGGCTCCGGTGGTGTCGGGTCGCGGCTGGGACAGCGGCACGGCAGCGATTGAACGTTGGGCAGAGGCGAGCAGGGGCGTTTGGGTCGTGGCTACTGCGGGGCTCTCAGATCTGCCGGCGTTGGACACTCGAGCGGCGAGATCGGGACAACGATGGCGTCACAGGTCGGCACGGGCTGGAGCGGGGGACGTCGAGCGCTGGGTCACGGCGGCAAGGATCGGCTTGGCGAGGTAGCAAAAGCGTCAGGTCGTCGCTGGTCATCGGGCAGAGCGTTGAGGTGCGGCAGGGACGCGGAGGTCGCCAGATCTGGAAGTTGCGGGCGACTGAGGCGTTGCAAGGTCGACGGGCGGCGGGCGAGACCGATGGAGCAGCGATGGAGCAGAGAGGGCTCGTGGGTCGCCGGCACGGTCGAGGTCTACCGGCACAGTGGCCGGTGCGGGCAAGGCTGCTTCCGCAAGGAATATGAACAGTACCCGCTAGGGGTTTTTTTTCATTACTATTTTTTTTGTTATTTTTTTTAATTACTATTTTTTCTTTTTCATTTTTCGTTATTTTTTTTTATTTTTTCAATTCGCTACTATAAGCAAATAATAATAATAATAATAATAATAATAATAATAATAATAATAACGAATGACTAAATCAGACATTTATCAATAGTTTAAGGACCAAATTAAGCCGATCGAGAATTCAAAGACCAAATCGGGCATTTATCGATACTTCAGGAATCAAATCGAGCCGATCGAAAGTTCAGGAATGAAATTGCACATTAAGTAATAGTATAGGGACCATTTGTGACATTTTTCTTTTTTGAATAGTGGCTCTGATGGTAGCTTCCACGGTTTATTCACAAAGAAGACAAAAGTCAAAAAGCACCTCTGACAAATAGATGTGGACTCGGGCAGAATCTCCAGTCTCACCCGATTGTGATGGTTCATCTAGTCATTCGTTCCATTGCGTAACTCATACTCCACGTCTATACAAATATACGTAAGAGCTAGATCATGGAATCCCCGGTCAGAGAGCAAATGTTCTTAAAGCACATCATTCATCAGCTCTTTCAATGGCTGCTTCTTCAAAGCCGAAAAGGAATCACGGAGTGTTCCTAAACTTCAGAGGCATGGACGTGCGTAAACTTTCTTAGTCATCTCTATACAGCTTTTGACCAGAATGGAATACATAGTTTTGTGGATAACGAAGAGCTTAGGAAAGGAGAGGAAATATCACTGGCACTCATGAAAGCGATTGAGGAATCGCACGTCTCGATCATCATTTTCTCTCAGGAATATGCTTCCTCACCATGGTGTTTGGAAGAGCTTGTGAAAATCATGGAGTACAAGGAGCAAAAAGGCCTAAAGGTGTTGCCGGTGTTTTACAAAGTGGAACCAAGAGAAGTGAAAGTGGGGAGAAAGAGAAAGTGAAGAGATGGAAGAAAACTCTCTTTGATGCTGGTAACTTGTCTGGGTGGGATATGAATAATAGGTACACAGAAAACTTGAATAACCAAAACTTCAAGCTAGCATATTCTTTGAATCCAATTCTTGGTGTGTAGATAATTAGAAATTTTGTCTTAGATAAATAGTGTGGTTCATTGCACTCAAGGCATTATTGTCCTTAGGCGCAAGCTCTTTGTAATTTTCATCGCGCAAATGTTGGCGCAGGCACGTGTTATTTCTTTTCATCTTATTATTTGCAAACCTTCTTATGAAATATCACTTATGACTTTTAGAGGTTGAAATGCTAAAGGATGTTTCTCTTTCTTTTGAGTGCTCATCAGAGATGAAGCGGAGCTTATCCAATGCATCATCAACGAATTATCAATTCACCGCAACCGAAGACCCCTATATGTCACTAAGTATCCAGTTGAAATAGATTCGCAAGTTCAAAAACTAATATGGTTGATACAGCAAGAGTTGGCTGATGATGGTGTTCTAATGATAGGTCTATGGGGACTTGGAGGCATAGGGAAGACAACAATTGCTAAGGCCTTATATAATGCTATGGAGAAAATTTCAGGGTTGTAGTTTTTTGGAGAAAGTTAGAGAAAAATCGAACCGAAGTGATGGTCTTGTTGCTTTATAAAGGGATCTTCTATATGAGATCCTAGTTCATAAATCTTTAATGATCTATAGTGTTGGTGGAGGAATTAGTTTGATACGAGAAAGACTATGTTGCTAGAAGATTCTCCTGGTTCTTGATGATGTTGACCAAATGAATCAACTAAATGCATTAGCTGGAAAAGGCAATTGGTTTGGAAAAGAAAGTAGAATCATTGTGACATCGAGAGATAAACATTTGCTAACTTCTCATAAAATGAATTGTGTATGAAATTAAACCTTTAGAATACGACAAAGCACGAGAACTTTTTCATCAGCATGCATTTCCAAATAGTAGGAAAGTTGGAATAAGAAGCGATCTCATTGATAGAGCACTACGTTATGCTGACGGCCTTCCATTAGCCCTCGAAGTGTTGGGCTCATTCTTATAGGAAGGGAGGACTCTGCGTGGGACAGTACATTGCATAAACTCTCAAAAAGTCCCGACCAAACTATCAATCGAGTTCTCAATACAAGCTTCGATGGATTGGGGGGTAGTGAGAGGGAGATTTTCCTCGATATTGCTTGTTTATTTAAGGGGAAGAGAATAGAATACATCAAGGAAGTTCTTGATAGCTGTGATTTTGACCCAATTATAGGAATAGAAATTCTCATTGAGAGGTCCCTAATAAAAAAATGTGAATGGAACCTTACAAATGCATGATTTGGTTCAGTTCATGGGTAAGGATATCGTTAAATAGGAATGTCCTGATGATCCTAGGAAGCGTAGTAGATTATGGCTTTTCGAAGAGGTTCAGGACATTCTACGTGAATATACGGTAAAAGTTGTTTATGTCCATTTTACTGAATCTCAGTTTTTACATCACTCTAATTCAAATAGTAAAATGTAAAACTCAATAGGAAATTTTGTCTGATGACTGAATTTGCTTTGTTATGAACAGAGAAAGAATGCGATAAAGGCCATAGTATTGGACTTGCCTATGCTAGAAGAGATGATCATTAGTCCTAATGCTTTCACAAACATGAAAAGGTTGAGAATGTTTATAATGCCTAGAGTGCATATCTTTTCACAAGGTCCAATATGCCTCCCTAACGAGCTTAGCTGGCTTGAATGGGCCAATTACCCGGATCTAGAATTCGGCCCTGGTCAAAAGAAACTTGTGAGACTCCATGTCAAGAACGGTCATATCAAACAATTAGGAGGCAACTTTCAAGTAAGCCCTTGTGATGATCAGTTTTCACTTTCTAAAGCTATGAATATATTTGTGGAGCTGAATGACCGCACTAATATGTTTTTGCAGAATTTTATAAATTTGAAGTCCATCAAGTTCTGCGATTGCAAGTTCTTGGCTATTATTCCTGATCTTTCATCGGCTCCAAATCTGGAGAGGTTATATCTTTTAAGGTGCGAAAGCTTGGTGGAGGTTCACCAATCTGCTGGATATCTTGACAAGTTAAAACTTTTGTCGATATCAAGTTGCTCTAATCTTAGGATCTTTCCAAACACACTCAAGACAAAGTCTCTTCAAAACCTTGATCTTTCTTATTGCTATAAACTTGAGAAATGCCCTGATAGTCCGGAAAAGATGGAACATTTACAGCATCTTGATCTACAATGGACGGCTATTAAAAAACTCCCTACATCAACTGAAAATCTTGTCTCTGTAGAGACGATAGATTTAGGATATTGCAAAAACCTCACAAGGCTTCCATCAAGCATTCATAAGTTGAAAAATCTCAAGGCTCTGTATCTTTACAACTGCTCGAATCTTGCCATGTTTCCAAAGAACTTGGAGGATCCAATTGATTTTGATGGCGATTTGGGATTCCCAAGTCTAAGTTGGCTAGACCTTTGTGACTGCAATTTATCAGAAGTAGAGTTCCTTGAGAATGCTTCGTGTTGTCCTGCATTGACGCACCTAGATCTTTCAAATAATAAGTTTACTCAACTGCCAACATGCATCGACAAGTGTGATTATTGGAAAGACTTGTTTGTTTATAGCTGCACGCAAAGCAAAGGGGTCAGTGTGGCTGATGTGTCACCACTCAAGGTCAGTCTCTCTCCCCCTCCCTCCCTTGCTCTCTTACATTTTGAATGTTTGATACGTGTACTATCTGTACGACAGGTAGTTGAGATTCTTGTAAATGGAAGAGAGATGCCTGAATGGATTCTCCAGTGGAAAGAGGACTCCATATCTTTCATATCTTTCATGGTTCCCCCAAACTTACGTACAACTTCTTAGGATTAGCACTTTGTGTTATTCTTGGCCAGAATAAAAAACGCATGTTCGAAAATCTATTTGAGGTCAGAATATTTGTTAATGGCAAAAGAGAGTATTTCCATTTGACATTTATTTCTCCATTGGAATCCGATCATGTGAGGCTTGTATATATCCCAAGCGACAATAAGAGAGGAGAAGAGAAGCTTCTGCAAGACAATTGGAGCCATATCCAAGTTTGCTTCGGCGCACCAGAAGGAAGTATAAAGAAGCGTGGATTCCGTCTAATTTGCGAGCAACGGGAGGATGATCTGAGGGTCAGTTTTCCAACACCATCAGCCGATGGAAACAAATTGGAGTTTCAAGGAAAGATACTCGAAGACAATTCTCAATCAATGAAGAAGATAATCCAGTGGGACTGAACTCAGCAAGAAGATGAGATGGTCTTAACGATGGCGAGAGTATGGGTTCTACTCGCACCACTTGTTGAGGTAGCGATTCTTGGGGATGCGAACTGATTGATCTTGATTCCAATGCCTCTTGCTTTTCCCTGTTTTTATCTCGTCTCTACTAGAAATTTGCAAATGTATGCTCCTTCAATGTCAAGTCAAAATCATGCCTCTTGCTTTTCCCCCGTTTTGTCTTGTCTCTACTAGAAATTTCCAAATGTCTGCTCCTTCAATTAAAATTCGCATAATGCTACTGAAATGGTTGAGGAACCTTTTATTTCCCTCTCGTTCTCTATGATCTATGATGCAAAGTGCACCAATCCAAAATTAAGTGGATGCCTGTAGAATGGCCATGGTCTTCCAAGTTCAATGAAATATATGACATAGATCTCTTGTCACCTCTCTTAATCCAATCAGCGATGCCGATACTTCATACTCTACAATTCTAAGATAGTAAAGCTTTGCTTCCTGAGGAAAGTGTTGATCTAATCGTCTCAAAAATTGAAAGGTCTACACTCTACACGGGAAAGATCAGTTGATTCCTTTGTTGTTCTTAGGGAGATTGCAAGACTTCTCATATAAACAAAGGGTGTTGACTTTAAAGATTTTCATGAAAAGCGAATGGTGTTTGACAAACGCCTTGTAAAATATTTATTACAGAACAATTACAGAACAATTTTTAGTATATATATATAAAGGAAGGAACTTGCAAGTTGTATATGAAAGCACAAGCGGGGTGACATTGTGCCGACATTGTGCAACCCTAGGCAACGTGCCTCTAAAGTCGAGCAAACCCGGTGACGCGACACTGAGGCCAAGTAAAACTAAGTGACACAATGCTAGTGTCACACAACCCCAAGTGATATTACACTGGGGCCACACTACTAGGCAATACGACGCTTGACCTGCAGCAAGCTAAATTTGACATCAAGTGACCCTCCCAAAGCTCCTTGACGTTGCGTGACCTTCGGCAAAGCTTTGCCGATGTCTTTCAACCGTCGGCAAAGCTGCACCAGTGTCCCTCGGTCCCTCTTCAAAGCTTCCCAGCCATGATCAACCACATCTTTCTCTCTACTATCGAAGGTTGAGGGGTAAAATATGATTGCGAATATATTAGTGACGGTAAGATTGGAAAGACAAAAACTTTAGTAAACCTAAACTTGCATTTCAAAAATGCTAAAGCCTATGCTCGGAGGCTTACCTTGAACTCTGAGCTTTTTCAAAGCAAAACTTTGGATCAAAATCTTTGAAATTTTGTTATCAAACATCAAATCCTTGACTCAAGGGCCCTTGAAGGTCCAAAATAGCTTAATTCAAGATGACTCAGCACTCAAATTTTTTAACGGCCAAATTAGATGGGATTGAAACGAGGGTAAAATTGAAATATCGGTACTACTTAAGGGGTTTTTATGAGTCCGAAATTTTTTTAAAAAGTAAATATGTTCGAGTAGTACCAGTTGAATATATTGTGATATTAATCCTAGTAATATATTTGTATTATTTCCTCTCTTTTTTCTCCCTTTGAAGAGTCAAGTTTCATTTCATTGGGCAAGTGAAATGCCAAGTGGCATTTTGATAATTTCCTATCAGAATTTTGGGAAGTTAAGTTCCTACTAGTATTGCCTTTGTATTCTTCCCTGGCTTTCACTAAAGTCATTCTCCTTATACTTTCCCTCCCATCAGTCGCCCTTCGTATTAGTCTTGGCGGTCCCAAATCATCCATGGTCAAATGCAAAATTCAATAAAGTAGAAATGATATCGCAAATCACTTTCTGAAGGCAAGAACTAGCAAGAGCAAAAGATCACAATAGTCTCCGCACATGCAACATAATCACATCATGAGAAAATATGAGATGTCAAATGCTTGTCACTAAACTATCACTTACAATCATTAAGGATTTGAGAGGCAAAGTATAGCCCAAGTGCCAAAATTTGGCACGAATGGACATTTAAGTGCCAACAATTAGGAAAGTGATACTTAAGTATCACTTTTTTTTAAAGTGAGACACTTAAGTGCCATCTCCGACAAACCTCACTGGAAATCTTACATGGCAATTTTTTATTATTTTTTTCGTCTATGTGGCTCTCTAGAATACTAACTCAACCAAAAAAAGGCAAAACTGACATCATTTTTAAGCAAATTCAAATGTTAATATAAAAATAAATTTAATTAAATTATAAAAATAAATAATAATTATTTGAATAAAATAAAATAAAAATAGAAAAAGGTGGGGGAGAGGAGGCAGCGGCTGAGGGCTGAGCCTTCGCCGCCACCGCCGAGAAGGGCCGACGACGGTGGGGGGAGCGTCGGCTGGGGTCACCGGCCCTCGCCACCTCCCCGCCATCATCAGGAAGGCTCGGTGATTGAGGGGGTAGGGTCGCGGCCCTTCCCAAATCTAGCGAGGGCTTGCGAGCCCTCGCTGTCGATCAACCGGGAACCGGCGACCCCAACCGACGCTCCCACCATCGTTGCTAGCCCTTCCTAGCGACGGCAGGGAGGCAATGACGGCGAGGGCTCACCCCTCAGTCGCTGCCTCCTCTTCCCCACCTTTTTTTAAAAATAAATATCTATATTTGTATTTTTAAATATTTTAAATAAATTTAGTTTTAAATTTAATTTAATTAATTATTATATTAATTTTTTACCACGTCAGAGACAAAATGACGTCGTTTCGCACTTACCTCGCCGAAAAATTGCCACATCAGTATTTTGGCCAAATTGGCACTTAAGTAATTCATTTTACTCTGATTTTAGCACTTGAGTGTCACTTTTCAAACTTTTGGCATTTAAATCCCTCCATGCCAAGTTTTGACACTTCAGATGTCCGTATCTTAGGATTTGAGATTATACACACTAGTGATGTCTTATGTCTTTTTTGAATTGTAACACGTGTTCATCTCACATATATTTACCACAAATGATCAAATTCCAAAATCATGGCATCGCCATCTTCTCTCCTCCCCTCCTCCCCCTCCTCTTTCCCTCCCTTTCTCTCTCTCTCTCTTTAACAGAAGTACATGCACGAATTAATTTACACATCACAAAGAATAAGAAAGCACTACGAACGCTGGTGGCTATTTTCTAGGTGTAACCCCATAAAAGAGAATGTACTTAATAAACATCGACTCTTTTCGAAACTTATTTTATGGGAGCAACACCATTGACAGAAAATGATTAAAAAAAAGGGAAGCTACAAAATGATTTTATATAGACATCCTGTTTTATGACCCTTTCCTTGTTGTTATACCTTTATTTTGAATTAACAACGTTCAAGAACAAATTCAAAAGGATGAGCAATGTTGGGCAACTACTCGAGCAAATTCTTGGGCCGACCAGAATTGAAAAAGTCTCTGGTCAACTCCACCAAATGGGCAACCAAGACTGAAATGATGGGCCGATTCTCTAGCTGATCCTCTAGCAAGACTGAAGAATGGGCCATGGTCACTCCTTGTATCTAAAATAAATCGACGTTGGGTTGTCGACCTTACCAAGATTAGAGATCATACTTTAACAAAAAAATTCAAACCCCGACTTTTCTCAATTAAAAATAATGTGATAGTTACTTACTAGTGGAATTGATGTTAAGACACTTGACCAATTGAGAGCCATCAAATTCAACATTTGAATGAAAAACCACCTCCACCACAACAGCAACAACAAAAATCCCTTTTTCACAACACTTTCAAAGTAATACTAAACTTTATTTGAGGAAACTATTAGAAATTGACACCTAACTACAGATGAAAAACCTATTCGAAATTAATTGTTGGAAATATCTTGGCCAAAACAATCCTTCCTAAATTAATTAATCTCTATCTACTCGTAAATTTTAATTAAAGAAAAATGTCAAAAGTGGAGAGGTAATGATCTTGAATCTTACATTAGCGATAGCCACATTGACCACTTCAGGCATCCTCAATTATGTTAGGATGGACCGGGCCTTGTTCTAGACAATGACTTCTTGACAATATTTGTCATTCTATAGATATCATCAAGGGATCCAAAAGATTAAAAAAAAAAAAAATGGGGGAAAATGAAGAAAAAGAAAGGAATTGCCTATATTCTCACTTTTGATATTTTGCAATTAGCTCCTATATCTTTAGTATATTAGTATATGATCCTTTAAGTTTGTTTTCTTTCATCAGTATATCTTTTCATTGGATTTAACAAGCTTAATTCTCCAAAATTTTGTTCCAAAACCAATCTTCAATGAGCGTAAGCAAATTTTCTCGTTGATCCAACAAAGCAGCATCGACAATTCCTACCCAAAATGAGCGGACGCAAGGATAAATTGGCCAGAGCTAGAAAGAGAGCAAGATCAAGCAGTGATAGAATTATCCTAATGTTATCATTTTTTTAACCTAAAAGATATTTTCTTCTTTGATTTTGTGCTAAGTAATTTAATGGTCAAATTTCACGTGTAATTGACTTTTCTTTTCTCCTTTCTTATCCAACCTGTGTTCTCTCCATGGCCGTTGAATTCAGTTTATTGTAAGAACACGTGGCACTTAATTTCAACTGTCAAGTTGTCTCTAGAAAAGAAAAAAGGAAAATGATAAAATCGTCCGACTACACGAGCCGTCCGATTGTGTGCATTTACAAGTGTAACCTTGGCTATCCTGGAAAAGAGGGGATTCTGGAAATTTCTTAATTTTTGGCGTCCGTCGTCCCTCAACTTTCCGAACCACTTAACCTGTTGCATGCCATTCAGGTTTTATATTTTAGTTTTCTAGTATTAGTTAATGTACAAAAAATGTTAACACGTGGCATTCTTTCTTCCTATTTGGTGATGTTAAAAAAATCTTATGCAAAATAGAGTTTATTGTACACTCGTAATTCATGGATTTGTTATTCTATTACTACACTAAATCCAGCCACAAAATAAAATTTATTTTAGGTTATTAATGTCTGCTCACTTTAAGTAATTTTACAATGTTTTACCAAACGTAGTAACTTTAGTATGCTAAAATGTCTCTTTACCTATAGGGTTTGCACGGTTTTCATGTACATATATTCTTTATCAGTATAATGCTTGTTGTTTTTGGGGTTAGACATTTTAACATATCACAAAGTCAAGTTCTAAACTAGGTTTTTTTTTTTTTGGCACTCCTCATTGGTTAATTCCGCATGTCATTCTCACATTAGTTTTACATGCTAAGAAGCTTATTAAGAATTACATATCACTTGTCTACGAAATTTATACGAGCCCTATCATCTTGCTATGGATTGCAAACAACAACAAATATATAATTTACTCCTTCAAGTGAATGATTTAGAATACCAATTGCTAAAATTAAAATGTTGAAGTTCACTCTATGCATCTTAATTTTTTAACTAACAAGTGATTGACTTACACTTTACAAAATGAACGTGATTCACCTTTACATGTAAAAAAGAAAAAGTTTAACCTAGCTACGAAAGTGAGATGAAAAAGAAAATCAAACTAAAATGTTTATCAAGCCTTCTTATATATATATAGTTTAAAGTCTAAGTCTAGGTGGCCAGTACGCAAAGATTGATAGGGTTTCTTTCTTTTAAACTTATAGTCCAAGAGATAGTTTGAGTAGTTAAATGGTTAATTCATACAACTGATTTAGTATTTAGTTATGAAATCACCGTTTACAAAAACTTTAAGGGGTCACGCCCATTTTTGGCTTATTGATAAAGTCTTGTTGCTCATGGATAAGATGACTTGCATGCATTAGTAAGATTAGGCAAGTGAAGATTCGTATTCACTGATGAAAATAAAAATCGTACCATAGGAATAATCTTATTTATTGTAAAAAAAAAATCCTCGATGGGGGACAGGGTTCTGTCGGCCCAACCTTCGATGGCAAGTGGCCAACACATGTGAACAAATAGGTTGAAAAAAAAAAAAAAAACCTGCAAACGAAAGCTGCAGTGCAAATCCAACACGTTGTGGACTAGATTCTAGAAATGTGAAAGATGTACTGGATCCCACTTTATTAACAGCGGTTTTACCTTACGGTTGTGACGATTTGTGATAATAACATATTATATATATATATATATATATATATATATATATATATGGGTTAATACCCTGAAAAATCCCAAACTGGTATACTTGTGACAAATTTACCCCAAACTATTTTTTTTACCACCAAAAACCCCAAATTGGTACACTTGTGACAAATTTACCCTATATTAATTTTTGTTAAATTTTATTCTCAAATTATTAAGTTAAATAACACGTGACAATCAATAGATATACCAATTTAGGATTTTACACTCCGTTTGTCACAGTTTACAATTTTTATGATTTTTTTGTGATATTAATCCAATTTAGCATAGGGTATATTTGTTACAAATTTACCAGTTTAGGGTTTTTTGTAGTTGAATAAATTAGTTTGGGGGTAAATTTGTCATAAATGTACCAATTTAGGATTTTTTATAGTCAGTCGGGGTAAATTTGTCACAAGTTTACTAGTTTGGGGTTTTTCATGGTAAAAAAAAAATAGTTTGGGGTAAATTTGTCACAAGTGTACCAGTTTGGGGTTTTTCAGGGTTATATATATATATTATATTTAATTGCAACAACACACAATAATCTTATATAATAATTTGAAGTATCGCAGAAGTGCTCCTAACGTATAAGTTTATCATTGAAAGAAAAGAAAAAAGTGACACTCACACTTTTTATTTATGACAATATGCCGATTGAAAAAAAGGTTTTTCAATTTACAACAAGGATCAATTACACAATTCACAAATGAGTTTAGGTGAAACTTAAGCATGAATGTACTACACAATATCAAGCTTAAACTCATTAATACCCAATTTGATAGTCTCAATAGCTTAATTGGGCTTAATTTACTTTTTGTCAATTATTTAATATAGTCAATTTGAGTGAAGTCAATTTTGAATAGTCTGATTTTCTTTTACGAGTTGAGTTTGAACAAGAACTTTAATACTGAGTTCAAGTGAAGGTTCAAGCATCAAGTATGTTGAATTAGCTCAACTCAATTTGGATTATATCTCCACATTGAGGGCTAGACCTAGGACCCCAACACTTGGATTAGAGACACCAACAAAACAAGTTATAGCATGGGTCACCTAAGACCCTATCATAGACTCGGGACCTTGGCCTTGGACTTGAGTTGTGAATTATGGAACTATAATGTGCTATCATCAATTAGTATTTATATATCGCATAACAACTCCATATTACAAAATACTTGACGATGTTGCACGAAATAGATCATTGATGCCGCCACAATGCTAGATATTAATAGAATATCATATTTACTCTTAAAACTTACCAAGAGAAACTGTAAAACACTCTCAAAGTAGAATCACGTGAACATGAACTCTTTCTTCACATCGATCTTCACTCCAAGCTTCAAGCCAAGTCAAAGTTGTGCTCTGGTTTGGCCATAACCAGTGACATCAAAATGACACGTCCGATTACTCGATCTCTTCCTCTAAATTTTTTAAAGGAAAAAAATTCATTAGGTTATGCGAAAATGCGCACGATGATTTTCGGTTAGCGGCTTTGATAGTACCTTTCCCCGGTTCCCGTACGAAGAAGGAAAATAAAAAACGAACTCGCTGCTCTCCCTGATGGTGTGAGCATCTTGGCTCACCGAGGGCACAAGTGTAATTGCACGAGTGCCTAGCGGTCCCCTCCCCCTGAGACGAATCATGGCCGTCGATCATACCCGGCCCGTGTGTCGGCACACAGTGACCCGACACACGTGCGGAGTCTCATTTTACGTGCTGTCCCTCCCACCAGCCAACGACCCATTCCTGTCTCTGTGGGACCCCACTGCATATCCCCATCCCAGGGCCATGGCCCCCACCATTCGCTTCTTATCTCGAATCTAATCTCCGCCCATTTCCAATTTTTTATTAAAAATAAATTTAACATAATTAAAAATAAAAAAGGGAAAATGACATCATGGTCCTTGAATTTTGACCAAATATATAATGGTCTCTATACAAACAATTTGTTTAATATAATCCCTAAACTTCATATCTAATCTAGTTCCTAGATTATAAGAAAATGTTTAATATTGCCATTGAACTTGAATTATTGATATGATAATTAGGGATGATCGATTTCAAGGCAAGTAAGTTCTAATGTTCCATCCTATTATAACTGGTTTCTATTTTTTGGACCTTGGAACCTATTATGTCCTCTATATTTCCAAACTGGTTCGAGGGTTCACTTGAGAATCTGTTTTATCTTCTTCTTCTTTTCTTTTTCTTTTCTTTTTCTTTTTTTATTTTTATAGCAAAATCATATGAGAATATGAGTAATGAAATGATTCAAAGTAAAAGATGAAATAACATAAATCCTAATCTATCAAAAACAACAATCTAATTATGTAGTCAAGTATAATTATAAACGATAAAAAAGTTCAAACGTGTAATATAAAATATAAATTCCCCATTTGTTCATAAAAGTTAAAGGAAAATGAAAGACTAGCAAGAAATTCAAAAACGGACAAAAGACGAAAGAGTGTTGAGATTAAAATTTAGGGAAAAAAACAATTAGAATTTAAGCTTTTTAACTTATAAAACAGATTCCAGAGTGGAATCGGTGGGTCTTTACTTGGAACCTATTCCTAGAACTATTTCAAGGAGAATTGATTCTCAAATCTATTTTTTCGAAAGTTCAATCCAATTTCTAAGTAGAACCGATTTAGTTGCACACCCCTAATAACAACATTAAGCATCTTCATATAGTTTAGGGACTAACTTGAATATATATACTAAAATTTTAAGGATCATAATAATTAAATTAAAAATTGAAAGACCGTTTTATAATTTGGTCCTAAATTTAAAAATTATTTATGTCATCGTCCAAAATAGATATCAATATCCATTTAAAAAGGGGCCATTTGCTTTTAAGTTTGCAAAATTTTTTAATATTATCAAAGCAGTATTAATAACCCGAAAGTCCGCCCCACATTATCGCTATCTCCCTCTCTCTTAAAGTCTCAAAGCCCCAAAGGAAAAAAAAAATATCAACAGCGCAAAGGGAACCACTTTTGTCAACAAAAGCCAACATCATCATCATCCTCATCATCATCCCCTCTTTCTCTCTCTCTCTCTCGCTCAGAGCTTCTCACTCGACAGCAATGCACCACGCCTACATCACTCCCTCCCCAACCCACCACGGCCACGGCCCGGCCACCCCCAAGTCCCCCTCCTCCGCCCCGGCGGCGGCGGCGGCGGCTGCTACGACGGCGTCGTCGGCGTTCACGGTGATCTGCGTGCTCCACTCCCTGATCGCGCTCTTCTGCGGCTCCCTCATGATGTTCCACGCCCGGGCCATCTACTCCCTCGGCCACGGCACCGACGCCGCCGAGCGCCTCCTCGGGTCCACCCCGCAGGACCGCCTCCTGATCAGCACCTCCGACTCCTTCGCCGGCCTCCTGCTCCTCGCCATCGGCCTCCTCCTCCTCATGGTGTCCAACATCAAGGACCGGGAGTTCCAGGACTTCTTCGCCAAGGGCTGCACGGTGCTGCACGTGTTCGTGGCGGTGTGGAGGGTGTCGTTCGAGCGGGGGGTGGAGGACCTGGCCGGGGACTGCCTCCGGCAGACGGTGGGGGACTTCCTGCTGGCCCTGTCGTGGCTCCTATTCGTCGTCTACTCCTGGAGGGAGAAGTACGACTGACCCGGAAATGGAATCGCCGCGTGCCCTTTGCTGTTTTTCTCTATGTTTTCTTCTTATCCTTTTGGCCAAAATAAGGTTGTACTGTAAAGAAGGAAAGGCAAAAAAAAGGGTTTTTCATCTTCTTTACTTCCCTCTTCTTTTTCAGTTTTGGAATCTCCTTTTTCTTTGGGGCAAGTGGGGGTGCCTGTGAAGCTTGCTGAATCAGGCTCCTTCTCGTCTTTGTGTTGTAACATCTGAGAGCTTTCTAAGGAATGTATACAAGTTTTGTTATACGATCTGTGTACTGTAGATATGCGGTGCTTGGCACCAATCAGTAGTATCTTTGGGTAAGTGGGTTCTCTATTATTTATCTTCTTTTTTTTTTTTTGGGTTGTTCTCGCGTGGTGACAAGTGGAGGAGGGAGCGAAGCTCGCGTGTTCTGGTGCCAGCTGAACGAGGGGTTGTCTGTCGTCGATCCGTCGCGATCGGATTCACGTCGGTGTCGGATAAGATGAAGGGATTGAAAACTCGGTTTATGGGGTCTCTTGCAACCTCCGTCTGTCGGACGGACAGACCGGCCCCATTACTATTCTACGTTAAAAATGACGACGGGAGGAGAGATATTTTCGCGGAAAGTATCGGGGCAAGAACGTGTTTTGTGCTCCTCCGCGAGCAAAAAGACAAACCGGGAAGATGAAATCTCCCAACGTCTTGACCGCGACTTCGTACTTTCTAAAGCGTTTGTAGGTCTCGAGGTGAATTTCCTAGGAAACCTTCGCTTCAAGTCCGGTTCGTTTTGGTTGTCTAGGGGCGATGATGTTTCAGGGCAGCGACGCTGATGTAGACCGAGGCCTGGAAGATTCGACTCGCGTATTCTCCCGGAAGAATCCCGGAAAAAATGCAGGAAATAGTAGAAAGTTCCCTGGCAAAGCCTAATGGCAATGGTTATTTTCCTACAAAAGCCGGGTCGACGTCAAGTTTATTTCCTTGAATTTGTTTGCGATGGGGAAGCCTGCGCTGTCCACGAAAGGATGTAGTAATATTGTAAGTTTCCGATCATGAGAATACCGCACAACAAGAATCTTTAATTTACGAGGACCAGTGCGCTTTTTTAAGGTAACTTCTTCACAACATCGTGAGCGTTTGATACTCAATGAACAAACACCTCATGCAGGCTGCAAATCATTTAGCGGAGGAAAATTTCAGACAAAGAAATGTAAAGATCATCAAGTGAAAAGAATATACATTATGGTAGGCATCTTTTGCAACGGACACAATCCTGAAGGCAATCATAGAAAAGAGCAATCTTCATCTTCTTTCCGCCGGGGTAGATAGCCTCTACAGCTCCACCATGCTCGCCCTGGTCCGCCATCTCTATCTGCCAGGAAAGCTTCTTGATGGGCATCTAAACTGCGCCTCACTCCATTTGCAAGCAAACTAAGATTGGATAAGAGCACTGCGTGGATAATGAAAATATCTTAACTCTTTTAAGTCCCCATTTACCCGACATAACGAATATCTGTCGCGCATCATCACTCTTAACAAGGCAAAACATAAGAAGGCGCGAGTTGAGAGATCTAAAGCTCTCATCATTTATAGCCTCGGCAGCTGCATCAAAGTCATCTTCAAAGAAAAACGTTTAGCTGTTCTAACACCCAAAGGGAAACAGAAGGTAAGCCATGTGCATAGATATATGTAGCTCTATGATGGCGTCAATCGCTTCACATCCACAATCTGGATCACAACTTTATCTACAAAGTTCTCTAGCCTGCAGAATTTGCTATGGGAAACTTGCAAAGAAACCACTGATTCCCAGCCGATTAAAGAAGTCAATCTGAAATTCATTAATCCAGCACTTTGAATGAGATCTGAACTGTTCTCAAACATCAGCCACATGACTTCTAATAAACCTGCCCATCCCCTCCCAACCCCATTTCCCACTCAAACTCCCCTGTTCTCGTGTTTCTGTGATTTGGAATATTAGTTTTCTTTAAATTTCACAATGTGTAGGCTAATCCAAAAGGTCAATCTCAGTTCCCTCTTCATAATTTGAATTCTGATAAGGGGACCTTTTGGGTACGAGCACCTCTAGGCTCCTTTATCAAGAGAATCAGAACCACGTGACGTCAACATGACTGGTTTTTTTTTTTTTTTAACAGATAAAACTTTCTTTAAAACACGACACTACGGAATATATGTCCCCTCCATTTCACTTTTTCCAGCAGAAGAGAAATGAGGAAGAAGAGTAGAAACAATAACACCACATGCAAGCACCCAAATAGCATCTACAACAGCCTACCTTCGCATCATCTGTCTTAAATGTGGGAATATGGTAAGTCACTGAAAAAGCATTGCCGACACCAATTGACTCTCCAAGAAACTCACTGCACTCGTTGTCCCTATCACGAGAAGGTTCTTTCCCCTGAAAATATGAAAAGCCAAATATATGCGTATAATAAGCTAAAAGATTGAGTGATGTGAAAAGAGTACCAGAATCAAACCTTCTTATGCCAGAGATCAGTGACTAGATCGGTAGAGATAAAAGCTAGTATAATACCATCAGAATCAGAATGCACAGGGGAACATGCTCATGACCTAATGCTTAACTAGAAAGCAAAATTATCTATAACATTTTATATTTCATTTGTTTGTACTAGAATGCACATGAGCATGGTAATGCCAAGTTAAATGCATTTTCTTCCCCCAGAACAACCTTGAGGAAACATGTTATACAGTGAGACAAACTTCACTACTTCTCCATCCCGAACTAGAAAAGCAAACTAGTTAATCCTTCAAGATCACCATGATGGAAGATAATGCCGATGAACAGAATCATAATCTCACAAACACAGAATTATTGTCGGCACCAGCATTGTGACATCATGATAGTGCTTCCTTGGCGACATGACTAGGGATCTTTGCTCTCTACTTTTTCACTCCTAATTTTCATTTCCCAGAGAAAGGGAACGAATTCCCACTCATCCACCTTGAAGCATTCTTAATTAAACAGTACTGGCATCTTTGCTAGCATTGACTAGAAAAGGATAATTACTCCTCATACCAACATTGATCAGTTGAAACAAGGTGAGGGGAGAAGCGACAACCTTTTGAGGAAGCTGCGTCAAAAGGACTAATAATGTCTGATATATCAAATTTCAAATAGAGCCCCAATTTGCGACATAATCCAGTAGCCTGCAAAGCAATTCACTCAAGTCAAGATGATCATCTAATGCCAAGATTGACAACAGAGATCAACTAATAAAAACCGACAACAGAGATCAACTAATAAAAACCAATAGAATTTAACTTTTAACATCATCAAAGATGATAATGCTGAACGCAAATATGTGTGCATTCTTGAAAACCTATCAAAGATTATGTCATTATGGAAATGTAAGATAACCGCTCTGCTACATTTAAAAGCAACAATGAAAAGCAATGCATCAGAAAACCCCAAATACCTGCCACTCTGACCCTCCAAGAGGCAAGTGAAAAGCGAACCTCCTTCGCTCACTATAACTTGCTCAACCAGTAGCATTGCTTTCTCATGTGTGTCCACATGTCGGTTACAAAAGTATTTGCACAAACTATTGAGGCAGTGGCACATGCTGAATAGTGTCTGCTCTTTACATTTAACTGGAACTCCAGAGCAAAACCTAAAGACTAAAGAAACTTCAACAGAAGCTCACAAAAAAAAAGAGGAAAAAGATATGCCTATCTTTAAAAATGATATCAGGTATATCATAGTATATAAGAGCACCATTTTAAAGACTTCATGAGATGGCCAAGAAGATGCTAAGATAACAGCACTATGTACTCTCCAAGCAGAATGGAAATTTCGCATCTGCAAATTGCTGGGTGTGTAAGGAGCAGGCAAGAAACCCATTAACATTCAGATCATGCAATCTATTTGATTAATGAAACTCGAGATCTGTTCTTCTGAGCCATCAATGGACCAGACATTACTTTAAAAAAAAAATGGAACAAATTTAACACCTACAGATCAGCCCAGAGAGATTTCCAGAACTAAATCTCAGAAAACCGAATCTATCATATGATTCACCGTGCACCACATATAATTGGGTAAGACCACACAATAAGAAAATTCTTAAAAACACATCAGACAAATCTAGTTATGTTATCATTCATTACAGTAAACACAAGTCGAAAAAACCTGTTGAAATTTGCGATCCATTTTCTAAATTTTCTAGATCTAGAAACTACTAGCTTGATTATGAGGAAAAGAAGCGTCAAGAACGTAGACGATGAGTTGAAGAGTCCAAGTTGAAGAGGAAGACTTGAAGTAAGAAACTATGGGCTAAGGAATCCTTGAAGACGGCGACTAGGTTGGTGAAGATTGTCCAAAAATAGGCTAAAAATCATTCTTGCAAGTATGCGTGGGTTTTAACCCTCCACCGTGTGCGGGGAGCGGCTCATAAGGCGTATCAATTTGCTCCTCCACCATTTCTCTTCCTCAAACTATTGTAAAACCATTTCTATAAGCTGGTGAAACTATATTTTCTTATCCCCTTACCTATATCCCTTGAATCTATATACCTTGTCCCCTTATCCTCCTCTGCCAAATATATTCTGCACATATACACATCTGCACGTTCAAACCACAAGCTATTAGTGGCATCAAAACCACATGCTTCCGCATCAGAGTTCCACGATCAAAACCAACAATTGTTATTAGGGTTCCAAAAATTCTAACCAAACCTAACTCGATACTGGAAAGCAATTTCAAGGAATCAACCTTATCTGAACTTCATTAATTCTTTATCTAGATATTCACCCTCGTAATTACCTATCCATAAGTAAAAAAAAAAAAAACCGAGATCCTCATTCATTTTAATCATAATCACTTTGATAATAGTGAGGCTTGTAGCTACAACGGCTAAACCATATCTAGGGCAGTGTGTTGTACTCCATGCTACGCTCATATATAAGAAAAATATCAAAAAAGTCTTAAACCTATTACATTTTTATCAATTTGGTCATAAATCTTTTAGCATTAGTACAAATTCAATCCATCCGGCCAATTTTGGCTGGTCGGTGTTGACGTGGACGTCGATCGATAGCGAGACATTGACGTAGCAATTTTTAAAATAATCTTAATTTTTCCAAAATTTTTATTAACTTTTTTTCTTTTCTTTTTCTTTTCCTTTCTCTTTTCTTCCTTCTTGAACTATCCTTGCGGTGGTTGGCAAGCCTCCGGCGAGGCTCACTGGCCACTAGGCAAGAATCGCAAACACCTTGCCATCGGCGACGATTGAAACACTTGCCAAGCCTCACCCAGGGCCACAGGGGAGGTGGCTTCACCTAGATTTAGGCAAGGCTAGTAGGGCTTCACCCTAGCCTTGCCACGGGTGAAGGCCACCATGGCCTTGCCAGTTGCAAGTGAGTCTGCCTTGGCCCACGGCAAGGCCAGCCTCGCTTAGATTTGGGCAATGTTGCCTCGCCCGCAACCCCGGGGCCCTAGGTGAGGCTGGGTGAGAGCTGTGGCCCTCACTGGTGGCCAACAAGGGCTACACGGCCCTTGCCCTGTGGCCGGCAAGCCTCACCAAAGGCTTGCCGGCCACCACGAGGACAGTCCAAAGAAGAAGGAGAGAGAAGAAAAGGAAAAAGAAAAAAAAAAGAAAAAAAATTTAATAAAAAATTTGAAAAAAAAAATATTTAAAAATTATCACGTCAGTATCGACCGATTAAAATTGGCTGGATGAATTGAATTGATACTTATATGAAAATTTTTAGGACTGAATTAGTCTAATTGAAATGTTTATGATTAAATTGGTACTAATCCAATAGATTTATGACCTTTTTTTTTAAAATACTTTTCCTGCTCATATATAGTGCATGGGGTTAAGAAAAAGTTCTAAAAAACCAATCGTAAATCAACTTTTTGCTTCACCCTTCTTCATGACCTAAATTCTCAATCCCCGAAAGGCCAGTAGTAAAAGGACATTCCATTATGTTTTACGGTAAAACTTTTACCGTCGACGGTAAATGTATTTTCGTACATTCTGCTGTACAAGATGGTGAAAGTATCATTGGAAACCCAATAAAATTATCAGCGAGGGAAATAAATAATAACCGACTCCACGTAATGGGATAATGCTCAGTTCTAGCCAAGCAATTGAAGGCGTTTAAATTAACATGCAATGTCCAGACACACAATCACTTCAATGGAAATACGGACCATAAGAACATTATATAAATTTGAACAATACCAACATTCGATTATTCGTACCCAGCATCCAACTCATGCATTACTAATGCAAAACCTTACTAGTTCATATTGATATGTTTTGGTAGGACAATATCCTATGTTGAGGTATCAATTATCTCATTGTTGTTTCTCACATAATCTCAATGTTATTAACACAACGTTTGTTGTTCACCAAAATTTGTCCGTCGATAAACTTTCTGTAGTTTTACCAACGGAAACTCAGGATCCAATTTTTGTGAAATGTGATTTGATTTCACATTGATGACCGCGGTCACTCGATTGTCGACCCAGGCATTCACGGAGTTTTTGCTGCAACTTGATGACCGTGATCATTTCCGGCCACGTGGAGATAATTGGCATCTGAGCGAAGGAACTAATCAAGGAAAAGGATGGAGCAACACCAAATCGTCTAACGTCACGCACTTGGACACGAACACTCGAAGGCAGCATATGCACACAAAACTCACGCAACATTGAAATGCACAGCAGATCCGACCGCATGTCACCTTGGTGCTATTGAGCCAGACCAAGTCGAGAGGATTGAAATCGAATAGGGAGTAAGGACAGTCGAGGATGGACCAAGCTCGGAACTGAAAGGAAGTAAGTCCCGGTATGATGATCCCGGAGAGAACGGCATCAAGGATTTGCACCATGCTGTAAGAGCCTAGATTCAGGAAAGAATAAAGATAAATAAATAAAAGAAAGGTATAGCCATCTGAGTGATTGTCATTTCCTTTTCTGGCATGTTCTCTCAACATCTTTGAAACCCTAACACCTCAATCACGGATGCCTTCATGTACATATATGAGATAAAAAAATCCCCAAAGAACATGAATCGTGTTCAATTAACTCAAAAATCATATTTTCGGCAATTGGGTAATTGCTAATGTGACATCAAATCACATTTCAAAGAGATCGGATTGTGAGCTTTTTGTTGATAAAATAATCAGGTCAATTAGATAAAAAGAGTTGTCAAGAGTCAAATTTTGGTTAACAACAAAAATAGCGTGCAATAATTCCCACTCATCCTCACCTTGGAACATTTTTAATTGAACAATACTAACGTCTTTGCCAGTTGACCTTATTGTAGAATGTCATCATGCCAAATTGAAAGTTTCAATTCGAAACTTAGCGATCTATTGGTTTAGACGATGAAATTTTAAGCTAAAAAGGGTAGATCATTTCCCCGCGAAAAAATATACATCTAGTGTATTAAAGCAGGGAAACTAAAAGTCCATGAAAATGAAGAAGAAGCGGATAAAAAGAAGGGGTGAACTCAAGGAATTGCATACAATGGCAAGTGGCAAACAAAACGGCAGTGCCAATCCACCTGTAATGTCCAACCATGTTGACTACCTTACGGGAACCTCTCAAAAATTAACCGTATCCAATTTTTTCAACACCGTACTTTATGTCAAGACGATTGATGTGTTACGAGTATTATATATTTAATTGTTTAATTGTGAGTATAGGTCATGATATTATATGGTACACCTGAAATATCATACAAGAGATTCTAACTTATAAATCTGTCATCAAAAAAGAGCAATAAAGGGAAATCCGTACTTTTTAACACATGGAAAGACAATACAATTTTCATTCTACTATGCAAATTAGAAAAAAGAGAAGTTTTTCAATTTACACTGCACGACCCAAAAACCAAATTTAGGGGAAACTGAAGCGCGAACGTGCCATATAATATTGAGGTTGAAATCGCCAATACTTTATTTAATACTCTCACGAGCCTAGTAACGTTTAAGTTACCTTTGTAGATTACTTAATACTTATAACAGTACACACAAAAATCTGTAAGATTCATCCTACATGAAATTCCAAGTTCAATTATATTTCAATCTAGTCGAGTCAAATTTGAATATCTCTATTTCTTTTTATTTCTTTTTACGAGTTGAGTCTGAGCGAGAAATTTATTACTGGGTCAAGGTCAAGTGAAGTTTCGAGCGTCTAAGTTCAACGCAAAAAGGAAGGGCCTGTGGCCCCAAGGAATTGCTTTAAATGGCAACTGGCAACACCTGGGAACAAATGGGCTATGAAAAAAACACCTCGTAAACTAACCACCTACGGGGATGCCTAAAAAAACACCTCGTAGACCATAACTCGCAAAGTGCTCGCCCCTCAACAAACAAACAACGCATGTAGACCGCGAATCGTTATACAGATCATCGAGTGAAAAGAATAAACGATATATGGGACGCTAAAGTGGTTAGCCGCGCATCTTAGTAACGAACGATGTCCTGAAGGCAATCGTAGAAATGAGCAATCTTGATCTTCTCTTTGCCGGAGTAGATGGCCTCCGCAGCTCCACCGCGTTCCCCCTGGGCTGCCATCTCTATCAGCATGTAAAGCTTCTTGATAGGCATCTACGAAAAGTAGGAGAACAAAGGCACGAGTTAGAACTCTCTCTAGCGTCACTCCATTTGCAGGCAAATATGATGGATAGGAGCATGGCACGGCTGATGAAATTATCTCAACTCTTTCCAGGGGAATTTCCGTTGCACATCATCACTTAACACAGCAAAACAGAAGGAGGCACAAGTTGAGAGATCTAAAGCTTACATCGTTTAGAGCCTCGGCAGCTGCATCGACGTCATCTTCAGAGAAAACGTTGAGCTGTTCCAACACCTGAAGGGAGACAACGTAAGTCATGTGTACATATATACGTAGCTCTATGGTGATGCCAAATGCTTCACATCCACAATTTGGATCCACGCGACTTATCAACAAAATTCTCCAGTCTGCAGAATTTGCTTTGGGAAGCTTACAAGAAAACCAGATTCCCAGTCGATTAAAGAAGTCAATCTGAAATTTTCTTAATCCAGCACTTTGGATGGGATCTGAACCATCCTCAAACATCAACCGCGTGACTTTCTATAAAACTGCCCATCCCCTCCCAACCCCATTACCCACCCAAACTCCCTCGCTTTCTGAGGAAAAAAGAAAACAAGAGAGAAGCAAACAGAAAAGCTAAGGACTCCAAAGTTACTATCATGTTTCTGTGCTCGGGAACATTAATTTCCTTATAATTCACAATGTCTCAGCTACTTCAAATGGTTAATTCATATTACTTGTCTTGATTTGGAATCTGATAAGGGGATGTCATTTTGGATATGAGCACCTCTAGACCCCCAATATTTGCAAGAGAATCAGAACCAAGTGAGTCAACAAATGACTGGTTTATTAGAGCAGATAATGTTTTCCTTAGAACAAGAGGCTGCTGCACATTTTCTCCCCCTCTATTCCACGATTCCAGCAGAAGAGAAATGAAGAAAGAACAGCAGAAACAAGAATACCACATGCAAACACCAAAATAGCATCCACAGTAGCTTACCTTCTTCGCGTCCTCTGTCTTCAATGTGGGGACATGGTAAGTGACAGAAAAGGCATCACAGACACCAACTGAATCCAAGAAACTCACTTCACTTGTTGTCCCTATCACGAGAAGCTTCTTACCCTAGAAAAAGGAAAAGCCAAATATATGTGTATAATAAGCTAATAAATTCAGTGATGTGAAAAGAATACCGAAATCAAACCTTGTAAGTCAGCAACCACCAACTCAATCAGTGGAAATAAAAACAGTTAGTATAATGTTATTAGAATCACAATACACAGGGGAACACGTACATACCCTAGTTCTTAATTAGCGAAAGCAACATTACATATAACATTTCAAATATCATCTATTCATACTAAAGTGCATCTGTATATGATGATGCCAAGTTCGATGCATCCACATATTCCCCTGGGACAGCCTTGAGCAATCACGTGAACCAAGGTTGCACTCGGTCTGTTGCTTTATACAGCAAAACAAACTTCGCTACTTCTCCATCTCATCTCAAACAGGATAAGCAAACTAGCCAATCATTCTAAGGTCAACATGGGGAAAGATAATGCCAATGAACGGAATCAATCTCTCAAACTCAAGTTCCTAATTACCACCTGCATCGTGGCATCATTATTGCGTTCCCTCAGCAAGATGACCAGTGATTTTTGCTCTCTACATTGTCCCCTGAATTTTTCATTTCCCAGAAAAAGAACTAATTCCCTCTCATCCCCCCTGAAGCATTCCTACTTCAACAATACGAGGAACTTTGCCAGCATTAACTTTCAGAAAAGATCAGAGAAAAGGATAATTACTCTTCACACCAATATCTATTTGTGGAAACAAGGTGAGGGGAGGAGAAACAACCTTTGGAGGTAGTCGCTTCAAAAGGACTAACAATGTTTGAGATATCAAATTTGAAAATCGAGGCCCAATGGCGACATACTCCAATAGCCTGCAAAGCAATTCACTAAAGTTAGAATGATCTCTTAATGCCAAGGATGACAACTGAGGTCAACTAATAGAAATCAACAGTATTTACCTTTCAAGGTCATCAAGGATGATAATGCTTAATGGAGATTTGTATGCATCCTCGAAAACCTATCAAAGATTAGAATCCATTACAAAACCTTCCCCCGATCATTATGAAAAATGTAAAGGTAACCACTCCTCAAGTTAGTCATAAATGGAGGGGAATCAACTAATTTCCCATTCCTCAAACTGCTAATCGACCAGAAAAAAAAGGTCACAAACCTTCACAATTTGTGCACATTTGGTGCTCTCATGTAATCCAATCATAGTTTCTGCCGAGACCTAAGCATCCAAAAGAAAATCAGAAATTATACTTAATGCACAAAGAAGTCTGATTACTCAGAGAAAGCAAAGAGTGGAGCAGAAGATTACAATTTTAACATATGGAAAATCACTCTCGATGCCAACAGTAGCTGCCAGAGCAGTTTTACCACTGTACAACAGACAGTATGTTAGAATAATCCCAATTGTTTTAAGACCATAGTAAAAAATGTTTAGCAAAAATGAAAAGCGATGTGTCAGAAAAGCTCACATACCTGCCACTCGGACCCTCCAGGAGGCAAGTGACAAGTGGACTTCCTTTGCTCACTTTAACTTGCTCAACCAGTAGCATTGCTCGCTCATAGATGTGCTTATGTCTATTGCCACAACTTACTATCCCATTAAGCCTACAAAAATATTTGCACAAACAATTGAGGGAGTAACACATGCTTAATAGTGTTTGCTCTTTATCTTTAACTGGAACTCCAGCACAAAAGTCAACAATACATGAAACTTTAATACAAGCACACAAAAAGTGTATTTTTAAACATACTCCAATAGCCAGCAAAGCTGAGCCATTTTAGCGTCTTCATGACATGGCAAAGATGCTAAAGTAACAACACTGCAGGCTCCCAAGCAGAATAAAAAATCCAGATCTACAAAATACTTTGCAAGATCGCCAAGGTTTTATGATCATATTTTGGCAGAACAAAAGGAATGTTTTTATGTTGGTTCATCAATTTGGAGAACCTTGAGCTCTAAGATTCAGATAAGCCACGAATCATATGATAACATGCATGAAAGAAACATGTGGGAAACCCATTAATATTCACATCGTTCAATCTATTTGCCTAATGAAACTCAAAATGTTTTTGTCCAGACAACAATGGACCAGACATCTTATTGAAAATTACTTGCGGCAAATTTAATGATCAGCTCATAGAGAATTCTCTGAATTACTCCCCTCCTCTTGTTTATTCTTTCCAGAATTAAATGTCAGAAAACCAGAACTACCATATGATTCACCATGGTCCACATATAATTGGGTAAAACCACACAATAAGACAATTCCTAAAAACACATCAGATAAATCTACTTATGTTATCATTCTGCGATGGTACAAACCAAGTTGAAAAACCCAAACCCCAAACGAAGAAGCAATTTCAAAGATATCAACTCTCATCTGAGCTTCATTCATTCTTTATCCAGACATTCGCTCCTGTAATTACCAATCCTTAAGTAAAATTCAGAGATCCTTCTACATTTTAATAAGAATTGCTTGTATACGGCATGCAGCTACAGCAGCTAAACCATCTCTAAGGCATTGGGTTGTTCTACATGAATGCTCATATGTAATGCACAAGGGTAATCAGAGAAAGCTTTTGCAAATCATCCTCTTTTGCTTCACCCTTCTTAGTGACCTAAATCTCAGTCATTGAGAAGCCAGCAGTAAAAGGTCATCACAGTATGTTTTAGCGTTTTGAACCAATGTACTCTTGTACACTTGCTATGTGTGATGGACAATACAAGTATCATTAAAGACCCAATGGAAGTATCAACCAGGGAAAAAAGCAATTACTGACTTCACTTAGTAGGATAATGCTAAGTTTGTGGTTGGTGTAGATTTCCGGCCAAGCAATTTTGAAGGCCTTTAAAATTACATGCGATATCCAGTCATACAATTCTTACTTCATTGGAACTATGGATTATAAGAACATTGCCACAAAAGATAGATATATAATGCACATCATCATTCAATTATTCCTACCTGCATCTTTCCAAGTCATCTGTGGAAGCTCCAAATGCAGGAACAATTTCTTTGAGTGCATTCAAAAAATCATCCATAGTGACTTTGATACTCTCTTCATCTACAGGCTTGGTAAGATCATCAAGACTTAATTGTCTATTCAAAGCATATGATACGGCACTCTTCACAACGCCTTCAATTTCTGCACCACTATAGTTCTTCGTACGAGCAGCTGCACAATCGCAGATTGCAAATAAGGTAGGGTCATCACAAGAGATGAACTAAGCACCAGCATTTTTAGCATATACATCTTTTTTTTTTTTTTGGGGGGGGGTAGGTAATTAAGAGCGTCCCTTACCCCTACTTCACAGGAGGTGGATCCCAATTCTCAGAGAGAACAGTGGCCACCAGGCCAGGGACCCAGTAGTTCTCTTAAGTATATATGTAATACGTCCAGAAATACAAGAGTTAGCCTACTTGATCAAAGAAAAAAGCAAAATTATTCGAAACTACATTACTATCATATTATATGCCCATTTTTTTTCTGCTTCTACATGACAATGCTGAATAAGGTAAGCCACTTCTTAAATAATAAACAAAGATTTGCTTGATGAAGTTTCATTCTAGTAAATGCGCCAGCTGACTAACCAAGCGCAGATAGATTGACATCAGGAGCAAGAAAAGAATTCTCTTTCATCTTGTTCGTGTGGATCTGAAAGATTTGCAGGCGACCATTCTCATCAGGAAGGCTTATCTCAACTTGTACCTCCAAGCGTCCAGGTCTATATATCAAAAGTCCAAAATGTCAAGTATGTCTTTAAGTATCTACTTTTACCTCTAAAACAAATATTGTAAATGTACATATGATCCTGCCAAAGTCATGATGCCACCACATGACAGCAACAAAATTACAATTTTTTCTATCCTCATAGTGCTAGCCATAATATATCTTAAAAGCGACAATTAAACAATCTTCCATTAAGTTGCAAGATGACATATGAATGCTTTTTACCATCTCAGGAGATCAAAAGCAGCTACAAAACTTAGACACGAAGAACCAAAAGAGAAAATGAGGGACCACCTCAAAAGAGCCTCATCAAGAAGATCTTTTCTGTTGGTCATTCCAATAAGCAAAACATTGTTCAGTGACTCTACACCATCAATCTGAAAATCAGGAAATATCTCAGCAGCAATGATTGGTATAAATGAGCATAACAGGAAATATTCACAGATAAAAATGGAAAATTACTGCACACGATTAGAACACTTAGATACTACTACGGACCTTTGTAAGTAGCTGGTTTACAATACTGTCATGAACTCCAGTACCATCTCTGGTAGATCCTCTTGACTGCAGATGCAAAATCAGGTCATTTCATATATTTATTATAAAAAGTCAACAAGCAGCACTAGTCTACAATAAGACAAAACACAGCCATTTAAGAAGGACAAAAAAAAAAAAAAGCGACAAATTAACATGATAATCTTCATGACAAAGATGGGACTCTAAGCAAAAAGTGCAGTTAATGCAATTGACACATAAATATCACAACCATCCTCCATTTTTTTTTTTTTGGGCTTTTGTGTGTGTGTGCGTGTTTTTTTTTTTTTTTTTGGGTGGGGGGGGGGGGGGGGGGTAATGGGGTCATTGAGACAAGCACAGCACAGTACATAGTTCCATTAAACTTGATAAAAATTCCAGGAACGAATTAAGCAACTTAACAAAATATTTTATATTGGATATCCGAATAGTGAATGTTAGTTATCAGACCATCAGGGAAAATCCTACAATGGAACCTTGAAAACTATAAAAATCATGAGAGGACCTACCAAGACAATAAAATACAAAAGTCTAATCATACTGCTAGCTAAAGTTGACCTTATACAGGAACCAAACCCTGCAGACACACTGCCTGCTATTCTATATACACTACTTCCAAAACAAAAAGCCAAATACAACCAGTTACTAAGATATGACAGGGAAGACGAAGTTGCCCCAAGCAATTGATATAAGCAGCAGTGCTAGCTATTCAACATCATAGAGGACAGGAATGCATATATCGACCAGATAATGTCATACCTTGCATATAGCATCAATTTCATCAAAAATGATGACATGCAAATCACTCTCATCGCCTGAAAATAATGTGAGGGATAAGTTATAGATACTTGCTAAGAAAAATCATACTGCAATTCATATATTCGATTACCGAGAGTCCTCTGATCCTGTTCAGCATCAGCAAATAAATCTCGAACGTTCTTCTCGGTTTCACCAACAAATTTGCTCAACACTTCAGGACCATTGATTATCTAGCAGAGAAAATGAAGTCAAATTGACAAAACATACATACATATAATTTACAATATGAGTAGGTACAAAGGTCAGTTTGAATACCTACATCTTAGAGATGCTTCAAACATCTTCATCAATATAAGTAAACTACCATAAGAACAGTAATAAGGCTATGTCCAATAGGATTCAAGGTTTTGAGAAAGAAGGGAGACAAATCCTAAGCATAGGGGAGAAAATAGAGGCCAGGCAGCAAAAAGCTCTCAAGCCCTTGACCTTCTTGGAATCTAAATATCATTGGTTAGTTCACTGATACCCATGTTGGGTTAAAGGCCTTCCACAAAAATAGCATCCATAGTAATTGAATAACCACAGAAGGGAAAATAGATTACCTTTGGTTCTTTGCCGTTCAACATCTTCCCTATTTGACGAGCCATTAGGGTTTTGCCAGTGCCAGGAGGCCCAAAAAGCAGCATACCTTTTACGTGTTTAATACCAAGCCTGGAAATGACCATGTATTACAGAAAGAAAAAATGCACCAGAATATAAGACATCATATAAATTGCAAAGCCCAGAATTCTGCTTTCTTTACTTGCTAGTCACGTGAGGAGGGAAAACACGAGAAGCAAAAGCCCTTCGAAATATATCCGCAAACTCTGCACTCAAGCCACCAATGCCTAGGGACTCAAGGTTAAATTCCTTCTGCCTAAATATGTTGCTACTAGCAGCTTCACGTTGATTGACGACCTGAATATCAAGACAAAGCAGTCGAGACAGAATCAACAAAATTACCACATTATAGTATAATGGCCAATAAAACTGCATCAGGAAGGTGTTCACTATCAAAGACTCACACAGCAAAAGAAAAGGATGTTCACTATTTTTCCAAGCAATAAGTACAGAGCAAGTTTAAAGATCACAGAAGTTTCAGCTGTGCTCCATGAGCATGACAGACAACCTCACTGCACCCAAATTCTAATGCAAATTACTAGAGTTTCTGCAGTCAAAAATCAGATTTGAAGGATATACTAAGGAAAATTTCACCATATGACTTCAAATCCGGACCACAAAATAAAAGTAAAAAAAAATAAAAATGAAACTGTATAAGATGAAAAAGAAAAGAAATTAAAAGGAAAACCTTTATTCCACTAGCATTTGACGCTTCAAAGACAATGTATGTTTCGTTTGTAATCTTTCCTCTTTCAGGAGCATTTGACCTTTCTTGTCCCTCCACGGCAGCTTGATTGACTGTGAAGATATAGTTGTTCCCATGATACTCAAATGATACCCTTTGCCCTACTGTCATAACCTGAAAATACATTTACATGTCGACGTACATAAAAAAATTTATATATCAGAGACAGAAAGGGCAAAATGCATGTCGAAGAAAAGTTCAGAATAGTCATGGAGGCAAATAAAAACATGAACTTTCAGAGTCCCATTTCAATAAATTTAGTTAACATAAAAGCATAGCCTTTTGTCATAATTCACTAAGTACTTGACAAGGAGATGTAGAGGTACAAGATGCAATCCTATGCTAAATATGCACCTTTACCTCCAAGTGCACCATATATACTTCGATATTTTCCCCACAAGTACAAAAAATGCATTTCAAAGAAATGACAGACTATACTAAGTCCTTGACAAGGATATATTAGAGATCCAAGCTGCAATCCTACCTCAGCAATCCTATGCTGAATTGGCCCTTTATCAAAAAGTGCCCCTATGCTTGGGTTTTTCCCTACCTATTAAGAGAATGGCTTTCAAACACACTTAGATGCAGGAGTAGTTCCTAAAAATTCTCTCATCGTACTAACTGTGATTAGTCTGTTGATTCTCCTCAGTACTTGAATGAAGCAGGAGTTGTTCACCAGTTCAAGTTTTATACTTACTCATTGAAAAACAAAATCTATCATTCAAATGATTTAATATTGTTTGGGATGAAAAGTTAGAGAAGCTTAGATGATCCTAGAAATTACCGACGCTAGAGTGTTCATCAGTGATATGTTTGCAGTTTAAGTGAAAAGCCCCACAACAACTTCCTTCATAAAACTCATGCTACGTATCAACTACACTCACTTCTGGATTGGCATCATCCAGTTGGGTACTTATGCAGTTCAGTCATTGTCACTTGAAGACGTTGTTTCCATGTGTAGGTACATCATCTCACAAAACTTTTTTTTTTTGTCTAGAGCATGTTCATCTTTGTCTGGCACATGTGCAATACTCAAATCTATTCATTAGAAACCATACTAACTTACTTAGTTGTGGTGAATGTATGCATTTTCTTAATCTTGTTTATGACTTGAATCAGCTAATTATAATAAGTCTGAAAATGCAGTTGTTATTTGACATTTTTAGGCAGCAGCAAATCTCTTCTACGTATCCCAAAAGAAAGAGCCCATTCACACATTTGTGGATTGTTATACGGGTGATCCCAAGAGATACTTTGTTGCATGCCTCATAAACTAGCAACTGGCTCGTGAATTTCCCCACAAAGGGGGCAGAATAATAACTTGTAAACCAATAACCAGGACGCGAGGGGGATAGTTAATAAATGCAATGAAGCGAATAAATTTGACTAAATGAACATAATCTACACAATCCAAGACTGATACTGCCATTATGCGAACTGGAATTGTTCTGAAAAATTGCACGCAGTACCTGTTCCTTAAACTTCTTCCGTAGTTGATTAGCCAGTAAAGCAGCATCAACCTACAAAATTCAAAAAGAACATAAAAGGAAGTTCCATTAGACTGCTACTCCCCACGGAGAATCGCAGGACAGTCGGCTCGCGACATGCACACCTGTTCATTTTTGGCTCCTCTCTTGACAAACTCCAGCTCAAGCGTGAGCAACGCCAGATCGAAATTTTCCGGCGGCACAAACCTACATTTACAACCACCCCTTGAGACAATCTCCAATCACTACGAATCGCAAGTTCCGTGGTCCGCCATGAACTAACCTGCTAACGGAGATCGAGTCGCCGGTCGAAACCCTCGCGTAGCGCCGTTGGATGGCATTCAGCCCGATGTGACCAGGGCGGACATTCTCGTGAGGAGTTTCTCTCAGTTAAGGCCAACGCACAATCATCGGACAGTTCGATCAAAGATCGCACAACACCACCAGCAAAACAATCACACGAATAGACAGAACTCCCTCAAAATCAAGCAAAGCATCAAGCCACAAAATCAACGATCGATCCTGATCAACACCTCAAAACGAAAAGATCAAGCACGCATTCGGATTGACAACGGCGAGGAATCGAAACGACGAGAGGGAGGTCGGAGAAAAGGATATGAGACGGAGAGGACGAAGGAATCGGCGATGGAGGCGAGGGAGAGCTTGGTGCCGGGGACGGCGAAGTGGTGGAGATCGGAGGGGCAGCAGTAGGCGAGGTTGGTGAGGGCGAGGTCGGCGGCGGGGGTGTTGGTGACGATCATGGCGGACGGCGACGGGGACGACTGGAAGAACCGGCCGGCCATGGCTGCGATCGGAGGTGGACGACGACGTCGAGCGACGGAGGCCAAGGTAAAGAACAAGAACAAGAAATGAAGATCCGGTGTTGTTATTTATGGGTTCGGGTTCGGGTTTGGAATTTGGTAATATCCATTAAGGTAATTTATGCTTTTTCACGCATTGACTGTTCTTCTACTGTGCACAATAGTATCCTGAATACTTTTTGTATTTCAAATTGTATTTGTTTCGTGAAAATCTTAATGATAAAAGAAAATCTTTTCGAGAAAATATTTTTCAAAAATATAGTTAGTTTTCCTTTAGTTTGTGATTAAGGATCGAAAATTTCTTATTTGAAAGTGATTTTAATCTCATATATTTATGGATTAATACCCTGAAAAGCCTCAAACCGGTACATCTGTAACAAATTTTTTTTTTACTACCAAAAATCCTAAACGGGTATACTTTTGACAAATTTACCCCAAATTAATATACTTGTAACAAACCATCACCCGTAGTGGCACAGTTGGCTTCCCCCTCACGAAGGGAGGAGTTCGAATTCCAGAGACATCGTGTTCGCACTACTCAAACACGGTGGGGTCTGTGGTGGTAGCTTAGTCCACCCTGGGTTTACATCTAGGCTGCCAGCCAATGGCGGTTCCCGAGTCATCAAAAAAAAAAATGCACTTGTAACCAATTTGGAATTTTACGTTCTATTTGTTACAGTTTACACTTTTTATGATTTTTTTGTGGTATTAATCCGATTTAACGAATGGTATATTTGTCACAAATTTACCAGTTTAGGGTTTTTTGCGGTCAAATAAATTAGTTTGGGATAAATTTGTCATAAATGTACCAGTTTAGGTTTTTTATGGTCAATCGGAAATAAATTTATCAAAGCTGTACCAATTTTGAATTTTTCATGGTCAAAAAAATAGTTTTGGGTAAATTTGTCACAGATATATCAGTTTGGGGTTTTTAGTGTATTAACCATATCTTTATCTCAAACAAAAAATTTCAAATTTTTTAATTTTAAAAAACGAATTTTAAATTCTTTAAATTTTTATCTATTTTATTTTTTTCAAAAAAAATCAAATTTTTAATTATTTTTAAAATTTCTCTTTTATTTTTCTTTTCTTTCCTTTTTTCTTTTTCTCCTTCCTTCATTGCGATCGGCCAATAATGGCCTCGAGCTCGTCGGTCTTGGGCGAGCTTAGCCTTGTTGACCTTGGACAAGCTCAATCTCAACAAGATTGAGTAAGCCACAAGCTCGTTGGCCTCAAGCAAGGCCAAATGCTAGGATTGGCCAAGCCATTAGTTCACCAGGATCTGGCAAGCCTTGAGCCAATGGCTTCGGCCAGCTCAAACTCGCCTAAATTGATTAAGCCTTGAGCTCATTAGCTTGCGTCATGGCTAGGTTGTCGATTGTCACCAAGGCACGCAATCAACATAAGACAAGGGAGAAAGGAAAATAAGAAAACAAAAGGAAAAAAAATAATTATTTAAAAAAAATTAAAAATTAAAAAACTTTTTTTATAAGAATAAAATCTTCATTAACTAAGGACCCTACCGCTAAGAAAATGTCTTGGAAATCGTTTCCTAAATTTAAGTTTTGGTAGAAACATATTTTTTGTTAACTAGGAAAACATATTTTATTAACTCATTTTTCTAGATAAACCAAATACCAGAAAATGAGGAAAATATTTTCCATGAAACAAACGGACCATAAAAATACTTAATAAGAATAGATTTCTTTTAGCACTTTTAAGATGAGACTTTTCAGTTTTCGTTTCCATTCGAGTCCATTACAATAGTAAATGTAAAATGTTTTACATGATTTAGAGGAGATGTTTTGAGATTCAATCGAGACGAGCGGGCCTTGCTATGGTTTAGTTTGGCCCAACTAGCTATCAAGTATGTTGAAGCGTCTAACATGAGAATGGCATAACAAGGACAAAATATTTAGTGATTTCAAACAACCATGTCAATTGCTAACGTGATGTGATATCTCAAAATTTGGCCTTCGTTTCGAATATATGAAATGGTTATTTCGTCAATGCGCTTATGGTTATTTTACTTGGAACTGATTATTCACGAGTTAACTAATCTATTAGGTAATGTCGTAAAGGGTTATAAAATCAGCAATGGTCAATACGACACTATTATAAATTGATTAGCTTACGGATACAAGTCGATTTGATGGAAGTATGTAGTCAAATTGTGGGTAATTTCACATGATTACGATATTCGCGTCGAACTCCAATAAACCAATTTTCTATTGATATTATATTCATGATATGTAATTGAACCCTCACAATTACATGACAATCGAGGGTCGTCTATGATTCAAAGATGCACAAATGTGGGTTGAAAATTATCGCCCACGGGTCAAATGCACTAAAACCCCTAAAAGCTACCTGATAGATTAGGTTGTACTTAAGTCAAGTTCGATCGATTTTTAATCACGAAATTTAATTCGGTTTTGGAAATCAAACGTTCGAGCGTGTCACGATTCAATTACTGGATGTCTCATCTTTCAGCAAATTTTCGACGAGTCTGAAATTTTTCGGAAAAATGATTTTTCAGACAAAAAGAAAAAGGAAATGAAATTCGGATAGGGAAGAAAATTGGATGTTTTTCTACCCAAAAAGCTTTATTTTGGGTAATTAGAGTTAAAAATTTGATTGGGAGACTATAGATGAGCTTAGGATAGAGAGTAGTCTCTACCTCCATATCCCAGGGGACCTCGAAATGTATCGGGCCCATCTCTATACTACAAACCTGAAAATATTTTGACAACGACGGGATAAAATAAAATCTCAGCGAGTTAAAAACCCTAAACCTCAATTAGGACGCAAATTCGCCTAGAAGGCAGTCTAAGCATGCACCACACAAAAACTCACCTCACCTCGGCACGTCCTTGCATATTAGCACGTCTCGCACAACAATAATAGTATAATGTGCATAAATAACAATCAGAACACATACAAAAATTTTGCGTGCATTGTCAACACACGTGTTCTAATTATTAAGACCCCTTGAGCCACGGCCAACACAAGTATCGGTGGTCTTCCGGCATAACATAACTAGGCATCGTCCCTGGGACAAACCAATTTCGTGAGTTGGTAGTGACGACGGTGTGGGTAGATGATGGCTTTGTGAATATGGTGCCTCGCCACTTCAAAGCGTGGTTTATTATGGAGCTGAACGGTGGTTGGGAGGGTCCACTGCATGGTTTTGATGGACCGCCTGTCAGAAATGTGGATGGGCTAGATATTATGGATATCGACTTCCCTAACGATGTCGTAGTGGATTCAGATTCCGAGCCAGAAGGGCCCGGGGAGCCGTGCTTACTTGATGTTGTGCCCAACTTCGTGGCTAGGCTTGGGTATTAGACTGGATGTTGTAGCTTGTGTAGTGGGAAGTTAACCCCAACCCTTGACCCTTTTTGTTTGTAGGTCATATATGAGTTCCTTTTTGTGGTAGGCCTATATATATTAAACTCCTTGGGTTAACATGTTGGTATATAAATCATAGTTTGTGAGAACTCATAGTTGTGTTTTTACTATCCCTATTATTGTTGATTGACTGAGTGTTTAATTTAATTCGTTTCCGCATGTGTATAATCGAAAAATAAAAAGAATGGATCGGCGACACGTCCTGGGGTATCACATTTTTAATCAACCGTTGAGGGATGTTCGCATAATCAGGGTTCGGGGCGTGACATGTGACATGCGTTTTTTAATCATGTCCAATAATAAGATGACACGTGTTTACTAAGTTTGAATGAAGAAAAGTAAAAGGCCAAATTCTCCCTTCTCTCTCCTCCATCCTTTGAGTAGTAGTAGGAAGGTGACCTTTGATGGCCATGGCCATCATCATCTTCATCAGCATCCTTTGTCACCTTCGTCACCTTCGTCAACATCCCTTGTCCATGGCCAAATGAGTAGTCGTCGCTCATAGCTATGGCTTTAGATCTTGACTTCTAGATCAAGCTACCCCTTTTGGCATTAGTCGACACTTACAGCCATGGACAAGCGATAAGATACCTGAATGCGTTCGGCCATGGATGGGTAGATCTAGAGATTTAGCGAGTGAAGCCGATAAAGGTGATGACAACCTTGGATGATGGACACAATGCCAGATCTAGAGGTTGGATAAAAATAGAAAAAAGCTAGAGTCAAAGGGGAGGCTCAGGCCTATGGCAAGCAACATTGGGAAGGGGTCCTCCATCATCTATGGCTATAAGCTTTACTTGTCCATAGCTTGTAAGGAGCTTTCTCCACAAATCTAGCAACCACGGATTGTGCATGGTTGTTAGTTTTGATGGGAAGCTCCAAATCACGTCGATGGATGAACAATGTTAACAATGGAAGCTTCTTTGCTTCATTGGAGTTGTAGATCTCTCACTAGTGTTGCCTGAGTTTTTTTGTCGTTTGGCTAGGATGGTGGAGGAACATGGAGAATTTGATCTTTTAATTTTTATTCCAACTGAGCAAACACGTCATCTTATTATTTGACATGATTAAAAAACACATGCTAAATCTGTGACAGCCCGATTTTCCAATTTTAATTTCAATAAATTTAGACGGGCATTTCGTTGGCACGTATATAGTCCATTTCCTTGAGTCGGCCACTCATGTGAAATCTAGTCTATCCGGTGAAGCCGTTATGAAATTCTAATGCATAAGACTCGAGAATTTGATTAATAAGCGACCTTTCGATCGAGATAATCTGCAAGGGTCATTACGGCACAAATAAAAATCGATTAGAGATTGGAAATAGGTTGGCTCGGCAGAGGCATGTGATCAAGTGTGGGTGATTCCACCGGATCGCATAACTTTGGCCGATCGACACTAAACCGACTTTTCTAAAGATTGGGTACCCTGTGCTCGTATTTGAAACCTTGAGATTTCCCCCGACAACCGAAAGTTGTGGCTTGAAATGATTAACCGCAAGTCAAATGCACAAAAATTTGTAAACGCTGCTCGGTAGATTAGAATGCGCTAGTATTGTGCCAAAGTGAAATTAACCGTGAAATTAAGATCGAATTCTGAAATTGGAAGTCATGGTGCGTCACAAACCTTATTAGGATCATTGGATTAATTTATGGACTTTGACTTGGACTCAATTTGAAGAAAATTGATGGAAATTGAAGTAATTGGATGTGCAAGAACTTGGACCCCGGCGGAAAATAAAATTGGACCCATTGAAATAAGTTGTAGAGGAAATGAGTTAGTGGAAGATGACATAGGATGATGTCATGGTAGTTGGGCCAAGAGAAGGAGATTTGGACAAGTGGAGGGTGGGGATGAGGCCTTGGAAAGGTGGGATGTCACCTCCCCCTTGTCCCCATCATCTTCTCCATTTTGAACTTGGAAGAGAGAGAGAGAGAGAGAGGGAGAAGCTGCTGTGCGACCGCCGAGCTCCGTCCGCCCCCGTCGCCCGTTCGTCGCCCGCCACCGGAGCCGCTGTCGCCGCTCGTCCGTGCGCGGCTGCTCGCGGTTCCGTGCGCCGAGCCACCTTGCCTCCGCCTCCGCCGCGAAGCCTCGACCGTCGCAGCTCCAAGCCGTCGCCCGTTCGTCGTCGCCGAGGCCCCGTCGCCGCCGCCCGTCGCCGTGAGCTGCCGTTCGAAGCCCTAGCTTCCCTCGCCGGTCATTCTTCGCCGCCTCTCCGCCCGTCCAGCCGCCGTCCGCCGCCCTTCGAAGCTCGGTTAGTGCTGGAAAAACCAGCAAGAACCAGCTCTTTCCAAGCTTGTTTTGGCCCCCTATTAGTCCTCATTTGGTGTTGATCCGTGTAGGTTTGTCGTCGGCGTCGTCGTGCTCTTCGCCGGAGACTCGTCGGAAAGCGATTCCGGTGAGTTTAACTCACTAAACCCTGATTAGCGGGTTAATCATGTCTTAAGTGCGTTTAGTTTAGGTTGATTGGGATTAGGTTGCTTTATTAGTTCATTTAAATATGGATTAGATTAGGTGGTTTAATTAAAGTAAAGCATGTTTAGTTTAAGAGTTAAGTAGGTTTATTTTTAAAATAAACCTTGATGGGACTTAAAGGAATTATTTATGATTTAAATAAATGTTTCGAAATTGCTGGATTATTTAATAATAAATCATATTCCGAAAATCATTAAAATATTATATTAAAAAAAAAACTCGAAAATTTATTTTTGACCCTAATTGCTTAGAATTTCGTGCCGATCGTCGCTGTGTAGTTAGAATTGAAATTGATGATTGGTTAATGCAAATTGAGTGCCGATTGAGGAAAATATAAATTTTAGCTAGAAAATCTCACGTGTCGGATTCAATATCGAAATTGGATTGTTTTAAAGGTTAATGTTGTGATTCGAAACATGTAAATTACGTGTGACGTGCCTTGAGTTGATTATAAATCGTTGCTTGGTAATTATGGGAATTGAATTGATCCATTAAGTTGGAATTGCCCCTATATGGGATGCCCACGAGGTGGATGCGAGTCGCAGTGGATTCTGGGCCCATGCTCCTTCGGGAACGCCGTCGATGTACTGACGAAGCCGCGCTCCAAGGTGGGGAGGCGATGCCTGGCTATATGTCAGTAGATAGCCGAACTGCGAGTAGGCTATGCCCTTGTGTGGCCCTAATGATTGATGATTTGAAATGCTTGCTGTGGATGTGAATTTAAATGAAATTGATTACATTCCGATGGCTCACGTGTTTATTATAACTTGTACTTGAGTGCGATGAATTGTACTAACCTGCAGGAAGGCAAGGAGGCGAGGTAAGTCTTCTGTATTGTGTGGCTAGACCACTCTGGGGCGTATTTACTTTCTAATAAGGGTTTAGGAGGGGTGAACTTGCTGAGACAAAGTCTCATCCCGGTTTGGGGAAAAATATTACAGGACCGTAGATGGCGGGACCCCCCGAGAAGAATGGCCTCCCGGTGTAGATCATCGAGCAGGTGCGCAGCGCTCCTGATCCTGGGAGCCATTGGGTCTATGAGCTGATCAGGTCTACCATGTGGATCCAAGAGACTGAAGATGTTAGGGTGCCCCATAGGTTTAGGGCTTGGTTCCGTTTTGGGGCCAATGGTTTTAGGATTGGTCCACTTGACAGTTTTGACATTCCCCTGGTTATGATGGATGCTCTTCTAGGAGAGGGTGTGGCTGACCTTCCCGATGGTAGGGTGGACAATCCATCATCTCCGGACCCTGTGCCGTCAGATGTGGAGGATGTGGAATCGTCGAACAAGTCCAATTAGTAGTTATAGGACCGTTCTTCTTTTGGTGAGCTGATCCTTGTTGTGTAGGCTAACCCTCTTTTGATGCACATAGACTCTGACCCATTTTTGGTGCATATAGTCTCCGAATCCTGTCGGTGTATGTAAGCCCTGAATTGTAATTGATGTATGAAAGTATGCTGTTGATTTTGATTTGATGTTCCTGCTGTCATATCCCGTATGTTTTTTTATAAAATGGGTTTCTTTATACGTTCCGCTTGCGCATTAATAAATCCAACTGGGGTCGGTGACACTACCTGGGAATGTCGCATTTACATGACCATGGTGGGATGTTGGCGCGCTCGAGGTTCGGGGCGTGACAACATCAGCAATTAATGTGGTGGTATGAAACTACTTAATATTTTCTCCATAGGAGACATGGTAGTTTGAAACTATCGAATATTTTCTCTACAAAACAAGAGTCTGTAATTCATAGGAATCTACGCAGTGTGCTTTTTCAAGTGGCTACTAATAACTTCTTCATGAAATCACATGTATTTGCCACTCAACCAATTAACGGCTCTTGTCGAGTGCAAATCTTTTCGTGAAGAAGAGTCTGGAAAAGAAATGCATAGGACACCACAAATGGTTAGTTGCATCAAAGACCAACAATGTCTTAGAGAGAGTTAAAATTAAAAAGGTTAATACCACAAAAAATTTCAAATTAGTACTTTTAACAAATTTACTCCAAAAAAAGAATACCACATAAAACTCCAAGTTGGTACATCCATGACAAATTTACCTTTCATTAGTTCCGTCAAATTTACTATTAAATTGTTAAATTAGATGACATGTGACAATTAATAGGATACTAGTTTGGGGGTATTACCCTCTATTTGTCGCAAGCTTACCAGATTATAATTTTCATGGTATTAATTTAATTTTAAAAAAAAACTAATGGAGAGCAAATTTATTATAAATGTACCATTTTTTTGTAAGCACCATGCAGTAACATGTTCCATTCCTTTGCAAGCATAGAGACACATGGGAAGACAAGCATCTCCAACATTTTCTATAGTAGGTGCAAACTCTGCTCACCCACAACTTTGTACTTTCTAAAGCATTCCTAAGTTTTAAGGTAAATATCCAATGAATCTTTCACTCAACATCTAGGTCTTTGTAGACATCTATTGGTGATGCTTCTGGGCAACAATGTTGATGTAGATCGATGCCTAGAAGATGCAACCGGTGTATCCTTCATGGCTACTTAATATTTGTCTACTAATGGCAAGGTTATTTTCCAACAAAAGCCTAGTTGAAGTCAGGAGCTTAATTCCTCAAAGTCGCCTACGAAGAGGGATTTTGCACCGATCCTCAAAAGCATGGAGCAAAAGGCCATGATATTGAAGTTTCCAATCATGAGAATACCATGAAACAATGGTTTGTAATTCATAAGGACCAATGCACTTTTTCAAGTAACCATTGGTTAACTTCTTCACAAAATCATGAGCATTTGCTACTTAATAAACGAACAACTCATGCCAACTACAACGCATTTTGGCAAAGAAAAGTTTGGAAAAGACATATACAAATCATTAAGTAAAAAGAAAAAAAAAACATGTGGGATGCTATGCTGGTTAACTGTATCTTAGCAACAAACGACGTCCTGAAGGCAATCGTACAAATGAAAAATCTTGATCTTCTTTCTACCAGAGTAAATGGCCTCTGCAGCTTCGCCATGCTTGCCTTTGGGTTTGTGACCCTATTCTTTCAAACTTAAGGACTTTCTTTAGCTCCGATCCATGGGTTTCCATAAGAGTGGCTACACTTTTTAATAGATCTCCTTGGAGAGTTAGGACAGGAGCTGATGGTGATGGAGTGGCTATGACTAGTGGCGCCATAGGTGATACAACGTCTGTGTTATTTTCTACTAATAGTTGAGATTCTAGAGCTTTTTCCTATAGGTGTTTCCTTATCTATCAAGCAATGGAGTGATAGCGGTAGTTGACCTACTAGCTTGAGCCACACTCTGACTTTGAGTGACCTCTAGAGATTTTTCTTGCTGGGTGACCTCTTCTTTAGAGGTTTTGGATGTTCAGCCAATGGTACGTGAGGATTTCCTTATGACCTTGGAAGAATGGTGAGTTTTGGGTGTCATGTTTTTTTAGTCTAGAGGTATTGGGCGTAGAATGGACGAGACTTTTGAGTAAATGATGTAGAAGAAATATGAGAGAGTAAGTATGAGCAGTATGAGTGAAGGTGTGAATACTAACTCTATATATATGAGTAGTGTATTTCATGTAGAGAGAATTAGTTGTTGTCCTCCAACGATAACTTTCTTATCCGTAATTATTTTGTATTGAAATTCGACCAATTAAATAGATAGTAAAAATTATGCTTATTGATTCTATTAAAGCAATCATAACAACTTTAGATAGGGTATATGTGTAGTCAGAACGGTAACAATTACATTACTATAAGGTAACTTTTTAAATGAGATAATAGCTACATACTTATTGTTTCTATTGTACTTGATGTTTTTGATAGAGTTGAAACTTTATCTGGATAATATCATTCTAAAGCATTGCATATTCCCAGTTCACCACAAATGTATTCGAAGGCTGGTTTATCTAGTGGCTTGGTGAAAATGTCTATTGGTTACTATTTTGATTTTATAAACTGTATACAGATATCACTAACAAAGTGTGTCTTACCTTGATGTATTTTGCTCCTGAATGTAGGATTGGTTTCCTAGTGAGATTTATAGCATTGGCGTTGTCACACACAATAAGAATACATTCCTTATCCTTTCCAAAATCACTTAGTTGTTGTTTCATCCAAATTAGTTGAGCACAACAACTTATGAGGGCAATATATTCAACCTTAGTGGTTGAAAGAGCAACTGAGTTTTGTTTTTTCGAAAATCAAGAGATTAGCATACTAACTAGCCATTGGCAAGTACCTGATGTATTCTTTTTATCTACCTTACAACCTACAAAGTCAGCATCCGAGTATCCACATAGTATAAAGTCTGTATTTTTAGGATGTCATATCCCTAACTTTTAAGTGGATCCAATGTATTGAATAATATGTTTAAAAGCCGATAAGTGAGATTCTTTTGGATCAAATTAAAAGTGAGCACACAAACAAGTGCTAAATAAAATATCAAGTCTAGATGTTGTTAGGTATAGTAGTGAACTTGTCATAATTCTGTATAGCTTTAAGTCGACAAACTTACCTTTTTCATCTTTGTCCAACTTGATAGAACATGACATGGGAGTCACGATTTGCTTGCATCCTTCCAGACCAAATTTCTTTACTATTTCCTTTACACACTTCTCTTGATGTATGAATTTGCCTTTAAGAATTTGCTTGATTTGAAGTCCGAGAGAGAAGTTCAGTTTTCCAATCGAGTTCATATTGAACCCACTTTCATCATCTTTGCAAAATCCTTGCACAACACGTTGTTAGTAACTCCAACAAAAATATCATCAACGTATCTTTAGACAACGAACAAACTTTTACCTTTTCTTTTGATAAAAAGAGTAGTGTTTATCTTACCTTTTTCAAATGTATAATCTATCAAGAAATTACTTAATCTTTCATACCAAACTCTAGGTATTTGTTTTAGTCCATAAAGTGCATTTCTGAGACAATAGACATCACTAGATCTTCCTAATTCTTCAAAACCTGGTAATTGCCCAACATATATTTTTTCTTTGATATACCCATTTAAAAAATCACTTTTGACGTCCATTTAATATAGTATGAAATCATGGAAACAAACATAAGTTAGTAACAAACGTATAGCCTTTAATCTACTAATAGGAGTACAAGTTTCATAAAAATCAATATATTCCTCCTATAGGTATCCCTTAGTGACTAGTCTTGCCTTGTTATATACAATATTACCTTCTTTATAAAGTTTGTTTTGAAATACCCATTTGATTCCTAAAACTGTTTAATCCTTAAGTCTTGTAACTAGTTCCCATATATCGTTGACTTTGAATTGATGTAATTCCTCATACATAGCTTCAATCTAGCATTTATCCTTGAGAGCATCTTCCACTTCCTTGGGTTCAAATTGGATATGAGAGCCAAGGAGTTCAACATACTCTTGATAGACAATCTTATTTCGATTCATTCATCCACTTTTCTTATTATTTGTTCTTTAGGATGTTCAAACTCGAATCTCTAATCTTTGAAAGATTTTCCTTGATTCGAAATATCAGCTAGTGGTTATGGTTGCTACTGTTTATGAACAACTAGTGCAAATATATATATGCTGTCTTTGTAGTCATCAGTTTGCACTCCTTTTTTATCATCCATGAATTTCACATTTATAGATTTTTCGACTATCTTTGAATCTTTGTTAAAGATTCGATAGACTTTACTTGTAATTGAATAACTAAGAAAAATACCTTCATTTGCTCGTGTATCAAACTTCCCGATATTGTCATTTGTATTCTTGAGAATGAAATATTTGCACTCAAATATAAGGAAGTAATGAAGAGTAGGCTTTCTTCATTTGAATATTTCATATGGAATCTTTTCTATCATAGGTCTCAATAGTATTCTATTAAGTGTATAATATACAATAGCAATAGCTTTAGCCCAAAATTAAATAGATACACCACTTTTGATCATCGTTGTTCTAGCTATTTTTGTAGTAATCGATTTCTTCTTTCTACCACCTGTTGACGAGTGTAAGCAGTGAAGAAGTTATGTTCCATTCCATTTTCATCACAATACTCAGCAAAACTTTGGTTGTCAAATCCTCTTTCATGACTAGTTTTGATGGTGGTGATGATGTATCCCTTCTCATTTGGAACTTGTTGAGAAAATTTCTCAAAAGAATGAAATGTCTCGTTCTTATGTGATAAGAATATTACCCCTGTGAATTTTGAGTAATCGTCAACTATGACTAGACAATATTTTTTTCCTCCAAGATTGGTTCTTCAAGTTGGTCTGAATAGGTCCATATGCAATAGCTGCAGAGATCTGTTAGTGATAATAGCTTTGGTAGATTTGAAAGAATTTCTTACCCATTTGCCCAGTGTTCATGCATTACATGAGTCACACTTGCTGTAATTGATTTTTCGTAAACAACAAACTAGGTCTTTAGATAATATCTTCTGCATTTGCTTTGCATTGATATGACCTAATTTCTTGTGTTATATATCATGTTCTTCATTGATAGACATTAAATAGTATAATCCCTCAAAGTTGATATCAAGTAAGTAGATGTCGCCATACTTATTCCTAGTGAATGTTTGTGATCTATTCTTACTGATGCCAATACATTTACCTCTTTTGAGTTTTATTTTGTATTTTTTGTCACAAAGTTGGCTAATGCTTAGAAATTATGTTTTAGTCATTGTACAAGTGAGACATCTTCAATAACTAGGATTTCCAACCTAATATTTCCTTCTTGATAATTTTTCTTTCATCTTTTCCTCCAAATATGATTGTGCCTCCATCTATGGTTGTGAGTGCTACAAACTTGTTATTATCTCTAGGCATATGTCTAAAACACTCACCATCTCGGTACCACTTGTTTTTCTTCAATATTACCTTAAATTAAAGATGATCTCATCTTTTCTTTGGCACACACATAAACTTGGGTCTCTTGTGGTTAGGTCTTGTTTCAAGGTTAAAAGATCAACTGATTTTCCTAAATCTCTTCTATTGTCTTGAATAGTCCATTTCAAAATGACGATATCCTTCGCAATTTGAACACTCGGGCAATTTTTTACTAGTAGCTTAAGTAAACTATTAAATAAAGTGAGACTTGTAATATTGTACAGGAAGTCTGTGTTTTGATCTATCTTTTATTTTTGGAAAATGATTCATTTAATCTTTTTCCCCCATTTTCTTCATGTCTTAGATCACTCTTGTTGTAGTGAGGGATTTGAATAGAAAGAATGTGTTGTAAGGCTGTTGAATCAAGAGAAAATTTGGTCCCGATTTTTGAAATTTCATCCTTGACATTCTCATTTTCACCTATAAGAGCTTTACCTGATTTAGTTGAAGGTCGAGCTCTTTCTTAAGATTGTCAATGAGAGTTGTGCTAGTAAGCTTTTCAGTGGTAAAATTATGAACCTCCTTTTTCAAAATAAAAATTCTTTTTGAAGCCTTTTGGTGTTCCTCAAACATTTCTTTCAAAAAATATTGTAATTCATCATAAGATAGTTCAGTCTCTTTAATCTTATCTTCTTATAATTCTGAGTTAGCCATAAGACAAAGATTTACTTCTTCTTCATGACTTGACTCACATTCGACTCCATGTTTAAGCTTTCAACGCCTTTTCCTTCTACTCGAATTTCCCTTTCTTTTTCTTGATCGATAGACATTCTGGTTTTGTGTTCTAGTTTCCTGTATTCACAGCACACAATATCCTTACCTTTGGATTATTCCTTGTTCTTGTGAGGCTTTTTGTCATCAGGATGTTTAGATGGTCTCTTCCCTTTGTAGTTTCCTCCTTTCCTCACGAAACTCTTAAATTTCTTTGATAGTAACATCATGTCATCATCACTCTCCTCATCATCATAGGATATTTCTCCACTTGTATCATCATGATTAGCTTTAAACGCAATAACTTTCTTACCTCTAGTATTACTTTATTCATTCTTGGAATAGAAAAAGAATAGAAATACTTTTGGTAAAAATATAAAAAAATTTGTATTTATTTGTTTTTTCTTCTTACTCACGGACCACCGACCACCACTTGCCGCTGCACGACTGCAGCCGGTTGGCTGTGGTTGGCGGTCAGCAGCAACAAGCCGCAGTTGTGCAAAGGTCGTGCGGCGGTCGTGCGGTGGTCGTACGACGATCGTGCAACAGTCATGCTTCAGTTGGCAGTGGACGGTCATGCGGCGATTGGCGGTTGACGGTCATGCAGCGATTGGCAAAGCACATCATATAACTAGAGCAAAGAAATAACATGAGCTATAATTGTATCAGAGTCCACGCAAGGAACTTTAAACACGGAGATCAAACAAAAATCACTACCCCAAAGACATTGAATGTGAATAATGCGATAGCATTGTGAAAGAAGCACATCATATAACTAGAGCAAAGTAATGAATAATGCGATAGCATTGTGAAAGAAGCATGTGGGAAACCCATTAATATTGCCTCATCCAATCTATTTGCAGAATGAAACTTGTAATGTTTAAATTCCTGAGCCAACAATGGACCAGACATCTTAATAAAAAAAAATGGGCTGCAAATTTAACACCTCCAGATCAGCCGAGAGAGAATTCTCTGGATTACTCCCCTCCTCTTGTTCATCCTTTCCACAACTAAATCTCAAAGAACCAAATCTATCATATAATTCACCATGGACCAAATATAATTGGGTAAGACCACGCAAGAAGACAGTTCTTGAAAACGCATCAGACCTATCTATTTATGTTATCGTCCTATAATAGCAAACACCAAGCTGGAAAAACCAAACTCAATACTAGAACGCAATTTCAGGGAATCGACTCTCATCTGAGATTCATCAATTCTTTATCCAGATATTTGCTCTTGTGATTACCAATCCATAAGTAAAAAAAAAATCAGAAATACAGAGAATATCAGCATTCAACTATCCCTACCTACTTGTGCCTTTCCAATACAGGAACGATGCTTTTGATGGCGTTCATGAAATCATCCATGGTGACTTCGATACTCTCTTCATAATTTTGGTATGATCTAAGCATAGCAAATGATATGGCACTGTTCACAACCATTTCGATTTCTGCCCAAGTATGATTCTGCGCACGAGCAGCTGCAAAATTCACAGAGAGAGAATGTTTGCCGCCAGGGTGTAGACCCAGTCGGCTCTTTTCGGTATAAACGCAAAAACTGTCCAGAAATACAAGAGTTTAAATGTTTTGACCAGATGAACGAGCAACATCATTCAAGACTCCTTGTTTTTTCGCAACAAAATTTTGAGATTTCCGGCGAGGACGAGGAGACTCGAGATGGGCTGTTTCAGCAGGCCGGACGATGCTCCTTCAGGAATGCCCCACGTCAACGGATGCCGGTCGCAGTGGAGGCTGGGCTGATGCTCCTATATGGAATACTGTCTAGATGTAGGCATTGACATGCTCAATGGTGCAAGACGATGCCTGGTTATGCCGGAAGACTGTTATATGTGCATTGAAATCATTTCTGACACATGAATGGGTGAAAGCGAGGGACCTAATTAAAAGAAGGAACTGTGTGGTGTGGTATGGGACGTACCATAACGATTTAGTCTGGTAATTGGGGGCCCATGTACTTACGTTGATATTTATATCCTTGCACATACTCATGTTACGGTATTCATATGATGTGAAAGCTCGATACTGTATGTATGATTTGATCGGCACTAACATGTAGGGAAAGATTGGTATGAAAAGAGTTGTGAGAAACGTGATTATATTGCATGTATAGCGTACCCTTCTTCTACTCGGGATTTAGGGGATTAACTCGCTAATATGTGATTTCACCTCTCAGTAGGCTAAAATTTTCAAGTCCCTAGACGGAGGAAGGCCAGGTCGTGTACCCTGCAAGAAGGGAAATGTAGGTTTCTCGCTATCTTCTCCTAGGTGGTGACGGGTTTTCCATCAAGGCTGGATAATGGGTGACAATTCACTCTAGAGAGGTTTAGAAGTATGATAGTGTAATAGCGAACCCTAGTCTTGTAAATGGAAGCTTAGCGCGTAGGTAACTGGACAGCTTCACTTTTTTATATTAGACATTGGGGTGTTAAACTGATCTGTATATAAGTACTACTGTATTGTAGGTGTGGTTTGTAAAAATATTATCATACGTTTCTATCTCACTATTATGTTGTATGGAGATTGTTTTACGTTTCCGCATGCGCAAAATAAGGAATGAGTCGGCGACACTCCCTGGGACATCGCAAACTTTCATCGACCATTGAGGAATATGCATGTGCCCGGAGTTTGGGTCGTGACATCATTTTTCAAAATAAAAATTCTTTTTGAAGCCTTTTGGTGTTCCTCAAACATTTCTTTATAAAAATCTTGTAATTCATCATAAGATAGTTCAGTCTCTTTAATCTTATTTTCTTCTAATTCTAAGTCAGCCATGAGACAAAGATTTACTTCTTCTTCACCACTTGATTCACATTCGACTCCATGTTTAAGCTTTCAATGCATTTTCCTTCTTCTCGAATTTCCCTTTCTCTTTCTTGATCGATAGACATTCTGGTTTTGTGTCCTAGTTTCCTGCATTCACAACACACAATATCCTTACCTTTGGATTCTTCCTTGTTTTTGTGAGGCTTTTTGTCGTCAGGATGCTTAGATGATATTTTCCCTTTGTAGTTTCCCCTTTCCTCATGAAACTCTTAAATTTCTTTGTTAGTAATGTCATGTCATCATCACTCTCCTCATCATAAGAGGATATTTCTGCACTTGTATCATCATGATTAGCTTTAAACGCAATAACTTTCTCACCTCTAGTATTACTTTCTTCATTCTTGAAATAGAAAAAGAATAGAAATGCTTTTGGTAAAAATTTAAAATTTTTTGTATTTATTTGTTTTTTCTTCTTACTCACGGACCGCCGACCACCGCCGCACGATCGTGGCTGATGGGCTGTGGGCGGCGGTCAGCGGCGATAGTCCATGGTCGTGCGGTGGTCGTTCGACGATCGTGCGGCGATCGTGCGGTGGTCGTGCGACAGTTGGCGGTGGACAATCATGTAGCGGTTGGCAAATCACATCATATAACTAGAGTAGAGAAATAACATGAGCTATAATTGTATCAGAGTCCACGCAAGGAACTTTAAACTCGGAGATCAAATAAAAATCACTACCCCAAAGACATTGAATGTAAAGCCCATAAACAGAAATAACGAGAAGTCCATTTTCTTTTTTAGAATTTAACAATAAATAACGCGTAATGCTTTTTATTTTGTTTCCGCTTAAGGAAAAACCCCAAACCCCACCAAATCTTTGTCCACCATAAATGGAAATTTCTTTTGGTGGATGACACTAATGAGTTGAAGTTGACTTGCAATGTGAATTGATGAAATCTCTATAAATTAGTTCCGGTTTCGAAGTATGTAGCTTCGACTCCCATTCCAAACTTGACCGCCCTTTTCCGGATCATGGCAGCCTCCGCCTCCTCCGCCCCTCGCACCACGGCGACCCCCCGATCCCTCCTTGATGTCGCCGTGAACATCATAGCCCGTGTCCCTCGTTTCCACCACCCTCCCCTCTCTGTTGTCTCCAAGAACTTCCTCTCCATTTTCTCTTCCCCTCACCTCTTCTCCATGCGTCACCTCCTATGCTGCATGGAGCCCTCCCTCTACCTCATCCTCCACCTCCCCTCCTCTCGTTACCATTATTAGTACACCCTCAACTCAAACCCCACCTCTCCGAAGCAACACCATCTCGTCCCCATAGCCTCAAACCCTTCCCCTTACCCTGACATCGACTCCACCTTCATCGCCCTTGGCCCACTGATCTACTTCCTCGGCAAGTCCATCAATGACATGGCCTTGAACTGCATTTGAGTCTTGGATTGCCAATCCCATCGGTGGAAGTCTGGGCCCGCCATGCATGAGGGGCGGCTGTTTGCTGCTACAAGCATGGTCGTGGAGAAGCTATACGTCATGGGTGGGTGCATTGTGAAAAGCTAGTCCTAAGGCATCCATTGGGCGGAGGTCCAGGACGCGGGAGCCGGGTCATGGGCAGTGGTTCCGTCCTCATCACACAAGGTGAGGGAGAACTCGTTACGGGCAGTGCTTCCGCTCTCAGCACGTAAGGCTGTGGAGAGTTTATGCATGCTAGCGCGGTTGTGGATGGGAGGATCTACGCGATGGTAGACTGGGGCAACGTCGTGTATGATGTGGACAAGGAGGTTTGGGAGAGTGTGGAGAGTGAGATCGACAAGTGGTGGAGAGGAAGGGGTACTCTGATTAACGAGGTTTTGTATTACTTTGGATCACAGAAGATTAGAAGGTTTGATGTGAAGGAAGGGGTTTGGAAGGAGTTGAAGGTCGTGGAAAGCTGGCCACCGAAGTTCGTGTACAACATGAGGATGGCAAATTTGGGTGGGAATTTGGTGGTGGTTTGGGAGGGAAGGGAGTGTGGGGAGGAGAGGAGGTCTGGTGTGTTGTGATTGCTATGAAGAAGGACGAGCATGGGAACAAGTCGGGTGTTTTTGCTGGTCAGATTCATTTCTCAAGGTATCCAAGGGGTCTCTAATCGTTGATTGCTTGCTTGGTGGTGGAGTTGTGATCCTGGTTGGGTCTATGGTACGCTTGAATAATTGTTTCTCTTATATCTACCTCATTACCATGTGGTTTCTATGCTTATTAATAATCTAGTTAGTTAAATTTACTTTGCTAGCCTATGCGAATGAAGATACATAATGGGAGCTACGTAATAATGCTATATAGCTAATTTCTGCACTTAAATTGGCAGAGTCATCACGATGGCTATTGTGGGCGGCACTTTCGCCCTTAGCATGCAAGGTAGCGCAGTTGTGGATGGAAGGATTTACGCGATGGCAGACTGGGGCAGCGTCGTGTACAATGTGGACTGAGGTTTGGGAGAGTGTAGAGAGTGAGATCGACAAGGGGTGAAGAGGAAGGGTACTTTGATTGACGAGGTTTTGTATGGCTTTGGATCGCAGAAGATTAGAGGATTTGATGTGAAAGAAGGAGTTTGGAAGGAGTTGAAAGGTGTGGAAAGCTGGCCATCGGAGCCATCGGAGTTCGTGTACGGCGTGAACATGGCAAATTTGGGCGGGAATTTGGCGGTGGTTTGGGAGGGAAGGGAGCATGGGGAGGAGAAGGAGGTCTGGTGTGCTGTGATTGCTGAGAGGGAGGACGGGCATGGGGAACTAGTTGGTGTTTTTGCTGGCCAGACTCGATTCTCAAGGTATTCAAGTGCTCCTCAATCGTTGATTGCTTGGTGGAACTGTGATCCTGTTGGGTCTATGGTATGCTCGAACAATTATTTCTCTTAGATCTGCCTCCTTACCGTGTGGTTTCTGTGCTTATTAATAATCCAGTTATTTAAATTTACTTTGCTAGTGTCATAAGCCGATCGATCGGGATCATGATCATACGAGGACTCAGGCTCTTTTGGATCGACTTGGATCATCAGGATGCTATGCTCGAACAATTGTTTCTCTTAGATCTGCCTCATTACCGTGTGGTTTCTATGCTTATTAATAATCCAGTTAATTAAATTGTACGGCGACTCAAGCTCTTTTGGATCGACTTGGATCGTCGGGATGCTTAAGTCAAGTCTTGCTCGGATCGATCACTCGCTTGCTCGCTCACCCAGATTGTATAGAGAAAAGAGAGAAGCTTTGGAGAGAAATGAGCCTTTGATTACTAAAATGGTTGGATGGATAAAAAAAGGGAATGGCACTCCTTTTTATACTAGAAGCCCTCAGATTACAACCATTGATTGAGTTTTCATCTAGTGTACGAGATGGTACCGCCCAACCTACCAACTACCAACACTAATGGCAAGAGACTTGTAGATCTTGGCGTAATGACTGTATTGCCCACCCTTGGAACGTTCCGGAAGCTCTCTTGTTGGGAATCCTAGCAATCGCAGGAGGTCCTCCTCGAAAAGGCACGGCCCTTTTAACTACAAAAACCTCTTGGCCATTGCACTAGTCTAGGCGAATACATTATGGGAGCAACGTAACAATGCGGTATAGCTGATTTCTGCATTTAAATTTGCGGGGTCATCACATGTACAGGCAGCTCCTTTTATCATGTAATACGATGACCATTTATGCTGTACTTATCTAGCCAAATGATCATCTTGTGGATGAGCTACTTTTGGGGGAGACACATTTGGTGTATGCAATATATTATATACTCGAGTCCATGTGAAGAATGCCACTCGGGTGGGGTTCCGAAAGATCAAGAGTGTTTTAGTGTGAGCTAAAAAGAATTGTATGATCAAAACGAATTGAAAAAGAAGAATAATAAATAAAATAAGACATTGGTTCCACGAGCCGGGACGGTGGACTATGATCAAAATGAATTCTATTTTCATAAACAATGCCAATACATAGAAGAAATTATATGTTTTTGTTTATTATTTATTTATTAGGTATTTGCAAAATTTAGGTTTGTCATACATTCTCCAAATGTGGCACATTGTGTGAGCTGTCCATATAAAGTTTGGCATATACATGATTGTTTGGAATATGCTATGTATTTTCACAACGGTAAATTTAATTGAGCCAGAAACTAGGGAAGCGTCAACACGCCAACCTTTATACAAACTATATCACGCACCAAACGGAATTTCAAATTTAACATCGCCACGAGTACTCGTCTATATGCCACAATTGATTAAGATTTGACATATATAATAGTTCGTCGAAAATTCAAAAACATGTGAAAATTAAATGAAAATTAATATTTTATTAATATATAGATAAGTATATAAATCGCCACGACAACACCAAAATCTTTTTTCTAATGTACTTCTGGAAGTCGAGACTTCGGAAAAATGGGCCTGTAATATACGTATCTATATATTAAATATAGGAATTTCTAACACAATTTCCGCAGATTAAACTGATAATATAACATTAAGGTGCCATAATAGATCCATGACACAGCATTAGATATTCTACTTTCGAGACTGAATTATAAAACCACCGAAGAAAACATGCCTACCCAGAACCCTTAAAAAAGAGAATTAATAATATAATTCTATATATATTGTGACAAATTAATATTAAACAGTAAAATGTGAACATTATTTATTTATTTATTTGATGACGAACCGGCCAACGGAGAAGACGGTGCTTGCTCCTACAAATCAAGCATCGTCTTGCGAATGACGTTTGATAAACGAGTTTAAACCTTCCTAGGTCTGTGCCAATGCCAAATATAACAAGTCAATATTTTGAATAGAGTCAGCAATTAAAAACAACCCTTAATTCTCTTTCTTAAAATTCAATAATTCGATGATAAATAACATGTAATGTTTTTTGGTTTGTTTCCGCCTTTGAGAAAAATATCAAACTCTGCCAATTCATCGTCTACCACAAACAGGAATCTCTTTTGGCAAATGATACTACTCAATTGATGTTAAATTTGAATGTGAAGGGCGTGAATAACATTCCAAGCTATATGCTCGAAATATTAGGATAGAGAGATATCAATGGCTTTGATCTAATGTGGCACAAACCGCATTGCCAATGATTTTTGATGGAGGAGCTTGAACTTTCTTGGGTCCGAGCCAAACATAACAACAACTCAATAAAATGAACAAAGTCGGTAATTAGAAGCAACCCTCAATCTTCATTTTTAGAATTTGATGATAAATAATGCGTCATGTTTTTTGTTTGTTTCCGCTTTGAGAAAAACACCCAAACTTGACCGATTATTTGTCCAACACAAATGGGATTCTGTGGATGACACTCCCATTCCAAACTCAATGGCCATTTCCGGGTCACGGCTGCCTCCCTCTCCCCACTGATCCCTCCCTCTGGAATGATATCGCCTCTCCCTCCTCTCTTCACCTCCCCTCTTCTCCAGCGCCACCTCCTCCACTGCACGGAGCCCTCTCTCTACCTTGTCCTTCGCCTCCCCGATTTTCTGGTTCACCGAGCCTCAAACCCTTCCCCTTACCCTGCCATCAGCTCCACCTTTGCCCACCCTCGGCCCCTGATCTTCGTCCTCCATCAATGACATGGCCACGGACTGCATCTGTGGCTCCTGAATTGCCAGTCCCACAGGTGGAAGTCCGGGCCCGCCATACATGAGGGGCGGCTGGTTGCTATTGTGGGCATGGTCGGGGAGAAGCTTACATCGTGGGTGGGTGCGCTGTGGAAAGCTGGTTCCATTGGACGCAGGTCCCAGACCCGGGGCGGGTCGCGAGCGGCAGTTCTGTCCTCGTAAACTAGCAACTAGTTGGGTGTTTTTCTGGGCGGATTAAGTTCTCATGGCATCCAAGGGTCCTCGATCGTCGATTGCAGTACAGGTGATCCCAAAGAAATGCATTGTTCATGCCTCATAGACTAGCAACTGGTTCATGAATTTCCCCACAAACGGGCGGAATGATGACTTGTCAACCTTACGAGAGGGGGGATAGTTAATAAATGCAATGAGAAGAATAAATTTGACTAAATGAACGTAATCTAGACACTCCAAGAGTCATGCTGGCATTAAGCGAGCTGGAATTGTCCTGACAAAAGTGTGGAGTACCTGTTTGATAAACATCTTCCGTGGTTGATTAGCCCTTAGAACAGCATCAACCTACAAAATTCAAAAAGAACAGTTCCATGAGACTGCCACTCCCACGGAGAATCGCAGGACAGTCGGCTCGCGACATGCACACCTGTTCATTTTTCGCGCCTCTCTTGACAAACTCCAGCTCAAGCGTGAGAAACGCCATATCCAAATTTTCTGGCGGCACAAACCTACATTCGCAACAACACCTTGAGACAGTTTCCATTTGCTACGCATCGCAAGTACCGCGGTTTACCGTGAACTATCCTGCTAACGGAGATCGAGTCGCCGGTCGAAACCCTCGCGTAGCGCCGTTGGATGGCATTCAGCGCGATGTGACGGTGCGGATATTCTCGCGAGGAGTTTCTCTCAGTCAAGGGCCACGCACAATCATCGGACAGTTCGACTAAAGATCGCACAACACCACCAGCAAACGATCACGCCAGTAGACAGAACTCAAAACGAGAAGATCAAGCACGCAAACGATCAAACGGCGAGGAACCGAAACGACGAGAGGAGAGGGAGAGGGTCGGAGAAAAGGTTATGAAACGGAGAGGACGAAGGAATCGCGGGCGGAGGCGAGGGAGAGCTTGGTGCCGGGAACGGCGAAGTGGTGGAGATCGGAGGGGCAGCAGTAAGCGAGGTTGGTGAGGGCGAGGTCGGCGGCGGGGGTGTTGGTGACGATCATGGCGGACGGCGACGGGGACGACTGGAAGAACCGGCCGGCCATGGCTGCGATCGGAGGCGGTGGTCGACGTCGAGTGAGGGAGACGAAGTTGAGAAGAAGAAATGAGATCCGGTCTTCTTATTTATGGGTTCGGGTTCGGGTTCGGGTTCGGGTTCGGAATTTGGTAATATCCATTAAGGATATTTTAAGCTTTTTCGTGCATTGACTGTTATTGTACTATGCACAATAATATCATCGTATTTTTCATAAATACAGATAATTTTCCTTCATTATGATCGAAAATGTTTCTTGATGTTTGGATGTTATTAAGAAATGATTTTAATGTAATGACTTTATCTCAGATAAAAAGAAATAATATTTTTAAATATTTTTTTATTTTAAAAATAAAGTTTTTATTTTTTATTTTTATTTCTCTTTTTTAATTTTTATTTTATTTAAAATTCTCTTTTCTCTTTCTTTTCTTCCATTTCTTTTTTCCTCCCTTCCTTCGCTACAATCGATCGACAATGGGCATAGACAAGCTCAAGCTCGCCAATCTTGGGTGAGCTTAGCCTCGCCAGGATCAAGCAAATTGTGAGCTCGCTAGCCTCAGTGAAGCCCAAGCTCACTTGGATCTAGTGAGCCCGAACTTGCTAAGATTGGTCGAGCTATGAGCTCATCTTGATCTAGCGAACCTCGAGCTTAGTGGCCTCGACCAATGACGTCCATAGATGACTTTCGTAGGAAGTCTCGTGCAACAAGACATGTTCCACTCCTTTGCAAGCACAAAGACATGGGAAGACACATCTAGCATGTGATAACTCCGCTTGACCGCGACTTCGTACTTTCCAAAGCATTTCTAGGTTTTAAGGTAAATGTCCTAGAAAACTTTCACTTAACGTCCAGCTCTGTAGATGTCTGCTGGTGATGCTTCTGCGCAACGATGCTGATGTAGACCGACGCCCGGAAGACCCAACTGGCGTATTCTCCATGAAGCACCCTGGAAATATACGGGAAACAGTAGAATGTCTAATAATGGCGATGGTTAATTTCCTACAACAGCCTTGTCTGCGAAGAGGAATTCTGCACAATCCTCAAAAGCATGGAGCAAAAGGCCACGATATTGAAGTTTCCAATAACGAGAATACCACAAAACAATAGTCTGTAATTCATAGGGACTAGTGTGCTTTTTCATGTAACCGTCGGTTAACTTCTTCACAAAATCACAAGCGTTTGTTGTAGCAAACGAACAACTCATGCCAAGTGCAAAGCATTTTAGCAAAGAAAAGTTTGGAAAAGATATATACAGATAGGTCAAGTGAAAAGAATAGTCATATGGGACGCTACAGTGGTCAGCTGTATCTTAGTACTGAACAACGTCCTGAAGGCAATTGTAGAAATGAGAAATCTTGATCTTCTCTCGACCAGAGTAGATGGCCTCCGCAGCCCCACCATGCTCGCCCTGGGCCGCCATCTCTATCAGCATGTAAAGCTTCTTGATGGGTATCTAAGAAAAGTAGCATCACCAAACAGAGTTAGAAATTTCTCACTCTCTCCAAACTCCGCATAGCTCCATTTGCAGGCAAACTAAAATGGATCGGAAAACGGCATGAAGAACGAAGATATCTTAAACTCTCAAGTCCTGAATTATGCAACTCAATGAATTTCTGTTGCACATTGTCACTCTTAACACGGTAAAACATAGGAAGGCACAAGTTGAGAGATCAAAATCTTACATCATTTAGAGCCTCGGCAGCTGCATCAACGTCATGTTCAGAGAACCTTCAGCTGTTCCAACACCTGAAGGGGAAAAAGGAAAGCAAGTCAGAAAGCAAGTCATGTATACATACATATGGAGCTCTATGGTGATGTCAAAAGCTTCACATCCACATCTTGGATTGATGCGACTTAATTAACAAGATACTCCTGCCTTCAGAAGTTGCTTTGGGAAACTTGCAAGAGAAACCAGATTCCCAGTCGATCAGATGAAGTCAATCTGAGATATTATTAATCCAGCACTTTGAATGAGATCTGAACTATTCTCATACATTGAACACACGACTTATTTATAAACCAGCCCATCCCCTCCCAATCCCTTTACCCACCCAAACTCCCCTGCTTTCTGAGGAAAAATAAAAAAGAGAAGCAATCAGAAAAGCTAGGGACTCCAAAGTTACCATCATTTTTCTCTGCTCGGGAATATCAGATTCCTCAAAATTCACAATGTCTAGGCTAATCCAAATGGTTAATCCCATGTCCCTCATCTTGAATTGAAATCTGATCAAGGGTGCTTTAGATACAAGCACCTCTAGACACCCAATGTTTGCAAGGGAATCAGAAACGAGTGAAGTCAACAAATAACCGGTTTTCTAAAGCAGATATAATTGTCTTTAAAACAAGACTGCTGCACATTTCTTCTCCTCAATTTCAGTTTTCCAGCAGAAGAGATATGAAGAACAGCAGAAAGACACCAAAATAGCATCTACAGTAGTTTACCTTCTTTGCATCCTCTGTCTTCAATGTGGGGACATGGTAAGTGACAGAAAAGGCATTGCAGAGATCAACTGAATCCAAGAAACTCACTTGACTTGTTGTCCCTATCACGAGAAGCTTCTTTCCCTGGAAAAAAGAAAGCCAAATGTATGTATATAATAAGCCAAAAAATTCAGTAATGTGAAAAGAACACCAGAATCAAACCTTGCAAGTTGGAAACCACCAACTAAATCAGTAGAGATAAAAACAGCTAGTACAATACCATTGAATCACAATGCACAGAGGAACACGTACATAACTTAATACCTAACTAATCAAAGCATATTACTTATAACATTCTATATATCATCTATTTATGCTAAAGTGCATCGGTATAAAAAAAGTTCTTCCCCCTGGACAGCCTTAAGGAAACACATGAACCAAGGTTGCACTCGGTCTGTTGCTTTATACAGTAGAAAACTGCTGGTTCGTTTATAAATTCAAAGAATACCGAAATCAAACCTTGTAAGTCAGCAACCACAGACTACATCAGTAGAAATAAAAACAGCCAGTATACTATTAGTAGAATCAGAATACACAGGGAAACACGTACATACTCATAGTTCTTAGAAAGCAAAATTACCTATAAAATTTCACAGATCATCTGTTCATACTAAAGTGCATCGGTATATGATAATGCCAAGTTCGATGCATCCAAATATTACACAAGTATCTTCCCCTAGGACAGCCTTGAGCAAACACGTGAACCAAGGTTGCACTCCCTCTGTTGCTTTATACAGCAAAACAAACTACGCCACTTCTCCATCTCAAACAGGACAAGCAAACTAGCCAATCATTCTAAGGTCAACATGGCAGCAGACAATGCCAATGAAATGGATCTTAGTTATCATTTCATGGGGAAAGGGAACCAATTCCCACTCATCCACCTTCAAGCATTCCAGCATTCACTTCCAGAGAGGTCATAGAAAAGGATAATCACTCCCCACACCAACATCGATTTGTAGAAACAAGGCGGGGGAGAAGAAACAACCTCTGGAGGACGTTGCTTCAAAAGGGCTAACGATGTCTGAGCTATCAACTCCGAAAACTGAGGCCAATGGCAGCATACTCCAGTAGCCTGAAAAGCAATTCACTCGAGTCAAAATGATCCTTTAATGCCAAGGATGACAATAGACATCAACTAATGGAAATCAACAGAATTTACATTTCAAGGTCATCAAGTATGACAATGCTCAATGAAGATTTGTAAGCATCCTCAAAAACCTATCAAAGATAGAGTCCATTACTAAGTTCCCCCATCATCATGGAAAATGAAAGATAACAGTCTTTAAGTTAATTAAAAGTGAAGGAAAAACAGCTAATCTCATATTCCTCAGAGCACTGATCGAGCAGAAATACAGGTCACCAACCTTCACAATCCGTGCACATTTGGTCTGCTCATCTAGTCCGATCATAGTTTCTGCTAACACCTAAGCATCCATAAGAAAATCAGAAATTGATATTTGATGCACAAAGAAGTCTGATTACTCAAAGATACCAAAGGGTGGAACCAAAGATTACAAATTCAACATATGGAAATCCACTGTCGATGCCAACTGTAGCTGCCGGTGGGCTGTGGGCGGCGGTCGGTGCCGACAGTTTGCAATTGTGCGGCGGTCGTGCGGTGGTGGTGCGGTGGTCGTGCGATGATCGTGCAACAATCGTGCGATAGTCATGCGGCAGTTAGCGATGGACGATCGTGCGGCAATTGGCGGTTGACGGTCATGCAGTGGTTGGCAAAGCACATCATATAACTAGAGCAGAGAAATAACATGAGCTATAATTGTATCAAAGTCCATGCAAGGAACTTTAAATGCAGAGATCAAACAAAAATCACTACCTCAAAGACATTGAATGTAAAGCCCATAATTAGAAGTAATGAGAAGTCAATTTTCTTTCTTAGAATTTGACAATAAATAACGCATAATGCTTTTTATTTTGTTTCCATTTTGGGAAAAACCCCAAACCCCACCAAATCTTTGTCCACCATAAATGGAAATATCTTTTGGTGGATGGCACTAATGAGCATATTTTAGAATATTCACAAAAGAAAGAATAGTTGCCAACCGAAAAGCTTCGCGCATTTAGAAGGAGTACCAAGATACTAGCAAACCCTGGTTTAAAATATGCAAAATTAGTTTCTCTGTGACTGCTGATGCAAAATCAGGTTTTTTTATTTATTTATATTCCTTGTTTATAAAAGAAGAAAAATAAAATTGACAACAAGAAATAGCAAAACGTTTAAAGAATGTTTTAAAAGAAGGAAAAAAAAACAAAAGTTTAAAGAAAAAGCAACAAATTACCATAACTAACTTGATGATAAGATTTCGATCCAAAAAAAACAAAAAACAAAACTTAACGGCAAAGATACGACCGTCCACCGACAGTGCAGTCGATGCCATATCGAAACGACAAAATATTGACTTCTCCCACATGATGCCCACGTTTGACCTTGTACGAGAAGCTATATGACGACCATCGAACATTCTGAATTTACCATCGTTCTTTTTCCTCGTCCTCCTTTTTGTCTCTCTGTCTTATTACTGTTCATCTTCTTCGATTTTCTTCGACCTCTGGGAATGTGGGTCTTCAACTGAGAGCGCCATCTCTATCCTCACCTGGAGGACTGTCCATTCCATCTTTGATTCCAGCGCCTTCAACTGAGTTCTTCTGGTCAGATCTGGGAGCCATGCCTTCAGTGCCAGAGGCACGACTCCAATCCAGACCTGAACGGGCAAGGACCGAGCCGACCGCGAGAAAGGAAGAAAAGGAAAATCAACCTTTTTGTCTTTTGTTTAAACTCAATTGACAGCAATTGAGGCGGCGGTTCGCAACTTCGCATAGGATTTCATACCCACTCCCCCCGTTGGCCCAGGGTCCTTACTGGGCCTCTCAGCCCGAAAACTGGAGTTGTGGGGCTGCTGTCGAAGGGTAAGGGCAGGCAGCGCCAGAGCTTATATACAGTGTTGTTAACGTCAAGCTGGGCGATGTGGGATCAAATTTTGATACCCACTGAAGCTAACCTGCGACTGAGGCGTTATCATATATGTCTGAAAACTAGACCCGTTAAACGGGTGGGTCGGGTCATAAATGGTCTGACCCAAATCGACCCATTTAACCCGTTTATGATCCATTTATTACGGTGCAAAATTTTTAACCCATACCCGACCCGACCCGTATCCGACCAATACCCGACCCATTTAACGAAACCTAAAAAAGTTTATATATATATTTTTAAAATGATATTACTAAAATGGTTTTATACAACACAAATTTAATGGATAATTTTTATAATTTTTAAAATAATTATTTTAAAAAAAATCGAATTTTAATTATTTTTTATTTTTTTAAAATTATTTTTTTAATTATTTTTTTTTTAAGAATATAATATTTATTTTTATTTTTTCTTTTTTCTTCTTCTTCTTCGGTCAGCCGTCGGCCACGACGACAGCCGGCGGCCGGCCATAGGCGAGCCTCAAGCTCGCCCGGCTCGCCGACACCGGCGAGCTAGAGTCTCGCCAGATCGGCGAGGCTCCAGATCCGGCGAGCTTAAGGCTCGCCAGCGTCGGGCGAGCTCGAGCTCACCCCTCGCCCGATCTGGCGAAGCTCGAGCCTCGCCGGACGTCAGCGAGGCCTCCGCCTCGCCAGATCTGGCGAGCTCGAGGCTCGCCGGCATCGGGCAAGCTCGAGCTCGCCCCTCGCCCGACGCCGGCGAGTTCGAGTCTCGCCAGATCGGCGAGGCTCGAGCCTCGCCAGGCGTCGGCGAGGCCTCCGCCTCGCCAGATCCGGCGAGCTCGAGCTCACCCGACGCCACTCGCCGCCGGCGAGGCGAGGCTCGCCTGGCCGGTCGCCGGCCATCGCCGTGCCGGCGACCGGAGGAAGAAGAAAGAAAAAAAATAAGAAGAAAAAATAAAAAAATAATTATAATTTCGGTTTTTATAAAAAAAAAATTTGTAAAGTTAAAAAGAGGAAAGAGATGGTGGGATTTTGAGTGAAAATAAATAGGTTCATTTTTAATGGGTTGATAAATGGGTCAACTCTCTAACCCATTTAAAACCCATAGGCTGCGTTTGGTAGTCCAGATTTGAGTCTGGATAGGATAATTTGTTATCCTATCCAATGTTTGGGAATGTCCACCGGATCGGACAAACCCGGATACATCCGGATAAAATGCCGGATAAAAAATCCGGGGGAGGGGGTGGGATAAGCCCGGATTGGATAAGAATTTTTTTTAAGGAAAGAAAGAACTTAACAAAAAGAGAAGATATCATAAGCATCTACGTCAAATGGATGCCTCCGTCTCTCCTCTTCTTCCACTTCTTCTCCCATCTTCGCATCTCGCCATTTTCAATGGTGGCCACAATTCCTAGATCTAGGGCTTTTCCATGGCATTTAATTAATTGAATTTTCTATTTTTTTAATTTTATAATTTAATTGAATATCATATTTATTTTTTAATCTTATCCTGAAGTGCACCAAACACTTGATATGATTAGATATGTCCGCCTTTATCATCCAGGGGATTTAATATCCTACTTTATCCTATCCTATCCCGATTATTATCCCGACGTCCAAACGTAGCCATATATCTTAGTCTTGACTCATTAAAACCCATTATGGGTGCTTTATTAAAAAAAGCTTGATCCATTAATGACCCATTTAACCATAAATGGGTTATGTAACCCATTTAACACCTCTACTGAAAACCGAAGAAAGTGTTTTGATTTGTTAAAATTTTGACAACCCGTTGTTTCTTTGTAGTCGAATCGTTGTGGCCGAATGATTGTGGGATAGTGGATGAGTTGACTTTCTGGTGTTTTGTTCTAGAGTGGAGGTCGTTATGTACTGTTTCTGATGCCCACGGTCAATGCTTGTCTGTTGAAGTCTTTCATTATGCCATTACCACTAGACCCGACGGTTTGCAATGCACAGGGATTTTAGAAAGTGGCGGCTGACTGTGCCGTCTCCTCGTGAATTGAACCCCCCAGTAAGGTCTACCATTCATCGTTGACTGGACAACGTTTGCATAATTTTCGTCCAAAAATTGAGAGAACGGAGAAAATATTACATATGGCCCACCTGCGGCAGCTCCAGTTAGCAAACTGGCAGAAGCAGAAGCATGGCTTCTTTCTGAAATTTGTGGAAGTACCGTATGCCCCCACCGTTTCAGGTAGTGGCCCTGACTGTTCTAGCTGGAATTTTGGGTGCTGGGGCGGATTAGAGAACTGCACATTCTCTTGCCCACTATTCTTTTGAATTTGCTGGGATAATCTTTGGCTGACTTGGTGAGTCTGGCGTTTCTTGAGGCATTTCCAGCATTTGGCCCGGTATCATGGCCTTAGAAAAGCTTTGAGAGACATCCAGACGTTGTCTCTGCTCCTCGAGTTGTTGGGGAGGACTTGGTTGCTGCAACGCCAACTGTTGCACACAAAAGTGACTGTTGCTGCCTCTGAAGCTGAATCTGGTTGTGCAACATTGGTAACTGCAGGCTTGATTGATCAGGCATCTGTGAGTTCAATGTACTCTGCTGTTGATTCTGATCCATAATATATTGCTGCCGCAGCTGATGTAAACTTTGAGGAACAATGCATTATTTATATATCGAACTCGAGTAAATTGTATACAAGAACGAGCAGTTCAGCTTGGAATTAGTTCAGTTTAGAATGCATTAGTACATGAAGGAGCGGGTCAGATGTGATGGGTTTGCGATTGCCAAGACTACTCATCCCCCTTGCTCGTCAATCCTCAGCTTCTTCCTCATCCTACCGGGTCTCATCATCCTCCAATTCAGCTTGCATCACAAACAATGTAGCAATTATTTCCCACATTTCTCTTACCTTATTTATGTTTCTTAAAAAAAAAATGCTCATGTGGGTTGGTTTTGAGAGTGACATATCTGCCATCTCTCTCTGTCCTCTCTTTGGGGAGAGAGCTTCCAGAGTTCCATGTGATTGCTCAATTGTCCATCTTCTTGATTTTGTATTCATTCTAAGGTGGATATCTGTCTCCCAATAAAAGCTTCAGCTTCAATCACTCAAATTTTCGATATTCCCCTTTGTTTCTCATCAAACAAATCGTATCTTCTTTTGGAAATCCTAGCCATTTTTAGCATGATATTGAGGAATCTTATCGCTCTTACTCAAATAAGCATGAAATGTATCCTTGCATATTTGTATGGTACACATGTCTCCCAAACCATAAGTTTAAGTTGGTTCTTGCATATACATTCGCCTTTAATAAGAATTTAAATGAGTAATGGCCACGGTACAATTCTTTTTCACCTGCCTCCTTTTGCATATGCAGCTTACAGTTTTAAATGAGTAATCACTCTCAAGATTAATTGACGATGTTGCTTACTCTAACCTTATAGCAAAGTAATCGCGACTTCCTCAACATTGATTGACAATGTTTCCTACTCTAACCTTGCAGCAGTGCATGTCCAACAGAAATGTCCAACCTTGTTGACCACCTTACGGGAATCTCAAGAAGATGAACCGTATCCCACTTTTTCAGCACCGTCTTTTTAAATTAAGATGATTAGTCTTAAAACTAGTAAGACGATATTACAATGTGTTATGACTCCATATATTTAGTTGTGATGACACCTCATTAACTTATATGAGACACCTAAAGTATCATACAAGTGATCCTAACTTACGTGGTTCGGGTGGAGGGTGGAGGAGCTGGCCGAGGACCGCCTCTGGCAGGCGGTGACAAATGGAGGGAGTGAAGCTTAGCTGTTCTGCCGCAGCTGAATTAGGGGTTGTCCATGGTCGATCGGTCACGTTCACTTTGGATAAGATAAAGACACTAAAACATTTAGGTTAATGGGTCGATTATTTTGCAAAAAGATCAACAGAGAACGAAAAGAGATCAGGCGAGGGGTCGAAGCAAAAGAGGAAGATGACTTTCGTAGAAGCGTCGCGCAATAACACATGTTCCTTTGCAAGCACAAATACGTATGGGAAGACACGCATCTCCAACGTTTTCCCTAGCAGGTGTAAACTCCCGCTCGACTGCGACTTCGTACTGTAAAGTATTTCTAGGTTTTAAGGTAAATGTCCTAGGAAACTCTCACTTAGCGTCCAGCTGTTTGTAGATGTCTGCTGGTGATGCTTTTGCGCAACGATGCTGATGTGGATCGACGCCCGAAAGATGCGACTGGCATTATTCTCCATTAAGTACCCAGGATATATACAGGAAACAGTAGAATGCCTACTGATGTCAATGGTTATTTTCCTCCAAAAGCCCGGTTGAAGTCCGGAGCTTAATTCCACAAAGTCGTCTGCGAAAAAGAATTCTGCACAATCCTCAAAAGCATCGAGCAAAAGGCCATGATGATGAAGTTTCCGATCATGAGAATACCACGGAACAAGGGTCTATAATTCATAGGGACCAGTGCGCTTTTTCAAGTTATCTTCTCCAATAAATCGTGAGCGTTTGATACTCAACAAACGAACAAGTCATGCCGACTGCAAAGAATTTTAGTAAAGAGAAGCTTGGAAAAGGTATATAGATCGTCAATGAAAAGAATAAACATATGGGACGCTACAGTGGTCAGCCACATCTTAGTAACGAACGACGTCTTGAAGGCAATCATAGAAATGAGAAATCTTGATCTTCTCTCTGCCAGAGTAAATGGCCTCCGCAGCTCCACCATGCTCACCCTGGGCTGCCATCTCTATCAGCATGTAAAGCTTCTTGATGGGCATCTAAGAAAAGTAGGAATCATGACAGCACAGGTTAGACTCTCTCTCACTTTACCCCCAAAAAAAAAAAAAAAAAGTTAGACTCTCTCTCTCCAAATGGATGGGAAAACAGCATGGAGAACGAAGATATCTTAACTCTCAAGTCCTGAATTACGCAGCTTAATGAATTTATGTTGCATATCATCACTCAAACATGATGAAACATAAGAAGGCACAAGGAGAGATCTAAATCTTACATTGTTCAGAGCCTCGGCAGCTGCATCAACATCATCTTCAGAGAAAACCTTAAGCTGTTCCAACACCTGGAGGAGGAAAAAAAGAGTCATGTGTACATACATATAGAGCTCCATGGTGATGTCAAAAGCGTCACATCCGCATTTTGGATTGACGCGACTTAATTAACAAGATACTCTAGCCTGCAGAATTTGCTTCAGGAAGCTTGCAAAAAAACCAGATTCACAGTCCATTAGATAAAGTCAAATCTGAGATATTACTAATCCAGCACTTTGAATGAGGTCTGAACTGTCCTCCTACAACGAACACATGACATATAAACCATCCCATCCCATCCCAATCCCTTTATCCTCCCAAACTCCCTTGCTTTCTGAGATAAAGGGACTCCAAAGTTACCATCACGTTTCATTGTTCGGGAATATTAGATTCCTCAAAATTCACAATGTCTAGGCTAATCCAAATGGTTAATCCCATGTCCCTCGTCTTGGATTGAAATCTGATGAAGGGATGCTTTCGATACAAGCACCTCCAGACCCCCAATATTTAGAAGAGAATCAGAAACAAGGGAAGTCAACAAATAACTGGTTTTTTTAAAAGCAGATATTATTGTCTTTAAAACAAGACTGCTGCACATTTCTTCCCGTCTATCTCACGTTTTCCAGTGGAAGAGAAATGAAGAAAGAACAGCAGAAAAACACTAAACTAGCATCTACAGCAGTTTACCTTCTTTGCGTCCTCTGTCTTCAATGTGGGGACATGGTAACTGACAGAAAAGGCATCACAGACATCAACTGAATCCAAGAAACTCACTTGACTTGTTGTCCCTATCACGAGAAGCTTCTTTCCCTGGAAAAGATAAAGCCAAATGTATGTATAATGTGAAAAGGACACCAGGATCGAACCTTCTAAGTCAGAAACCACCAACTAAATCAGTAGAGATAAAAACAGCTAATACAATACCATTAGAATCACAACGCACAGAGGAACACGTGCATAACCTAATACTTAACTAGTGAAAGCATATTTACTAATAACATTCTATTTGTCATATGTCTATACTAAAATGCATCTGTATATGATAATGCACTCAATCTTGAGGACATACATATAAAAAAAGCTTCTTTCCCCAGGACAGCCTTGAGAAAACACACATGAACCAAGGTTGCACTCAGTCTGTTGCTTTCTAGAGTAAACTTCACTACTTCTCCATCTCAAACAGGAAGACCAAACAAGCCAATCATTCTAAGGTTAACATGCACGAAAATAATACCAATGAACTGAATCTTAGTTTCCCAAACTCAAATTTCTGATTAGCACCTGCCTCATGACATTATTATTGTTTTCCCTCAGCAACATGACCAGGGATTATTGATTTCTACGTTCTCACTCATAATTTACGTTTCCTGGGAAGTAGGGGAACTAATTCCCACTCATCCACCTTGAAGCATTCTTAATTCAACAATAGTAGTAACTTTCCTGGCATTAACTTCCAGATGAAATTGTAGAAAAGGGTAGTTACTCTTCACACCAACATCAATTTGTAAATAATGGCAAGGGGAGAAGGAACTACCTTTGGAGGAAGACGCTTCAAAAGGACTAACAATGTCTGTAATATCAAATTAGAAAATCGAGGACCAACGGCGACATAATCCAGTAGCCTGCAAAACAATTCACTCAAGTCATATTGATCTTTTAATGCCAAGGATGACTATAGAGGTTGACTAATATAAATCAACAGAACTTACCTTTCAAGGTCATCAAGGATGATAATGCTCAGTGGAGATTTGTATGCATCCTCAAAAACCTATCAAAGATTAGAATCCATTACAAACCTTCCACAGTCATTTTGAAAAATGTAAGATAACCACGCCTCAAGTTAGTTAAAAGTGGAGGGGCAACAACTAATTTCCTATTCATCAAAGCGCTAATCAACAAGATATAAAGGTCAAAAACCTTTGCAATTTGTGCACATTTGGTGCTCTCATGCAATCCAATCATAGTTTCGGCCGAGACCTAAGCATCAATAAGAAAATCAGAAATTAAACATGATGCACAAAGAAGTCTGATTACTCAAAGAAAGCATAGCATGGAGCAGAAGATTACAATCTTAACAAATGGAAAATCACTGTTGATGCCAACTGTAGCTGCCAAAGCAGTTTTGCCACTGTACAACAGACAAAGTTTTTAGAGTATTCCCAATTGTTTCAAGACATAGGAAAAAATGCTTAGCAAAAACGAAAAGCAATGCTTTAGAAAACCCAAATACCTGCCACTTGGACCCTCCAAGAGGCAAGTGACAAGCGGACTTCCCTTGCTCACTTTAACTTGCCCAACCAACAGCATTGCTGTCTCAAGTATGTGCTTATGTCGATCACCACAACTCACCATGCCATTAAGCCTACAAAAATATTTGCATAAACAAATGAGGCAGTGGCACATGCTTAATAGTGTTTGCTCTGTCTTTAACTGGAACATAGGAACAAAAGCTAATAATTAATGAAACTGGAATAGAAGCACACAAAGGATGTGTATATTAAAAAATGCTGTCAGGTTTATCTTACTAAATAAGAAGTCAAAACCTGACGCCATTTTAAAAATTCACTTCCGCAAAAGGTGCTAAAGCAACAACACTATGGACTCTCCAAGCAGAATTAAAAATTCACATCCGCAAACGCTTAGTGAGATTGCCACAGTTTCATGATCATTTTTGGCAGAAAAAAAAGAATGCTTTCACGTCAATTTGTCAATTAGGAGAACCCTGAGCTCTAAGATTATGGTAAGCATGTGTAAAAGAAGCATGTGGGAAACCCATTTATTTTCACACAGTCCAATCTATTTGCATAATGAAACTTGAAATGCCTTCCTCTGAGCCAACAATGGACCGGACATCTTTATGGATAAAACTTGTAGCAAATTTAACTCCCACACCTCAGCTCAGAGAAAATTTTCTAAATTACTCCCCTCCTCTTCGTTATCTTTTCCAGAACTAAATCTAAACCAAATCTAACATATAATTTCACCATGGACCACACATAATTAGGTAAGACCACACATTAAAAACACATCAGATTAATCTATTATGATCCAATAATAACAAACAACAAGTTGAGAACCTAACTCCAAACAAGAAAGCAGTTTCAAAGAAATCAACTCTCATCTCAGCTTCGTTCATGTTTAACCAGATATCCGTTCTTGTAATTACCTATCCATAAGTAAAAATCAGAGATCCTCCTACATTTTAATAAAAATCACTTTTGTAATACTAAAGCCTGCAGCTACAGCAGCTAAACCATCTCTAAGGCATTCATTGTGTTGTTCTACATGTGATCATTTATACTGCATACAGAGATTTAGAGAAAGCTTTAAGGAACCTATTGCGAATCAACCTTTTTTTGCTTCCCCCTTCTTAATGACCTAAATCTCAGTCCTCATGAGGCTAGTACTAAAAGGACATCACATTATACTTTACCATTGTGAACAAATGTACTTTCCTTCCCTCGCTATACATGATGGACAGGGAAACTATCATTTGAAACCCAATAAAAGTATCAACTGGGGGAAAAACAGTTACTGACCCCACTTAGTGGGATAATGCTTAGTTTATGGTTAGTGTACCACTAGATTTTTGGGCAAGCAATTTTGAAAACGTGTAATTTTACATGCAATATCCAGTCATAAAATTCTTGCTTCGCTGGAACTGAGGATTATAAGAACATTGCTACAAAAGATAGATGTTTGGAGAACATCAACATTCAATGATTCCTACCTGCATCTTTCCAAGTCATCTGTGGAAGCTCCAAATGCAGCAACGATTTCTTGGAGTGCATTCAAAAAATCATTCCTAGTGACTTTGATACTCTCTTCATCCACAGGCTTCGTAAGATCATCGAGACTTAATTGTCTATTCAAAGCATATGATACGGCACTTTTCACAACACCTTCAATTTCTGCACCACTGTAGTTCTTTGTCCAAGCAGCTGCACAATCGCAAATCGCAAATAATGTAGGGTCATCTCCAGAGATGAATTAAGCGTCACCCTTTGTAGCATATGTGCCTTCTTTTTCTTTGGTAATTAAGAACCTCCCAATTCTCAGAGAGGACAGTGGCCACCAGGCTGGGGACCCAGTAGTTCTATAGTATAGACATAATGCGTATAGAAATACGAGAGTTAGCCAATTTGGTCAAAGAAACACGAAAAATCATTTGAACTACATGACAATGATCACTAGAATAAGCCACTTCTAAAATAAAAATTGAAAATGTGCACCATGAAGTTCCATTCTAGTAAAAGCGACCAGCTGACTTACCAAGATCCTCAAGTATGACATCATCAGCAAGAAAGGAATTCTCATTCATCTTCTTCGTGTGGATCTCAAAGATTTCGGTGCGACCATCCTTATCAGGAAGGCTTATCTCAACTTGTACCTCCAAGCGTCCAGGTCTGCAAATCCAATAGTCCAAAATGTAAAGAACATCTTTAAAAATCTATTTTTACCTCTAAAACCAATATTGTAAAAATACATATGATCCTGCCAAAAGTATGACGCTACCACATGTCAACAAAAAGATAACATTCTTTTTTGTCCTCATAGTGCTTGGCACAATAAGGCTTAAGAGCAACAATAAAAGAATCTCTCAAGAAGTTGCATGATGACTAGTGAGTGCTTTTTACCATCTGAGGATATTAAAATAGCAGCTAAAAGACTTGGATATAAAAAACTGGGAGAGAAAAAGAGGGACCACCTCAGAAGAGCCTCATCAAGAAGATCTTTTCTGTTGGTCATTCCAATAAGCAAAACATTGTTCAGTGACTCTACACCATCAATCTGCAAATCAGGTACTATATCAGCAGCAATGATTGGTATTAATGAGCATAACAGAAAATATTTGCGAAAAAATGAACCTAGTCGAATAACTTCGCACATTTAGAACACTAAGATACTAATACAAACCTTTGTAAGTAGCTGGTTTACAATACTGTCATGAACTCCAGTACCATCTCTTGTTGATCCTCTTGACTGCAAAATCAGGTCATTTCATATCTTTATTATAGAAAGTTGACAAGCAGCAACAGTCTATGAAACAATAGGACAGAACACAGCCATTTGAGAGGCACCCCCCAAAAAAAAAAAAATTTAAAGGAACAAGAAGCAACAAATCACCATGATTATTTTCATGATTGAGATGCGACTATTAGCAAAAAACGCAGTTGATGCAATTGACGCTTCAATTTTACGTCCATTGTTCCTTTTCTTTAACTTTTTTGGAGGGTTGGGAAGGGTGGGGGGTGTTGGTGGTTGTTGAGAAAAGTTCTGCGTCGCACATGTTTTCTGTCATACTTGATAAGAATTCTAGGAACGATTTAGGCACCTCAACATAGCATATTTTTGGTTTAAAAAAATGTATATCAGATCAGTGAGAAGTGAAAGTAAACCATCAGGGAAAAATCCTGAAGCAGAACCTTGAAAACTATAAAGGTCATTATAGAGCAGCTACCAAGACAACAAAATATGAAAGTCTACCCTTACAATTCGCTAAAGTTGACCTTATACAAGAAAAAAACCCTGTCAACACAATGTCTGCTATTCTATATACACTGCTTCCACAACTTAAGCCAAGACAACCAATTAAAAATTTCCTCAAAACTAAGAAATGAAAGGAAAGATGACATTTTCTCCTAAAGAGACTAAGCTGTTTTTTTTTTTTGGTAAAGCTAAAGAGACTAAGCTATTTGACACTATAGAGGACAGAAATGCATAAATCGACCAGATAATTCATACCTTGCATATAGCATCAATTTCATCAAAAATGATGACATGCAAATCACTCTCGTCACCTGAAAATTAAGGAGAAGCAGAAGTTACAGATACTTGCTAAAAAGGATTCATAAATCCAATTCATTTATCTGAAATACCGTGAGCCCTCTGATCCTGTTCAGCATCAGCAAATAAATCTCTAACATTCTTCTCAGTTTCACCAACAAATTTGCTCATCACTTCAGGACCATTGACTATCTGGCACAGAAAATGAAGTCAAATTGAAAAAACAGACATACATTCAAATAATTTTCAATGTGAGTAGGTAGGTCTACATATGTGAGTACAAAGGTCCGTTCGCATGCTTACATCTTAAAGCTGATTCAAACAAGCTCAGCAAAATAAGTAAACGACCATACAAACAGTAATGAAGCTATGTCCAATAGGATTCGAGATTTTGAGAAATACGGGAGACACATCCTAAGCAAATGGGAGAAAGTAAAGGCCGGGCAGCAATAAACTTCTAAGTCCTCGACCTTCATGGAAACTAAGTATTATTGATTAATTTCACCGATACCCATCTTGGATTGAAAGCCTTTCACGAAAATAGCATTCGTAGTGAGATAGCATACCATACCTTTGGTTCTTTGCCATTCAACATCTTCCCTATTTGACGAGCCATTAAGGTTTTGCCAGTACCAGGAGGCCCATAAAGCAGCATGCCTTTTATGTGTTTAATACCAAGCCTGGAATTGACCTTGTATTAGAGTAAGAAAACTGCACCAGAATATAAGACATCATATAAATTGCAAAGCCCAGAATTCTGGTTTCTTTACTTGCTAGTCACATGAGGAGGGAAAACACGAGAAGCAAAAGCCCTTCGAAATATATCGGCAAACTCTGCACTCAAGCCACCAATGCCTAGGGACTGAAGGTTAAATTCCTTCTGCCTAAATATGTTGCTACTGGCAGCTTCACGTTGATTGATGACCTGAATAACAAGACAAAACAGTCAAGACAGAATCAACAAAATTACCACATTATGGTATAATGGCCAATAAAACAGCATTAGGTAGATGTTCACTATTGAAAATTCACACAGGAAAAGAAATAGACTCCAAGCAAAAAGTGCAGAGCAAGATTAAGATCACAGAAGTTTCAGCTGTGCTCCATGAGCACAACAGACACCCTCACTGCACCCAAATTCTAATTCAAAATGCTATTGTTCCTGCAGTCTAAAATCAGATTTAAAGGATATACTGAAAAAAAAAAAATTACTATGTGTCTTCAAATCTGGACCACAAAAAACGAAAACTGTATGAGATGAAAAAGAAAAGAAGTTAAAAGGAAAACCTTTATTCCACTAGCATTTGATGCTTCAAACACAATGTATGTGTCGTTTGAGATCATTCCTCTTTCAGGAGCATTTGACCTTTCTTGTCCCTCCACAGCAGCTTGATTGACCGTGAAGACATAGTTGTTCCCATGATACTCAAATATTACCCTTTGCCCTACTGTCATAACCTGAAAATACATTTGCATGTACATCAAAAAATTTACATATCAGTGACAGAAAGGGCAAAATGCACATCTAAGAAAACTTCATAATAGTCATGGACGCAAATAAATACATGAACTTCAGAGTCCCATTTCAATAATTTTAGCTGACATAAAATCAAACTTAAGAATGTCGTACTTCACTAAGTCCCCGACAAGGAGACATAAAGGTACAAGATACAATCCTATGCTAAATATGCACCTTTACCTCCAAGTGCACCTATAGTCAGACATTTCCCCACGAATTAAAACAGTGCATTTCAAAGAGATGACATAATATACTAAGTCCTTGACAGGGACACATTAGAGATCCAAGACACAACCGCACCTCAGCAATCTTATGCCGAATTGGCACCTTTATCTAGAAGTGCTCCTATGCTTGGATAATTTCCTTACCAAATTAAGAGATGGATTTCAAATACACTTAGATACAGGAGTGAGTTCCCAAAGATTCTCTCCATTGTACTAGATGCTAGCAAGTCCGTTGATTGTCCTCAGTACTTGAACATGTAGCAGGAGTTGTTCAGCAGCTCAAGTTTAATTAATGAAATACTTACTCATCAAAAAACAAAATCTCTCATTCAGGTGATTCAATATTGTCTGGGATGAATAGTTAGAGAAACTTAGATGGTCCTAGAAATTACGGATTCTAGAGTGTTGGTCAGTGATATGTGTACAGTTTAAGTGGAAATACGACAATATCCTTCATAAACTCATACTATTTATCAAATACACTCACTCCTGGTTTGGCATCACCCAGTTGGGTATTTATGTAGCTACAATCACTTGTAGAAAATGTTCCCATGTTTAAAGGGCAGAACATCTCACGAAACCATTTTTCTTTTGTCTAGAGCGTGTTCATCTTTGTCTGCAGCACGTGCACAGTCAAATCTATTCATTGGAAAACGTACTAATTTACTTAGCTACGGTGAATGTTGACACATTTCCTCACTCTTTTTTCAGACTTGAATTAGATAATTATAATTAGCTTGAAAATGCGGTTCTTCTCCGTTTGGAAATTTTTATGCAGAAGGTAAGCTCTTCTACTTATCCCAAAAGAAAGAGCTCATTCACTCATTTGTGGATTGTGGTTCAGGCTACCTCAAGAGATAATCTGTTCCGTGCCTCATAAACTAGCAAGTGGATCGTGAATCTCTCCACAAAAGGGGGAAGAATAAAACCTTGCAAATCATTAAGTTGACTGAATGAACATAATCTCTACACTCCAAGACTGATTCCGGCATTGCGCGAACTGGAATTATTCTGAAAAAAAGTATGTAGTACCTGGTTGATGAACTTCTTCCGTAGCTGATTAGCCAGCAGAACAGCATCAATCTACAAAATTCACAAGAACACAAGAGGACGTTTCTTGAGACTGCTATTCCCACATAGAAAAGCAGGACAGTAGGCTCACGACATGCAAACCTCTTCACTTCTGGCTCCTCTCTTGACAAACTCCAACTCGAGCATAAGCAACGCCAGATCGAAATCATCCGGTGGCACGAACCTACATTCGCAACAACCCGTTAGACAATCTCCATTTGCTACAAATGCGAGTACCACGGTTCGCCGTGAACTAACCTGCTAACAGAGATCGAGTCACCGGTCGAAACCCTCACATAGCGCCGTTGAATGGTATTCAGCGCGATGTGACCAGGGCGGATATTCTCGTGAGGAGTTTCTCTCGGTTAAGGCCAACACACAATCACTGGACAGTTCGAGCAAATGTCGCACAACACCACCAGCAAACAATCGCACGCTTAGACAGACAGTCCTCGCAAGCAAGAAAACCAAAACCATCGATATCTATCACTAACTCAACCATGCCGACGAGACCAACACCTCGAACGAGACGATCATGCACGTAAAACGATCAAATGACATGCAGGTTGACGACATCATAAGAACGTGACTCGCGAGGGAAAAGGATATGAGAGCGAGAGAACGAAGGAGTCCCCAACGGAGGCGAAGGGGAGCCCCGTGGTGGCGCCGGGGACGGTGAAGCGGTGGACATCGGAGGGGCAGCAGTAGGCGAGGTTGGTGAGGGCGAGGTCGGCAGCGGGAGTGTTGGTGACGATCAGGGCGGACGGCGACAGTGGCTGGGAGGACACACCTGCCATGGCTTCCAATGGAGATTGCCGCGAAGACGATGAAGATGAAGATGAAGAAGGAACAATGCGGTCACATTTATAGCGTTCGCTTCCGGGGCGTTTTCTTCGGCCGTAAGGAAACGAGAGAGGAGAGGAGAGGAGAGAAGAGGAGAGGAGAGGGAGAGATGGTTAGCGCGGGAGAACGATTCTTCCCAGCGGCTTCGTCAGTTAATGACAGGTAACACATATAGCAACTTAATAATTAAGCTATTCTTTTTTATGCTTTTCTTATGCATGGCGTTCTTCTCTTGCCATGTATGATCAAGATCTCGAAATCTTTTTCCTATTTCGACGAGGCCCGGTTGACATAACCATTTTGGGAAAACTTCAGAGGCACGTTCAGATTTGAATTTGGACGGGGCCCAAGTTTCCAGTCGGATGAGCGGACCTTTGGGTTCGGTTTGGCCCAAATCGTGCCTTCGTGATATTAAGACATCGTGATGGATTCTGTTTATTGCTAGGGGTGTCAAATGGGCGGGTTGAATTAGGTTTGGGTCACATCGAAAATGGTTCAACCCATATTAATTCGTTTAATCTGCCTTGACCCATATTCATATAGTACAAATCTAGTGATCAAGACTCATACTTGACTCGTATGTTAAAACATATATGTTAATTGAATAAAAACTTCAAATTAAATTTAAAAATTAAAAAAAAATTATTAAATAAAATAGATATAAGGATCTATAAATTAAAATATTTTTAAAGATTCAAAAAGAAAAAAATATTTATAAAGAACTTAGGGCTGGCAAACCCATTTTGCAACTCGGATTTTTCTGAAATGCAAACGCGTTTGGTTCGATTTTTTGGACAACTTTGATAAGATGCAATTACATCTCCAAATGGCTCTAAGGGCTCTTAGCTTTAAGTAAGTCTAGAGGTACTTTGGAAAGTTGCATCTTTGGAATGCAAGTCCTCGTATTGTTCATTTTCTCCAAAATCACCACACAAAAGCTGATCAGAGGCCGACGACCGCTGGCCAAGGGCTCGTGCAAGCCGGCGACCGCCACTTGAGAGTCGCCCAACCCTAGCGACCGTCATTGAACCTTAGGCAACGCTTGGGTCACACAACCCAGGTGACTAATGGCCTAAATTGCGCGACCCCGATGACCATTCAGGGGCCAGATGTGGCCATCTAGCTGCCAGATTTGGCGCTCTGACCACCAGATCTAGCACTCCGACAGCCAGATTTGACTGTCTAGTGGCTAGACTTAAAAAAAAAACAATACAATTTTTTTTTTGTTTTTTTAATTTAATAAAAGTTTTTTATAAATGTAAATTTTACCAAACGATATTTTAGCTAAAGTTGTTTCTCAATGTAAATTTTACTAAACGCTATTTACATTTCAGAAAAATCCACTTCACCCAAAGGTATTTGCATTTTGGCGAATACATTCTCCAGAAGCCGAACCAAACGAGTCATAAGATGGACTTAAACAAGGAAAAATCCTAGACAAAGAAATTTAGATAGCTTATTTAGATAAAACCTAAGTGAGGAAAGGAGTGATGCAACAGAGTGGAGGACAGGGCGCATGACAGAGGCGGGCGATGGAGGTGCACAACGGAGGTAGAACGGCTGGTGTTCTAGTGAAGTCGCGAGTCACAAATGGGTGAAGTCGCAAATGGGCCATCCATTTTCGATTGATGACTTATTTTTTTAAATGGGACCATCCGATTCTAATCTAACTTTTCAGACCTATATTCACCCAGCTCTTTAAAAATCTACGACTCATACAATCCATTTATAAAAAATTTGAGTAAAAAAATGGGTCATGTTCACATTTTGACACCTTTATCCATCTTATGATCTTATTTAACGAATCTATATGATCGCATATTGGGAATTTTTTGAAATAAAACAAATTATTGTACGCCATTCTCATCCTCATCCAGCGGCTGACGGTTGCTTATACATTAGCTCTGAATATCGAGTCACAGAGCCGAGCGCGGCCTCCAAGTTCCCCTTTTCAGGAGCTAGCCTCGGACCCAATGCGAAACTACAGACAGGGAAGATGCAAAGCCAAGCATAGCTATCAGTGTTCAAGCCATCAGACACGAAATAATTTGATTTATGGACAGCATCATTGTGGTAAAGGTCATATTTGATTTTGGAAAAACACCATCACTATGGGAATCTACGTGCAGTAGAGGCGGAGTGTAGGGTCGATGCCGTGTGATTTAACCACCACACTGAACGCAACTTAGAGACTAGCTAACGTTGTGCCCAACAGAGAATAGACAATACAGTACACCCGCCCAATTTGGCCCAGGATGTCTCGTGACGACCGCCCTCATCCTACTTCTCTCGCCATTCTGTAGGTCCCGGCCCGAACACCACTGGTTTTTTTTTTTAGAACAAAGAACACCACTGGTTTCATTTGCACCGAAACGATCGAAACTTCCCCGAATTTACCAATACCGTACTAACTTGTCGAATGCAATACATAATATTTCAAAACAAGAATATTATTTTCGAATTTTGAAGGGGAAGTCATGAGCAACCGGTAAGAGCAGACAAACAGCGGATAAGTTTCAACTTCCAACCATTGTGTCTTCCCTCCCACTACCAAGCAACTAGTATACCAAAGCCAATGAACAAAATCCGAGTCTCCTTTAGATGGAAACGTACCAATGCCCATCAAATCATACACTCATTCCATAATCTCAGAATTCTCGCACTCCTGAAGGAAGTTATGGACTTCAACAGAGAAATATCATAGCAGGACTTCCACATTTCAAATGCAGATGGCAGACAACTTGTCCAGTTCACTCCCATCATTAGCAGCCAAGGCGGTACTCACATCCCCAACAAACTCAACGGGTTAATAAGTCGCACGAATAACATTTATCATTCAACAACAAAACCAAAACTGTCCCAACCTCTCATTGCTTGCTTAATGAAACTGATTATCTCTTAAACTTTGATCCGCTTTACTTCACTAACATTTCAGCAATCATGCCAGGCAAAGCACATCGTACAACTAAGGCAAGGAAATAACCTTGAGCTATAACTGTATTAGAGTCCACGCAAGGAACTTTAAACTTGACGATCAAACAAAAAACACTACCCCAAAGACATTGAATGTAACGCCCATAATTAAAAGTAATAAGAACTCAACGCTTCTTGGAGACACCAACAGTTTTTCCTCTACGTCCAGTAGTCTTTGTGTGCTGGCCACGAACACGCAGGCCCCAGTAGTGCCTCAAACCACGGTGGTTCCTGCATTATTGCAGTGCTAATGTCAGATGCTGAAGCCACGATCAACTTGCAGAAAATTCAAGAGAATACGACGTTGAAATCCACTTTGCCACCCCAGGGGTGAGGGGCTGGGGAGGAGAAGCAAGTTTGAAAACTAGCAAAAATAACTGGAGCGAAATGCTTATTACTAGCTTTTACAGTTGGCATTAATGGAAAAATCTACTTACAAGAATGTAATACTAGAAAGAATTGTGATGCAAATGCAAATCTGCTACCCACATATTCACATACAGAAGGAAAAAGGCCATTGGACAATAATTTTGTTAACCATCAAGACTACAGCAGCTAAAAAAGCAAATTTCGTCACCTGATCTTCTTCAACCTCTCCAAGTCATCTCTCAGCTTCATGTCCAATGCGTTTGAGACAACCTGAGAGTACTTTCCATCCTTGTAATCCTTCTTTCTATTCAAAAACCAGTCTGGAATCTTAAATTGGCGTGGGTTGGCAACAATGACCATGAGGTTGTCTAGCTCAGCAGCAGTCAATTCACCAGCCCTGGCGGAAAAAAAACACATTCTAGCATTAGCACATCAGAAATACCAGTTATCTTGCAAGAAATTTTAAACCAAATCATACAAGGGACTAAAACATGCTAGATTTTGCATCCTCTTAGCACCAATTAGATGCACTGTAAATAAAATAAGAAACAATGGAAAAGGAACTCTGACAGAAAGGAAATGAGGTGCCTGCACAGTCAGCATATTTATAGCATACTCTATAACATAACACCTACACAATCCCAAAGTAGTGAATTGAAGTCCCCAAGTCATTGATAGTTAAGCCAAGTAAAAGTGCAGAATTAGAAATTAAGGTTTCCACCAATCCAAGTGCCCATCATTGTTTCTGATTAAACCCGTGAAATGTCAGAGGCCATTGTTTCCTCAGACAATGGACCTCCTCGTAGAACCGTGGGAATCGCTGCATCAAGCCCACAACTGGGCAGATCTTCTGAATGCCCCGGACTCGACAGCAGATCAGACTAAACAACAGTCGTCTTCTCTGATTCTACAAATCAGATTCGAAGCAAATCACAGGCCCAACAAAGGATTAAACTAATCATTAGTGCTCTCTTGCAATTCGATACTTCCGCAACGAAGACCACTATTCCCAATTCCTACTCAGATCACAAGACGAAACACCCAAAATCCACATGTTCCCTAGATCATCCACACAATCTGCAGATTGCAGATGCCGCAAAAATTATAGCTAATTCGCATCCGACAGTACCCAACTACCTAGGTAGCTCGACCCATTGCGGCAAACAGCTAAAATTCACAAACTTCTTCGCAACCACCGCAATCGCATGCGCACCGCACCGCACCGCACCCATTTCGCTAAACAAGAAAAACAACGCAGGCAGCACGACGACCGGTCGGGAGCGGGAGACGAGATGGGAAGCCGAACCTCTTGTTCATGTCGACGTCGGCCTTCTTGCAGACGATGTTGGCGAAGCGGCGGCCGATACCCTTGATGGAGGTGAGGGCGAACATGATCTTCTGCTTCCCATCGACGTTGGTGTTCAGCACACGCAGGATGTGCTGGAACTCCTCGTTCGCCACGAGCGACTGCCCAACACAAAAATTCAACACAACACACGCCCCCGGTCAGTCAGTCGATCGATCGAAGCAACACAACGAGACCCGGAAGCTCGGATCGGAGTGGATCGGGTCGGGTCGAGGAGGAGGAGCAGCAGCAGCTTACCATGGTCGTTGCGCTAGCAGGCGAGCGAGGCAGAGAGGAGCGAGTCTTGCTTGAAGAGAGAGACGGCTGAAGGACTGGAGCTAGGGTTTTGAGTGTGGTATTTATAGGGGACTTCGATGGGTTAGGGTTTTCTTTGGTGTTCCTTTTCCCCCCCTCGTTCTTCTGTGCATAAAAATTGAAATTTTAAATAGGATAGAAAGTTACCAAATATATTAAATTATGCCAACTGAAATATATTTATTCTAAACATTATTTATAACACCAAAAATCATAAACTTATACTTTTATGACAAATTTGACCCAAATTTGGATTTATGTTGAACTTTTTTTATAATAACAAAAATCTCAAATGTATATATAAATGGCACATTTACTCCAAAAATTTAGTGTCACAAAAAAAGTTTAGAACTTTTAGTGTGACAAAAAATTAAGGTAAATGTGTTATATAAATATAAGATCGCAGTTTAAAAATTTCAGGGGTAAAGGTGACACACGAGTATAAATTTAGGATTTCTTGTATTACAAAAAATGTTTGGGATAATTTTGTAATAGTTAGCAAAATTTTAGAGTCTTTTTGTGGCTTTTTCCCATATACATATCGTTAAAGGCCCTTACCAATATATATATTGTTAAAGGCTAATCGGGTGAACATCTCTTTTTTTTTTAAACAATTAGTGAGGCACATGAAAAGATCTATATTTAAAAATAGAAGAATTTTCGTATGAAGTGTGTTTTTTTTTTTTGTGATAACTTTTTTTTTGTTAAGTTTAAAGACATTGTTATGATATCTTAATCTCCCTTGTTCTGTGGAAAGATAATTACGAATTAAGATTGCTTGAGCTTTTATCTAGGAAAATCCACAATGAGAAAATCATAGGCAATCATGGTACACGGATATTTTAACTTTGGAAAGAAAATAATAATTTTGTAATTTCTCGCAATAATTTTTAAAAAAATAAACAGTGTCCTTACTTTTAAGAGTAATAAATTCCTTGGACAACTAACCTTCTCTCGACATCTCGCCTGTACATTTTATAGTAAAAATAGATTTTCAGCGTGAAATGAACTCTTTTAATGGAATGACTCTCTTCCCTTTTTAAATAAATATCGAGTTTTTCGAGAAAATAAAAATTAAAGAAAATTAGACTTGTTGACACCTGGTTAGTCGTCAAAAAATAGGAACAGCAAGAATAGACTCTTGGGTAGGCTAGCAAATAGCAATAGATTTTTTTTTAAAATTATTATCTAAAAAATCAAAAAAAAAAAAAAAAAACGAAACGGGCCGGTCCAACAGGGCCCGGCCCTCCTCTCCCTCTCTCCCTCCTGTCTCTCTCCTTCCCTTTCTCTTTCCCTCAGCGCTCTCTGCAACAAAAAGGACAGCGACGCTCGTGCAATGGAGGGCGCAGGACGCAGGACAGGGCCTCGAGCAGAGTTTTCGGTCGAGGCCAGGCAGGGGTTTTTCTTTGTCCCGACCTGGCGACTTGGGTTGTCGATGGACGCTCGGCGCGGCCGACGTTAGGGCTTGGTTCGACCAAGAGCGGTGATGCCGTACGCTTATAGCCAGCATGAGGTGAGCCGTAGTCTAGAGGACCAGCTTTGCTAGAGTCGTGCTTGGCTCGGCCTGACCTGAGCCAAGCTAGGGTTACTCGAGATGGGCTGCTATTTGGAGGCAAAAGGGCCGGTCCGGCGTGGGGAAACGGGATGGAATAGGAAGTTGGGCTCGATGGGTTTGGGTTCATTTGGTTTAATGGGTCTAGGCTTGGTGTGGGCTTGGCATAGGAAATGGAAGCTGGGGTGAGATGTTTGTTTAGGGTTGACAAGACTGGTCCTTGAATGGATCGAGCTCATGTGTAAAGCCTAATACTAGCTAAGGCCCAGGTTGGGCAGGACCGGAGTCCGTGCTTACCCTTTCCGGAAATCAGGGTCCGACCCGAGTCCCATTTTAGTAGAAATTATTTATTTTAAAACTATTAAAAATATTTATTAAAAAATTAAAAAAATAGGAAAATTCTATAAATTAGATTTTGATTAGTTTTCCTATATTTTCGTGCTAATTCTAGTTCAGAATTATTTTAAATTTTCCTAAATTGGAATTCACGTAGTTTAGGATTTTGATCAACGTCTTAGGGTTAGCATAGTCTAAAAAAATGTTTAAATCTTTGGAAAAAAATTAAACCCAATTCAAAGAACCTCATAAGGCTCTACAATAGGGTATTGTATATTGTTGGAGAAAAATGTTAGGTTATTAATTGTGCATTTCAATTTTGATTATATACTTGAGTGTGCACTTTCAATATGTTGATTGTTATTTTCTTTCTTAGCATAGAAAGGATAAATCCTAGGATCTTAATAAACAAACATTGCATAGATACATAGTGGATTGGAACCTTGGAGCTCATAATTGGTAAAAAGACTACCCAAACACTTCAATGATTAAATGATCAAGTTTTGGTACCGAAATGGCACTACTTAGATAACTAGTGTAACCAAGTTTTCAATCCTAGATCTCTAGTTGCTAAGAAGTGAAATTATGCTCTCATACCTCATTTTGTCTCTAGTTGACCTCAATAGGCTAGTAGCAATTTTTCATTTGGAATTATCATAGTGCTAATTGAATTGAAAGTTAAGTATCCCAACTTCGTGTAAGGTGAGGTTTTGGGAGAACTCACGCTGATCGAGGATTGTGGACCTATCTTTGGCATTACCTCTAAACCTAATCGGCCGAGGGTAGTCCCTCAAAGGGTAGGTCTCAACAAGATCTATGGATGCTGGATGCACTAAAGTTAATGACACGAGTCTTTTCTTTTCCAAATAAAATTCTAGAGTTTTGCCAAAAATGTGAAGTTAAAAGGATAATCTTTTGAAATCTCAATGTACATGCAAATATTTAGAGAGTGATAGTTTCAAGGAAAATTATTTGATAAAGAAAAATAGTTTTTGGGAAATTATCTCTTTAGAAATTTTTTTTTTGGAAAATCATTTTTCAGGAAAATATTTTTTAATTTTCAAATTAGGAAATTCATTTTTCTAGCATATTTTCTTTAAATGTAAATAGTTTTTCACTGATTGATTATTTTCAGCACCCCAAATGCGTGAAAGTATGGAAAACTAACTCGCAGAAAACTTCTTCACTCAAACAAACTAGCCCTTAATTATATTATTATTTATATGCAACAAAAATTGACTATATATAATAGTTGTGAAGTGAAGCGAAATATTATTAAATGTCTAAATATACCATGATTTATATACATGTATTAGGAGAAACATATTTCAAAGTGTCTAATTATTCGCGTAATTAAATTGACATTGTTACCGTTGAATTAGAATGTGTCAAAGCCTAATATGTCTCTTTTGTAATTAACAAATATGTGAAAATTCTAAGGATAAATCCGTACAAAACATGGGCCGAGAACTAGTTAGATAAAATGTAAAGGTGTGATTAAATAGCATTCAAAAGATCCACTTATTTTAGAGTTATTAGGCTGGGATTAATCAATGCATTTTGAAGAAAACTAACCAATTAAAACTCAAAGAATTCTGATGTGGCGCTCTTTCTTTTGTTTAGTTGGCACAATCTTAATTGACCTCTCCAGTTACCACTTACCAGTTACCTTTCTTTATATATACGAACTACTAGGCACGCTTGTGCATTTAACCATTTGTGTAAAATTGTAGAATTTTTCTTAAAATTTGTTAAATTGCAATTAACCATTTGTCATTGCTATATGAAATAGGGATATTTTATATTTAATCATTATACTATTGAGAAAAAAAATAAATGCCTTCCAAGGAGTTACCTAATAGGGAGATCTATAGAAGATGTTAGATCTTCTTTATTTTATTATTTTTTTGGGAAATTGTCCAAAAAGTCTTAAATTTACTATTTGGCAACCAGTTTAGTCTTAAATTTTTTAATCATACTAATTTAGTCCTAAAACTTTTGCCAATTTGTCAATTCAATCATAAACTTTTTCAATTGTGCTAATTTTGTCTTAAAACTTTTAACAAATTACCAATGTAGTCATTTTGACTAATTTTGGTTGGAAATTTCTAACATGGTGGTCCAATTGACATTGATAATCTTATATGGCATGGTCGGCATTGACATGAAAAATTTTCTTTATTTATTTATTTTGTTTCGAGCCTACACAAGGGCTGCCACCCCTCACCTAGTCTCAAATTTGACAAGTGTCATGGGCCTTACTAGGCACAATGAGGGGCAAAGGTCATGCGTTCTCATCATATTTGGCTAGGTGAGGGCATCCTGGTTCTTGCATAGGCCCTCGCTAGCCACAAGGGATTATCTTTAAGAGTGACAGATAGAACTCTAAAGAATTACCAATTCAGTTTTTAAAATTATCAATGTAATCCTTTTGGCTAATTGAAAGGAAATTGTTGACATCATGGTCCAATTACCAACGAGCATCCTATATGGTGCCATCGGTGTTGACATAGTCGATCATTTATTATTATTATTATTTTAAATTCAAATTATTTTTAATGATTTCATTTTTATCATTTCTTTTTTTCTTCAACGTGTTGACGGCCCACTGGCTGAGGGCTGGTGACCACTAGTGGTACCAAATAGGATAGTTGACATTAACTAGACCACCACGGTCACCATTTTCTATTAAAGTTAGCTGGAAGGACTACATTGATAATTTGTTATAAGGTTTAGGATTAAGTCAACACAATTGCAAGCTTTATTACTTAATCAACAAATTGTCAAAAGGTGTAGGACTGAATTGGCCGTTATACAATATGTTTTTATATATACATATATATATATACATATATATATATATGTATATATGTATATATATACATAATTGCTAATTTTCAACATTAAAGCTTATTAAAACTAATGTTTTGCTATTGTTCAACAAACCTCATTAGTAGAAATACTAGTTGTAAGCAAAATAAGACAAGAGTGTAAGAACGGTACTCTTTGCAAGCAAAATGATCAATCGCTTGAGTTTTGGAGTTCAAGCCGTCTAGCATGTCGATCCATCGGCCATTTATTGAATTCAATGACTATCAAAATAGAAGAGAATTAACCCACCCACGCATGGCTGCACTGGTTGAGGCTTGCTCCCTGAATTTGGCAACCAGGTCAAGGGTTTGACTCCCAAGGTATGCTCTGTGCTTTAAGTGGGATGTCCCAGCGGTGGATTGCTGGGCCAGTCTCCTCCGAGGTATAGTCGGTGCTGTGCTCCCGTAAGGTGAGCTAGACCGAATCCTCAATATAAAAAAGAAAAAAAGAAAAAAAGAAGAGAATTAAAGAAGAAAACGCTCACATTATAGCAAAAGGTATCATTACATACCCTAGCAATTCATTTCATTGACTTCCAGAACTTCAAATTTGAGATCCCTTCATAAGTGAAAGCCTTTAAGGACGTCATTCATTATTTGTCAAGAATCTTTGATTGGATCGGCTTAATTCAATGAGATATGTGAGTGTTTCCTTTTGGGATAAAATAGTAGAGATGGACCACCAACGCAGCTATTCTTTTTGGCATTAGTTTCGACGTTATGAAAAGAGTTTCGTACTAGTTACAAAATACTGTTTGAGCATAATTACTCAGTCCACATGTAGGCGTACAAGCTTGTCACTGCAACCCTATCAAAGTACTAGAAATGAAGAGATCTCTCACATGAGATATCAAATGCCTAGACACATGTTGATTAGAAGTTCGCTCATGACTTGTCTTGAAACTTATGACCTCGTTAAACCCATTGTGATCTTTTTACCACTAGGTTACCTCGCTCCTTGGTGATAACAAGTGATTGTTGAACATTTCAGAATGACAGAGTTTTGCATTTTTTTTTCCGTCAGCCATTTTGACGAGAATCAAGAAATTTGGGAAGCGATAGCAACCCTGAACTTTCGCGCTAAACTTGATGGATCGGTTAGAACTTGTAAGATTTTCCATATTTCTTAACTTGCCCCTCAAATTGAAACTCCGTATCCGTCGCTGTCATGAAAGATAAAACGCAACTGAAGGCAACCCTAGTAGGTCCCATCTTTTTAATGCATTCTTCATTTGCTTTTGTTCTTTTTCTTTTTTCGCTCTGTCACTTGTTATCATTTATTTCTCATTGTTCTCTCCGTCTCTCTCTAAAACAACCATCTCATGTCAATAATAAACAAGTTATTTACATCCCAACGTCTATCAACAGCACCAAAAGATTAAAAAACGCCCATTACCGACACAAGCTACCCACTAAGTTGAAGCCTTGATTTCTAGAAACCTCCTCCTCACCCAACTAGTCCTCTTCCATCTCCATTTCTTCAACTCGAAGCTCAGTTGTAAGTAAAAAACCATCTCATATCTCTTCACTCTTCGCTGTTCACCCCCATTCCATCCCTTTCGCTCTGTGTTATTCGTTGTCTCATTTCGCATTAGACTCTCTAATTGATTGATTATAGAGAGAAGAAAAACTCCCATCAAAGATTCAGATCCAGGAGCTGAAGCCCTCACCCAAAACCTCATGAAGCTCATTAGCAATTTCCGCTTCTCCACCAATATCTATGGCCCATATCCGCCCTTGCTCTCACTAAGTTGCTTATGCAAACTGAAAAGGCCACCTTCAAGAACAACAATTCCATCCTCAAGACTGGCGAGGATTTGCCCTTCTTTGCCTTAGCGCTCGCTTCTACTTCTGTTCTGACCTCGGTTGCCAAGCTGCTGTCGCAAGCAATTGAGAGGGTTGAAGTGGTGATTACAAACTTGACCCTTAAGTCCAAGCCCTTATGCAACGAGGTGACCTCATTGCCCATCAATTGTTAAGATCCTCATTTTCCTGATTGCCGTAAAGAAGTTCAATGTGAGAGCCTTTAGGTCTATTGTGTTCTTAGGCATCAAACTCTGGCTATAGATTCAATAATTGATAAGTACAACGTGGCCTGGATGACAAGTGATAGAGATAGATCATGGAGCATTCTCTTCTTTTTTTACAGGTACTACCAGGGGTTGAACCATGATCACAATTAAGACGGAACGAAGAGAAGTAAAGAAGGAGGAAAATGGGACTCACAAGAAAAGAGAGAGAAGAAATAAACGGAAACCAAAACCAAACCAAAAAGGATACTAAAAAAAGTGGGACCCACAAAGGTTGTCAAAACAATGTGATAGGGAGTGTTTTAGCCATGGTGGGAGTGGAAAAAGCGCAATCTTCACTTTCTATGGGTTAAATTGTTCAAAAAGTCCTAACCTATTGTACTTTTTGTTAATTCAGTATTAAACTCTTCAAGTTTATAAATTAAATCGTAAATCTTTTCACTTTTTGTCAATTAAGTCAATTCGACTGATTTTATCCAGAAATCGCTAACGTGGACACTGAATATCCTACATGATATAACTGACACTGATGTGAACAATTATTAATAATATTTTTTAAAAATTTTATATTATTATGTTGAACATTTATTTTATATTTTCCTTTTTTCTTTGAGTTTATTATTATTATTATTATTATTTTGCCAACAACCCTTGCTAGCTGTGAAGGCCTTGCTAGATCTAATGAGGGCCTTCTACCATCACCTGCCACCAACGAGGCCGTGATGGCCATAGACAAGGCTTTATAGCTTCGTCGCCCATTAGTGAGGGTGCAAAGGCTTTGCCAAATTTGGATGAGGTTTTCATGGCCGGTGAGGATCACCAACAAAGAAAAAAAAAGCAAAGAAATTAAGGAAAATAAAGACAATCGAAAAGATATGGAAATATTACTAAAATTGTCTTGTAAGTGTCGGCCGTGCTGCGAAGCATGGTTAGCATCCACGTTAACAATTTCCGACCAAAGTTGGCCAGATGGACTCAAATGGCGAAATATGAAAAGATTTAGGACTTATTTAATGAAATTGAAAGTTTTAGGACTAAATTGTTAAAAGTGCAATAAATTTAGGACTTTTTGGATAATGTTTCCTATTTTACGTGTCAACACATACATTCTAATATATATAGTTTTCAAATCGGTTTGATCATTCCCAATTATCCTTCCCAAAACTTTCGTTGGTACTAAAAAATCTAAATTGGGTCTTCAGGTCTTAAGTTGAAGAATTCATTCTAGTTGTTTTAATTATTTTTGGACTAACATTGTTTGATTGCTCGAAAGCGGTTTGGAAAATCACTACCTGTCATCTTTGTGCTCGAGTGGAGCTTTTCTTCTTAAAGTAAGTTTTGAGAGGATTGAATGAATTGCATGACATATTGTCTACTTGCTTTTTCTTTTTCTTTTTCTTTTTCAAAAAGAAAATGTTAAGCATTATTATATACAACATATAAACACGTAAGACAATGATAAAAAATGCCCGTCAAATTTGATTTTTCTGTTTAATTACATCCACCAATATTTAGAACAAATAATATTTGGGAACCACTATGCTGTGATTTATCCATATGTCAATTAAATTTTAGTAAGTTAATGTTATTTTACGGATACAAATTTGATAATACAGGAGTAGTGGCATTCCTAGGATGATACTTACGAGAAACATCTGGGCGGCGATTCTCGCGAGGTTGGCGAAGTTATTAGGAAGTTTCCAAGATTTCACGCCTGACGTTATGTTTCATGGAGAATATGACATACATTTGGGAATGTGTTCAGCAAGAAATAGTCATGGGCTAAAGTCGAAGGACATGCGTCCAAACTCCACTAATGATAGCATCGACGGACAGAAGTCAATAGCTGGGTCAAGTCAAGTAGTTTGTCGGGTGCTAACTCGTAGAACAACTATATATATATATATAGAGAGAGAGAGAGAGAGAGAGGTGTTTTGACAATTCAATAGCCAGATATAGAAGCGAACCGTGGAGGATGAACCGGGAGAAGATGATTCTGGCGATGGCCTTTTTTATCTTTGTGCTTGTTTTCGCGGCGAACCGGCCAGCTGATGCTGCAGAACCACCTCGTCAGGGTCACGCCTTGCCAGGCTGCCCGGACACGTGTGGCAACCTGACAAACATTCCGTACCCTTTTGGAATGGGACGCGGTTGCTTCTTGAGTCCCCTCTACGAGATCGAATGCCGGCAAACCCACAACATCTCCACTCCGGTACTAAAGAATTTCAGCGTAGTGGTGTTAGATATCCAGCTACCGCGACATTTAGGCTCCCCGGGCCTCATTAAGGTCAGCCAGCCGACATCGTATCATCTTAACTGTACGACCAACCAGCAAAATGATGCCCCAGTGGACTACTCAATGGGCAATAACAGCACTTTCAGGTACTCCCGGGCTAAGAACTATTTTGTTGCCGGAGGTTGTGACAACCAGGCCTTGATGGTCCTCGATGGTAACCCAGGGGAGGTCCTAGGATGCAAGTCTTCCTGTGACGGCGGCAGACATAGGACTCTCGGGCATTACTACTGCCATTCTGGTACCCGTGGTTGTTGTATGACTCCGATCACCAATAATGTCGGCATATACAGTGTGGAATTCAAGTCTTACGAGGGCAAAGCCATAGCGCCAGGGGATGCGAAATGCAGGTTCGCGTTCTTGGTGGAGGCTGCATGGTGGTCTCGAGCTCATCTGAATAGTTCACCACTGGATGTTCCGGTGGTGCTTGAATGGGCGATCACCCCAGATGAGGAAAAGCGGCTGAGCAACCAAAGCGATAGGCGCCGTTATAAAAACTCCGGCTCCTGCCAAACGCTCAAGAATTCTGGTGGTATATCTTGTGCTTGCAATCCAGACTACGAAGGGAATTCTTTTCTTCCCCTTGGATGCCAAGGTGAGCTTAGAACGCCCGCTTTTACTTTGTATCTTAACCTTATTGTTTATCCAAAGCCGGGTAGGACGATATGCAAGCTCGAAATCTACGAAAAGCCTACGGGTACAGTTGGAATAATTAAATTGTTCAGATCAGATAATGGATGCTCACAAATTGGTGACATAGGATAATCCAAGAGAGAATTTGACCGCTGAATATTCCGTCATATATCTTGAAACCACCTCTTCTTTTTGCTTCTTTCCTTAACCCATATATCATTCAATATCAATCAGATATCAATGAGTGCAAACAACCGAACATCAAATGCCATGGGAAGTGTGTGAATCGACCAGGGACACACCACTGTGTACTCCATAAGACCATCACCATGATAGGTATGTCACTGCCTGTCCTCTCTCTTCTTGCTTGCGGAACGCGACTGTCTGTATATACACCAACTTCTTCTGCATGAGATGGGGAAATATATCACCATCTCTCCTCAATTTAACTGTGCTTTCATAATCTGTACTTTCAATAATTCTTTTAACTCAATTATATTTATGAATTTAATAATTTGATTGAAATCTTCGTTTCTCAACCATACATGATGCATCGTACTTGAGGATCTTTCGAATTATATTGTTAAGTGAATCCTCCTTTCTGTTTTCGCTCTTCAAAGCGAGAAGGCACTTGTTCAAATTGGTGGAAGCAAATTCGTTGACGATGAAGATGAAATTGGTTATGTAAATCCTAGGGCCAAGAGAATCTCTCAGAATGTCATCTATTAGGTTCCTAAAGTAACTGCAGTTGACTTCTTTTTTACACAGGTGTGGGCACCAGTGTCGCAGCCGTAGTATTATCTTTGCTTCCTTGGTGGTCGTACGACTTCATCAAAAGAAGGCGCGCGGCAAAGCTCAAGCAAGAGTTCTTCAAACGTAACGGCGGACTTATCTTGCAACAACGCCTATCGTCTGTTGAGGACAATCACACGGCGAAAGGCAAGTTATTCGCCTCATTGGAGTTAGACATGGCTACAGACCATTTTAATGAGAACCGGATATTAGGTCACGGTGCTCAAGGAACAGTTTATAAGGGAATGTTGACCGATGGAGCAATCATCGCGGTCAAGAAAAGAAATCCAAAGTTGTTGATGCAAAGCAAGTCGAACAGTTTGTCAATGAGATCGTTATTCTCTCTGAAATCAATCATAGAAATGTGGTCAAGCTGTTGGGATTCTGTCTGGAGAGTGAAGTCCCTCTTTTGGTATATAAATTTGTTCCCAATGGAACTCTCTACCAATATCTTCATAATCCATGTGGAGGATTTCCTGTGCCGTGGGAGGCACGGTTAAGAATCGCCAATGAAGTTGCTGGAGCTCTTTTGTATTTGCACTCTATTGCGGCCATTCCCATTTATCATCGTGATATCAAGTCGTCGAATATACTTTTGGATGAAAAATATCGAGCCAAAGTGGCGGATTTTGGAGCTTCCAGATCAATTACCATCGACCAAACTCACTTGACCACAAAGGTGCAAGGAACCTTCGGATACTTGGACCCCGAATACTTCCGAACAAGTCAATTTACGGACAAGAGCGATGTCTATAGCTTTGGGGTTGTCCTTGTCGAGCTACTGACAGGAGAAAAGCCAATTTCTCAATTGAGGGCAGAAGAGGGCAGAAGTTTAGCTATGTACTTCATCATTTCAATGGAGGAGAATCGCCTTTTTGATGTTCTTGACAAGGAGGTATTAGATCAAGGCAAGAAAGAAGAAATTGTTGTTGTGTCTAATTTAGCGAAAAGATGTTTAAACCTTAACAGAAGATACCGACCTACAATGAAGGAAGTGGCAATGGAATTGGAGCAAGTACGATCCCTCGAAAATCCTGTGGTTGCTTGGCAAAATGATGAATAGATTGACTGCATTAGAATCGGATCTATTCGTCCTTTGGGTCCGGTCTCCACATTGAGCGATCAGAAGTAGATGTGGAGCTGACTTTGTTGGAGGAGGATCAGTCCCTCTTGTACGATTTGCCGAGATGAAGATGCATTTCTCTGTTTGTGTCTAGTTTTCTATGATACGAAACATAATTGTCAATCATTTGCCCTTTGTATGTGAGTTACAGAATAATGATAAACTCTCTGTGTATCTTGAATCATTGGAGATTATATTATCTCTTCTTGATTTCTTGTTAGTCTGCTCTAGTTTTTCAATGGGGTTTAATATCAATGACTCATGTATATGCCTTTGGCAATGGTTGTCCATATACTTTTCCTTTCCGTTCTCTTGTTGGCTCTCCTGATGCACAATGCACCGCACAAGCCACAAGGTCTCTAGCAAAGCTCGGCTGCTGCCAATGCTGCAGAGATGTCACGATTCCTTTCCCATTTTGTAGGAAGAAAGTTGGCGAAAGAAATGACTTACCTTTGATATGCACAATGAACAAATTACCCAAGAACAAACAATGAATCACAAGCAAACAACAGACGATACTATTTCACGATGGTCCGAATACAATCACAAGGAAAGTATTCACGTTCTACAGCGTTAATGTCGATTGTTTTTTCAAAGTAGTAATCAAATTGCCTTTTGTTTGTTCTTCTTTGATGGAATGTGAGAGACAAAATGAAGAGCGTTCTTTTTTGAAACGTTCTATTGTCATCCATCGAAGATCTATTAAAGTCATCCTATTTATACTTCCTTTAAAAGATAATTACTCATATCCCTTCAAAGAGTGCCTTCTCAATCACATCACATTAAGACGAATCGGTGCCTTAATCACACCTCATCAGGGACATATCATACAAATATAACATGTTTGGAATTGGAGAAACTGTTATCTCAACAAATGATTCGAGATCAATTGCATCTTTAAGCGCCTGTTCCAGGCAAGGGCGGGCTTAGACGTGCTGGAGATCACCCTGGTAACTTATCGCAAAGGACAAGGAAATGTTCATGTCTGATCTCCGATCAGATATGCGAAAGGCAGCGGCAAGGGAATCACCAATGCGTCTGCTAGCTTGGAAGGAAGTCCACTTGTGTTTTCTCAGACTAAGAGTAGCTTCGACGCAGTGGGTTGCAATGCACTTGCGTTCTTGGGTGACGCGGCGTCGACGGCCACTGGGCATTAGTCGGTTTGTGATGAAGGTCTTTCGGTTTGGCATCTTTTCCCTCCTAGTTAGGGAGATAAGTAAATGTTCGAGAACTCTTCACAAAAATTGTGACTAGACTATTTGATAAACTATAATTGAAAAATGCTTTAGGGAAATGCAAGATTGTTTAGTAAACATATATTTGAAAAGCCCTTTAGTGTAACCAAATTAAGTTTCTTAGTTTTAGTATTTTTAAAATTGCAAAAAAGAAACAATGACTATATAACTTTTTACATTTTCATGTTGAGAGTAATGTAAAAGATATATATTAGTAAATTCATTTAAAAATTATATTAAAAGAAATTGATTATAGATTAGATGCAAAGCTCAACTTTTGGCCTAGGGTTCTTTTAGGTTTGTTTTCAACTTTGAATATATTTTTTTTAATTACTGTAGTATGGGAAAAAGCCACGAAAAATCATAAACTTTGCCCAAAGTGACACATTTACCCAAAAAAAAAATTTGTGACGTGAAAAACCCAAAACTTTTCAAACCGTGACACATTTACCCCATTAAGGGCATTTTTGTCTTTTTATTCGGTTTTTTCCTTTTTCTTTTTTTTTTCTTTATTTCTTCTTCTGCCCTCCGCCGGCCATGGCGGAGCCGGTGGAGGGAAGCCGGCGTCCAGCGAGGGTCGTCCTCGCCAGACGTAGACGAGGGCCGCCCTTGCCGGCGTCGGGTGAGGATCGTCCTCGCCAGACGCAGGCGAAGGTCATCCTCGCCAGATGCAGGCGAGGGCGACCCTTGCCGGCACCGTGTGAGGACTGCCCTTACCAGATCTAGCAAGGGCAGGGACACCCTTGCTCAATGCTGGCAAAGGCACCCCTCGCTAGATCGGGCGAGGGTTGTCCTCGCTAGACGGAGGCGAGGGCCGCCCTCGCCTATGTCGAGTGAGGGTGTCCTTGCTCTCGCCAGTGTCGGGCGAGGGTGTCCCTGCCCTCGCTAGATCTGGCGAGGGCCATCCTCACTCGACATCAGTGAGGGCCGCCCTCGCCGGACGCCAGCGAAGGGAAGAGAGAAGAAAAAAAAAGAAAAGAAATTTAAAAAATGAAAAAATCAAAATGTCCTATAATTTTGGGGTAAATGTGTCACATAACATTAGTTCAGGGTTTTTTGTGTCACAAAAAAAGTTTGGGGTAAATGTGTCACGATTGACAAAGTTCAGGGTTTTTCACGTCACAAAAAAAAGTTTGGGGTAAATGTGTCACTTTGAGTAAAGTTCAGGGTTTTTCGTGGCTTTTTCCCTTGTAGTATTAATCATCTTCATTAATTAATGATCATTCTAGTATATTGATAAAAAGTTGGGCTATTGATTATCAAAAGATAAAAATGATAAAAAAAAAGAAGGTGAACCCAACATTTGCAAAGTGTTTTTATTATTTAGAAAAATAATAAAAATAAAATTCGATGAAACTCTGTTGCCGATCAACGACAGTTGGGGTGTGGGGGAAGATGATTGGTTTAAAAAAAAAATGAAGTCAACGGATGAATAGTAAATGTGAACTTGCATTTCCGAAATGCTGAAAGCCCAAAGCAGGTCCTCACCTGTTTTGGGCTTTCAGCATTTCAAAGGCCAATATTTGGTCAAAGACACATCCAAATGCTGAACTAAACACCTAAAATTTTTCCTAAGGGGCTTTTGGGGCTGAAAGCCCATTGGGAATGCTAAACCAAACGGGGCCTAACTAGAAACTAGTCTAGAAACCTCCGATTCACAGAGTTACTTCAAATGTGAACACATAATTTATAAAATCGGATTAATACAAGGATAATGATTTACAGTCTTGACTTTAGCAGTGATCTAAATGATCTAGCATATAAATGAAAATCAAAATGCAGAATAATATAATTTTATTTAATTTATAAAATGGGGCGTAAGTTGGTGTTTGTTTGTTTGTTTTTGGTATGGTGTGTACTTATGAGAGTAGAAGAGTTTTACATTTTTCCCCTAGCCATTTGAACGAGAATTAAGGACTTTGGAAGCAATAACGACTTTGAACTCTCGCGCTAAAGTTGATGCATTGGTTTCAACCTTGAACTCTCGTACTAAAGTTGATGCGTTGGTTAAAACACGAAAATTTTATTTGTTTCGCAAAAAATATCTTCCAAGAGCATCTTCAACCAAGCCAAGATTCATACAAGAATCCATAACTCTTCGGAATGAGATACTTATGCGGTTTCCTTTTAGGGCGCGTTTGGTAACAATTATGTTCTTGAGAGTAGATTCTAATCAGAAATGATTCTTTTTTATTCTGTTGTCGGGAACTGATTCTAAGCATTTTAAACTGTTTGGTAACGAATAAAATTTCTGATTCTGGAATAGAAAAAGAACAGAAATGCGTTTGGTAACAAATAAAATTTCTGATTATGGAATAAAATTTATATTCTAATTCTTTTTTAATTACCTTTTTAGATGAATGTAAATTTGATATTGAATTTTCATAAACCATTCACTGATCAATTATATTTTTATAATAAGTAATAAAAATATTAACTAATCAATTTTTATTAAATAGTAAATAATAAACTATAGCATAAACTATACTAATATCCCTAAAATATGTAATAAATATAAATACTAAATTATAATATAAAATTAAATATTTATTCTATATATAGCAAATATATATTTCAGAATAGGAAGAAATTAAAATAAAATATAGAAATAAAAATAGATAAAAATAAAATAAAAAATTGTTGTTATTTTAAATTTGGTTTTCTTATTAGAATTTCAATATTATTTATATTTAAATAAGAGTTATTTTTTATCATGGTGATTTCTCATTTTCAATTAATATTTACTTTTATATGATTAAATATCTAATCCATTTTGAATTTAATATGGATGGATGTTAATTTTAATTTAGCCAAGATACTTCTCTCTCTCTCTCTCTCTCTCTCTCTCTCTCTCTCTCTCTCTCTCTCTATATATATTCCCTTCCCCAAAACTGAACACTCAACGTTTAAGAAGATAAAACTCTTCAAACCAACATGACTCTTTGAAACAAAGAAAAGGCTTTAACGAGAAACTCATCATTACAACTTATCCATAAATGAATAATGAAGTAACGTAGTCCATTGTTCAACTTTAAATATTGGCTTTGATAAGTCAATAATTAAAAAAAATATTACAAAGGTCGGAAACATAAAGTTATTGAATCTCCGGCATATTGTAATCACTTGCCATTTGATTTGCAATACTTCTCCGAAGTATGTTTATCTCCATTGCTTCCTCATTTGATGTATCATCTACAACATCCACTTCTCTAGTTCCATATGGGTACTCCGGATCTCCATATCGGGAAAAGTTTTTGTCCATCCTGTCTTGATCACAAATATAATTATGAAGAGCACAACATGCAATTGCAATAAGTGCTTGCTTTTTCATTGTAAATGGAGGCATGTGTCTCAAAATGGTGAAGCGATTCTTTAATGCCCCAAATGACCTCTCAATGACATTTTTTTAAAGAAGAATGTCTATAGTTGAATAATTCTCTTGATGTTCTTGGCTGTCTTCCACTCCCCCTATAATCATTCAGATGATACCGTTCACCTCTAAACGGAGTTAAAAATTCCGGCTGTGCTGCATAACTAGAATCTACCATGTAATATTTGCCTATAATATATATATATATATATATATATATATATATATATATAAATTAGTTATGATATACAACGATGAAACAATCATAAAATGAATTTCTCCTTATAAACAAATCAAATACCTGGTGGTGGTCGAGGAAATTGCAATTGAGGAGTCGCAAGTGCTGCCAAAAGCACTCGACAATCGTTGGCAGATCTTTCCCATCCAGAATATACGAAAGTAAATTTCATATCAAACGAACAAACACATAACACATTCTAAGTGGTATTTCCTCTTCTGCCTCTATATGGGATTTGCTGAGACCTGGGGACGGTAACATCTATATGGGTGCCATCAATAGCACTTACGCAGTCCTGTGAATTTATTTCGAGAAAAAAAAATCATGTGAATTTATGAAAATTCAAAAATTATCAACTACATGTATTTGATGATGCACAATTGATATGAAAACTATACCTTGAAATAGCGTTCATGGTTAGGATTCGTAAGAATTTCCAGTGGAACAACATCAAATGATGGAAATTTGATAATCTCTTTTGCAAGTTTGAGAACTGTTTTCAACACTAAATTAAAATACGTGCTGATTGTATGTCCTGAACGTTGAAGTCTCTCACATAAATCTCAAGTTGAGTTATTATGACCAACCAAAGATAAGAAGATCCCAACTTGTTCATCTATCCTAACATACCGACTATCTTTCAACCAACCTCTTATCCTCATCAAATCACATAGGTTCAGAAAAACATGCATCTCCATCCTGAAGGCTTCATATATTTTATCTGAATGTCCACAAATAAGCTCTCTCTTCCATTCCGGTCCCGATAGATTGCTGTCCTTAATAGGTTCTTTCGTATGCACGGACATGTCCATCGCAACCATGCATAACCATCCTATCAATATGTCAAGATCACCATCATCCAAGAATTGGTCAACTGATTGTACTTGCTCATTAGACATACTATTTTATCCATCTTCCATAATACCTATACCATCACACAAATATAATAACATTAATAAAGAAATCTGAAAAAAAAATCCAAACACGCTCTTAACAATTTAAGTTCTAAAGTAGAAGCAGATCAAATATAAAAATCTCACACAATCCATATTATCCATACAACAACACAAAAGAGTTTGAACAATTAAATCACACAGTTAAGTGAAAGCACATACAATCCATAAAACACATCTCAACATCTACAATAGATATTGAAGAAATCTATGTCTCCTTTCAGCTGGTGTTTTGATGAAAGCCTCTCTCCATACGGCACTACCACATGCTCGTTCCACTGCTTTGTTGTAAAGATCTTGGTCCAAGTCATTCATATTAACTAGAATATCAAACACAACTGATATAGAGAAGGGGTATTTAGGTGGTGGTGGTGATGTGACTTGTGAGGTAACAGATCCACTCACAGATTGACTTGACCTAGCTTTGAGCATGTCTTGGATAGCTTTGCATGTGTCTACAATATCAAATGAGGGACTATTTCTTCTCCTCTTGACATTTGGAGTCCTATCCAACCTGTGCTTGTTATGAATGGAAGTGGAAGTATACTGGGATGTAAAAATGTCCTCATCAATTTGGTGTTCACCTAAGTCCTTTGGATCACCAGTTGCATTGCCACCACCATTGCCACCATCCTTTGACAACGTCACATCTCTAGCATTTCCTGTGGCATGCTCTCCAGTAGCATATGTATCACCAACCAAATACATGCACAGTTCAGGATATTGAGGAAATCCATCATTCTTGAATTTTGCCCAGTCATTGCTATCCTGCAATTTTCACAATAATGACATATGTCAATAACATAATCAAATCTTCTAAAACTTACATCTATTATAATATCAAAATGATCGAAACTTAAAACATACCCTGATGTGAGAGTCCCAAATACTTGGATCGTCGACAACAACTGTGCCATTCACATTATCCCAGCCAAAGCCAGATTGTGAAAGGAGCTTCTTAAAACTACCATACTGCCTTCTCAGTTTGTTCACCTTATTCTTCAACTGCAATAGGTTATATTGATATCCTGACCGTTTATTGAATTTAGCTCGTATGTTATTCCATCATACTTTGTTAAAAGTAGAAGTCGTGCGATTTCCCTTTTGAACCTCCTCAACCAACAATCTTACAAACAAGTTGGTTAAAGGCTCGGTCCATTTTGCATTGAACACATCTTTCTGGGATGCCATTTTACTTTGATTGAGCATCATATAAATTAATTGAGATGACACTTAAAACTATCATGAAAGATAAAGTGTAACCGGGTAAGTAGGGAAAAAAAAGAAAAGATGCTCCAATGAAACTCACTTGATATGGCTTCTTGTTCAAATGCAAACTCACAACTTCAAACCAACAACTTCCAGCTAACCTGAAATAGGATCACTTACTTAGAATGAATCACAACCTTTCTACTAAAAATGAATCAACAGCCTGGAAAAAATCAGATGAGAGGAACACTTTGAGGAAACAACTCAAAACAATATTTCCGTATATTTCTAACGTCCTTCGTGAACTTAAAGAGCTATATATTCAATGCAATGTGATGAAAAGGGAATAAGTAAACAACATGAGCCTCCTCTTTTGCATAAAGCTACTCCATGGAAACCTACAACCTACAGTTCATTGCTCGACTAGAGAAAAGCCAAATAGCCGATAGTCAATCACCATGAGACACTAAACAAATTCTATTCCAAAAGTAGAAATAGCAAGGTGAAATATTTGTATCGAACAAATATAAGGGAATTCAATCAATTTGACTATATTCCAGTGGTAGCATTGATCCGAACTCAGTAATCTAAGAGCTTAACAAAACTAACCAGAATACAACACAACACCGTCAGTCATATGCTTTGAAAACATCCAAATGTACACATGAGGGATCATTCAAGTATAGTTTGCCCCATTGAAGCAGGCACTATAGCTGCACAACATAGTCTACGACTTCCCCCAACCCTGAAATGCCTAATCAGCCAAATTCACAATACAAATCTCACTTCCCCAAGCTCAAAACCGATGTACTCAGCACTAGAGCCTTTGTCTATTCGCGCCTCATCACGATCATAACTCCCAATCCGAATTGAGCGAGAGGATCACAACAGAAACCGGTACATGAACATGAATTGCAATTGACCTCTTGGCCCACTTGCGGCATTCAAGGATGTTAGAATTGTCACTCCCAACTACAACCCGTCCCGCTCTATTTCTTTTTCCTTCCCTCCATCTGCTATCATCCACTCTTTGCTTCCATAATATCTTATCCAAATATATAGAACCGATAGAACAAAGAAAGACACACACACACACAACACGTAAACGATCCAGTCGACGATGACCAATACATAAACATCAAAAGAAGTTCAATGAGTGTGAAGTTTGCCTTCAGATGGGTGCTCGAAACTGGAGTCCACAATAGCATGAAGCAACTTTGGCTTCAAAAGGGAGTCTTTGAAACCGGAGCTGTGAATCCCGATGTAATGCCTGCACGACATCAAAATAACAATAAGCTCTCCGCGCAAAGAATCGGCAATAGCCCGACTCAGCGGGCGCCCTCGCTGAGCTGGCCGAGGGGTCGCTTGCCCTCGGCCAGCTCGGCGAGGGCGCCCGCCGAGTCGGGCCCAGGGCGAGCGACACCTGGGCCCGCTCGGTGTCGCTCGCCCTCGGCCAGCTCGGCGAGGGCACCCGCCGAGTTGGGCGTAGGGGTCCCTCGGTGTCACTTGCCCTCGGCCAGCTCAGCGAGGGTGCCTGCCGATTCGCCCTCAGCCAGCTCGGCAAGCGACCCCTGGGCCCGACTCAGTGGGTGCCCTCGCTGAGTCGGGCCCGGGGGTCGCTCCCGCCAGCCGTCGCAGACGAAAAACCACCCATAGCTGCGAGTGAAGGGAACTCACCTTGAACGAGCAGCTTCAACAATGAAGAAGCAACAGTCAATGTCGCCGTTCTTGAGGAGGGAGAGAGTGAGACTGAGCAGAGGAGATGAAAGGATGAGAGAGTGAGACTGAGCAAAGGAGAGTGAGACTGTGAGAAGAGGAGATGAGAGGACGAGAGAGTGGAGAGGAGAGGACGAGAGACCGTTGAACAGAGGACATAAGATTTCGATTCTTTTTCTGATTCTCGGACAGAGAATCAAATTTTTTTTTCTCAAATCTTGTCCAAAACTGTTCCTGGGAATAAAAATTTTACTAAACACGATTTTCGTCCCAAACTTATTCTGGGAACAAAAAATCATAATCTGGCACTGTTTGGCACGTTGCCAAACAGGCCCTTAGAGAACCAGAGGTGATTTCTTCAAGATCATCATCTAATATCCAGTGTGTGTGATTTCTCAAAGGTATAGATAGTTTCAAAAGGTTTGATCTTTCCTAATTATCTTGGCCTAAACTTTCGTTCATACTAAAAATCTATCATGACCCTTTAAGACATAGGTTGAATTGTTCATTCTAGGGGTGAGAAAATGAACCGATTGGACTGAACTACACCACTTTGGTTTGGTACCAGGGGCATCGTTCCGATTTCCCAGTTCCAATTTGGAGTCGGTGATTTCAATTACAGGGATGAATCGTCTAGATTAAATTCACTATTTTAAAATTTTAATTTTAATTCTTTAAAAGCATTAAAGAAATAAATTGAACTCTTAATTATTAGGGATTTTCTCAATGTTGTTGAGTTGGAAATATTTGGACCAATCACAAGAAAGGCATGCTTGAGTTGGCTTGGCTTTTATTCACAACCTGTCTTATGGACTTTGCGTGCTTGTTTGATGTGGGACTCTCAATGTGTCTGGCTTGACTCTCCGGTGGTGTGCAGCCTTCCATGCAAATGCCTTCAATATAGGACTCTTGGCTTGTCTTTGTTGTTGTGTCCATCCATGTGAATGTCGAGAGTCCCATATTGAACGAGCAAGTAGAAACCCTAAAAGGGGTTGTGAATAAAAGCCAAGCTATATTCAAATCAAAGTATACCTTTCTTGGCCTTTTGGTTAAGATTAAATGTAGTATTTGTTAAGTGTGTAATGCTCACATAATTTTTGAAGCATTTTGATCTTTTTCTGGGTAAAGAGCAAATGCTTGATTTCAAAGGGGAAGGGGAACCGGTTTTCACCGTAATTCACTAGTTCTATTGGACTGCTTGGGCAGTTACTTCCACTTTTAGTCCACTTGGAAATGATGAAACACATATCTAAATGATTAATCAAAAAAATAAAAATCCATGATTCAATTACATTTTGAATTGACGAAATATACATCTAAATGAACAATCACAAAAAAAGATAAAGCAAATTGGAAATATAGGAAAGTAAAAACAAAAGAATTCCTGACAATCAATGTATCATGCGCTTAATTATGTACAATAAAACTTATTGTTGCATGGTCGTATATGTGTGACTCTTGCTCAATAACTTATGAAAGCTTCATATTTGAACCATATACGACTCAGAAGAAAATAAATATATTCAATGAAAAACCTCGTTTTTGCTAAATATTACATCAATGAACGGTGTATGCCCGACTTAACGTTAGAAAACATATCTTATTACACTAAAGCAAAAGTTCGGGGATGATTTTAAGTACATCTTAATGCTAGAGATAGTGGGATAATTTTATCACATCCGCAATATATTTTAACAATAAAAAATTAGTGGAAATTTTCGGAGGGGTATTAAAAAAGTCCAAGTCATGAAATTTAGTGATTTCGTGAATAACAAAACATATTTAGGTCTTTACCAAAAAAAAAAAAAACATATTTAGGGCAAGTTTAGTAAATACTGTGTTCTTGGGAATAATTTTTACTTATAAATAATTTTTTAAATTATATTTCCAGAAACAATTTCTGAATTTTAGAAAGCGTATGGTAACTGTTCAAAATTTCTCCTCCTGAGATATAAATGTGTTTGGTAAGATTTTTTTAATTTTTTTGTTTTCTTTTAATTTTTTAATACTTTTAATATATATATATATATATATATTTTTTTTTTTCTCTTATTTGTTTTTGCTTTTCTCTTCTTCTTCTTCCTCCTTTGTGACTAGTCGCCAGCCAGGGCCATGGCTAGCAACCAGTCGGGCGAGGTTCAGGGAACTCGTCAAAGGCTTGCTTGGCCACTGTGAGGCTAGCCTCACACCGGCTGGTGAGGCTCAGCCTCACCTTGGTTGGGTGAGGTCAACCTCGACTAGATTTGGCAAGGCCAAGCTTGCCTAACCAACGGCGAGGCTTGATCTCGTCAGGCCACCTCTAGGTCGAGGCTTGAGCCAATGAGCCTCGTTGTGGCTTGGCATCGCCGAGGGTTGGCGATGCTCGGCAACACTCATGCGAGGTTGTCAGCCATGGCCGAGGCCGAGGCCAATGACCAGCCGAAAGAAAGGAGAAGAAAAAGAAAGGGAAGAAGAGGAGAGAGAAGAAAAGAGAAGAGAAAAGAAAAAACTTAGACTTGATTCTGGGAATTGTTTTTGGAAAGAAGTGATTTTTTTTTTTGCTTCTTAATTCTATTCAAAATCTATTCTCGGAAACAAAAAAAAAAAAATAGATTTTTGTTCCCCGAAACAAAAAATTTACCAAATGGATTTTTGTTCTTTTTTTTGTTCCCAGGAAAAAAAATGATAGAATCAGTTGCTCTTGAGAGTGTTACCTAATAGGCCCTTAGTGACCGATATATTGGGATTTATCCCGCATGTCAAACGCTTTTAATGTGTTAATGATGTTCTATGGATACAAATACAATAGTACAAAAGCTTTGGCATTGTTAGGATGATAGTTACGAGATTTCATGCCTGGCGTTATGTTTGATGGGAATATGGCATACATTTGCAACAAACACATTTAGCAGGAAATAGTCATGCGGGTAATAAACGGACATGCATCCAAACTCCACCAACGATAGCATCGATGCACAAACGGCAAATAGCAGAGTCAAGTAGTTCCATCGAGTGCTAACTACTAGAGTAAATAAATAGAGAGAGAGAGAGAGGCAGACAGAACAAGCCGAGATTGAGAGGCATCATCAATCAATGAGAGAGAGGAAGACGTTGGATGCGGTTGGACAAACAGCGGCAGCGTCGTATGTTTCATGGCGTGGTGTCTAGCTGTAGGAGCAGGCTGTGGAGGATGAACAAGGAGAAGATGATCCTGGCGACGGCCTCCTTTGCTCTTGTGCTTGTTTTCGTGGCGAGCTGGTCAGCTCATGCTGCAGAACCACCTCCACGGAGTCTGGCCTGGCCAGGCTGTACAGACACGTGCGGCAATCTGACAAACATTCCGTACCCTTTTGGAATTGGACCCCGCTGCTCCTTGGATCCTTGGTACGAGATCGATTGCCAGCAGACCGGTGGCATCTCTACTCCGATACTTAAGAATTTGGGCGTGGTGGTGTTAAAGATCGGACTACCTGAAAGTTCAACCACCCCAGGCCACATCAGGGTCAGCCAGCCAATATTGTATTCGAATCTTAATTGTACGACCAACCGGCAAAAAGATGCCCCCGTGGACTTAAGGAGCAGTAATGGAGTTTTTAGGTTCTCCCGGAATAGAAACTACTTTGTTGCCGGAGGTTGTGACAACTAGGTCTTGATGGCCACCGATGATACCGCAGGGAACGTCGTAGGATGCAAGTCTTCCTGCACGGAGATAGGATTTTCGGTTTTAACCAGTGCGCTAATGGTACTGGTTGCTGTGTGACTTCGATCATCAGTGATATCGTCAAATACAAAGTGGAGTTCAAGACTTCCGAGGGCAAGGACTTAGCGCGGGGGGATTCAAACTGCAGGTATGCCTTCCTAGTCGAGCAAGGATGGTTGCGTAAAGCTCATCTGAGACGTTTACCCCAGGATGTTCCGGTGATGCTCGAATGGGCGATTACCGAATATGAGGAACAACTACTGAGCAAACAAAACAATAGTCTCGCCAATGGCAATTCCGGCTCCTGCCATGAGGACGTTAGGCCTGGTTTGGCTATTCTACTATATTGTTCTTGCCATGAAGGTTACACAGGGAATTATTTTCTTCCCCATGGATGCCAAGGTGAGCTTAGAATGTCCGCTTTTACTTTGCATCTTAGCCACATTCTTTATCCAAAATCAAGTAGGATGCTATGCAATCTCGAAACTAATGAAAAGTCTGCAAATATAGTTGGGATAAATAAATTGTACAAATCAGACAATGGATGCTCACAAATCGGTAATATAAGAGAATCCAACAGAGAATTTGACTGTTGAATGTTTAGTCATATATCTGGAAACAATCTGTTCTTTTTCCTTTTTTCCTTCATTAAGCCATCATTTAATATCCATCAGATGTCAATGAGTGCAACGAGGATCCGAACCCCTGCCGCCGAGGGAAGTGGGTGAATCGACTGGGATCATTCGACTGCGTAGACCACAGGGCCATCATCATTACGAGTACATCACTGCCCGCTCTTTTTTTTCTCCTGCTCGCGGAACGTGACTGTGTACACACCAATTCCATCTGTACGAAGGCGAAAGATATTGCCATCTCTACTCGGATGAACTACGGTTTCATAATCTACGCATTCAACAATGCTTTTAGTACAATTATATCCTCCAACTCTATGCATTTGACAATTCGATTGAAATATTTGTTTCTCACCTATACAAGATGCATGGCAAAATTGTCTTAAAAGTCCTAAACTTATATACGACAATTAATTCAATTCTAAACCTTTTAATTATGCTAATTTAGTCCTTAACCCTTTAACAATTTGCCAAATTAGTCTTAAACCTTTTTAATTATGTCAAATTAGTCCTAAACATTTTGAGAATTTGCTAATTGAATTACTAGTGTAGTCCTTTTGACAAATTTGGCCAGAAATCACTAATATGATAGTCCAATTAATGCCGGTTGTCCTATGTGGCATGGCTGATGCTGATAATGGCAATTTTTTTTTTCAATGGGCCACCATCGTTGCCAGCCCTTGGGTGAGGACTCTCGCCTAGGCCCTTGCAGACCACAAGGAGGGGTTCGCAATCCTTGCCCACCCTTGTTGTGGCCAGTAAGGGCCTGGGCGAGGGTCATGACACCCTTGTCAATCATACTGAGGGCTCACGACCCCTCACTAGATTTGGTTCAAAGGGTCAATGACCAAAGAAAAGAAAAGGAAAAAAATGATTTTTTTTAAAACTAAAATATTATAGAATGGCGGCATTCCAGGACTTCATGAACTCTTGTTCATTGATGGATATAGAGAGTAAAACGTGTACTTACACATGGTCTAATAACCGAGAAGGCGTTAAACTCGTCAAAAAAAAAAAATACTTGATAGGGCTTTTTGCAACCTTGATTGGAGAGTCTCATTCCCTAATGTGGAGGCATATGCATTTCTAGCAATTGGTTCAGATCATTGTCCGATTTTTCTACAAACAGATACAATTGGGGTGAGGAAAAAGAAGAAATTCATATTTGAAGCTTTTTGGGTAGAAAATTTAGAATGCAAAAAAGTGATCCAAAGAGCCTGGAGAGCTGAGGAAGGCTACCCGGCTGGATATTGTGGGCAAAACTAGGAAGGTTGCTAATGCATTAAGGCGATGGAACAACAAAACATTTAGAAATGCATCCCATGAAATTCCTTATCTACAAGGTAGACTCACCGAGTTAATGAATAAGGCTGAAGGGAGCCAAAACCAGGAAGAATATCGCCAAGTTGTCCAACATATTGAAAGCCTGTGGAGACAAGAAGAAATGTACTGGGGTATGAGATCCAGGATTAATTGGATTAAATGGAGGGATAAAAATATGAAATATTTTCATGCTACTACAATACAAAGGAGACAACGGAATAAAATCTCTCTGCTACAAATTGATGATCACAATTGGAGTCGGGACCCTTTGATCCTTAAACAACACGTATCAAGTTTCTACCAGGCTCTATATATGACGGTAGGGTATAGAGAATATCAACCGGTGTTAGATCAATGTCAAGAAGTGATCACTATGGAGATGAATGAAACTTTAACAGGGCCTGTTACAAAGGAAGAAATAAAACTCACCATTTATCAAATGGGCGCAACAAAGGCACTGGGTCTGGATGGACTCAAAGGATTATTCTACCAAAGTAACTAGTTAGAAATTCATGAGGATATTTTCAACATGGTAGACAATTTCTTCAGCCAAGGTATGCTTGATCCTGAACTTAATAGGGCCCATCTTACTCTCATTCCAAAAGTCTCAAATCCAGAAAGCATTACTCAATATAGGCCCATTAATCTTTGCAATTTCAATTATAAAATTATTGCAAAGGTAATGGCCAATAGATTAAAACCCTGGCTCCCAGAGATTATTTCCCAAGAACAAAGTGCCTTCGTCGGGGGCCAACAAATTCATGATAATATATTAATTGTTCAGGAAGTGCTCCATCAATTTCGAGTGAGGAAAAGAAAGCGGAAATTTTAGGCAATCCTAAAATTGGATATGCAAAAGGCCTATGATAGTGTCGAATGGGACTTTCTATATGATTGTTTGTTGAAAATGGGATTATGTAACAAATGGGTAACTTTGGTTAAGTCCCGTATTTCCTCGGTGTCCTTTAGGGTCCAAGTAAATGGGGAGTCATGTGACTATTTCAAACCAACAAGAGAGGAATTAGACAAGGTGATCCATTTTCTCATTATCTATTCATTATGATAGCAAATGTCTTATCCTCCTTATTACTAAAAGCTATCAAAGATGGAAGCCTAAAGGGTATTCAGCTAAACACACACTGTCCAATACTATTACACCTTCTTTTTGCAAATGATGCTATATTTTTTCTGAATGGTACAATTATTGAGGCTAAGAATTTAGCAAATATTCTGAAGCAATATTGCTTTGCATCGGGATAGTCCATTAATCTCAATAAGTCATGAATTTTCTTTGAAAGGAATTGCCCTCAAGTACTAAAACATAATATAGTAGCTGAATTAAGGGTGCCGATCATTGAAAAAACAGGTAAATATTTGGGAATACCTTTAGATTGGATGCAAACAAGGAAACAAATGTTTTCTTGGGTTCTAACAAGAGTTGAGAGGAAATTAGAAGGGTGGAAAGAGAAGCTAATGTCTAAGGCCGGGAAAGAAATACTAATCAAGACAGTAGTCCAAGCATTACCCCAATTTGCCATGTCGATCTTTAGAATTCCTATATCAATTTGCAAGGTGATTGAAAAGAGAATTTCATCTTTCTAGTGGAAACAAAATGCTACAAGAAAGGGCATCCATTGGAAAAGATGGGATATTTTAAAAATAAGGAAATATTATGGGGGTTTAGGCTTCAAAGACTTAGTTGATTTCAACAGAGTAATGTTAGGGAAACAAGCTTGGAGGTTTATACAAGACCAAACTTCCATATGGAGTAGGATGTTGAGAGGTATCTACTTCCCTAGAGGTGATTTCTAGACAGCTAAAAAAGGTCCCCGACCCTCATGGGGGTGGCAAAGCTTATTTGTGGGAAGAGATGCAATTGAGCATGAAGTAAAATGGGAGGTTGGGGATGGTAGTAAGATCATCATTAGAGAGGATAGATGGCTAATATCAGGCAAGATAGGCGATCCAGCAAATAAAAATGATCCTCTTCTTGTAGCAGAATTAATTAATCAAACTGAAAGGAAATGGAACTCTCAACTACTACAGGAGATGTTCAATGACAAACTTGCAAAAGGAATTGCAGCTACGCCTTTGAGCCTAACACCTGGGCCAGACAAGATGATATGGACAGTGAATTAATTAGGAGACTATACGGCAAAGAATGGGTACAACAAGCTTCGAGACTCAGAAAGATTCCAAATGACAAATCAACCATCCTCGTCATACCAACCTCCTAAAAAGCTATGGATAGAAATATGGAAACTCAGAACTCCCCCAAAGGTCAATTTTTTTTATATGGAGTACATGCAACAATGGTTTACCTACAAAAGAAAACCTACACAAGAGGAAGATTTTAAGTGAACAAGACTCCTTTTTGTGACCAAGTTCCTGAATCCACTGAGCATGTATTTATTCATTGTCCCTAGACAAAGGCAATATGGTCAGATCACAAAATGGTAGCCAATACTTCTCTAGAAATCAGTAATCGAATGGATAAATGGGTATGGGCAAATCTCATTGTGAGGAAGAGCCTGCAAGCCAAAGCCAAGTTCGCCGAAGCTATTTGGAGGATATGGAAGGCGCGGAATAGTCATATCTTCAAAGGAAAAAACCCCAATCCGAGTTTAATAGTCGAAGAATCTATATTTTTGACACAACTACAATTGAAACAGGGAATGAATAGTACTAACCGAATAGAAGACAAACCTCCGGTAGCTGCACAATCCAGTGGACGCCCTTTAGCAACAACATCAGAAGACCCACCGACCGACTTCTTCTTCAAGATCTTGATGCATAGCTCATGGATCAGCTCTAGACTTAAGGGATTAGTAGCAGGGGTGAAGAGAAACAGAGAGGGCATCCTCCTCGATGGATTTGCGAAACCGATTGTTGCCCCTTCTGTATTCGTGGCCAAAACCCTAGTTGTCTGTGAGGCGTTGAACTAGTAGAAAGAGAAAGAAGCCGCACGAAGTGAACGAATTGGAGCAACACTTTCGGCTGAACAGAACACGTGCGCTTCAAATGTTCTTAATGGAGTCTTGGTGTCCGACAGCTTGCAAGCGGTGAAGTCCATCTTGGGTTGAGGTGAACCTCCATGGGTTGCACGCTCTATCATCCAAGATTGCAAGGAATTGTTGGGCCAACTTAAGGAGATTAAACTATGTTTTGAGCCCAGAGAATTTAATCAGGCTGCAGATTAGGTTGCTAAGGCTCATTGAACCGACTCACTCCCGATGAATTGGATTTTAAATCCCCCTCATCCTCTTTGGCTTATTTTATGTTTGGACATCGAATCGTTTTGTAACCCATCAGTCTCAGGTTAGTAATGAAATATCTTTATTTTCGACCAAAAAAAAATAATCAAATGCCATTGACCAAACTCACTTGACCACAAAGTTGCAAGGAACCTTGGGATACTTGGATTTAGAATTCTTCCAAACAAGTCAGTTTACAAACAAGAGTGATGTTTATAGCTTTGTGGTTGTCCTTGTCGAGTTACAAAGAAGAGAAAAAACAATTTCCCAACTTAGGGTGGAAGAGGGCAGAAGCCTAGCCACCTATTTTATCTAGGGGTGAGCATGGTCTGGGTTGGGCCGGTCCACCCCCTAACCTTAGGACCAGCTCATACAGTGCTGGTCCTCAATTTTTGGGACCGAGGACCAACCCTATTGAGCTTGGGACCGAGGACCGAACCAACCCAATAGGTTTGATCCGGTTTCCAGGTCAACTCAGGACCAAATAATAATTTTTTATTTCATTTTTTGTACTCCTTGAAAGGGCAACCAAGGACCCTACCGATCCAATGGGTTCGATGATGAGCGAGGTCAACTAAGAAAGGCAAGCGATGAGGGTCAAGTGGGGTGAGTGTTGAACAGAATAAGCATCGAATGTTGGGCCGGGAGCAACAAGCGAAGCGAGCATCGAGCGGTGAGTGGCTCGAATGACCCAAAGCAAGCAAGACAAGTGTCGAGTGGCAAGTGGAGAAGTTGTTTCTTTCGATTTTGGCAAATTGAAGACAAAGATAACAAATAAGACAGAAGATAACGAATACTAAAGAAGGATGCCATAAGGAGCTGTTTATGCCTTTTTGGATGTCGATAGGACTCCTCACAAAAACATTTTCCTCCTTCGTAAATTATAACTATTGACATTGTAAAAGACATTAAAAATCTAAGTTATTAAAGAAAAATGTAAATTACTTGAATTTTTTACTAAAGAGCTATTTAATGTTGTTGACGCTATTTATTTTAATATTTTCTCTATTTAAAAAAATTATAAATAATATATTAGATGGAGAAGAATCGCTTGTTCTGGTCTAGGAATTCTAGAACCAAGGACCGACTCAGTCTCCCTAGAAATTGGACTAGGACCGGTAGGGTTAGGCCAGTCTAAGGTCGGTCCAGGGTTGACCCTAGACCGATGCTCACCTCTAACTTCATCAATAGGATGGAGAAGAATCGCTTGTTCAATGTTCTTGACAAGGAGGTATTAAACCATGGCGAGAAAGAAGAAATTATTGTGGTGTCTAACTTGGCGAAAAGATGCTTAAACCTTAAAGGAAGGTGTAGGCCCACAATGAAGGAAGTGGCAATGGAATTGGAGCAAAATGATGAAGAGATCGACCACATTAGAACTGGATCTATCTATCCTATGGGTACAGTCTCCACATTGACGCGATGGGAAGCAGATGTGGAGCTGACTTTATTAGAGGACGATCGGTCGCTCTTCAACGATTTGCCGAGATGAAGAAGGATTTCGTTGTTTTGTGCCCAGTTTTCTACAATGTGAAACATCACAATCTCTCTATTTGCCCTTTATAAGTGAGTTACAGAATAGTGTTGATTATTATAGGAAGTGGCCCTTATATTATCTCCTTCTCTTCTTGATTTCTCATTAGTCTGCTTTAGCTTTTCACTGCGGTTTACAATCTATGAATCCTAATGCACGATGTCCATTTGCTATTCCTTTCCTGTTTGCAATCATTGTCTCAACAAGTGGTCCAAGATCAAATGCAGATTTGAGCGCTCGTTCTTGGCGAGTGTGGGCTTGGACGTCCTTGAGATCACTCTGGCAACTAATCGTGAAGACCAAGGCATTGTTCATGTCCAATCTCTGATCATATATGTGAACTGCAACGGCAATGGAAATACCAATGCTTCTAGGGAAAATTGTCCAAAAGTCCTTAATCTATTATATAGTAGCTAATTTAGTGCTAAACCTTTCAATTTTATTAAATTTTTCCTAAACATTTTAACAATTTGACAATTCAGTCCTACAATCCAAAACATTTTAATGATTTGTTAATTTAATCCTAAATCTTTTTAATAATTTGCCAATTTAGTTCTTCTAACCAAATTTGGCCGAAAATCACTGATGCGGTGGTTTGATTAGCATTAGCTATCCTACGTGATATGGACGGTGTTGACATGGAATTTTTTTTATATATTTTTAATTTTTCTAAAATTTTTATAATTTTTATTTTATTTTATTTTCCTTTCCTTCTTCCTTTGACTAGTCATCGAGCCCTAGTAGCCAACCGCTGGGCAAGGCTTGACCTTAGTGTTGTTGAGCAAGGCTCACCCTAGCTAGGTTAATATGTTCACATGAACATCAAGCTTAATATGTTCGATCTTTCCCTAGCTTTGCGAAAAGTCTTTTCATTATTGCTACTCTCATCAATGATAGCAGTATATTTCTCAACTTGAAGTACTAACTCAAGATCCAAGACACCTAATTGAAATGGACTTGTTCACTTGAATCAGAGAAATTGATTTCATTCAATAAAGGAACATACAAAGCATGCTTATGAAGAGAAACATATGTAAATACTGCAAATATGCAAGAAAACACTCATACGTCAATGTTTTGACAATATCACACAATCATAGTCAAATTAAATGATACATGTAAATCATAGTTCTCCTTTGGGTGATTCTACGATATACAAACTTACATTAAACCATAATGATGCTAATAACTTTCATTTGGTAATTATAAGTATATCTCGTTAAATTTATTTACTACCTTTGGATATTAAAACAAACCTAACAACACATTAATTACCAACTATAATAATTATGAATTATAAGAAATTAACTAACCTTTGGGTGAATCCCTAAGTTCTTATAGTAAATGAGTTTCAATATACCCATGACACCGATAAGGATATGTAACATATCAATTTCAATCATAGCATCAATTAGACACGGGTAATTGAACAAAACAATATACAATATCAAAAATTCAAAAGACCAAGTTCCAACCACTTTGGTGACTAACAAACCATTCATAATTGAATTTTTAACATTATAAAACACAAACATTCTCCAAATTGACTTACCAAAAAAAAAAAAAAACATTCCCCAAATTGCATGCAAGGGCAATACTGTAATTAACGTGTAAGGGCAAAGCTGTAAAACAGAATACCAAAGGGGTAAAAACATAAGTTTATCAACAAGGGCCAAAATGATAAGTCAATGCGGCTAGGGTACAATCGTAAATAATCAAAGAAGAGGGGTAGAATCGTAAAATAAATAGCTAACGGGCAGAACTTTAAGTGCACGTGGGGCATGTGGATTCCACACACTTGATCGTTAGCGCACGTGGATCCACGCGCCTTCTTCCCCTTTGTGCCAGTTCGCCAATTTTTTCCCTTTTTTCACTTCGTTTCCTCACACCTTCCACCGTTTAGGTTTCTCGTGAAATCATTTCAATAATTGGTGAATAACAAGAAAAAGACCAACCTCATTTAACAAATCTTTATTCAAAAACCATACATTTTTAATAATCATGAGATCCAAAACTATGCTTCGATACCGGTTATTAGAAATAATGTAATTCTTTTTGTGAAAATTTGAAAAAATAGGGATCTTGATATTCATGATTTTTTATGATAAGAGAGATGAATGCATGTCATCATCCACAGCAATATCATTGAAAATAATTGTTGTAGAAATTGAAGAGATGAAAAAATTTGATTTCTCTCCCTTGATTCACTTTTCTTAATGTATTTTATCCGATAGATGATAGAATACAACCTTCGTTGTCTTAAGTACATATATGACCAGACTCTGTTTATACTAATTATCAATAAGGGCCTTTTATCAAAGTAAATTTTTATAAGAACTATAACTTCCTCATAAAAATTGTACATTTTCATGAGAGTTGTAACTTTTCATAGCCAATATTTCTTTTATATCATTTAAATAATTGTTAAACTATTAATTAATAATATCATGTGGGTTACAATAATTCTTACGACATGAACCTATCTAGCGCTTGTCATGCTAAATGAAGGAGAAGGAGAGGAGGGCAATCAGACTTGGAAAAATCACTCAAAAGAAAGTCGCTAGGATCTCTAAGCACTTCTTAGGGTCTTAAATTTCGGTACTTCAGGTTGTTTCCCTTCATGTACCCAGGTCAGTTGGCCAGCGTAAAGTTACCTGGTTTACATTTAGACCAAAAAAAAAAAAAAATAGCCAATTCTTCGGAACTAATAAATAGTAAAATTTGATTGGTTTATTGAGTTTGGTTAAGAAAGATGACTCAAAAGGACATGCGGAGAAGGGGATATCGAGAACTATATGGCACAGTCACCGTCGATTACATAATTTACATGACATGGTTAATCTACGTCAGGCAAAGGACATGTATCATAATCCAGTGATAAAGACTGTTGGATGGCCTGTGAACATAGAAAGGAAAACGCATGGACCAAGGATGTCGAGTGGGAGCCCCGGTGCGAAGTGACGGTTTGTTATTTCGATGGCCTCGAAAGTCGTAATCGCTTACAAATAGGAGCAATGGAATCTCGAAATGTGCAGTTGTGACCGGACATTAACCTCTTGTTAGTAGTTATAATTTAGTGGGCTTTGGATACCCACAGTTGGTAATCATTGTTACTGTCACGCGAATTCCCCAATGTTTCCGACCAATGAATTAGCATGTTGTCTTTTTATCGTTTCCAATACTCAATAATTTACCATTCATCTTCTCTATAAAATCAAGCGTTTGGCCTGTTTAAGATCATCGTAGAACCCCCTTCCACAAAAAAACCAAAATGAACCTTTTAGGGAAGGGTTTTTTCACTACTTGGGAAAGTCCCCATTTATATTGAAATAATTAATAGTGGGAAAAATTATCTAAAAATTTCTAAATTTGTTGTACGGTGGTTAATTCAATTCTAAATTTTTCAATTTTGTCAATTTAAACTTAAATCTTTTGACGATTTATTAATTAGGGATCCCGTACAATTTTGGATGGAAATTAATGACGTGTACGTTAGGTGTTTTACATAGCACGATCAACACTAATATAAATAATTTTTATGATTTTTTTCTTTTCTTTTTTTCTCTATTCTTCTTCCCTGAAAGGCCGGCAAGGGTCACTTGGGCCTCGTGGTGACCCTTGCTGGCCACAAGCTTGGGCTACGTAGAATGGTGAAAAGAAAAGAAAATTTAAAATTTTATAAAAGAACTCAAGAATTTTTTTCGAAGAATTATAAAAGATATATGTCATCTATTTCCATTCAAAATTGGCCAAGGGAACCAAATTATCAAAAGATTTAAAACTAAATTCGTCAAATTTTTGATAAATATGGCCGAATTGACCGCTATATAATAGGATTAGATCTTTTTGGACAATTATCCTGTTAATATGATTTCGTGGATACAAGTACAATAGCAACAGAGTTTTGGCATTCTTAGGATGACACTTACGAGAAGCATATGGGCGGCAATCATTGTGGGGGCTTGTTAGGTTGTCGGCAAGTTTCCTAGATTTCATCCATATTATTATCTCTAAATCCACGTATTGGTTTAAGCCCCGGCTCAAATTACCCGTTAAACAGGCTATGATCATGCCTAACGTCATGTTTGATGGACCACACGACATAAAATTCACCGCCATATTTAGCAAGAAATAGGAACAATAAACGGATATCCATGCAAACTACACCAATGATTCCATCGACGGACAAAAGTCGAATAGCAGAGTCAAGTTAAGTCGTTCCGTCGAGTGCCAACTGCTACGAGTAAATAAATAGAGAGGGCGAGAGAGACAGTAACACCCGAGACTGAGAGAGGCGTCACCAATCAACGAGAGAGAAGAACAGGGAGCGTCATATGCTTCGTGGCGTGCTGCTTGACAATTCAATAGCTAGTTGTGGGAGCAGGCTGCGGAGGATGAACAGGGAGAAGGTGATCCTGGCGACGGCCTTCCTTGCCCTTGTGCTTGTTTTCGCGGTGAACCGCTCAGCTGATGCTGCACAACCGCCTCCTCCGAGTCTGGCCTGGCCAGGCTGTCCGGACGCGTGCGGCCATCTGACAAACATTCCATACCCTTTTGGGATCGGACATGGCTGCTTCTTGGATCCCTGGTACGAGATCGATTGCCAGCAGATCCAGAGCATCTCTACTCCGGTACTTAAGAAACTCGGCTTGGTGGTGTCAGATGTCCAGCTACCCAAAAGTTCATCCTTCCCAGGCTACATTAGGGTCCGCCAGCCAATATCGTATTCACATCCGAATTGTTCGACCAACCAGCAAAACGATGCCCCAGTGGACTTAAGGAGCAGTAACAGAATTTTCACGTACTCCCGGCGTAAAAACTATTTTGTTGCCGGAGGTTGTGACAACCAGGCCTTGATGGCCATCAGTGATAAAAACTATTTTGTTGCCGGAGGTCGTGACAACCCGGCCTTGATGGCCATCACTGATACCCCAGGGAAGGTCATAGGATGCAAGTCTTCCTGCGGTGGAGACGGGACTCTCGGATTAAACCAGTGCGTTAATGGTGCCGGTTGTTGTGTGACTTCAATCATCGATGATATCGGCATATACAGTGTGGAATTCCAGACTTTCGACGGCAAAGCCGTATCGTCAAATGATGCAAAATGCAGGTTCGCCTTCTTGGTCGAGCCTGCATGGTTGAACCAAGCTGATCTGAGCAGTTTACCGCCACATGTTCCTGTGATGCTCGAATGGGCGATTACCCAATATGAGGAACAACTACTGAGCCAACAAAGCAATAGGCTCGTCAATAACAATTCCGGCTCCTGCCAGAAAAACGTCAGGCCCGGGTTGGAAACTATACTATATTGTTCTTGCAATCCAGGCTACATAGGGAATTATTTTCTTCCCCATGGGTGCCAAGGTGATCTTAGAACGTCTGCTTCTACTTTGGATCTTAGCATATTCTTTATCTAAAATCAAGTAGGATGATATGCAAGCTCGAAACCAATGAAAATTCTGCGAATATAGTTGAGATGAATAAATTCTTCAAATCACACAATGGATGCTCACAAATCGGTAATATAAGAGAATCCAAGAGAGAATTTGACTGCTGAATGTCTAGCCATCTATCTAGAAACAATCTGTTCTTTTTCCTTCCTTCATTAATCCATCATTTAATATCCATCAGATATCGATGAGTGCAAAGAGGATCCAAACATCTGCCGAGGGAAGTGTGTGAATCGACCGGGATCATCCTACTGCGTAGACACAAAGGCCATCATCATTACAAGTACGTCACTGCCCGCTCTTTTTTTCTCCTTCTCGCGGTACACACCAATTTCATCTGCATGAAGGCGAAAGATATTCCCATCTCTGCTCAGATAAACTGTGCTTGCATAATCTGCACATTCAACAATGCTTTTAACTCAATTTTGTTTTCCAATTCTATGCTTTTGACAATTTGATTGAAATCTTCGTTTAAGATGCATGGAAAAATTGCCCAAAAAGTCCTAAACCTAGTGTACGGTGGCCAATTCAATCTTATACCTTTCAATTATGCCAAACTAGTCTTAAACCCTTTGACAATTTGCCAATTTAGTTTTAAACATTTTAATTGTGTCGATTTAATCTTAAACATTTTAAGGATTTGACAATTCAATCATAAACCTTTTAACAAATTATTAATATAGTACTTCCAGTTATTTTTGGCCGAAAATCGTTAACTTGACAAGTCAATACTATTTATCATACATGGCATGATCGATGCTAACATTGGCATTTTTTAAATTTCTTAGGATTATTTATTTATTTATTCTTTTCATTACTTTTTCTTTTTTAGTTCGATCGTTGGCGCTTGGGTGAGCCCTTGCGGGCCAGAGGTATGGGTTCACGGTCCTCGCCCCCCAACAAGGGCCTAGGCGAGGGCTGCGGCACCCTTGTTAGCGATAGCGAGGGCTAGCAAGTGCTTGCCAAATTTAGTTCAAAGGTTCAATGACTAAAAAATGAAAATTAAAAAGAAAATTAAAAAATTCGAAAACTTTTTTAAAAATTTAAAAAAAAAATTGTCCATGTAAATATTGACTATGCCACGTAGATAGTAGGTGCTAACTAGATTGTCACATTAATGATTTCAACCAAAATTAATCAAAAAGACTATATTAGTATATAATAAAATGTTTAGGACTAAATTGACAAATTCTCAAAAAATTGATTACTAAATTTGCACGAATAAAAAGTTTAGTGGATATGTTTACTAGAAGTCCTAAATTGTATCATGGAAGTGTAATTAAGTCTTATAACTTTCCAAAAGTACAATTGAGTCCTAAAACTTATTAAATTGGTGCAATCAAGTCCTTTTATTAACTCCGTCCAATTTGGCTAATGGAAAATACTTATATGGTTTTTTTTTATTACTGTCTCTCTCCTACACAATGCCGACATGGCCAAAACAACAAAGATAACCCCAAAATGACTTTTTGATACAAATGTGATTTTTAATATAAATATTCATTAAATTAAATTAAAAGAATAAATACAATTTTTATTTATTAAAAAAAAAAACGAGGTTGCTACTACCCCGCCATCGCTCGAAAGGGCTAGCGATGGTGGGGTGAGGATCGGCCAAGATCGCTAGGCCTAAGCGACCCTAGCTGACCACAAGCGAGGGACGCAACTCTCTCTCAAATCAAGCTGACGACTATCGTTGGTTGGGGCGTATGCTACCTTTTTCTAATTAAATTAAATTAATATTTATATTTAAAATCAAATTTGGATGAAAACGACGTGATTTGAGCTTATGTTTCTTGTTTTGGCCATGTAGGCGCCACGTAGGAGAGAGAAAGTAATAAAAAAGCCATGTCGGCTTTTTAAGTTAATCAAATTGGACGGAAGTCATGAAATCACTCAATTATACAAATTTGATCAATTTAGGGACTAAGTCTCAATTGCAATCTTATGACAAGTTTAAGGGACTTCTATTAAACATATTCGAAAGTTTAAGATTGAATTGGCAAAATGTCTAAGAGGTTTGAAACTGAATTGGTATAATTAAAAGATTTATGATTAAATTGGCCGTCATACGGTAGTTTAATACTTTTCGAACAAATTTTCCCAAGATGCATGGCACTTGAGGGGCTTTCGAATTATTTTGTTGAGTGAATCATCCTTTCTATTTTCTCTCTTCAAAAGCAAGAAGGCACTTTTTCAAATTGGTGGAAGCAAATTCGTTGACGATGAAGGTGAAATTGGTCATGTAAATCCTAGAGTGAAGAAAAACTCTCTGAATATTATGTGCTAGGTTCCTAAAGCATTTGCAATTGACTTTTTCTTTACACAGGTACGGCCACGGGTCTTGGAGCCATAGTATTACTTTTGCTTTCTTGGTGGTTGTACAAGTTCATTAAAAGAAGGCGTGCGGCAAAGCTCAAGCAAAAGTTCTTCCAACGTAATGGTGGACTTATATTGCAACAACGCCTATCTTCTATTGAAGACAATCACAAGGCAAAAGGTAAATTATTCGCCTCAACGGAGTTAGACATAGCTACGGACCATTTTAACAAGAGCCGAATACTAGGTCAAGGTGGTCAAGGAACGGTTTACAAGGGAATGTTAATAGATGGAACGATCATCGCAATCAAGAAATCTAAAGTTGTCAATGTAAGACAAGTCGAACGGTTCATCAATGAGGTCATTATTCTCTCTGAAATCAATCATAGAAATGTGGTTAGACTGTTGGGATTCTGCCTAGAGTGTGAAGTTCCTCTTCTAGTATATGAATTTGTCCCTAATGGAACCCTCTACCAATATCTTCATGATCCATGTAGAGGATTTCCTATATCTTGGGAGACACGGTTAAGAATTGCTAATGAAATTGCTGGGGCTCTTTCGTATTTGCACTTTGCTGCAGCCATCCCGATTTATCATCGAGATATCAAGTCATCGAATATACTCTTAGACGAAAGCTATAGAGCCAAAGTGGCGGATTTTGGAACTTCTAGATCAATTACCATCGACCAAACTCATGTGACCACAAAGGTGCAAGGAACCGTTGGATACTTGGACCCGAAATTCTTCCGAACAAGTCAATTTACGGATAAGAGTGATGTCTATAGCTTTGGAGTTGTTCTTGTTGAGCTATTAACCAGAGAAAAGCCAATTTGTGAATTGAGGGCGGAAGAAGGAAGATGTCTAGCCACATACTTCATCATTTCGATGGAGGAGAACCGTTTGTTCGATATTCTTGATAAGGAGGTATTAGATCATGGGGAGAAAGAAGAAATTAATGCTGTGTCTAACCTGGCGAAAAGATGCTTAAGCCTTAAGGGAAGGTATAGGCCCGCAATGAAGGAAGTGGCAATGGAATTGGAGCGAGTACGATCCCTCCGAAATCCTGTGGTCATCTGGCAAAATGATGAAGAGATCGACCACATAAGATCTGGATCTATCTATCCTTTGGGTGCGGTCTCCACATTGATGCGATCGGAAGCAGATGTGGAGCTGACTTTGCTGGAGGACGATCAATCGCTCTTTTATGATTTGCCGAGATGAAGATGAATTTCGTTGTTTATGTCCAGTTTTTTGTGATGTGAAACATCAAAATCTCTTTACTTGCCCTTTATATTTGAGTTACAGAATAATGATGTACTCTCTGTGCGTCTTGCATCATTGGAGATTATAATATCTCTTCCTGATTTCTCGTTATTTTTTTTTTTGATCGAAACATATAAGTATTATTTATGCATTCGTCAAAGTACATCCAGATACTATTGCATTAGCAGCAACAAGATCCTGCAAAATATAAGGAGTAAAGATGTTCCAATTATGTGCTAGGTCAAGTCTACCATGGGCCTTGGCGGCCCAGTCGGCTGCTCCATTGGCCTCCCTACGACAGAACTGCAGACGCACGCTAGGGTATTCGGGGAGCAGAGCTGCAATTTCGTTGAAGAGCGTTCTTTCTTCCCATGGTGGCGTCTTCTTCCCGTGGACTGTATCGATCAAGATTTGACAGTCAGATTCGATTACTATATTTCCTGTGTTGATGCCTTGATTCCTCAGATGATGCAGAGTGAAGGTGAGCGCTTGAACTTCCGATTGAAACGCCGAGGCTGCTGGAAATCACTTGGTGTAGACATTTGTTAGAATACCTTGATGATTTCGACTAACACATGCCATCGTTCCTTCTTGGCTACCTGGGTAGTAAGATCCGTCGATATTGCATTTGAGGAAGTTGCGTGCTGGAGGTTTCCACAGATGGACGGCATCAGCAGTAGCCGCCCTTGTTCTGGATCTACTTGCATCTGAAGAAGATCGGAGGCTGGACAGTGCAAGGGCGTCGTCCACTACTCGATGGGGATCCGGTGGTCTGCGGCGAAAAATCCAGCTATTGCGCATACACCAGACTTGCCACAAGATCTGCGCTATTGTTGCCAAACCAGGTATGAGCCTTTGATTTGTTGCTCGTTAGTTTGCTTTAGCTTTTCAATGGGGTTTATTATGTAAGTATGAACTCTTTACGTCTATTACAATCATAAAATTCTCGATGGTTTCTATAAATTGGAATATTTCTTTTTTAATTTTTATGTAAAAAAAAAATCTTGAACTATGATAATTTCTATATGTTGTTAATTGTTTATGTTTTATATGTTTTTCGTATTTTAAACATTCTTTTTACTTAGAAGTCGCCACTAGAGAGGTGGCACGAACTTGACACAAATGGAGCAATCATGAGTTTTTAAAGTTCGTGCAGCTAGTGCCAAAGGAACATTACGGGATGATAGTTGAAACGGGGTGGTTGAATTATCCGAATTAGTGTGACGTGTCACGGTCTTTGATTCTCTCATACTCGTCATGCTTGTGAGTGAAACTTGAGGTTATCAAGTGAAAGTGAAAGATAAGTGATGCAGAGAAGATAAATACAATTAGTTTGTAGGAGTGAAGTCAAGACGATTGGTATTAAGAGTTCTAAAATAGAAAGATAATATTACTTAGGAGCTCTCAAAGTGGGGTTAACCTCCCATACACAAATTGGTTAGGAGTTTATGCTGCAATCATAATCAGGCTATAGCAAGCCAAAATTAGTCGTCAAGCCTAAAGTAATAGATTGTCTCGTTTGATAGACTATAACACTTGTGCTAAACTGGGCATGGTATGACCTCGTATAAAGAAGGTATTCACCTTATTGTTCTCTTGGACAGATAATGGTTGGTTTATCGATTTCTGCTCACCAGGTGTTGCACAAGTTGTTTAGCAGTCAAAGAACTGTCAACCCATGACAAAAGGACATTATTGGTTATCATCGAGACTTCGGCTAGAAGTGAGAGATTCGAACTTCTCGGTTAATAGTGGTGAATGATTGCTCTCATGTATCATGAAACTTCTTTAAAATGGAATCATTATATTAGGATGTGTAACTATTCTATTTCTCTGTTTTTTATTTTATTTCTTTTTGAGAATAGGTTTAAAATACATATTTGTTTGGTAAGGTAATTTCATTTTTCTATTTTCGGGACAAATTTTTAACTCAAAAATATGTTTGCAATAAAAATGGAAAATAAAATTTTTCTACTTTTTTTTTAATCTTTGGAATAGAAATGAGAAATAAAATCATTTCTCATCTCTCGCCCTTGTTGCCGACTGGTCGTCAACTCGCTGTCGAGCATCCGCCGTCCACAATTGCCAGTCACTTGTTGTCCACCGCCTGCTGCTCAAGATGAAGATATTTAAGAAAGTCTAGCAAATAAATTTCTGTTTTAGGAATAGAAATTTTATGTCCTTATTAAACGCTTATTTTTGTTTAGAAACTTGTCTAAAGAATAGAAATAAAACAAAAGATAGAGTTTGGGAATATAATGGATTATCGTGCCCTAGTTACTACCTTGCATAATGAGGAGAGCATCAAAAGATTACATTCACTATTGCATTAATACAAGGAGTTGATAAAGTCATCAGGAAATTGTTGTTCTTATCATGTGTTAGAACTATTGCACAGGATGTCCTAAATTTTGTATATGAAATGTAATCAAGTTCCAAATCTTTCATTGATTCAATTAAGTCTTGAGTTTTCTTTAAAAAATTGCAATCAAATCCTTCAATGAACAATACTTAAAATTGCATGCACGTCACTCAAAAAGTCCTTACATGATATTCTTAAATTGTATTTCTCATCGTATTATCATACCCAATGGGATTTTCCAATAAAAGTTGAGGACTTATAAACATTAAGGATAAATGTACCCTTGAATATACTTTTTTTTCTTATAAATTTTTATTACTTCAAAATAAGAGCCAGCGGTGCCATTTCCATTTGAGTCAATATCATGAAAAAACAAAAACTAATACACATGTGATAAATTTATCTTAAACTGATAAATTTATCTTAAAATGATTTTTTGATCATCAAAAACCTCAAACCAACATACTTATAATAAATACCTCAAATGATCACAAAAAATCATAAATCGATACACTTGTAATAAATTTATCCAAAATTAATTCTTTTAATAGTCAAAAACTTAAACCAATATATTTGTGACAAATATATCATTCGTTAAATTGGAATAATTCCACAAAAATCATAAAACTAAGGGAAAAAGCGACAAAAAACCTTGAACTTTGCCCAAAATAACACATTTACTCCAAAACTTTTTTTTTATGACGTGAAAAACCCAAAACTTTTCAAATCGTGACACATTTACCCCATTAATGGCATTTTTGTCTTTTTATTCTGTTTTTTCCTTTTTCTTTTATTTTTCTTCTTCCCTCCGCCGGCCATGGCGGAGGGAAGTTGGTGTTCGGCGAGGGTCGCCCTCGCCGGCGTCAGGCACCCCTCACCAGACGCAGGCAAGGGCCGCCCGACGCCGGTGAGGGTAGGGACACCCTTGCTCGACGCAGGGGGGGCCGTCCTCTCCCGCGGCCCTCGCCAGATCTGGCGAGGGTAGGGACATCCTCACCCAACGCCGGCGAGGGCGGCCTCGCCCGACGCCGGCGAGGGCCGCCCTCGCCCGACGCCGGCGAGGGCAGCCCTTGCCGAACGCCAACTTCCCTCCGTCGGCCAGCCAGCGGAGGGAAGAGAGAAGGAAAAAAAAAAGAAAAAAAAATGAAAAGACAAAAATACCCTATAATTTTGGGGTAAATATGTCTGTTTTTTGTGTTATAAAAAAAAGTTTGGGGTAAATGTGTCACTTTATGTAAAGTTCAGAGTTTTTCATGACTTTTTCCCTAAAACTAATACAACCGCAACAAAAATCCCAAAATAATGTATTACTTAACTATCACATATTATCCAATTCAGTAATTTTATAATAAAATTTAACAAAAACTAACATGAGGTAAATTTGTCATAAGTGTACCGGTTTAGATAAATTCATCAAAAGTATAACAGTTTGGGGTTTTCAATGATAAAAAAAATTAATTTGAAATAAATCTATCACATATTTATTAGTTTTGAGTTTTTCGTAACTGTTTTTATTATGAACTAAAAACTTTTCTCTAATGGAATCCTCTATTTAACCGGAAAAGAAAATAAAAAGGAAAAAATAAAAAAATAAAAATGAGGAAGAAGAAGAAAATAGCGAGAAGGAGAACCCCGGCCGGACCGAGCTAAAACCCTAGTCGCCACCGCGCCTCTGCGAAAATGAACTGAAAGAGGAAGAAGAAGAAGAAGGAGAAGGAGAAGCAAACCAGAAGGCGGCAATGGCGAGCCGGCGCTGCCTCCAAGCCCTGACCCGCCGCGCCGCGCCTCTCTCCTCGTCGCTCCGCCGCCTCAAGACGCCGCCGCCGCCGCCCGTCTCCGCTCCGGCCCCTCCCGAATCGCTCTTCCAAGCCCGGCGGGTGTCGGCCGGCCTCCAGCCGAGCCGGTGCCCTCCGTGGCCGCCGCGGGCGCGTCTCTTCTGCTCCAACAGGAGGAGCGAGGACGACGACGACGAGGGGGACGAGGATGAGGAGGAGGAGGAGTCGGACGGCGAGGGAGGGGAGGTCATGGAGGAGAGCGACTGCGAGACGGGCAAGGCCTCGTCGCGGTCCAAGTGGGACTACACGCCCGAGGAGAGGGAGGCCGAGGCCGCCGCGATTGGGTACACGGTGCTCGGCCCCCTGCAGAGGTCGGACCGGGTCTTCACGCCTTACGAGCCGGTTTTCGCCGTCGTTCAGGTTCGGCGATCCGGGGTGGTGTTCTGTTCGTTTGTGTTTTTTCGGGTTTGGTTGTATTCATGTGTTTAGCTGCTAGGCGTGTGGTGTGTAGATTGGATCGCACCAGTTCAAGGTGAGCAATGGGGACTGCATTTTCACGGAGCGGCTCAAGTTCTGCGACATCAATGAGAAGGTACATTGCAAGCTGATGAATGTTGCTCGCGAATCTTGACGTGGGTATATTTGATGAGTCATTCTGCTAGTAATCTGCTAGGTTGCCGTCCGATCTTGTTTACTATTCTAAGTAACTTGTGACTACTATGAAGTTGCTTGAAGCACTAGTTCCTTGGGAGTTGTCTTTACCAATCTCTGTTGGAGTTCCAATTGATCATGAATCGAGTCTAAATTCGGCTTTTGAGCGGTACTGATGTTTGAGGCAGGAATGAAATTGTATTGGAAGAAGAATTTTCTTGAATTGATATACAAAGTTCGACTTTTTCAGAATGTGGTAACCACCACTGAGAGAATACGGAAAAGACAGTTTTTTCGTTCTGTATAATTTAGTACTCAGCTTGTACCTAGCCTTCAATTTTCTTGATGTAGTAGAGTGGTTGTTTCTTTTGGTTTTGGGGCATTTTCTTCTGCTCATTTGGCCTCAAAATACACGGCGACAGCTCATTATTTTACTTATAATACAACAAAATGCAAATTGTTATGCTTTGGATTGATCCATAAAACCATCAACCATCTCATTGGAGTTCACCTTCTGTTGAATCTAGTAGCCTTTTTGATCTTCCAATGACAGGGTGTGTATATATTTTCATTCCTTCTAGTTCCATACCCATTCTCCTAGAAGTGCATTATTCACCTAAGTAGATGAGTCAAACTGTCTGCGCTTTCTTTTTTGCATTAAAGGAAGCTTCTATTCATGAGTGCATTGTTCTTCCTCAAAATTTTGGATGTGCCGAATTATTATCTGTCCCTTTTGGGTGATGGTTTGGACTTGTGCTTCTTTTTTATCTTTTCTTTCCTTCTGAGTGTGCGTTAAACTTGTCAACAGCCCCCGGAAATCATCCTAGAGCAATTAGCTTTTAACATGACTTGTGCTGTCTTTTCTTGTGGTTTACTATTTGCCTGCCCATAAATTAATCCACAAGCAAAATATTCTACATCTAGGTTGCCTAATTTTCTCTTTTTGTTGTCCTTTGTCAAATAGAATTGCGTAGTCAATGCTTAGAACTCTTTATGTGGTGCAGTTAATTTTGAACAAAGTTCTGCTGGTCGGCTCACAGACTCAGACAATTGTTGGCAGACCGACAGTTCCAGATGCAGCTGTACATGCAGTCGTCGAGGAGCATGTGAGTTTTGCATCATCATCACCCTCTTTCACACTACACCAAAAGAGAGAGAGAGAGAGAGGTCATCCTGTGCTCATTTGGCCATCCTAAGAAATGGTGTTGAATACTCAAATGATTTTGGGAAGTATGAACTTAAGTTCTGAGAGTTGGCATGTCTTCTGTAAATGATCTGTCGAGCTGAGTCGTGTGTAATATCTTGTTCGGTTGTGATCCTTTGTCAGATCTGTAACAGGTGAGTACTTATCTGATTTGCATTTTGTCTAGAAATTCTTCATTGGTATAAGAAATTATCAGACCCATACAACATGACCATCTAATTGTGGGATAAAAGAAACTTCCTTTTATACAGAATTTTTTACTACTTAGTCATATACGCAGGCATTGGTACCCTGACAGCATTTTATTTGCTCTTTCTACTTACTGCCCTGCCTAGTAAGAATTTAGTCCGTTATAAAAGTTAGGATATCATCTTTTTTCTCATCATATGACACCTAACTCCTTTTCATTTAATACTTCAGGCATTAGATGCAAAAGTAATTATTTTTAAGAAAAAGAGGAGGAAGAACTACCGGCGAACCAAAGGACACCGACAGGTACATCATAGATCAGCTGATGAGGAAATTACTGTTTTGCTGTTCATTCACCTTCTGGTAATTTCTACTGATCTACCTTTTTTTCCCCCTCTTCTTAGGAACTCACCAAGTTGAGGATAACTGACATTCAAGGAATTGAGAAACCTGAGAAGACAGACAATGAGAAACCTGTCAAGTCAGCAGTTAAGAAGTCGGAGAAGGTCGCTGTTGCAGCGTAGAAATGATTTTTTCCATGGTCATTTGCCAACAATGGTGCCAATGCTACTTCTGCATCATGGGCACCAGTTGGACATGCTGCTTGCTCAATGTATTGTCTGCCGAGTGCCAAGCACCTTTTAAGAGGGTAATACCATCATAGCACATGCTTTGAGTCTCAGGATTTTTCTGGTGATCCATTCCTGAATTCCTCCGGATTGATGTAATATTTCTAGGATAATGGGAGCATTAATCTTGCTTCTTATATACGGATATGACTGATGAATCACATGTGGCAAGAGATCTTGTGCGTAGATCACTGCAAGGCATCAGGGTAGAGCTTTTCTGTACTTCATTTAATGGATCGAATGCTTCTTATAATTTTGATTTTTATGTATTGCGACTGCGACATAGTGGGGATAGTTTTGATTCAATCTGCCTGATATATAGGGTTCGCAAAGGAGGCATTGCCTTACCGGTAACTCCTTAGAGAGATGTGTGGTGCTGCGGGGTTCCAGGCTGCAAAACAGTTTTAGTTCTTTTAGTTTGAAAAGCTTGCAAAACAGTTTAGTGAGTGAAAATTATGCAAGAGATTGTTGCCATGATTTACATTGTCGAATTGCTAAATTTATATTGATCCTTATACCAGTTGTAATCCCGGCCTTAACTTGCACCAACTTGGATGGGATTTGTTGACATAGATGTGTGCAAATTGTTGCTGGTTTAGAGAAAGACTAACGTATCATATCCGAAGAGGATACAGTGGATGTATCATAATTGAACGCCAGATCGACGAATAATCTATGACATTATGGATCATGCTGTGTCGAAGAATAGGCGGGCGATTTATATGCATAGTTATATGACTTGGTGGGAAATCGAAGTTGTGTCATGCATTGTTAATTATACAAATTATAGATTGAACTTGTGTTGCGCATTGGAAATTATAGATGGATCTCAACATGGTAGAGCCTTCAATAGGATTCGAACCCGGGAGATCGTAATGTAGGAACTGTTAGATTAGCAGTGGCCCATGAATACAAATGTGAGATCCTATCATGTGAGAAAAAACGAGAAAATTACCAAAACTTTTCAATTCAATCTTAAACTTTTATTTTGTTAATTCAATTTTAAATCTTTTGTTATTATGCTTATTCAGTCCATTCGACATGTTGACCGGCCAATACTAACTTAAATAATATATTAATAATATTTATGTTATTCAAATTTTTATTATTTTTTTCCTTTTTTCCTTTTTTTTTTTCTCCTCCTACCTCCTTCCTCCTTAGGGCAAGCCTTGCTAGCAACGACAAGGCTGCCCTCGCCATGGCTGAGTGAGGCCTTGCCAGATTTGGTGAGGTCACGGCCTTGCGACAATCTCACCAGATTTGACGAGGTCAAGTGTTGTCCATGGCCAACGAGGGTCAACTCTCACTAGATCCGACAAGGAAAAGTCTCATCTAGCCACTACCAGCCCTCACTAGAGGACACGCAAGGTTGCAACCTTTGACTTGGCGAGGTCGCCTAGCCATAGCCAGGCTTCCTCGAGGCCGGTGAGATCCGCAACTGACCTTATCTTTGGCCGGCCAGTTAGAGGAAGGAGGAGGAAGTGAAGAAAAAAAAGAAAGAGAGAGAGAGAAAAAATATTAAAAATAAAAAATTATTCAAATACTATCTACGTCAATGCGGCCCACATTAGAATTGATTTGTCAAAATTGACCGAATTGATTGAATCTGTATAATTACAAAAAATTTAAGATTGAATTAGAAAATTTATAATAAATTTTTATGACTTCTTTAGTAATATTCTCGCGTGAAACAAAGCATCAGCAATTTCCCCGTTGCTGCCCAGGCAGTCAATTCGCATGATGGCACTCTCGAAAGTGCCGTCCTTCATCCGAAAGTTATTTTATTCTGATTTGGAATCATGTCATGTCATCGTTTCGGTGATCACAACGCCCATCTTGACCTTGTCCTCCATTTCGATTTGCTCACTTTTCTGAGTGAGCTTTGTACCTCTTTTGGAATTTTTTCTACGGCTTCGGACGCAAAAGCTCGTGCGAAAAATAGAAACTTTTCCCCGTTACTTTTTCTTGCAAAGTAGACATCCTTAATTTTGAAAAGATCGCGAGATGTGGTCAAATTACACGTCGATTATCAGTTAATGAAGAGATATCATCAACAAGTTTTTCTAGTGTTCTTGGGGCGTGAGTTAACTATGCTTTATTAAGAAAATGTCTTGATTTCAAAATGCACTACTCACACAACATGAAAAAATATATAACATATTAACAATCATGATCTTTTCTTAAATGGGTACTTGATAAATGCCTTTTTCAGGACATCCATTATCAAAATCTATAACAAATTCCATTCTCTCATTCGATTACCTTTGTCATTAGTTAATATTTACTTACGTATAAACACATAAAGATAGAGCAATAAATAACTAAAAAATAAATTACCCTTTTCAGGATGGAAAAAAAGATAAAGAAATTGGACCTAAGCAAATTCTTAGGAAGAAGAAATAAGCATGTCATCTCGCAACGTCATTTCATATTCCTACTCATTCACGAAGAAAAGCTTGGGTGGGAACTTAGAACAATAAATAAATAATGAGAAAAGTTTACCCTTTTGAGACGTGGAAAAAAGAAGGAAAGACACAAAATGGAAAAATTAAACTAGAGCTGTTTTTTTTGTTTTTTGCATTTGTAATATTCCCGATTCACCCTTTCCCCTTTCTGACCTTGCCGGCCGAAAGATTCCTGCCTTTTTTAAGCTCTAAAAAACGTAAAACCCAATGGCCAAAAGTCTCCGCAAAAAGACACAGATCTGTCGTCATCTCCGGGGTTTTTCTGCTGCGCATTTCTACAAATAGCTTCACTGCATCCCCATCAATGGCGTCTTGACACCCCTCGGCGCGCCCTCCCTCGATCCCGCCGTCCCTCTGGCCACCGCCCATTGCCGTCGTTCCTTCCTCCGGCGAAAACCCAATGGAACCCACGTCCTCTCCCGCCGCCCTCCTCCTCTTCGCGGCCGCCTGCTTCCTGGGCATCGCCGCGTCCGCGGCGAGAATCCGCTCCAGCGACTTCGACTCCTATTACGACGAGCACTGCGGCGGCGTGGTCCCCCGGCAGCCCACAATCGCCTCCGAATCGGCCAACTCGTACGCCATGCTCCTCCAATTCTACGGCGGGTACTTCTCGGCCGATGGTGGCCGGCGGAGTGGGGCGGCGTCCGGCCATGATCTGAAGAGGGCGGTGTCGTTCGCTCCCATGGGGATGCGCAGGACCGAGTCCGAGGACGTGATCAGTCTGCATGGGTCGCTGGTGTTCGCGGACCCCTATGTGAGTGCGATCTTTGGGAAGCCGAAGAACCGGAGATTGCGCCAATTTCACGTCCGCGGGCCGAGAATCCCCGTCAGGCGGGATATGGTGAAGTTCAGGCTTAATGGGTACTGGTCTCAATCTTCAGGTAAGCTTTGCATGGTTGGATCTGGCATGTTGTTTTTCAACCATAGTTTCAATGCCGTTTTCAAGCTGAATTATCCGCTGCAATCGAGTATTAACAGTAGTTTTGTTAGTGGGGTTTTGGAGAGCTTGGATGCTGGTGTTGGTGCTGGTGGTGCAGATCATTTTGGGACTGTATCTGTACTGGCTTTGAGAAGTGGAAGTGTCGATTATGAGTATAGTTTGATAGAGAGGGAGGGAGGGAGTGGGTCTTTTGGTGAATTCGATGATGGTGGAGGAGATAATTTGTCTAGTGAGAAACTGGGGCAAGGTTTGTGCTCGGCCTTGAAGTGGAATTCAGCCTTTGACTTGGAATACAGGAGTGTTTGTGACGGTGGTAAGTGCAACCCTCTTAGCACAGATGTCGGGTTTTTACCCAAGGCCATGAGCTTCACTACGATTCGATGTTTGGAGGAGGGTAAGATGCAATTGTTATTGAACTTTCGAAATGATATCAATTTTTCTTATGGCTACCGTACTTTTGATCCTAGCACTACCCTAATCAGTGAAGGAGAATGGGATTCAAAGGCCAATAGGTGGTGTGCTGTTGCTTGCCGAATCTTGAACTTTTCAACGTCGTTGACTGATGCTTTCGCGGGAAATTGCTCAATAAAGTTGTGCTGGAGATTCCCTGCCACTTTTTCTGTTATAAACAGGTATCCAGTTGTAGGATGGATGTGGAGCAATGAAACTGTAAAGGATTCTGGTTATTTTGATAAGATCAAATTTTGGGGTCACAATGATGTATCACCAGATGTCAAGTACGAGTACGGAGTGATGGGGAGTGTTAGGAAACCTTGTGAGTCAAAGGCTGGGAAGCATAAGAGAAAGAGATATCCGAATTCGTACTCATCGGATATGAGATTTGACATGTCAATCAAGTTTAAGAAGGGGGAGATAGTTTTTGGTTATTCTACTCCACTATTTGTGGGTGATAAACGTTTTTCACCATTTCATCTTTATGATGACAGATACATAAAAGCAAATCGAACGGAGAACACAGTTCAGCTAAACAGCAGCCACAGTCCCTTGCAGAACATCAGTTACACTATAAACTTCATCCCTCCAGCTACTTATGAGCAAGGTGGTGGATATTTTCCATCCAAAGCAGTTGATATTTTTGCAGAAGGAACATATAATGAAGAAACTGGTCGTTTGTGCATGATGGGCTGTCGCTATGTCACACAAAGTGGGGTGGAAGTGTATAAAAATGGCTCTATGGACTGTAAGATTCAGATCAACATCCAGTTGCACCCATTGACTGGGAAAGCAAATGAGAAAATCAAGGGGACTATTAAAAGCACTCGAGTGAAATCGGATCCTCTTTACTTTGATTTACTGGACCTAGCTTCAAGTTCAATGTATGTAGAACAAGCCGATGAGTCCATCTGGAGGATGGACTTGGAGATCGTGATGGTTCTTGTTTCTAATACTCTTGCATGTGTTTTTGTGGGCTTACAGCTTTTCCACGTGAAAAAGCAACCAGAGGTGCTTCCTTTCATTTCCATCACTATGCTGATTGTTCTTACTCTGGGACATATGATTCCTCTCCTGTTAAACTTTGAAGCACTCATGACAAACCATAATAGGCAGAGCATTTTTCTCGGGAGTGGTGGGTGGCTCGAGGTCAATGAAGTAATTGTAAGGGTGGTTACTATGGTAGCTTTCCTTTTGGAGCTTTATCTTCTCCGCATGACTTGGTCCGCAAGACATGGTGATGACAAACCCGAGGGCTTGTGGGTGTCTGAGAAAAAGGTCATCTTTGTATCTCTACCAATGTATATCGGCGGTGGGTTGATAGCTTGGTTCATTCACCAATGGAGGAATTCTCACAGAAGTCCTTTTCTACGCCGAGGCCGTATCGGTTACCAGCAAGTTTTATTTTGGGGGGACCTTAAATCTTACGCAGGATTGGTCCTGGATGGTTTTCTACTCCCTCAGCTCCTGTTCAACTTATTCTTCGACTCTTCTGTAGAAGCATTATCTCGTTCTTATTATGTTGGGACCACAATAGTCCGTTTAGTACCCCATGCTTATGATCTTTACAGGGCTCACAATTCTGGCTGGAACCTCGATCTGTCTTATATATACGCAAACCATAGGATGGATTTTTACTCCCCTGCCTGGGACATTATCATTCCTTTTGGGGGTTTGCTGTTTGCTGTTTTCATCTACCTACAGCAGCGATTTGGAGGCCGGTGTATTCTTCCCAAGAGGTTTAGAGGGACTCCTGTGTATGAGAAAGTGCCGACAGTAGGCACTATTGAATTATGACAAAGCATTACATTGATAGAACAGTTTTTCGCTTATACGAGAAGTTTTCCTTGTTTTCTTCCTTCGTCCCTGCCAGTCTAATGAGATAAATCTGAACCTGTCTTGTTTCATTTGATATGCTTTCTCCTTGGTAGCATTGCCATATCCATTGCCCTGGGGCTAATATTTGTCGTATCATCTCATATGGTGAAGCCTTATGTCGAGCTAAACAAACTGATCTGCAAAGGAAGTATGTACAGTCAGCCTTCATGAGTAACTTCGATGCAGATTCACGCTTGTGTAGCAGAGACAAAACCATCGGTAGAATGATGATGATGCTTCTCTTAGAAGAGGACAAATTTGTTTAAGCTCATCTCTTGCTCCCGACAAATCGTTTGTTCCTTAAGAGCTCGTTTCAACCTCTTTTGATCCGGGCGGATTGCTACACTTAGTGGGGGGATTAATCGGTTGCCAAAATAATCATAGAAGATACGAAGAATGACTAAGAGAGAATATTTTATTATGACGGCCACTCGGTGTTTTTAGCCACATTTGTTGTCTAATTTCTCTGTTCCTAATGAATTTAGCTTCTAGAGTAGGACTTTATTAATACAGCATCTTTAGATAGATAATAGGTCAGTCTCGCCAATTGCTTCCGCGCCCTTTGAACTAGGTGAAGGCTTAGGCAAGAGGATCGGTAAGTATCTCACTATAAAGAGTTAATGGGAATTGGATGCTCAGAGACCCAAACGCCGCAAATGTTCCATTGATCTTTTGCTGTTCTTCACTGTATGTACTTGGAATTTGGAAACACAATGAGGTCATACTAGATAGCAAAATGCTCGTTATTACTCCCTCATTCTTTTGTAATGACAGTTTCATAATCAAAATACAGGGGTGATTGTCCCTTAGACAACTTTAATAACGCATACCAACAACCGAGACGGCAAAAAATTCGAATTTCATGGATGATAATGTAGCATATGACCAAATTATTCCATGAAGACGAAGTAACAATGACAAGAACTCATTAGTACCATTATGAAGTCACAGCACAAAGCACGATATGCACGAATGAAGTAGCTACCGGGTTGAAACATCTAATCTGGATGGCCATTTGCTTTCATGGGAGATTTATCAGACTCGCCTACATCTCCTCATCAGTCTGTATTTGCGAAGACACTTCAACAACCATTTTCTGTTCTTATCCTCACACCTAGAGAAATTACTTTCGCATGATGTGACTTTCGTATTTAGCCTTTTTTAAAGTTCTCTATTTCGAAATGATCGCGTGGGATTCTTTTTCCACAAAAATTCCAACAAAACATGGACCACATGTATACATCGTCTTCAGGGTTAGGGACGAAACGACGTTGAGCATTCAAGCATAAAGGCACACTTCGCCTGCAGAAACGAAGGAGCAAGTCTCATAAAAGACGGGCGCCAGTATACCAATGCCAATGTTGCAAATGACAAGAATTGGCTTGTGGCAGTGTCCAAAGCGTCCCATCACATTTCATTACATGCCATCAGAAGCAAAGGCATATAATCCTCCTTTCTCTTGTGAAATATATTTAACTCATCGCAACTTTTTAAAGTACCGCAAAAATTGTGAATTACAAAGTAGCAACAGAACTAGAATGTACCTGAACCGTCAATCCATGTCAATTTCTCATTAGGACAAAAATGTGCAAAATCTCATCTATACAGTACATGTTAACAAAAGCAAAAATTCAGAAAATCTTTTGACCTCAGGTATCGTATCTTTTGGGACATAATGTACACCCTATCTAAATTACTCCATGCGACGTCATTCGGAGAAGTATTGCCAAGCAATTGCAATCCCAGCTACCAATATGATTTTTAGTATGAGTTTTAAACTAATAAAAGATGATGACCTCGCTGATGACTCTGACGTTACCACTGGTTTTCCTCCAAGCATGGTGGACAGCTTACTAAGCAGACGAGACAGTGGACTGGACCTCTTGTCTGCAAATTGAACATTCATAAGAAAAGGTTGCGAAAGATATCAGAATCTGAATAGGATAAATAGAAAAAGTTGCAGGTCATGATCATTTCCATTAAATGGCATGCTGAATAAAATGGATGAAAGATCATTGTAGGCAAAGGTATATTATATCTGCTGCTTTTGCAGGTAAAACTTATAAAGCTAACCAGATATGGTAGTAGGTTTGTGGAAGTTTGTCTGAAACACACACACACAAAAAAAAAAAAAAAAAGGAAGAAAAAGTAGGTTTATCGCAGTGAATATAATCTCAGGTTTCTCGCTGTCAATACACTTTCAAGGGTCATCTCAGTTCCTTGATCTCCATGATGGACTAATGAGGCAAATAAGGTACTTCACATACATACATACATACATACATACATACATACATACATACATACATATATATATAAGCTGCAAAAATAGAGACGAAAAGTTTTCTAACAGTGCATCACTCATTGAAAAGAGAAAGGGTAAGAGTACGTTTTGGACTGCTACCAAAAACTTCAATAGCAGGCATTGCTCTAGGTATATATTAAAAATTCTTTACAAGATGAACAGACAGATACACGAATCCTGAGATGGGAACTGCAACAAATTTTCATAGTGATTACAAGGTCTATCCTCATACTATCATGGTACTGAAAAATGGTTGAACTTAAGAGTGGTGATGAAAGCAAGAACACCTCAAATCCAGAAAAGTTTCTTTTCGAAAATTGACTATATCATCCATCAAGTCATCAAACCAATGACCCTGGTGTCAAGAAAAAGTACCTTTGCTTTTGAGAAATCTTTCCTCCTCATTGACACGTCTACGAAGCACGTTAAGCAGAGACCCAAAATATAATGCAAATACGGTGCATGTAATAGTGATCACATTGTAAGGCATGCTGAAATCAGGAGTTGTCAGAGGAACTAGCAATACTTCTGTGTAAGATCGAACAGGAATGTTGTCCTGTAAATGTAAAAAAATAATTCACAAGAAGCAATGAGTATGTTCTCTTCTTCACTCAGTAGTAATTAAGAAACAACATACAGCCTTTTCGTACCTCAAACCTAGACAACACCGCCGACTGTTTTGACGAGTTATCTTCACCAAAATGCATTTTCACGTGAAAGTTAGGAAATGTTATTACAGCTGGGGGGATGTCAAATCCCTGATTAGCATCTGGAGGATATTCATCAATGTGCAGAAATCCCTACATCAATAAAAGAAAGCATAACAATAAGAATCTGACATTGGAGAGATACGATTAAAGCAGGTGAAAATCAGCAGCAGCAGCAGCATGTGGATGGCCCAACTTGGAATGCTGTATCTTTTTGGGAACCACTGAAAATCCTGATATGATAAAAAAACCAGTTTTGCAAATGCACAGTCCATTCATGCCACAACCAAGATAAAAACAGAGAAGAAGCCCCTAACTAAGCAAAAGCCAGTGGCCTATCATTGTAGGAAAATACAATATAAAATCCCAGTGCAGGTTTAACTCTTGCACCTGCTGATATAAGAGATATTTCAGTTCAACAATGCAAATAGTAGTGAATCTCTTTCTACCATGTCTTTAACTTGGAAACTTATCATTCTGTTGCTCCATTCCTTATCATCCTAAAAGGCCTTTAATGGGGAAAAAATCATGCTATTATGTTTCTTTTGAAAATATAGTCTCAATGTTATATCAAGTATGGTCACTCACATCATCATCATCACCTCCTCTTTTGAAGGTGACATGATGCCATCGCTTAATGGAGCATCTCTTACGGATGCTAGAGTTTTGCAAATGCACAGTCCATTCATGCCACAACCAAAAATAAAAACAGAGAACAAGCCCATAACTAAGCAAAAGCCAGTGGCCTATCATTGTAGGAAAATACAATATAAAATCCAAGTGCAAGTTTAACTCTTGCACCTGCTGATATAAGAGATATTTCAGTTCAACAATGCAAATAGTAGTGGATATCTTTCTACCGTGTCTTTTACTTGGAAACTTATCATTCTGTTGCTCCATTCCTTATCATCCTAAAAGGCCTTTGATGGGGAAAAGAAATCATGCTATTATGTTTCTTTTGAAAATATAGTCTCAACGTTATATCAAGTATGGTCACTCACATCATCATCATCACCTCCTCTTTTGAAGGTGACATGATGCCATCACTAAATGGAGCAGCTCTTACGGATGCTAGAGAGACGAAAATGTCCAGATGTTGATGAGATCCCCTAGAGATTAAACAAGGTTGTGTTTCACTCTTAATTGTGGCTTTAAAGCTTTCACTTATGGCTTTTATTGCATTTATCACTGCAGGTTGTTACTAAGATGCTTCAGCTATTATATCTTACGAAAATGATGTAAAAAGGTGTAAGAGAGACTATAATCCAACACAGATTTCATGTTCTTGATTGTTTGATATAACTTCTGAGATTCTGCATTTATTTTCACTTGCAAATAGAACAATAACCAAAAGAGTCTTAATCAATATTTTTTCACCAATCAATGGAAATATTTTCCACTATACTATACCAACGAAGAAGGAACCTACTGTGCTAATACTACGTGAATATTTATAAATCATTGCCATCATTTGTTAATGCAATGCATATGACTAGTGTTCTGCTCGATTGAGCACTAAATAATCTAACAAAAACTTCTGTCTATGACAAGATAATTGCAACTGACAAGAGCAAGATGTTAAAGCAAACCTTGTCAAACTCCAAAGTGAAACCAGCAGAGTCTACACTACAGGGTAATTTCAGAATCATCTCCAACACCCCTGGAGATACTTTGTCTTCTGAGGGTGAAACATGTATCTTCTCAATGATATCTGAAACCACTATAGGCTTTCCATCCACAAACACTTTCATTGTATGAAAGTAGACCTTGATATACCAGGGCACAACTTGGAAAACATTTACATCCACTTTACAACTCTCTCCCATGGCTTTGGCATTTGTTAGTCCCTCCCTTACTCTTGTTGATCTCAAGGAGATGGCAATAGCACCTCTTTCATTCCCACTTCCCATTAAGAATCGACAGACACGTAAAGGCAGTTGTGGGCACGACCAGACTATAGGAGTCTTCCAAGTAAAGCCAAGATCAAAAGGTCCCAAATCACTGTGCTTCCTGACTGAAAATTCATACAAAATTGCTGAGGAGCCCTCACTACGAGAATTAACTTCATTAATCACTTTATCTGGCTCATCAGATAACACAAAGGCAGGATTACTGAGAAAACTTTCTTCCATTATACTTTCAACCCCAAGTTCCTGATTTCCATTTTGCAGATGTTTTAGTTCTCTCACCAGATCCCAATCGAGTTGGAGATAAACATTAGAAGACTTGGCAAGAAGACATGTCCCACCAATTTTCCTCCCAAAAAGTGAACTCATAGACCAGCTCGGTTGTAATTTATTTTCCCCGTAATTCACTGTACTTGTCTTCTGAATGTTAGGATGAAGAATAACTGTAAGAGTCTGTTCGAGTATGATGCTTGAGTGAGTTCCATCAAAACTAGTCTTAACTGACCTCAATCTCAACCTTTGAGAATGATAAAATCCTCTATAGATAGATGGTCTGTCCATCAACGAAGATATCCCAGCTTTATCACGGCAAGGAAGGAGCTTTAACCATGGAGTTAAGTTTTCGGTGCAAACAGCCTCACGAGGAAGTGTGCCATACCTCAGGCTTCCTGGAGCAGGCCCGAAGCTCCATTCAGGTGCGGCATAAGCCGTTGAAGATTCAAGGAAGTTGATGGAAGCACAGAAAAGTCCTGAAAGACTATGGGTTAAATTCTTCCAGGAAGCATCAACATCATCTGGAGGGACATCAAAGACAGCCCATAATTCAACCCCAGGTGGCTTCGCATTGCTGCTTGCTATTGGTTCAAATCCACCCCAACTCTCATAATTCCACCGACCTTGTGTAAAAGACAACTCCATTTCTTGAATGTGGAATTTCTTGACCTGTCAAAACAGTACCAATCCGTAAGTTATTTTGCATCCTAAAGATCCTACCAAAGAGCAGTTTCTTTGGAGTGTGTTTCGGAATAAGTAGGTTGAATGTAATCAGGTTAACACTGTAAATTGCTCAAACGCATTCACCACAATGATAGTTTACTAGAGTACATCTATTGAGGACATGAAATGAGATTTCACTCACTATTTGAGATCAAAAATGCAATAGAATAAAAATCAGATTGGTCACAGCAAGTAAAAAGAATATCCCAATTAAGTTTAATTCCTTCCCACTGCCATGAGCTAGACTGTCAAGTCAGCACCGATAGATGATGTCACTCTGGCATTTGAACCATGGGCGAGCAGTGATACTCTTGGAAGAACATGTCCCTTTGGCATGACAACTAAGGGTGAGCATCGAAGCCCTTGGAGCCAATACTCTTGGAAAGATTTGCACGCGTAGTTCCCACAGATCCAATAGAATAAGACGGGGTCCAATTCACTATTTTCTGAACTTGCTCAAACAAGCTCAGGTTCTAGAATACGATCTACATCAACACCATCAGGAATGAAGACATCTAGGGTACCCACTTGAACCGATATCACACGGAGAGAGAAAATTCCAAATCTCTCTCCGTACCGATCCTCTTTTGTGTGCAGGGCACATAAATACCCGCTACAGGTTTCGAAATTTATAAAACCAATCCAAAATCCTACAGTGCAGATAACCTACCCACCTGGAACCACCCATCCGTAATACAATCAATTCAATGCCCCCGTACACATTGACACAACAACACAATCAATTCAATGCCCCCCGGCCACCCCCCCCAAACCAAAGCAAATTTCCATGATACTGTAAAGAACAACAGATCTCCAAATGCTCTTCCAGAAAATTCGATCTCGTTAACGAGTCTTAAAAAGAAACTAAATAACGGAAACACTATAGTTTTCCATGACAACCGACTCTCGGCATAATGAATGCAAGCAAGATCAGTTCTTTGCAAAATTAAAAGCATTCCTCATCAAGAATGCTCAAGAACAAGCTCCTAGCGGCCCGAACCACCACACGCAGACAACAACATTCACAAAGTTGGGCAATGGCAGATCCGCAAACCGAAAAAAAGAAGAAAAAAACACGCGAAGACAGGCGCGAGTGGAATCGAGAGAGGGGGGGCAGCGTACGAGCTGCGCGATGGATTTGGGGAAGAGGCGGTGGTGGCGACCGTAGGAGGGCGTCTCGGGAGCGCCGGTCTCGAAGTGGAAGTGGGCCAGCACCTTGCGGTCGGGCAGCGGCTTCAGCAGCAGCGCCTCCGAGAAATCCTCCTCTCCCCCTCCTCCCTCTCCGATCGCCGCCGATCCGGAAGCGAACGCCGCCGCCGCCGCCGCCGCCACGGCGGAGGAGCCGCGCGAAGGGAGGAGGAGGAGGAGGGCGGAGACGAGCATCGAGAGGAACGCCATTTTCGAGCGCCGGAGAGGGAGAGAGAGAGATGGGGTTTCAGCTGCGAGATTCGGCGAGGTAGAACTCCATCGGAGGCGAGCTCGTCGGAGGAAGATCGCTCCTCGTTTCTCACTTTGGTCGGCGACTGCGGTCACTCTTTTCGCGTTCTTTTTTTTTTTTTTTTCCTTATGAAAAATGTGTGTAATTAATATTTTGAAAATCATCGCAATTTAAAAGTGTGTTTATTTGGGAAAAAGAATTTAATAAAGAATAATGCTTTTTTTAAAATCATTTTCCCGAAAAATATTTTTCCCGTTTTCCGGTTGGAATATTCATTTTCCTAACTCTATGCAAGTATATTGACTTATCATTTTCAGTAAATCGATAGTGCAAAAGTCCAGAAAATTAACTTATGAAAAAAAAAATTCGCTCATAGAAGCACTTTCTAACAAGGCTCTCACAATGTTTCAACCTCTCGAATATTTGCTTTGCACTTTTATGCTCTTATTGGCTTGAGACATCTTTTCAAGTGAGATAAAAATTTCATAGGAAAGGAAAGTTCGAAACCCAACACATATGGGTTTGAACGGGAAAAATTATCTAAAAAGTTATGAATCTATTATATTTTTGTTAAGGGTTAATATCTTGAAAAGTCTCAAACTGGTACACATGTGACAAATTTACTCAAAATCATTTTTTTTTTTTACCATAAAAAACCCAAAACTGGTATACATTTGACAAATTTATCATAAACCGATATACTTATGACAATTTTACCCTATATTAGTTTTTGTTAAATTTTACTATCAAATTATTAAATTAAATGACAAATGACAATTGATTAGTATACAAATTTAAGATTTTACGCTCCATTTGTTAGTTCACAACTTTTGTGATTTTCTTTACCAAAAAAAAAAAAAAAACTTTTGTGATTTTTTTGTGGTATTAATATAATTTAGTGGAGGGTAACCACTCGTGGTGGCAGCGTAGTGGTTGGGCGCTGGTTCCTTTCACGAGAAGCTTAATGTTCAAATTTCTGCGTCGTCTGTCTTGTTGGAAAGGAACCCACGACTTACCCAGGGAACAAGGGCGGTAGCGACGCACGGAGGTTCCCTGGGTTACCAATATATATATAATTTAGCGAAGAGTATATTTATCACAAATTTACCAGTTTGAGATTTTTTGTCATAGAATAAATTAATTTAGGGTAAATTTGTCATAAATGTATAAGTTTATAGTTTTTTATGATCAGTCGGGGTAAATTTGTCACAGGCGTACCAACTTAGAATTTTTCATGGTTAAAAAATTAGTTTTAAGTAAATTTGTCACAAATGTACTAGTTCCGGGTTTTTCAGGGTATTAACCCTTTTGTTAATTTAGTTCTGAATTTTTCAATTTTTTTTTTTTTTTGGTAAAAGGTAAGAAGAATTTTTCAATTTTGCTAATTGAGTTCTAAACATTTTCACTTTTTATTATTTGAGCACATCTGACTAATTTTAACTAGAAATCACTAACATAAAAGTTGGTCATGCCACGTTCGACTACTAGCCTAATGTAGACAATATTTAATAATATTTTAAAATATCTTTTTGATTTTTTAAAATATATATTTTTTTGTTTCTCTCTCTCTCTTCTTCTTCTTCTTCTTCTTCTTCTTCTTCCTTTTATCGGTGGCTAGCCATCGACCATGCCGAGCCAACAAACCTCCCCCACCACAAGGGAGATGCACCCAAGTGAGCCTCAGCAAGGGGAGCCCTCGCCCAAGTGAGGCTTGGCAAGGGTTAGCCTCGCCTAGGCTAGGGCAACCTCACTAGGTGTCATCTGAGCATAAATGACGCCCAATGAGGTTGCGTTGGCTTTGGCAAGGGTTGTCCTTGCCAGATCTGGCGAGAGTCAACCTTGCCTAGGCTAGATCAAGTAAGGATTAGTCTCGCCCAAGCGAGGGCAACCTCGCCTAGTGTCACGTTCGCTTGACCAATGCTCAACAAGGCCACCCTAGCTTGGGCGAGGTCAACCTTCATTAGGTCTCGCTTGGCCACGCCTTGCCTACAGCAAGTGAAACCAATTGGCCCGACATGGCTAGTGGCTGGCGATCGGCAAAAGGAAGAAGAAGTAGCAAAAAAGAAAAGAATGAGAAAAAAAAAATCACAAAATATTAAAACATTATTAAAATTTATCTATATTAGCGCTTGCAATTTTAAGTGGCATCACCAGCATTCAAGTCAACGATTTTCTATCAAAATTAATTGAATAGACTCAATTGACAAGAAGTGAAAAACTTTATGACTTAATTGACAAAATTAAGATGTTTATGATTGAATTAATAAAAGTGCAATAGGTTTAAGAATTTTTGGATAATTTTCCGGATTTGAATGGGTATGTTATAAATCCATTTCTAATTCCCTTAATAAATAAGACTCTCTTCGTTCTTCATAAGAACTTCTTCTAGACCATACACTCTTCTCCCACTCCCTCTCCGATTCTCAAAAGTCTAATGTATCCCAATTCACATGAGAGGGCCTTAGGCTTCAACCTAGTTGAGATGAGATGGCCCCTCAACCTGCTTGTGGACGAGAAAAGGTCCGTTGGGCTTTGGACTCGGCCTGCCCCATTATGGGCTTGACCTCAAGCCCAACCTATAATTGCTCGAACTTCTTTTTATGGTAACATTTTGCAAAAGATATAGATAACTTCACGTTTCATGATTTATGGATAGCTTGGAACCATCTATATTTAATCTAAATCCAAAGTCGGAACCCACTTCATGATTAATGGATGGTCTGAGCCAAACTTTCACCACCATATTCACACTCCCGTCCATAACCTCGCCGAGCTCCCTCACGGACTCGACAAGTCAATCCATAGAGTTATCCATTATTCAAAGGCAACGATTTAATAAGAAAAATTGCCTAAACACACAAGGATTTATAGTCTGGTGCAGGCCGGATAAGATTTGGGTTGCTAAATTTATATTACATATAAAAATGAATTAAAACGGATTAAATAGATCAATTTTAGTCGGATTTTTTTTGGCCCCATTAGATCCGCCTGTTTGACGGACCTAGTCATGACACTCTAAAAAATAGCCATTTACTTTGGGATATGGAGGAGATATAGTTGCTTTGACTTTTTTTTAATTTAAATTATTTGCTGAGATCAACTTGGTCTTTAATGCAGTGCACCCAACCTTGTGGAGGGTATGAACTAGGTTGCACTGACACGGATACGTGACACGTGACACGACATGACACGGCATGCCGACACGTCATTTCTAAAAAAAGTAGAGAATTTCGACACGTTCCGACATGTTATATATTAAATAATTATTTTAATATATAAATGTATAAATAACAAATAATAGTAATAAAAAGAGCCTAGAATTAATCTATACTAAAAACATTAATTTTACATTTGTTAATATCATTCATTGTTTTAATTTGACAAATCCAACTACATTTCATTGTAATAAACCATAAAACTTGGAGAAAAATACAAGTAATCTATGTTTCACTATTCGTTTTAGCTTTATTTTATTTTTATTTTTATTTATATATTTATATTTAGACCCCAGAAGTATTGGAAATTTGTAAAAATAACTCCGCGCGTATCGGGGTCATGTGTCAGAATTTTCGACTTGCATGTTGGAGGCAGTTAACCGCGTGTCGAAGCGTGTCGGAGCGTGTCGGATACATGTCAGAGTGCCGGACACGATACGAAAGGTCTCGGAGAGTGTCCGTACAACCTAGGTATGAAAGTACGGTAATTTATCATGAGGAGCATCAATTGAGAAGTCACAATTATCTTGTTTCCTCAAACTCCGTGTCCAGTCTGATCCTGGATGGTTTTCTGCCATGCCAGATACTGCTCAACTTGATTGTTATCTCAGCGGAGAAGTGTCTCCTTCCTTTTACACCGGGGTCGTTACAGTGCGTTCGCTGCTCCACGCTTACCATCTTTACAAAGCCCATATTTATACTGGACAGCTTGACTTAGTGTACATACAATTGCACCACAGGGTGAATATCTCCTGCACTATTTGGGATATCATTGCCCCTTGTGTTGGTTTTCCGTTTGTCCTTATTTGTCTGCAGCAGCGGTTTGGGGGCTGTCGCATGCTTTCCCAGAGGTTTCAAGCAAGTAATGTGTTTGAGAAGATGCAGCGAGCCGTGTCAACTCGAAAAATGAAGCCGTGAAAGAGAGAGCATTGGCAGCACTCGATCACTTATAAAGTGATCTCTTTTTGCTCAAGTCTCATCACGTGTAAATCTCATTGGTTTCATTCACATGCGATCATGAATTCTACCTGGCTATCCTATACAGTTGGGCATGCCTCGGTTAGAAAAAGAAACCGTGATAGCGGATTTCAGAGAGGTCCGCCATGGAGCTGGTTCTTTAGGCGACCGTAGTCCCAATAAGGGCACCAGGTTAACTATTCGGAAGCTCAAGCTGATAACAAACCTGCACTCTGCTTTCTTCAGTCCAAAATCTGAGGCCTTGCCTAACAAGAGGGACCTTCTTTGATGTATCCATCATTTTTCAGCGTGGGATGTTGTCGATTTGGAATAGTCATAGATATCACCAGTATAACATCGCCATCTTTGCATCTCTCTCTGGAAGAGGTCTAATACTAAATTATAACCAGGTTAAGTGTAACAACCATCTAGGAATATTCAAAGGGCAAACGTCTCTCTCAAGTGCCAATTATGTGAAGATTATTCCTTCACTCAGCATCTGTAGAGACCCCCAAAGGTGAATTTTCACCCTACCGCAACAAGTCGCGAGAATCAAATGACACCCAGCTTCAGTTTGGACCACATCACCAGAAATCTAAACATGAATATGACCCATCCTTAAAGTGGTGAAACTGGAGCTTGTCTCTCACGACAATTTCCCTGTTGGCGACAAGTGAAACGAACTTAAATTCTAAGTGATGGTCTTCACACATACGTAGATATTTTACAACCGTGATGGTCATGCCATGGCTAGTTTTCATTAGCCCAAATGCAACAGCAAGCTTCTCACTATGAAATCTAAGTGCATATTCCCTTTCCTCCCCTTATAACTTATGTAGCATCGACACGGACACGTGACACGTGACACGACACGACACTACACGTTGACACTTCATTTCTTAAAAATAGAGAATTTCGACACGTTCCGACACGTTATATATTAAATATATTTTTATATATAAATGCATAAATAAATAATAATAAAAATAGCCTAAAATTAATTTACACAAAAAATATTAAATAATATCATTCATTATTTTAATTTGTTACAATAATACACAAAACTTAGAGGAAAAAACATTGTTTAAAGAAAAATGCTAAAATGATATTTTTAAATTTATTTATTTATCATATATAGCATTTTTTTATTACTTCTTTCAGAGTAAAAGACTTTTAAAAAAATAAAACAATTCTAAAAAAATAAAACTGAAAAAAAAAATTGACCCGTGTGTGTATATTTATAGCAATTTTATTACTTCTTTTATTACTTCTTTTATTACATCTTTTGTGTATATTTATATTTTGACCCCTCAAGTATTAGAAATTTTTAAAATTGACTCCGTGCGTGTCGGAATCGCGTGTCGGAATTCTGGACTTGCATGTTGGAGCGTGTCGGAAAAAGTTGACCACGTGTCGGATTTTTCGACACTCGTTGACCGCGTGTCAGAGCGTGTCGGGGCGTGTCGGGACGTGTCGGAGCGTGTCGAACACGTGTCGGAGTGTCGGACACGACACGAAGGCTTCCGGAGAGTGTCCATGCTACATAGCTTATAACTCATGCATCAATGAATCGGCCAATGGTACATAACCAGCCTGGGTACATCTCAACATCAACTCATCCAAATACTCATATACGATATTTGTTTCGGATGAGACTTGTCACCCATGCTAAACAGATATGTCTTTCCATCAACTTCTATAATGCTATAACCAACTTGCTTTCTCAGCCCTCTCTGTATCATCATGTTTCTAACTCTTTGTACTCTGTCACTCCGACCAGCCAAGGCATATATGTTAGAAAGCCTGACATAGTGGCCTGGATTATCCGGTTCACTATCTAAGAGATGTTCAGCAACTCTTACTCCCAAATCAAAATTCTTATGCATCTTGCAAGCCCCAAGCATAGCAGTCCACACGGCTGGTGGAGGCTCCGTAGGAATTTTTTTTCAATAAACTCGTAAGCTTCATCAAGGAATCCCGCTCGCCCAAGCATATCAACCATGCGTACACGGTGTTCTAGTCCTGGCCCTACATCATATTCTTCCTTCATGCTTGCAAATGCATGACGCCCCACATCAACTAGCCCAGCATGAGCACCACCACGAAAGTGATTTTGTTAGGCCATGGGCCTCCGAGTCGCATTTGGTCAAATAGTTCAACTGCTTGGTTTCCACATCCATTTGTCGCATATGCCGATATCATAGCTGTCCAAGCAATAACATTTATTTCCCTCGTCGAATCAAAAACTTCCTTCGACTTGGTAACATTTCCACACCTAGCATACATATTGATTAGCGAAGTGCCTAACACAACATTCATATCAAACCCCTTACTCAAGGCTCCCAACCGCGCACAAGTAGCCAAAACTCCCACAAACGTAGTGGAATCCGGCTCGATACCAGATTCCCTCATACGATCAAACAATTCAATTGCCTCCTTAGCAGACCCATTCTACTCGTACCCAGAAATCATCAAATTCCATGTAATAACTCTTCTTTCCCCCATTTTATCGAACACCTCACGAGCCACATTCAAATGACCTGACTTCGCATAAAAAGTGACTAGAGCCGATTGAACATAAGGATCCGACCCAAACCCACAATTAATAATTGTAGAAGTGTGCACAGAAAGTTGTGGAGGTTTGAGAGTGGAGGGGGTAGATGTGCTTCTAAAGGATGGCTTTTTCTCTCAATTGGCTCACAGGAGTAGCGTCTCCTACACAAATTCCGAATGCGTGAGTGACCATGATTCAGATCATAGAGGAGGAAATCACAGGGATGAACTTGAAGATTTCGTGCAGGGAAGTCTCTTTGATGGAGCAGCAGGACAGAGTCCAATTTCAACTCCCCAGGTGAAAAGACTTAACTAGCGACTTCCTTTTTATTATCCGTGCTGTCGAAAACGATGCTTATATTGGTTTCCTGGTATGAATGAGTTGATATGCTCAGTGACTTCAACTATGAATTGCCATAGAAATGAGAGCATTTCATAGTATATTATTTCTTTGCCTTCCCCAGAGTGCACAATCTTGTTTAGTCATGGTCAGCAGTCTAGTATAGTGCTGAATTATTGTTTTCCCTTTTTTAGCTTCGGATTCCACCCTACAATCATGGTTTTCCCTGTGATGCAAACAAGGACAAGGCAAATGAAAATGTGGGTGTTGAACGATTTCAAGGCGGATCAGAGTCAGTATCATCAACTGTCCATTCTTTAGGGTCTCATGATGTGATATCTAACAATGCAAGAGCACGTCAGATGTATGACATCAGGAAGACTCTAAAAAGAACCTTCTTAGCAGTGATGTTTGCCTTGATTTTCATTTTGCCTACATTTGGCCCTTCAATAGTTTGGAATGATGTCAACTTTGAGATTGGCCACCTTGTACCAACTTAGATGTTTTTCAGTAACTTTCTAGATAGTCAAAACACTTTACAGATGTTCAACATCTTGTATTTTTTTTTTTTTATATATGATGAGCAGTAAGCCAATCTTATCAAGATAGCATATGAATCAATTTTACCTTGCGATTAATGAACTTCTGTTCACAAACCTGAATATGAGATACAAACAAAGGATCCGGCTAAATGTTTGTGTACCAATTTTTTGTAGTGATGGAACATTCAATAGCTAGCATTGCAGCATAGTGAATGGCAGTCAAATGCTGTCAAATTGGGATGGTGCATGCATAACCAATTTGTCATTTTGGCAAAACCTGATCTGATGGTGAATAGTGAAGGTGATAGCACGCTCTTCTAGGTGCCTTCTACTAATTCTTTGAGGCCATCCCTTTATTTTGAAATTCTATTCTGCGAGGGGTTTGTGAATAGCTTTCAGAAAGCTCAAATATCTTGCACCAATTGCAGTATAAATTCTATAGCAGCATAGTGATTAATGCTCTCAAGTTCCCTAAAGCTGCTCTAATTACGCCTTCTACGACAATCCTCACTTCAGGACTTCAGAGTTTGAATTGTGTACATGTTGCCCTCCTCTCCAGACTTCTCCAAGACTAATAACCATTGGTTTTAGGAAAGCTGATTGCCCTACACAGATGTATGCGTCATAATCATCCCTTGCTACTACCACCAAATTCCTCATTCTCCATCATACATGGGAAAAGACAATCATTAAGGTAGAAAATTGGTTTCCTATTGTTTTATGAATGAATGAATGAAATGAAGCAAAGCAATGAGTCCATCGTTAAAAAAAAAAAAAAAAAGGCTCAAGGAATAAGCAGTTAAGAGGCACTTAAGTCATAAGACTTTCGGAGCAGTTGTTAAAGCTAAATTTATTTATGAAGAGAGTCAGTGCAAAATGGTATTGTATTAATGGCAGAAAGCAGTATCTATATGCCATTCTATATGGAATCTTCCTTTCAGGAAAGAAGCAATCAGAACAACAACTAACTACTTCAGCATTTGTTATTCTTCATGCCATTAAATGGATAGAAACACACGGTTTGGCACCTCCATCATCACTTCGGGGGATGAAATAGGCTGCCATTGCAAAGACGGTTTGGAGGAGCATAAGCACCATCAGCATCAATCTCATGATTGACAAGAAGATCTTCCATTTCATTTTCGTTAGGTTCCACGGGTCATTGGCGTACTTGTTCATGTTCTCAAACAAATTGGCCAGGTAGCACATTCTCCAGTCAAACAGTAACTCGTCGCTCAGGTCCCATAAGAAATGCACAACCACATCATTGGACCCAAATCAGTCGCCTTGCAGGATGCCAAGATCAAACAAGACAGCCGCATCCTCGGCCAGGCGCATGAGGAGCCCAAGGAAGATGATGTAACAACTGATGTTTTAGGAGCTACTTGCAAGGCAGTTGCAAAGGAAAGGGACCATCATAGAACTTAGACGTAAATCCAGCAAGTGTTTGGGATGGAGATAGGTGTTCAAATTTGGAGTAAATGTGTTACATGAGTATAAGTTCGAGGTTCTTGGTATCAAAAGATTTGCCTTAAACTTGCTTTCCTTCTTACCGAGGGGAAGGTCGCAACACATCCCAACTAAACCGTAAACCTAAATTGACTTTTCTAAAGTTTTACACAACGCCAACACTGCAAAATTACCTTATACAATGATTTCACAGCTCTACATTAACTCAATAATTTGAAATTCAACATAGTTCGAAATTACATTTTTACTAAGAAATTCTCTCCCATTAAAGGAATTAAGAGTTAAAATTCATTTTGAGCATTTCGGGACGGTGTTGATTTGGCGTGTGTTGGGGGTGTTCATGGCTTGTTCTCCCCCGCCCCGCCCCTCCCTCCTCCCTCCTCCCTCCTCCCTCCTCTTCCTGCTACTTCTTTTTCTTGAAAGAATCTCGATAATTTTCCAATGTTACTTAACACTAGTCCTGGAGAAGTTTAATAAGAAAATCTTTGAAACCTTGATCGAAATATAAGCATCCGAATCTATATATATAGTCACACAAATGTAACACACACACATAAGGGGAAATTTTGTTTTCCTAATTTTACGTTTTTTCATTGTCTTTTAAAGATAAAGACCAAGAAAACACGTGATTGTTTCCCTTGTTAAAGAGAACTTCAAAGATCTTTCTAATAAAAGTAAAAGCCTAGAGAGCAACTTTTGAAATTTCAAGGTGAGTTTGTTTAACAGAAAAATTAAAATTTGAAAAACATTTTCTGAAAAGTGATTGATAATATCGTTTAAAAAAATTTAATCAGTAAAAAATATTTTCATCATTGACAATAATTTATCCTTAACTACGTTGATGGTATTAAAATATTTTTCATTCATCATTTTCGTAAGCAATATCATCAATCATTCATTGGAATTTTTTTTAAATAATTAATTTTTCATGAAACAAATAGACCCTCAGCCTGTAAAGAAATATATAGTTCTGCTATAGTTTTTTCATAGGTAGCATATTGACAATGTTTAATAGTTATGAGACATAAATATTTTTAAGTATCTAAATCTAACATAATTATCAACACATGCATAGTGAATTTAATTCTTCTATACACAATAATAATTATTAAACTGTCTTCATACCATCCGAATATATCATAAATAAAATTTTAAAAAAAATTACTTCAATGTTAGTGAGTTCTGTTAATTGATTCGTTAAATATGTATTAAAGAGTTGATATTATTTCTCTGACCTAATCATGTCCCCCTTATCAAAAGCCAATGCAGTCATTTGGATTCCATAACTTTTTGCATATTCCACAATTTTAGATTTATGTCAGTCACCATTGCAGCTCCTGTAAGAAAAATCTCAAATCAGATTCTTTTCCTCTCCTATTTTTTTTTTTTTTAAATGGCAAAAGAGCGTCATTTCTATTCACATGCAAATACAGCTAGAGAAGTTTGTTCTTTTCTGCATTATCTCTACCTTGCCCAAGAATCTGCATCTTTCAAAAGGTTGTCTTCTTTGCCTTATGCTTTATGTAACTTAAAGGAGTACATTTAAGATTGTTCGATCTCATCACGTACTTTCTTTCATGATAAAACTCCAGTATAATATAGTATTTGTTGAATCACAAACCACTTTAAGTCGGAAAAATATTTCTGATTAATTTGCTGCACATTATGTACTTAATCTTTTTTTTTTCAATACGACTTAAGAGAAATTCGCTAATCAAACTAGAAAACATAGATGGCAAAGTTATCAATATGTCAAAAGCATTATTGCTTACTTTTCTTTATTTATAGAATTTCCAAAAGCAAAAACATAATCTTACTTTGGTCTTATTCATATCTGTCTATTGACAATAGAGTATTCAATCAATTACTTTTCAATCGTCTAATGATCTCCCACTCTCATGTTGATGCCGTCCCAACTTCCACCAACAAAACAAAAAATTGGAAAAATCAGTTCCTCATAATTGTGTAGCCTTAATGACTACTTAAGGCGACTGCGACTATAACATTCTTGATCTTTTTTTTTTAGACTCATTGTCGTTAGCAGTCATATCTTTTGATCCTGCAGCTGGTTTCATTATATCTTGGAAACAAACGAGCTGTAGAATCACAAGATGTTGATTAACAATGGCAATAGTGAGAAAAACTAAGATTGATTTTTGGAAAATCAATTTCCTTTATATCAATGAAGAGAATAACGAGGGTCTATTGAAGAAAACTCATACTCACTTGTTTGGTTCTTGCCAAGACATCACTCACAAAGTGATTAATTCTATGAAAACCAATTTCGACAGAAATCCTTATACACAGAGAACACTGGTCATGCCTAACGAAACCCTAAAACCAAGAAAAGCTCAAAAAGGAACTAATCCGTGCGCTTTTATTCCAAGAAAAAACTGCACCGTTCCTAAGAAGTTGATGGCTTCCGTGATGACCTTCTCCTTTGATCTCTCATTGCACTAATGGGACCAAGTAATGGCCACTCCGTTAAACTCGAATCAGTGCTATCTACTGTGAAATTGTGGCCGTCTCCTCTTTGTCCGTGAGACCTTGCCATCGATTCTTCATCATGAATCTTCATCGTCCTCCTTCGATCACCGGCGTGACCTGGGGTGTGCTCTTCCTCTTGCCCGACTTCTTCTGGCAATTCTGACAATCTTCTTGCTTTTGACGGATAGCTGCTTATGATAATTTCGCCTACATAAACATCATCGCTTTCCCTTCGATGCGATCCATCTGCCAATTCTGGATCTTCAACCATTACTATTTGACCATTAGGAACCACATTCTCTCCCTCTCGTTTGGAGTTGACCTTCGCCCTACGATCATCACCAACATTACCGTCTCTTTCCCTTCGACATGACCCCTCTGTCGATTCTTCATCTTCAGCTGTCGCTATCCGACCATTAGGAACAGCGTCCTCTCCCTCTCGTTCGGGGTTGACCCTTGCGGCTTGATCATCTCGTCCTTGATCAGCAGCATTACTTTTTTTTGCCAGAAAAAGAAGTACTCGTGTGGAGTTTGCGTAAAAAAAGAAAAACCCGGTACTGAAAAATCAAGTCACGGACGTGATTGCGACGGTCTTGATCTATCTCCAAACCCGTCGGCATTACCGCTCGTATCTTGGGAATCTTCTTTTCATTCCATCTCATCAGAGAGAGAAGAGAATTCTCTCGGTTCTCTTGGGAACAAAGACTGGTGGAGCTTCAATGGAAAAGTCAAATCTTTGAGTTGTGATTTCTTTCGAGACACCTGGATATAAAACACAGAATGGCTTGTGGAGGTTTAATTTGCAAATACCAATCTCTTATACGAAGCATGAATGGAGCGCCGGGTTCTTGAAAAGCGGTTATTCGTTTTTCTCACTTTTGATCCTTAGACTTTCATGAAAGCTGAACAAGTTCAATGTACAGATTAACATTTATAGTTCCCTTTAATCATGAAAACCAAACACATAATACACAAATTAGTCAACAAAGCTATATATCTTGATGCAATAAGTGCTTTCGCATAACTTGCTGAAAAATAACCATACGGCGAGAAGATATATTCGCTGGAATGAGAACAACTAGGGATGAATGTAGAATATTAGTCATTTATCAGAAAGACCGAATTATTCAATTGTTATTGCAAACTGACATCACTTAGCCATTTTGTGGCATCAAGTAGGGATCACTTACTATTTAAATACTCATTTTTGCAGTTAGACATATCGTTAGTTTTACTAATATTTTGAACCAAGCTTATCATTGTCGGCATTATTCAAACTCGCACCTTCCCCACATTATTTTTTTTCATACTACCCTTTTGGTGCCTTCTTTTGTCACATTTTATCATGATAAACCACTTTTGGCGATTATGCAATCTGACATTAATTTGGGAAGCAACATAGTTATTTTTTCCTAAGTGGCTCACTTTTAGTTTTACTCGATAGTTTTACAAACTTTCAACCAAAAGCAAAATAGTTTTACAAACTCCCCCCCAGATTACTTAACTTTTCCAACAAAAAAAGAAAACGAAAGAGACTTACTTACAGAATTACATTACTTTCACTGAGCACAAAGCTAATTTCCCAGCCAACTTCCCCGGAATTGGGCCGTGCCCAGAAGGAGGACAGCCTGCGCCCAATGGCTGCCCCACTAATAGACAGAGGCCCGACCGTGCCTGTGCCACCAGGCCCACTAATGGCTGGCCCGGACTCGTTCAAATGTGGCATATGTGACTAACTAAGGTGATTGCGACGTTCCTGATCTTCTTAGCCCTAGCTCATTCCATTAGACAAGAGGAGTGGAGAAGTCTCACGGTTATCAAGGAAACAAAATGTGTAGCTTCTATGGAAAATTGAAATTCTATGTAGAGATTTCTCTCTGAGACACTTGAATATAAGATTTAGATTGGCTTGTGGAGGTTTAATTTGTATCAAGGAATTAAAAAAAATAAAATTAATCTTGTATCTAAACTATCTACGTAATTGTTGAGAGTTTGTAGTCTTTTCAATTTTGAAGAGCTTGTTCAATTATTGCCCATATTTTCGAGGATTCTAATTCGTAGGCAAGAATCATCTTGGATGTTATTGCAGCGACTTCTTTTTTACTAGAAAAGGATCACGAACAATACTTTTATTTTTTTTAAACTTTCGAATCTACAATAGTCCATTATTTTTTGTAGTACAGAAGTTTAGTGGTTAGAATTACATTATTACTAATAAAGAGAACCTTTAGTTATAATACAAACTTGTCTAGTTATAATACTGGAATAAATTGCTCCTCTCTATTTTCTGATTAAAAAGAAAAGGAAAAAAAGAAGAAGATCCTGCGTAGGTGTAGTAAACCTAGTAATATTTATAGTAGTAATAAGAACAAAGTATAACGACGACGACGACATGTATTTGTCTATGCGTATGTATAACAATAAAAACTTCCCTCACTTGACATTTAGAATTTCATTAGACTTATAAACAAAACAACAAAAGAAAAAAGAACAAAGAAAGTTGGCTCCCCCCCCCCCCCCCCCCCAACTCAAAAGAAAAGAAAAGAAAAACACCCGAAAAACATGTGACCATTCAAATTTCCAAATAAAAGATAACAGTAATAATAAGAGAACACAACTCAGGACTGAGTGTCGAAGCTCTTTCTATTGGAGAATTGGGAATGGTTGCTCGGTATCCCTCTGGTTTGATAACTGGCACCTCAGGGGCCCTTTGAACTTGTACTTTTCGGACTCGGCCATATATGCATCCAGCCTTCCTAGGCAGGCGACAGTGACGGACCTATTCACTAATTGTGGAGCTTTGATTAAGGGGGTCTTGGACTCTTGGGCGGATCCCCTTCCCACCCTCTCCCACTCTTCCGATCGTTTCGGCTGGAAGGGAAATACCTCCCATCTCTTTACGGTGGCTTCGGCGTGGGATTTGATTAGGAGGAGGAAGACTCGGGTCTCTTGGCACACATTCATTTGGAACAACTCCATCACTTCAAGGTACCAATTTAACCTTTGGCTTATTGCCAAACGCAGGCTTTCTACCCAAGCTCTATTATTATCTTATGGTAGGATAGATAGTGCCTTGTGTCCATTATGCAATGAGGTACCGGATTCTATAGACCACTTATTTTTTGGCTGCCGCATCTCTGCTAGCATCGCCTTCTTTTGGGCCTCCAGGTGCAATCTTCTGTGGCGAAACAATTCGTGGGTCGAGAACCTCAATTGGGCCGCCACTTTCCTTATGGGTAAAGACTTTTATAAGTGCATTGCTCGCTTCTCTTTTGGTGCTCTTTGTTACTACATATGGAAGCACAAAAATAGCATCCTATTTTGAGAGCAAAGCTTATCCATCCCAGAGGTGAAGAATCAACTCATCAATGTCGTCAGAGACAAGGCCACCACCTACAAGAATGTGGATGATACATATAGAAACCGGAGGCTACAGCGTAGCTGGGGTATTGATCCAATCATTTTTTTCAGCTAGGGACTATTCTACTTCTGCAGGGCCCTAGCTTGGTGTTTGCTGTTTGGATACTCTTCATCTACACGGCTGCTTCCTTGACGGTTCTTCACTTTTGTCGCTACCGGATGTATGCGTAGTTTGTGGTTCTCTTGGCCTTTCGTGGCCTTCTGTTGCCTTTTGCCTTATGTGGCTGTCTTGCTTACTTAGGCCCGCTCTTGCGGTCCTCTTTTGCATTCGGCTCCCTTCCACTCACCCTGACTTGTTGTCTTGTTGAGTGCAAGTTGTGGTGTCGGATCTTTGTATTTTTTGGTTAAAGCTCAATATATTCTTACCTTTCACAAAAATAATAATAATAATAAGAGAACACAAAAAAGTAACACCACTTCCATACGTGTTCATCGCCTAATCTTATTGTCACAAGAAAATCCATTCGTACTCGTTTTGTTCTTGCCAAGACGCAACTCATGAACTAAAAGATAATTCCATAAAAGTCAATTTCATGAGAAAAAAAAACTTATACACAAAGAGAACCAACAAAAAAAGTGCTTAACAAAACCCTAAACTAAGAAATTTCACGAAGAAAACATAACAACAAACCAAATTATCAACCTAATTATTCCTAAATAATTTGCAAATCAACGTGGATGGGTGACAGACTTTCCTCCCTTCTCCTCAACTTTATGGTCCTTTCCTTTTGATGGTGCTGCTCCATTGGTCGATTTTGGCTTCACGGGTAAGCCAAAATATTCCTCTGGTGTTGTTGTGAAGAAGGAAAAATTATGGCAATCATCCCGATTGAGAACCTCCTTGGCTATCTGGAGAGCGGTTTTTCCATTGAAAAGCTCATAAGTATTCTCTGTGCTGTTGTCGTCTCTTGGTCCATTCCTAGGTGCGGCCGCCGACTGTGTGGAATGATTTTGCTGTTGTCGAGCTACAGTGGAGGAGCTGGGTTTCGTTGAGAAATTGTCTCTAGAATGTGAGTTGTTCGAAGACATGATTAATTGAAATAATGTAACTACGGAGTTTATGAAAAATTCTCTTTCTTTGGTCGGGAGATTATATACCCATACTACATGATTCCTAAACCTAATAGGCATAGGTTTTCTAATCTGGTTATAATTACTAGTACAAGTTGCTCTTAATTGAATTACAGATTTCTTTGGCCACGCTTATAACTTATTTTGATATATCAAAATTAGACTCTATCTCACTAAATATATTGATTGTTATTGTTTGCAAGAAAGGATATAGATAAGTTTTAAAGGGGTGGAGGCTAAGTTCAAACCTAATTTTGCTATTAAAAGTCTCATATAAATGGATTTTAATAGATTAATTTTCGATCCCAAGGCTAAGGTTTATTTCTTTTTATCCCTTCTTTTTGGCTATCCTTTAAACCAACGATAGGTATATATATCCATCTCTTAATTAATTAAAGCGAATCATGTCATGTGACTCAATTTCATGTGAAGTTATCATGAAGCTCCTTTTGTTGTTCACTCTCCATTGTGTTCTAGAACAAACTTATGTTGATAAACTAGAATTTTTGCTACATAATTTATGGATTTAGATTTTTAGAGATAGTAACTATGTGGAGAAAATAAAATAGGGATGACTATACAAAGTCGTTAAATTTTTTTATTGAGTATGTTATATAAATCATGGAGTTAGCCAGAGCTGGAGCATGAAAAATATGGATATATTTTATGGGGGAAGATAGGATCACACTATGCTTTATACATATGTTTTTTATTTGACACTTGCTTTAATATATGAGTTGAAAAACTAAACCAACTCATAAATACTTGATGTTAAATTAAATAACTTGATGCTATTTAAACAAATGGCAGCGGTGTAGGACAAAAATAATATTCACACTTTTAATATCTTAAAAGTTGCGTTTGTTTCACTGAAAACTTCACTATAAAGGAAACTATTTTTCATCAAAACCATTTTAAAATAAAATAGTTAGTTTTCATTCATTTGGTTATTTAAGAAAAGTAATTTCCATCTCAATAAAAGAGAAAGTCATCTCCTCTGATCTAAGGTTTTTTTTTGGGGTTCATGAAAAAATGTTTTTGATAAATTTAATAGCTTTTCATCATTCAAATATTGGAAAGTCAAAAAATAATTTCCTTGAAATAGTTATCAGCAAAACAAGCGGAAAAGTAATACTCAAACCCCATACACTAAATGCGTCTACATTATGACATCGACATGCTTGCTTAATATAGATTCGCCCCAATGACCACCCTTCTAACATGGAATGGAGAAATGAGGGGTTCAAATTCCCACATTCTCAGGGAGGATGAGGTGGAGACGCATAAGTTTCAGGAGTGGGTTTCAACTCCCACGCCCCGTAAGAGGCATGGCAAAAGTCTAAGAGTGAGTGTAGGGTAAGAATAGAGTAGGACTGACAAAAAAAAAAAAAAAACTTGTTTTCTGGCGAATTTTTGTAATAAATAAGGGTAGTTAGTAAATAAGGAAGACTGGGTTTTCACGTTTTTGTCAAGGAGAGATCAACGATTGTAACTAAATGGGCTAATTTATAAAGAGGGTCCTCTCTCCCAGATTAGTATCATCTCATATGTTCAACACAAGAAGAATAATAGAGCATTCTCTTCTAAAATACTAAGCAAGCTAGCGATAAATTGAGATAATGGTTGAGCTTAGGTGACCCTAGTAAGAGGCGAACAAATCAAAGGAAGCCTTGTCATGCCATCATGGAGGAGTCGTATTTCATTGGGAGATGCCTCCAGAATGCGCGAAATTCCAAGACGTGATTAACTAAAATAATTAGCTATGGAGTTTATGAGAATTCCCATTGGTTTGGTGTGGAGGATTCTACACCCAAAACTATCTGATTCCCAAACCCTAGGCAAACGTTTACTAATCCAATTATGACTCCGAGTACATGTGGGTCTTTAAGTGTTTGGTATCTAGATTGGTTTAAAAGCCTTAATTGGCTTATCAAATATATAGATTGTGCTACATGAATTGCTAACTAAATAGTCATCTAATGTTTAACATTAACTTAAATAAAGTACATACCCTGGCTAGATAGTGGAAACATGGCATCTAATGTTGTTCCAAGGAAAGGCATGATTAATCCTTTTCAAATAAAACTCTTACGGATTTTTCCAACAAATATTCGGTCCTGCTATAATTTTTTTATAAGTAAAGCGACCACGGGTAATAGTTACTAAATATAGAAACGTTTTAGATTATGTAAATCTATCATGATTGTTAATATGCACATAATCAATTTAATTATGTTATACATACTAATTCCTATTATACAATTGTCATACCAGTTGAATGTATCATAAAGTAGACAATTTTTATGTTAATGATTTCTTAAAATATCTCATTGTTGATACCTAATTTTTGGCTACCCAGTTAGTCATTAATTACATGAAAGATTAGGGATCGATTTCAACCCTAAACAAACATACTATTAATAGATAAGCCCATACATTTGCATGTTTATTGGATCGGCGGCTAATAGACTTAATGGACTTGAAGTCAATTAATTGAACCGAGCTCATAAGAGTATTAATTTTTGGCCAAGCCCATAGGACACTAAGGAGATCGAAATTTGCATTATAAGACCCAAGTCGGAATTGTTAATTTATTAAATGACAGTACTTGGAAAACAATTCAGAAAATTGCCTGTGATGAATTATGAAATAGAAGCCCTAGGTTTGTCTTATAAAATAGGTGTGTTAGGGTTCAGGGCGCTTGATAAAACACACGGCGGAGCTTGGTCACATTAGAAAGAGGGTTATGAGAAGAAAAAAATAAGCAAGAGAGATTCACGATAAATAAACAAACATTTTCTTTGTGTAAATGGAAAATAACAAATATTTGTTGGAGAAAAAAAAAAGGTTTTGATTGTTTCACGAAAAATTAATAATTTTTGAAAAATATTTTCCTAAAAATGATATTTTGTATAGCTTGTAATAATTAGTCGATAAAAAATGTTTTTATGATCGACAACAATTTATGCCTAAACATTTTCTTGGACAGTAAAAGTATTTTTAGTTCATTCATTTTTGTAAGCAATACAAGTGATCATTTTTAGGGAAATGTCTTCTAAACCATTTGTTTTTTTCACCCAAAAAAAAAAAAAAAATGCACCCTAACTTACATCTAATTTTTCATCCTCCCTTTTTTCACCCACTTGTATTGAATTTGAATGTCAATGACAACCTCGTTGTCCACAAGAGATTGCTAAAACGGTGAAGTTGACCATTTTGATCGGGTTGCGAAGGATTCTTAATTAAAAGTCAACCAAAACAGATCATAAAAAAAGAAAAGGAAAGGAGTTGGAAAAAGAAGAGTTGCAAGAATCAAAGGAAATACAAACAATAAAGGATGTATAACATATAATTACTTGAGCGTTAGTGGTTCTCCCTGTTAATTGTGCCTAATCATGAATTGAAATATGAAAAAGTCAAGTATAAAGTAAAATTATCTTCAAATCTTGGAGCATCTGTAATGGAGTTGAAGCAAAAATGGAATAGTTGGTCAAGGATGAAGGTCGAGGAAGGACTATCTGCGAGAGGTTGTTATATGGTGGATCATCGTTGGTGGAAAACCGCCAGTATGATGGCGGTAGTAGGCTTTATATTGACGGCAAAAGAGGAATTGCCAAATTTGAAGGGAACACTTAGATTATTATATTTAGTTTTACCACAAAACCAGATATCACTGTATTAAGGTCATTTTCCCAAGTATAGATAGCGTTCGACTCCGCTTCATACAACTTGACATAATTTATTCGAGATATAGTATATTTCATAATGAACTGCATTGATTAGTTCCATAATATATACAACCAATTGATATATAGGAAAATACATATTAAGAGCACTTGTCGTATTTATATTAGGTCTACTATGACTGGAAAAGATTATTGATTGCACACTAATGTAAAATAATTTAGTTACACTATATTAGTCAAGGGCTGAGTTAAAAACTTATGCCCGCAAAAACTATATAGGAAAATCTCGAAACAAATTATATATAAGGAAATACTCGTTATTGCTTAAGGTTAGAATGATAAAATCCTCCCATACTTTTGAGTCAATAGAATCCTATCAGACTAAGAAAAAAACTAAAGAATTAACCAAAAGAAGAAGAAGATATAACATGAGTTGCTCTTCCTCCCATATACGTAGTATCCAAGATTTCCAAACAAATGATAACGGAAAGGATAAGAGAGCGGAAGAATTATCTCCACGTCCATAATCTTTCCAGGAAAATCTACGACTACTGTTATGTGTATACGTATAATGATGCATTTTTCCTCACAGCCGATGCTATTATCACAAGAAAACTCATCCTAATTCGTTTTGGTTCTTGACAACATGAACAAAAAGCGAAAATTCCATGAAAATCTGCAACGATAGTTTCTACCAAAAACCGTATGCACAGACTCACAGAGAGAACAATTATGAAGGAAAGTATCTGACATAACCCTGAACCAAGAAATGCCCAAAGAAGAAACTAATCCTCATGCTCTGTGAGAGAGTTCCGAGAAAATGCATATTTTCTACAAGGTTCATGGCCTGTCTCACTCTGGCTTCCGTGATGACCTCTTCTATCCCTCCCTTTCTTCTTGGCTTCCTTCTTCTTCTTCTTGGCTTCCCTTTTCTTCTTATCTTGTTCCAATAAATAATTGAAATCTAGCCCATTCAACAATGCTTCTGTGCCCGGCTGCGTGATCGACGTCTCTCCTCTATCCACGTGATCTCTCCGTCGATTCTTGATTTCAAGTGTTGCCCTTTGATCCTCCATTCCACGATCTCCCCCTAGTTCTGGCCACTCCGTTGAACTCAAGTTAAAGCTACCAAGTGTGACAACATTGTCATCTCTTCTCTGTCCGTGAGATCTCTCCACTGATTCATGATCACGAATCGTCGCCATTCTATCACCATCACAGTCACAAGCGTTCTCTTCCTCTTGTTCGACTTCGACCCTCTTAGATTGATCATCGATAAATGCCATTTGATCATCCCCACAGCTTCCAGGAGCACCTGCTTCCGCTTGTTGAACTTGGAAATTCGTACTTTGATCATTTTCAACTTGCTTCCTCTTCTCCAACTCGCTTTCTTTTCTTGCTTCAAACGCGACATTGACAGCCTCATACAACTCCAACCCACAGAACTCGGCTAACGACTGAGTGAATGGGTCTTCAATGGACAAGTCGTTTTGTATGAGAATTGAATCTGGAGATTCCGAATCTCTCGTTCGTTCCATTAGACTGGCAAGTAGGGATTCCCTCGATCTTCTCAGGGACGAACCGTCGGTTCGATGGTGAGTATCGTACCTTGATCTCTCCATTTAGTGATGAAGCGTATGAAAAATTGGAGGAATGGGGAAATTTTTCTCAGAAAATCTTGCTATCAGATGTGTTATATGGCTTTGTGTAGCTTTGCAAATAGGGGAAGTCTTCTATAAAGAATCAACTGAGCGCCGAACTATTCAAAAGCATTTTCTTTTTTAAAATTCGGTCCCCTATTTGTTTCCTCTAAATCAAGAAAACTGGACACATTTTACGAAAATTTCCGTTTCTCTGTTGCACTTTCTTGAGCAGGTATTGAAAATACACGAAATGCATATATTATATATAGTTCGTTATATAACCGCTTGTGTAGCGGCGGCGGCGGAGGGTTTCGTATTGACTGCAAAAGACGAATTGCCAGATTGGAAGGAACGCTTACTTTATTATATTTGTTTTTACTTCTAAACCAATAATGATTTATCTACGATTTACGTTATTAAAGTGTATTATGGTCATTTTTTCTAATAGTTTGCTTCATGGTGTAATATATATTACCACCAGGTCTTCGCTTCACACAATTATTTCTTTGGAATAATCTTTTGCACTTATATTCGGGATATAGTATATTCAATGATGAAGAGTAGTTCCATAATTAGTACAACTAACATATATATAGGAGTTTTTGATTTATTTTTTATAATATGTGGGATTAATACCATGAAAAAACTCCAAAATAGTACATACATGGCTTATTTACCCTAGATTAATTTCTGAATCACTGTAAAACTCAAATTGGTACACGTGATAAACTTACCCTTCGTCAGCTTCTGTCAAATTTTACCGTTAAATTGTTGACATGGATAACATATGACGATGGATGTGGCAAGTCCATGTGCAAATCCATAAGGTAATACCAAAAAAAAAAAAAAAAAAAATCCCAAACTGGTAAATTTGTGATAAATTTACTAGAAACTGGTATACAAGTGACAATTTTACTCTCCATTATTTTTAGTAAGTCTAGTGGTACTTTTGACAAAGCAGCTCAACCAAGCACCACTTATATGGCCTAATCACTGCTAAATGTAGCATCTCATGTAAGGATATTAACAATGGGTGAAGCCCTTAATAATTAAGGGAAAAGACTACAACCAAGCAAGGCGGAAGTGATGACAGGTCTAAATTAATACAAATACAATAAGTTTATGACTTTTTGATAGTTTTCATTTATTTGTCAATTGCATTATAAGCAATAACATTATTCATTTAATAATGTTGGTTTAGTTTTCCATCTAGTACATCAAATCAAGTACCAATTAAAATACTGATTTATAAAGCAAAGTGTGCTCCTATCTTCCCCAATAAAGATATCCATATTTTTCAAGGTCCGGTTACTCCACGATGAAATTAATCACTTCTATGTATCATACTCAATAAACATTTAAAATGACTTTGTATAGTCCCTCTTAATATCTCCATATAGTTATTAACTTTTGAAATCATTGACATCGAAGTTGGTGGCCAAATTAACTAAATCATTCATATGTCAATATTCGGAACATGTTAACAATGAAAGACATTAGTGAACACCCATTTGAACGGCTGCATGTTAGAATGTTGAATCACAAACATGTATATGACCATGAAAATCAGATGCGTTGTTGAATTGTTTATCTCAATGGGTCCAACTTTAATTTCACTCTATAGGAAAAACATTGAAATCTATAAACCACATGAAGCTTAATAGAACTTCAGGATCAATGAAGCCCTCAAACTTGCCAGTCTTTCATCTCAGACCGGGCTGGTGAGGGTCGAAGCACTGAGCAATGACATGGATCGGGTTCTTTCATGAATAGTAACGTCAGCAAAAGTATGTGATAGACATATGGATACACGAAATTACATGAAAATACTATCAAACTGGCTGAGTGGTCAGCGATATTCATCTCACCGAAATGATGCGTTACGATATCTTCAAATTTATAAATTAATGATTACCATTTTCTTATCCTATTCACTTTAAATTTAGCCTTACCCAAACTTGTTTATCCTTCTCTTAAATGAAGATTCTAAAACATGTCGATAGTCATTAGCCACGTAGGAAATTTGTATTCTACGTCACTCTAGTCTGCTAATTTAAAAAAACATGGTGTTTGTAATTACTTGTTTTGGAGTTGGTCCGTTAAAGGCATTCCTTGACTCTGATGAAGTGACATTTAAGAGTATAATTGCCCCCGCCGGCCAGGCTCCCAGTTCAGTTATATTCCCTTTCACTCGACGGCGAGAAATCAGCGAGGGCGGCCTCGCTTCATATGGCCGAGCACATGAAGCTAATATAGCTGGTCACTAGTCAAGTTAATCGCATAATTTATTACCTAATTAACCTTACGAAAAGAAGAATAGTTTTGAAAGATAACTGCGATGCGAGATTGTAATGGCCAACTCCTAATAACGAAGGTCAATGACAATCACTGATTACCTGATTGGTAGTAAGATTTGACCATCACAAATAATCTAATCCAAACTATTTAGGTATTTTTATCATAAATTCAACACGTAAACATTCAACTTGATTTCTAGGTAATTTAGAAATTAACTCGTTGACACAATTTACCATCGAGGTTGACCTTGTCGGTGACCGATTGAGTAACCGTGAATAATTGGTGGAGCTAGGTGTTGAAACGATTAATAGTTGAACAAAAGTTAATGGACGCTGCTAAACATGATCTAAATAATATTTATGTATGGGCATGTTAATTTATTTAAAAACCAAGCAAGTCATTACATCTCGGTCACCTACTACCGTTGAATTGGTAACTTAATTCCTAAACGAATAAATATGGGTGGACATACTACCTTTATACCTTAATTATATAGGTTTGGTTAAATAGCATGACCATTGGAACGCATATTAAACCGTGCCAAACCATTGAATGATTTATCTATAGTATGTTCAATCGAAAGATTAAAAATATTACCATTATATCTAATATTTTTATTAAGGTATTGTCGTAACCTACCCCTCGGGAGAGAGAATAGACTTAGGGGTATTGTCTAAAGGATAGGCCTATTGCCCATGGTCAAGCATAGGCTCTCCTAAACTCATACTTTGCGCGACATTATGGTGTTCGTAAGAATTTTCTAATGAATAGTCGCCATTAGCCTATTGAGGTAGGCTAAGAACTAAGTAAGGCATGGAAGTGTACCTCACTTTTCATGTAACTAGAGAATCTAAGGTCGGAAACTTGATTACACCAATTAACCAATTAGTGTTATTTCAGTACCTAAGATTGTTCATTTTAAAAAGAAGAAGATTTTTTTTTTTGTCAAACAGTTTGGATTAATTTTATATCTATTCATTAACACATAAGGTAATTGTCCGAGGGCACAATCATTACTATAATGATAAGCAACCAAATAAAGCATTAAATACATTTCATGAGATAGCAAAGACTTAACACTAAAAAAAATATAAATGTTTGTCCTAACTTGACTAAAGGGAAGCCAAAATGAATATATCAATATTGTGCAATTAAGAGCATTTGTTTCTAAGGACAATTGAAACCCTAACGTAGAGCCCTAAGGGCTTGGTCAACTATAAACATAATTCTAAAATGAAATACTTCCACTTTTCAGGAGAAGATAATCAAAAAAATTAATTTTAACCCTTTTGAGGAATTTGAACTTTTTTTAGAATTTTTTTTTGGATTTTTCGGAATTTTTATGAAAAAATTGAACTTTCAAATGAATTTTTTTGAAAATTTTCGATTTTTTAAATATTTTCTTAAAATTTCTTGGATTTTCGTAAATTTTTTTTGAATTGCTTAAAATTTTCTCAAACTTTGAATTTTTGAAATTTTAATATATTTTGAGTATTCAATATTATTATATTTGTGAAAACGGGTTCTAACTGGGTAAACCTGATCCGTCCAAATTCAAACTAAAACAAAAAACTAAATTTTTAAAGCCTTCTTTTTTTAATTAGTTAATCATTTAATCCTTTTCTTTGTTATTCTTGTTTTTCTTTTAAGTTTTTTTTTTTTTGGGTCTTCTTCACGACGTCCCTTCTCTTCTGGAGCAACGTCCATCCGAGAAGCTCATTCGTTTTGTTGGAGCTGTGTCTCAGTGCTGGTGTTGATGTTCTGTTGTCTTTTTTTATTTTTTTTTATTCAGTCAAGTTTATTTGTTAGGCGGTTGGTTTTGTTAGCTATTTTCTAGAAGGTGGAACAAGTCTGTGTTGCACGTTTGTGTGTACTTCTGTTTTGCACGTTGACACGATAAAACTAAAGAACGGACCTTGCTGTGAAGTGTGCCTCCCCCGAACTCGCTCCCGGTCTCGCTGTGGAACTCTAACCGAGCGGTGTTCTCGTGGAAGCAAGCTCCTTTCCACGCCAGAGAGCCGTTGGAGGGTTGAAGCCGCGCCGACGAAGGTGGGCAACAGGTCCACGGGACTGCGAGGGGCGTTGAGGATGGGCCAGAACAGCTGCCTCGAGAGCAGGGGATGAGCAGAGAGAAGAGCGTGAAGAGGAAGAGGAGAAGCAGCAGAAATGGCTGACGAGAAGCCATGGAAATTGGGAGAGAGAGACATGGAGAGTTTTCTCCGTCCGGGTCTCCCCGGTGACCAGGATCACGTATCAAACCATCAGAAGGTTGATATGATACTGTCGAGGCAAGAGCAGCAATTCGCTTTGATCCCCCTTGGACGCTTGGTAATTACTAATTAGTATGCTTGGCCAAGTAAATGAAATATTAAAGCATAATCGGAGCTGAAAATATGCTGCATTTTTATAGTATGTTTTAGTTCTGCCAAAAAAATCTTAGATTATATCTACTGTAATTATATTAATGTCCTAATTTTTTTATACCACAAAAAACCCTTAAAAAGGTTTTAAATGAGTATTGATCTCATGGCAAATAAAAATTAAGATTTTTAGAGACAAGCTAAATGTATTTTAATCTTAATTATAAGTTTTAGTGTAGGGATCGGCGATTAGAAGTCTAATCCTTTGGGAGCAAAGGTACTTCAGGACCATTATACTTTTGGAGCTACCTAGTGAATCAACAACAGTTAAATAAATTTGATTGATATGGAAAGCAAGAACTTAAATTTACTAAATAACCAGTGCCAAACCAAGCTCACTGTCAAACTACGGCCATTGACAGCTTCAATTACGCTTGTATTGCCTACCTGCTCTCTTTTATTGCCACGATGATTTTCACTATCTCGCCTTTTTAAGACTTAGCTAACATTAAAGATCTCCATCGTTGGATAAAAGTGGAAACATTATAAAGAAGCAAGTGTTTTGAAAAACTCTTTCGGATAACAAAATCAAGAGCATTCCGTTAATGGTGTACGTCTTAATTTTGTATGTAGCTATGCGTAAGGATTCGTCGCTTTTAAGTGTCCATGTAATCTTTCTTATTGCTAAACTGTGTCTTGAACTTGAGCCCGTATCCGAGAGTCTAACCCACATTCGAAGAATTCATTGATCAGTCACGCACAAATTGAAGAATTCATTGATCAGTCACGCACAAATTGAAGAATTCATTGAAGGAGCTGAACGGCTATTTTTCACCTTCACACTAACCAAATCCATTGGCGCTGGTTCCGGATTCTCGCTAGATCAGCGAAATGGGAAAACTCGGCACCGAAGTTGGCGTCGGGAACGGTGGCGTTCTTGAGGCCTGGCCTCAAGATTCGAGTGGGCATGGAGAGGGTGCTTCCGTTCCAAGCTCTGCTGAAGAACGGTGAAGCTCAACGGGGTGATCAGAGGCACGTGCGCACGGGCTTGGAGCAGGACGGGCAAACGGGGCCGCTTCGGATTGGAGTGTGTGAGCCGTTTCTGCCATTTTCATGGAACTGCGGGGGATGCTGGTGGTGATCTGGTCGGGGAAAGGATGGAGCTTGAGGAGGATGGTCAGGAACGGGTTTGCAAATTGGATTCGGGTCGCGAAATGGATCTGTATCCATCTCGTATGAAGAAGCTTTTTCCAGAAATTTTTTGTGAAACGATTTCGGGAATTTGAAAGAAACAGAAGGGGACAGAGCACGGGGCAATTTTAATTTATATTGGCCAAACGTTCGAGCAAATAGTTTCTTCACCAAAAGACTTCCCTTTTTTCTTAGTAGATTTTAGCAAAGGAAGTACATCTGCTCTTCGGATTCTCAGCCAGTGATCGCGATTTGGGCTTCAAATTGTAAGAAAAGAGAGAATTTTGGGCAGCACTACCTTTAATCTGTTTGTGTTTAGAAAGGATTTCAAATATGATATTGCTCTAACTTGTCGATCGAAAATGTCGTGCTGCATATGTCGCTTCCCTCTTTTGGATTAGAGCAACGTGACCCAGATTAAACTGTTTCGACATTAAACTATGGGGTATAGAATACTTGATCTCCTTAGTATTTGTATCATATCTGGAAACATAGGCTAGGAAGTTTTCTTTCCGTCCTTTGTTGTGAAAATTCACTTCAACCCCACTTTGATTTAAGATGTAAAAAGACGAAGAAGTAAGAATTGCTCGTTAATCCACCTTATCTTGACGCCTCAAGGTCGTGGATAGATGGAGAACCCTGTAGCATCAGCTCAAGTTGCTGAAAGAACAGAGCAGTTACTACTGGCGAGTCAATGGCAAAAAGGCCACAGCTTATTGGACGTGGCACTTTCGAAAGTGTTTACATTGCAAGTCAACCGGTAAGTTAGCTCCGAGAAACTTCTACGTGTTGCATTTTTCTTTCTATTCAGACATCCAGTTAGCTAAACTTTGACGTGTTACGTGACAGAGAAACCAGAGCTGTGTGCCTTGAAGGAGTTTGGGTTATTACCTATTGATCCAAATTCGGTAGAGTGCCTGAGGCTGTTAAAGCAGGTAATGCCTGGGATCCAATCTATCCTCTCATCTAATCTAAATATTCTGCGGAAAGTATTTTTAATCATTGACAGGTAATTGATTGCTTTGCTACCTCAGATTTTTATCAACCTGTTGCACAAGAAATTGAAGTCCTTAGCCAGCTGAGACATCCAAACATTATGAGGTATTGTGGCCGTGAAATTGTGAGACACCTTTCCATGGCATCTGCACGTCCCAACTCAATGGGCATTTATAATTTGACTCACCAAAATTTCAACATATTCATACATACTCTGGCTGAGGATCGGCTTAACATATATCTATAATATGCACATCATGGTTCGATAGACCGAAGCATCTTAGGGCCCTAAGAAAATTGGTTGTCCACAATTTTATCCACCATATTGTGACTGGATTGGCTTACCTGCATGTTAACAACTCCATACATGGGAAATTCTAAACCGTCATTAGATGACTTGCATATTGCATAAGGACGATATGACCTTCTTCTTTGTGCCTACAGACCTGTGAAAACTCTTTTGCCTTTAGGGATTTAAAGGGAGCTAATTTATTTGGGGATACATCTGGGATAGTCAGACTTGCTGACTTTGGAATTGCTAAACATGTGAGTTTCCACCTATTCACTGCCAAAGTACCGAGTGCATGTGGAAATTCCTTGCTGATCTGTGGTGCATTTACCGGTGAATGTGAAGTCTGGATGACCGATTGATTAGGTAAGCACAAAAAGAAAAAAAAGGAAAGGAAATGCAAGCTTGTTATTCTTCATCTATGCTCTCTTGATACGTACTTCTCATTATTGAATTGTGGCATTTCATCTGTGCAAAATTCTATTATAGATGGATGAAATGTTATTGAATAATTTTCTTCACTTTTTTCCCCATCGTTTTGGGTAATGTTACTATTTTGCATAAATAGGAAAAGATTTCTAGGTGTAAATATATGCCAAAATCGAATGAGAGTTCTTTTCTTTTCTACTTGTTTCTAAAAAGTTCCTAAGAGGTGTAGCAGATGGAGTGCAATACCTTTGGTGAAAGGTTCTTCTCGTGTTGTTTTTGCTGCTCCTCTGCCTTCCAAGAGAAGGATCGAATTTAGTCAGAGTAAGAAGCGCCTCCTTCCTAACATGGGGTAAATAAAAATGTACTTGTCCATAGAATAAAAATCTGGACAGCAACTAAGGTACTGTTGCCTCTTTTCAAGTTCTGAAGCATTTGGTCATTTTGTAGATTGCGTCATGGTCCTTTTCTCAGTGATGAGCTAATATAAGTCGGAAGTGGTTGATTTAGTTCCTTTTTGTTGATCTGATGTATGTCTATGTCTATGAAGATGTTGCAATTTATGTCCAGTGTTCCATGAACTCACCAAATAGCCTTTGGCTATACTAATGTCGTACCATTTCTTAGCCAACTGGACAAGCAGCTTACTGCTCTTTGAAGGAAAGTCTAAACTGGATGGCTCCAGATGTACTTTGCTTTTGTGAACGTTTAATGCTACATTCTTTTTTCGTTGTGGCAGAATGATGGAATGGAATATCCCACAGTTCATACAATCCTTGACGGTGAATGATAAGTGCACGATCTTGATCATGCTGCTGATATCTATAGTTTGGGATGTAATATTATTGTAATGATAACTGTGAAACGTCCTTGGAGTGAGTATGAGCAGGTAAGAACGCTGCATTGCTTTTCATTCTCTCTGTTAGCCCTCCAAGGATACGCTTCCAATCAAATCTGTGTCCCTGTTTTCTGTTGGAAGTCTGGGACTGTGTGTATTACCATTTGGTATATGACCTGTGTCTTTAGTTTCTGTTTAAGGTTTAACTATTGAAGTAGGATCAAGGTATATTTAGGGTGATGCGAAGTTCTTTACCAATAACCTAGACGGTATCTGCCAAGGGAAGGGATTTCCTGCCCTGCTGTTTTCGAAGACAGCCTGCTGGAGGCCTTCAGCTGCTATGCTACTTTGCAGATGACTGACTTTTTTTATTTGCCATACGTTGTTGCAGAAGGGAGGTCACACTGTAAAGTTTCATATTTACTAAACCAAAAGGATCACAATGTATGTGATGAGAAAAAGAAGATTCTTAACGGTCTACTAGGATACTTCAAAGGAAGGGCATCAGGTGCGGCGGAGGGTCCACAATAGGTTTCTTTTTTTGAAAAAGGTACACTTAAGAAATTTTTTACAGCATGAGAACTTACTAATACAGTGAAAAGAATCATTTATCTCGTGGAGAATTACTTGACACTTTAAGGAGCTCCTACTTTTGGATATTATTTAAGTTTACCTTATAGAACTTACTAATAAATTGGGGGAAAAACTAAATAATTCAGTACAAGTGATCACATTGAAAAGAGTTACTTTTGGTTATGGAAAAATAAGTTTAAGTATATATATAACTATATTAGCTAAATGTTTCAGAGTGGCTTGCAACTTTCTCAATTGCAAAAAGTAAGTCAAATCTATCTAGTTAATTGCAATGTATGGTTATAACTTATGAGAGTACTTGTCTATCGACAATATAAGATGCTTATTCCTCTTGCATGGTCTAAGCAACGGCGGATGTCGACCTAAGCAATTAGACATGTTGCTTAATCTAAACGTTTTGTATGGAGTGCATTCAAATCATAGATATTTTGTACAAAGCACAATGGTATTTGGTATGGCTCCAAAAAAGCACCACAGTAGCAAAACACATGCAAGAAAATGAAGGAAATAATGCATCAGAATTCCTAAATTTATTGTGAAAATTCAATCAAATCCTAAAACGTATCCAATTAATACAACCAAAATATTCCGTCTGTTAGGTGGATGGAACTTTGGCCGGCAGGTTTGGTGAACTTGCAGTATCTTAAGGTTGGGGAAGTGAGGAGAGAAGATGGGACGAAGTTATAAGCATTAGAGGTTCTTGATTCTTCTTCCTTCAAGAATGTGGTTGATCTCAATAAATACATCAGATTTCTCCAACCAGAGTGGCCCCCTATCACTACCATCAACTTGCCGTGAATCCAGAAAATTGATCGAAACTTCCAAGAGGAGAATTGCGATTATGCCCTTGTCAGGGCGGGAACAGGAAAGTCTTGCCCCTCCTATGGTTTTGCTTTCAAGTGATGACGTAATTTTGCCAGATTTTTCCCTGACGCGTTTCTTGGTCTTTTCCTGGAATTTTCTGAGAATACCAATACATTTTAAAGCCTAGATATTATTTCCCGTCCGTCCAACTAATGGTGATGACCGAAACAAATCCAAAGCAATATGCATCCGGGATCAACTCCGCTGTTAAAGTCAAACAAGGGATCACATCACATCCATTTCTTATTCGGTCAGGTCAGTCTTATGCTACTCGTTCTGTCCCAACCCCAACTTTCAATAAAGCAGCCGGTACACGAAACAAACTGCGTCGAAGTTGTTGCATTGTCTACATGGTTGTAACCTTTTAGAACCCGAACAAGTCCTTAAACTATTTCGTTTATCGGAGTCAATCCCAAATGTAAAATGAGGTAATGATAAACCTTTGGGGGTAAATTAACCTAAATGGAAAATTCCCCCAGGCCTGATCCTCGCAATGAAGCCGCCTAGCATGCAGTCAACAAGATGCAGGGTCCGGGACGCCTTCCATTCTTATTCGGTCAGGTCAGTCTTCTGCTACTTGTTCTATCCCAACCCCAACTTTCAATAAAGCAGCCGGTACGCGAAACAAACCGCGTCGAAGTTGTTGCATTGTCTACATGGTGACCTTCTTCCCACGTTCCAGAGGGGAATATACCCGCCTAAGATGCTAAGTTCAGAAACTGACAAAAATAGAGCTGTATACCTCATTTGCCGAAGCCAAATTCGCTCCTATGTTTCACACACCTACCGACGAAATCGGTTGCACAATTTCTAGATTCCACAGAATTTTGTATCTTGGGTGTATGAAATACAAATAGTCAACGAATTCAGTTAAAATATCTTGCATCTTTTTTTAGTTGGACTCTCTCTCTCTCTTGTGTCTGTTCACGCGTGGGAGGCTTAGTGCCTCACATGAATATTATATTAGCATATGACAAACTTCGGTTGACCTCAATAAGTGAATCATATTCAATATTTTGCACATTGTTTTGTATATAAATTTCATGATATACTTTTATGGGGTAGAAGAAAAGATAAGTGCGCACAAAAGTTTTTTCGGTGCAAATTCGCATGAGTTTCTCAACTTGTAATTGACTCGAAGGCAAACATGTTTTCGTGAGTAATACCGTCGACTCCTTTTGATTACAATGATATGGGAAACTATTTCCCCATACTCTTTGATGCCCCTATGGATCCGTGCTCAAACGAGAAAGGGCAGCTCGAGATTCTTCATCCAATGAATGTTCTCCTTACTTGGATATCCCAATAATTTTCCTCTCTTTTTTTTTTTTTTTTTTTTTTTTCAGAAAGTTTTGTTTAAGTCTCCTCTTTGTGGATGTAGTGTATCTCTCTAATTGTGCGGTTTTTCCTTGGTTGAATAAGTTGAAGCTCTTCTTTTTCCTCTTCCATGAATATTCATACATATCGTTCTTTTCGTACATTTTAATCAATAATTTCTTTTTATTATTTAATGATTCAAATATTCTGTAACAAAATGATTTAAATAATTGTTTTAAAATATAAATTATTGCACAAATGCATATGTGCACACGAATGATAAATAAAAAGTCATAGATCTTCTTTGAAGAAAAGAGACCCGCTAACGCGGCTTCATCATCTAGAATTAATTATTTTCTCGAGAAGGCACTTTGGAATTTCCGAGATGCCTTTGAGTTGATTGGGTCATCATTTTCTTTTTCACCACTGCTCTTTTGCGATTCTAATATATGAATTAGATAATGGACATCTTAATACTAAATAGATATAAGAAATTAATATTTTCTCTTTTTCATTTTTGAATTATTCAAATGACTTTATAAATTTTATTTTTTCTTTACTAATCCAACTCTATTCCTTTTTATATCATCACCAAAATTTTATTACATAAATTAACTTACCGTTATATCATTTGCATGATTTGACTAAATAGAATCGAATTAACTCAAAATGCTAATTAGAATATAAGGTAACCGGATTAGGATCTTACTCTACATTCTAGAAAACAGAAATTATATTCGTTACAAACGTAAATTTCAACTACTAACTTAAAATATATGATGTGTTTCCAACTAATACCTCGTCCTGTTTTCTTTTCTCGCACGCTAGCTCGGTACGTGATGCCCGAGTTGTGACCGTGGGAACACTTCGCCGAGAGTCTTGACTAAAGCCTCCCTTCGGCCAGCGCTGAAGCAACTTGGACAGAATCTGCGAAGCCCTCTATCAAAGTTCCCGTTGAGTTTTGACACGCTCCGGTCACTGAACCCGTCGACTCTCCATCCACCCACGAGCCATCAGTGTTGGTTTTGAGGGATCCACTCGCCGGCAGCTTCCAACGCTCGGGTAAGTTAAATCTGGACTTGCTCTGTTTACCTAAGCGCGGATTCCATATAACGTAGTACATGTGCTGGATAGGGGCTTGTCTCTACAGTTGCCGTCGGGTCAAGTTTCCGGCCTTGGAAGATTCGAGCGTTCCTAGCTTTCCGTATCGTCCAGATCACTTCGGCAACAAAGTTCTCCAGATGGTGAGTTTTGATTTGAGCTCAATACGTCCATTAGCCATTTGTCCATCCTGGTGATTCCCAAAGGGCTGCTTTGTAGGTTTAAGCTTTGGGTTGGACCAAACCGGTTCTGTCCATCCACGGAGAAGAAATATATGCTCGACTGATTCAGGGGCCTGTGAGCACAGGTTACACATTAAATCAGGTACGAACTTCCTCTTGAATAGATTTTCGCTGGTGGGAACCACGTTTTGGCAGGCACTCCAAAGTGAAATGCGGGCTTCGGGTGGGGAGCATAGATTCCATACGTTGGTCCAAAAGGATCTGGGTGGCTGGAATGATGTTGATTGTTGAGGGTTGGTTTGTGTTGGGATGCTGGATTGTATTCCTCAAGTTGTTATACCCACTTTTTAACAGTATAGGACCCCGGTTTATTCCCGTCCCAGATCAGTTTATCGGCTTTCAGAGTCAAACTGAGGGATTGAGAGGATCTCTTGCACAATGTGCTCTTCAAACAGGTTTTCCAACTGTTGTTCTTTCCACCTTCCTGATTCTCTGTCAGTAAGTTCTGCCACCAATCGAGGGTCGTTTCTATTAGCCGATCCTCCTATCACACCCATGGATAACCAGTAGTCTTCATGAATTCGGATTGTTGCCCCATCACCCACGGCCCATTTCACTTTTGGTTTAATCGCATCTCTTCCCATGACGAGACTTTGCCAGCCCCATAAGGGTCGAGATCCTTTTCTTGCACTCCAGATATTCCCCCTAGGGAAATAGATGCTCTTCAGGACTCTCCTCCATAAGGCTGAATGTGATTGTGCTAGCCTCCAGGCCTGTTTCCCAGCATTGCTTTATTGAAGATAACAAGGTCTTTAAAGCCCAGCCCTCTGCAATCTTTCCTATATTTTAGCACTTCCCATCTCTTCCGATGCATACCTGCTTAAACCTCATTTTGCTTCCACCAAAACGGTGCTATTATGTGCTTTAATGCCTTACAAACCCAAATAAGAATCTTGAAAATCGACATCACATATAGGGAGAGCCTGCATCCCCGTTTTAATGAGAATCAATTTCCTACATTCACAGATGCAGGAATGTCATGTTGAAAGTGGCCTCAAGTTGACCCTTTCGGTCAACCAGAAGGTGTGACATCCCGATTTTCCAAGTCTATTTTTCAATAAATTGAGACGGGCATTTCGTTGGCATGCATATAGTTCTTTTCCTTGAGTCGGCCACTCATGTGAAAGCTAGTCTATCGGGTGAAGCTGTTAAGAGTTTATTATGCATCAGACTCGAGAATTTGATTAGGAAACGACCTTTCGACCGAGCTAATCTGCAAGGGTCATTACGGCACAATTAAAGATCGATTAGGGATCGGAGATAGGACGACTCGACAGAGGCATGTGATCAGGTGTGGGTGATTCCACCAGATCGCACAATTCTTGTCGATCGGCACTGGACCGACTTTTCTATCGATTGGGTACCCTGTGTTCGTATTTGAAACCTTGAGATTGCCCCGACAACCGAAAGTCGCCAATGTTTCAAAGATGTACATTGTGGCTTGAGATGATCAACCACATATCAAATGCAGGAAAATTTCTAAAGGCTACCCGGTAGGTTGGACCGCACTAATATCGTGCCAAAGTGAAATTAACCGTGAAATTGAGATCAAATTCAGAAATTGGAAGTCTGGGTGTGTCACAAATCATTTTAGGAATATTGACTAATCTTTGGAAGATTTTTCATGTAAGTTGAGTTTTTAGCAAAATAATCAGAGAATGGCTAATTTGGCTCGAGAAATTAGTAGGCCCGCTTTTGGTCGTACTTTTGGGACTTAAGTTGGTTCTATGGACAAGTGAAGATGTGAATTGAAGTGTGGTGACATTGGATTAATTTTATGAACTTCAATTGGACTCAATTGGAAGAGAATTGAATGGAATTGGAGAAATTAGTGTACAAGAATTGGACCTCGGCGGAAAATGGAATTGCAACCATTGGAAAAGGTTGTGAGAGGTTTGGGGATAGTGGGGTATGACATCACTTGATGATGTCATGGTGGGCCATTGTGTGGGATTAAAGAAAGAGAAAAAGAAAATAAAAAGGGCCCCCCCTCCTTCTCTCTCCTCCCTCTTGTCTCCTTCTCCCTTCCGTTGGTTTCTCCTCCATCTTCTTTGTGCGAAAGACCAGAAAATTGCAGAGGAAGAAGCTGAAGCAGTCCCTCGCCGCCGTGAGGCCCCGCTGTTGGCCGTGCAGCACCGCCGCAGCTCCTCCGCCCGTTTTCGACCTAAGCCGGCCCCGGATCTGCCCTCCTTCGCCCCCAACCAGCAGCAAGCAGAATCTGGAAAAATGGGTATGGCAGCGGGTGTTTGGCCCGTTTTGGCCGCCTTCCCGAGCCCGGATGCTCGGCCCGCTTTGAGGAAAGTCGATCCTCGCGTCGTCCCCGTCGTTTTGGTCCGCTCGGCTCGCTAATCCGGTGAGTTTAGCTCACTAAACCTCGCTTAGAGGGTTAATTATGCTTTAGGTGTGCTTAGCTTAAGTTGATTAAGCTTAGGTGGTTAATTTAGTTGATTTAATTATGATTTAGATTAAGATGTTTGTTTAATCTAAAGTATGTTTAATTAAATGCTAAGAGAGTTTATTTAAAGTTAAGCCTTGATGTGACACAAAATGATTTTAGTTTTGAATTATTTAAGTGCTTCGAAATTCTGGAAAATATTATATTATATTATAATCCGAAATTATTAAAATATTATTATAAAAAAAAATCAGAAAAATTATTTTTGACCCCGGTTGTTCAGAATTTTGTGCCGGTCGCTATGGTACATTCGGATTTTGAAATTGATGATTGGATTTTATAAATTGAGCGTGGATCATGAAAACTATGGATATTTTATTTAATTAATTTCGGAATAAATTTAATTATTTAATAAATTCCGAAAATTATTCTGGAACCTTATTCTCCCATAATTTCGTGCTGATCGTTGCTGTGTATTTAGAATTTGATATTGATGATTGGTTGTGATGAATTGAGTGTGATTGCGATTTATAGGGATTCTTTATGAAATCCTAAGTGTAGAAATTGATGGGAGATTGGATGTGATTGACCACCTATTAGAGGTCGTGCCCAGTGAGGCCGTGAAATACCACCTAGGAAAGGTCATGCCCGATGAGGCCGTGATTAACCACCTAGGAAAGGTCGTGCCCGATGAGGCCGTGAAATACCACCTACAAGAGGTCGTGCCCTATGAGGCCGTGAAATACCACCTATTAGAGGTCGTGCCCGATGAGGCCGTGAAATACCACCTATGAGAGGTCGTGCCCAGTGAGGCCGTGATAAACCACCTATGAGAGGTCGTGCCCAGTGAGGCCGTGATAAACCACCTATGAGAGGTCGTGCCCAGTGAGGCCGTGATAAACCACCTATTAGAGGTCGTGCCCGATGAGGCCGTGATATGCCACCTATTAGAGGTCGCGCCCAATGGGGCCGTGAATTGCCACCTATTAAAGGTCGCACCGAGTGGGGCCGTGATGCCACTGATTCAAATTTGCCAAGTAGGGCCGTAGTTGAGAGCAATGATTGATTTGCTAGAATGACATGTAATCGGCCGAGTCGATTGATCGCTGTGACGATCCAAGTGGTTGAATTTTCTGGATAATGTGATGGTGACATGGTTGTTTGGTTATCATAATTGTACGTGGTTGGATTATATAAATTGTGCTAACCTGCAGATGAAGGCTGAGGCGAGGTAAGTCTTCTGTGTGATGTGGCTAGGCCACCCGGGGCGTATTTTCTTTCTAATAGGGGTTTAGGGGGTTGAACTTGCTGAGACATCGTCTCATCCCGGTTGTGGGATTAAAATTTCAGGTCCCCGATGGACGGAGTGGCCAGATAGCTTTGGTTGGCCTTAAGGAGTTGCAGAGGTGAAGTCATAAGGGTTGGAGAGCGTGTCCTGCTAGTTGGTTGTAGGATAGTTCCCATTTCGTCGAGCTGGTCTATTTTGTAAAAAGTCCAGTGTTGTATTTAAACCCTTTGTGTTTGTAAATGGGTGTTTGGTATTGCGATTGATTGCCTACTTTTCTATCCCAAGTTAAATGTTGTCAGGGGATTTGTTTCGCTTCCGCATGCGTAAAGAAATTAATGGGTCGGCGACATTTCCTGGGATGTCGCATTTTTGATCGATCGTAGTGGGATGTGCGCGCGCTCGGGGTTCGGGGCGTGACATCCCCGTTTAAGTGGTATCAGAGCATGGTTTGAGTATGGAGTAATAAGGTGCGATGAGTCATGGGATAGTTAGTAGGAAAGGCTTTTAATATGCTGATGCATGTGAGTGATAGCTGATTGGTAGCTTGTTTGTGGGGTCACTCAAATTTCAACCTGATGTTGGAATCGGAAAACAGGTGTCTATAAGGAACCTGTAAGATGAGTGACCAGGAGTGGAGAACTCCTTTGGAGGAGGTCGATAAGACCTGTACCTCAGGGTAGGATGCTGACAAGAGTTGGTACCCGAGGTAAAGCGCAGGCTTAGACCAGCGCGAGTGTGAGAGTACTGTTGCAAGTTGGTACTTAGAGTGTAGTAGCACCGAACGATCTTAGGTCCGTTGAGATCGTTCAGGCGCTAGTGTCCTTTGGAGGCTTGTTGGATCAGTAAGCTCAGGATTGAGCCGTTGCTGTGGCCGTTGTTTCTACCGCTGCCAGTGTTGTGACCGCTGTTGTTACTGCCGCGCCTGTTGAGGCCTAATATGGAGTTGTGATCGAGGATCAAGTCTCTGTATCTGAGTCAAGGTTCAGTTTAGACAGAGATGAAAATCGGTTGGAGAGAAAGGCCGATGTCAGAAGAAAGATGCCCTGTTTCACCCAACTGGAAGAGTAGAATTGAAAAGTCAATGCTCATCTCGTTCGATGGGTGTCGTGTTTGTAAGAAAAGACTTGTTACAGGTGTCGCCAGTAAGGTCTTTTGAGCAGAGATGGTCCGTATAGAAAGATGGAGTCACAGCTGTTTCTGTCACTGCCATTGATAAGACAGAACAGGAGAATCATGCTTCGGGACATTTAGTGGGGTACTTGGAACAGACCACAGTGCAAGGAATGGTGCATGATGTTCCTTGATGGGAAGTAGATGACTCACCGATTGTGTGCTGAGTTTGTGGAAAAAGAGAGTGAGTCAGCCCAATGTCAGAGTAAAAAGGGGAACATGTTTTGAATGTGGCCCGCATGGCCATCGGGTTAGGAATTGTTTGTGTAAGTCCAGGAGAGCATAAGTACCGTTATTGCAGATAGAACGCCACTAGGATGGTTGAAAGAGCATGAATGGGTCGACCAAGCATCGACCAAGCATCGACCAAGGGAAAAATGTTTTTGAGATGTTTTATCAGAGTAGCGCCACAGGATTTTGAGTGACGGTTGTGGAGTTTCCGTTGCTGTAATGAAGTAATAGGAAGATGAGTCTCTGACTATAGTTGTGCCTGATGAGTTTACTTATATATGACTTGGAAGTCATTTATGAAAAGGTTTGGCTCGAGGAGCTTTCTGTTGTTTTGAATCATGGTAATAACATAATTCAGTTTGTTCAATTAGCGTGTGAAAGTTTTGAATCACTGAAAGTCGAAGAGGAACTTCGATCCTTGTTAATTGTCACTGAAGATAACTTGATTCTGGTTGTTGGTTACTGGATCTTCATGGCAGCTGTAATGGATGCGTCAATTGAGGAGCCGAATATGGAGAATATAATCGTGGCACATAAATTTTCTAAGATATTTGCTGAAGAATTGTCAAGTTTGCAGTCAGAAAGAGAAATGGAGTTCGCGATTGAATTAGCACCCGGAACAGAGCCAGTCCCTAAGGCTCCTTACCGAATGGTGTTACCTGAGTTAAAGGAACTGAAGGTGCAGATGCAGGAAGTGTTGAATAGGAGATTCATACGCTCCAGTGCATCACCTTGGGGAGCACTTGTTCTATTCATGAAGAAGAAAGTTGTTTCGTAGTGTTTGTACATTGATATTCCTCGAGATCGACTGGAGGTCAGTGTATCATCAGTTGAGGTTCAGGGAGAAAGACATACCGAAGTTTGCATCTCGCACTTGATACAGTTGTTATGAGTTCACTGTAATGCTATATGGTTTGATGGACACCATAGCTATTTGTTTGGGTCTTATGAGCAGAATGTGTAAGGGTACTTGAATTAGTTGTGATCATGTTCATTGAAGTTATCCTGGTGTGTTCAAAGAGTACTGAGGAGCACGAGAGACATTCGGGAATGGTACTTCAGACCTTGAGTGCTTTTGGATTTTACAATAAGCTTAGCAAGTGTGAGTTTTGGATGACTCGTGTTGCGCTCTTGGTCACGTGATTTCGGGCGAAGAAATCTCCGTAGACCCCATCCAAGATTGGAGCAGTGAATAGTTGGCCGAGATTGACTGTAGTGACAGAGATCATAAGTTTTTCTAGGTCGTAGCAGAGTGTTACAGACGGTTTGTAGAAAGGTTTTCAGTGTTAGCATCGCCATTGACAAGACTACTGAGGAAATAAGAAAAGTTCGTGTGGACAAATGAGTGCGAGCGTAGTTTTCAAGGGCCTAAGGAGAGGCTAACTACCGCACCGGTGCTGACCCTTCCATCTGGTCCTGAAAGTTATGAGGTCTGCAATGATGTGTCGTTTAAAGGATTTGGTTGCTTGTTGATGCAGCATGATAGAGTTATTGCATACGCGTCCCGTCAGTTGAGATCTTGTGAGTTAAATCATTCGACGCACATCGTAGAACTTGCAGTAGTTATGTTCGTTTGGAATTTTAGAGGCACTATCGGTACAGAGGAATATTGCATATCGTCAATGACTATCAAAGTCTCAAGTATGTATTCTCAAAAAGGGAGTTGTATATGAGACAGCATCGCTGGATGGAACTCATTAAGGATTACGATTATGGTATTTCGTATCACTCTGGAAATGTGAGCAAAGTTACAGATGTACTGAATCGAGAGTCCTTAGTTGCACAGTTGGTACTCAAGGATTTAGATATTATTTGAGAAAGTTCGAAATTCAATTTTCGAATCTAAGGTAGGCCACCTTTTGAATCTTATGACCACCCTCAGAATTGAGCGGAGAGTATAGATCATAATCAAATCACTTCAGTGGACAGATTCAGAAATTCAGAAGATTCTATAAGAGAATGCAATTGAGAGAGAGGTTGACTTCCAGATTTCTAAAAACAGAACGCTAAGGTTCTGAGGACGATTGTGTGTGATTGATGATGCAAAGATTAAAGAATAGATCTTATGGGAAGCTCATCATAGCAACTTCAGCGTTGTCCAGACAGTAAGAAGATGAGTCGAAATCTACATCATTGGGATTGGTAGATCTGCATGAAGATAGATATCGCCAATCAAGTTGTGAGTGTTGGAGATATCAGTAAGTGAGAATTTGGCGATGTAAGCCAGGAAAGCTTTTTCAAGTACTGGAGAGAGTTCTGTGTGGGAATGGAAGTATAGCATGATGGAATGTTATGTCAGGCTTATTAAGGAGTCGGGAAGAGTATTGATTCCTTATGAGGTTGTAATCGACAGAGGATCAGAGCCAACTCACCTTAATGCACGAAAAGATCTCGATTGGAATAGGTATACCGAAGTGTGTGTATATCATATAAATCATCTGCATGGAGTGCTGGGGATGAATTGTATTTCAATCTAGATCAGATGTTCCGAGTTGGCAGAGCTTTCAAATGGTTCTTTCTTAAGCAGTGCATAGCAGAGAGTGCGGAATTTCGATTGCTGAGATGAAGTCAGGGAAAGAAAGATCAGGTTAGGGTCAGTACAGTGGTCAGTCATTGCAATTGTTGAGATCAGTGTCAGAGTTATATCAGATCTTGACTAGAGGTCCCCAATTTCAGCAGATCAATCAAATAGTTTCCTTTTAGTCAGTGTAGAGCAGAGGGTTCAGAACTTCAGTTGGTTGGGATGAGATCAGAGATTAGAAAATCGCAGGTTCAGAGTTGGTTCAGAAATCAGTGATTCAGTTGCAGTTATCAAAGACAGTTTAGAGACTGCTCAGAATCGCCAGTTAGCTTCGCCGATTTTGTGCTGAAGACCTTTGGAATTTTAAGTGAGCAAGTGTTTAGCATTTTGAACCTGAAGTGGTTTGGGCAAGATAGCAGTGATCTTGCAGTATTGGTGCAGAAGGAGCAACCTGAGAAAGAGAATAATAGATGAGACGACTCTACCCCCACCTTTTTCTTTAAGAAGTGGTAAAGGTTTAAATTTCGAGAACGAAATTTTTATAAGAGGGGAAGAGTTGTGACATCCCGATTTTCCAAGTCTATTTTTCAATAAATTGAGACGGGCATTTCGTTGGCACGCATATAGTTCTTTTCCTTGAGTCGGCCACTCATGTGAAAGCTAGTCTATCGGGTGAAGCTGTTAAGAGTTTATTATGCATCAGACTCGAGAATTTGATCAGGAAACGACCTTTCGACCGAGCTAATCTGCAAGGGTCATTACGGCACAATTAAAGATCGATTAGGGATCGGAGATAGGACGACTCGACAGAGGCATGTGATCAGGTGTGGGTGATTCCACCAGATCGCACAATTCTTGTCGATCAGCATTGGACCGACTTTTCTATCGATTGGGTACCCTGTGTTCGTATTTGAAACCTTGAGATTGCCCCGACAACTGAAAGTCGCCAATGTTTCAAAGATGTACATTGTGGCTTGAGATGATCAACCACATGTCAAATGCAGGAAAATTTCTAAAGGCTACCCGGTAGGTTGGACCGCACTAATATCGTGCCAAAGTGAAATTAACCGTGAAATTGAGATCAAATTCAGAAATTGGAAGTCTGGGTGTGTCACAAATCATTTTAGGAATATTGACTAATCTTTGGAAGATTTTTCATGTAAGCTGAGTTTTTAGCAAAATAATCAGAGAATGGCTAATTTGGCTCGAGAAATTAGTAGGCCCGCTTTTGGTCGTACTTTTAGGACTTAAGTTGGTTCTATGGACAAGTGAAGATGTGAATTGAAGTGTGGTGACATTGGATTAATTTTATGAACTTCAATTGGACTCAATTGGAAGAGAATTGAATGGAATTGGAGAAATTAGTGTACAAGAATTGGACCTCGGCGGAAAATGGAATTGCAACCATTGGAAAAGGTTGTGAGAGGTTTGGGGATAGTGGGGTATGACATCACTTGATGATGTCATGGTGGGCCATTGTGTGGGATTAAAGAAAGAGAAAAAGAAAATAAAAAGGGCCCCCCCTCCTTCTCTCTCCTCCCTCTTGTCTCCTTCTCCCTTCCGTTGGTTTCTCCTCCATCTTCTTTGTGCGAAAGACCAGAAAATTGCAGAGGAAGAAGCCGAAGCAGTCCCTCGCCGTCCGCCTCCTTCGCCGCTCGTCGCTCGCCGCCGGTGCCGTCGTTGTCGCCGCCGCTCGCGCGCTCAGCCGTGCGTCCGCTCACCGTCGAAGCCTTCTCTCCATCTTCGTTTGCTGCTCGAGATCCCAGATCTGGGATGGACGCCGAAGCAGCACCGTCGGAGCAGCCGCACGCCTCCGCCCGTCGCCGCTCACCGTCTCGCGCTCCGCCGTTGCCCGCGCTCGCCCGCGCTTGGCCGACGCCCAGCTGCGTCTCAGCCTCGGTTCGTGCATTCCAGGAGCTGCCGGAGCTCGTCCCCGCCGCCGTGAGGCCCCGCCGTTGGCCGTGCAACACCGCCGCAGCTCCTCCGCCCGTTTTCGACCTAAGCCGGCCCCGGATCTGCCCTCCTTCGCCCCCAACCAGCAGCAAGCAGAATCTGGAAAAATGGGTATGGCAGCGGGTGTTTGGCCCGTTTTGGCCGCCTTCCCGAGCCCGGATGCTCGGCCCGCTTTGAGGAAAGTCGATCCTTGCGTCGTCCCCGTCGTTTTGGTCCGCTCGGCTCGCTAATCCGGTGAGTTTAGCTCATTAAACCTCGCTTAGAGGGTTAATTATGCTTTAGGTGTGCTTAGCTTAAATTGATTAAGCTTAGGTGGTTAATTTAGTTGATTTAATTATGATTTAGAGTAAGATGTTTGTTTAATCTAAAGTATGTTTAATTAAATGCTAAGAGAGTTTATTTAAAGTTAAGCCTTGATGTGACACAAAATGATTTTAGTTTTGAATTATTTAAGTGCTTCGAAATTCTGGAAAATATTATATTATATTATAATCCGAAATTATTAAAATATTATTATAAAAAAAAAATCAGAAAAATTATTTTTGACCCCGGTTGTTCAGAATTTCGTGCCGGTCGCTATGGTACATTTGGATTTTGAAATTGATGATTGGATTTTATAAATTGAGCGTGGATCATGAAAACTATGGATATTATTATTTAATTAATTTCGGAATAAATTTAATTATTTAATAAATTCCGAAAATTATTCTGGAACCTTATTCTCCCATAATTTCGTGCTGATCGTTGCTGTGTATTTAGAATTTGATATTGATGATTGGTTGTGATGAATTGAGTGTGATTGCGATTTATAGGGATTCTTTATGAAATCCTAAGTGTAGAAATTGATAAGAGATTGGATGTGATTGACCACCTATTAGAGGTCGTGCCCAGTGAGGCCGTGAAATACCACCTAGGAAAGGTCGTGCCCGATGAGGCCGTGATTAACCACCTAGGAAAGGTCGTGCCCGATGAGGCCGTGAAATACCACCTACAAGAGGTCGTGCTCGATGAGGCCGTGAAATACCACTTATTAGAGGTCGTGCCCAATGAGGCCGTGAAATACCACCTATGAGAGGTCGTGCCCAGTGAGGCCGTGATAAACCACCTATGAGAGGTCGTGCCCAGTGAGGCCGTGATAAGCCACCTATGAGAGGTCGTGCCCAGTGAGGCCGTGATAAACCACCTATTAGAGGTCGTGCCCGATGAGGCCGTGATATGCCACCTATTAGAGGTCGCGCCCAATGGGGCCGTGAATTGCCACCTATTAAAGGTCGCGCCGAGTGGGGCCGTGATGCCACTAATTCAAATTTGCCGAGTAGGGCCGTAGTCGATTGATCGCTGTGACGATCTAAGTGGTTGAATTGTCTGGATAATGTGATGGTGACATGGTTGTTTGGTTATCATAATTGTACGTGGTTGGATTATATAAATTGTGCTAACCTGCAGATGAAGGCTGAGGCGAGGTAAGTCTTCTGTGTGATGTGGCTAGGCCACCCGGGGCGTATTTTCTTTCTAATAGGGGTTTAGGGGGTTGAACTTGCTGAGACATCGTCTCATCCCGGTTGTGGGATTAAAATTTCAGGTCCCCGATGGACGGAGTGGCCAGATAGCTTTGGTTGGCCTTAAGGAGTTGCAGAGGTGAAGTCATAAGGGTTGGAGAGCGTGTCCTGCTAGTTGGTTGTAGGATAGTTCCCATTTCGTCGAGCTGGTCTATTTTGTAAAAAGTCCAGTGTTGTATTTAAACCCTTTGTGTTTGTAAATGGGTGTTTGGTATTGCGATTGATTGCCTGCTTTTCTATCCCAAGTTAAATGTTGTCAGGGGATTTGTTTCGCTTCCGCATGCGTAAAGAAATTAATGGGTCGGCGACATTTCTTGGGATGTCGCATTTTTGATCGACCGTAGTGGGATGTGCGCGCGCTCAGGGTTCGGGGCGTGACAGAAGGAGGAAGCGGTAAGGACTTTAATTTGGAGAGTGGGTCGCGTCCAAAACTTTCATAAGAATTCCTGTTTAAATTCGCTACAAAAAAATTTGGTATCAGATCATGTGACAATTAAAAGGGGTCCCAAATTTTAAATGCAAAAGAATGCAATAGAGATGGAGAATGCGGAATTACAAATGTATTTTCAGTAGGGGTCAAATTATCAATGGATTTTATTGTTAATTTCATGAAAATGCGAATGAGATCTTTGAAAATTTTTTTTAGGTGTTGACAATAATTTCCCTTAAAAGCTAGTAAGTTATAATCTCTTTTTAAATCATCTCTTGGTTGAAATTTCTTTTTACTTTGGTCTAAAGATCCAGACTGCATACGAAATTAGTCTCATGAATTTATTAGTGTTGGTAGAATTCTAAATTCGAGTCAAGATTCACGCAAAGTAAATAGGCAGCAGTACAGAGGTTTCCGAATTAATACAACGCGACTCATTTCTAGAGGAAATAACGAGCAATGCTAGGTAAGAAAATCGGATATTTATATATATTAAGATGGATGGAGTACGAAGAGGAAAATAGTGCAGTAGCCTTCTTCAGTAAATTTTATTTTTCATTTTTCATTTTCTTTGCAAAGTCTAGAGAGTTGGTAATTAAGTGAATCATTTTCTAAAATTCAATAATTGTTTTCCACCTCGTACAATACACTGATTCTTTAAAATCTTTGTATAATTAGTAACTATTTTGGGCAAAAAAAAGAAAAAGAAAAAGATAAGTGAGCTCAAAAGTTTCTTGGGTGCACATTCGTATGAGTTTCCTTACCGTTGAAATTGAAATTGGCTGAAAGGCTAACGCGTTTTCGTGAGGAATACGGTCTAACTCCTTTTGATGGCAATGACATGGGAAGCAATTGCCCTCCCCTCTTGATGCACCTCTGGATCCCATGCTTAATATCTAAGGGCCGCTTGGGATTCTCCTTCCAGGGCACATTCTCCTACTTAGATAATCCAATTATTTTCCTCCTTTTCCGATAAGTTTTGTTTAACTTTCCTTTATTAATTTCCTATATGTAGATCCAGTACATCTCTCTACTTATGCTTTTGTTCCTGGTGGAATAAGAGGATTGAATCTGTCTGGTCAGCAAAACTGTTAACATAGCTTAAGCTTCTTCTTTTTTCTCCCTATCCATAAGTATATGTACACATTGTTCGTATCGTTTATTTTTTCTGTAATTTCATTTCATTATTTACAATTCAAATATTTTGTAAAAAATGATTTAGTTTGATCCTTTGAATATCACATTTCTACACGTACGTAACGCGTATGCGGATGATAAATGAAAAGTCATAGATCTTTATTGGAGAAAAAAAAACACCTAGTGCGCCACCTCAGTCTCTAGAATTAATTATTTTCTTGAGAAGGGACTCCGCAATTTCCAAGCCTCTTTTGGGTTGACTGGGTCTTTCTTCTCTCCAAAAACATCAAACTCTCACATCATTTCGTGGACTTCGTGCCCTTTTCTAGATCTCTTTTGAAAATTTCATAAGGTCATCTATTTCTTAGATTCTTGAATATCAATCTGCAGATTAGCTTTCTCATTGTTGAAAAGTTTTATAGCTTGTGGATGTTATAATTTGCTAGTAATGCTATACGCTGTGAGAAGATAATACAAAAATTGTCATGGTATATGATGTGCTGTGCTTTCTTTGGTTGTAGGTTGATAAACAAGATTGGCTGAACAGGCGGAATTCTTGGCTGAACATAGAGCTTTCCTCTTCGAGTTGAGAAGATGCCGCGAGATGAAGATATAGCCTGGAAGTATGTGGAGAGACTCGAGGGCAAGAAATGGCGTTGTTATTACTGCGGGAAAGTATACAATGGGCAGGTTACAAGAGTGAAAAGTCATTTGGGTGAAGTCAAAGGAAAAGGGATTGGCATCTGCACTGGAGTCCCTGGTGATATAAGAGATCTAATGTTGTCCTTACTCAAGAAGGAGACTGAAGAAGGGAGCAGACAAGCCAACCATCAATCCTCCACGGAACGACTGTTACATGACATGCCAATGTCAACAAAAGCTCAAAATGTTCATCAAGATGTTTCTTTGTCGCAAACAGGCCTCAAATTGGTGGGACCAAGGTTGCTGCTGCTAGGAGGGGAGGCCGACATGGCAAACTTCACCCACCAGTTAAGCTCTAACCAACAATCGCAAGCAGAGTATCAGTTTCCACAAGGTATGCAGTTCCAAATTACCACAGAAAATGGGCGGTTTAGTAAAGTAAAAACTGATTGATCCGATCTTAGTAATGATTTTAAGTTTACTTTTGTTTTTTAATGAATAAACATCCATTTTACGGCATGCCAAAGCAACCAGCTTCCCTGCGCCCTGAACTTCAAAAATTTCCTGATGAAGCCAGCTATATGAATCCGACTAATGCCATCGTGTATCTGAATCAATCACCAGGTGTGCCGCCTTTGACACCACAAACTCGTGGATGGATGGAACAGATCGTGCAGGAGGACAGGGCGGTGGACATCGCAAACCTCCCAATAGATGGGGCAACAAGTTACTCTAGTGCATCTCCCCCGCCAAATTCATTCTTCCCTGATTCGCCAAATGAAGTGTTGCCCATTTTAAGTGAGTCTCTAACATTAAATGCACAACAGAACCCAAGTGCGCCATTGCCATCGCAAATTGCCAGCTCCTTGGTAACCCTTCTCAGAATGAGTCACAGGGGTCCATTTTTCCTGGTCTCATTGCATCAGATGCTCAACTCACTGACATGGCCACAACCAACACTCCCCAGCATTTTAATCAACCAGATCAGACATTTCACAGGCAGTGTGGACATTGCACTGGTTTATCTCCTCCGCGGGCTTCCATTGACATAGAGCCACCTATTCTATCACAACCTTTCAATGGACCTCCCATCACTGAGCCATTTAATTCCCCTCCGCAGATTCCAGAGGATGTCATAAATACAACTTACCCATCAACATCAGAAGGTATAATGCTATAGACCCATTAAATGGGTCTCCTTATAGTGCCCCATCGCATTTGTTTAATACTTAAGAAGGAAATATATTTCTTCTCACTGCATTGATTGCAAATAATACAAGAGAGACAATACATTGGTATTACAAACTTTCCTTAATTGGGTGTTTAATTGTTGCGAGAACACTTTCTAACAATATCCATATTATATTTATCATTCATGGGGTCTCTTTGTAAACCCCATGTTGCTTTGTTATGGTGAGCAAGAATGTTTCGATCAGATTCTAATGCATGAAGTTGTGGCTTATAAATTAGTGATGAAGAAAGGTGCACCAGCAAGGGCATCATCATTCTAGTATGATCAATTATTTGGTGTAGGTAATTCAAATCTGGATTGCAATCAGCCACGCATATCAAGTGTAACAAGTGTAACCAACAATGTCCCGCATTCTGACCAGCCACTTCCAAGCTGCAATGAAGAATTTGGAACTGAAACCAGTTCGTTTCCCCTGCGAGATTCGAGGGGCATATGTCCCGGAACTGCATTACGGCATACTAGGTGCCCTCACATCGAGGCAACACTTGTCAATTTGCAAGTTCTGGAGAATGGAGCAAGTATGGCTGGCCTATCACCATCACAAGGTACGTATTGATTTACCTAAATAGATGTTGTCATTATGACCAAAAAAAAAAAGAAAAGATGTTGTCATTCCAAATTAATCATAAGTATTCCAAGTCGTGTGAGCATTTATGCCTTCATTGCAGAAATGATCCTTCTTTGTATTATTAACTCTCTTTAGTATAACTCAAATTCATCTATTTCCATATCTAATATTTTCTCAGTTACTGTGGGCATATTATGCATGTCCGATACCGTGCATGTTGATATTCATTGTGGATGTTTTTCGTGACCAAGTTCTATGTTGTTTCACCTCTATGCATGGACACTCCAATATTTTAGTGCAACCAGCTTTGGTGCCCCCTCAACATCAAAGTGTTCCACATCAATACATTAGTCCTCAGACAAGGAATGCGCAGCAGAATCCAGCCGGGTTATCATCGTCACAGAAAAACCATATAGTCCCATGTCACCCACAAGCTCCACCGAACATGGATCCATGTATCCTCTCATCATCACAAGCTCCAAATAATGCTCCTCTACCTCCCCAGATTCCACGTTGTGTAACAGGCTTGATAGGCCGATCGTCATTATCGGGTATATAGTTATTTACCTAAATTAATCCTTATGTATTACCATGTCATGTTATTAGGGAAAGCAAGAATGCTATAATGAGATGGATTTAATTGCAGAATTAGATAAGAACAAGGGTGCGCCACTGATGAGTCATACAAACACGGACAACAACTTTGACAAGAGTGGAGCTTTGAAAAGAAAAATAAAACGACTCTACAGCAGAGAAGCTGACATAAGGGATGAGTTAGAATTTGCGACATCTCTATCCCTAAAGAAGCAGAGAATGGAAGTTAAGAATTGGCTGGCAGATGTGGAGAAGCTTAGAAATGATTTTCATAGCATTGAAGCAACAAGTGAGGATTGTTTGCCGCCACACCAGCAGGTGGATATATTGATGCAAGAAGCAAAAGACCTTATGGAACAAGGCAAATTTCCAAAAGGACTATTTGTGGCGAGAGAGACCAAAGTCAACAAGATGTTAGAACAAAAGTTGGTGGGGGAGGCATTTAAGATAAATGCAACAAAGATTTTGGAGTACTTAGTAGGGAATCAAATATCCCGACTAGGCATTTATGGAATGGGGGGAGTTGGTAAAACGACTCTTATGGTGCACATACATAATAGGCTTCTCGAAAAAGCAAACTATGACAATGTGTTGTGGATCACTATGTCACAAGATTTTAACACACAAAAGTTGCAAGATGACATTTGGGAGGCACTAAGTTTAGGCATACTACAAGAAAAGGATGTGAGGAAACGAGCAGCAATGTTGTTTGATGGTTTAACCAAAAGAGAGAAGTTGATAATAATCCTTGATGATGTGTGGGAATGTTTTGATCTTGAAGAAGTGGGAATCCCCATTAGAGCAGATGGACTTAAGTTGGTCTTAACCACTCGATCCTTTTGTGTGTGCTGCCAAATGCATTGTCAAGAGAAAATAAAAATTGAACCTCTATCTCAAAAAGAAGCCCAAAGTTTATTTTTGGAGGAGCTTGGATTCGGAGTGGCCCTTAGTTTGGAAACTGAAGTAGTTGTGCAATCCATTGTTAGGGAATGTGCAGGGTTACCACTAGGAGTCATCACGATGGCAGCAAGCATGCGAGGAGTGACGGATGTGTTTGAATGGAAAAATTGCTTGGTGAAATTGAAAGAATCAGATATGGAAAATAAGGTCCTAATGAATCTGAAATTCAGTTATGATCGCCTTGGTAATCCTAATGTCCAACAGTGTTTCTTATCTTGTGCACTTTATCCAGAAGATAAATTGATTCATAAGTTCGAGTTGATAGAATTCTTTATTGACCAAGGATTGATTGGTGGATTGAGTACAAGGAAGAAACAATATGATAGAGCCCTCACCATATTGAACAAACTAGGAAATGTTTGCCTATTGGAAGATCATGGGGACAAGATGAAGATGCATGATTTGCTTAGAGACATGGCATTGCACATCATGAGTGTGACTTCAATTGTAAAGGCGGGAAAGGGGTTGACAAGGATTCCACCTGAGGAATATTGGACGAATGCTTTGGAGAAAGTTTCTTTGATGGAAAATGAAATTAATGAATCTCCGTTGAACATGTCACCAAATTGCCCCAAACTATCAACTCTTCTGTTGAATAATAGCTTGTCATATGATGTGGTCATCCCTAATTCTTTCTTCAAACATTTACGAGAGTTAAAGGTTCTAGACCTGAGTGGTTGTGAACTTAGAGAACTTCCGGAATCCATCTCATATTTGGTAAAATTGAGGGCATTATTGCTTAGCAATTGTGTGAAGTTGTGCCATATTCCTTCTTTAGGTAAGCTCAAATCTTTAAGAAAGTTGGACATTTGTGGTTGTGTTAATCTTGAAGCGCTCGAGGGTCTAGAAATGTTGGTGAACTTGAGATACCTTGACCTGACTAAGACATGTATAGGGAGATTACCCAAAGGAACACTTGGGGGTTTGCTGAACTTGCAAGTTCTTAAGGTTGAGTTAGTACTAGATTTAGAAGATGTTACAAAATTGTGGCCATTGGAGGTCCTTGTATGCTACTTTGAACATGTGGATGATTTCAACAAATGTGTGAGGGTTATTAAGCAAAGTAATCCTGATTGTTACATGTTCGCAGTGGATCAAGAAGAATCGATGTTTGCTCTAAGAGTAATTCATGAATCTAGATTTGAGAATTGGAGGAATGTTGAAATTCATGGATGGAGTCATGCTATTAGGAGCATGGGAGGGGAAAGCACTAACATTTGTCTTTTGATTCCTGAAGATGTGAAAAAATTGACGTGTAGAAAATGCGACGATACAACAAATTTGGTTGACATAAGACCGCTTGAAAACCTTGAGAAGCTAAAAATAGAAGAATGGAAAAACTTGTGGGTGTTGTGTGGAAGACAAGATGAAGAAATAATTGACATCCATGACTCTGCTGCCCCAACCCCAACTCCTACCCCTCTCCTCCTCCCAAGCCTTAGGGTTTTAAAAATATCCGGATGTCCAAAACTTAAGTATCTCTTTGGGCATGGGTCTAAATTCTATCTTTCACAACTACTAAAGATTGCAATTAATTACTGTGAGGAAATGGTAACAATAATAGCAGCAATTACATTGCCACCACCACATACACTCCTAGCCTTCCCTAGACTAGAAGAGATTATTGTTGTGGGGTGTGATAAAATGAAGAGAGTGGTGGAATCTGAGTGGTTGCCCCACTTCCCTAATTTGGCAAGAATCACAGTAATCAATTGTGGGAGCATGGAGGAGATCATCAGAGGTCCTCCCCCAAACATGCCAGTTGAAGAGATTTCTCTCAAATCTCTAGTGGTAAATGGTTGCGATAATATGATAAACCTGTTTTCGTATGAGTGGCTGGTCCATCTTCGAAATCTTCAAGATATCGAGGTCGATTGCTGTAAAGGAATGGTGGAGATGATAAGTGGAGTGGGACAAGGCCAAGGAAGCATAATGACCCCTATAAAGAACACCCCTGCATCCTTTCAGTCTTCGATTTCTCTCCCAAAGCTGAAGTTATTGCGTCTATGCAATCTTCCCTAGTTGAAGAGCGTGTGTGAAGTCCCGATGACTTGCGATTCCATGAAATTTATGAAGGTGTCCAAATGCTCAAAACTAAATGGGGTTCCTTTGCAACTACGATTATGTGATATTGAAGACCTTCCATATATTTACATGGAAGATGAGGAAAAATGGAAGACGCTGATGTGGGATCATCCGAATGCTCAAGCTATTCTTCAACCTTATCTCCGAAAAGGGGAAACACTATCTAATTTCTGGGAGAGCACGGATTCTCCAAATTCTATAGGTTATGAATTAATTGATACATACTTTGCTTCACTTCTTTAAAGTCCTTACAAAGATGTAGCTTTTTTGTCTATAGGCATCTAGCTCTAACAGTGGCCTTTTGCAGAATTGTCCACCAAGGGAAAGGATCTCCCATGACTCTGCTCTTGAAGAAAGCCCTGCTGCTCGAGCATGCTTTCCTGCAAACTCAACTCAAAGTTGTCTTGCCATATATATTGACTTTTTTCATGTGGCTGTACTTTGTTGCCAAAAGGGACGTCATAGTGTATTTTTTAACAATTCGCATGTTTTATTGAAACCTGGAAATAAGTCATCTCCAAGGACTAGTTAAGAGATGATGCTTTGTTGTGCAACCCTTCTCATTTCATTTTCCTTGCCATATTTGGATCCTCGTAAGTAGCTGGCTTGGGTGAAGGTTGTTAAAGGATATATGATGAACGCACATACTGCTGCTATTGGAGAATTTGGTTCTGATGAAAACAGAGGAAATAAAGAGTCGAATGCTGCTGATTCAATAAGAATTGAAGACAGTAAGCTTGGTTCTGCTGTTGTAAACAAAGACAAATGGAATAAAGTCAACGATGGGATCTGCAGCACCAGCACGTGTTCATTGTAGAATCGATATTCAGTTTTGAGTTGTAACTGAATAATTTCTGTTGGTGTTGCTATTAGTTTATTCTTAGTTGAACTTTTATAGCTTGTAATATAGATAGAGTTGAAGGGAAAACGAGATGTGAGGCTCTTTGATGAATTTTCTTCGATCTTTGATGAATATAGAAACTTCACATTTTTCTCTCATCTCTATTCTTTCTTTTCTATTCCTTCGTCTCTGTTCTCTTCTTCTTCGTCTTTGTTCTCTTCTTGTTCACATGGTATTGGAGCCATCCTGAGAGCACATATCATCTTAAATGTCAAAAAGTCACAGCAGATTGAAACTGCATTCGTGTTGACAATACGATCAAGATTTTGTCGTGCAAATACAACACAGATTCTTCTTCTACACACCATCTAGAGCTGAGAGTGCAAGATGGCAGCAAGAACTCAAAAATATCATTTTCCAATCCATGTTAACATCTCCAACTTCGTTACTATCAAGCTAGCTGAAGATAACTTTCTTCTCTGGCAAGCACAATTCCATAGATTCTTATGCAGCCAGGAGCTATTTGACTTTGTCAATGGAGAAATCCCATCACCTGCACAATTGTTATAGGTTGAAGTCGAAGGGAATAATACATAAGCTATGAATCCTGACTACACTGACTGGGTAAGAACAGATCAACTTGTATCATCTTGGATTAGTGGAGCTGTTTCAGAAAATATACTGAGTCTGATAATTGTTGGAGAAAACTCATTTATGGTTTTGAAGCTGACAAAACGTTTCCATTAGTCTAGTCTGAAAACTTCCAGACCCAAGTGTTAAAGTCTGAAGAACTCCAGACTCTATCGTCAAAGTCTGAAGATCGCCAGACTCAAGACTTAAGTCTGTCCTCACTGACAGTTCTAGACGGAAGAAAGAAGACTTATCCAGATGACGGATTATCTTCAAGGATTTTTTTTTGTATGGTTTTTGGAAGATCTTATGGCTGAATATAGTATTAGTATGACTAATTATTCTTATTGGATACTACTTCGATTTGAATGTTTGATTGGAAGATGAGCAAACTTGAAAGGTTCTACTTATGGAGACCAAAGATCCTGATTTGTATAGGCGAACATGATTGACGGGCTTTTATTATCAATCATTCAACGACTTGAGATCACCTTAATTGATTCCGTCCAATAGGTAGATTGGAATAATTCATTTGAAAAGTGTCGACGGTCGTGAAGGCGTGAAGGAGCATATAAGGCGGATTCTCTAGTTGTTAAATAAGAAGAGAGTGAAAGAAAAATTTCAATGTCTGAATCCCTATAGTTCCTTGTTCTTTCATTTGTTGAGCTTAAACTGTAAACAAAAGAGAGAAGCTGATTTTGTGACTTTGTGTGAGAGATCAGGAGAGAATCTCCACTGTGGAATTGAAGATCACAAGCTGTACAATCTCTTTCGATTCATAGTGAAATCCAGCCAGTGGGCTGTCAGCGCGGAAGAGTGGACGTAGGCTTGGATTAAGCCGAACCACTATAAACCTTGTGTTTAATTTCTCTCACCCTTACACTACTTATTTAGTTGCTGCTCTACTCAATTGCTCTATAGAATTTGTTAATACTATTTGCATCCATAGGCATTTCAATTTATTAAGTCTTGCGAAATTTTTTTTGAACACCTATTCACCCCCTCTAGGTGTACGTACTAGCCCTTTTAATTGGTATAAGAGCTTGTGTGCTTACGTATTGAAGTGTTTTTACTTCTTAAGCTAAAGATCTATGATTAGTATTTTGGCTCCATGATTGGTTGAAGGACAAAGCAATACCAGACCTCCCTACTTTGATGGGAAGGAATACAATGTCTGGAAAAACAAGATGAAGGCATTCCTAAGATTGAAAGATCCTCTGGAATGGGAAGTGGTAGAAAAATGAATCATTCCTAAAGCTACATCAACATCTAGGAAGGAAATTGCAGATGCTGGAGAACTAACACAAGCGGAGATAACCAAGAGACAATCTCTTGATGCAAAATCAATTTATTCATTAAATTGTGCTTTATCTCCTACCGAATATAACAGAAGTTCATCTTGTGAAACAGCCAAAGAAGTTTGGGATAGATTGCACGTCACTTATGAATGAACTGATCGAGTTAAAGAAACTAAAATCAATATCTTACTCGAACAGTATGGAGCCTTCAAGATAAAGCCAGGAGAAACCATTATTAACATGTTTAGTCATTTTACATAAATTGTAAATGGCTTAGCATATCAGGGGTAGCCAATCTCAGGACCTATGAAGGTCAATAAATTACTGAGAGGACTCTCCAAAGATTGGAATCACGTGAAAACTTCTATAAGAGAAACTCAGAGGATCATGCCTCTTTCTGTTGACGAATTGGTTGGCACGCTTCAATCATATGAAGTAGAGCAAATCAATAAGGAAGTAGATCCCAAAGGTAAGAAGTCAATTGCCTTAAAATCTAACGATGTTTTCGATGATACAGACTCTGAAGATGACTTGGATGATTAAGAGCTAGCACTGATGATAAGGAAGTTCAAGAAGTTAAACAAGAAAGGAAAAAGGTTTAACTGGAAGAAAAAGAGCAATAAAAGATTTCAGAAGAAATCAAATGAGGATTATGAGACCAAAAAAGATGTAATCTGTTTTGAATGCAAGAAAAAAGGACACATCAAACCCAACTGTCCTACGCTGAAGAAAAAGAGAGGTAAAACAGAGAAATTCAAGAAGGCACTCAAAGCAGAGGCTTGAAGTGACATAGAATGTGAGAAAAGTGATGAAGAGTATGCCAATATCTATCTAATGGCAAAATCATAATCATAATCAAACTCTAAAATTGAATTAGACTTAGACTTAGACTCAGACAGCAAAGTCAAGGTTAGTAATCTAAAAATTCCTGTTAAAGTTTCAAAATATATAAATGAACTTTGTCTTAGCCTCAAACATCTCTTTAGAGGATTTCCGAACTAAAAAAGAAAAATTCCAAAATGAAGCAACATGAAATTTCTTTGAAAGAAAAGTATAAAAATCTAGACAAGAGTTTTGCTGTTTTGAAAGAAAATTCAGACTCGCTTTCAAAGGAAAATAAATTTTTGAAAGAGAACATTTCAAATATCACAAAAAATTCTCAATGGGATTCGAGAAGTTAGAAAAGATTCTTTCAATTTAAAGACCATATTTCAACAAATCAGGTCTGGGAATGACTTCTGAAACTGTTCATCTAATTGATTTTCCAAACGTAAAGGAAAGAATCCAATGACCTACAAAAACCTTTTACAAGAATCATTTTCAAAAAGCTTTTGTAAACCTGTTGGCAGAAGTACACTCTCTAAGTGTAATAGCTCATAACATTTCCAAAAGGAATGTCCTAAGGGTTGGAGACTTTTTAAGATAGAACGGGCAAATGTTGTGTTTCGCACTAACTCCTCTAGACCCAAGAAAGTGTGGGTACCAAAGAAAGCTTGAGCTCTTTTTATGATTGTAGGTCACTATCAAGAAAAAAATTAAATGGTATTTAGATAGTGGCTGCTCAAGACATATGACAGGAGATTCAATCTGTTTTATAAAGCTTGTGCAAGTAAAAGGAGGAAAAGTGTCTTTTGGTGGAAATAATGTCTCTTTGGTCGATGGTTTGAATTATAATCTTCTGAGCATTAGTCAACTGTGCGACACTGGATTCAAAATCAATTTTCAAGAAGATATTTGTTCGGGAACTAGCAAAGACCTTTTACAATCCTTCACTGGTTAAAGACATGTATATATCTATCTTTTGGATATAAAGTCTGAAAGCTCTCAATGTCTGATATCCATTCAAGATGAAGCAAATCTATGGCATAGAAATCTTGGCCATATCAACATGAAGCAGATTGCCAAGATCTCCTCCAAAAATCTTGTTTGTGGATTACCCAACTTGAAGTATCAAAAATCTAAATTATGCACACCATGTGTGTTGGGAAAACATGTTAGAAATTCTTTTAAACAAATAAATCAAGTTTCCACTGACCTTGTTTTGCAGCTTCTACACATGGATCTCTTTGGACCAACAAGAACTCAAAGCATTGGTGAAAAAGATACTGCTTAGTAATCGTGGATGACTATTCTCGATTTATATGGGTATACTTCCTGACAAGTAAGTCTAAAACATTCTCTTACCTTTCAAAATTTTCCAAGAAGGTACAAAATGAAATATGCTACACTATTTCAAGGATTCATACAGATCATGGAGGTGAGTTTGAAAACCAAGACTTTGCAAAATTTTGTGATAACTTTGGATTTCAGCATGTCTTTTCTTCTCCATATACTCCGGAGCAAAATAAAGTTATGGAAAGGAAGAATAGATCTTTGCAGGAAATGGCTAGAACACTTTTAATTGAAAGTAATATTTCTTCTCGTTTTTGGGCTAAAGCAATTTCAATAGCTTGTTATATTATTAATAGAGTATTTTAAGGCCCATTGTGGAGAAAACTCCCTATGAGTTATTCAAATGAAATAAGTCAATTGTTTCTTACTTTTATGTGTTTGGTTGTAAGTGTTTTATCTTAAAAAATGTAAATGATCTCACTGGTAAGTTTGAAGAAAAATCAGATGAATGAATTTTCCTTGGCTACTCAGCTTCAAGCAAAGCCTATAGAGTATTCAACAAGAAGACTCAATCAGCAAAGGAATCCATGAATGTCAAGTTTCAAGACTCAATGCTGAATCAAGTGGATCAGACTCATAATTGGTTCACTTCTTTACTTTACTGCATCTAGACCTGACATTTTGTTTAGTGTTTGTATTTGTGCTAGATTTCAATCAAATCCCAAAGAATGAGACTTTACTTTCCTTGGATATTTAGACGCAGACTTAGCAGGATGCAAAGTGGACAGAAAGAGTACCTCTAGTACTTGTCAACTACTTGGTAACTAGTTTTTTTTTTTTTGATGACCCAGGGAAGCCTTGTACGCCGACAGTATGGCGGAGTAAACCCTGGGGAGGCACGTGAGTCACCACCACCCCTCGTGCCCCGGGTAAGTCACCCTTGCGACGCCCAGGAATCGAACTCCTCCCCTTGCATTAGGGGGAGAAGATCGCCGCCAACAACGCCACCCAAGCGGGTGGTCTTGGTAACAAGTTTTTTTTTTTTTTTTTGTGACCTAGGAAACCCCGAAAGTCGACAGCCGGCAGGAAGAACCTGGGGCTAACGCAAGCTGGCCACCACACTCACGCCAGCGGTTAAGTCACCCTACGACGCACTGGGGATTCGAACCCCTCCCCTTCACGAGGGGGAGAGGGCCCAAAGCCAGCAACGCCACCCGGGTGGGTGGTGGTCTTGGTAACAAGTTGGTATCATGGTTTTCAAGAAAATAGAGTACCGTAACTCTTTCAACAGTTGAAGCAAAATATATAGCTCTTTGAAGTTGTTGCTCTCAAATCTTGTGGATACGACAATAACTAAGAGACTTTGGAATCGAAGAATCTTGCACTAAGATCAGATGTGACAACACCGACGCCATTAATCTCACAAAGAATCCAATTCTTCATTCAAGAGCAGATCATATAGAAATTCAACATCATTTTATTAGATATCATGTTCAGAATGGAGAAGTTATGATTCAGTTCATTAATTCAAAGAATCAGCTGGCGGACCTATTTACAAAGACACTAGAGAAAAGCCTTTTTGAGTCTATACGCACCAAACTAAATATCTTATCTTCTATCGCATAAAGTCTAAAGGCATTCAGACTTAGAGGTAAAGTCTAAAGGTATTCGGACTCAAAGGTAAAGTTTGAAGGCATTCGGACTCGGAATGACTAAGAGTTATTACTATAAGTTAATTCTTTCTAAATGTTTAAGTTGTTACTTTTAGATGCTTTTTCGAATTGATATATTGGAATCATCTCTTGCCTATTTTGATTTTAGATTTTATCCTTTCAAGATTTTAATTGATGACAGTTTTCTTTTTCAAAAAGATAGTTTTCCATTTTTGAAAAAGGTAGTTTTAACTTTTTCCTTTCTGACGCTTCGTTTACCTAGATTTACCTGCTATAAATACTTTCAATGAACTGAATCATAACTTTTACCTGCTATAAATAGTTTTAACTTTTCCCTTTTACTCTTGTTTAATAAAAAATATCTCATCTTTTTCGAGCAAGTTGAGTATTTCTCCCTTAGAAGCGAGAATGTCTTTGAGAAAGTCTTCAAGGATCATGAACAAGGGACCACAACGCATGACTGAGGGTCCTACTCACTTTGATCTAATCGAGGAAGAGGATTCTCCTCATCAGCAACGGTTGAGTCAGCAACAACAATCTCAACAATGTCAGTCTCCTCCACCACCTCAACTAGAAAGAGAAGCAATGGAAGATATCGAACCAGTAAGAACATTGAGACCCAATGTAGCTTTTTCTCTCTACTCCATGCTGAAACTAGGAGGAACTCCTATGAATTTAATCGATGATTTTCTAAAAGAGAGAGGTTTCAAGAATGAAACTATATTCTTGAGAGAGATGGAGAAGCTAGGGATTGCACCTGAAGGATCGATTGACGAAGCCATTAGAAACTTTCCAAGTGACCCACGTTTTGGGACTGCTAATCAACCACAAGGATAGGATGATGACGAACAAATGTTCTCTCATTTCAGCTAAGAATGGGAGTGGCTGTTAATGCTATTGGTGATGGAGTGAGTGTCATTCGCTCCAAAGAGCATAAAAAGGTTTATTCAAGCTTGTTGAAAAGAGGGGTGATGAACCCTAGAAGTGTTGAATTTGATTTTCTCGATTTTGTTCAAGTGAATCCGCGAGAGAAATTTGCACGACTTCAGTTGGAATGCTTTTGTTTTGAATCAACAGTTGCATATCCTGAACTCACTGCATATTTCTATTCAAATCTATCCTTTTTAGATGCGAATAGATTCTCTTTCACCTTCAAGGAGAAGGAATTTCTTGTGGATATGGATACTCTAGTTGATTTAATTGGTGTGGAAAGAGGGTGTTTCCAATCAATTAATGTGTCTATTGCTCATGCTACTCTAGAATTGGTAAGAGATAGGCATGTCGAGGGCAAAATCTCCTACACTAGGATGAATGCCACCAACGTCTTGTTGCATAAGATCGTGATAAATTGCATCCGTCTGAAATCAACTTCAAAGATAGACGTTTCTCATTCAGAAACTAAATTGATGCATGCCATCAACGCTGGACTCAAGTTTTCTCTCCCGCACATCATCCTATTCCACATGTACAGGATGGTGGTAAAAGATAAGGGACAACTCCCTTATTCTACTCTTATCACTCGCCTTTTTAGGCATTTTAAAATTCATATTCCTGCACCTTTGTGCTTGACTAGTTCTGCTCCTATGGTGATTGGTTTCAAGATGGTCACAAAAATGAGACTGAACGAGCTCAACAAAGTGCTAGAGAAGATGAAGGAGAAATCTCCAGCAAAGCCCAAACAGATCTCTTTTGTTGCAAAGAGGAAAGGAAAGGAGCTCATGGATGCTCCTGTGTCAAAAAAGTGAAAACTCATCTTGTAGGATGATGAAGACGAGGATGAGATGACTCTTTCAGCTTTCACTTTAAAGAACTTGAAGAGTTTTGTTTGAATTTATGAGATGAGGGAAGAGCAAGAGAAGATGGAGACTAGAGAGAAGGAAGAAACAGCGAAGAAGGATATAGAAAGAGAAGAACAGACGAAAGCAGAGGAAGAGAAAGAAGAAAGAGAAGAAGGAAGAGGAGAAGAGGCAGACAAAGAAAGAGAAGATTCTTTTAAGCCTACTTTGGCTGTTCCCTTGTCAAGCAATTCAGAAAAGACAAGACGTGGAGATGCTGGAGCAACATGGAAAGAACTACATCACTCTAAAGGAGAAATTGAACAGGAGGAAGAACTCTCTACTCCACCTGTAGGCACAAAAATAGGGGGAGCTGCTGCAAAGAAATGTACTTCTTCATCTGCTTTTACCAATGATGCCAGTCGCTTTGCTGCAAATCCAGAGGATGTATATGCCTCACACTTTCTAGAACCAGAATTTGAGGCATCATCTCCTACCCTTGGTGGTCAAACTGCTAAAGATCCGTCATTCATTCAAACTCCTAGAATAGAATCGACTAGACCCAGTACTACACGAGATCAATCAGCAGACTTCTCAAGACTGCTAGACATCATGTTAGATTTGAGGAAACAGCTATATGGTTTGGAGTATGAGATGAAGGATCTCAAAAAGGCTCTCCTAGGTACCTCCGTGTCTTTGCAAGATCAGATAATCGCCCTGAAGACTCAAGTGTAGAACAATGTGAAGGGTGAAGACTTACAGCCACTGCAGGAAACCCTTGCGAAGCTTGAGAAGGTGGTCAATTCAATGGGAGAATTTCAACTTGTTCGCCTCCCCAAACAGCCATAATTCTGACCCCACTCTTTCAAACAATTCTCTTTATTCATTCTCCACTTTTTGCTGTTGACAAAAAGGGGGAGAATGATGCAGATTTGACTTTGATTTGACTTTGGTTTACTTTGGTTTGTTTTTGGACTTATATTTTGTGGCTTGGACATGGTTTGGACTTTGGTGCTTAGACTTTTGACCTTGGTCTATTTGACTGATGAAGTTGATTTGATATTTTAATGCTTGTAGTAACTTAGGCTATGATATTGATTATGGACTAACGTGTTTTTTGTGGTTGCAGAATTAATACTATCCTTGTCCAAATCAATTCATCTTTTATGAGATATCATATTTTGCTTAAGTGTTGTTTTGCAGGACAAAAGTTTTCAAATCTGCAGGAAAGTTTGTCACCATAAAAAAAAAAAAATGGGGAGATTATTGGAGAAAACTCCTTTATGATTTTGAAGCTGACAAAACCTTTCTATCAATCTAGTCTGAAGACTTCCAGACCCAAGTATTAAAGTCTGAAGAACTCTAGACTCTATCGTCAAAGTTTGAAGATCGCCAGACTCAAGACTTAAGTCTGTCTTCACTGACAGTTCAAGACGGAAGAAAGAAAACTTATCCAGATGACGAATTATCTTCAAGGATTTGTTTCGTATGGTTTTTGGAAGACCTTATGGCTGGATATAGTATCAGTATGATTGATTATTCTTATTGGATACTACTTCGATTTGAATGTTCGCTTGGAAGACGAGCAAACTTGGAAGTTCTACTTATGGAAACCAAAGATCCTGATTTGTATGGGCAAACAGGATTGATGGGCTTTTATTCTCAATCATTCAACAACTCGAGATCACCTTAATTGATTCTGTCCAACGGGTAGATTGGAATAATTCCTTTGGATAGTGCTAACGGTCATGAAGGCATGAAGGAGTATATAAGACGAATTCTCCAGTTGTTTGATAGGAAGAGAGCGAAAGAAAAATTTCAAAGCCTGAATCCCTATAGTTCCTTGTTCTTTCATTAGTTGAGCTTAAACTGTAAACAAAGAGAGAAGTTGATTATGTGACTTTATGTGAGAGATCAGGAGAGAATCTCCACTATGGAATTGAATATCACAAGCTGTACAATCTCTTTTGATTCATAGTGAAATCCAGCCAGTGGACTGTCAGCATGGAACAGTGGACGTAGGCTTGGATTAAGCCGAACCACTATAAATCTTGTGTTTAAGTTCTCTTACCCTTACACTCCTTATTTATTTGCTGCTCTACTCAATTGCTCTATAGAATTTGTTAATACTATTTGCATCCAGAGTTTATTATCATCCAAAGGCATTTCAATTTATTAAGTCTTGCAAAAAAAAAAAAATTGAATACCTATTCACTCCCTTTAAATGTACGTACTAGCCTTTTCAATAATTGGTTTGGAAACTGCATATGAGGTATGCCAAACTCTACTTACTCGATTCACACAAAAATTTGTAGCTAGAGAGTTTGAATTAAGAGGAAAGCTACAAGCCTGCCAAAAGTGAGATCGAGCATTGTTAGTTTATCTCAGGGAATATAAGTCAATCTGTGATCAACTCAATGCAATAGGAAAACCAATAGATGATATAACAAAGCTGTTTGGTGTTCTGGAGGGATTATGATTTAATATGAGAACTTTAAAACTACCATATATTGCTTGAAACCTCAACCAGAGTATGATGAAGTAATATCACAGTTAGAAAGGTTTGAAGCAAGACTACAAAACTACTCATCAAGCCAATACAACCCTAATCTAGCATATTATGGTAAAAGAAAAACTGAAGTTCAGCAAAAGGAGGAATTTGACAGAGAATCTATTTAGCAAAATTCTAGCTTTGGAGGTTCAAGAGTTAATAGTCGTGGTAGACGTAGCTATGGAAGAGGAAGATTTTTCAATAATAGAAGTCGTGGTTATAGATACTCCAGAAGAGATTTGAGCTACATACCATATAACTTGAACTATGTATAGGAGGGTCAGAGGTTTAAGCAGTTCAATAACTTCTCTGGCTTTGGTTCTAGTCAAGGATTTCGCCCTTATGCTGGCTCTTCACAAAGATATCAAGAAACTAGATCATATCCCTCCTCAAAACTATCTTTTTCCAAAGACTTGCAGGCTAAGAAAACAACTGACAATGTCAGATTAGAGTGTCAAATATGTAAACGCCTAGGACATGACGCACTTCACTACTGGTATTGTTTTGACAATTCATACCAAGCTGAGGAAATTCCAACAGCATTAGCAGCAATGCACCTTGAAGATACAAAAGGGAATGAATGGTATCCAGACACTGGTGCAAATGCTCACAGCACTGCAAACTCTAATATTCTTCATAACCCTTCTAAATACAATGGCACTAATACAGTTATGATTGGGAATGGCTCATGTTTACCTATTACCTATATTGGTGATGCGTTGTTACATACTGAAGTAGACTCATTATCTCTGAATGATGTGTTAATTGTTCCTGATATCAAGAAGAATCTTCTGTTAGTATCAAAACTAACAGATGACTATCCATGTTCATTTATTTTTTATAAAACTGGGGTCTATGTAACTACACCAAGACAACTCTGCTGCTCGGGAGGAAAGTTAAAGGACTATATCGAGTAGATCCTCAAACCACAGAGGCATTCTTAACTCAGAGACACAAAGCTGTAGGAGAAGATATATGGCATCGCCGTTTAGCACACACCAACCTGAAAACACTGAAGTATCTACAGAATCAACAATTGATTCACTGTAATACAAGAATACAGACAGTGTGTAGAAGCTGTCAAGTTGCTAAGAGTATTGCTTTGCCATTTTCCTTATCAGATTTTATAGCATCTATACCTTTAGAAAATGTTCACTGTGATATCTAGGGTCCTTCACCAGTTAGTTCTTTCAAAACTTCAAGTATTATGTCATCTTTGTAGACAACTTCTCTGGATTTAGTTGGATCTATCCAATGGCATTGAAGTTAGATTTCTATGACATCTTTGTTATGTTCCAGAAACAAGTGGAAAACCAATTTGATTGTAGAATTAAGATCTTTCAATGTGATGGTGGAGGAGAATTCATCAGCCACAAGTTTAAGACTCATTTACAGAGTTGTGGCATCAAACAATATGTTTCTTGTCCCTACACACCAGAATAGAATGGGATCCCCAAAAGAAAACATTGTCATGTTGTTGAATGGGTCTCTCCATGCTCTATCATGCTAGAATTCCTTTGAAATACTGGGTTGATGCATTCATGACAGCTAGCTACATTATCAATATATTTCCTACACCAAAGTTACAAATGCAATCACCTTACAGCAAACTATATCAACAAGAACCAAGTTATGATCATCTTAGATTCTTTGGCCGTGCATGTTACCCTTGTCTCAGGCCATATGCACAACACAAATTTGATCCACGATCACTCACATGTGTGTTTATTGGATACAATGAACGTCATAAGGGATATAGATGTCTTGTTCCTATCACTGGTCGTGTTCGACGAAAACTTCTTCCCTTTTACTAAGACATGTGTAATAGTACACTCAATTTACAACACCGTATCGACTATGGACAGAAGAAGTTAAACTTCTAGACTCCACGAGTGTAGGCCAAGTGTCTTCTTCACAAGCGTATGCAAGACATTTGTAGGATACTGGAATCATGACTACATAAAATTTTGGTTCTTTTCATTTAGCTACAATGCCATTTACTTCCTTTCCATCACATCTGTAACCTGCATAACAAGACGCTCCTGCTTCCGTAGCTGCAACACAAGATGAAATCCTTATTGATCAAGCTCATTCACCTTCTCAATCTACTTCACAAGAACAAGAAGCTCCTGTTTATACAACTACGACATCAAATGAAGTTAGTATTGACCAAGCTCATTCAAATTCTCAATCTGTCTCACAAGGTATAGCTTCAACTCATCCTATGCAAACTCGATCAAAATCTGGCATTATAAAGCTGAATCCCAAATATGCATGTCTTGCTGAATATAAAGTACCTCCTGAACCAAGATAAGTTAAATCAGCTTTAGCAGATAAAGGATGGTATACAACAATGAAGGATGAAATGGATGCTTTGTATCAAAACCAAACTTGGATATTAGTTCCTCGAACTAATCAAATGAATGTGATATGATGCAAATGGGTGTTTAAGACAAAACTTGCACATGATGGAAGTCTTGATAGATTGAAGGCTCGGTTAGTAGCTAAGGGATTTCATCAAGAGGAAAGCATTGATTTTACAGAAACCTTCAGTCCTGTTGTTAAACATGCTACAATTCGTATAGTGCTTTCTGTGGCAATGATGAAACAATGGCCAATTCATCAACTTGATGTTAAAAATGCATTCTTACATGGCACATTGAATGAAATAGTATATATGGAGCAGCCTCCGGGCTTTATATAGTCTTAGAAACCTCAACACGTGTGTCTTCTCAAGAAATCCCTCTATGGCCTTTGTCAAACACCTCGTGCTTGGTTTGATAAATTCAATAATTTCCTTCTTGAAATTGGATTCTTCTGTAGTATGACCAACCCATCACTGTTTATACTTCATGATGGACTAGACACAATACTTCGGTTACTCTATGTGGATGATATTGTATTGACTGGTAGTTCATACTAGTTACTCACCAAACTAATTCAGTCTCCCAGTCTTCAGTTTCACATTAAAGATCTTGGTTGCCTTCATTATTTTCTAGGCATTGAAGCTAAGCGTACAGCTATTGATCTGTTCCTCTGTCAAACCAAATATGCTCTTGATCTTTTTACTAGAGCTCACATGGTTGATTGTAAACCAATTTCCACTCTTCTCTTACTGAGACTAGCTATCCTAAAAACTGATGAAGTTCTACTCTCCAATCCACTTGAATACAGGAGTTTAGTTGGTGGCCTTCAATATCTGACACTAACTTGTATATGCCACAAACTTATTATGTCAGAAAATGCAGAAGCCCACCATTGGAGATTTTCATAAGCTAAAGAGGGTTCTACGCTATGTTAAAGGCACTGTTCATCTTGGTATGTTTATTCATTCTCACAGTTCTATGAATCTCTATGGATTCTCATATGCTGACCGGGCTAGCTATACTGAAACCAAATGCTCCACCACTAGTTTTTGCAATATCTTGGTTCTAATATCATTTCATGGGTAGCAAAGAAGCAACCTACAGTTAGTCGCTCTTCTACAAAGGCAGAATATCGCGTTCTTGCTTCTACTACTGCTAATCCTACTGCTGATCTTACATGGATTAGCTTTATGCTTCGTGACATTAGTCTTTATCTTTCCTCTCCAACTCTTTTATTTTGTGATAATCAGTTTGCCATCTCACTTATTGCCAATCCCATTTTACATGCTCGTACTAAACACATTGAAGTTGACTTCCATTTTGTTTGCGAGAAAGTTTCCTCAGGATCTATCAGTGTGCGTTATGTTCCAAGCACTCACCAGCTTGCTGATATTTTTACTAGAGCTCTGTCACGTCTGGCACACTTTGATATCCAAATCAAATTGGGTATGGGCTCTTTACCACTTCCCAATTTGCGAGGGGATGTTAAAGGATTTATGATGAACGCACATGCTGCTGCTATTGGAGAATTTGGTTATGATGAAAACATAGGAAATAAAGAGTCGAGTGCTGCTGATTCAATCAGTATTGAAGATAGTAAGCTTGGTTCTGCTGTTGTAAACAAAGACAAATGGAATAAAGTCAACGATGGGATCTGTAGCACCAGCATGTGTTCATTGCAGAATCGATATTCAGTTTTGAGTTGTAACTGAATAATTTTTGTTGCTGTTGCTATTAGTTTGTTGTGTTAGTTTGTTTGTTCTTAGTTAGTTGAACTTTTACAGCTTGTAATATAAATAGAGTTGAAGAGAAAACGAGATGTAAGGCTCTCAGATGAATTTTCTTCGATCTATGATGAATACAGAAACTTCACATTTTTATCTCATCTCTATTCTTTCTTTTCTATTCCTTCATCTCTGTTCTCTCCTTGTTCACAAAGGCCACTCATATTCCGGAAGTGTGATGTCTTGATTTTCTGCCACTAACTTATGAGTGAAATGTCTTTTAATATATGTTTATTTCTTTATGTACATGGTTATGCGATCAAAGCACAAGATTCAAGTTCGTGGTATTATGCAAATGAAAATCACAAAGTTAATGGTAAAATTTGACTATAAAATGAATTAGCCTCAAGTAACCGCAAAACATTTTGATTTTTGATAAAAACGCGTTCATATATGAGTTGAAAAATGGTGTTTGGCTATTAGTATCTCATCAAAAGTGAATCTAGTGCATTATAGGAGTGATTGGTCCAGGATGGGTGGTTCAAACCTTGGACCCACCCTCAAACCAGGAACCTCCCACTAATGATTAATTTTGAAAAATTAGAACCGAAAAGTGTCTGTTAATTTCATAGACCCACTCGAGAACCAAACCGTTGGTCTGGGCTTAAGTAGATGGAAATAGATAGAAACTCTATCCAGTTCAGTACCTTGAATCCATTAGATATATCAACCTCAAATGAACCAAGAAAAACTAAGCACCAAAGTTAGCAAGAAGGGGAAAAGTGTCAAAAGAGTCCTAAAACTTTTGCATTTGTGCCAATTTAATCTTAAACCTTTGATAGGTGCCAATTCAATCTTAAACTTTTGACTTGATGCCAATTTAGTCCTAGACCTTTTGATCTAGTGTCAATTAAGTCATTTCGGCTAATTTTAACAAGATATTGCTGACGTAGATGCTAGCCATCTAACATGGCATAATGGGTGTTAACATGGACAATATTTAATGATATTTTATTTATTTATTTATTTATTTTATTTTTATTTTATTTTTTTCCCCTCCTCCTTCCTCCTCCTTCCTCCAGCCGATTGCCGACCAGCCTTGACCTCATCAGCCACTAGCAAGGCTTGAGCCCTTGCAAGCGATAGCAAGGGTGGCCTCATGTTGGGTGGGAAAGGCAACACAAGGCCTAACCTCGCAAAATCCAACAAGGTTGGCCTGGCCTAGCCTTTGGCAAGGCTTGAGCCCTCGCCGGAAGCCGCAAGGTCACTCTTGCGAGGGCTTGAGCCCTCACTAGTGGTTAGGCAAGGCTCAACTTAGTCCATGGCCGGTGAGGCTTGACCCTTGCTAGATTTGGTGAAGGTGAGCCTCACCTGCCCAATGTGAGGCCACCCTCGTTGCCGTTGGTGAGGGCTCAAGCCTCGCTAGTGGTTGTCATTGGCCCTCGCCTTTGGTCGATTGTCGACTGGGCAATTGGCTAGAGGAAAGAGGAGGGGAAGGAAAAAAAAAACAAAAGAGAAAAAGAAAAGAAAAGAAAAGAAAAGAAAAGAAAAGAAAAGAAATAAGTTAATGAATAATTCGAAAAATATTTAAATATTATTAAAAATTGTCCACGTCAGCACCGGCCATACCACATTAGCTTATTAGCATCCACATCAGCGATATCCGACCAAAATTAGTTAGAATGATTGAATTAACTATAGATTAAAATGTTTATGACTAAATTGACACCAAATAAAAAGTTCAAAGACTAAATTGATACCAATAAAATATTTAGGACTAAATTGGCACAAATGCAAAAGGTTGATGACTTTTCTGACATTTTTCCCTCCCAAGAAGCATTCGGAAACTGCAAAAAGCTGGCAAACAATGGCTGTTAGACCACATCAACAAACCGCTACAACCTCACCTATCCCAAAATTATCACAAAATCAAACTACAACGAATTGAATAAACCAATAATAGTCGACCAGGAAATCTTAAAAGCTCGTGAACAGTGACCATCTCTCCATGTTACCAAACCACCACAGGCTCAAACCTCCCAAAATCTTAGAGAATCGCACTCGAACACAAGGATTTCCATTCCATTCCCATTCCCCACAATTTACCAAACAAAAATTCACTAAAATCCATTCCTTTTCCATCATTTCCTGATTCCATTCCATTCTACAGTACGAAACCTAACATAGTAGTCTACCCACAAACCTCAAAAGCTCGCGGCCAGTGACCATAGGCGCAATCCCCCTCCCCCAAAATCTTCCAGAATCGCACTCAAAACCAAACAGAGACCAAGTCAAAGCAACGCGATAAAACTAAAGAAGGAACCTTGATGTGAAGCGTGCCTCCGCCGAACTCATTCCCAGTCTTGTTGTGGAACTCCATCCAAGCTGTGTTCTTGAAGAAGCAAACTCCTTTCCACTACAGAGAGCCATTGAACGGAGAAGCCGCACCGACGAAGGTGGGCAACAGGTCCACAGACGGCGAAAGAGGGTTGAGAATGGGCCAGGAGAGCTGTCTTGGCAGCAGAGGAAGTATGTCCTCCGGGTGGAACGGTAGCTTCGCGGTTCGAGAGCACGGGTTGAGCAGAGAGAAGTGTTAAGATCACTATTGCGGGTCAATTGGTGACACAATTTACCATCGAGGTTGACCTTGTCGGCCATCGATTGAGTAACCGTGAATAATTGGTGGAGCTAGGTGTTGAAACGATTAATAGTTGAACAAAGTTAATGGACGCTGCTAAAACATGATCTAAATAATATTTATGTATGGGCATGTTAATTTATTTAAAAACCAAACAAGTCATTACATATCGGTCACCTACTACCGTGGAATTGGTAACTTAATTCCTAAACGAATAAATATGGGTGGACATACTACCTTTATACCTTAATTATATAGGTTTGGTTAATAGCAAGACCATTGGAACACATATCAAACCATGCCAAACTATTGAATGATTTATCTATAATATGTTCAGTCGAAAGATTAAAACTATTACTATTATATCTAATATTTTTATTAAGGTATTGTCGCAACCTACCTCTCGAGATAGAGAATAGATTTAGGGGTATTGCCTAAAATATAGGCCGACAGCCCATGATTAAGCATAAGCTCTCGTAAACTCATACTTGGCGCGACATTAGGGTGTTCGTAAGAATTTTCTAATAAAGAGTCGCCATTAGTCTATTGAGGTCAGCTGAGAACCAAGTAAGGCATGAAAGTGTACCTCACTTTTCACGTAACCAAAGAATCTAAGGTGGGAAACTTGATTACACTAATTAACCAATTAGTGCCATTTCAGTACCTAATATTGTTCATTTTAAAAAAGAAGATTTTTTTTTTTTTTGTAAAATAGTTTGGATTAATTTTATATCTATCCATTAACATATAAAGTAATTGTGTGAGGGCACAATCATTAACGTAATGATAAGCAACCAAAGAAAGCATTAAATACATTTCATGGGATAGCAAATACTTAACACTAAAGAAAATATACATGTTAGTCCTAACTAAACTAAAGGGAAGCCAAAATGAATATATCAATATTGTGCAATCAAGGCAATTTGTTTCTAAGGACAATTGAAACCCTAATGTAGAGCCCTAAGGGCTTGGTCAATTATAAGCATAATTCTAAAATGAAATACTTCCACTTTTCAGGAGAAGATAATCAAAAAAATTAATTTTAACCCTTTTGAGGAATTTGAATTTTTTTAAAGATTTTTTTTGGATTTTTCGGAATTTTTATGGAAAAAAAAATGAATTTTCAAATGATTTTTTTTGAAAATTTTTTATGTTTTAAATGTTTTCTTAAAATTTCTTGGATTTTCGGATTTTTTTTTGAATTTCTTAATTTTCTCAAACTTTTTAATTTCTAAGTTTTTTTTTTGAATTTTTTACATTTTAATATACTTTTAGTAGTCAATATTATTATATTCGTGAAAACGGGTTCTGACCGAGTAAACCTGATCCGTCCAAATTCAAACTAAAAGAAAAAACTAAAATTTTAAAGCCTTCTTTTTTTAATTAGTCAATTCTTTAATCCTTTTTCTTTGTTATTCCTTTTTTTCTTTTAAGTTTTTTATTTATTTATTTGGTCTTCTTCATGACATCCCTTCCCTTCTGGAGCGACGTCCATCCGAGAAGCTCCTTCGTTTTTTCCTTTTTTTTTTACAAGCCAAAGACGAAGGCACAAAGACTAGACCTCGTTGTGGCATACTATCGAACAGGTGGAATACGCTAGAGGAACGAGAGATTCCGGCTCGACCGAGACTCAAGTCCAAACGAGGACTCTTGACAAGCGAGCCAGAATACACTGCAACTCAATGAGGAACCGGCGGGGTCAGGGCTCGCATGAGCCAGACGACCGCGAGCTCCAACCTGGCGTGCCCAAAACAGGGTCCGAGCATGGAAGATAAAGGGGCTTACCAATTCAGCTTGAGGATGTCTAACGGAGGAGATCGTCGAACGGAGTTCACACGCGGCGAAGGCTCCCTCTCTCTCGCTCGGTTTCTCACTCTCTTAAGAAGAGAAACAACCACCCTTATAGCTTCCTCCTCTCTCGCTTTTAAGCTCCGGCGTGCTTGCCTCCTGCCGTGCCAGCTGCAACTGCTTGCCTGGCCCCGACCGCCAACTCCTAATCGACGCTCTGCCCTCTGTCTTGTTCCCTTTGCCCCGCGTGCCTCTTCCTTCTCTGCCCTCTTTGTCCGTTCTTTTGCTAGCGTGAGGGGAAGAAGCAAGAAAGAAGCAATGAAGGAGGTCGGGCCGAGGAGAAGAAAGGAAAGATAGGAGGCCGGGCCGGGCCCAGGTGGAAAGGAATAGAAGAAGAGTAAAAGAAAGCAGGCTGGGCCGGTAGCCCAATGTTGACGCCTTAATTTTATTTAGGTTTTATTTTATTAATTAGGTTTTCGGATAATATAAAAAAAAAAAACAACAAAACAACCAAAAAAAAGAAAAAAGAAAGAAAGCAGAAGCCCGCAACTGCTGGGCTTGGCCCCCCTTTTTTTCTCTACCTCGCGCAGGCCCCCACGGCCCGGCCCGCACAACCTAACCCTTCCCCCTCCTTCTTCCTTCTCCTTCCTTCTTCTTCTCTGTGCCTCTGTGCATCACGCACAGCGGCTGGCGACGCGCTCAAGGGCAGCCTATGGTAAAGAGGAATGGAGGTAGGCTGCCGAAGGAGAGGACAATGCACATGCGCCTTCAATGCGCGCCTTTAATGCCGAGATGAGACGCCGGTTCAGCTACACCAAGGCCGGTCGGCACATGGAGGATCGGTGGCCAAACCTCTCAGTTGACTGAACTCCCTTGCCTATAAATAGGCCGGCACCACCTCCATTGAAGAACACACGGAAGTGGCGAAAGATCGAGGGCTGCAAATCTTCGAAACCTCCCACTGAGAGACTTCAGAAGGGGGGCCGAGGACGAGCAAACCGAGATCTGAGAGCTCGCGGCTGGAGAAAGAGCGATCGAAGGCGGGCGAGCGTCGCAAGCTTCCCTCGAGAGACTTCAAGGGAGGCCCAAGCACTCGCAAGCCCAGATCTTAGGGAGGGAGAGAGATCCGAGCGGAAGGGGCTGAGCAAGAGAATAATCGGAGGAGAGAGGGTTGAGATCTGGGTGCAAATCTGGAAATCCCCCGTGTCGAGTTGCCCTAAGCCAAGCCGCATCCGTCCCCGACGTTGTAGCACCAGATCTCTGCCAAAGCCAGGCCACTGTCGTCGCTCCCTTATCATCGCCATCGTTCACCGCCTCGTTGCGACGTTGCTATGGTCAGGTAACAGCTGCCATTGCCGCTGGTGGTCGTATTGTCTCTCTCGAACCCCATCTACCACCGAATCTCAATCTCAGGAGGTTGGAGCCTCCCCTGCGTATTCTGTCGCGGCACCACAAGTCCCGTCGTTGATCCAGTCGAGCAGCCGACTGCCGGCTGCTAGGTCATCGTTGTCGGTCACCGGGCTGCCGCTCGATTCCACCCCCCCCCCCCCCCCCCAAACCCTCCGATCAGCACCGCAGATAGACAGAAGGAGAGAGGGTCGCGAAAACCGAGTTGAGTCCGGGTCGGGTGCATGACTCGGTGCTTTAGGGTTTAGTCAAGTCGGGTCGCGGCTGCGATCCGAGTCGAGCACGGGTTGGCGTTCGGGTGGGGTTTCCCCAGGTCAGGCCTGTGCGCGTGGACCGGGTAGTCTTCGGGCTGAGGTTCATATAAAAATAGGCCAAAATGGGTTTGAGCTTTTACATTTAAAAAGAAAAGCAATAAAAAAATCCGAGTCGGGCCCGCAAGTCGCAGTTCGATGACCCGGGTCGGCCCCAACCCGGGAATCCGACTCGGGTCATTTTTTACATTATTTTAATATAAAATAATATTTTAATAAATAAATAAAAATAAATAATTTATTTTCAAAAAATAAAAGTATCAAAAAAATCAAAAAATGATTTATTTTCTAAAAATATTAAAAATAGTAAAAAATATTTTATTTTCTGAAAAATTAAAAAAAATTCATATTTTCCAAAAAAAAAAAGATGCCAAAAAGACTTGTATTTTCCAAAAAATACCAAAAAATCCAAAAAATCCCTTTTTATGTCAAAAAAAAAATGAGAAAAGACCCAAAAAAGAAAAATGAAATGTTTTTCCTCCCTACAAATGCATGGAAAATCCCTCAAAAATCCAAAAAGCCTTAGGGTTTAAACAAGATTAGGTACCGAAAGGGCATTAGTGATTAACTAGTGTAATCAAGTCTCCAATCCTAATTTCTCTCGTTGTGCAGGAGCGAGTATTTCTCCCGATATTTCGCATGGGTTTCTAATCAACCCACCCAAAATTGATTAGTGGCGACTCCGTTTTGAAAATTAACTTACAGGTTAAAAACTTGAACCATTAAATCGCGAATTGGTGGACTTAGGAGAGTCTGGGCATAACTAAATTCAGCTGAGCCATTAGCATCCTTAGGTGCCCGTACCCATTCACGAGCGCAAAAAAAAGAAGAGAGGTCGTGACAGTTTGGCGACTCCGTTAGGGACATTTGAGGACTTAGGCCATTTTGTCTTTGTTTAAATGCTTTACTGACTTAGGTTTTTTTTTCTTTTGTGCAAGTTAGTATCTTCGATTTTCTTTTTAAATAAAATGTCTTATGATTATAAATTGTTGTGCATGCTTTACTGTTTTAACACTACATGTGGCACACACAACCCGGCCGCCGGACTTGGGCCGCCATAGGATTTCTAGGATTGTGTTAAAAAAGATATGACCCCGAACGCGAGACTGCGATGTAGAGGTTGCCTTTCTTTTCCCCAAATTTCTTAGCTGAGGTTTTAGGAGGGTATGCTGCTAACGCGAGACTGCGACAGGCGGATACCTTTTTAATTTCAACAAACTTTCTTAGTTAGAAATCGAGCCGCACATATCATGCGCATGTCTATGTGATTGTCATTAATTTTCTCGCGTGATGTAAGTTTTTTTTTTTTCCGTGTACTTTGCAATTTACTTACCTTCCTGCATATATTGAGTGGTCCATGATTAGTTTAGGATTTAATACCACAGTGAATTAAATATGGAAGTAATTGTCATAAAGTTTTTTTAAAAAAAAAAAAGACTTTTGCAAAAGAAATTACTTTCAGTTAATGTTTTTATTCTCAAGCATGTTAAAAAGTTCTTTTTCGCAAGAATTTTCATTTGCCTCGAAAAGGGATAGAAATATTTTTCAAAATTTGTTGCAATTCATGCTTTCTTCGCCTTTCAAAATTAAATATCTTTTTAGCCCATGCTAACATGTCGCATGCCCTTTTTCAATCAATGCTTAGGAAACCGTCTACCTTTTCATAAATAAACGAAATGAGTAGGATTAGGTCATCATCATGGACCGACTCCCTATTTATGCCTTGTATTCACACATGCTTGTTTATTCATGGCCAGGTAATCACGGAGCATCAACGTTCGCCGATCCAGACTCGCTCAAAAGCAAGAGCAAGAATGACCGAAGAAAATGTACCAAGCCGTATTGCGGTCGTGGAAAGTGAAATGAAGCAAGTCTTCAATGTGCTTCAACAACTCTCAAAGCAGATAGACTCCATCCAGGGCAAACTCACTCCCGACCCGGCCTCAATCGAGGTATTGTTGCCACAATCATCTACTAGGGGTGAACAAGGTGGAGATACCGACGATAACATGCCCGAATTGGAGGATGATCTGCATGCAACCATGATCGAGAAAGCTAGGCCAGACAGTTTGTCTAAAACTGAGCATGACAAACGCCTCGAAAATCTTGAGGAGAAGCTGAAACAACTGCAAGGCCTCCAAGATCCTACTTTGACAGACCTCTCCATTTATTCCAATGTCAAAATGCCGGAAAAATTCAAAATGCCTAAGTTTGAGAAGTACGATGGCACGACTTACCCTAGGGCTCATTTGCAAATGTACTTGGTTCGAATGACCCAATACGTTAATAATGCGCCATTAATGATCCAGTTGTTCCAATCAAGTCTAATAGGCCCTGCCCTAAGTTGGTACATTACAAAGAACATGAATCTCCTCGAAACATGGAGCGAAGTGAGTGAGGCATTCCTCAAGCAGTATAAGTTCATAATGGACATTACCCCTTCTCGTGAGGATCTTGAGTGTACCAAAAAGAAAAAGCACGAATCGTTCAAAGAATATACTATCCGATGGAGGAATCTAGCCGCCCAAATCAGTCTTGAACCAACCGATTTCGAGCTGAGAAAGATGTTTATCAAAACCCTCCCTTACGAGTACCGAAATCGAATGGTAACCACAATCGCTGAATCATTTAATCAACTCATTCCAGTAGGGGAGCAAATCGAGATAGGGCTGAGGGATGGTTGGTTCACTGAACCTGCATCCACGGGCAGGTTCAGCATGAAGAAAAATAAAGAACCCCTGGTAGATGTCAATGCAACCTATAATCATTCTCCGACAATCCAGACAAGTGCAAGACAGCAACATACCACCAGCCGTCAGCCATCTCAGCGTTACAACAACAAGAGACAATTTACTCCTCTTCCTGGATCTACATCATAGGTACTGGCAGTCCTCTAGAAAACGAACCTCCTTTCGATTAAGCCAAAACGACCCAGCGCAGAAATTTTTTCCAACTATAACCCATCAGAAATATGTAACTATCACATAGAAGAAGTGGGGCATTCAACTGATGAGTGCTTCGCCCTTAAGAGTCGAATCTAGAATCTGTTAGACAGTAAAGCTTTCTCATTCCAAAGTAATCCGCACCCTGATCACACCGACAAAGTAAATGCGGTATTCAGCTTTGAAGATAGTCAGAGCAAAAATGTCGAAGCACATACTGCTGACATCTATCAAGGGCTGGTAGAGGCCGGGTATTATTCAGGCAATGAAGTGCCACCTTTAACAACAGAGAAAGAAGGGGCAGATGACATAACCACCATGTTTGGAGACCTTTTCATGGACACCATCAACGGAGGACCATAAGGGGAAATGGGTGCAGGCCCATTCAAGTAGAACCCTTTTTAATTTCCTTACGTACTCCCCAATGTGGGAACCTATACATCTTTCTTAAGTCTGGCTTGTTTTATTTTCAACATCAGTTCCGCTTGAGGAACTAACTTTTGAAATCACTCTTCCAAAATGTAAATCCACCTATTAAATAAAGTTGAAAATATTTTGAGAGCATGAGGCGGTATCCCAAACCGACCTAGTGATGCTATCCAACCATGAAAAAAATATCATCCAAGGAGAATACTGAGGGCTGGGCTTCCTCATGCTTTCTTCCCCCCAAAGATATATACTTTTGAAAACAAAAAATGTTTCATCACCCAAAAACTTTTGTCAAAACAAGATGATAAATTTAAGCACGTTTGTCTTTCTGACTCACTTACTTCGTGTCTCAGAATATCATCCCCTTTGACTTAGTGTGACCAGGAAGCATTTAAAGTTGGCACATCGTGTAAGCTCTCCAAATTCAAAAACACCCTTCCGAGAAAGCGGGGGCAAATAGAAAGGATCATCACATTTCAAAAGAGGAGAAAATCTAGACAATGCATGCTCTCCCAAGACGTGATTGCCATAAGAGAATTGGAGAATTCCACAAAAGGAAGGCGTGAAGAATCAACAACCATCAATCATGCATATATGGCCATGAGTGAGGAAGGCCAATCGAAAGAAATGTCAAATTGTGCCAAGACGAAAAGGCTATCATCGATATTCAAATATTCCTAGGAGTCAGCAAATACAAACTTTGGAGAAGAGTAATTTGGTATCGTTTCCAATACACCCCCCTCTTTGAATTCACTTTTGACATATTTCCCCTATTGGCAGGAAGCATCAAGATTCAAGAGCCAAACTTGATGGTTAGGTTTGGCAAATCAACATTGGCCAAGCTAGTACGTGGAAATGACCCACATCAAATTCACCTGGCTTCGTGTAAAAAGACATGTCATCCAGGAGCCAATTCAGAGAATAATTGACCTAACGAAGCAAGGGTAGGACTTCGGTGTCCCCCTCTCACTTCAGGTTCACCCAATCATCTGCAAACCAGTGAAGGGATCACTTGACTGTCAAGAGTAAAGGATAACAAATCAATGAGAAGCATGTCTTGTTGCAGGATCACTTGACTGTAAAAAACAAGGATAACAAATCAATGAGAGGCATGACAAACTCTCTTAAACGAAATGGTGTCCTGAGTAATCGCCAAAGCAAATGACAGAAAATCTTCAGGCCTCAACTCACATTTGATTTTGGCCAGACTAATTGATCTACTTGTACATCTTCTCTTCTACAGGGGCAAAAGCAAAGATGCCCGATCAAATTCCTAATCATTGGTTGATCATTCATGTGTCATATCCCTAATCAATAGGGACAACCATCGACACCCCTTTGTGAATAACCCTTTTGATGTTCAAAATTTAACAATACTATTATGTTGACCCTTAAAGCTACCAAGAAGGTCTTTTTGAGCCAAAAACCATTCATTTGCTCTAAGAGTACAAACTCCATCACATTTAAAATGTTTCATGCCTTTTCCAAATGGATTTTGCATGATGATTTTGTCTGTCTAAATCACTAATTCCATTGAGAATTATTAGAATAGACAGCTAAATGAAGAATACAAGATCAATTGAGCATGCTGGATGAGGCACATCAGAATGATGACGGGCAAGTCATATCCCACACACAGTCCCCCATCTACACACTTGTGAGATGAGTGCAAAAGATTCCATGGCTGCAGGGTAAAGAGTTCTCTCGCAAATGATACGATAACCAAAATAGTGAGAGGCATTCCATCGCTCACCCCATTAAGCCCAATACACTGGTGAAGCTTCTCTCATACCCCCGTCAAGAACCACCTCACATTGGGGCAAAGCGGAGGCAAAGCAGCATCACAAGGTGAGAAGAGATATGGAAATTTTCTTGCTCGCACTTACATCAATCTTCGGGTGTTTTTATTGCATATGAACACTCGTGTTAATTTAAGTGCCCCAGAATGATGAAGAGCAATTCTTTCTGCATTTGTATTCATTGTACAACCCAATTGAGTCTGTAATTTCACCATCACATGGAGGCAAAACAGAAGTTATTGTCATTTAAGCAGCATAGCCTAGAGCGCTAGCTGAAGATGAAGACTCAAGAGTCTAACAACAGTGTCATGATTGAGCTTGCCTAGGCTAGTTCCTCTAACGACAAGAATGAAAAACAGGGGCATAAAAAAGTAATGTACCTGGTAAAAGCAAGGTCAATGCCCATAAATGAAGAACTGGAATAAAAAATAGGGGCATGAAAAAGTAGTGTGCCTGGTAAAAGCAAGGCCAATGCCCTCCAGTCAAAAATACAGCCAAGAAAAGTTGTTGTTGTGGTCCATAGAACCTCCATCTAACAAGAAAGACTAGTGACAAATGCCAAGACAGTCATGAACTCTCACCCTCTTATATGTGAGCCAAGTCTACATTGCATCCCATTGTAAAAGTCACTTCAGACTAGGGCACTTCAATTAACATAGGATTTCATATGTCTATAAACATCGCTCGAAGAAGTACGAGCAAGATTACTCTATCTCTTTTCACAGGGTTCTTGACTTGTAAATCTGGAGATGATTGTGCAGCATTTTTGTCCATTGGCTTCGACCTTGATGGTCCCTTTTGATGAGCCATTGACCAAGACTTCATCACAGTTTCAACGAAGACCTCTCACATTGGTAAAGTCGTACCATTTGCAAGAATACTCGGACCCTTGTTGACATGATGACAGTGAGATAGTGTGGTCCTTATAAATCCTGCATCAATGATCAGGATAGCCTTTTTCCATGAGAGTGAGCGGAAAGTCCTTTCAGACTGAAAGTCCCTCACCTGGCATGCTCAAGACATCTATATTCCGAATAAAGGTTGTCTTTCAAAATCCTTCCCAATGGAACTCAAATGATACAAAACTGACAAAATTGTCATGCATAAATCACATTTAAACTCATAAATTTACAGCATAGACAATCATGTGTGCATATTGTGCAAATAACAGACATACTCTCATAGGTCAGATATATTGTCAAGTAAGCATATCCCTATCCCCATTTGTCTTAAAGTACCTACCACTGTCCAGTTACTCTCTTCTTGACACTCGACCTATTCGAGTCGTCCCTTGAGTTTGGATGCTTGCAATTGTCTTAGTATCCCATTGTCTTTGAGTACCGGCCACCGTTCGGATACTCCCTTTTCCTGACACTCGACCTATTCGAGTTGTCCCCAGAGTATTGATACTTGTGACTGACCATGTATCTCTTTGAATACCTACTGCTGTCTAGGTATCCTCATATCGTCAAGTACCCGCCGTTGTCAAGGTACTTCCTTTTTCATGACACTCAACCTGCCCGAGTTGTCCCAAAAAATATAGCAGCTGTTCAAGCATTCCCTTGCTTTGCTTGGCATCGCCGTCCAAGTATACTTTCTAGCACTTGGGCCAGCCTGAGTGGTCCTATATCATATCATTAAATATTTGCGTTCATCCAAGTATTCCACTACTTTGTACACCTGCGGCTACCCAGGTGTCCCAACCCTTTCGAGTGCTTATGGCCATCCAGGTAAGCCTCGTACCACATTCAAATTCTCAATTACCAGGAGGTGAGAGACCTTCACGAATATCTCATATACACCCTCGATATTCCCAATTACCAGGAGGTGAGAGACCTTCATGAATATCCAAGGTACGTCCTCGATATTCCCATTACCAGGAGGTGAGAGGCCTTCATGAATATTCGAGGCACGTCCTTGATATTCCTAATTATTAGGAGGTGAGAGACCTTCACGAATATCCTAAGTACGTCCTCGATATTCCCCATTCCCTAGGAGGTGAGAGACCTTCACGAATATGCGAGATTCGTCCTCGATATTCCCATTACCAGGAAGTGAGAGACCTTCATGAATATCTCAGGTATGTCCTCGATATTCCCAATTACCAGGAGGTGAGAGACCTTCACGAATATCCCAGGTACGCCCTCGATATTCCCAACTACCAGGAGGTGAGAGACCTTCACGAATATCTCAGGTTCGTCCTCGATATTCCCAACTACCAAGAGGTGAGAGACCTTCACGAATATCTCAGGTACGTCCTCGATATTCCCATTACTAGGAGGTGAGAGATCTTCACGAATATCTCAGGTACGTCCTCGATATTCCTAATTACCAGGAGGTAAGAGACCTTCATGAATATCCCAGGTACGCCCTCGATATTCCCAACTACCAGGAGGTGAGAGACCTTCACGAATATCTCAGGTTCGTCCTCGATATTCCCAACTACCAGGAGGTGAGAGACCTTCACGAATATCTCAGGTACGTCCTCGATATTTCCAATTACCAGGAGGTGAGAGACCTTCACAAATATCCCAGGTACGTCCCCGATATTCCCAATTACCAGGAGGTGAGAGACCTTCACGAATGTCCCAGGTACGTCCCCGATATTCCCAATTACCAGGAGGTGAGAGACCTTCACGAATATCCTAGGTACATCCCCGATATTCCCTATTACCAAGAGGTGAGAGATCTTCACGAATATCTTAGGTACGCCCTGGATATTCCTAATTACCAGGAGGTGAGAGACCTTCACGAATATCTTAGGTACGCTCTCGATATTCCCAATTACCAGGAGGTGAGAGACCTTCACGAATATCTCAGGTACGCCCTCGATATTCCCAATTACAAGGAGGTGAGAGACCTTCACGAATATCCCAGGTACGTCCTCAATATTCCCGTTTACCAGGAAGTGAGAGACCTTCACGAATATGCGAGACCCATCATCAATATTTCTACATATCAAGAAATGAGAAACCTTCACGAATATCCCAGGTACCCCTTCGATACTTGTGAATGTCCAGGTATCTTCCAGAATCGATGTTGTGAGAAAGGTCGGCGCATCTCCCAAGAAAGGTCGGGTACCAACCGGTGTCTTGGACTGAGGTCAGACACCCCAACAAATCGATGCCTTGAGAAAGGTCGGCGCATCTCCCGAGAAAGGTTGGGTACCAACTGGTGTTTTTGACAGAAGTCAGACACCCCAACAAATATGATGCCTTGAGAAAGATCGGCGCATCTCTCAAGAAAGGTCGGGTACCAACTGGTGTCTTCAATACAGATCAGGCACCCACAAATAGATGCCCTGAGAAAGGTCGGTGCATCTCCTGTCACGGCAACCGAAGAAAGGTTCGGGTCCGAGACAAACCACTTACTGCTCTGACAGGTGACCGAAGAATGGTTCGGGCCCTGGAAAAGCATTTTACCGTCACGGAGACTGAAGAAAGGTTTGTGTCCGAGGCAAATCACTTATTACTCTAACAGGCGACCGAAGAATGGTTCGGGTCCTGGAAAAGCAATTTCCCGTTAAGGCGACCGAAGAGAGGTTCGAGTCCTAGACAAATTATTGATTGTTTTAACAGGCGACCGAAGAATGGTTCGAGTCTTGGAAAAGCAATCTCCTCATATCACCAAGTAAGATGACGCCTTGATACTTGTCAAACTCAGGGTTCACACCCTATCTCACTCACTCCCAGCAAGTAACTATAGGTATCTTCTTATCTGTCTTAGAATATGTAAAGTTATATTGCTCTTTTTCCACATAGAATAATAAGTCCCAAATAAAATATAATCTGCTGCGCATGCTGGATAAAATTTAGGCATCAGTTTGTCTTTGAATGCAACCTCTACGAGCTCACCTTCAAAGAGGAGCAGCTGTTGATGCCTGAATTTTATTTAGGTTTTATTTTTTTAATTAGGTTTTCGGATAATATAAAAAAAAACAACAAAACAACCAAAAAAAGAAAAAAAAGAAAAAAACAAAGCAGAAGCCCGCAACTGCTGGGGCTGGGCCTTCAAGCCCAGCCCCTCCCCCCTTTTTTTTTTCTCTACGTCACGCAGGCCCCCACGGCCCGGCCTGCGCAACCTAACCCTTCCCCCTCCTTCTTCCTTCTCCTTCCTTCTCCTTCCTTCTCCTTCCTTCTTCTTCTCTTCCTCCTTCTTCCTTCAATGCACGCCTTTAATGCTGAGATGAGATGCCGGTTCAACTACACCAAGGCCGGTCGGCACACGGAGGATCGACGGCCAAACCTCTCCGTCGACCGGACTCCCTTGCCTATAAATAGGCCGACACCACCTCCATTGAAGAACACACGGAAGCGGCGAAAGATCGAGGGCTGCAGATCTTCGAAACCTCCCACTGAGAGACTTCAGAAGGGGGGTCGAGAACGAGCAAACCGAGATCTGAGAGCTCGCGGCCAGAGAAAGAGCGATCGAAGGCGGGCGAGCATTGCAAGCTTCCCTCGAGAGACTTCAAGGGAGGCCCGAGCGCTCGCAAGCCCAGATCTTAGGGAGGGAGAGAGATCCGAGCGGAAGGGGCTGAGCGAGAGAAGAATCAGAGGAGAGAGGTCGAGATCTGGGTGCAGATCTAGAAAACCGCCGTGTCAAGTTGCCCTAAGCCAAGCCGCAGCCGTCCCCGATGTTGCAGCACCAGATCTTTGCCAAAGCCAGGCCGTTGCCGTCGCTCCCCTGTCACCGCCACCGTTCATCGCCTCGTTGTGCCGTTGCTACGATCAGGTAACAGCCGTCATTGCCATTGGTGGTCGTATTGTCTCTCTCGAACCCTATCTACCACCGAATCTCAATCTCAAGAGGTTGGAGCCTCCCCCGCGTATTCTGTCGCAACGCCACAAGTCCCGTTGTTGATCCAATCGAGCGGCCGGCTGTCGGCTGCTACGTTGCCGTCGTTGGACGCCGAGCTGCCGCTCGATTACCCCCCCAAAACCCTCCGATCAGCACTGTAGATAGACAGAAAGAGAGAGGGTCGCGAAAACTGGGTTGAGCCCGGGTCGGGTGCGTGACCCGGTGCTTTAGGGTTTCGTCAAGTTGGGTCGCGGCTGTGATCCGGGTCGAGCACGAGTTGGCGTTCGGGTAGGGTTTCCCCGGGTTGGGCCTGTGCGCGTGGGCCAAGTAGTCTTCGGGCTGAGGTTTTTATAAAAATGGGCCAAAATGGGTTTAAGCTTTTACATTTAAAAAGAAAAGCAATAAAAAAATCTGAGTCGGGCCCGCAAGTCGCAGTTCGATGACCCGGGTCGGCCCCAACTCGGGAATCCGACCCGAGTCATTTTTTATATTATTTTAATATAAAATAATATTTTAATAAATAAAAAAATAAATAATTTATTTTCAAAAAATAAAAAAAATCAAAAAATGATTTATTTTAAAAAATATTAAAAATAGTAAAAAATATTTTATTTTCTGAAAAATAAAAAAATAAAAAATATTTCATATTTTCCAAAAAAAAAAAAATGCCAAAAAGACATGTATTTTCCATAAAATCCAAAAAATCCCTTTTATGTCCAAAAAATGAGAAAAGACCCAATAAAGAAAAAAGAAATGTTTTTCCTCCCTACAAATGCATGGAAAATCCTTCAAAAATCCAAAAAGCCTTAGGGTTTAAACAAGATTAGGTACCGAAAGGGTATTAGTGATTAACTAGTGTAATCAAGTCCCCGATCCTAATTTCTCTGATTGCGTAGGAGCGAGTATTTCTCCCGATATTTCGCATGGGTTTTTAATCAATCCACCCAAAATTGATTAGTGGCGACTCCGTTTTAAAAATTAACTTACAGGTTAAAAACTTGAACCATTAAATCATGAATTGGTAGACTTTGGAGAGTCCGGGCATAACTAAATTCAATCGAGCCATTAGCCTCCTTAGGCGCCCCTACCCAATCACAGGCACAAACAAAAAAAGAGGTCGCGACACCCGATCTCGCACTTTTTTTCTTCTCCTTTGTTCTTTTCTTTCTTTTTTTAAAAAATAGTTCTTCTTTCTTAAAAAAAAAAAGAAGGTCTTTCGTTAAATTTTTTTTTAACGAAAAGGTCTCTATTTCTATTAATGCAAATGTCTATATGCCACCCAATTTAATGGGAATTATTTTTGTTAGAGGTCAAAATTAATCCATAATTTTCTATACGATAAAGTCCTAAATAAAATGATAAAATTTAGGTGTCGATGGATATGTAATCTTATCAATAAGATAATTGGGCTTTTAGTGGACTTGATCAAATTATAAGAGAAGTCATTTTCCAGAAAGTGTGTCTTGCCAATAACATATTTGTCCAACATATAATATTCGACTTATATTCTTGACAATGCGTAATCAACTAGTAATGTCCCACTCACAATATTAGCCCGATAATTATCATAGGGCTAATATTACTACTAATACGAACTTATAATATCATACTAAACTGGGCGGTGACTAATAAATTTGCATCACCTTCATATTTGATGATAACTGAGTGTCATAGCCTTCAAAAAATGTACACCTAAGTGTTGAAAATCCAATGTAGCATCACACTTGGGGTGAAAATGAGCAAAACAATAGAACTTGCAATAGCGAGTTTAGAACAATCTAGCTCAAGCCTTCACCGAATTCAAGTCTGTTTGATTTTATTTAAAATTTGTCGATGAAGTCATTCATCGATTCACTTGTCATCATGATGAATCCAAGTCATGTTATATCATCGGGACGGGTGTGTTTAATGTGATTTCGCCTATACGATGTCAATCACATACTTTTAGTGACCCTCTACAAACATTAGTCTAATAAAAAAAATCAAAACATGTTGATAATTGCTAAACTGCGTGGTCGTCAGAGCATAGGATATCCATATCATATAAAATAAACCTTGCTTATTTTAGTTTTATAATAATTCACTATCACCTCTTAAAATCTGCGATATAAGATGTCCTCCTCATTTTACCCCGTTCCATTGGTTCAATTGAATGAAGTGCTGACTTGCAAATACCCAGTCCATGTTGGGAAATGATCTACTGATGATTTGGAAGTGAGTACACATGATCAATGACAATTGATGTCAATAAATCTTACACCATTTGTGTTCAATGTTTATCATTTGTAAATTAGAACAATGTAAACTTAACTGTAAATTTGCCTAATTATACTAAACTATTGCATCATATTAATCATGAGTATTGCCGGACAAATTTAATTGGCGAAATGTGGGCGGGGGTTTTCACGGCCCTCATCCGGAGGTGGCGATTAATTGCGCTAGTGATAAATATGTTTGAATTCTTAAGTTCATATCATAACTATCAATAATTCTAAACATTTTGTAATTGTACTAATTTTGTTCATCTGGCTAATTTTGGCCGACTAGCACTAATGTGAACGCCTGTCAACGCTAATGTCCACAATTTTTAATATCTTATTTTATTTTTGAATTTTTTATTAATTTTTTTCCTTTTATTTTCCTCTTTTTCTTTTTTCCCCCCACAGTCGCCAACAAGACTTCAGTGAGGGTCGCAATCCTTGCCCAACCTCACCCAAATTTAGGTGAAACTGCCTTGCTCATAGCCCCTAGGCCTCGCTTGCAGCTGCCAAGCCTCTCCCAGACCTAGGCAAGGCCATGACCCTCGCTGAAGCCTTGCCGGCCATTGTGGGGGAAAAAGGAAGGGGAGGAAGAAGAGGAAAAATAAAAATAAAAAGAAAATTAAAATTAAAAATTATCAACGTCAATGTTAGCATCAGCCAGATGGCTATCACTGACTGCCGACTAGCGTCTATATTAGTGCCCACTACCCAAAATTAGTCAAATAGACTAAATTGGCACAATTGCAATAGATTTACAACTTTTTGGGTAATTCTTCCCTATTATTTGTCATTAGCTTGCTAAGTTATGGTATCCATAATAGGCTTAGCCTTTTCAATCATGTATTAGCTTTGTCCATATGCTATACTGTATGGACAAAACACTGTTCACCAGTCTGGGTGGGGCATCGCTCCAATAGCCAAATTAATCTATTGGAAGAATCAATGGACAAAATTTTTACTGTAAACCTTATGGTCGGGTCCCAAGCGTAGCCTACATGGACTCAAGCCAAGGTGCCGAAGTCCCAAGCCCAGTCATTGGGGACCCGGCCCCAAGCAAATGACCGCCATAAATCTTCATTGGGAGAAGAAAGGCCTAATTTATTGAGATTATATACTATGGTCAGGGGTTCTTATTATTAATACTCAGTCGACGTGTGCCCATTCATGCGTTAATAATTATTTGAAATTGCAACATTACTTGATTGCATTACTCAAGTTATTTTCGAGCCACCGGCCATAATATTTTGTTGCTCGGGAAGTGTATATGTATAAATTCCCTATTCATAAGTACAGTTGCCGGCCATATATGGATAGGTCTAACCCAATTACAGTCATGCTCCCAAGAACGTGCTACACAATTGGCTCAAGAAAAGTGAGGTTAGGCGATCTGAGGTGAGGCAGCTAGCCAGTCTCCGATGAGACTCTGGCGAGGCCATATATGGCCAATGTGTTACTATAAGTTTCAGGACGGTTGAATATTTATTCATAATGAGTCATGTTGGATTCATTCGGTCTTCCTTTCCAGGCATTTGATAATCCCAAAACGCTAGGTGGGGTGAGATATTACATCTCACGCCAAAACTTTGCCCAAAAAACATTGGTATATCTATAGAAATTAACTGAAGTAAAAATTGCGATGGTGTTGATTAGATTGCTTGAAGAACCAATCTAAACAGGGTTTGCATGAGCCTCTATCATGTAGGACTTGTTCCACTTGAGGTCCTGCGACCTTGAGCAGTTGCTTGGGCTGCTCAAACACTGCAGCCGTCAGCTGGGTTGTATGAAACTAGGCGACGGTTGTTTAGGTTTGAGCGATCCCAAGTGACGGTCACCTGGGGTTGTGAAATTAAATCCCATTAAATTGATTAGAATATCTGGCAATGATGTAGACTTGTTGTCAAGAACCACCATCAGATTTCAATAGATATGAAAGTGAGTTGATATCATTACATTATTACAGAAGTTATACTGGTGCGGCTTCGTGTTTTCCATGGTGAAACATGAAAGGGTCACGGGTGGTGACATACGACCGATAGGTTGATTCTACCACCCTGGGCGGTTGCCATTGACTTGACATCTAGGTCATATGAACTTGTTACAGCTCCGGTTGAGCCAATAAATAGGAAAGCCTCAATCCGCAGACATGCCCTAAATAGTGATCGACCCATTATTAGATTGGTTAGATTAAAACTTTCTTTGATTATGGGTGTATTGTAAACACCCATGATTTCGTTTCTTCCCACGTGTAACGTTTTCAGGAGTATTTATAATAATTAATTTTGCGTTTGAATGGAATTAGTTACATCCCAAAATGTCGTTAGCGGAGGAACTTATGGTATGAGATTAACTTCCAGAACGCCCATTATCATTAGAGAGTCCGTGGTCAGTGATTAAATTAATGTTGTCGACCCAACATACCACCCCGGGGTGACATGTCAATTTCGGTGACCCGGCCCACTTGGTCTTGGAGCTGGCCGGTTCCTGGTCAGTTTTTACCTATGCTTTCCACAGGGCCGACCCTAGAAATGAAAGACTTTGGTCAGACACATGATTCTGGAGTGGTGATACCTTGGGCGCTGATAGCTCCTGATCTACCAAACTATCAACATTTTGTTAGTTATAAGTTTAACAAAACCATATATTTAAGTTCTCCGTGAAGACGGCGTGCCTGCATAACAAATCCAATAATCTTCTTCAATTTAGGCGTTGGATGTCCTATCGCTTATACACCTTCACTATAATCTGGACCATGTTCAGAATCCCAATTCTCATTTTGTAAATCCTGTCCTCGGTTAGTGGACAATTCCTGATTCCAAGGTGATTCACTTGACCAGACTACGCATTAGTTCTGGACCCACCTGGGATTGATGAGCTTTTGAAGGAGAAATCTTGTGGTCAAGGGCACGCCCCCTAAGCCGATGAGTGCTGGCTCTCTTCCTCGCCATATCTGGCAAGGGGCCCTTGGTAGGCGCTAGCTCTCACATTGCCTGAACTTGTTAGCAGGGAAATATTTTAGATATAATTAGTCTAAGAGCTTGATCAGTTGATGAAGCCTCATTCGAAACCCTCATGAATCGGCTTTCAGTTCTTAAATTCTGATGTAAAATTCTTGCTACCGCGGGCAAAATTCACAGAAATCTAAAGCATGCTCATTCTTGTTGACCATAAATTGAGACCTTGCAGAAGAAGATATCAACTCCATCCTTAATCAGATAAATTTCACGAGCACAAACGACATCTGTCTTTGTAGCTTCGAATTTTTGAGAGTTTGCCTCATTTATTAAGTGCGATTTCAGGTTAAGATTACAATAATGGACGGTCACTAATTGATGGTAAGAGCCACCTCATATGGTCATGATTTCATTTTTGCGAAATTTCAAGTTATCTATACTAATTCACAAAATGAAATGTGATCCATTGACACAAACTAATGGACTTTAAATATTATGAAGTATGAAAAATGCCATTATTCATCATATTTTTAAGTGTTTCAATAAATGGTAACCAATAATTCATTTTGTCAATGAAAGTAGTGCTTCCATTTTTATCTCATGCGCGGCTTCCAAACGCATTCCCATGTAAACTTTGTAATTTATAATGGTTGATCATTTAAACATAATTATCTGTTTTTTTTTTTTTTTTTGGGAGAAGAATAGTCGTAGCTTGTCTGTAGATGAGCAGCCGATATATTCAAGAGCAAACCATCACGAGCGTATAACAGCTTAAGCACCATGGGGTGGCTCTGTTAACTTTTTTTTCCACAGAAATGTACTTAAATTGAAAATACGCCTAAATGAACTATTAAAGTGGCTTTTAGAAAACAGGAGGGATATTGAAATAATTTCATACAGAAAGGGAAATGTTCTTACAAAAAAACCAAAGGTTTAAATATTGCTAACTCTATCAACATACATTTAGATAATTATTTAGTCACTGAAAATTTAACTATCCATATTACAATTAGGGTAATAAAAATAGCTTGAACATTAGCTTTTTCACCTTAATTGCGTTGCAGAGAAATCGCAATGCGTCCATGAATGCAATGAAATTCTTGAACATTTCGATATTATTGGTGGGCAGAGAGAACGGTATATGTGGATTAGAGGTCCAAGTGGCACACCATCGTTTAGACAAGACATTGGTTTTGACCACGTCTTTTGTGGCCAAGAAGGAGAAGATATGAAGGATGATGGCAACGGGCAATTGACTAATGTAATCCACTGAGTTTCATGTTTCATCCCGATCGGAAGGACGAGGTGATCGTGGACGGGGACGTTTTCCAGTTGGATTGGCAGAGAATTCGATCCGGGCCTTGAATGGAGGATTCTTCAAGCCTTTTGCCTGTCGCCCCCGAACGGCGATGAAGCCAAAAGTTAGGCCTTATTCGCATTTTCCCCAAAGCTTTAATCAGAACAGAGACTAACCCACAGGCTCTTCTTATTTATCTTCAAAATTCAAAAAAGAAAGATATCTAAACTTTGGATAAAAATGGAAATAAATTTAGATAGTTTCAGATAATAATTCTCAAGAGCCTATGAAAATTATTACTAACAGAGAGCAACTATCATATCCTTTTTTTTCACCCAAAAAAAAAAAAAAACTATCATATCCTTTTCTTTTTGGTAGTTTTCCTTTTTCACTATATTTGTACTATCATCTACAGACAAGCTACGACTATTTTTCACTATGTTAATGTACCTGCCACACCTATTATTCTTAAAATTTAAAATACTCCAAAAGAAAGTATCATAATGCTTTTTCAAAAATAAGAGAGTCGTTGAAGTAATGTTTTAACAAATAAGTCGTATAGTTATTAATTATTCAAGTATTTTAATGCGGCTGATTCTATCAACATAAACTTAGAGCAAAAATAAGCTATACAAAAATTTATATAATAAATGAAATATATTCAAATCACTTCTTTTTTTGGCAAAAAGTTCTAAAAAAATTCACTCAACCTTCTTCATAGCGGACTTCAACTTTTGCAAGCCATCGAAGGCAATTGTTCCGCTCTTTTGTTTCTTTTACTTTTCCCTCTTTAGTACTTTTCGGTAAATTTATTTTATTTTTCAAGCTATTGTGGCTGTGACATGAACACCACATGTTAGTCCCCTTAACTTTGTTGTCATATAAATATTTTCCAAATCAAAAAAATTTATAACATATTATCTTCCAGAATAAGAGGGATATTGAAGAATTTTTTTAAAAAAAAAAAAGTTGTGAAATTACAAATATGAGAGCATTTTAATATAGCAACTTCTCCCTATAGATTTAACCTAACAATATAAATGTCTGAATCAAATGTGATAAATTATAATTAGAGTATAGAAATTTGAAGAATTATTAAGATATGTTTAAATGATAAGTAAGAGTAATTTTTAACAAATCATAAAAAAATGTGACTTCTCTGATATAGTTGGTTAGGAATTTTTGTATTTTATGACCATTGTGCAATAAGGGTAACTATCTCTACCCTTTTCACTTTGATTAATTTCTCTTTGTAATATTTTCAATTTATTTTTCTTTATTAGAGATAGTTTATCCTTTTTAATTTTTTTTAATAATCTCTTTCAACGGCCGAAAACTATTTTTACCTTTTTTTCTTTCTAATGGTTTACCCCTCTTAGTACTTTTAGGGCGTGCATGGTTGTGTTCTTTTGTTCTGTTTATGAACAAAAATTTTGTTTTTTTGTTCCCGGGAACAAAAAAAAGAACAGAAACGCGTTTGTTTGCGTTTTTGTTCAAAATCTGTTTTTTTGTTCTCGGAACAAAATTGGAACAGAAATAAGAAACAAAAAAAAGTTGTTTTTTTGTTCCAAAAACACTTTTGAAGAACAAATTTTCTCTCTCCTTTCTTTTCTTCTGTTTTTTTTTCTTCTTCTTTTCTTCTTCTTTTTTCTTTAGCCGGTCACCGGCCTCGGCCATGGCCGGCAACCGGCCGTCGAGGGCCAGCGACGCTCGGCCTCGCCAGATCTGGGCGAGGCCAAGCTCGCCCAGCCAAGGCAAGGCCGAGCCTCACCCAATCACGGTGAGGCTCGGCCTCGTCGGGGGCTGGCGAGCCTCGTCGTGGCTGGGCGAGGCTGCCGGCCCCCGTCGGCCAGTCGCCAGCCTCGGCATGGCCGACAACCGGGCAAAAGAAGAAAAAAAGAAAAAAGAAAAAAAAGGAAAAAAAGAAAAATATTAAAAAAATTAAAAGAAACAAATAAGGAATATAAATTTACCAAACGTGTTTCTATTTATTTTTTATTCTTGGAACAAGTTTACGAAGCGTGTCTTTCTAGTCAAAAATTGTTCCCCGAAACAATTTTTGAACAGAAACACAAACAAACGCACCCTTATATTATCATTCCAAGTCAAGCCCAGGCCTATTTAAATATAGCCTCAAGTCCACCACAATTACAATAGGCCCAAAGGAACCAAAGCCCGCCCAAAAAAACCTAAGTCTCCCTCTTTGTTTCCTCTTCGTACGCCTGGTCTCCATCCCCAGGAAGAAGAGAAAATGGACTTTGCAAGGCCGAAGCTCGCCAAACCAGAATATCGACAAACAAAGCGATAAAATAAAGGTGCACAAAGTGGAAGATAGCCTTAGGGATCCATCAAAACGCATCTGACGAGCGACGGGCACTGATGATGGACTGAAAACCAAAAGCAATTGAACAAAGTTGACTTAGGCATTTCGTCGAACATGTGGTAGGCACCATCTGGGAAGGAAAAATGGAGCCAATTGAGGCCCAAGTTTGCAATGACATTTGGCACGGATAGTAAACATACATGTCATGGAGACCGGGGGAGGCTCATTGATACTCGAAATCGAGTGCAAGCGTGCACCAATGAGTCACGGCCTTGGTTGGCCAAGACAAGGACCAATGGGATACTAAAAGGGGTGCTCCTAGGGGGTGCGGGTGGGGTTGGTTTTCCTAACAAGCTTGGTGGCATCGGACATCGGACGAGAATGGTAGATCAAGCTAGGGGTGAGCATGGTTCGGATTGGGCTGGTCCACCCTCTAACCCTATGACCAACCCGCATAGTGTTGGTCTTCAATTTTTGAGACCAATGGCCAACCTTATTGAGCTTGGGACCAAGGATCGGACTTACCCAATGAGTTTGGTCTGGTTCCAGGGTCAATCCGGGACCAATTGATAATTTTTTATTTCATTTTTTGTACTCCTTAAAAAAGTGATTGAGGACCGGACTAACCAATGGGCTCAGTCCGGTTTCAAGGTCAACCCAGGACTATCTAATAATTTTTTATTTCATTTTTTGTACTCCTTAAAAGTGCAACAGAGGATTGTACTGACCCAATGGATTCGATGATAAGCAAGGTTAGCTAAGAAAGGCAAGTGGTGAGGGTCAAGTGGGGTAAGAGTCGAATAGAATGAGCATTGAATGTTGAGCAAGGAGCAACAAGCCAAGCGAGCATCGAGCGGTGAACGGCACAAGTGACCGAAAGAGAGTGAAGCGAGTGTCGAGTGGTGAGCGAAGAAATTTTTTTTTCTTTATTTTTTTATTTAGCAAATTGAAGACTAAGAGGACAAATAATTTTCACTTGTGCTGCCCTCAGGTTCTTCCCGCCGGCTGTCGGCTTTCGGGGTTTCCTGGGTTATCAAAAAAAAAGAGAAGACAAATAAGACAAAAGAGAATGAATACTAGAGGAGGATGCCATAAGGTGCCTTTTTGGATGCTATGAGGACTCCTCACAAAAAAATTTTCCTCCTTCGTAAATTATGATTATCGATATCGTAAAAGATATTAAAAATCTAAGTTATTAAAGAACAATGTAAAATTATTTGAACTTCTTACTAAAGAGCTGTTTAATATTGTTGACGTTGTTTATTTTAAGGTTTTCTCTATATACAAAAATAATAAATAATGTATTAGATATATATATATATATATATATATATATATATATATATATATAGTTAGGGTTGGTCCGGGTTGGACCGACCCAGAACTCTCAGGATTGAGGACCGACTCGTACAGTGCTGGTCTAGAAATTCTAGGACTAATAACCGACCAAGCCTTTTTGGGACCAAGACCAAGACCAACAGGGTTGGGCCGGTCTAGGGTCGGTCCAGGGTTGACCCAACCATGGACCGATGCTTACCCCTAAATCAAGCTATGTACACTCACCTGGCTTAGACCGGCGCTAGGCCAACCCAACCCCTTTTTTACTTTTCCCCTTCCTCCGCCTGGGCCAATCCATTTTTCCTTCTTCCCTCACATGGGCCAGCCCCTTTCCTTTCTATCTTTTTCCCTTCCTCAGCCTAGCCCTCTCGTTTTCCTTCCCCTTTCCTCCCCGTCTCTTGGGATTTGCTACAAAAGCACATAATGGAGGAAGGTGGCAGAGCAAGGCAAATGGGGGAGGCCAATTGAAGTTGGTGGTCAGGACTAGGCCAGCAGAGTAGCTGGCAATGGTAAAGGGCGAGAGAGATTCTTTCGATGACTCCAGTACGCTTGAGCCATGTCTAACAACCTCCAATTGATGCCTTGAGTTCATGCTTTCCCCCTTTCTTGGTAATTTTCACTTGTTTTTGGTTTGCCTTTGTCGCAACCTTCCCTTGAGGTGCACCATCTAGTTCAGTTAATAGATTATTAAGCTTAAACTTAACTTGGGCTATCAAAAAATCATAGCAATTTGCAATTTAGGTTCAAGTGTTTAACTTACAAATGATTTACAATAAGGAGTCACCATTAATTAGTTTATGGTGGATCAAATAGAAAATTAAGTAAAATTATGAATGATTTACTTTACTCCTGCTAACAATGGAATTCGGGTAGAGGAACTTGGTTATATTAGATTTTTCTTACGCCCTTTCAATACCGTTCATTTTATCAAAAAAAATATATTTAATAAGCGGCTTGGATATGTTCTATTATTTCCTAATATATGAGGTAACCATGCGGGATTCTAGTAAGAGCTTGTTGGCCTCTGCCTCTGGTTGGTGAGGGTTGCCACGCACCAAAGACTCTGCCTCTAGTTGGCGAGGGTTGCCACGTGCCGAAGACCTCGCCAACCATGGCCAACACCTCACTAGTGATGGGGTAGTGTCCATAACGCAGGAGAGCTGGCCCAGCCTACGTACTTGGTTTATTTATTTATTTTTTAAAGTTTTATCCTTTTTTTTTTTCTTTTTTGAGTTTGTGTTTTTGTGACAACCTTAGCACATCACGGTTACTATAGAACTACTATTGCCAATATCTTCTTCATTTTTTAAAGCATGCATAAGCGTAAGGGACTAAACGAAATTTTGGGATATATGCAATTTTCTGTAAACATGGCAACTTTATTTCTTATTTATTTATACATGTACATCATAGACGAGTGAGGTGCTATGAGTAAATACAAAAGTTTAGTAATAAATTGACTATTCTGGACTCAAGGTCGGTTACCCCTCCCACCTAACTGTACAAATGTCGCTTAACAGTGGCTCATGATGTCATCAAAATCTTCCGAGCTCCAAAAATCTTATTCCCTCCTACCTCCTTCCTATGTCGTCGGGCTGTCTCTGGCTCCTAACCCTTCAAAGGACAATGGGAGTGGACCCACCCTACGTCCATTAACCTGTCTCATTGGGGGTCCTACGTCAATGACCATATTCAACTTAATCCGAATGAAGACAGTATTCGTAAAATTGGGGTTCGTGAACCTGTCCTCCTCCCAAGTGAAGTTCACCGGCACCTCGTAGCGAATCATTTGGGAGTCAGGTGGAATCGATATCCTAATGATATGAAAAGATGAAGTCAACGGCCAGTGAATCACAACCTAACCAGTAGAAGGTACACCGGTCTATACCACACAAATTGGTCACCGTATGACAAAGAAAGTCTCAATAGAAAGTTTCATAAATCCCATACATAGCACTTTACTCGAGAACCTGATCAAAATACACGGTTGATCAATATAAGTAATAATTTTTCCTAACAAATGACCAATAGTTCAATTCAGGAATGTCGCGACCTCTTTCTTTGGCGCCCGCGATCGGGTACGAGCACCTAAAGAGGCTAATGGCTCAGCTGAATTTATTAAGCCCGGATTCTCCCAAGTCCACCAATTCGTGACTTAATGGTCTAAGTTTTTAACCTGTAAATCAATTTTTAAAATGGAGTCGCCACTAATCGATTCGGGATGGGTTGATTAGAAACCCAAGCGAAGTATCGGGAGAAATACTCACTCCTGCGCAACCAGAGAAATTAGGATCGGGGACTTGATTACACTAGTTAATCACTAATGCCCTTTCGGTACCTAATCTTTGTTTAAACCTTGGGGTTTTTGGATGTTCGAGGGATTTTCCATGCATTTTTGGAGAAAAACATTTTTTGGGTCTTTTTCTCTTTCTTTTTTTTGACATAAAAGGGATTTTTTTTGGATTTTTTTGGTATTTTTGGAAAACTACAAGTCTTTTTGGCTTTTTCTGATTTTTTTGTTGGCTTTTTCATGAATTTTTGCTTCTTTTTTTTTGGCATTTTTTTGGAAAATATGGAATATTTTTTATTTTTTTTATTTTTCGGAAAATAAAATATTTTTTAATATTCTTCAATATTTTTTGGTTTTTTTGGAAGTTAAAATATTTTTTAAATATTTTTCGAAAATAAATTTTATTTTTTTATTTTTTTGGAAAATAAATTATTTAAAATAAGATTTAAAAAAGCGCCGACCTGGGTCGGATCCGCGGGTTGGGTCCGACCCGAGCCGGCGACCCGACTCAGATTTTTCTCCTTTTCCTTTAAAAAAAAACGAAACGGTGTCGTGGCCGAGCGTTTTGGGGCACCCGGCCTGGCCTAACGACTTGCTCCGACAACCCGCTCCCCGGCGAAACCCTACCTGACTCGGCTCCGACTCGCGACCCAATTTTCCGCCGCCCCCGTAATCTGCAGAATCCCTACCCGGTTCTCGATCCGGGTCTGACCCGCCAACCCAGGGTCGCGACCCGAAAAATCGGGAACCCTAGGGTTTCTTGATTGCGGCGACGGCGACAGCGGTGATAACAACGACGACGACGGCAACGGTGACGGAAGGGGGCTACGATGAACGACAGGGACGATGGCTACGGGCTTTTTACCTTTTCTTGAACGAGGGCAACGACGGCGACGACAGGGGGGGGGGGCGATTTGCGATGGTGGAGACCACGGCAAGCAACGACGGTGACGGCGAGGCCTCGTTTTGGTCAGATCTGACTGGGGCTCTCTCCCTCTCCCTTGGGCTCGCCCTTCGAGCTCCCCAAAGTCTCTTGGGGACCCCTCTTAGCTCACCCCGCCTCGGCCGGCCTTGCACTCGAGCTCCCCGAAGTCTCTCAGGGGATCTCGAGCTCTGGTGGCCTCTCTCTCTCTGATCTCTTCGGCAGAACCTCTCCCTCTCTTCCAGCCTCAGCCTTCGAATCTAGGCTTGCTCGTCCTCGGCCCCCTTTCTGAAGTCTCTCAGTAGGAAGCACGAAGTTTTGCAGCCTTCAATCGTTTTTGGCATGCCCTTTGCCGTCGTCAGGGGAGCCCTATTTATAAGCGAGGGGGCGGTCGGTCGACGGAGCTTTGACCGCCGGTCCCTATGCGCCGAACGGCCTCCGTCGGTCGAACCGGCATCCCATCTGCCACCTGCTCGTCCTTTAGCGCGTCGCCAGCTCCCCCATGTGCGACGTTGCTCCTTCCCTCCGCTCTGGCGTCGCGCCTCCAACGCGTGCATTGTAGCTGCATGAGGAAGAAGAAGACCCGACTGGGCCGGGCTGAGGCAAAAATGGGCCTCACAAGCCCATGCGAGAGCTGCTTCTGCTTCTTTTTCTCTTTTGCTATTTGTTTATTTATTATCCGAAAAAGATAAGATAAAATAAAATAAAATAAAATAAAATAAAATAAAATAAAACCTAACTAATTAAAAGGGAATTTTAGGCGTTGACAGCTACCCCTCTTTGAAGGTGAGCTCGCAGAGGTTGCATTCAAAGACAAACTGATGCCTAAATTTTATCCATACATGCGTAGCAGATTATATTTTATTTGGGACTTATTATCCTATGTAAAAAGAGCAATATAACATTACATATACTAAAACAGATAAGAAGATACCTGTAGTTACTTACCAGGAGTGAGTGAGATAAGGTGTGAGCCCCGAGTTTAACAAGTATCAAGGCGTCATCTTACCTGGTGATATGAGGAGGTTACTTTTCCAAGGCTCGAACCATTCTTCGGTCGCCTATTAAAACAATCAATGATTTGTCTAGGACCCGAACCTTTCTTCGGTCGCCTTGACGGGAAATTGCTCCTCCAGCACCCGAACCATTCTTCGGTCGCCTGTTAAAACAATCAATGATTTGTCTAGGACCCGAACCTTTCTTTGGTCGCCTTGACGGGAAATTGCTCCTTCAGGACCCGAACCATTCTTCGGTCGCCTTGACGGGAAATTGCTTCTCCAGGACCCGAACCATTATTCGGTCACCTGTTAAAACAATTAGTGGTTTGTGTAGGACCCAAACCTTTCTTCGATCGCCTTGACGGGAAATTGCTCCTCCAGGACCCGAACCATTCTTCGGTTGCCTATTGGAGCAATCGGTGGTTTGTCTCAGACCCGAACCATTCTTCGGTCGCCTGTTAAAACAATCAATGATTTGTCTAGGACCCGAACCTTTCTTCGGTCGCCTTGACGGGAAATTGCTCCTCTAGGACCCGAACCATTCTTCGATCGCCATGACGGGAAATTGTTTCTCCAGGACCCGAACCATTCTTCAGTCGCCTGTTAAAACAATTAGTGGTTTGTCTAGGACTCGTACCTTTCTTCGGTCGCCTTGACGGGAGATACGCCGACCTTTCTCAGGGCATCTCATTTGTGGGTGCCTAATTTGTATCGAGGACACCAGTTGGTACTCGACCTTTCTCGGGAGATGCGCCGACCTTTCTCAAGGCATCGATTCTAGAAGATACCTGGACATTCACAAGCATATCAAAGAGTACCTGGATATTCACAAGTACTAACCTGAAGGATATTTGGGCCATTGCAGGCATCAAAATGGGTATTTAGCTGACCATAGGCATTGAAGGGGTACTTAGATTATCACAAGTATGAATTCTTGGGGGATATTTGGACATTCATAAGTATCGAAGGGGTATTTGATAATTGGAAATATTGAGAACATACCTTGGATATTTGTGAAGGTGTCCCACCTCCTGGCAATTAGGAAATATCAAGGGCATACCTGGGATATTCGTGAAGGTCTCTCACCTCCTGGTAGTTGGAATATCGAGGACGTACCTTGGATATTCATGAAGGTCTCTCGCCTCCTAGTAATTGGAAATATTAAGGATGTGCCTCGCATATTCATGAAGGTCTCTCACCTCCTGGTAAATGGGAATATCGAGGGCGTACCTGAGATATTCGTGAAGGTCTCTCACCTCCTGGTAATTTGGAATATCAAGGGCGTACCTGAGATATTCGTGAAGGTCTCTCACCTCCTGGTAATGGGAATATTGAGGGCGTACTTGAGATATTCGTGAAGGTCTCTCACCTCCTGGTAATTGGGAATATCGAGGGCGTACCTGAGATATTCGTGAATGTCTCTCAGCTCCTGGTAATTGGGAATATCGAGGGCGTACCTAAGATTTGGAAATATCGAGGGCATACCTGAGATATTCGTGAAGGTCTCTCACCTCCTGGTAATTGGGAATATCGAGGGCGTACCTGAGATGTTCATGAAGGCCTCTCACCTCCTGGTAATTGGAATATCGAGGGCGTGCCCCGCATATTCGTGAAGGTCTCTCACCTCCTGGTAATTAGGAATATCGAGGGCGTACTTGAGATATTCGTGAAGGTCTCTCACCTCCTGGTAATTAGGAATATCGAGGGCGTGCCCCACATATTCGTGAAGGTCTCTCACCTCCTAGTAATGGGAATATCAAGGGCGTACCTGAGATATTTATGAAGGTCTCTCACCTCCTGGTAATAAGAATATCGAGGGCGTGCCCTGCATATTCGTGAAGGTCTCTCACATCCTGGTAATGGGAATATCGAGGGCGTGCCCCGTATATTCGTGAAGGTCTCTCACCTCCTGGTATTATAAACTTGAATGTGGTATGAGACTTACTTGGATTGCCGCAAGCACTTAAAAGGGGTGGAACACCTAGATAGACACAGGTGTACAAAGTACTGGAATACTTGGATGAACACAGGTATTTAATGATATGATCTAGGACCACTCAAGCTGGTCCAAGTGCTAGAAAGCATACCTGGACAGTGGTGCCAGGCAAAGCAATGGAATGCTTGAACAGCTGCTATATTATTTGGGGACAACTCGGGCAAGTTGAGTGTCATGAAAAGGAAGTACATGGACAACGGTGGGTACTTGACGATATGGGGATACCTTGACAGTAGTAGGTATTCCAAGAGATACTTGGTCAATCACAAGTATCAATACTTTGGGGACAACTCGAACAGGTCGAGTGTCAGGAAAAAGGAGTATCTGAACGGTGGCAGGTACTTAAAGACAATAGGGATACCTAGACAGTTGCAAGCATCCCAACTCAAGGGACGACTCGAATAGGTTGAGCGTCAAGAAGAGAGTACTTGGACAGCGGTAGGTACTTTAAGACAAATTGGGATAAAGATATGCTTACCTGGCAATATCTCTGATCTCTAAGAGTATGTTTGCTATTTGCACGATATGCACACGTGATTGTATATGCTGTAAATTCATGAGTTCAAATGAGATTCATGCATGATAATTTTGTCAATTTTGCATCATCTGATTTCCACCGAAGAAGATTTTGAAAGACAACCTTCATTTAGAATGTAGATGTCTTGAGCATGCCAGATGAGGGACTTTCAATCTGAAAGGACTTTTCGCTCACTCTCATGGAAAAGGCTATCCTGACCATTAATGCAGGATTTATAAGCACCACACTATCTCACTGTCATCATGTTAGTAGGGGTCTGAGTATTCTCGCAAACGGTACAACTTTACCAATGTGAGAGGTCTTTGTTGAAATTGTGATGAAAACTTGGTCAACGGCTCATCAAATGAGACCGTCGAGGTCAAGGCTCATGAACGAAGTGCCGCACAATCATCTCCGGATTTGCAAGTCAAGAATCCTGCGAAAAGAGATAGAGTAATCTTGCTCGTACTTCTTTGAGCAATGCTTATATACGCATGAAATCCTACGTTAATTGAAGTGCCCTAGTTTGAAGAGACTTTTACAATGGGAATGTAACGTAGACTTGGCTCACATGTAAGAGGGTGAGAGTTCGTGGCTGTCTTGGCATTTTTCACTGGTCTTTCTTCTCACTATTAGATAGAGGTTCTACGGACCACAACATCAACTCTTTCTTGGCTGTATTTTTTACTGGGGGGCATTGGCCTTGCTTTTACCAGGCATACTGCTTTTTTTCATGCCCCTATTTTTTTATCCCAACTTTTCATTTATGGACATTGACCTTGCTTTTACTAGGTACACTGCTTTTTTATGCCCTTGTTTTTTCATTCTTGTCGTTAGAGGAACTAGCCTAGGCAAGTTTAATCACAACACTGTTGTTAGACTTTTGAGTCTTCGTCTAGCGCTCCGAGCTACACTGCTTAAATGGTAGTAGCTTCGGTTTTGCTTCCACGTGATGGTGAAATTACAGACTCAATTGGGTTGTACAATGAATACAAGTGCAGAAAGAATTGCTCTTCGTCATTCTAGGGCACTTAAATTAACGCGAGTGTTCATATGCAATAAAGACACCCGAAGATTGATGCAAGTCCGAGCAAGAAAATTTCTACCTCTCTTCTCACCTTGTGATGCTGTTTTGTCTCTGATCTGCCCCAGTGTGGGGTGGTTCTTAACAGGGGTAGGACAGAAATTTCACCAATGTATGGGGCTCAATGGGGTGAGCGATGGAATGCCTCTCACTATTTTGGTTATCGTACCATTTGCGATAGAACTCTTTACCCTGCAGTCATGGAATCTTCTTCACTCATCTCACAAGTGTATAGATGGGGGACTGTGTGTAGGATATGGCTTGCCTATCATCATTCTGACGCGCCTCATCCAGCATGCTCAATTAATCTTGTATTCTTCAATTAGCTGTCTATTCTAATAGTCCTTGATGGAATTAGTGATTTAGACAGACAAAATCATTATGAAAAATCCATTTGGAAAAGGCATGCAGCATTTTAAGTGTGATGGAGTTTGCACTCTCAAAACAAATGAATGGTTTTGGCTAAAAAAAGACCCTATTGACAACTTTAGGGGCCAACATAATGGTGCTTCCAAATATGTTCAGTTTCGAACATCAAAAAGGTTATTCACAAATGGATGTGTCGATGGTTGTCCCTATTGATTAGGGATATGACGCATGAATGATCAGCTAAGGATCGGGAATCTGATTGGGCATCTCTACTTTTGCCCCTACAGAAGAGAAGATGTAATTAGTCTGGCCAGAATCAAATGTGAGTTGAGGCTTGAAGATTTTCAGTCATTTTCTTTGGTGATTACTCAGGATGCCATTTCGCTCAAGAGAGCTTATCAGAGTTTGACATGTCTTTCCTTGATTTGTTATCCGGATTTTTTACAGTCAAGTGATCCTGCAATAGATAAAAGTGATCATGTTAGTCAGAAGCTTTTTCAGAAGTCAAACAACTAGAAGCGATACAACATTACCCTTCAATGGTTTGCAAACGATTAAGTGGACCTGGAGTACAAGGAGGACATGAAGTCTCGTGTCTTCCACTTCATCAGGTCAATTATTCTCCTTAATTGGCTTATGGATGGCACGTCCCTTTACACGAAGCCAAGTGAATTCGATGTAGGTCATTTCTGTATACTAGCTTGGCCAGTATTGATTTGTCAAACCTAACCATTGAGTTTGGTTCTTGAGTTGTGATGCTCCCTGTCAAATAGGGAAAATATGTCAAAAGTGAGTTCAAACAGTGGGAGTATTGGAAACGATATCAAATTACCTTTCCCCAGAATTTGTCTGTGCTAGCTCCTAAAGATATTTGAATGTCAATGATGGCCTCTTTATCTTGGCATAGTTCAATGTTTCCTTCAATTGGCCTTCCTCCTTTGTGACCATGTATGCATGATTGCTGGTTGTTGATTCATCTTCAACGCCCTCCTTCTGTGGAATTTCTCCTTCTGTCTTTAACTATAGCATCATTAGGCAAAAGTCATGTACCTCAAGCTTCTATGGAATCTGAGATCAAAATCTCAAGCTTTCTAATGGCAATTACTCCTTGGAAGAACATGTGTCTAGAGTACAAAGTGAGGTTTCTAGGCCCTAAGTCATCATTTGAGATAAGGGGCTAGAGACTGCCTCAACTGACTAGAGTTTCTTCCTGTTGACAGTAGCCAATTCAAGAGGAGAAATTCATTTTTTGTGCTTCTTGGCTTGTCAAAGTTGGAAATCCCATTGATGAAACCACAGCATCTAATTGCTCAGGCATGTTGTGGGGAAAAGATGTTGCTACGACTTGAGAAGGAGTTGGGCAAGAGCAAGGTGGAGTGTACAGAGCTCTTGGGAACAGCTTGATTTCAACCGTATGCCTGTACCTATTACGTCCTATTTTTGTTTCCTGTAAATAGAAGAGAAATGACATCATTTCTAAAATTATATTCAGAGAATAAAACTTACCTTCTTTGAAGTGGGATGATCTTTTCTGCTTGCCCCACTGCCTTCTTGAAAGGGTGTTTTTGAATTTGGCGAGCTCACATGATGTGCCAGCTTTAAATGCCTCCTGGTCACACTAAGCCAAAGGGGATGATATTCTGAGACACGAAGTGAGTGAGTCAAAAAGACAAACATAATTAAATTTATCGTCTTTTTTGAAAGATCTTGGTGATGAAGTGTTTTCTATTTTCAAAATATGTATTTGGGGGAGAAAAAAGCATGAGGAAGCCTAGCCCTCAGTATTCTCCTTGGATGATATTTTTTTTTCATGGTTGGATAGCATCACCGGGCAGGTTTGGAGTACCGCCTTATGCTCTCAAAACAAAATATTAGAACTGTTCAATAGAGTACTTGAAATGGAAAATACAATAGTAGCACACTAGACAATATAAGAAACATGAATTATAAAAACAAGTAAAGCCCATGAAAAATCCTGTGTAAAGGAGTGCTTTGATAGTGTTGGTTCTGAAATCAAGCGCCTTTGAGTTCCTCGCCTCCAGTAGACTCGAAGTATTTGCATGAGAGGACCACTTCATTGAAGCTATGGAAGTATAACCCATGCAACCAACAACGATGCTCGCGAGGTAAAGTCCCTATGAACAGCTTTATCATTTCTTCTTCGGCCAGTTGAGGGTAAGTTTGCATCATAAAAGCCACCCACCTCCTTGCATACGCTCGGAAATCCTCCATTGGTCTTCTTTTGAAGTGAACCAAGTTCTGACAAGGCACTTCAGTCCCAATCTTGCTTTGATACTGAAGTAGGAATGCCGAAGACAGCTCATTCCAATCTCTCATGAGGTAGATATCTGCCGTGATGAACCATTGTAATGCAGACCCCGTAAGACTTTCTTGAAAGGCCTGAGTTGTGAATGACATTGAGCCATAGTACCGACTCATTTCAGCATGGATGCATTGCAAGTGGGCCACGGGGCAAGTCGTGCCGTTATACTTGCGGAGATTGGGTATCCACATTTCTATGGGTGTCATGATCCTACAAGGGCAAGACGAGCCTGGTATGTCTGGGTTAGGCCACTAGTTTTCCCAATGCATATTTGTTGTAGTGGTGAATTTTTCTATTTCAGGGAAGTTGGACTCTACCGAAATTACCCCATTGCTTTCTTCTTGGTTAAAATTTCCGAATGAGGATGAAGTATTGAAGCTATCCTCATGGTCAGAGGACGAGCTTAGTACTTCGTTAGGATCGTAGCGGATAAAGACGTATGCTTCCTCTTCTGACGGGCCTTCATCCCCGGGTGAGAGTAAGAAACAGTTATACGATGAATCGTCAGTTTCATTGTCGAAATAACGCTGAAAGTCCTTGGGATTGTATTCTAGGGCCGGGAAGTCTTCAGGGTTGTACTCTAAAGGATGGTAGCCTTCAAAGCTGTATTCTTAGGAATGCTCGAAGCTTTGGTGCAGTGACTCGTCGACAGATGCTGAATTGATCTACTTAGGCTTTCTTTTTTTGGCTTCTGGTCTAGACCTTTTGAGTAAAGCCTTTCGTTCTGCTAGCTTGATTTTGTCAAGGGAAGTGAGAGACATTAGAGTTTCACTGTCTGATTCACTTTCTAGGTTGGGAGGGGTTGGAATTCTTTGGACCCTAACTCTTGGAGTAAGCTTGGGGAGTTGTCCAGTCGTGCCCCGGTCTTGAACATGCTCTGTGTCTTTGATCTCGTACAAAGGCTCATTGCATTTCCTAGTGGGAAACTTCTCAGTAATAAGATGTTGCTCAGTCGCCCATTTATTATGCAAGGCTTCATTAACATGCTCTTCTCCTATCTCAGCGACTAATGGCTCCTCGTGCTCTGCGATCATCGGCTCTTCGTAAGGCAAGGTGATGTCAGGGGTGATGTCAATATTATACTCTTGGTGAAAAACATGAATTAGTTCCCTCCAGGTTTTAAGGGGACTAATCTTCCTGACAATGTACCATCGTAAAGCAGGGCCAGTCAAGCTCGATTGGTACGATTAATCATCCTTCGGACCATGTAGGCCTGCAAGTAGGTCTCTGGGCAGGAGGTATTAGCATACTTTTCGCATTCAGGTGCTTTTAGTTTTTCAGGGATCTCAATGCCGGCATAATTGGACAGGTCCATGGGATTCTGCCCCTGCAGCTGGTTTAACATTTTCATGATCTTTTCAAACTGTCTATGGTGCTGGCTATTTTCCGGCAAATTTGCGGGTGTCATGACGATGCTTAAAGCAACTACGGAGTCGGGCTCAGATTGAGTAGATTTCATTTGTCTCGAGAGTTGTCGAAGGACGATGGACATCTGTCCTACGCCGTCTTCGATGTTGGCGAGGCGATTTTGTACATCATTCTGATCAGCCCCTATTGCATGAGGCCATTCACGGACGATTGGTGGCCGATGATTCATAATTACCTGTTGTTGCGAAAACAATGAATGAGCACGAAAGTAAACAAAGATTGACCCATGGCAATGGTCTAACTGCTTTTTTATTCATCAAAAGAGGATTTTGTAGACCGCAGACTTCTGACATCTAAAACTTGAAATTGAAATGACAGAATAAAATACTAGATATTAAACAAAAGTCCATAAACAATGGGACAAAACTTTCACACTATTAACACTAAGGGGCACATGATTGCCAATTTATATGCGACGGGGAGTCTTGCGCTTGCGCAGATGCTTGCTTTCTTGGACCGGCTCTGAGGTGTGTATCTAGTCCATTCCCAAATCCCTCTCCATGAGCTCTGCTTGCTCGTGCTGGCTGCTCTCACTGATTGAGTGAGGGACTAATGGCTTCCATTTTGTCGAGATACGATGGTTGTGGATGTAGGACATGGAGGCGTGGTGGGCTTTTTCTTCTCCCTCAAGTCCTTCAGGTACCACGATCCTTTTACGATGGCACTTGTCCTAGGTTTCCTCAGCAATAGAAATTTCGATTGCGTAGTCACGGCTGGTGTTGAAAAGAACTGGAGGGATCATCCTCTTGAAAGGCGGTGGGATCTCCTAAAGGGCTCCATATTGTCGTGCTACCCGATATGGGTAATAGGGAATGGTGCCGATGAGGCCGAGCAACGGAATTGGGCAGCAGTGTTTGTAAGTGAAGCGAGCTCTCTTTTCATGGAACCAACCAGCACACCATTAGAATGCCTCAAGAGCTGGGTCTCTTAGGAAGTTTATACAATTTAAACAGCTTTGATTAGGAATGTATGGTCCTAAAACCATAAATTTTTGTAATGGATTTTCGAAATCATTTGTTTTAGACAATCGCATGAAGTCTGGAAATTCGCTTAAGTGAGAAAAGAACCAGACTTGTAAAATTTCAAGAGAGGCTCGCATGATTTTCTCCGTGTTGTCTTTAAAACGATTAAAATCATGTTGACATAATTCCCCCCTCTTAAGATCTGATCAACTATCCATGCCATCTTAAGACTTATGGCATTTCTTTGATGGGGGAAGATGATGAGCCCGAAAAATGCCAGGAGGAAAATCTCACTTTTTTGGGTCATAGGCTGATTTTGGAAACAGGCATTCATAAATTCTAGTGGGTAGGTATTATGGTTGTTTTCAAGAATTTGTATCATAGCATGGACTTCAGTTCTTAAAAGCCGCGCTAACCCACGTAGCGGGATGATGCCTGTTGATGGCCTGACAAGCTTTTTCTCAAGAGGCATTCCAGTGATGATGCTGTATTCCTCCAGGGTTGGGGTTAGCTCAAACCTACCAAACATAAAAGTAAGTGTCTTTGTGACATCCCAAATTTCTGATTCTGTTTTCAATTAAATGAGACGGACTTTTCATCGACGCGCTTATAGTTCAATTCTCCGAGCTGATCACTCACGAGATAACTAATCTATCAGGGGAAGCCATTAAGGAATTTAAATGCAATAGGCTTGAGAATCTGACCATGAACCGACTGCTCGACCGTATAAATCTGCAAGGATCATTACGACACTGTCAGAATCGAACAGAGATCAGTAATAGGTCGATTCGGCTGAGATATGTAATTAGAGTGTGGGTGATTCCACCTGATTTCAATATCCTCGTCGACCGGCACTGAACTGATTATTCTGTCGTTTTGGGTACCCTGTGTCCGTATTTGAAACCTCGAGATTTTCACGACAATCGAGAGTCGCTAATGTGTCGAAGATTATGTTGTGGCTTGAAAATAATCAACCACGGGTCAATTGCACTGAAAATTTCCTAAAAGCTACCCGGTAGATTAGGACGCGCTCAAATCGCGCCAGATTGAAATTAACCGTGATTTTAAACCCGGATTCAGAAATTGAAGGTTCTGGCATGTCACAATTCATTTTAGGAACGTTGACTCATATTCAGAAGATTTTTCTACAAACCGAGATTTTGGCGGAAAAGCAAAGTAAGGCCGTTTTTGTTCGGGATTGTCAGAGGGCCGTTTTGAATCGAATCTTCAGGATGCGAGTTGGATCATTTGACGGGGAAATGTCATGAGAAGGCCGAGGACACATGGACCGATTTATTTGAGCTTCAATTGAGCTTCAATTGATTGGAATTAAGAGAGAATTGAATGGATTGAATGGGGGAATGTCCAAAATTCGTAGCTCCCATGGCACACCACATTTTGCACCTATTGCCAAGCTTGTAGAGGAAGCTTGGAGGAGAGAGAGTGGCTGAGGTCATGTGGTGTCATGGTGGGGGCAAAGCCAATGAGAAGATGGCAAGTGTTGAGCTCTAGAGAGCCCAAGGAGACCCCCACTCTTAAGCAGCTTCTTCTCTAAGGCTTTCTCCATTGTTGTTGAAGGAGAGAAGCTCAGCAAAAACCAGAGGAACCGAGCAGCATCAGCCCTCCACCGTCGCATGCCCATCGGACCCCATTTCCTCCTCTGTTTTCCCCTCGTTCCAGTTTCTGCTCCAGCCGACCTTTCGCCAAAGATCCGAGTAAAAAGTTAACTTCCCGGTTGAATCAGCGAACGAGCCACCCATCACCGTGAAGACGACATCCAGCCCGTACTGGAGCACCTCACTGATTGCCGGAACGATTCTCCGGTCGTCCCGAAATCCGGTGAGAATCTTCCGCTCGCCGGACCGCCTGGTTCTGCCCTGCTCCGCCTATTTCGCGTTTTCTTGCTGTTTCGCCCCTTTCCGACCCTTTCTTTGCCCATCCCAACCTCCAGCAAGATCCCCTTGACCCCCAGGGGCCGCTGGTTGCCAACCACCCGCTTGCCGGAGCTCCGATCAGCCCGTTTTCGCCGTTGAAGTTGCTGGTTTCTTCTCTGCAGTTCAGTCCAGATCAGAAGCAGAAGACAGCAAGAAGTTCCAGACTTCGAGGCCCATTTTCAAGCCCTTCCCGGCCTCCGTTGGTGTCGCCGCTTTGGGGTTTACCGACTGCCTTGGTGTCGTGATCGCCGTGAACTCACCGGCGCGCAAAACTGGTGAGTTTATCCTCTAAACCTCGCTTAGCAAGTTAATCATGCTTAAGGGGTGTTTAGATTAGTCTAATTAGGTTTAGGTGGTTAGATTAGATTATTTTAATGTAAATTAGCTTAGTTGTATGATTAGTTTAATGGATGTTTAATTAGGGCTAATTGTATTTTTAAATTAGTGTAATATTGTTTAAGCCCTAATTAATTATTTTAATTAAATAATTATTTCGAATTTTATAAATATTATTTTATTATAATATAATATTTAATTATTTAATTTTCGGAATTAAATTTAATTATTTAATAATTTCGAAAATTTTGCCGGGATGGCCGGTCGTTAGAATTTCGCACTGATCGCAGCAGTGCGGTCGGTTTGTGCTAATTATATGTTAAATTGAGAAATTGAGTGGAAATGATGATTATGGTTAATTATTCCTAAGTGAGGAATTGAATAAAATTGGAGAAGTTTTGGTATTTAACTTGAAAATACCCGGTGTTAGCTTCTAGCACCGTGATTGGTTTGTATGGCCAGTTTGAATCGATGGGATTTATTGATTGATTTATTTGAAGTATGGATTAGTTTATTATTGAATTATCAGCTTTTGAGAGCTATTATATCAGTTACAGCTTTGGCGAGCTATTATATCAGTTACAGCTTTGGCGAGCTATTATAACAGTTACAGCTTTGGTGAGCTATCTATCTATATAGCTTGAGCGAGCAACCGTCTATATATTACAGCTTTGGAGAGCATTTGTCGTATTAACGACTGGTTTGATAGACGGTATGGAAAGATAGATAATATGATTGATTTGAATCATTGTGAATGATCGGATTTGGTTGAATTATGAAATGTACTGATGTGCAGAAATGGACTGAGGCGAGGTAAGTCCTCAATCCTCTTTGTGTGGCTAGAGCACCTTGGGGCTTATTTTCTTCCTAATCGAGTTTTAGAGGGTAGGACTCGCTGAGACATTGTCTCATCCCGGTTGTGGGATAATATTTCAGGTCCCTAGATGGCGGATCCTCCGGAGCTTTTGGTAGACCAGTGAGGGTCGCTGAGAGGATTTTTGACTTCGCCGATCTCGACTGAAGAGCTGGCGAATGGACCTGTCTAGCTGATCTTAGGATAGCTTAGTTTTTGAGGACTGATCTTCTATAGATCTTTTGTAAATAGCCTAGTCCTGTAAATGAACTGGTTTGATATGTATAAAAAGTATGTGGTTGGTTTTGAAAATGTGATCTTGCTTTTCTATCCCAATTGAGTTTTGTCTGGGGATTATTTATCCGCTTCCGCATGTGTAATTAAAAAGAATGGGTCGGCGACATGTCTTGGGAAGTCGCATTTCTATCGACCGCAGTGGGATGTGCGCGTGCTCGAGGTTCGGGGCGTGACAGTCTTCGGGCACCAGAAATGTGCCATGGCTTGTATGACTTCAGGGTGAACAGTGATTTGGATCAACGATAGGAGATTACCAACCTTGGCCTTCACACGCTCTTGGGCAAACTGATCTAATTGACCCCACCATCTGAAGAGCTCTGCCTTGGGAGTAGGAATGAACTGAATATCGTCTTTCCCCATCGAATATAAACTGGGACTTGAAAAGCTTATCCTAAATTGCCGTGGGCCAAATAAAAAGACTGAGTAAAAGTAAATAAATCACTTTGCTTTTAAATAAAAATGGCAAGCACAAAGACATGCGCATGGGACATGCGGCTCGATTTCTAACTGAGAGGGTTTGTTGAAATTAAAAGGGTATCCGCCCATCGCAGTCTCGCGTTAACAGCATACCCCTTAACCTCGGCTAAGAAATTTGGGGAAAAGAAAGGCAACCTCTACATCTCAGTCTCGCGTTCGAGGTCGTATCTTTCTTAACACCATCCTAGAAATCCTATGGCGGCCCAAGTCCGGCGGCCGGGTTGTGTGTGCCATGTGTAGTGTTTAAAATAGTAAAGCATGCACAACAGTTTATAATTACAAGATAATCTATTTTAAGCAAAATTAAAATAAACTTCTAAGCACTTACCAAAAAATAAAATAAATAAACTTCTAAGCTACTGACCTGCATAAAAAAACAAAAATAAGTCAGTAAAGTGTTTAAACAAGATAGAATGGCCTAAGTCCTCAAATGTCCCAAGCGGAGTCGCCAAGCTGTTGCGACCTCTTTTTTCGGCGCCCGCGATTGGGTACGAGCGCCTAAAGAGGCTAATGGCTCAGCTGAATTTATTAAGCCCGGACTCTCCCGAGTCCACCAATTCGCGACTTAATGGTCTAAGTTTTTAACCTGTAAATCAATTTTTAAAATGGAGTTGCCACTAATTGATTCGGGGTGGGTTGATTAGAAACCCAAGCGAAGTATCGGGAGAAATACTCACTCCTGCGCAACTAGAGAAATTAGGATCGGGGACTTGATTACACTAGTTAATCACTAATGCCCTTTCGGTACCTAATCTTTGTTTAAACCTTGGGGTTTTTGGATGTTCGAGGGATTTTCCATGCATTTTTGGAGAAAAACATTTTTTGGGTCTTTTTCTATTTATTTTTTTACATAAAAGGGATTTTTTTTTGGATTTTTTTGGTATTTTTAGAAAAATAAAAGTCTTTTTGGCTTTTCTGAATTTTTTTTGGCTTTTTCATGAATTTTTGCTCTTTTTTTTTTTGGATTTTTGCATTTTTTTTGGAAAATATGGAATTTTTTTTATTTTTTTATTTTTCGGAAAATAAATTTTTTTAATATTTTTCAATATTTTTTGGTTTTTTTGGAAGTTAAAATATTTTTTAATATTTTTCGAAAATAAATTATATATATTTTTTATTTTTTTGGAAATTAAATTATTTATTTATTTAAAATATTATTTAAAATAAGATTTAAAAAAGGGCCGACCCGGGTCAGATCCGCGGGTTGGGTCCGACCCAAGCCGGCGACCCTTGCGGGCCCGACTCGGATTTTTCTCCTTTTCCTTTTTAAAAAAACAAAAAACAAAACGGCATCGTGGCCAAGCGTTTTGGGGCGCCTGGCTCGGCCCGATGACCTGCTCCGACAACCCGCTCCCCGGCGAAACCCTACCCGACCCGACTCCGACTCACGACCCGATTTTCTGCCGCCCCCGTAATTTGCGGAATCCCTTCCCGGTTCTCGATCTGGGTTTGACTCGCTAACCCGGGGTCGCGACCCGGAAAATCGGGAACCCTAGGGTTTCCCGATTGCGGCAACAATGACGGCGGTGACAACAACGACGACGACGGCGACAACGGTGATAGCAACGACGACAACGGCAACGGTGATGGAAGGGGGCTACAATGAACGGCAGGGACGATGGCTACGGGCTTTTTACCTTTTCTTGAATGAGGGCAACGACGGCGACGGCAGGGGGGCGATTTGCGACGGTGGAGGCCACGGCGAGCAATGACGGTGACGGCGAGGCCTGGTTTTGGTCAGATCCGGCTGGGGCTCTCTCTCTCCCTCGGGCTCGCTCTTCGAGCTCCCCGAAGTCTCTCGTGGACCCCTCTGAGCTCACCCCGCCTTGGTCAGCCTTGCACTCGAGCTCCCCGAAGTCTCTCAGGGGATCTCGAGCTCTGGTGGCCTCTCTCTCTCTGATCTCTCCGTCAGAACCTCTCCCTCTCTTCCAGCCTCAGCCTTCGGATCTAGGCTTGCTCGTCCTCGGCTCCCTTTCTGAAGTCTCTCAGTAGGAAGCACGAAGCTTTGCAGCCTTCGATCATTTTCGGTGTGCCCTTTGCCGTCGTTGGGGGAGCCCTATTTATAGGCGAGGGGGCGGTCGGTTGACGGAGCTTCGACCGCCAGTCCCTATGCGTTGAACGGCCTCCGTCAATCGAACCGGTGTCCCATCCGCCACCTGCCTGTCCTTTAGCACGTCGCCAGCTCCCCCATGTGCGTCGTTGCTCCTTCCCTCCGCTCTGGCGTCGCGCCTCCAGCGCGTGCATTGCAGCTGCGCAAGGAAGAAGAAGACTCGGCTGGGCCAGGCTGAGGCAGAAATGGGCCTCACAAGCCCATGCGAGAGCTGCTTCTGCTTCTTTTTCTCTTTTGCTATTTGTTTATTTATTATCCGAAAAAGATAAGGTAAAATAAAATAAACTAAAATAAAACCTAACTAATTAAAAGGGAATTTTAGGCGTCAACAAGGAATACCAAAGTCACAATCAATACAATTTCATATTGCCATCATCTTCTGGAGAACCTCATTATCCCCCGAGCATCTCGCACCCATCTGGCATCGCGAGGCATCTAGGGGAACGGCGTTACACCCTTCAAGCATCTAGAGGAACCCAGTTACCCCTCCAAGCATCCCTACTACAACCCAAGGCATCGTCGTCCCAAAAACTGATGGCATTCTCAGTCACACATTCAAACCATGATACAACAATTCCATAATTCAATTAAAAGTACATTAACACTACTACCATTTAGGGATTCAAGCATGCATCTAATAATTCATCAATCATTTGCATTCCAACTCATCCATATAGATATTAAGTGAACCATGGGGAAGGTCCCACATTTTAGGCCCAAACTAGCCTCATAAGGTGTCTCGCATGCCTCTAGAGTCGATGTGTATCATCTAGGTAATCGATCTCCAAAAATTATGAAGCTTTAGTATGACGTGGACAAGACCTAAAGGAACATCTTTTGTGAAGAACTCAAAATCCGGTTCAATTCATACAGTTCTAAATAACTTTTGCAAGCTGGGCTCAAAACAGTCAAAATCTCCAGGACGAAATTGAGTTGAAAAATAAATATTTCAGTAATCAATTGAGACCGAAAAATTATTAAAATTTAGTATGTTGTAAATTGAGATGTTCTATACAAATTTTGTGAAGAACATATCTTAGAATTCTGGATCGAGAAATCTGTAGAAAATGAAAAGCAGAAAGAGGTCGGTCCAGCAACCCAAAAACAGATTTTGAATCCTGAAGTTTTTCAAATATATTTTTTTCATATGAAATCAAAAAATTCTGAAATTAAATTATGTCATAGAAAAGTAAATAAGGAAAAAATATTGTGAATAACACCTTACAAAATTTGCACCACATAAGTCGGTACAAAATTAGCAAACTTCTGGGTCAGGCTAGAGCCGAACCCGCCCTCAGCCCAGTCACGAATTTCCTTCAAAGTTTCTGCCGTTCCGGCCTTCACACATGCCAAATATTGAATATCCATGCCTCTATGACCTAACTGCAAGTTCTACTATTTCGAACTCAACAACATAGCTAAGTAATGTAGTTGGAACTTCCGATTAAATGAATAATGTAGTCGAAACTTCAATTAAGCGAAAATCTCAACAATATTCTTGGATTTCTATGAAACTATTCTCGTCACACGACAAACGATCAATATAGGATAGAACGGAGGATATCCACTTGCCTCAGAATCTCGTGTACAGCGGTCTCGAGTCAGTGGAGATGGCTTGTTGCTGGCCGGATTTTCTTCTAGGAGCGAGCAATGAAGACGTTGAAGCTGTTTGTCTCTTCTACTGCTGGTTTGTTGGCAGCAACTAGGCTGAGAGAATAAAGTGAAGGAGGGGGGCGTGGGGACTTTGGTGGTGGACTAAAAATGAAGGGGAGTGGCGTGTGTTTCCCAGTAAAAGCCAGCCCCCCCCCCCCCCCCCCCCCCCCCCGGTCTCTCTCTCTCTTAGTCATTCGCTGCCCCTTCCACCCCCATAGTCCCTCTCTTGTGTGGCAACAATTATTGACTATTTATCCCATCCCTTGGCCAGCTGGATCCTTATCCCTTTTATAGCAAATGTGGCGGTGAGGGGATGGTTCAAGAATCCTCAAACGATGGAGATAATTTAAAAATCTTTATGAGCAATAACGAGGAAAAATTCAAGACTCTTATGTTGATGTAAAGGACGTGGCGGCTTGGTTATGTAGACGCATCCTTGGATGTAGTGGAAACGGCGTTACTCGGTGATGACACCGCGAGGACGTGAACAGTGTAGTCCGACGATGAGCTCACTAACGTAATGTTGACTGTCAAACATTTGAGACTCACTATTTTGTCGAGCGAAAATCCAAATGTCACAGTTTTTTATTTTAAAAAAAAATAGAATAAGGAAAAAGAAAAGAAAAAGGGAAAGAAAATAAAAACAATTTAAATGATGGAAGTGCTCTTGATCAGCCGATGAGTTCAGACCATTTTTTTTAGACTGACATGGTCACTCCATGCCCTTATTTGAAATAATGTCAACTTCATATCCTTATTTGAAAAAATGAGAGCACTTCATGTCTTATTTAAAATAAAATTCACTTCAGGCATTTATTTGAGAAAAGAATGATACTTCAGGCATTTATTTGAGAAAAGAATGATACTTCACGCCCTTATTTGAAAATTTCTCTAGATTTTATAATAAAAGGTCATAATAATTCTTGACTAATTTATAATCATTAGAAGTTATGATATGGTTCTACTAATTATTGTTTATGAATGCGAGTAAATAGTAAGTGACATATCAAATTTATAATATGAAGAATCAATATTATGATATTAGGATTTAATCATCATAAAATTAAAATTGATTAAAAAGAGTTTCAAACTTGTGGATATTATTCTTAAATTGTTCAGTGAATCGATTATAAAGAATCTTTTTTGTATTTATTATTTTAGTTTATTATAAAGAATCAAAGGCTCAGGGTTCGCTCTCTTCCTAATTGAAAAATAGGGAAGAGCCGACACAACCAAAATTAGAATTTTATTATCCTAAATGTTTGATGAACATGCATTTGTTAAGGAAAAAAAATAAAAGAAAATACCGAGCAAGTTAGCATAGCACGTAAGTCAATTACTTAATTTACGTTTTTTTCTCTAAGCATAATTTTAATTTTAGTCCTCCACCTCTTTTCTCACATCAAAATCTTCTAATTTGTTTTTGCAATCAAATTCTCTATTTAGTCATGCATGGTAAAGAACTGCAAAGAGAAAAGTTTCGATAAAAAAAATTTCAGCAACAAAATAGGAAAAATATATTTAAAAAAATTGAAGGATAAGGCAGCGTGTTTAAAAAAGGATAGGAAATCGGATCGAATAAAAAAAAAAGATAGATTCCAAATTGTATCGATAACAAATTGATTGCTCATGTAGAACAAATTGAAAACGAAATATCCTTGGAAACCTCAAGGGAACATCGGCAGAAACCCTAAGAATTTCAAATCCATGGCGACGCACTCCGTCTACCGGAAATCCTCCGGCGACCGTCCGAATCGCGCCCAAGGAAACCGACATCCTCCTCCTTTGAGCCCTGGGGATCTCATCAGCGCCTTGCCGGACGCCGTGATCCACCACATCTTCTCGTTTCTGCCCCTCAAAGACGTCGTCAAGACTAGCGTCCTCTCCAAGCGCTGGCGGTGCACTTGGACGTCCACCACCCACCTCGCATTCAATGGAGTCCGGCCTCGCAATCACGACGCCTCCTCCTTCGACTTCCCGTCCGTCGTCGACAGCGTCCTGAGGCAGTGCACCTCGCCCACGGTGAAGAAATTCCACGTCACCGACTTACAGTACCATGAGGCCGACCGCCCCAAGGTTGACCGCTGGCTCCACTTTGCGGCGGGGCGCCGGGTCGAGGATCTCTGCCTGTCTCTCATCACCAAGATGTGGTCTATGTATATACTGCCACCGTCCTTGTATTGCTGGAGCTGGTTGGTGCGCCTCGAAGTCAGTTTGTGCAGTTTCTCGTTGGACCTGACTATCAGCTGGCCTTGTCTTAAGGTCTTGTCGATGGAATATGCGGAGTTGAGTGATGATTTCCTGGGGCGAATCTTGAAGGGAAGTCCTGTTTTAGAGTCCCTTGAGTTGCGGCAGTGTTGGCGCATGACAAACATTATAATAGATTCAACAAGTGTGAAAGACTTGCTACTCATTGGTGCCAATAACTGTCACCTGGAGAAAATTTGGGCCCCGCATTTACTATCATTGCATGTATCAGGGATGTGGCATCACCGTATATTCAGACTTGATGATATATCTTCTTTGGTTAAAGCCGACTTAGTTTTTTCCATTCGAACTTTTTCATTGAGAGACAAGGGGATGTGCTATGACTTGCTGAAAGAATTTTTTGAGAAGGTGCAGGGAGTTCCTATTATCACCATCGGTGGTTGGTGTTTGAAGGTACAAACTCAATAATTTTACCACATGCTCATGTTGAATGGTGTCTGTAGTGTTTGGCAATATTTGTTGCCCGGGCCAAGTGATCTCGGCTTTTTGTGGCATTATAGTCTTTCATCATGGGAATCATAGACAAATATAGGATGATGTCTAACTTTGTGTTCCAACATAAGAAATATTGTGAACCTGGGAGCTCATTCCCTCCATTTAATTTCCAATAAATGGATCTAGGATGACTCAAATTTTGGGACAATGAATATCCACTAGATAGGATATCAATGCAACAATCTTAGATGCTTGATTTTCATAGGAAAAATACATCAAGAGATTATATAAAAAATGGACCTAGTCACCCTAGGGTCACAGAACGGTCATGATATCTCATGTGTTGTTCCATAATCATCTTCAATGGATAGATGGATAGTCACTTGGAAATAATGAGGTTCGTTATCTCATGTGACCAACTATTAAATCCTTCAAAGATCACAAGTTTTACACGATGTAAATAGTCTTAAACAAATTATCTTGTTCATTTCTGCATGTAGTATCATTATTGGTTTTTTCTTGATTGGGAGACAAGGTCAATGCATATCATATTTGGATGGAATGTAGTTTTGTTATTCTTTATTAATTTTAGAAAGGAAAAAAATATTAATGAAATTTTCTTTGTTGCTTACTCAATGTGCTTAGGTTCTGTCCCTTTTCGAGATGAAAGGAGTGCCATCTCCATTGTCAAAATGTCAGAATCTAACACTACACACACCAGTCACTCAAAGGGACCTTCCTGGGATAGCATACATGCTGGGAAGTTCCGAGTTCCTGGAAAAATTAATCATACACCTGAATGGCTTACATGTATACAAGGTTTGTTCCTTTGCTATACTATCTTCAGTTTGCTTCTTGTGTTGACTTCCATTTTCAATGAATGTTTGAATAGTGAATTAAAAATTTAGAAGTACATAAAGATTATCAATCTCAAACTCTTATTTGTTCCTGTAATTGAAATTTGCTTGTAATTTGGTCAGTCTACTCAACATTTGTGCATGGCCACTTTAAGCTGTTTTAGTTCATGTCCTAAAATAAATGTAGCATTATACTGGAGGTTATTTTGCTGCCATGCAGCGTTGGGATCTTGAACTTATAGTTGAATGATGAGAATCTAGAAAGAGAGATATTTTATTGTGTAGACGAGTTTAAGAGTTCAAATTCATTAACACTCAAAATAAAGTAATACTAACTAGCATTTGCGGTGGACAATGAAAGTTTTGTTAATTTTTGAAACTTCAGTGAGGCAACTAATTCTTTTTGTGGATTTGCATCTAATGTGAAGTAAGTTTCTTAAATGGGGTATCTTTGTGCAGTGTATGCTTGACAAAGAATGGAAAGACCATTTTAACTATGATGAAGAAGATTTTTTGTGTACGCGAAAGGGGAATTTTCAATGTTTGGCGAAACATCTCAAGAGAGTTGAGATCATCGGTTTCAAAACTAATAGTTTTGGATCGAAACATCTGCTTCTCCTTATTAAGTTTCTTCTTGGTGATACACTTGCGCTGGAGAAGATGATTATCAAGGCTGATTTGCACTCACGAAATGGACAGAAAAATCATCAAGCCGCTGTTCTTTCGAAACTACTTGGTGTCAGCCGAAATGTGCTCACCTATCGAAGAGCTTCCAAAAATGCTAAAGTTATCTTCGATTATCCTTTCAAATTGCTATCCTTGTAGAAGCATATGAAAATCTGGATTTTTGTTAATCATATGGCAAGGTTACGTTGCTCTAGGCACTACATTGCTCATTCTTATTCACACTCTTTTGACGGTAAAGTTACGTGAGTTATGACAATATCAGGTCTTTGACATGTACCTAATATACATTCCTTTCAAAAGTTCAGTTTAGTTTAGTTTTAAATACGAACCTCTTCAGGAAAGAGGTTAATGGTAGAGTCTTGGATTATCGACATACGAAAGGTTGTTTTGGTTACGATATTGCTCAGCCTTCTCTTCTTCTTCAGGAAAAATAGAAAATTTAGAGGTATCATATTTATCTGCACCCTTGAAAGATTAAGGAAACCTTGATTATAATGATCCGCATTTTGAAATCTTCGCTTATTTTCTTGTAACTGCATAGACAGCATTAGAGTTTGATATTAGTTTCAGCACAACCCCTTGTTTCCAAGTGAAGCAACTACTTACACTGTCCAAAAATTTATTGAACTCCTCCACTCGCGTTTGATTCAAATAACACAAACTTGAAGTACTTCTTTTCTGTCCAAATGAAATTTAAATTCAAATTTTAACATAACCTTTTTCTGTGGTCTAATTGGGTTTAAGGGGATTTTTTTTTCCAAATAAAAGGTTTGTGGGTAGAACTAGACCACATTTCACGATTCGATTTAGTTTAACATTTTGAAAACCAAAACAAACTGGGAAATCCAACTACGGGACATACTACTTTTTTCAGTTTTTTTAATGTCATTGAGATTTGAAATAGCTTAGATTTTTATATCTAAAGTAGCTGGATTTTAATTATTAATTATCAATAATTATGTGTCTATGAGGATCTTTTTTCTTTTTCTTTTTAATGAGAATACTGACTTTTTGTTCAAACAATGCCATTTTTGGTGAACTTGTAGGTTCGTGAAATCAGCAACGAAGAGTGCATAAAAAGAAATGAAGATTTTACCAATTAGTTTCGACTCAATTCGAAACATAACTTGCTTTCACTTCAGTAAAATTTGGGTCAAAGCAAGCATGCATTTCTATGGGTAGATTCAAGGGTAAGAACCTAACATACCCTTCTAGTCCTTATGTAACCCTTGAAGCCTTTAATTTAGTGTCATGCCAATATTATGATTAGTTTTTCCATAATTTAATGAAGTGCATGCTAGGTACATAAGCAACCATACTTGGATTAAGTTATCAAGTATTAAGTTACCCAATTAAATGAAAGTTATATTATAAGATAAATCAATTATTAAACTTAAATAATCTAGATGTTAATTACCATAATTAATTAATTTGATTTTAATTATACTTGATCATTAATAAATTTATAGCACAGACTTTTAATAATTCATGATTTGTATGTTTGCACATTAATTTTTTTTTTTTATAGCTTGACTAACTTATAATCACTAGAAATAATGATATAGTTCTATATTACTGTTTATGATTATCATTAGGTGTGAGTAAACTGTAACTTACATATCAAATTTTTGATGAAAAGAAATGATATTATGATATTAAGATTTAATTATTATGTAATTAAAGCCGATTAAAAAGAGTTTTAAGCTTGCGGATGTTATTTTTAGATTATCCTATTAATTGAATAAAAAGAATCTTTTTCGTGCTTGTTCTAGTTTAGTTTATTTTCATGAGATTATTATTTATTCCCCTGCTATTTCATTTCGCAAATCAAACTATCAAGATCCACTCTCTCCCTAACTCAAAAGTAGGAAGAGCCAATGGTGCCAAACTTAGAATTTTATTGTCCTAAATGTTTAATATTTTTGGGGGCGGATCCTAAATGTTTGATGAACGTGCACTTTGTAAGGAAAAAAGTAAGAAAATATCAAGCAAGTCAATCTTCTAATTTGTTTTTACAAACGGATCCTAAATGTTTGATGAATGTGCACTTTGTAAGGAAAAAGTAAGAAAATATCAAGCAAGTCAATCTTCTAATTTGTTTTTACAATCAGATTCTTTATTTAGTCATGCTTGATAAAGAATCCCAAGAGAAAAAATTTCTATAAAGAAAATTTTCAACCGAAGTAAAGTTATGGTAGATCCGTTCTTGTGAAATGAGTGAATCTTCGCAAACTGCACTAAGTTAATTCATTTTTTTAAATTTGCAATAAACTGTGACATTTTAGAATTAGTTTTGTTTTGGAGTTATGTATCTCTTTTATGTGAAATAAAAATATTTCTTTTGATTAAAAAATAGGAAATCGGATCAAATAGGAAGAAAGATAGATTTCAAATCGAGTTGATACCTAATTGATTGCTTGCATAGAAAGTAAAAGAAAAAGAAATTGGAAAAATCCTTGGAAACCTGGGGGAACATCAGCAGAAACCCTAGAATTTCAATCCATGGCGGCGCCCTACGTCCACGCCGCCGCCCACCGCAAATCCTCCTCCGGCGACCGTCCGAATCGCGCCGGGGGAAACCGGCCTCCTCTTCCTTTGTTGCCGGATGACGCGCTCCACAACATCTTCTCCTTTCTGCCCATCGAAGACGCCGTCAGGACCAGCGTCCTCTCCAGGCGCTGGCGGTCCACCTGGACCTCCACCACCCACCTTGTATTCGATGGATTCCGACCTCGCAATCGCGACCCCCGCTCCCTCGACTTCCCGTCCCTCGTCGGCCGCGTCCTGAGCCAGTGCACCTCGCCCACGGTGAAGAAGTTGCACGTCACCAACTTCAAGTACCGCCGCCGCTACCGCCCCAAGCTCGATCTCTGGCTCCACTTCGCACTGGGGCGCCGCGTGGAGGATCTTCGGCTGTGGCTGATCAGCGAGCAGTGGATTAGATATACACTGCCACCGTTCTTGTATTGCTCGAGTTGGTTGGTGCGTCTCGAAGTCAGTTGGTGCAGTTTCTGGTCGGATGAGACTATTTGTGGTGGCCTTGTCTTAAGTTCTTGTCGATTGAAGATGCGGATTTGGATGATGATATGCTCGGGCGAATCTTCACGGGAAGTCCCGTTTTAGAGTTCCTCAAGTTGCGGCAGTGCCGCTCCGTGAAGAACATTATAATAGATTCAACAAGTGTGAAAGATTTGGTATTGATTGGCAGCAAAAACTACTCTCACTCTTACATGGACAAAATTTGGGCTCCACATTTGCTCTCGTTGCGTGTATCAGGGACGTTGTCGGGGCCGTGGCTGTGCACCCATATATTCAGACTTGACGATATATCTTCTTTAGTTGAAGCCGAGTTAGTTTTTTCCGGTCGAACTTCCTTATTTGAGTGGATGTACTGCAATTTGTTGAAGGAACTTCTTGACAGGCTGTGTGGAGTTCCTAAAATCACCATTGGCAGTTGGTGTTTGAAGGTACAAGCTCAATAGTTTACATATTAATGTTGAATAGTGTCTGCAATTAGCACTGTTTGGTGGTGTCTCTAGCCCAGGCTGATTGACCTCTAGTCTTTCATCACGGCAATCATTGACAGTGCATGTATAATTAATTCAGCAGATATAGGATGATGTCTTTTACAATGTCAATGGACATATCCACTTGGAAACTTCAGTCAATAACAAGGTTCACTATCTCATATAACTGACTACTTGAAATTTCAGATCGTTCAAAGATAATAAGTTTTTACATGAGAAGCACATGTAAATAGTCTTGATTTTTAAAGAGATTCACATGTTCATTTCTACTTTTAGTACTGGCTAGGAGATAGGAAAATATATCATATCTGGATGGAACGTAATTTTGTTATATTAATTGAAATATTTTTTGTTGCTTGGTCATTGTGCTTAGATTCTCTCCTCTTTGGAGATGAAAGGAGTGCCCTCTTTGTTATCAAAATGTCAGAGTCTGATACTACGCACACCAATTAGTCAATTGCACCTTCCTGGGATAGTATACATGCTACGAAGTTCACAGTGCTTGGAAAGATTAGTCATACACCTAACTGGTGTCCTCCGATTGAAGGTTTGTCCTTCGTTATAATATTTTCAGTTCACTTCTTGTTCTGGCTTCCTCTTTGCATGAATGTTTAAACAATTAGTTGAAACTTTAGAAGCACAAAAAGATGATCAATCTCAACTCTTATTTGTTCCATCAATTGAAATTTACTCATAACTCAGTTAGTATACTCAATATCTGTGCAGGACCACTTTAAGCTGTTTTAGGTCATGTCCTAAAGTAACTGCTCTGTCATAGCGGAGCGATGAGCACTTAGAAAGAAAAGAGTTTTCATTGTGAAGATGAGTTTAAGAGTTCAAATTCATTAATACTCAAAAAGAAAGAAAAAAAAGAAGTAAAACTAACTAGCATCTTCAGTGGACAAATGAAAGTTTATTTTAGTTAGGCAACAGATTCTTTTTTCTGTTGATCCGCATCTAATGTGAAGTTTCTTAAATGGGGTATTCATGTGCAGGAAGAATCAAAAGGAAGTTGTAACTATGATGAAGAAGATTTTTTGTGTTCACGGAAGGAAAGCTTTCAATGTTTGGTGACACATCTTAACCAAGTCGAGATCATCGGTTTCAAAGCTAATAGCTTGGGGTCAAAACATGTGCTCACCTTGATTAAGTTTCTTCTTGGCAATACATTTACACTGGAGAAGATGATTATCAAGGCTGATTTGCGTGCAAGGAATGGACAAAAACGTCTTCAAGCCACTGTTCTTTCGGAACTGCTTGCTGTCCGCCAAAATGTGCTCGGCTATCAAAGAGCTTCCAAAAATGCTGAAATTATTTTTGATTTTCCTCTTCAATTGGCGTCCTTCTAGAAGCAGATGAAAATTCGAGATTCTTAATCTCATGGCAAGGATATGTTGCATGAGGCACTAGGCTGCTCATTCTTATTCACACTTTTTTTTAACAGAGAAGTTACATGAACTATGACAGTATATCTAACTTACACTTCTTTTTAGTTTAGATTAGTTTAGTTGTAAATACAAACCTCTTAAGGAAAGAGGTTAGCAGTAGTGTTTTGGATGGTCGACATACGAAAGGGTGTTTTGGTTGAGATATTGCTCACCATTCTCTTCTTTGTCAAGCAAAATAGAAAATATAGAGGTATAATGTTTATCTGAACTATTGGAAGATTAAGCAAAGCCCTGATTATAATGATTTGCATTCTGGAAATCTTGTTGTATTCGTGTGTAACTGAGTAGACGTCATTAGAGTTTGATTGTAGTTTCAGCATAACTCCTAGTTTCCAAGTGAAGCAACTCCTTGCACTGCCCGAAAATTTATAAAACTGCTAAGCTTGCGATTGATTTCAATAACACAAACTTGAAATACTTCTTTTCTGCCCAAATGAAGATGAAACTCAGAACGTTAACATAATCCTTTTTGTGGTTTAATTGGGTTCGAGGGGATTTTTTTTCCCCAGCAAAAAGGTTTGCGAATGGAACTAGACCATATTTCACAATTTGATTTAGTTTGACTTTTGAAAACGAAAACAAACGAGGAAATCAAACCATGGTACATCTTTTTTTTTCCTCCAGTTTTTACTATATGTCATTAAGATTTGAAACAGCTTATATTTTTAAATCTGAAGTTACTGGAATTTTAATTATTAATTATCAATAAATGTGTCTATAAGGTTCATTTTTCTTTACGGGTATGTGATGTTTGGGTGAACTTGTAAGTTCATGAGATTAGCAATGAAAGAGCTCTTAAGAAGAACCAGATTTTACCAATAATGAGTTTCGTTTCAATTTGAAACATAATTTGCGTTCACTTTGTTACAATTTGGGTCAAAGATTTGTTCCATTCCACATTCAATAAGTCGAATCAAGCCACATCTTTTTTTTTTTTTTTGCTTTCACTGTTTACAATTAATACTTTTCTACACGGTATAGTACATTACACGGTATAGTACATTTTTTTGTTGTTTCTTATTTCAAAGGTGTCGCGACCTCCCCGAAGCGGGTTGGACCACTTAAGGGTTCGGCTAATGGATTGTTAAGCCTAGACTTAACTCGGGCTCTCCCAAGCCCATACCAATTCGCGACTTAAGTTCAAGTTCTTAATATGCAAATGATTTTTATCATGGAGTCGCCACTAATCTATTTTGGGTGGGTCGATTAGAAACCCAAGTAAAGTAATGGGAGAATTACTTCACTCCTACGAACCAGAGATTAAATGAGTTCGGGGACTTGATTACACTAGATTTCTCTAACGCCCTTTCGGTACCTTTTCTTTTTTATTTGAAAAAATATTTTGCAGGCAGCTTGAATTGATTTTAATTTATCCTCCTAACATGTGAGGTGATCATGCGGATGCGCAAACCACCAATTTAACACCCAAGAAAGCGATGAATAAATTGCAGGACTTACCTCATAGCAACGAAAGCATCTGCATTGTTAGATCAGAATTCATATCAACGGACCTAGGTATGATTTCTAATTAACAGGCAATTCCCCCTTTTTTTTTTGGTTTTTACTTATTTAATGAGAATCATGCAATATGCAATGCATGCTACTAATCTAACATGGAATGACATGACGATGTGTTTTAAATTACATGACATGAGTAAAATATTTTTTTTTTGAGTTCTTAATGAACATGCAATAATCAAATATGCAAATCAAAATGACCTAATTATAATGACGGGCAATTTTTTAATTAAATGAAGCTAATTCTACATGACGTACATTTTATGAACCTAATCCCACATGACGTGCACATGATATTTCTATTCCTAAAAATGCAGTTTATCCTAAAAATTGAAACTAATTTATCTAAAGACAAATTTTTGTATTTTCATGATATTCGAAATTAAGAAAAATGCAAAAAATTACCTAGCTAAATTAAAATTCCCTCCAATTTAAACTTAGGATTAAGTCATGCTAAATCCTAATTTAAACTAAGACGTTATTTTAATCTAGCAATTTCTAACCTAAGATGCAAATTGATCTAAACTTAAAATGAGACATGCAATTCTATTCTAAAATGCATGATGATTTTTTGTTTGTTTTTTTTATATATATAAAATTCGAAATTTTAAAAATTGCACACAATTAAACATGCAACCTAAAGGACTAGCACCCTAAATTAATTAATTTTTTTGGGGATTTTTTATAAAAATTTGAAGTAAAAGTCTAATTCTAGATTGACACGTGCAATTCTAAAAACTAATATCCTAAATGCATTTTTTGGATTTTTTTATATTTTTTTTAAAAAGACAAAATAACTAAATATGCTAACCCTAGCCGTAATCTAACTTGCATTTTTTTTGAAATTTTTTATGCAAAAACAAAAGTTAATTCAAATAACCCGATATTCAATCCAATCAAGATAAGATTAATACCCAAAATTGACGAACCATATCTCGCGCATGAGATCGGATTTGTCAATTTTAAATTAAATCGCGAATCGAATCTCGGGCATGAGATTTGATTGTCGATTTTTGCAAGAGATCGTGAGTCAGATTTCGGGCGCGAAAATCGGACTCCTAATCCCTAATTTGAGGGGTTATTTCACATTGGAATTTCAATCATGCATTAATGAATAATCACACTAAGAAACTATATAAAAACAAACTATAAACTATATAAAAGAGGATAAAATAATAATAATAATAAAAACTACCTAATGCTCCCCTTTTGTTTTTCCTTTTTTGTTTTCTTCTTTTTCTTTTCCCACGTACGGCTTGCTCGTGGGTCTCCAAGGCGGTGCTCCGGCGAGGACCGGCCACAGGCGAATCGGCAGGGAGCGGTAGCGAAAGCTGGCGGAGACGCGAGCTGTGGCGTCGTGGATGAGGGAAAGCGAGGCGGGCCGGCGCGTGACGAAGCAAAAGCCGGGCGGCCGGCGCGGAGGACAGCAGGCGGGGCACGGTGGTGCTGTGCGGGGACCGGTCACAGCGCGAAGTGGAGACCGGCGGAGGCGGTGCGGACGTGAGATCGGCACGGACGTACGGTGGTTCTGTCACGCCCCGAACCTCGAGCGCGCCAACATCCCACCATGGTCATGCAAATGCGACATTCCCAGGTAATGTCGCCGACCCCATTCATTTATTATTACGCAAGCGGAACGTATTATAAAACCCCTGACAATAAAATACGGGATAGAAAAGCAGGAAACAATTTCACAACCAATCACTTACACAAACCAACGGAGTTACAGACGAAGGCCTACAGCCAAAAGTCTACAAAAGACCGGCTCTTAAAAAGGAACTGTCCTACGACCTACAAATCGGACACGCTCTCCAATCCTTATGGCTTCACCTCTGCAACTCCTCAAGGCCAACCAAAGCTATCTGGCCGCTCCGTCCACCAGGGACCTGAAATGGTTATTCAATAACCACTGAGACAACGTCTCAGCAAGTTCAACCCCCTAAACCCTTATTAGAAAGAAAATACGCCCCAGAGTGGTCTAGCCACACAGCACAGAAGACTTACCTCGCCTTCTTGCCTTCCTGCAGGTTAGTACAATTCATATCACTCAAGCACCAGTAATGATAAGAATGTAAGCCATCAAAACACAATCAATTTCACTTAATTTCACAATCACAGCAAGCATTCCATGTCATCATTATCCACTGCCACACAAGAGTACAGCTTATTCGCCGGTCGGCTATCTACTAATATTACAGCATTTCTAAAAGAATAAAGGTCCAGTCGGTCTCGCCACTACTGCGACCATGCCACGTCGTTCTATCGACAGCATTTCTAGAAAAATAAAGGTCCAGTCGGTCTCGCCACTACTGCGACCATGCCACGTCGTTCTATCGACAGCATTTCTAGAAAAATAAAGGTCCAGTCGGTCTCGCCACTACTGCGACCATGCCACGTCGTTCTATCGACAGCATTTCTAGAAAAATAAAGGTCCAGTCGGTCTCGCCACTACTGCGACCATGCCACGTCATTCTCTTGACAGCATTTTCTAAAAAAATAAAGGTCCAGTCGGTCTCGCCACTACTGCGACCATGCCACGTCGTTCTATCGACAGCATTTCTAGAAAAATAAAGGTCCAGTCGGTCTCGCCACTACTGCGACCATGCCACGTCGTTCTATCGACAGCATTTCTAGAAAAATAAAGGTCCAGTCGGTCTCGCCACTACTGCGACCATGCCACGTCGTTCTATCGACAGCATTTCTAGAAAAATAAAGGTCCAGTCGGTCTCGCCACTACTGCGACCATGCCACGTCATTCTCTTGACAGCATTTTCTAGAAAAATTAAGGTCCAGTCGGTCTCGCCACTACTGCGACCCGAGTCTTTCAACCATCACACAACAATTCAATAATCAATTGCACAAATCATCACTCAATTTGTAATATCTAACCATCAAATTCATAATCTGAATACACAGCAGCGATCGGCACAAAATTCTGAGAATTTAGGGTCCCAAAATAATTTTCGGAATTAATATAATATTATAAATTTCCAGAATTTCGAAGCAATTAAATTATTCAAAATTAAAAACCTTTTATGACTCATTAAGGCTTTATATTAACAATAAACATACTTAACTTTAAACTAAACACACCTGAACTTAATTAAACACCATAATCTAATCATCAACCAATTAAACTAATTCAACCCACTAAACTTACTTAACTTAGGCTAAGCACACTTAGGGCATCATTAACCGTCTAATCAAGGTTTAGTGAGTTAAACTCACCGGATTAACGAGCCGAGCGAACCAAAACGACGAGGGCGACACGAGGATCGACTTTCCTCAAAGCGGGCCGAGCATCCGGGCTCGGGAAGGCGGCCAAAACGGCCCACGAAGGGCTGTAATACCCATTTTTTTCCGCTTCTGATTTGGGGCCGAGAAGGGCTGCACGGCGACGGATCGGGCGGAGGAACGGCGGAGGAGGACCGGCGGGGCTTGGACGGGCGAGGCGGCGGCCAGGCGAGGCCTCACGGTGGCCGGAGGGAGCTCCGGCAGCTCCTGAAATACGCGAGCAGGGGTAGACGGAGGCGGCGGTCCGGGCGAGGCGCGTGCGGGGCGACGCACGGGCGCGCGGGTGCGGGACGACACACGGCGACGGCGAGCTCCGGCGACAGGCGTGCGGCGTCGAGCTCGGCTGGTCCCGGTCAGCTGCTGCACGAGATCTCAGATCTGTTGGGGAAATGGGCTGAGGCGAAGCGGTGAGCTAGTCGGTCGCGCGGGCGAGCGGGCGTGGACGGCGACGACTCCGGCAGCGGCGACGAGCGGCGGCGGATCTCGCTCCAGCGGTGGCTGCGACGGTTGCTGCTACTCTGGCAACGTCCGAAGAAGAAGAAGAAGAAGAAGGTGCCCATGGAGGAGTCGCACGGGAGAGAGGAAGAAGAGAGGGAGGAGAGAGAGAAGGAGGGGGCCCTTTTCTTTTTCTTTTTCCTCTTTCTTTAATCCAACTAAATGGCCCACCATGACATCATCCCATGTCATCTTCCACTATCTCCTCTCCCACAACATTCTTCAATGGGTGCAATATCATTTCCGCCGGGGTCCAAATCCTTGTACGTCCAATTTCTTCAATTTTCCTTTCAATTCTCTTCTAACTAAATCCAATTAAAAACCACAAAAATTATCTCATGATCCTAATAAGATGTGTGACATAACCAGGCTTCCAACTTCTAAATCAAATCCCAATTTTTACGGTTGAATTCAATCTGGTGCGATTTCAGCACGCCTAACCTACCGGGTAGCTTTCAGGGAAATTTTCTTGCATCCGACCTAAGGGTGATCAGTCCCCAAGTTTGACGCGTTAAAATCCCTTAATTGCTTCGTCCAATAGGCTAGTTCTCTCATGAATGGCCAACTCAGAGAGACGAACTATATGCACAGATGAAATGCCCGACTCAATCAGCTGAAAATAGAGTTAGAAAAATCGGGATGTCACAGGTTCGGCGTCCGGGTCTGGAGCAGTGGGAGCGGCTCGGGTGGTCGCTCGGGTGAGGCGGTGCAGCAACGTGTAGGGCGCTGCGACGGGTGCTGCAGCTTGCGGGCGTTTGGGCGGTGGCGCGGCGTCGGAGGCACGGGCTGCAGGTGTAGAGGCGGGTGCTCGGGGCGTCAGACGGAGGTGCAGGCGTTGCTGGTGGCGGTGGTTTGCAGGAGCGGAAGCCGCGGGTCGTCACGGCCACAGCAGGGGCACGGACGGCGGTGCGAGCACGTGGGTGGTGCTCGCACAGGGGATGGCCGGCGGAGTGGCGGTGACTGGTGGTGCGGCTGGGCGGAGTTTTGCTGCTGAGGTCGAACGGCGTAGGAGCAGAAACCGGTGGAAATCCAGGAGCGAAGAATTCTTGGAGAAGATGAACAGTAGGGGTCTTGTCTTCTCTATTTTATTCTTTTTTAATATCCTCCCTCTGGGTTCATTTTTTCTTGTCCGAAGGAGAAGCTCCTTCACAATGAATATTTTTTTCAGCTCTACTCTGACACTCTTTTTTTTTTTAATCTCTCCCTTTCTCTCCACCCCTGTGTCTCTCTACGGACTCTCTTTTTTTTTAATCTCTCACAAAACCTCTCCAGTGAATGCTTCCTTTCTTTCCGTCCCTCCTTCAAAGCCAAGGATCCTTGCTTATTTATAGGCAACAACCGGCGTTTAGTGTGAACGGGTGAAAAAAAGGGTAGCCGTAACTTTTCCTTGCTGTTCACGTTCGGCTCTTTTTTTCAAATATGGTGGCCACCGTCTGACACTCATTAATTTAGCCACCACTATTGACTTTTCTTTGCTTGTTACTTGCTTCTTTCTTGAAAACACTTCTCTTCGCTTCACCAAAATTCACGACCCCCACTCGAGGGTCCTCACGTCCGCTGAATTCTTGCTCATGCATGTGCATGCATTAATGAGCGAGAGACAATGGACGTGCGGGAACTTCTTTCTTCTCCAGCCGATTTGCTCTCCAGGAAGAATATTATAAAATTGTGAGCCCATCTTTTTGCAGGCTTTCTCCGGAATTCTCGCGTGTGCAGTGGAGAATTTTTCTTTGCTTTCTTCACGCTTGCGGCTTCTCTAGAATTTTCACGTCCTCCCTATTTTATCCATGCATGTGCATGCATTAATGAGGAAGAAACAATGGACGTGAAGAGCTCTTCTTTCTTCTTTCTTTGACTTTCATTGTGTGTTTTCATATTAGCAAGAGAGAGACCACCTTTTGTGCATGTAATCGACCGCGAGCCGCTGCGTCTTGTTGCCTTTTAGTATCGATGCAAATGCAACTACATGAAAATGTAATTTTACTGTTTTTTTTCTTAGGAGTTAAAGATTAATCCCTAAATTTTCATGCAATTACTTATTAAATGATTAATCAAAATTTAGGTGTCAACAAAAGGTCTTCATCAAATGAAACAAACTTATCGTCAAATGGTCCAAAATTCATAGAAAATAGATTCTAAATAGATGTAGTCCTTAGTTGCTTGCTCAACATCCAAATACAAAACCTCCTAATTCGAAAGCCCTTTTGGTGGCAAAATTCATAGAAACCCTAGGAATGATATCCATGGCCGAGAGCTCTGCCCACGGTGTGATCCAAGAAGAAAATCCTTACTTAACCATTTAACTCACTTTAAACTCTTCATTTAATATGTTACTTAGATAAAGTTTTATAGGATTAATACTACGAAAAATTCCAAACTAGTACACATTTGACAAATTTACCATAAACTAATTTTTTTATCACCAAAAAATTCAAACCGATACACATTTGATAAATTTACCCAAAACAAGTACATTTATGATAAATTTAGCCTATATTAGTTTCCATTAAATTTTGCTGTCAAATTACTGAATTGAATGGCACGTAATAATTGACTAGTATATTAGCTTGGGAAGTTACTCTTCGTTTGTCGCAGTTATATAAATTTTGTGTAATCCAATTTAATAAATGTTACATTTGTCACAAATGTACCAATTTGAGATTTTTGGTGGTCAAAAAATTAATTATAAGGTAAATTTATCATAAGTGTATCAGTTTGGAGTTTTTTTTATATCATTTGGGGTAAATTTGTTATAGATATACCGGTTTAAGATTTTTGGTGGTCAAAAATTTAGTTTGACATAAATTTGTCAAAGGTAAGGTTTTTGTGATATTAACCCAATTTTATAACAAGTTAAAAAGGTAAATTCACAAAATAAAAACAATTGATAAATAAAATAAGAACGTAAAAAACACCCAAAGATTAAAATTCTTACAAAATTAGAAAAGTATGCATGTGTTGTGTGACATGTACTCGGGAAAAGTATTAGAAAAGTCCTAAACATATGGTATTAGTGCTAATTAGTCATAAACCTTTTGATCGAGTGTCAATAAAAAGTGTTTAAGAATGTGATAAAAGCATTGAAAGGATAAGATAAATTTATTAAACGCCTTACCAACCAAGACATACTTAGCATGTTTAAGATATTAGTTCCCATGTCTAAATGTATCTAATCATGTGGGTTCCACCCACGTAAATGTTAACATGTTTATGAATGTGATAAAAGCGTTGAGAGGTTCGAAATGTGACATCACGTTTATCATGTGCATTTAACACATGATAGAGGATAAAGTCCGAGAGTATGAGCATCCATTTTATAAGGAGAAAAGAAATATTGGGTGGGTACTGCATCACATAAATTTTATGTTCCTTTTTCTCGAAGCTTAAGTTTTTATTTAGGTCCTCCCAATTCTTTTTCACATTGACACCATCTAATTTGTTTTGCAATGCATTATGAAGTAGACAGCTCATATGCTTGTATAAAGAACTCAAAAGAAACAAAATTCTGATCGAGAATATATTCAGCCAAAAAATAGGAAAAAGGCTGAAAAAAAGTTTAGAGGAGAGAGTACTTAAAAAGGATTAGGAAATCAAAGCGTATTCCTAGGCAAGTAGACCGTAAAATGGAAATCGATCCGCTTGATTTGACCTCCTTTCGATTTAAGAAAAGAGATCATCTCGTGAAAAATTAAAAAGGAAAAAAAGAAAAGAAAAAACAATATCAGTTAAAGGGGCGACATGACTTCAGTCTCAGTTGCCGTCGACGCAGAAACCTTTCGAATCCATGGCGGAGACCTCCGCGCACGGCGCCATCCACCGCAAATCCTCCGGCGACCGGCCAGATCGCACCAAACGAAACGGACCTCCTCCTCCTCCTCCTCCTCCTCAGCGAAGCAGGAGCCCTAGGGATCTCCTCAGCGCCTTGCCAGACGCCGTGATCCACCACATCTTCTCGTTTCTGCCCATCCGAGACGTCGTCAAGACCAGCATCCTCTCCCAGCTGTGGCGTTTCGCTTGGACGACCACCGCCGACCTCGTCTTCGATGGAGAGAGTGGAGACCCGCCTCGGAAGGCCTTGGACTTCATGCTCCTCGTTGGCAGCGTCCTGAGCTAGTGCATCTCCCCCACGGTGAAGAGTTTCCACGTCAATGGCTTCGAGTATGAGAAGGCCCACCGCCCCAAGGTCGACCTCTGGCTCCGCTTCGTGGCGGAATGCCACGTGGAGGATCTCTGCTGAGGTTGGTTTTCCTGCCGCCAACCTTCTATATGCTGCCGCGGTTTCCTGCCGCCAACCTTCTATATGCTGCCGCGGTTCTTGTATTGCTCGAGTTGGTTGGTGCGCCTGGAAGTCAGTTGCTGCAGTTTCTCGTTGGGTAGGACTATTAGGTGGCCCTGTCTTGAGGTGTTGTCGATTGTGTATTCGGATTTGAGTGATGATATCCTTGTGGGGATTTTCAGGGGAAGTCCTGCTCTAGAGCCTCTTCAGTTGCGCGAGTGCTGTGGCGTTAATAACATTATGAGAGATTCAGCAAGTGTAAAAGAGTTGGCACTTGTCGGCCTTAGTTCATCTCGTGCAATCAAAATTTGGGCCCCGAATGTGCTGTCATTATGGGTTTCGGGACACTGGTGTCATTGTGCTGTCTTCAGACTCTGACAATATATCTTCTTTAACGGAAGCCAAGTTAGATTTTGACACTATGACTGATATGTCTGGTGACAAGAGGATTTGCTGCAACTTGTTGAAGGAAGTTGGTATGTCCTATAAATGATGAAAAGTTCTTGAGAAGCTGCGCAGAGTTCCTACAATCACCATCGGCGGTTGGTGTATGCAGGTATGAGCTCGGTATTTTCATCATTTATAGGACTCACTTGTGTTGAATGGTGTTTGTGATTAGCACCGTCTCGTGCTATATGATCTTCAAACTGGCAGTGGATTTCAGGTTTTCAGGCTTGATCAGGTCCGTTACTTTGTAATTCAAGGGTTTCTTGTCCACTTCCTCGTATTATTATTTGTATCTGATCTGTCTGATAATGAGCATTCCCTTGTCCTCTGCAATTATGTGGATGCGGGAAGTGGTTTCTCTTTACACCCATTTCTGCCAATGGCTGCTTCTTCTTCAGGGCACCAAAAATTTGAAGGTCCTGAGGATAATGTTGCAGGATTTCGTTTGAGGGGTATCATAGGTGTCCACCCTTTGCGGTTAAAGCTTGACAGCATATTTTACTTTGCCTCATTGAATTATTTGGTGATTGTGCTAATTCAATCAAAATACTGGGCTCTAGAAGATCTTCCGTTGGGTTTTTTCATGTTCCTGTCCCTCATTTTCTTCCCAAAGTCCCACCGGAGGCTCTTCTAGGGCCCGATGTTCGGAATTTTTGTGGGGTAAAGAAGTCCTTTATTTTATTTTTTCAACTTCTTGGACAAGGTAAGGTTATGCCATCTTGAAGTTTTTGTGGCTAGTTTCAGCATCCATACTCTTTTCTGCTTTAGCTTTATGACGTAATTGGATCTAGTTGTTGCATGTTTAATTAGACTGATTAGAGTACATATATTAGTAGTGTTAACCATATATATGTGCACTCTCTCTTGATAACCTCAACAAGTTACCATTGCCATTGGTTTACGTCGCATTTTCTTATCTTTTGCAGTTGATGAGAACTGTGTCTCAATCTAAAGATTCGCCATTGATTCCGCAACTAACAGTGTAAATGACGTAGATGGTGGTGCTGATTTCGATGGCGCATCCCATGAAAAATAGCACAGAATTCCCGAGAATCCTTCTAATTTTTTTGTCTACATATATAATGTCTGTCACGGCTTGAAAATATTAGATGATTGACGACCAGGCAAATCCATTATCCAAACTGATCTGGCAATGTTGGACTCATAGATTTCCCTCGTCTGAAGAATGATATGGTCTTTACACTTTTTCCTAAGCTTCTCACTCGTGGATGTCTGCAACAATTACTCGTCGCTTCCATCACTGGAGGGCCCGTTGTTAGTCGCAACAAAGTCTTTCTCAGAGTAGAATATGCCAGGAGGACCTTGATTCAACTTCTCTACGAAAGCCTCACTGCTTCAGGGATCCATGCATTTATTGACCATGAAGGGATTGAGGTTGGAGAGGAGATCACGCCCAAGATTTTTGAAGTCATCGGACACACAGAGATATACATTCCCATCTTCCCATAGATTTCGCTTCCAGCAAGAGTTTTCGGCAGGAGGCGGAGAAAATGGTGGAGTAGAGGACAATCATGGCCATTTTCTACATTGTCCGCCCTTCAGTCGTCAGCAAACAGCAGAGGGTTAACAGCAGTCCTTCTGCAACCATGCGGCCAAGGGGTTGGATTCAGCGACTATAAACAAGTGGAAGAAGGCTCTGCAGAATGTTTCAGGACTAGGAGGATGGGAATTGGAGAAATTCCAAAAGGGTAACTCAAAATCAAGACGTTGATGCTTTTTTTGATTACTCGCAACTCTAGTGATCTAGTATGAAATTAAATAAATAAAAAAGTCTAGTATGCTAGGAGAAGGGCTTCACGGGGATCCGAGGTGGGCTCCCCTCCCTGTGGAGGGGTTGGCAGGGAAGTCCAATGGGGACGTTATCCCGTAATCCCAATTAAACCCCCTATAAATGGGGCTAACTGGGCACCCTAGGATGTCCGATTTAGGAGTAGTTCAAGGAGCTGCTCAGGTCCAACGCTAGTGATCTAGTATGAAATTAAATAAATAAAAAAGTCAATGCACCTGTTCTTTTGCCTGGCACATTACCCGACCAGTTGTTCCTTTTCACGTCTTCCTCTTTTCTTCTTTTCCCGTTTTGCAGGGATCAGGGACTCACAAGCAAGGTCATGTCCATGGTGAAGAGGTTCCGGATGAGTGACATCCTTTATCATGAAGACAATCGCCTCATTCATCCCTTCAAGATAATAAAATTGATGAAGATGAATCACGGGATTCGCAACATGGAGCATCATGTGGGTAGCAAAGCATCTCAATTGAGTTGAAATCGTTAATTGCGCTGTTCATCATCATGCATTGAAGCATGTGCTGAAGAAGATGATCATCGAAGTTAGGATGCATGTACCTAGTGGAGAAAAATCTTTCCAATTACGTGATCTTTGGAAGCTGCTTTATGTGATCCAACTTGTACAAGGCCACCGAAGAGCCTCTAAACTTCCCCAATTTATCTTTGATTATCCTTCCCGGGATGCTCTTTTTCAAGGCATTCGCAGACCTCGGCCCTAAGAAATTTCCCGATTATGCATGATTAGGCCGTTGATGCACTGCACTGGTCTTCCCCTCAGAAAACCTTAGGATTTCGATGTGCATAGATCATGCTTTTCACTGAGCTTTGTTTGGTTGGAATTCGAGAAGCGCTTCATTTGGGAAGGGATCATGTCATGATTTTGTCAGGGAGTGCTTCCGACATCTTTTGTTTAGTAATTGTAAAATACATAATCACAGTTATTAGCATGTTCCTTGTGAGACCATAACCAATGGAAATGGTCTTTGTCAAGAGATTGCTCGTCTTGCTCTCTTTGGAGTATTATTCTTTGAGAATTCGGCCAATACGGACATAAGAGACGAAGAGATTTTAGTCTCTCAGAAAGAAAAGTCATATTAGCGTAGGTGCAGATTGTTTCATTCATATGAAGGTGGAGAGAGATTCACGACTACAAGATGAACTGGGCACAAATATATCGAAAATAATTGCTCCGGCCTATCTACCACAGTTGGTAGAGGATTTGCGTCTGCACGGTCGGTTCTGGTAGAGGGCAACACCCCGTACCATTTAATATTTCCGTTTTTGTACTATATTAATTTTTCTTAAATATGGAGCTATTTCTGTGCAACACGAGCTCCGCGTGGTGTCCACATTAAACTTTATTCATATAAATGTTCTTCTAACTGAATATATTTCAAAAAGAATTAGTAGAATGATTTTTGAAAAACAAGATGCATATATAAGTAATCAAGAATTGTAATATGGCCAATTCCATTGACATACATCTAGATAGTTATTAATCACTGAAAAAAATCATTTGTATTATGGTTACGGTAAAAAAGAATAGTTTGAACAATAATGAGAATAGCTTTAAATTACTCGGAATATTATTTTTCAACAAACTATGAATAAAATCACTCAGTCCTTGGAGACAGCAGTAGACGATTGGCTATGGAGGGCAACTATCATGTCCTTTTTATTCTTTTGGTAATTTTCCTTTTTCAGTATGTTTGTATATATTATTTTTCTTGTCTTGGATTTTTGCGGGCGTGGCATGAGCACCGCATGAGAGCGATGTTGTTCAATATCAATAAATCGATTTTTGAAACTATATATCGATAGAATAAAAGCCCAATCAAACCGCATAGAATGAAAAAGAAAAAAAAAAAGTAAAATCCTTGGGAAGCTCCGGTCACATCCCCAGATATCCTAGAATTTCAAATCCATGGCAGAGACCTCCGTGCACGGCGCTATCCACTGCAAATCCTCTGGCGACCGGCCAAATCGCACCGAACCAAACCGACCTCCTCCTTTGCAATGGAGCAGATGCCCTGGAGATCTCATCAGCGCCTTGCCAGACGCCACCATCCACATCTTCTCATTTCTACCCATCGAAGATGTCGTCAAGACCAGCGTCCTCTCCAAATACCACCGCCGACCTTGTCTTCGATGGAGAGATTGAAGGCCTGCCTCGCAGCGCCTTGGACTTCTCGTCCGTCATCGACAGCGTCCTGATCCAGTGCACCTCCCCCATGGTGAAGAGGTTTCACGTCATCGGCTTCAGGTACAACAAGCCCGATCGGCCCAAGGTCAACCTCTGGCTCCTCTTCGCAAAGCGGCGCCGCATGGAGGATCTCCGCCTGTGGCTATCCGACGAGTCGCGGTGCATTTATATACTGCCCTTTTTCTTGTATTGCTGGAGCAGGTTGGTGCGCCTGAAGTTAGTATGTGCCGTTTCTCCTTGGGTGTGACTATTAGCTGCAGGGCTTGTCAAATATGCGGAGTTGAGTGATGATATCCTCGGGCGAATCTTAAGGGATGTCTTGTTTTAGAGTCTCTTGAGTTGTGCGAGTGCTGGGGCGTGAAGAAATCTACGATAGATTCATTAAGTGTGAAAGGGTTGACAATCATTGAAGAATAGAACTCTAACATGGAGAAAATTTGGGCCCCGCATTTGCTGTCACTGCAGATATTTGGGGATTGGCATTACCGTCCGAGACTTGACGATATATATTTTCTTTGGTCGAAGCCAAATTACTTTTTTCTGCTCGAATTCTTTTGGCTTGCGACAAGAGGATGTGCTACGACTTGCTAAAGGAACTTCTTGAGAAGCTGTGCGGAGTTCCTACAATCACCATTGGCGGTTGGTGTTTGCAGGTACAAGCTCTATAATTTTATCATTCATAAGACATGCTCGTGTGGAATGGTGTCTGTGATTAGCACTGTTCGGTGGTGTTTCTTGTCTAGGGTGATTGACCTCAATTTTTTGTGGCATTCTAGTCTTTTATCAAGGGGAATCATTGAGAGCGCATGTATGATTAATTTGGCAGGTTACAACATAAGAAAGTATTGTGAACCTTGGAGCTTTAATTTCCAATAAATGAATTTAGGACGACTCAATTTTTGGGATAATGAATGCCCACTAGATCTGGGATCAATGCAATATTCTTAGATACTTAATTTTCACAAGAAAAATGCATGAAAAGATTACTTTAAAAGGTTACTTTTTCAGTTCATTCTTTTAATTTATAGAGAAAAGTCGATTATCTAAAATATGACGAAGAGTAATGAACCATCTTAGGTTGATAGATTTGGGTCATTGATCTCTCATCACTATAGGCTATTGTTCTAGAACATCTCACGGGAGTATTCTCAGAATATTATAGAATGGCAAAGGACAGATTCATTAAGAGACTTCAGTCAATAATGAGGAGACTCTCTTGTTCATTTCTACTTGCAATACCCTTACGATCTTTTCCCAACTGGAAGACAAGCTCAGAGGATATTGAATTTGGGTTTCGGATTGATCTCGTGGCAAGGTATGTTGCCCTAGGCACTACACTACTCATTCGTATTGACTCTCTTTTGACAGTAAAGTTGCATGAACTATGATGCTATTAGGTTTTTTACGTGTACCTAATTTAAACTTGTTTTTTTTTAATTTAGTTCATTTGTAAATATGAAGCTCTTAAGGAAAGATGTTAATGGTAGTGCTTTGGATTATCGACAGATAAAGGGATGTTTTGGTTGAGGTATTCCTCGGCTTTCTCTGTCCAAAAATATATGAATAAGCAAATAACTCCTTGGATTGCGTTTGATTTTAAAGACACAAACTTGAAGTATGTCTTTGCTGCCCAAAAGGAGATAAAGTCGAATTTTAACAGCCTTTTCTTTTTGTGGTTTAATTTGGTTCAAGGCGATTTTTTCCAGGCAAAAAAGTTTGCAATCAGAACTAAATTGTATTTCATGTTCGAAAACCGAAGCAAACCATAAAACCATCAGTCTTTCTGTTACCTTTGCTAGGTTTTGTTGGATGTTCTCGCGACATTTTTTTATAAATAGTCATGGGATATTAAAAGAATAAAAAAAATTATTTGACACTTTCTATCCACCTAAAATTGACGGAGTTAAGCAAAAGATTCAAGCGCATTTTATCCTAACTAATTTTTAGGATTTGTCCCGTAATTATCCAAAAATAGAAAATCTTATATAAGATTTTAAGCTTTGCTAATTTTTTTCAAGCTTATTAATATCGAGCTCAATATCTAATTTGTGGAAACAAGGAAATCTTTAGAGACCTAAAAACAAAGCATGCATGATTCCAATGGGTAGATTCAAGGGTAAGAACCCAACATACCCGACTGGTTATAGGGTAACCCTTGAAACCGTTAATTTAGTTTTATTTCAATATTATGATTAGTTTTTCCATAATTTAATGAAGTGCATGCACGGTCCATAAGCAACCATACTTGGATTAAGTTATTAATTATTAATTACCCAATGAAATGAAAATTATATTATAAGATAACTCGATTATTAAGCTTAAATAATCAGATGCTAATTACCATAGTAAATTAAAGTGATTTTTATTATACTTGATAAGTAATAATTTATTGCACAAACTGTTAATAATTCAAACTAGGAAAAATATTTAAAAAAATTTGAAGGATAATGCAGTGTGTTTAAAAAAGGATAGGAAATCGGATCGAAATAAAAAGAAAAAGAAAAATCCTTGGAAAACTCGGGAAACATCCGCAGAAACCCTAGAATTTCAAATCCACGGCGGTGCCCACCGTCCGCGGCGCCCTGGAGTTAAGCTAAAAGGGCCTTCTGATTGTCGTTGTCCTTCGCCCTGGAGTTGCCTACCGAGATAAAACCCTAGAATCTCATCAATTCCATGGCGGAGTCCTCCAAGCGCCGGAGGATTTTGCTCAGCCCAGAATCCTCCGGCGACCGACCTCCTCCTCCTTCGAGCCCTCGGGATCTCATCAGCGCATTGCCAGACCACGCGATCCGCGACATCTTCTCGCATCTGCCCACCGAGGACGTCGTGAGGACCAGCGTCCTCTCCAAGCGGTGGCGATACAGATGGAGGACCGTCACCACCAACCTCGTATTCAATAGAGTCCGACCTCACCATCGCAGAGCCCGCTCCTTGGACTTCCGGTGCATCGTCGACAGCGTCCTGAGCCAGCACACCTCGACCTCGGCGTTGAAGAAATTCCACGTCAATGGCTATTGTTGTTACGACGAGGCCGATAGCCCCAAGCTCGGGGAGTGGCTCCACTTCGCAGAGCAGCGCCATGTGGAGGATCTCCGCCTGGAACTGGATAGTTTGGAGATCATGTTTATACTGCCGCAGTTCTTGTTTTGCTTGGGTAGCTTGGTGCGCCTGCAAGTCAGTCGGTGCCGGTGCCGTTTCTCGTTGGGTGCGACTAGTATTAATTGGCCTCGTCTTAAGGTCTTGTCGATGTCAAATGTGAACTTGAGCGATGATATCCTAGCGCGTATTTTAAGGGGAAGTCCTGTTTTAGAGTCCCTTGAGTTGGGTCGGTGTGTGGGCTTGAACAACGTTATTATAGATTCAACAAGTGTCAAACACTTGTTCCTCAGTATCACCAATTTCTTTGACCTACGGAGGATTAGGGCCCCGCATTTGCTGAGGTTGCGTATAGCAGGGACGTGCTCTTGCTCTAAGGGAGCAGAGCATATGTCACTTGAGGATATATCGTCTTTGGTTGAAGCCGACTTATTTTTTGAAATTCTACCTCGTGACAATAGGATGGCCTGCGACCTGTTGAAGAAATTTCTTGAGAAGCTGCCCAGAGTTCCTACAATTACGATTGGTGATTGGTGTTTGCAGGTACATGCTTAATATTTTTACCATTTATAAGACGTGCTCCTGTTGAATGGTTTCCGTGTTTAGCACCATTTAGTGCAGTATGTTTCCCCACTTGAGTGAGCTCATCAAGGGTAATCATTGTGGACTCATGTGCAATTAGTTACTGGCAGATAGGATGATTGGTAACTCTGCCGTCTGAGTTACGGCATAAGACGATATCGTGAGCCGTGGAGCTTCTTCCCTATGTTTAATCTCCGATAGATGGATCGCACAATTTTTGGGACAATGAATGCCACTAGATATTGCTTTTTATTGGGGATGCCACTCAGGGCAGCGTTCTTAGACACCTCAATTTTCAAACGAAAAGAGATTATTCCAGAAAGGTTTCTTGAATTTTCAATCTTTCAGTTTATAGAGAAAGTACAATTATTTGCAAATATAACAAAGTTTAGTGGACCTAGTCATCTTAGATCGACAGAACCGCATCATGCTCTCTTGTCACATCAGGCTGTTGTTTCATAATCATCTTACATAGTGTTCTTACAATATTTTAGGATGGCAGTGGATAGATTAACTTGGAAAGTTCAGTCAATAATGAGGTTTGTTGTCTCATGTGACCAACAATTGGAATTTTCGGATCCTTCATATATCATGAGTTCGACATGAGAAGCATATGTAAATAGTCTCGATTATTAAAGAGATTCACTTGTTAATTTTTATTTGTAGTATCCTTATCAGTCGGCCTTTTCATGGCTGGGAGATAGGGTCAAAGGATATTGTATTTGGATGGACTGTAGTTTTGTCATTATTTATTCATGTTAAACTGGAAAACTAGTATTAATCAGATTTTCTATGTTGCTTGCTCAATGTGATTAGATACTGTCCCTTTTGGAGATGGAAGGAGTGCCACCTCGGTTAGAATGTCAGAATCTGACACTGGTGTTAGAATGTCAAAATCTGATACTGCAAGGACTAAATAGTCAGCGGGACCTTCTCGGTATAGGATATATGCTACGAAGATCACGGTGCCTGGAAAAATTAGTCATACAGCTGACTAACGTCCCCCTATCGAAGGTTTGTTCATTTGCTATGATATTTTCAGATCGCTTCTTGTGCTTACTTCCTCTTTGCACTAATGTTTAGAAGAGGACATGTTTAATGTGTGTAGAAACTTTAGAAGCACATAAAGATGATCAATCTCGAACTCTTATTTCTTTTGGAATTTGAAATTTGCTCATGGCTCTGTCGGTCTACTCAACATTTGTGCAGGGCAAGTTTTAGTTCATGTCTTAAAGTAACAGCAGTGTCGTACTGGAGGTTCTTTTGCTGTTGGGTTGTGTTAGGATCTTGAGCCAAGAGTTTAGTGATGAGCACTTAGAAGGAGGACATGTTTAATGTGTGTAGACGAGTTTAAGAGCTTAAATTGATTAAGACTCGTTATAAAGTAAAACTGACTAGCATCTGCAGTGGACAATTGAAAGTCGTTTGTCTGAAATTTTAGTGAGCCAATGAATTTATTTTCCCCATGGATCCATATCTAGTGTGAAATAAGTTTATTAAATGGGGGTACCTATGTGCAGTTTCAACTTGGTGAAGAATCTAATGAAGATTTTAACTTGGACGAAGAAGTTTTCTCGTGCTCACTGAAGGGGAACTTTGGATGTGTGGCAAAACATCTCAAGAGAGTTGAGATCATCTGCTCTCTTGAGATCATCTGCTTTGGAGCTTGTGGTTCTTGGTCAAAACATCTGCTCGCTCTGATTAAGTTTCTTCTTGGGTATGCACTTGTGCTGGAGAAGTTGATTATCAAGGTTAAATTGCCCACACGTGTACATGAACTTCCAGCCACTGTTCTGTCGCAACTACTTGATTTGAGCACCGATGTGCTCAGCTTTCGAAGAGCTTCGGAAAATGCTAAGGTTATTTTTTATTATCCTCTTGAATAGGCGTCCTCATAAAAGTTTGGGTTTGTCATTGATCTCATAGGCAAGCGTATGTTGCCTTGGGCACTTCACTGCTTATTTGTATTCACTCTTTTGACTTAAAGTTCGGTGAAGTGTGATAGTATTAGGAGTTTAAGTTTTATACTAGTTGTAATTATGGACCTCTCAAGGTAAGAGGTTAATATTAGTGTTTCAGTTCAAGGGGATTTTTCACGACAAAAAAGTTGCAATCGGAAGTAAACTGCATTGTGCAGTTTGATGTGGTTCGGCTTTTCCAAAACCAAAACAAACCATAAAATCATTGTTCTTTCCGTTCGCTGTGATAAGTTTTATTAGATGTTGATGTGACATATTTATTATTAATAGTCACAAGATATCAAGTCCCGTGACATTTTCAGTGGACCTAAAATTGACAGAATTGATGAAAAGGTTTAATTCCATTGAAGTTGCATGTTTGAGCGCAAATGCACTAAATGTAAGTTTTGTAACTCAAGGTTTTAGGACTTGTATGAGGATGAATTAGGATGTTCTTCTCATGCCACAATGCATGTACACTTGTGCTGGAGAAGATGATCATCAAAGTTAGGATGCACATACCCTTTCAGAGAAGAATCTTTGGAGGCAGGTAATCTATGAAAGCTGCCTGATTTGATCCAATGTCTACAAGGCCAACAAAGAGCTTCTAATCATGCACGAGTTACCTTTGATTATCCTTCAGGGATGCTCTTTTGAAGGCATATGTAATTCTCAGTCCTAAGAAATTTCGCAACTAGGTGTGCTTCGGTTGTTCATGCACTACTCTTCCCTCATTGAACTTTCAATGTGGAGAGGTCATGCTTTTCAAAGAGCTTTGTTTGGTTGGAACTTGAGAAGCACTTCTTGTAGAAAGGGATCGTCTTGTGATTTTGTGAGCAAGTGCTCCTAAAGGCATCATCTTGTGATTTTGTCAGCAAGTGCTTCCAACGGATTTTCTTAAGTAACTGTAAAATATATAACCACAATCATTAGTACACTAACTTTATTGCTTAATAGATATTCCTCATGAGTCCGTTATTTTTGCCTCCGTTTAACCACTACTAGCTTAGTTATCACAAAATTTGAGCAGATGTTTTGCTCATTTGGTTCCTTTGATGGGACAATTCTACCCCGACTTTTCAATTATGGTAAAGAGAGTCCATTATTTTCCCTTTACCTTTTTTTGTTTCTCGCCTTTTTTCTACTTCTTCTTCACAACAATCTATACCGCCTATTATTTTCTCTTTGCCTTTTCTCTTTTCTCACCTTTTTTATACTTCTTCCTTATAACAATCTGCACTGCCTGTTCTTTTGCAGGCGTTACTCTCTCTTTCTAACAAATTGAAGGCCCCAACCTTTGCTATGAGATAGGCCACCTACATCATGTCTTAATGTAACTACGTCGTGACCTCATCAGGATATAATTATCATCAGTGACCTATTTTTAAAGTTCAAATACGACAAGTTTATTAAACGCCCTACATATCACGACATGCTTAGCACATTTAAGATATTAATTCCCACATACATATGCAAAAATGTGCCTAAATGTTAAAACATGTCCAAACTTATCTAATCATGTGGGGTCCACACACGTAAATACTAACGTGTTTTATTAAACGTATCTAAGCATGTGATAAAAGTGTCGAAAGGTTCCACCTATGACAGCATGTTTATCGCATGTGTTTAAACATACATGTTCACTTATTTTTTTGCCCCTAGGAAAAGGTCCTGAAATTTGACGATGAGAAAAGAAATATTGAGTGAACTACTATATCACGTAAATTTTGCGTTTCTTTTTCCTCGAGCTTAAGTGTTTATTTGGGTCATTCCAATTTCTTTTCACATCAAGATCATTTAATTTGTTTCGCAATGCATTATGAAGCAGACAATTCATATGATGGTATAAAGAATAGAGTGAGAAAATTTTCTGTCACAAAAATAGGAAAAAGGCTGAAGAGATTTGGAGGATGAACTCCGGTAGTTAAAAAAAGATTAGGAAATCAAAGTGAATTCCTAAGTAGGTAGACTGTAACATCGAGATCGATTAGTTTAATTTTTTTTTGGTAAAGACGATCAGTTTAATATGACCTCCTTTCAATTAAAGAAAAGAGATAAATTCTGTGAAATATTAAAAAAGGAAAAAAGAAAAAACAATATCAATTAAAAGGGCAACATGACTTCAGTCTCGTTCGCCGTCGACACAGAAAGTATAAATCCTTCGAAAAACTTCGAATCCATGGCGCAGAGGAGACATCTGTGCGCGGCACCATTCGCCGTGAATTCTCCGGCGACCGGCCGGATTGCACCAGACAAAACCGACCTCCCCCTCCTCCTCCTCTGAGGTGAAACAGGAGCCCCGGGGATCTCCTCAGCACGGGATGCCGTGATCCACCACATCTTCTCGTTTCTACCCATCCGAGACGTCGTCAAGACCAGCGTCCTCTCCCGGCGGTGGCATTCCACTTAGACCACCACCAGCGTCCTGAGGCAGTGCACCTCCCCCACAGTGAAGAGGTTCCTCTTCACCGGCTTCGAGTAGCTCCTCCGCCTCAAGGTCGACCTCTGGCTCCGCTTCCCGGTGGAGTGCCGCATAGAGGATCTCTGCCTGAGGTTGGATTTCCCACCGCCGACCTTCTATATACTGCCGCCGTTCTTGTATTGCTCGAGTTGGTTGGTGCGCCTGGAAGTTAGTTGCTGCAGTTTCTCGTTGGGTAGGACTATTAGTTGGCCTTGCCTTAAGGTGTCGTCGATTGTGTATTTGGATTTGAGTGATGATATCGGGATTTTCAAGGAAAGTCCTGTTCTAGAGAAGCTACGCGGATCTCTACAATCACCATTGGCGGTTGGTCTGCAGGTACGAGCTCCATATTTTCATCATTTTTAAGACTCACGTGTTGAATGGCGTCTCTGACGAGCACCGTTTTAGTGTTGTATGCAGGCCAGGTCGAGTGACCTCGCTCTCTGTGGCATTATTTCGTCAAGCAGAATCATTGTGAATTCATGTGTAAATAACTATTGGCAGATAGGATGATTAATGACTTTGTCTTTGGAGCTACTACGTAAGAACTTACAGTGAACCTTGGAGCTTCGTCTCTTTGATTAATTTTGAATAAATAAATCTGGGATTACTCAATTAGGGACAATCAATGCCACTAGATATTGCTAATTATAATAGATGGTACTCAACGCAACATTCTTAGATGCTTGATTTCCACACACAAAATTTATGAAGAGAATAATTGAAAAGGTTACATTTTCCATTCATTCTTTCAGTTTGTAGATGAAATATAAATATCTGGAAATATGGCGAAGAGTAATGGACCTAGTCATCTTAGGTTGACAAAACCAGATCATCCTCCCTCGTCATATTAGGTTGTTGTTACATAATCATCTTATAGAATATTCTCGCAATATTTTACTTGTAAATGCTAGGTGATTGGATTGCCCTCATGCGATGGTTTTTCTCAAGGAATTATAGGTGATAAGCTTCCAATTCCCAGTATTATTTCCAAAAGATGAAACTACTTGTATACTGGAGGACAAAACGTAGAATTCTCTAAACCTTCTCTTTTCCGTGGAAATGTATAGAATGACTGCCACTCTCTCTCTCTCTCTCTCTCTCTCTCTCTCTCTCTCTCTCTCATATGCAACGGCTTGTGACGGAAACATTTTATTTGGGCATTTGTGGAGTTTTTGTTTTTGAATAATCAACAATAATTACATCTACTGCAAATGATGATCATCACTGAAAGATATCCTTTTCTCATGACTTGCTTAAATGTTCTTTGGTTTTTATGCGGGGTAATAGGATTTAAAGTGTGCTCTTTGGCTTATGCAAAGTCTATCTGACTGGATATGCCCATAGAGAGTGCACAAATAGTTTCGTATCAATTTTGTCGTTATCCTGCGATCAGACAATCTAATTTTTCAAGAAGAATATTTACAGCAAAACATGCCTTTCCTGCTAAGATTTTTTCTCTCAAATATTCACTTTTGCATCTTTATTATTTGACCAATCATTTCAGTAAATTTTTTTGTGCCTATATTAATTAGAAGGGCCAAATATTCACTTTTGCATCTTTATGTTTTACGAATCATGTAAGTAGAAGGGCCAAATGACTTCATTATTCTTCACCTTGTAGAAAAACACAGAAGGTAAAACCATTTGAAAACTCTCGGCATGTAAAACTGCAAGAAAACCCCAGAATTTCAATTTCATGGCGGAGACCTCCATCCATGGTGTCGTCCACCGCAAATCCAACTCCGGCGACCGTCCAAGCGGCACCAAAAGAAATCCACCTCCTCCTCCTCCTCCTCCTCCTCCTTCGAGCCCTAGGGATCTCATTAGTGTGTGCCTGTGATTAGCATTGTTTTGTGGCGTTTGTTGCCCCGGCTGAGTGACCTCCGCTTTTTGCGGCACTCTAGTCTTTCATGAAGGGGAATCTTGGAGAGTGCATGTATTTATTAATTTGGCAGATAGGATGATATATAACTTTGAGACTTAGAGCTCCTTCCCTCTGTTTAATTTTCAATAAATGGATCTGGGATGAGTCAATTTTTGGGACAATGAATGCCCACTAGATCTAGGATCAATGCAACATTCTTAGATGCTTGTTTTTCACAAGAAAATGTGCATGGAGAGATTATATGAAAAAGGTTCATTTTTCAGTTCATTTTGTCAGTTTATCGAGAAGATACAATTATCTAGAAATATGATGAAGAACAATGGACCTAATCACCTTAGGTTGACAGAACCGGGTCATGCTCTCTTGTCACTTTAGGCTGCTCTTCCATAATACATCTTTTAGAGTATTCTTAGAATATTTTACAATGACAATGGACAGATTCACTTGGAAACTTAGGTCAATGTTGAGGTTTGCTGTCTCATGTAAGTAACTATAGAATTTTAAGATCCTTCAAAGATTACAAGTTTTCCATGAGAAGCATATGTAAATAGTCTCCTTTTATAAAGAGATTCACTTGTTCGTTTCTACTTTTAGTATCTTCATCAATCTTTTCCCGGCTGCAAGGTAGTGTTAAAGGATATTATAGTTGGATGGAATGTAATTTTATTATTCTTAATTCATGTTAGACAAGAAAGTAAATATTACTTTAATTTTCTTTGTTACTTGCTCAATGTGCTTAGATTCTATCCTATTTGGAGATGGAAGGGGTCTCCATTGTCAATATGTTAGAATCTGAGACTACATGGGCCAGTTAATCAATGGGACTTTCCTAGGATAGCATACACGCTACGAAGTGCACAGTGCCTAAAAAATAATTCATAGACCTGACCTCCCCCCTCTATTGAAGGTTTGTTCCTTCGCTATGATTTTTTCAGTTCGCTTCTTTGGTTTGACTTCCTCTTTGCACGAATGTGCAGGGCTACGACTATTCAACATTCAAAAAAACAAATCAATAGGTGGTCCTAGAAAAGGGAAAACTAAATGGCATAGAATGTATTAGTTGGCAGCAGAGGTCGAGCGATCAATCCTCTCCACGTAGCTCCCCCACAATGCTTGCCGACACGTCTCCTACTTATTTTGGCTTACGAGCTTCGATACAATTCCAATTTGGATAGAAATTGATGCACAAACTCAACAGCCTTTTTTTGGTAAAATGGTGGAGTTGGCGTCTAAATAGAGACGTGCGACATGCATCGCAGTCTGTATTTGGCATGGTTGGGAGGTGAGAAAAATATTCTCTGGTGCCATATTTGTCAGCCAATTTGAAAAAAAAAAAAAAAAGAAGCACATGTATGTAATTTAAGATGTGATTATTGTTGGACGCAAATTGCGCAACCCCAAGATCTCCATAACTAGAACAAGAACATGTATAATTTAGTAGAAAGATTAATGCACCTATTTTTGGATCCATAATTCTTTAAAGTGGAAGCAAAAAAGGGATTATCCACACATTAAGGAGATTACCCACGCATCAAGTCCTTCTCTTCTATTGCCTTCCATATCACTGGTTTAGTGAGGCGGCCCCCTCACCTTTAACGTTAGGTTAACGCTCATTATGTGAGGATACATGTGATAATTCGGGTTAGAGGAGAGACTTGAGCACTATTTATAGAGTTTCCAACCAGGCCCCCTCATTACGGGCCATGCTCAACTCGACCCACACTAGCCAGCCTCATATTAGACTAATTAAGAAACCTTCTATCTCACCTTAGACCAACCATGTTTTACGGTAACCGTAAAAACAGTAAATTACAATATCAATTAATGTAGTCCACATTAGGAAAATTCTTACAATTATGCTATTCCTAAGCTCGTGAGATGCCAAACTTTATCACGAATGTGATTTTTGCTAAGGAATTATGTCTGAGAAGTTTTATGCTGAACTTTCCGGGTAGAATTTTGCAAGTTTCACCACTTATCAATGTGTACTGCTTAGTAAATAGAGCGTTTGGATGTGGTGTCATATATCAGGCTCACTCAGGCAATTAATTTTTTTTTTTCTGAAGCTCAAGCTCAGTTATGCGTAAGCCCGCCCCTTTTGAGCCTATCCAGACCCGATTATAATAAAGTTCATTTATTACGCGAGAAATAAGTAATTTAAAAAAATTAAAAATTAAAAAAACTCAAAATAATGCCATGTCAAAGCATTTGTTAGACCCGACTTACAATGTCAACATACTTGGTTTTCACGCACCATCCAAAGTGGCACAAAAAGAGTGAACAAATTTTATTTCCATATGGTGTGATTTGTGTTTTCTTATTTCATATATGCACACTTTTAGATGAGATTGTGCATTAAAGAATTCCTTCTATTTAGCTATTGTTACTAGCAAAAGTTGCACATATTTTGTGTATATTCAAAATATACACAAATGAATAAAGGACTAAGTACGATTGAAAAAGACTGGCCAAGTCTCCTAGAATTTCTAGAGACTTATAGAATATTCCCAAGGACGGGCAACACAGCAAATGTAGCATGTTCTAGAGAATTCTTGTCATAAATGTCGGTAGTTAATAGACTCTTACATAAATCTCCATCATTAGTTTGATAGCCAATCAATGAATGTTACGTGATGGACTCTTGTCTAAATAGGAATGTCAGCCCCTCATTTGTATTAATCTAATACTTGAGTAGTAGAATGCATTATCTTACAAAGCTACTCTCTAAAAAATGTTCCAAAACTTAAAAAAATGTTCTTGTCACCCCTTGTTGGATTCAATTATTAATAGCTATGTTGAGTTTGCAAGCCCCTTGTTGGATTCAAGTATTAATAGCTGTGTTGAGTGTTGAGTTTGTGATCAGGCATGGCGTCAAAGAGTTGTCGTAAACCTAATCCTGGCATTTTAGTTTCATGTGTTGTTGGTTTCCTTCTTCCACCTCACTACGTTGGTAAGTTTGCTCTTGTCTCAAGGCATTTTTTGGTTGATAGATGCTGTGAATTGGCCTTCGCTGAAGACACTGCGCATTGGATATGCCAAGTTGATGGATCGAAGACTTTCGAGGAGGTGCCTTGTTTTGTAGTTTCCTGAGTTGAAAGACTGCATAAGCTTTAAGCACATGAGAATTGAATCAAGAGCTATGAGAGAGTTGCTGATTAACTCTAATAGATTATATGCTCGTGATGGTTTGCTCTTGAATATATCGGCTGCTCATATACTGAAATTGAAATTCTTATTTGTTCCAGCAATTGAGTTTTTGTAGGGATTAACAATACATAGGACCACCTATGTATTTTTGTAGGGATTAACAAAAATTTTGATCCAGTCGATAAGTGCAAAAGAAGACTATCGATTTGTGACAGAAGAATCATAGTGTCATTCTCCATTAAATTTAAATATAATAGCCCAGTCAACACTGTGTCAAAACAAATTCAATGTCACACCTCCCAAAATTCTTGACTGGCGCCATGCGTGGCTGCAAAGGTCATGGAAAGAGGATGATCTTGAAATCGACGTGAAACTGCCTTCCATTTTTTAGACAAAAGCACAAATTTTCTTGTTTCTTTCTTTCACTGGACGTTCCGATTCAGTCACAATGTTGGCGTTCTCTTCAACTTCATGCAACTTCATGTTCAGACAGGCTTGATAAAGCTCTTATTTGAAACTTTGCCATGGACTGGCCAAGGGCAGAACCTAGCTAGGCGAGAGTAATGATGGCCAAAGGAGACCCCCCCCCCACCCCGGGGAGAAAGGGCGGGGGGAACCGGTTTAGATCATCAACCATTGTACTTCCAAATATAGATGTTCCTAACAAGTGTTCCCTAACCAGGGTTTCTTTCCAGCTCAATGATATTCCATATCATATTATCTTGTGGAGTTGGTAATGGAAAAGCTTTTATGTCTTATAAACTGTGATTGACTTCTTTTTATGCTTCTAGGTTGCATTGTATATGCATGCACATCCTTGGTGTGAAATGGGAAAAAGAGTGTTTCTTTACCTCAAAACCAATGGGCGCTGCCTTACTTCCGAATGAGGTAACAACTTCGTCTCTAAGATCATACCCCCATAAACCTTGAATTTGTGGGTATAGGTCCACATCAAGAAACTACATAACTTGGTTAATAATTTTTGCTCATGCGCACCTGCACATGTCAAGTACATTTGATTTGTTGTTAAATGAGGTTAGAATGCAACTGAATTTACAAGAAAGTCTGAGGATATGTAGAATATTCCAACAAATCTAGAGCTTTCAGTTCTAGGCCGACAAAGGGTTGCTGGTAATGATTCGTAATTCATTTCCTAGGATTAATACTTGATCAGAACTTCATAGAAGGTAGATACAACGAGCTCTAGCAAGGGTTTACTCACCGGCAAGTTATAGATGGTGTGATAAGCTTTTATGCTCTTTTTACTGTATCACTTGATAGCAGGAACTAATATGAACGTTCATAGAAAACACATCTACATAGAATTAAATTGAACATCCTTAAGTCACACTTACAAAAGGTGGCAAGTATCGTTTGCATTGTCACAACGAATTGTCACAACAATGACACCTCGACTTCCAGAAGTAGGATTTTTTTTTTTTTTGGTATAAGTAAGCAATATATTGGGGAAAGGCGAAACTGTACAAGCAAACATGGCTTCAAAAACTTGCACTCAAGATGATAAGAATCAATATGAGTGGAAGGAAGCCAGGAGGAAAAAGCCGAGCGGCTAACCAAGAAGCCAGAAGCAAGAAAGCACTAGAACAGCGAAAACAACTGCCAACCAGAAAACAAATGACCACAACACCCAGGGCAAGGGAGGTGAAAATCAACCGCCACCAACCACAGGCAGCAGCAGGCTCACACGGAGGTAGACCAGCAAAACCAACGGCCACTAGACACCTTAGACAGACGACTGAAGATCTCTAGAAGAGAAAATGATCGGGTCAATGTCCCAACTGCGCTGCAGCCTCCTATTTCTAGTGGAGTCATCCACATTTCTGAAGGTGACAGCCTTGTCTTTAACGACTTTGAGAAGATGCTTCTTCATGGCCGGCACGGAAAGCAACTCCCCTCTGAAAAGTATGTTGTTCATGTTCATCCAAATGATATGGCAAAGCGCACCAAAAGAAAAACGGCCAATGCATTTATAAAAGTCCTTGCTCGACAGCAAGGTTATGGCCCAATGGAGAGTCTCACCCCAAGACCTATTGCGCCATGGAAGATTGCATCTGGCCGCCCAAAAGAAAGTAATATTACCCGTAGTGCGACACCCAAAAAACAGATGATCAATAGAGTCAGGCACATCATTGTAGAAAGGGCAAGAGGTAGAATCAATCCTACCATAAGATAGAGTAGAGCTTGGGTAAGAAGCCTACATTTGGTGATTAGCCAAAGGTTAAATTGGAATCGAGGCAAGATGGCAATGTTCCAGATGAAAGGATGCCAAAAGACCCACGTCTTCTTCCGCCTAATGGCCTCCCAAGCCATTGCAATTGTGAAACGGCCCGACGAGTTCTCTTTCCAACAAAAACAATCATAGTTCCGCGACAGGGAGGGGAGAGGGGACTCCCACGACTCTAACACTGACCTGATAGCCTGGCCATCATCAGAAAAGAGGGGGTGCCACTGTAGCCTACTTAGAGAAACCGGAACTATAGATGAGCGAATCCAAGAAGTTCAATAGGCCCCTAGGATGTTAATTGTCAAACTAGAGTGACACTGATAGGCCATCCCTTATCCTCCAAAAGAAGCTATGTCAGAATTCCATCTGAGCTGTAAGATCTTCTTCCAAGCCCAAGAACAACAAGTTGGCTTCTTGACGACCCAAAAGTTACCCATTTTTAAGAAGGTTGAGTGGATCCACTTGCATCACAACGATTCCTTATATGAAAACAAGATCCATATATGTTTTAGCATAGCAGCTTTATTACAATCGCGGAGTCTCCAGATACCAAAACCTCCCTCCTCTTTTAGGAGGCATACGTCGCCCCAGGAAACCTTGGCACCCCATTTACCTAACTTCGGGCCTCTCCAAAGGAATTGTTTGAGAATGCACTCAATTTGGTCTAGCATAGCCGTAGGAGGAATAAAAACACTCACCCAATAGGCATGGATAGCATGAAGAACTTACCTGATTAACTGGAGATGGTCGACAAAAGATAGAAACCGATGAGTCCAAGATTGTACCCTCGATGTAATGCGACTAACAAGAGCAGCACAATCCGTCTTCCCTAACCTCAACGTGATGATTGGAACCCCAGGTATCGAACTGGCAAGTTCCCTTCTAGGAAGCCTAAGTCTAGCAGGATTTGATTTCTTAAGGATGGCAAGCCCACTGACAAGAACACCTCACTTTTCCTCGAATTTGGGTGCAACCCACTCCAGGAAGAGAACGTTTAGAGGCCTTCTTTAAGGAGCGTCACAGAAGGCAAGTCGGCCTCACAAAACAGGAAGACGTCATCTCACGAGGATTCCAAAGAGCACCTCCATAACCAACATAAATAAATAGGGAGACATGGGATTGCCCTATTGAAGGCCTCGACTACTAAGAAAGAAACCATGTAACTCCCCATTCAAAGCAATGGAAAACCTAGGCATCCGCACACAGGTCATAATGAGCTGCACTAGGCGATCAGGGAACCAAAAAGTAAGGAGAACACTCTCTAGAAAGAGCCAATCCACGGTGTCATAGGCTTTCCTGAAGTCTACTTTAATTGCACACTTAGGGGAATATGGCTCCAAATGGAAGCTAGAGAAGAGTTCTTGAGCCAAAAGGATATTATTCCCAACCTGCCACCCCTTTACAAAAGCATTTTTAGAATGGCTCACAAGATCTTTTAGCACTGTAGCCACTCGATTTGCCAAAACTTTGGTAATTAGTTTGTAAATAAAATTGTAGCAAGCAATAGTGTAATCATCAATGGTGGTCGCGTTATGAACCTCCGGCACCAAAACCAGAATGATGTTGTTGATCTCCCTTAGGAGCCTCCCCGTGGTGAAGAGGTCCCTCACGGCTGTCGTGACTGACTGCTCAACCGTCCCCTGGTTCTCCTTAAAGAACTCAACCATGAAACCATCCGGTCCCGAGGCCTTACCGCGAGCTAAAGACAAGAGAGTGTCTCGAATCTCTAAATTAGAGACAGGTCGTGCAAGAGAGGTAATTTGGTAATCATTTAGCGGAGATCGGATGACCTCCTAGATCTCCCGTATCGAGGGCGTTCCCTGCTCCACCCGAGGCATGAGGAGGTCTTGGAAATATTCCATAAAATGTTGCTGGACCAGTTATGGATTAGTGATTTGGTTCCCCAAGGAATCCATAACAAAGAGGATTATGTTTCTCATTTGTCACTTATTGACATAGTGGTGGAAGAATTTTGTATTACGATCCACTCTTTAAGCCATATGATTCTAGCTTTTTGTCTAAAAAAGGACTCCTCCTTAGAGCGAAGGTCTAAGAAGGTGCCGCATTGATTCTTCTCCAACTCAGCAAGCTCCACACTAGTAGGGTCCTAAAGGAGGCCAACCTGTGTCAACTCTAAAGCAACCCTCGCTTCTGAAATCCTGGTAGAAGTATTGGAGAATGACTGTATTTAACTGCTTGAGCCGACTTTTAAGAGCCTTAAGCTTGCTAACAAGCCTATACGTGGGAACACCTTCTCCTAGGAGCTCCCAAATTTGCTTCACGATTGTCTCAAAGTCCGGATGCTTCATCCCAAACTCAAAAAACTTGAACGGTTTCCTCCGGAGCACCGGGTTCACCACCTTAACCACCATAGGCGAGTGGTTAGAGATCCTTGGTGCAAGGAAAGACACTTCCGAGAAGGAAAAGACATGGCTTCAACAAGAGTTTACTAGGATTCTATCTATCTTCCTAGCCTTGCGAGAAGATCCAAAAAATGTAGACCAAGTGTATCACAAGCCCACATACTTGAGGTCCTCCAGCTCAGCATGATCTAAGCACTGGTCGAACTTGTCAAAGCACGGAAGCCAATTGTCTGAACCACCTAATATGTCCGAGGGGTCCTTTATAGCATTGAAATCCCCCATAACTAGCCAAGGCGTATTCTGTAGAGTAGAACTCCTAAGCAAAATGTAATCCCAAAGAGGTCCTTGGGAAGTGAAGGTGTGCTCAACATAGATTAATGAAACACAACAGACAGCCCCCGAAACCAAACACCTGAGATCCCCATGAACCGCTTGGTCCATTATAGAGAAAGCTTCAAAGGAAACACTGGAAGGATCCCAATCAACCCAAATCCTTCCCCGATGGGAGTACTCATAATTAGCCAACCAACACCAGTTCAACAACAGATTCCCAGAAATAGATCTAAAGAGACTGTGCATGACTTTCGTTTCCACTAAACCAACCAAAACCAAATGATTCAACAAAACCAGATTCTGAACCTCAGCTTGTCTCAAGGGGCCAACAAGGCCCCTAATGTTCCGGCACCTTATATACATATATACCAAAAAGAAGAAACGAAGAAGGAGGGTTACCTCCTCTTGGAGGAGCTGCGCCGAGTGGGGGGCGGGGCAGCACGGGCTGAAGAAGGGGGCGGGTTAGGAGCCAAGGTGAGCAGCTTGTCCTGCATAGTCTCAACCTTTCTACTAGTAGCCAAAGCCTTCGGCGAGGGACATGGGGATAGTAGGTCATCATCTGAACTGGAAATCAGGTTATCCGATCCCTTTAGCTCCTCACCAAGGCTAGGCAACACAAGATTGAGGGGCTTCGTAGAGTTGGGCACATCATCCATAAAGACAGGAACGGCTTCATCCTACTTCGAAATAATTTTGAGATCTCTCTGCACTTTGCGAGTTGAGGTAGAGGGCAGTCCCTTCTCCAAAGTAGCAGCCTTCAGCCTTAGAGTCCATCCCTCATCACTCAAACTAACCTAGATGGTCAAACTCCCTTCCATCAGAGGATGAGGCTTCTTCTTCTTTCCCTTGACTTGATTCCAAGCTTGCTCTGGTTCTGCAGGGTCTTTCGAAGCAGGGGTAGGAAGCTGGACAGGGACCAAAGAAATAGGTGGGGCCTGAGCCTATCTTGACGTCATCTCCGGGTTGGTGGAGGCAGGGGAAGCCTCACACTTGTGGCCGAAAATGCCACACTTAAGGCACTCAACAAGCCACTATTCATAATCAATGTCTATCGATCATGACACTCCATTCACAACCACTTCAACTGACGAACACCTCGGTTTTTTTACCTAGATTTCTACGCACACTCTAGCAAAAGAAATCATCTTCATTAACTCCATGCGTTGGCCACATAAAAAGGGTTTACTAATGTAACTTGCTATGGCACTTATTGCCGATGCCAACTAAAGGTCAAAAGGAAGATTCTTGAGCCTAATCCACATTGGAACGGAGGATTACTTGTCTTTTTTTAGCTCTAAAAGAGGCTTCCATTGCGATAAAATGAGAGGAACCCTTGCCACCGTTAGGGGCCCCTCCTCTAAGATCTTCTTATGGAACAAGGGATCCAGGACATGGAAAAAGAAGAAACCTTGGTCATTGGCCAGCACTTCCACAAGCTTAGGGCCCCAAGTGTTCTTCAAAGCTTGCTCGATGAGCTGAAAAGGAAGTTTCCCCCCTACAAAATATCCAACCAAGTATATATACCAAGCATTTTCAAAGATAAATAATTTATTGTCAACCTCTTACAAGGAAATATCAAATTTTGAGAGTCCTTTTCGATTACAAAGCCATGCTTTGAAGGACACTCTTGAATTCTCTGTTCATCCTCCAAAGAAGGGACTTTGATGTGGAAGATGAATTTCAAACAATATGCCAATACTATCCATTTAAGGTAAAAGAAACAAACATATAAATACCCTAAGTGTTTTTGTTTCCCTTTTCAAGGGATTGATCGCAAATTTTGCTTGTATTTCACGTTCAAAACCGTGGGTTGTTTGGCCATGAGGACTCACATGCGTAGGCATCCACTCTCGTATATGCATAATCCACTCACATATGTGTTAGGGGCTTTTTTTTTTAATGATATGCTTCTTTATGGGTATCTCCTTAAACTATGAAGTGATCAATCATTTCGTTTAGATAAAATTATCAATCTTTCATTGAAAGTAATTATGTCAAGATAACTTCGATCAAAATGAGCTTCTTTTAAGCTCATCCAAAATATTGTTCCTATAATTGATTCTATTGTGCAACAACCATAATTTACAAAGGGAGAGAGCGGTTATTAGTCATAGCATGAGGCAATATCACCTCATAGTTGAAAGGTGGAGAGTGGTTTATTTGCCTTGAGATAATTTGTGTATTGATGTTGCCTTATACTCCGTTCATTTCCCAAGTGGGGCTTTTATGAACTTTGCCAATTCTAGGACAAGTTCAAAGCATGTAGAGAAGACCAAGTTACCATGAATGAAAATCACAGCTACCAAAGTTTCCATTTTTCCAGATGGCAAAGTACACAAATCTGATGTGGTAATGCCTATCAAGCTTTAGGAGGTGGGATTGGATCTTACATCATGAAAAATTGACTATATACCAAGCATTTTCAAAGATAACGAAATTGCCGTCAACCTCTTGCAAGGAAATACCAAATTTTGGGAGTCCTTTTCGATTACAATCACATGCTTTGGACTCTCTTTAATTCTTTGATCATCCTCCAAAGGGGGGACTTTGATGTGGAAGATGAATTTCAAACAATATGTCGATGTGATCCGTTTAAGGTAAAAGAAACAAACATAAAAATACCCTAAGTGTTGAAACAAAATCGTGTGTTGGTTGCCCATGAGGAGTCACATATGTGTCGGCATCCACTCACATATTTTCGAAGTCAAGAACCGAGCCGATTCTCGTCTAAACCAGCCTCAAACAGAACTAATCAGGCTGGTCTTCATCAATTCTAGCGTCTCCTTCGAATTATCGCTGACCCTAAGACCTTGTCTTTATCACAAATTCTCTTCCAACATCCAAATATTCTCTTGATTTACTTATAACATCCCACATCGACCACATAATGAAGGATATTCCAACAAAAGCCTGATTTTGCATTCCTTTTATGAACAAAGTCAAGTGCTGAGAAACTTCTCAAGAGCCTTCTATTAGAACTTGCTTGGAAGTTTTCCCAACGTACACAACGCAGAGAAACATATTTGGGCAATTCCTCCTCGATCAAATTTATGTGCTCATGAGATGGCCCGTAGTCACCACTTACTTTAATCCAAACATGTATATTTAATGGATGTTGATACAGTTGTTTGAAGCGCAATGACGCTTAATCAGTAAGTGAGCCAAAGAGATGTCTCTGAAGCTCAACGACATGCACTCCTACATAAGAATCACAAGCTTTGCCGTTTCAAAAGATTGAAACTTTGGTAGCTGTGATTTCCATTTTTTATATAAGTAGATGAACCCCGTCCCCTTCGCTACTTACTCCATTGAAAATCCTATACTGTCTCCACTCAACATCCATCACCAGAGACCAGCCAAAATGTCCAACTGCACTCTCATTGCCGCCTTCCTCCTCCTCCTCCTCCTCCTCATCGCCATCACCACCACCACCTTCGTCTATGCCGCCACCACCCTTGAGCACAAGGCCCTTGACCATGACCACGGTGGTGGTAGGAGAGGTGGTCCATTGCTTTCTTTGTCTTTTTTCTTCTTCTTTTTTTAGCTTTTTATTTTGTCCTATAAATTAATTTTTGTACTAAAATTGTGAGGTTGTTACTCCTGTTTGCTTACAGGAGCACTACTGATGCTTGCACCAGACCCGTACAGCAGCCTTTTAGCATCATGGAATGCAAAAACTTCAAAGGCCGACTTCATCATGGCCCAGGACAATTCCGGCTCCCACAAGACCATCAATGAGGTTATGGTCACACTCAGTACAATGGGTACGAAACGGCCCAAAAGAATGGTAATATATGTTAAAGCAGGAGTCTACAACAAGCAAGTACATATTAGAGATGACATGAAGAATATCATGTTCGTCAATGACGGCATGGATCAAACCGTCATCACTGCCAGCAAAAATGTTGTGGATGGGTCCACCACTATGACTTCAGCGACATTCAGTAAAAAAATTAAGCTAAAACTAGTCAATTAGTAGCTCATTAATGTATTGACTCTTGAACTAATCTCTCAAAATTCATGCAGCTGTCTTTGGAGAAGGCTTCTGTGCAAGAGACATGCTGTTCGAGAACACAGCTGGTCCCTAGAAGCAACAAGCCGTTGCACTTTTGGTCAGCTCAAACCAATCCATCTTCCACCAATGCAGCTTCAAGGCTTACCAAGATACACTTTATACATACTCCAACTAGCAGTTCTATCATGACTGCCATGTTTATGGGACTATCGACTTCATTTTTGGCGACTCGACCATCGTCTTCTAGAATTGCAGCATCTTCATTAGGAAGCTGATGGACCAACAAGGCAACATGGTGACGGCTCAAGGTCGAGAAAAGAAGGAGGGTACCACAGGGATTTCAATCCACATGTCACGGATCACCCCCGCCCCCGACTTGGCGCCAATCAAACGCTCATTCAAGACCTACCTGGGACGGCCGTGGGAGAATTATTCGAGGACGGTGATATTGAAGTCAAACATCGACGAGTTCATAGACCCACAGGGATGGAACGAGTGACCGGTGATTTCCTCATGACCCTATTTTATGAAGAGTACCTAAACTCGGGCGCCAGCACAGCAACGGGGGGGAGGGTGAATTGGACGAGTTTCCACATCCTCAAGAGTCCACAGGAGGCTAAGCCATTTTCAATGAGAGGATTCATATAGGGAGATTTATGGATACCTAGGATCGGCATACCAGTTTCACTTGATATATGAAAAATACTGTAACTCATGAATTTCAATGTAATAAACTTGAACCGGCACTTTTGTAGTATCGGCATGTTTTCAAATAGAACCAAGAATTGACCCCCCGCCCCTTTTTTTAATTTGTTTGACACAATTTTTCTATGTAAATTTTACTTTTACTCACAATTTATGTCATCACTAGTAATCTTAAGAACCAACCTATCTTGGATCGCACCCAAGACAACAACGAGAGCCCTAACCGTGAGATCGAGACCAAATAGAGAGAGAGGGCAAGACCGCCATAATTTTTATTTTGTGATTGTAAGTTTTGATTTGATTAGAAAGAGATTGGATTTGGTCTCAAGGCTGGGTGTGTGACCTTGTGCAATTGCATGTCTTCGTGGACCTTTTACTTTTTGAAGTTGTTGACGTGTTACAATACTTAAAAAAAAAAAAAAATTCAATAATAGCTCCGGACCAATTTTACTTTGGATTCAGCCAAGTCGATTCGGATCTCACATAGAACAGGTGAGTTAAATGCTCGACCTTGGAAACCGAACCAAACCTAATTGGTTCTAGATTTTCAATCCATGAACCTTTTCAAGAATCAACATTGAATCAAACTTGCAAACCTGTTCAAGCTGGATCTTGAGTTGAATCAGAATAGTTTAGGACCATGTCGATTTCCAAATTCTTCATTCCTATTTGAATCATTTTCTCTATCTATAAAACACCAAATCATTTTATTATGGTGTCATTGGAAAGATATCATGTAATACTATGATTCGTAATGAGGATGGGCCTTAGTACTAATCTAAAAGGATCTTATTTCCAGGAGATGATTATATGTTGACTAGCCTAACTAGCTAGCTTTCGAGATTCAAAGACTCGTAATTTTCAAACGATGCATCTAAATCAAGTATCATCCATCTATGATGTGAAGTATTTGCTCATGCCATGAGAGCCGCTGGAGTTTCATTGGAGCATTGCCAACAAAGGCAAAACAGAGGGTTGTTAGCAACTAGTGTTTTAACTTTAGATACTTGAAATTTTTTTGCAAGTTTGAAATCAAAAGAAAACCTACTACGATTTGAGTATTTTTCGATGAAGAAAAACCCTCTCGAGCTAGCCTCCGACCTTTAGGGCCTATATGATAACGTTTATATTTCTCCTGATTTCTATTCTTTTGTTCTAGAACAAAAAAAGAACGAAAATATGTTTGGTAATGCCAACTTATTTTTCTATTCCTTGAAATAAAAAATTGGCTGGGGAATAGATTTGGAACGTCAACAAAAAAAAAAAGCAGCTTCTTGTTTCCGGGAAAAAATTCTAGAAATAAGTTTCTTTTTTCTTTTCTATTTTTCTTTCGTTCTTCTTCCTTGTTGTGGCCACAGCCAGACGTCTGCCAACCGTTGACCACCTCCTGCCGCTCGTGGCCACCATCGGCAGCCGACCATTGGCGATTGTTGGCGACTGTCGGCGACGGTTGCTGCTGCCCGTAGCCCACCGACCATCGGCCATGACTCACTGGCCGACGACTGCCACCGTCCGCCGGTAGCCTGCCGTCGCCAACCGTTGCACGACCGCTGCCTTCCACTGCACGACCGCCGACCGTTGCTGCTGAATGCCGCTGCAGGACTGCTACCCACAACTCACCAGCCACCGCCCTCTCCCACAGCCGGTGGGCTGTGGGCAGCAATCCTACGGCGATGGTCGGCGGTCGTGCAGCGATCATGCGATGGTCGTGCGGCAGTCGTGCAACAGTCAAGCGGCGACGAGCAGTAGTCATGTGGCGACGAGCAGTGGTCGGCGGTCCATGAGTAAGAAGAAAAAACAAATAAATACAAAAATTTATAAATTTTTACTAAACACATTTTTATTCTTTTTCTATTTCAAGAATATAAATTTTGTATAATTACCAAACACTTTATTTTACTCAGAAATTGTTCCCGGAGTAGAAATAGAAAAAAAAAC